>CM060909.1:956921548-959321548 GCA_030737875.1 Allium sativum
AAATCGCCTACTTGCTTATGGAGTTCCCTCCTCTCACGAGGAGCCATGTGGCACACTGGCCAAGATACTGGTTTGGCATTGTCTACCGGATATATTCGGAAGTCAATCTCCCGCTCCGGAGGTAACCCCTTCACCTCCTCAAACACATCCGAGTGTTCCCGGACCACTCTAACAGATCGCAAACTCTAGACTGACGTGTCAAGCGATTCTAGATAACTTAGCATAACAGATTCCATGGGATTACAAGAGATCTCGAGAGTGTTACCCAAGCGGGTCATAAGCCTAACAACTCTCCCTTCAAAATCAAGAACGACACCACTACTGGATAACCAGTCCATGCCCAAAACTAACCCATAGCCCGTGAAGCCCAAGAAGCATCACATCTAAACTCAACGCTAAGTATAGAAACTTTCAAACCCAAACACATCATGGAGCCCCAATTGGGTTTGAAACAACTAAGGGATCATCTACTAAACTGGTGTCTAAGTGCAGTGACTCAACTAACAATGATGAGATAAACGAACTCGATGCGTCAGAATCAAATAAAGTTCGAACCGGATAATGAAGAAATCCAAATTCCAACCTAGACGGTCCTATCCCCATCTGGTACACTAGCCGTGAGGGAATACAACTACCCTCCAGAAGATTCTGTACCTTGCCCTTGCCTCCTTGGACAATCCTAATAAGGTGTCCTATTCCTCTCAAAAGGATAACTACTAGCCTTCTTCTTCCCATTCTCCACCCGTAACCTCCCATCAAAATGAGGTTTCGCTCTTCATTAACCAAACAACTATTTGAGCCTTCCTCCCATCGTCTATCCAATAGGTACCTACAAGTCCTCCTCCTTCTTGAACCTACTTCTAGTCCGACTAATGTCTAAGTCTCTTGAAGTGGTTTTCCAATCTTATCTATCTTAGAAAGATCGTCTATACACGGAGGGGAAACTCAAAACGAGAGAGGAAGAGATTCAAAACGGAAAATTCGAAAGATAAAGATATGGCTATCGGGGATTATGCTTTTCTTTCTAAAACTTTTCTCTTAAAAGACATGTTTTTGAAAATACTCCCTTCAAAAATATTCTTAGAAAATAGTTTTTCTAAAAATTTTATCTGTTCTGGTAACCTTAAGCTCTGATACCACGTGTAACACCCCACACCCGCTACGGTCACTCACTAAGGGAATGCCATAACATCGGTGGAGTATTTTAAGTGAATATAGAACAGAAAAATTACAACAAGACAGATATAAGTAATACTTGAGAATTTAAAACATCACTTCATTGCAGCGGAAAGTAAAACATGTTTGGTTACACCAAAACCATAAACAAGAGTCAAGTACATAATATCCATCCTGATACAACAAAAGTACATAATCCCACTACATAACTTAATAGCCATAATAGAAAAGATAAACTGAGCTTTACATCCACGGTCCAAGCTCCAAAAGATAGATAAAGCAGTCTGATCAAAGCCCACTAGTGCTAGGCCCACTCTGAAAACCTGAGGGTTGGGAAAAAGATAAAAAAACAACGGGGTCAGACATAAGTCTGAGCGAGTCCTATAACCTTAACAATACAATCATTAAAGTAATTAGGGTATGATATAAACAAGGTACGGTACCTCTGGGGATAATGACTACACTAAGTAGCCAACTAAACACAGGATGTACTAAGATAACCGAAAAGACACATTTACCCACCCAAGGATAATTACTACACTGCACCACCCCAGATCTACCCACCCAAGGGTAATTCCTACACTGCACCACACCAGATCTACCCACCCAAGGGTAATTCCTACACTGCACCACACCAGTTCTACCCACCCAAGGGTAATTCCTACTTAAGGTTGATCCCACTAAGTGTACTTAGTAATTTTTAATAGTAGTTTCGTGTACCCCTAGCTGACTACATAGGTGCCGTCTGCCCCTATCTCCACTAGGTGTACCCACTACTCCCCAAGCGATCGACTCCCTAACGTAGATACCCGTGCTGGCCCCACAGTGGGGTGTATCATTCCCCAAAGTGGCAACCTGATAATATCAACGGTGCACGGCTTATACCTACACGATGCAACAACGTCTTACTTACCAGCCCGGGTCCACACACGCATATGAAACCCGTTGGACTTGCGTTGCCACCGCTAACCCGTTTTGGCCTCTTACAGTCAAGCCCAATATGTGTGTCCCGTCCTCGACTTGGGTCGAGCTCACAAAAATACGTTTGGGATATTGGTTGAAATGGGCCCCCACAAGCTACCCACCTAAGCTTGTCATTTCTAGTGAATCCCACTTAACCCTTTAACCATGTCCACTTACATGTTATAAATTTTGGTTAACTCTTTTAATCATATTTTAATTGCCACTCAAGGCACCCACTAGATTTCCACATGCCACCCAAGGCACTTACTTAACCCTTTAATCATGTTTAATTACATGTTCCACTTTGGTTAAGTATTCTAATCGTATTTTCTATTGCCACCCAAGGCAACCCACTAGTTTCCTCATGCCACCCAAGGCACCCCCACTAGTTACTACATGCCACCCGAGGCACCCACTTAACCCCTCATGCCCCACCACATGCTAATTTGGTTAAGTGTTTCTTAATTAATTAAGATCGTAACCTTTGTAAAGACCTCTCACATTAGACTGTCTTTTATGGCAGCTGGATATGCCGGTTGGTTCCGGGCAGCCTTACACCATAACAGAGTCTAACCTCGTGTCTTTACACTTGTCACATATTTAGTTTATGACTAAGACCTCTCACATTGGGCCAATCATTTGTAGCCGCTGGATTTGCCGGTTGGTTCCGGGCAGTCTTATGCTACAAAAGGGTCCAACCTCGTGTCTTAGTCGATTAATTACACCTAATTAATCACCCCCATAATTTGTATTAATTATCCCTAATTAATTACCAATTTCAAGAATATGGGTAGACCTAACTCAATAGGTAAATTCCCAATTCCATAATATGGGTAGACCTAACTTAATAGGTAAATTCCCAATTCCATAATATGGGTAGACCTAACTTAATAGGTAAATTCCCAATTATGTCCATTCACTTTATGTTATGCTTAAGCATACCCATTTCACACCATTTTATTAACATGCATATTAACCCCATCGTTCCCCACGTAATTCGTTCTCTTAACATGACATAATAAAGGGAAGATTCATCACAAATGCCATGGGTTTAACCAATCATAGCATATAACTTTATCATGGGTTTAAAAGGTGTCAAATTGCATATATGAGCATACATTAAACCCAACTAGCATTTAACCCAAACTTGCATGAAGCACATATGTCACAAAGGGGGTAACTTGCACATGATTCTTAGGTCATACAAAGGTGTGAACTTGCAAAGTATGTCACATGTTAACTTGCATATAACCAAACACATAACTTGCATAACATGTTACATATGAACTTGCATATAATCATGCACATAACTTGCATATAATCATGCACATAACTTGCATATAACCAAACACATAACTTGCATAACATGTTACACATGAACTTGCATATAATCATGCACATAACTTGCATATAACCAAACACATAACTTGCATAACATGTTACATATGAACTTGCATATAATCATGCACATAACTTGCATATAACCAAACACATAACTTGCATAACATGTTACATATGAACTTGCATATAATCATGCACATAACTTGCATTACATGTTACATATGAACTTGCATATAATCTCACATATAGCTTGCATAACATGTCACATATGAACTTGCATATAATCTCACATATAGCTTGCATAACATGTTACATATGAATCAATGTTCAACATAGTGTTTTGCATAATGGGCATCATAAAACATAGCATTAAACTTGCATAACATATAGCATAAAACTCGCAAAACACACAACATACACTATACTAAACTTGCATAAACACATTGATCCACAAACATAGCCATATCTTATCATATCCTATCATAATCAATTTAACAATTGATTATTAAGGCTATAGAAACTCACCACTAAACTCCAATAAGCAAAATCACCCAAAAACTCTAGCCTTGAAAATAAAGCTTGCAACTTGATGATGAATGCAAGCTAATGATCACTCATACAACTTAAAAATGCTTGTATGAACATGAAAGCCTTCATAGAAATAGTTTAGAAAGAGGATGGAGGCTAGGGTTTTGAGTGGAGGCCATGATCATAGAAAATTTTGGCATAGTTTAGTTAGAGGATAGGATTATGATCATTTAGGGCTAGCTTAGGGTCTTATTTATAGATTAGGCAAGTGTTTTAGGCCATTAGATTAACCCTAAATTAGATTAGGACCATCAGATCTCGGAAGCTTCCAGAAAACAGCCCCAAAACACAGCCAAACCCTAAAATGGTGCACCAGGCCAAACTGGCCGAGCACCCCCTATCGACACCCAAGTCGACAGGGCTGTCGACTTGGTCCTAGCCAAGTCGACTGCCTAGTCGACAGGGCTGTCGACTCGGGTAGCTAGGCGGGAATTTTCCCCCCTGCGCCCAATGGCCCCAATTTCGAAATTTGAACCTGAATTTTAAATCTGTTTTGAACTTTGAATTTTCTGTAAACTTCATTGGGCCATAAATGGGCCATTCGGACTCCGATTTACAAAATTTCGGACTCTATTTCGCGTATTTTTCCGAGACGAACGCAATGACGCAGCCCGTTTCCCCCAATTCTCACATCTGAGATTATTTATTCTGTAATTAGTGAATATTAGTATTAACTAAAATTCGGGGTGTTACAGTTACGAATCGTTCTGAACTTTCTTTATGTAGCTCACTCTTACATAGCATTACACACACATATTAGTTGTCACCGACACGAGGGGTACAGGTCACTATACTTCCCGTTCTAACACTGATGCGTTAAAGTATAGCTAAAGATGCAGACCAAATCAAGGGCCGGAAAGACTATGGAATCGGTGGCTTCCCAGCCCGACTTGCATACATCCGACCCTACCCCAAAAGGTAAATCATTGGGCAACGAGCTTGAGACCACCACCGAAGGTTTGACTTCTTCTTATTTGACTGGCTCGCCCGAAGCATCTGAGCACGGGGAGCGATCTGAACGACGATATTCCCCAGTCGTAACTGAGGAGGCGGAGAATGTAGATATCATGGGCGATGATGAGCCCGCACCTCCGGTGGCTCTGGACATGTTGCCCGATGCGGTGATTTTGGAGAACCCTATCGACTCAGTGCAGTAGTGTATGGATGCTGCCGCCCTCAAGAAAATGGCGGCCTGATTTAAGATTCCGGTGGGTGATCCCCAAGCCCCCGAGAAAGACGACAGAGCCCATATACCGCCCGAGGATCTTACTGCCTGGAATCGACAAGCTTGCCTGTCTGGATGCGTTCCCCCAGCTAATAACTTTATTCAAGACATGTTGTTCTATTTCCGTCTCGTGTCATCACAGCTACACCCCAATGCTTATGCTTCTCTCCTAGGGACTTACGTTCTCTTTCGTGAGTTTTTGAACAGGGAGCCCACCGGGGACGACATTCAATATTTATTCCGCCTAAAGAAAACGAGCACTACCTCCCCCTCTCAATGGTTTCTGGAAGCAACAGCTTCCACAAAAATCTTTGTCGGGACGCGGCCCAGGCTGTCAGTGTTTAAGCGCGAGTGGTTCTTCGTCAACTTCCCTCCTGGATTTGCTAGAAGGTGGCTTGACGGAAGTAAGTGTTTTTATAACTCCGTTCTTTTGCCGTAACTTCAGGATTCCTTTCTTTATTCATGGTTTTACATGGGATTTGACAGGAAATCCAAAGGCGCCTACTGGAGATGAATACCAGCAACGCCTCAATGCTTTCCGGGCGATACCAGCACTGTAACATGTCAGGATCGCCTCCGCCGTGCTGGGTTGTTGCCTGACAACCGAGCTGTGATCAGGCCGGTGGTTGCTTTCAATGTGCCAAAGGAGGGAGTTGTGGCGGGTCCTGCCCCTAGCGGGCGGAAGAGAAAAATGCCCCTAGTGGGGGGAGAATCGCAAAGGACTGCTCTGCCTCAAGGAGATGTGCGTGAAGGCGAGGCTCATGGTCAAGAGGAGGTTGCCAGAGATGAGGGAATGCCGAGCACCCCCCTCCCGCCTTCGGCAGAGGAGGGAGAAGGAGTGTTGGCTAGACCGCAATCTCATGCGACTCACTCAAGGGCCACTTCCTTGCTTGAACCTGCGGGCCAGTTTGATGGCTTAAAGGGACTTGCTTTGGTAATGACTCCATGGCTGAAAACGACAGGCCTGGAGGAACTTTCCTGTGCTGCTGAGGGGTTAAACCCCTTGATCGGACTGCAATCTGGTCTGTCGAGAGAACACTTAGGGCATACATCCATAACATTGCATAGCATAGACATTTGCCTACGCGAGTTACTGGACTAACTTCGGCTTGTTCCATTGGCAAGCAATATGGCAGGTGGACGCGGCGGACGAAGCTATGGGCGTGGGGATCGCCAGCATCCCTAGAGTTCTTCCTCAAGAGATTCCAAAGATCTGCCAGCTTGTATGGTGCTCCACCTCCGTTAGATCGAGGGAGTAGTCATCGAGACCGGGATCAATCTAGGCGATCTCCGACACCTCATCCTCCCTCTCCTATTCGCGTATCCGTAGGTGATACTTGGCTCAACATAGGCAGGTCTCGACCTTTGCCTTTGACAACTCTTCGGTCAGCTGCCCCTTTGGCTCCCATTCAACTTGCTAGGGAAAAGGAAGCACCTCTTGGCCAGCCGAGGCAGGAAAGGGAGACCGAGATAGAGGTGCCAGACTTGACAGGACCCCAGTTACAAGAGCTATCCATAGATGAGCGAATGGCGTTCCTGAAGCATCACTTTCCCCGACAGTACTTCAACGAGTTAATGTTTTTCCCCGACATCCGTTCGACTCCCGACCGACAATCAGGTGAGATATGGGTGCATGTGAAAGCTTCGTATCATCAAATTAATGAGTTCAGTAGGTATTCCTTTGGGTTTTCGGAACTAATTAGAAAGAAGAAACTGCAACTTGCTGTCGAGAAGACCTCCGTCGAAGCTTTGAATAAGAGGACAGGTACGCCCATTCGCCACATTGTAAGTTCTCTTTTATGCTCTGTCAGGCCTTTAATGTTAGCTCTGCCGTTGCAGCTGAGATGACGCATTCTTATGATACAATGAAGAGGGAGTCGAAGCATTCTATCTTGAATTATAAAGGCACCATGGTTGATCTAACTACCGAGAACACGACTCTGAAAAAGTACAAAGCCGATCTAAAGCGAGCATGTGATGTTTTGAAAAAGACAATGCAAGGGTCATTGAACTCCAGAATAACCACGCTGCTTTGAGGGAGAAAAATGAGAGATTGCGGACTGAGAATACCGAAGTCGCTGAGCTGAAGAGGCAACTTGAAGTGATGAGAAAGGCGAAGGAGGATGCCGAAGCCAGCAACAGGGGCGTGCTTAGCGAATCCAAGGGTATAAAGGTTGAATATCTAAGGGAGATAGAGCTACTGAGGGAGCAGCTGAGGGATGCGGAGTTTCGCGTTGGGTCCTCCTTCGAAGAAAGTATCCATAGTATGTATGTCAAGGCTTTGAGGTTCCGAGGGATTTTGTGGGTCGAAGACTGCCCTCGCGAGCTTGCTAGAACTTGGGAGAGGTTGATTCCGTATGAGGCTTTCTTGCGTCAAGTGGATGTAAGCACTTTAAACGAGCGCCGGCTTGCGAATGTTCTTCTGGACAGTAGTGAACGGGAGAAGCTAGAGGAAGGACGGAGGCTGTTGCGAGAAGATGTTGAGAACGAAAGGTTGGCGAGGCTCGCCCAGGAGAATGGGAAGTTCATGCCGATCGATAGCGTGGTGGTGACAGAAATATTTGCAGGGGAGAGCTCTTATCATCCCCTGGCCCCCAGGTCTGCTATGGTGAGCGACCCTAAGGCTTCGGCCTGCGTCGCTACTGCGTACAATCCCGACTTCCCGGCACTGTGGGATACTAGCCTCATTTCACCTATCGCCGCAAGCATCCTTCCTACCATTCCTATGCCACCTTTGACCATAGGTAATTTCCTTTCACATTGCATCCCTGAGAACGAAGTGATTACCGAATATATGGACTAAAAAGGTTGTGTCTTTGCTATGTAGTTCCTCCTAAGCATATGACGGCAGCGGATCCCGCCCCTGTGATCACCCAAGTGACTGAAACTGTGCTGGCCCCTATAGGGACAAAGACTGGAGAGGGTGGCGACCAACTTGACACCTTTTCTGACATAAGAGTAACTCCTAACATGGTGCACATTCTCAACGAGGAAGGAGAGGTGGTCGACGGACAAAGTGCCTTGGCCAGAGGTTCAGTGGACACTGATGTATTCATGATGTCGGCTATGGGGGCGACTCAAGGAGCCAAGATGTTGGCCCAGCATGAGAAAGTGGAGGAGTCGGAGAGGGCTGAACGGGAAGGGGATCCCGCAGAAGAGTGAGGCTGTCGCAGATCCTGCCGCCGGGAGCGTCCCCGTGCCTATGCCGCATGCCATTACTACTGATGTCATGGATATTTCTAGCGGTGATGGTGCGGGGTTCGTCGCCTCTCTGTCTCTCACGAGTCGGTTACTCCCTCGAAGGATCGATCGAGCAGAAGGGGATCTGGTTGGAAGAGGTCTGGTGCTGGTGACAAACCATCGAGTGCTGAATCTGCAAGAAGGCATAAGAAAAAAAAGAAAAGACACGATTAGCATTAGTAGCCTAAGTAGAGGTTACCATTGTTTTGGTAGTGTAGGCCGATAATTTACGTGAGTACAACCCTCGATTTTGGTTTTTCAAGACACGGTGTGGTTCTCATGTACACTCTGTCATTAGAAAGTAAAAGTGTTAGACACGTAATTAGTTTTAGCGTGTGTGTGTGAAAAGGAAATATTAATTAGTAAAGGCCGTCTTTTATGTCAAATGTTCGGATGTTCTTTTTATGTTTTCCAGCGTCCTGTACTTGCACAAACTTACTTATCGTTACATTTGTCACAAAAACGATTAGGGGCCGTCTCTGGGTAAATTATTCCAGAGAGGTGAGGCAGAGCGCTGGTTTCAGTAAGTTCCCCTCAGCTTAGGGAACCCGTAGTTTGCAAAACCAGGTTGTGCGCCTGCTGTTTTGAGTGGCCCGGGGTTAAACCCAAGTATAGCGTAGGCGTAGTGCGTCGCGTTGCACGGTCCACCAGGTGGGTGGCTCTCCCATCGTTCTTCAGGTTGAGGTGAGCTGCCAGGCATCGTTTTATTCGCCGGCGTAGTTTTCAACCCCGATCATTAGGTCGTAAGGTCCGATCGTGGCCATGGGCTGCCCCCCAGCCTTGAGAGCTAACTGGAAGAAACGATATAAGGTCGGTCTTGGTGATGCGCCAAGATTCGACCGGCACCCGCGACTGGCGAAGAGAGATTTGCATTGATCTTAGTCGGTCGCTGAGAGGCGTCAAGCCGCCTAGACTACGACGCGGAACGATTTATCCTCGGCCTCGGCACTGGGCTAGGGTTCGAGTTCGTGGTTGTTTAGACTCGATCGCACCACGAGTTGGCGATTCGAGAAGCGTTGTCGACTCCCGTGCTCGGGATGCCAGGCATAGCCAAGCGTTTCAGACACAATGTTTCCTAGAAGTTGGGACGGCCGCACCGGCTCCCGTGTCCGGGGTGCCGATGCGGTTTTCGTAGGCGTGAAGCGACTCGGTTTTTGGAAAACAAAGCGCATTACGTGAGAAGTAAACAACAGAGAGACAAGAAATTGAACACCACTTCTACTAATAACGTTGGCAGTAATAGCCTTTACAATGCCTTGGATTTTTGACAAAACAAAACATTGTTTGAAAAGCATAGACAACCGTAAACTGAGTTATGTGAAGTAACGGCAGAGATGTTCGCTGTTCCAGGCCCTTGGGAGTTCAGCTCCGTCGACGGTGGCGAGCTTGAAAGTTCCATAGCTGAGCTTTCGATGTATCGAGTATGGGCCTTCCCAGCGAGGCGCGAGGCCTGTGGGCAAGGGAAAAACCTGCTTTAGCACGAGGTCGCCGATGTTTAGGCCCTTGTGGCGGACCCTTGAATTAAAGTATCGGGCTATCCGATGTCGTTGGGCAGCAGCTCTAACATCTGCCTCATTCCTTTTTTCCTCCAGCAAATCGAGTGATCCCAGAAGTAAATCTTAGTTTGTCTTTGGATCGAAATATGTGAATCGATGGGATTGTAACTTGAGCTCGATGGGAATGACGGCTTCAGATCCTTATGCGAGGGCAAAAGGAGTATGGTCGGTTGCTATCTTATGGGTGGTGCGGTAAGCCCATAGAGCAGGAGGAAGTTCGTCTGCCCACATACCCCCAGCCTTTTCCAGACGTTTCTTGATGATGGATTTGATGACCTTATTAACTGCCTCAACTTTCCCATTGGATTGGGGATGAGCCACCGCTGAGACTCTTTTATCGATGTCGTGGCGCTGACAGAAAGTTTTAAACTCGGTGCTCTCGAATTATGTGCCGTTATCGGAGATGATGGCCTGAGGCACTCCGTAGCGGTTAATGATGTTGCAGACAACAAAGTTGATCATCTTCTTCGTGGTTATGGTGGCGAGAGCTTCCGCTTCTGCCCACTTGGTGAAATAGTCCACTGCGACGACGGCGCACCGTGCCCTGCCTCTGGCCATCGGAAGAGTTCCGATGATGTCGATTCCCCACATGGCGAATGGCGATGGGCTGACCATCTGAGATAGCTCGATAGGCGGGGTTCTTGGAATTTTGGAGAAGAGCTGGCACTTATCGCATTTGTGAGCGTGGTCCACGGCGTCTTGATCAAGCATGGGCCAGTAATAACCACATCTAAGAATTTTTCTGGCCAGGGTCTGCCCCCAGTGTGGTCACTGCATTTGCCTTCATGCACACTGCTCAGTACCTGGAGGGCTTCACCGTGAGCTACGCATCGAAGCTGGGGAACGGAAAAGCCTCTACGATAGAGTATTCCATCCATAAGAAGGTAACGGGCTGACTGGCGAGTGAGCGCGCGCCTTTCCTTGTAGTGCTTTGGCGGGATCCCGTGCTGTAGGTAATTTATGATCGGTGTCATCCGTGACTCGGGCTTGGGTTCGATGCTCATAATCGTCTCGTCTTGCCCTTGCTTGATACTTGGAGAGTTGAGGACTTCAACTGGGGAGAATCCATTCAGTTGTGGGTCTTCAGAGCTTGCCCTTGCTTGATACTTCTTTTCAATGTAAACATGAGGACTTCGTGTATAATCTGAGTGAATTGTAATTGTAACTTTTTAGGACTTAAGAAAAGATAAAGTGAACGTAAGCTTGGTTTGAGCTGAACCACTATAAAAACCTCGTGTTTCTCTTGTTATTTACTGTTTTCTGCATTCTGTGATCTGTAATTTGTGATTGTGAGGACTTCACACTATTAGTACCAGATTTTGGTCTAACAGTCGTGAATGGGTTGAAAATTGAATTCAGGAGTTGGCAGTACTGTCGTATATTCACAATCCAATTTTAGGCTAATCTATGTGCATATCTAAATTTTCAGTCCAAACAAGTTCATTTCTCGAACGTTAAGTCGTTAGGTAGCGGTATGTCCAATCTAAATTTTAATCCAATCACGCGATGTTGCGAAGTGATCCAAGTTCACGAACTCGAGTTCAGAATCGTAAATTTCTCCTAAATTTTAGGGATTCAAAATTTATCTTTTTATCTCCAAGTCCTTAGGAAGACCTCACTTTCCCTTCTCAAATTAGTACTCCCACACTTCACTATCTTTTTCTTCTTTCAGGAAAAACTCAAGAAAATTTTCCTAATTTTTCAGGAGATGAAGTTAAATTTTGTATCTTCGAAAACATGGACAAATTCCACTTTTCCCACATGTTCCTCCACCACTTCGTATCCCGCATTTCTTCTCCTTGGAAAACATGGAACTTTCACCTAGTCTTCGGGTACGAAGTAAATTTTCATACCCCGAGAGCTTAAGAAAATCTGACACATCTTTTTCCAACTCCTACTTCGTATCCCAGCTTCTTCTGCCCTAACTTCCTCTTCCCAACTCCTTCGTACTCCAGCCATCTTCAACTCCTTACTGCTTCTTAAATGTCCAACTACATCGCCCACAGCCGCAACCACAACGCCGTTGCCTACTCCATCGCCGCCATGACAGGCGCCACCAACATTAGCCTACACCTTCTTCCTTTGTCTCCTCGCCACATTGTTTCACAAAAGCCACGAAATCATGGGGATATAAAAGCCGAATCAAGGGCTAGAAAGGGGGGAGAACCCACCTGGTTATTGATTGTTGGTCGGAATAAAGGGGCACGCTGGTCAGCGATGAAATCTGGGGATCGAATTTTTTTGGAAGCTTTGAAAATTCCCAAGTCCTTGGGTTATGAAAAACGGAAAGAATAAGTATAGGAAATAACAAATTAGGTATTTATAGTAGTGGAAGAGAAAAGTTTTCTCTTTTTTCGAAATGCCCAAGTTTTCCTTGACCCCGGATCGGTTGCGACCCAAAATCCCTTAACTTTCAAAAAAAATGAGAAGGAAAAGAGAAGAAAGGGAAGGGAGAGAATTTTGGGGATCAGTGTTTCTGGAGTTTGACAATGGGTGTGGCTGCGTTCATTAATTTTTAAAGCCCCAATCGCTAATGCTAACAAGATTCGATAATCAATCACGTACTCACTAGTATAAGAATGATTATTAACAATTCAGAAGTACGTGATTGAAGATTGAGTTCGATTTCTTTGGAAATTAATATATACAATCATATGCCCATTCATATCAATTCTATCCTATTTCACATTAACTACTTCGATCGTATCGCACAAAAACATGTACGAGCATGTGAGTGCACACATGACTCTATATCGATAAAGGCTTGGTGACACTCCGGCGTAAGCAAGAATTGATAACTAACATTTAATTCGTTGAATCGACAGAGATTAGACGTTTACCTAAGAAAAAAAAAGAGAAATTCCGGTCCTAACAATGGAGTTTAAACCAGTCAAAACTATCAACAATGCTGGAATTGCACACTTACACTAACGAGCTTCAACAAAGTGTCGCAACTGCTCCGAAGTGATACACTTTCCGTTATATACTTCTTAACGTCACAACCGTTCACCGGACACATCTTGGAGATCCTCTAGACATCAAAATACTTGTCTCAATTCAATGCATGTCATGTCACTCAAGACATAAACGTCATGTGACTCAAGACATACTTTGGAGGGCAACTGTTACCTTGTCTTTTATCCCGGCTATCAAAGTAATCTAAACCGATATGACTTGACTAAACATCCCAGAAGTGTCATCCAAAGACCTAGAGATCAAGTCCATATGGAGTCGTGCAAGTACTATCGTTTTAGCTCGTTAAAACAACTTCCAGATGCACAAATGTTTTAGGATCAATATGAATCCCACTTCGGGATCGATACGACTCCCCACACTTCAAACAACTCAGCACATGAGTCTAATGTATTGGGGATCTGTACAACTCCCCAACATCAAAAAATTCATATAACACTTCCTTGATCGGTATAACTCAGCAAATCACCGGAATTAGTCTGACTTCCAAAAATTCAACTTACTTCCAACTTCAAGAGCACATACTTCTCGATCATTTCATTAAATTGTAACCTAATTCCACCAATAGTCAAAGTATAACGATTAAAGCAGCTTCATAAAGCCAAGACGTCCAAAACGATAATGAAGTGTATGTGATCGGTACCAATCCTGGTACATTGTTTTTTGGTCCCTGGGCTCTTATGGACCACCATTTTGGCGCACTCACTGGTTTCCCTCCATATTTGCAGTTATAAATTGCCCTCTCCTGGGCGAGAAATGAATTTTTTACATTTGTATTTTCATTGTTATTGTAAGCTCTGTAAGTAATACCGATCTCGCTATGTAACTTGAGAAATTGATCAATAAAGTACTAAGAACTTCGAAATGAACTTAGGCTTTCACAAACCGAACCACTATAAACATTGTGTGACTATTTTCTTGTGTTTTCTTTCTGATTTTCACGTGGAACGTAAGACTTCACTCAAGACATAGCTTGTCCGTCATGATAAACCCCCCGAGTGGTGTACACCTCGATTTTCAACGTCTTTGCACCACCAAGATAATCACCATAGAGATTAGCATAAGCAGCCCTCGAACACCTCAGACCTATGTCTCATTCCTATTCGTCCGCCTCTAACCAATTGAGCTAGGGGTGTCGGGTTATTTTCTTGCGTTTCCTATACGTAAATTTCTCGTTTTCATTTAATTTTACTATTGTAGGTTTCTTTGGGTTGTGTCAAGTCTTGGGCATCAACACATTTAGGAAGACGGTATACTTCACAATACGAAGTACATCACCGATCTCATCTAAGTTCATACTTTCCCTGGGCTATCAATTTGTCAATCTTAAAAAGAAACCAGTTTGATATATTTGATATTCTTGCATTATATGGAAAAAAATGAAGAAAAAAAGAAAGAAAGCAAAAGAAAAAAGGAGGAAGAAAATAAAATACAAGTCCATATGATTGGATCTAGTTACCTAGCTAAAATCACGTCTACTGGTTGTCTCTTCTTTCCAGCGCGCTGGGTTAATTCCTGTTGACTGTACTGATTAATTTTGGGTTTCAATTCAGTGGTCTTTATCAAATTAAAATAACTTTTAACCACAATGCTAGCTCATTGATCATGTGATAGTCAATTCACAACAATAGTTTTGTTTGATTGCTGTTCGACACCAAGAAAATCTCATCAAATATTTGATCACTGTATCATAATATCACCGTCAAACACTGGGTTACTTATTTTAATTAAGTAAAATCAGTCGGCGTTTCAATTATATACGTATATTTCATTATCAAATATATCCTACTCAGTGTACTATTATACCCAGCAATTTTCCCATGTTTCCACTTGTTTATGCTTTTCAGTGCCATTACGCTGGAACATGTTTGCTTGCTATTTGCTCGTAAACTTGAAGATGTCGTGTACTTGTGGAAATTTTCATGCTGACTGTAATATATAAGCAAATATTCCAGGAAAACTAGTAACGGTAAGTGATTGGGTCTGTGAATGTGACTTAAAATATCACTGAGGTTAGGAGGTGACCTAATTTTCTCCATTACGTAGCTTTTCCATTATTAAAGCTTACTAACTAGCCTACCAATGTGGTCATTAGGTGAAATTATTGTTACCATACATCATTCCCGACATGAACAGTCGGTTAAAAAAGAAAGAAAAGAGTTATCTTATTCAGCCTTTTGTTTTTTTTATATATAGTATTCGAAGAGCCAAGCATGTCATTTCATGGTGCAGTCCAGGATCTACCCACTAGTGACACACTATGATCATATGCATGGTGCATATATATTTAACTATATGTCAAACTAAATGATATGTGCTGGTATGTAGTAACTGGATTGCTCGCTTAAACGTGACATTTCAATTTTTTAACCTCGTCATGTCAACTTCTGCAACATGAAAATTTGGCGGCCCCAACTCTACTGATAATGTGTATTCTGACGTGGGGAGTGTACTTTAAAAAATGTATTTTGTAACAAATACCTGTTAACCATATTGCATATCATTCATTTATTCGGTGTTAGATTAAATTTAAGGAATTAACAGAACTACAACAGTGGATGTGCTTTAAATTTAGCATAAGATTACCATGCATGTGTAGGGGTTTAAATCCACCGTGCCTTAAAAAACCTTAGTTTAGTTTAGACAAAATACGCACTATAGAAAATAACTAAGGGCAAAAATTTCCTCTTTTTATTCGCTTCTTCCCGTCTTCAATAACTTGGTTCGATAACATACAATGTAAATAATTTTTCCTTCATCGCTCCTCCTCCATCTTCCAACTCCTCTGTGAAGTGTCTGGACTTATCTTTGCAAACCGAACTTATGTTCTCTCCACTTGGGCTCTTACATATGGGCTTGTATTTCTTTCAGCCCACTTCCGTTTTGTGTGTGTGTGTGTGTGTGTGTGTGTATATATATATATATATATATATATATATATATATATATATATATATATATCTTGTGTCATCCATATACTTTGTCTTACGAAAAAAAATACAGAAATTTCTTCATTCTTTTCGAATAATAAAATCAATCTTGTAAAAGTTTTACATGGTATCAGAGCTCTCTTGCTAAACGGCAGATCATCGCATTACATTTTCTCGCTGAACAAGTCGAGAGAAGTGCTTTTTGAGTCTCCTCAGTCTAAAATTCATCATCGGAGAGCAACCTCTCTGATCTTGTAGCAACTGTTCTTATCAGATCGTGCGTGCCAAGCCGAAATTTACATTCACAGCGACTACAACGATCTTTTCTGGTCATCTGAGATCTTGAATCTCATCATTTGACTCGTTTTTGGTCAAGAGTACCAGTTCTTGCATCTTAAAAGACGCAAGAATTACCTCTGTTATTTCCCTTTGACCTTCTCCAACATTGGCTGCCACCCTCAAGATCAGGTAAGCTCGCCATACGCTATTTTCTTGCCAGTTGTTGCACCATGGCTGGACCAAGTGATGAAAACTCGTATGCCACATCAAGATCAGGCACTGTTGATCCTCCTGGTAACACTCAAGCGCTTGTAAAGCCCAAGACTCAAGTGATAACCACTCCTCTCGATGAAGAAAATTTCCTCTTATGGAAGTTCCAAGTTGAGACAGCCTTGAAAGGATATGACCTTCAAGATTATGTCAATGGAACCAGATCCATTCCCCCAGCCATGATTCCGGATAAAGATGGACAAATGATTAGCAATCCAGCATATGTGCATCATCAAAAATAAGATAATCTACTATCCCCATGGCTACTCTCATCTATCAACACAAACTTATTATCACAAGTCATAGGATGCAACTCGTCTCATGAAATATGGTCCACCATACAATAAATTTTTAACTCATAGTCATCTGCTCGCATTATGCATTACAAAAGGGAATTTCAGAATGCAAGAAAGGGAGAGATGACTATGAGAGAGTATATTGTAAAGGTTAAAATACTATGTGACAAACTAAAGGCGGTGGGACACTACATTTCAGATAGTGAACAGGTGCTTACGCTGTCTAATGGATTAGATGAAGAATATGAATCATTGAATACCTTTTTTGCCACACAACCAGTTTTACCTGATATTCAAACTGTCTATTCTGCATTACTGACACATGAGGGTAGAGTTGAGCAAAAGAAGGCATCTCAAATTGATTACAGTGTGAATCTTGCATTAAATTCAAGAAGTATGAGTAACAATCAAACAAGAAACTTACCCGGCTTTGGAAGGGGTAACAACCAAGGTCAAAGAGGAAACTCAAACCAGAGAGGAATAGGTAGAGGAAGATCCAACAATGCAAGTCGTGTTCAATGTCAAATCTGTGACAAACCTGGGCATACAGCAAATAGATGTTACTTCAGGTTCAATACAAATGTTAATAACTCTCAACCAGGTCAACCAGGCACAAGGGGACCCAATGTCAACATGGCACAAGCCAATCAACAAAGCAAATCTAGTGGGGAAACCTCTACAGCTATCAGTGATGACTCCTGCTATTAGTGATGACTCCAGCAAGATTGAGGACACAAACAGTGAGGATTGGTTTCCAGATTCAGGAGCAACCAACCACATCACCAATAATCTGCAAAACCTCAATCTTGGAAACATGAATTACTCAGGTACACAAGTTAGTCAAACTTGCAATGGTGAAACTATGAATATATCTCATATTGGGACAGGCGTTGTTAAAGGTAAGAGAAATCTCATCCTTAACAATCTACTTAGAGTTCCAGATGTTAAAAAGAATCTTATTAGTGTATCACAATTTGCTAGAGATAACAAGGTATATTTTGAGTTTCATCCCAATCACTGTCTAATTAGAGATATACCAAGTAAAGATGTGTTATTACAGGGTAATTTGGACAGTGGTTTATACAAGTTCAGCAACACTCAATCAAGATTGAGAAATGGTAAAACTTGGTGCTCTAATGCTAGCATACAATTTAATGATGTCCCTAGTAAGGATGAGCATGATAGTGATGACTGTAATGAAATCAAAAATGATTTGAACTTTTGGCATTGTAAACTAGGGCACCCTAGTTATGACATTGTTGTGAGAATTTTAAAAGATAATGACATTCCTTATAATCAATCACCTGTCTCTAGCACATGTACACATTGTTATGCTGGCAAAAGCCACAAATTACCTTTCAGCAGGTCTGAAACTTTTTACATAAGGCCTTTAGAATTAGTGACAGCAGACCTATGGGGTCCTGCACCTTTATGTTCAAGACAAGGCTACAGGTATTATCTGTCCATTGTTGATGCTTACACAAGGTATACCTAGATTTTCTTTCTCAAGGCCAAATCTGATACTAATAATATTATGACACAGTTTGTTAACTTCACTGAAAGGCAATATAACTGTAATATTAAGGCTATACAAACTGATGGGGGCAGTGAGTTTTTCCCTTTAAAAGGATTTTTTGCTAGTAAAGGCATCATACATAGAACAACTTGCCCCTACACTTCAGAACAGAATGGCATTGTAGAAAGAAAACATCGACATATTGTTGAAACAGGATTAACATTATTATCTAAGGCATCTCTACCTATGAAGTACTGGTATGAGGCATTTGACACTATAGTGCATTTGATAAATAAAATGCCAACAAAAGTGTTGCAATACAAAAGTCCTCATGAGATGTTATATGGAAATAAACCAGACTACAACACTCTGAAGACTTTTGGATGAATGTGTTATCCATGCCTCAGACCATACAACAATCATAAACTATCTTTTAGATCCAGCCCATGTACCTTCTTAGGGTTTGCAAACAATCAAAAGGGGTACATATGCATGGATAGGAAAGGAAAAATCATAATTTCTAGGCATGTTGCTTTTGATGAACTTGTATTTCCTTTTGCAGAGAAAGGAAACACAAGCAATCAAGAAACTGAGCATAAAAAGACAACAATGGGTCCTATTCCTAAGCTTTCAGAATGGAATGTAGACATAGATGAACAGGAGCAGACATATGTTACATCAGCCACACCAACTATATCCAACACTAGATCTGGATATAGTTCCAGTAAGCAAATGAGTGAGGATGATCAACACCAGATTAATGACACAGATGACAATGAAAATCAAAATGACAGCAGTGGTGATCACACATCAGAAAGCAGCAATCATGAAACACCAATATAGGGCCCACAGACAGGACATCACATGACAACTAGAGGAAAAAGTGGCATTTTCAAGCCTAAAATCTATACTACGCTTCAGAATGATCATGCACCAAACACATATGATCAAGCAGTTAAGTATAAACAGTGGTGCAAAGCTATGGATGAAGAGTATGAAGCATTGATGAAAAACCAGACATGGAGTTTGGTACCTAATCCTAAGAACAAAAATGTGGTGACTTGCAAGTGGACTTATAAATTAAAGAAGGACGCTAATGGCAACATCATTAAGCACAAAGCAAGGTTGGTTGCAAGAGGTTTTACACAGCAGTATGGTTTTGACTTCAATGAGACATTCTCTCCAGTGGTAAAGCCTACTACTATTAGAATCATGTTGTCCATGGCACTACACAAAAACTGGAGCATAAGGCAATTAGATGTGTGTAATGCATTTCTAAATGGGGACTTAAGTGAGGAAGTATACATGCAACAGCCAAAAGTTATGTGTGCAAAGGCAAATAAGATTATGTTGGTAAACTTCACAAGGCAATATATGGTTTAAGACAAGCTTCAAGGGCTTGGTATATCAAGTTAAAGCACACATTAGAACATTTTAGATACAAATCAACAAAGTCAGACAATTCTTTATATGTGAAAAACAACAATCAGAGTGCTGTCTATATACTTGTGTATGTAGATGATATTTTGATGACTGGAAATGACAGCAATGAAATCAACAAAGTCATTGCAGAGCTAAATAAAATTTTTGGTATAAAGGACATGGGGGAGGTAGACTACTTCCTTGGGATACAAATTCAAAGAAGGTTAAAATCCAAGATTTTTCTATCTCAAAAGAAGTATATATCTGAAATTTTAGTTAGAGCAAACATGGACAAAGCCAAGCCTTTACCCACCCCTATGACTAGCAACCTACGCTTGTCCAAATATGATGGTGACAATATAGAGAATGTGAAGCAATACAGAAGAATAGTGGGGGCATTGCAGTACTTAACCATAACTAGACCGGAAATTTGTTTCAGTGTGAATAAGGTTTATCAATTTATGGCAAATCCAACATCAGAACATTGGCGTGTTGTGAAACGTATTTTACGCTACTTACATGGCACAAAGGAGCATGGTTTAATCATGAAAGCTAGCGAAGACATCAACTTAAATACTTACAGTGATGCAGATTGGCCGAACGATCCAGATGATAGAAGATCCACATCTAGTTATTGCGTGTTCATGGGTCAAAATCCAATATCCTGGTGTACGAAGAAGCAGTCTACAATTTCTCGCTTAAGCACAGAAGCCGAGTACAGATCCATAGCATCAACTACAGCTGAAGTGATTTTGGAGGAAACCCTAATAAAAGAATTAGGTCTTTATTTCTCAAAGACGTCAACTCTCTGGTGTGACAATCGGAGTGTTGTATCTCTCTCCGTCAACCCAATCCAACACTCAAGAACCAAACACATAGAAATAGACCTCCACTTCGTTAGAGAAAGAACCAGCACAGGGAAACTGGTGATAAATCACTTGCCATCTTTCTATCCGAAAGATGATATCTTAACCAAATGTCTCTCGAGAAACAATTTTGAGAGATTGAGAGAAGAGCTCAGTGTTGTTGATGGCGGTGTTGAATAACGGATAGAGAGAAACCCTAGTTCGATTTGAGGTGGGGTGTAAAGTGTCTGGACTTATCTTTGCAAACCGAACTTATTTTCTCTCCACTTGGGCTCTTACATATAGGCTTGTTTTTCTTTCAGCCCACTTTCGTTTTGTACACTATATGTATATATATCTTGTATCATCCATATACTTTCGTCTTATGAAAATAATAATGATACAGAAATTTCTTCATTCTTTTCGAATAATAAAATCAATCTTGTAAAAGTTTTACACTCCTTCCTTTTACCAAAGATTTAAGCTTTTTCTTTTTACCAATTTGATACAAGAACGAATCAGTTAAGCGTTTACACAACAAATTATATTTGATTATTTTTGTAGTTTATAAAATTTCTTGATTATTTTTTCAAATCAAAGTGTTAAACGGTCTGAAACACCATTGGTCATCGGCATATGCTGACTTCTGTTAAATATAGTCATATTCGCTTATGCCAAATGCGATAGCAAGAAGAAGGGTGAGCGTAAATCCATTGCTGAAAATTTTAACTGAACGACGGAGGAAATAAACATGTAAGAACAAAATGAATTTTTAGAATTGGTAGATGTTACCAAAGTTTGATACAAGTGAAAAAGCCTTCAAAGAGAGTGGTTTAGTTGGGAAAGCCTAAATAATAAATGTAAAGTTGGGTAGCACCCCTTTTTATGGGCACCTCTTTTGCACCCGAATGTGGGTCAAACATTTATTATTAAATAAGTTAGAGGGGGGAGAGAGAGTTAGTGGGAGGAGAGAGAAACGAGAATGTGGTGGAAATCAGAGGGCTAAAGGGGTGCTGCACTATTTGGGGTGCTCTTGAACGCTCCTATATATATATATATATATATATATATATATATATATATATATATATATATAGGAAGGTCTAGTGTTGACACAAATTTAGATACAAGCAATCTCAACCACAAGATCTCCTCCCCGAATTCCACCTCATACATAAAGACAAACAAATCCTATGATCCAGATTTTGTGTCTTTAATTCTGTGTATAATTTTGTGTCCCAATAGCCGCTCCTATGTATATATAATTTTCTTTTATTTGGAATTTTTTATTAATCATTCTTTCATTTGTATGAGTTTGATCATAACATTCTATATTATTGAAGAACACTGTTGTTTGATAATATGGATCTGTAACAACAATTAATCTAAGGGACTCATGCGATTGAACAAACGCAGTATACGCCTGCTCATATCCAAGAATGGTACACTGGTACTCCCGCTTTTAACAAGTCATGAGAATTTGAGGGATTTCAAATTCCACTAGATGATATTGAAAATCAATGATGACACATTCCAAATTTTAATTCGCTAATCAATTATGCATCATATCAATATCTACCGAACCAAACTTCAGCGCATCAAAATCTTGTTTAACAACACATCGGTTCAACTTCTAATGCATTTAGCAATTCGAGAATACGTCATAATGAAACTGACAGATGATTGAAATAGTTGTCATCATTTACTAGCGATAAATGGTAAAATCACGTTAAACTTCAGATAGTCTGAACACAAATGCGACCGTGAATTTGACGTTAGTTAAATTAATTATTTAACTAGGTTGAATTTCATGCTGTGGAAGGTATGTGTCAACGCAATACACACTCTATCCAATCTTGTGCGAAAGGGTATGAATATCTCAAAACTGTGTGTGTTCTGCAAATCGGCGGAGGAAGACACACAGCACTTATTTTTTAAATGCTTGTATTCTCACTTTCTTTGGAAAAGGATAAAAGAAAGAGGTTGTTATATGTCGCCTCAAACCGATAATAAACGAGAATGGATGACGATATATAAAGCCACTAGATGGAAGCAAGCATCAAGCTATGAGTTACTAATAATGCTCAAAGTTACGATCAATGAGATATGGAAGGAGAGAAATCAAATAATTTTTCACGGCAAGAATACCAAGAGGATGAGCACTTATCATGATATATGTAGATCCATCCGTACTGAGATTCATCTATCTCCATTTCTCTTTGACTCCACTGTCGAAAACAAATGGAAATGAGCTCCTTTTTTCTCTTTTTTCATGTACCTTCAGTTTTTCTTTGTATTTTTCTTTTCTTTGCACATGTTTATGTTGTACGAACTTTCTTATGATATAAATAATATGGTAGGGGCCATTCAACCCCACAGGCTTTGCAAAAAAAAAAAAAAAATTATTTAACTAGGTTCGAAAAATGAAATTTGATTAAACGATACAATTTGACCATGAAACTTTTACCGTTATGATGGTGATGAAGTCTTGGTCAACTTTCATATTTTAAGTTAAAGTAATTGAAATAGTATGAAGAATTAGTTATGGACGAAAAACCAATATAAACGAAAAATATACAACATAATAAATTCACCATAATTAACCCGACCTCAAAGTACCAAGTCCGTCAAAGTGGTAGACCGGGGGATCGACCTCTTCGATTTTTCTGTCTTGTGGCGGCTATATTTTTAGTAAATATAATTTATATTGAGTAAAGGGATACTAAGGGTTTTAAATCTAATGGCTTAGGGTCTTCGTAACATCCCAACATTTTGGTGAATATTATTTAGGAAATTTAATTGGATAAATGAGATAAAAATTATATAAGAGGATGTTGAGTTGAGATTTGTATATGTTAATAATTGATGGATTGGCCTTAGAAACTAAATAACTTGAAATAATATAACGAGAAATATGAGAGTAGCAAAGTGAAAAATACACGCCTCAAGCATACTTCCTATTTCTTTACACGTATTATTTCATTTCTAAAACCCTAAAAGAAATAGAATATGAGGTCGACCGTCAAAGAGTACGAAAAGAAGAAGGAAACTAAAAAGGAGCTAGGAAGATTGAAACTTTAGATTATATAAAAACAAATCTCAACATCTTATCCATAAACTAAGGCAAATCAAGATTTCTAAACCACTGTTATTTTGGTTATAAGGTCGATAACACCCCATAAAATTCATAAGTATTAATAATAAATAATAAATTCAAAATAAGCAATTAAATGGTAAGGATGGAAAATGAGATTTTGCAGCTTTAGGAATTTGGCTACGAAATTCTTTTATTTGGATTAGCGGTGAAATTCTGAATCGTTTTCAGCATATAATATGCTGAAAACGGTCAATGTATGAAGAAGTTATGAACGAATGAATTTGGACAGTAAATGCAGAAAATATATTGACAATTAAATGAATAATATATATATATATATATATATATATATATACATACATATATATATGCCCAAGATAAATTCAAAATAAAGAGATAGAATTCAAACTTTGAACTGAAGATAAGATCAGGGGACAAAGTATATTGTATATATGGAGTAAGATTAGGAGATTAAGAAACGTATTAATTAAAATAAACAACTCAAAAATGCAGCCTTATTGAGGGTTCCAGCCCCGACGGAGTAGACTGCCCCCCTTAAGGGCTATCGACTATCGGTCAACTGCTAGGGTCGAACGCTCGGCGGTTGGACAACCCAATAAATCTAGTTGGTTATGGTTTTTCTAAGGGGATATATATATAAATTAAAGGCTTAGATTAATTCTAAGCAATCCAACGGTCTATGCTCACATGGGCAATTATATATAGCCCCTCATTTCATACTATGAAAACCCTAATCATTCTCTATCTCTACCTCCATGCTTCCTCTCTACCATTGCTAAATTCCAAAGAAAATAAAGGTTAAGATTTCTTCTAATTCTCCAATCTAAATTCTTATCTCCTTTCTATTCTAATTCATATAGGTTCTAGAATAAACTTTGGAATTTGGTATAAATACGTATATATAATATTCTAATGCATGTCCCTTGCATATATATTAGGAGGATTGTTAGTGTAGACCTAGATCTATTATAGATTTCTCTCTATTTTACCTAAATCTATGAGTGGAATGTCATTTACTTAAGGCATATTCATGTTTTTATTTGATTATCATTTTGAAAGATATGCCTAGGAGGATTTGAAAATCCGATAATATAAATATTAACACCCCCAAATCCTCTATCTTGCATTTGCGTATGAATTGTCATGATGTTTGGGTTTTGTGAATTTTTGGTTTTAATATTGGATTAAAGATAAAAAAGGGGTGTTGCTATTATTATTTCTATTTCATGTAATTCACATTTATTTATCATTCGATTGTAACCTAAAATGGTTTAGATTTGATTATTCATGATTTGATTTGGGTTTGGATCCTATTTTGAGTCTAAACGCATTTATATTTGAAAAAGGTCAAATGTGAACATTTTTATGTGCATATCGCCACAAAGGGGTGAATTAGGTGAAATAGGAATTATAAACATACAAGTATTTGTATATGTAATACTCTAGTTTTAATTCAGTATTGAAATCATTTATACAAGCCTAGGAAGCAAGTTGAAATTGTTATGTATATTTTCCATTTAGTGCTATTTATTATATTGTCATTATATGATCATGCCTAAGTTGTAGTGTTAAAAGTATGGAAAATCTAACTTGCATGCCTTGATTTAGACAAATTGACAATTGCCACCTCGTTAGAACGTTTCCTCATTTATATGAATATTCTCATTATTTAGGCGATATAATTATTTTATTTATATAAATGTAATCAACGTAATTAACGTTGTATTTGCGTAATAAATAGATTAGGTCAGAATTTGAATTTGAAATGTCCCCTGAATAAATATATTTGATTGCTTGTGTATGCGTATATAGAGTGGCTTTAAATATATGTAAATTGTGACATATAGGCACGAGGTTAGTTGCCTTTTGTGGTGGAAGTCTGTCCAGAACCGACCGGCAAATCCAGCAACCACATGTATCCCCAACCAATGTGAGATGTCTAGGTGCCATGGGCTATTCATAACTTAGTACACTAGACATGAGGTTAAACTAACCTATAGTAGAAGTTTGCCCGGAACCGACCGACATATCCAGCATCTACAAGTGTAAGGTTTAATGTGAGGACTAGTGTGTATACATATATAACTATATATAAGTCTATTGTGTGTGAAAATAGGCAAGTTTACTACGCCTTGAGAAGGTGTTAAGTGGCTGACTCTTTTTTTTATCTAGTTTGGGCCTTAAGTGGTTAAGACTAGGATTCTTCTGAAGGTCTATTCCTTGGAGAGGAACCAAATTCATGGGACCCACCCTTATTAGATTTAAAGCAAGTCTTTGGGTCCTCCTTCTCTAAAAGTGGTTAGGCATAAAACGGTAATGGAGTAGGGCAGTTCATAGGGGTGTCCACTTCCTCTAGAAGCTTGTAAGGGATCAACCAGGGAAAGATTGGTAAATTGAAAGATATGTGGCCATTGCATGCTCACCAACTATCTAAGGAAAGTCTTAAGTGACATTGTTGTCCTACCAGGTAATATCAGTTAAGTAGTAACGTTTGCAATACTACTTCCCATATTACAAATGAGAGTATAGACTTAAGAACGTTAACGTATTAGGACAGGGTCTAAAAGGGTTAGGGGTCTTCCTCACGGTTATAAGAATCCACCTTTAGTAGGGCTATAATTGACCGAGAATGCCACCTCGTTGGGTCTTTACTCTAAAAACACTAATGAGCAATTGACTTGGATATCCACCCTATTGGTTGGATACTTGGTGTTTGTAATGTGTTGCTGACATACCTTGACATATGTAACCTGTTAAAAATATAGGGTATGGACATTAAGTAACATCTTATTTCAGTCACACAGAACTTTACATTTTGACCCCTCTCCTTAACATATCCAATAGGTCTGTAGATGAGGTAAAAGCCATAGGCGAAGTCATGATTGAAGCTGATGAAGAAGACGAAGTTGTTATGCAATTATTATTAGTAATTACTTTACATCTTTTGGAAACTTGTAAGAATGAACTATTTGATGTACCCATTGAACAGATGTAACCATAACAGTTGTGTTTCTGTGGTTTTTAAATAAATGGTACATCTTATCTAAGTATTATATTTTTTCTTTCCGCTGTATGAGATTTCCATTAGAATTGTGTGTATATATATATTTTATGTAAATGTAATCCTTATAGGAACCAACGACCCATTTAGAATGGCTCTTAGTTTCGATGGGCCTTTTCTAGGTCGAAATTTAGGCCCGTTCTGGGTGGGTTGTTACATTTGGTATCAGAGAATAGGTTATCCCGATTAGAAAAGAATTATACGTATGAGAGGCGTATTTGTATATTGAAAAATATTTTTGAACTATGTATATAATATATATATTTACCCCAATATGCATGCGCAATTATACTAGGCATATTTATCATTTTCTTTTTTCAGCTTAAATACTATCTCAGGAGTATCCACTAAAGGATTCTTCTTTTTCTTTTCGGATAGTAGAATGGTTGAAAATCCTAATGAGCAGGGTAATCAGGAATGACCCTGATACTTGCCAGAATGGTTCCAGCAGTACCTCCATACTGTGAAACAGGTCCCTGTTGCCAATCCTTCCCCGGCAGTGCCTGCAGCTTCTACCGCCGAGGAAGCCTTTGACTTTTCCCACTTTTGTAAGACTTTCAAGCATCTTGGAGAGAAATCGTTTTCTAGAAAGGAAGGCTTTGCTAGTGCCTAATCTTGAGTTATGGACTGTGAAAGGATTTTTGAAACTAATGGCTAGTCCAAACAAAGTGAAAAGAAGGATAGCGGCTTGGCATTTAAAAAATGAGGTCTTTGAGTGATGGAATTTAATATCTATAGAGAATGAGGGACGAATATTTACATAGGCCGAATTCATCCCGGTTTTAAGAGAAGTTTTTGGCAAGGGCAGAAATGACTATCTAACTAGAGAAATTCATCCACCTCAAGCAAGAAAGCTTGAGCCTGAAAGAGTATGTGTCCAAATTTACTGAATTAAGTAATTTTGGAAGAGGATTGATAGACTCCCCCATGAATAAAGCCCTGATATTTGTTAAAGGACTGAACTATTCGTTGATAGAAACCTTATTAGCCCAAGTAACATATGGGGCAAGTTTTGAGACTCTATTTGAGACAGCTATTTTTTTAGGCTCTATTTTATGCACGGCGGAAGGCGCCAAGGAGGATAAAGAGGGAGAGAAAGGAAAAAGGAAGCTCCAACAAAAATAAGAAGAAGGAATGGTGGAAGAACAAAAAGAAGAAAAATTCAAAAAGGACGCAAAGACTTGTATGTGAAGCAACAGCAAGGGCCATGAGGCCAAGGATTGTAGGACCTCATTAGCGAACAAGGTGTTCAAGGGAAAATATCATAACTTCCATGAAGAAGGACACTTATCCAAAGACTGCCCAAAGCCCAAATTTGTTAAGAGTGGCCAAAATTATGCAATAGAGGCAACACCAATTCAAAGCCGACCCCTAACAGACCAATGGCAGCCTGCACTTGAAGGTATAACCTCTGTTTTACGAAATTCAGTATACACCTTGTTCGATTCTGGAGCGGCCCATTCTTTTATTTTCCAAATGATTAGTAAATCTGTTAAACCTTTCCATATCTATCTCTGATAGTC
This sequence comes from Allium sativum, assembly GCA_030737875.1. Classification (NCBI taxonomy): domain Eukaryota; kingdom Viridiplantae; phylum Streptophyta; class Magnoliopsida; order Asparagales; family Amaryllidaceae; genus Allium; species Allium sativum. The sequence goes on from CM060909.1 coordinate 956,949,871, forward strand.
TGATAGAGGTCGCCAACCCTATCAAAGGATCTAAGTATCTTGAGTTGTTGCGTAAAGACCTAGTATTGGAGATCGACAATGTCGAGTTCCATTGCAAAACATATGCATTGGATTTTATGGGATATGACCTTATCCTAGGTATGGACTGGCTATCATTTTATGGGGTCGTCCCTAGATTGCGATGAGAGAATCGTTCGTCTTATAAGCCGAGGAGGACGCGACCTAAATATTCCTTGTAATGTTAGGGACAAGGATAATGCCTTATTATATTCCTTATCTCCTAGTTCTGAAGGACCATCTTTGGGCCTTATAGTTTGTAAATTCTTGGATGTCTTCGAGTAAGCCACGGGGCTTCCACCCCACAGAGAAATCTCTTTTCATATTGACCTAGAGAAGGACGCTAGACCTGTAGCACTACCCTTAAGCCACATGACGCCTAAGGAAAGAAGGGAGTTAGATAAACAGATTTCAAAATTATTGCAAAAAGGTTTCATTCACCGAAGTACCTCAGAATGGGGTGTACCTGCGGTATTTGCCACCAAAGCAGATGGATCTTTGAGACTTTGTGTGGACTATGGGGAACTTAATAAATTGACCAAAAAGAATAGGTATCCTATACCTAGAATCGATGATCTTTTTGACCACTTGGGAGGAGCCCGAGTATTTTCCCAACTAGACCTTGTTGTTGGATTTCATCGGTTAAGAATTGCGGAGGACAACAAGGACAGTACTGCGTTGAGGACTCTAGACGGATTGTTCCAATAGAAAGTTATTCCCTTCGGTCTGATGAATGCACCCGCTTTCTTTGTTGACCTTATGAGTAGAGTGTTTAGGGGCATTCTAAACAAAATTGGGGTAGTCTTCGTAGATGATATCCTTATATTCTCAGAAGACCGTAAAGAGCATGAAAATCACTTGAGAAAAGTGCTAGGGATATTAAGAAAGAACTAATTGAAGACGAAATTCTCGAAGTGCCATTTCTGGAGGGAAGAAGTAAGATTTTTAGGACATATTGTGTCAAGTGAAGGCTTGGCCATAGACCCTGCAATGATCGAGGCAATCAAGGAATGGAGGATACCTTGAAATGTTATGGAAGTAAGAAGCTTCCTTGGATTGGCCAGATATTATAGGAAATTCATTAAAGACTTTGCAAAGATTGCTACTCCTTTAACCCAATTAACCAAGAAGAATTTGGTGTTCTCTTGGAGTAATAAGTGTGATATAGCCTTTAAAAAATTAAAGGAAGTATTAACTAGTGCTCCTATTCTAAATATACCCGACGGTTCAAAATTGTTCACTGTTTACACTGACGCATGTGGGACCGGTTTAGGAGGAGTCCTTATGCAAGAAGGAAGAGTAGCTGCTTATGCTAGTAGACAACTCAAGGATCCAAAGGAAAGATATACAGTACATGACCTTAAGTTAGCCGCAGTAGTGTTTGCCCTTAAGACGTGGAGGCATTATCTTTTAGAGGAGAAATTTGAACTCTTTACTGACCATAAATCCCTTAAGTATTTTTTCTCAACGTGACTTAAAGTTGAGACAACAACGATGGATGGAATATACTACCTCATTTGACTTTATAATCCAGTATACCTGGGCAAGGGGAATGTTGTGGCAGATGCTTTAAGTGGGAAAAGTGCGACTTTAAATGCAATCCTAGAATGTAAACAATTAGAGTTACTCTCTAATTTTAATTTGCAACCCTCACCAACCACTTCTAATGGTTTTCTTGAGGCTATGATAATTAGACCTACCCTAAGAGAAAGTATCCAAAGAGAACAAGACGTTGACAAGGAATTAAGAAACATAAAGGAGAAAGTGGGAAAGAAAGAGACCTTTCCTCATTCAGTTAGGTATTCGATCAACAATAATGGGAGTTTACTTTGGGAGTAACGACTTTACGTCCCAAAAGATGAAGGGTTGAGAAAAGAAATTCTGAAGGAGGTATAATTATTTAGGTATAATTACTTTGGGATTAACCTCGTTAGAACATTTCCTCATTTATACAAATATTCACGTTATTTAGGTAATATAATTATTTTACTTATATAAACATAATTAACGTTGTATTAGCGTAATAAATACACTTAGGTCAGAATTTGAATTTGAAATGTCCCCTTAATAATTATATTTTATTGCTTATGTGTGTGTATATAGAATGGCTTTAAATATATAAATTGTGACACATAGACACGAGGTTGGTTAACATTTGTGGTGAAGTCTGTCCAGAGCCAACCTGCAAATCCAGCAACCACAAGTAGGCCCAACTAATATGAGATGTTTAGGTGCCATGGGCCATTTAAAAACTTAGTACACTAGACAGAGGTTAAACCAACTGTAGTAGAAGTTTGCTTGGAACCGACCGGGATACCATCATCTACAGGTGTAAGGTTTAATGTGAGGGGTCTAGCACATATACACACACACACACACTCACACACACACACACACACATATATACATACATACATATATATATATATATTAGTCTATTGTGTGTGAAAATAGGCAGGTTTACTAGCACTGAGGTCTTAAGTGGTTGACTCTCTGTTTTATCTAGTTTGGGTCTTAAGTGGATAGGACTAGGTTCCCCCTAAAAGTTTATTTCTTGGAGAGGAACCAAAGTCATGGGACGCACCCTTATTAGATTTAAAATAAATCTTTGGCCCCTCCTCTAAAAGTGGTTAGGCATAAAACGGTAATAGAGTACGGTAGTTCACGGGGGTGTCCACTTCCATTAGAAGCTTGTAATGGCTTAACTAGGAACATATTAGTAAATTGAAAGATATGTGGCCATTGCATGCTCACCAACTGTCTAAGGGAAGTCTTAAGCGATATAGGGGTCTTACCAGGAAATATCAGTTAAGTAGTAACATTCGCAATACTACTTCTCATATTACAAATGAGAGTATAGACCTAAGAACGTTAACGTATTAGGATGGGGTCTAAATGGGATAAGGGTCCCCCTCAGGGTTATCAGAGATCATAAGAATCCACCTTGAATAGGGCCATAAGTGAACGAGGATTCCACTTTGTTGGGTCTTTATCCTAAAAACAATAATGAGCGATTAGCTTGGATATCCACCCCCATTGGTTAGATACTTGGTGTTTGTTGTGTGCTGCTAGACATACCTTTCATATGTAACTTGCTAAAAATATAGCGTATGGACATTAAGTAACACTGTATTTCAGTCACACAGAACTTTATGTTTTGACCCCTCTCCTTAACATTTCCAATAGGTCAGTAGATGGAGGTAAAAGCCATGGATGAAGTCATGATTGAAGCTGATGAAGAAGACGAAATTATTATGCTATTGTTAATAGTTATTGCTTTACTTCTTTTGGAAACTTATGAGAACAAACTATTTGATTACTCAATAAATAGATATAACTGTGACTATTGCATTTATGTGGTTTTTAAATAAATGGTACATCCTATTTTAGCATTATATTTTCTCTTTTAGTTGCATGAGATTTCCATTCAAAGTATATGTATATATATATACACACACACACACACATATATATATTTATATATATATTGTGCAAATGTAATCCTTACAGGAACCAACGACCTATTTAGAATGGCTTTAAGTTTCGATAGGCCTTTTCTAGATAGAAATTTAGGCCCACTCCGGGCTAGCTGTTACAAATGCACAGAACATCTATTTGGTTACATGGTTGTTTTCATGTTTGTGTTGATGCTAATGTGTTTTTTGGATAGAATAATACTTGAAAAACTTAAATGTTGTAGACCTGCCTACCCATTTTGTTGAGTCCACACTAGAAGTACCACTGGGTGATGCTAGCGGGGACTAGCTTCCCTATTAGCGAATAGTAGTCTTAGCATATTAAGTCAAGCTCTTGTTTTCTTTTTATTTGCAGTCAAGTAGATTAGCTAGCTCCTATGTTGTAAGCCATATTAGGTAGAGTGGACAGAACACTATAAATTTCGTATGTGGTGGTCGGTCCACCTTAAAAACAGAAATAGTTGACTATCAACTAATAGTCACCTGCACTTTTATGTATTTTATTATTAGTTATGATAAAAGGTGTTTGCAGTTACCTTAAGAACCGGTTAGCTTTGCCAAAAAATAAAATAAAAAAATAAGTAGGTATTTAGTCAAAATATATAAAAATAGACATCTTTGATTGACCTCTGATTGACTTGAAACTTTTATATGTTACTCATAAAATGTTTTGAAAGATGATTTTATAATTTCCTAATTTTCTATGCTTGGAGGAATATTTTAAAAATTTATTAATTTTAAATACAGACTAATTATGGGATAAATTAATTAAGTGGATTACTCAATCATTTTGAACCTAAAATTTTTATTAATGATAGAAGAAAATATATTTAAATTTCTCTGACTTTTTAAGAATTTTCCCATGTATTGGTTAATTTGTATGAAATTCCTATGTTGGTTAGACTTAGAGTGATTAATGTGTTGATTACGTAAATAACATTTGTTTAATCATTTCCATTGTTTTGGAAATATCAATTCTGAAAAATACTGAATTTCGATCAATCCAACTTTGTAACACCCGCATTTTAATTAAATAATAAAATTAAAATTTGAAAAGTTTTCAGAATTTGATCACGGAATTAGCGTCATTGCTTCTATGGTGATTTTCTAATCAATTTAGACATATGTTTTGCAAAAATAGGATTTAAAACAAAAAAGTTATCTTCAAATGAAGTTTAAGAACAAACATGAAAAAGAAGTTATAAGAAGAACAATAATAAGAACAACAACTACCAATGTTTTTAGTCTTATGAACAAAAGCTTATTTAGTCCACTTAGTAGAGGCATGTCCCTCCCATATGAGTGGTGCAAGTTTGAGTCCCGTCAACGTCATATTTTTAATTTTAGAGGGACGGCTAAAGAAATGCATATTCTAAGAGAAAGGTATATATAAATGCACACATAAGAAAATTATATATATAGGTGAGTATAAATATATATACATGTATATGTGTATATATATGTGTTTGTGTGTGTGTATATGAGTAGGAAATCCAAAATTATCTTGCAAACAATAAAAAAATATTAAGAAATTAATGTCAGCATAACGCCGTTTGAATTTTGAAAAGAAATGATATTGTGCGTAGATATATATACGTAAATTCAAAATTTGAAATTAAAGTGTAATTTAAGGGCGGAAAGTAATATATGTATAATGAATGAAAGTAGACAAGAAGATAGCTGCATTTGAAATTAGAGTGTGTATATATATATATATTAATATTAATATTTAAAGGAAAAAACCAATGAATTGATGGCGTTAATAATGAGATTTATTAAGCAACTATTAACAGACACATCTCTGAGACACACCTTAGAGGTGGGTCGACACGTCTATGAGACAAACTAACGTAATATTTTGACTTGTGTGGCTCAAATTTTATTTTATTTAACCCGACAGACCAGAATCTCTGTACACCCATAATTAGACTAGCAGAGCCTAGCCTCCAACTCTTATTTTATGAGACGATGCCAAGGCTCTGCCATTTTTTCTTCTCCAAATCATTCGGAAATTAGAATATTAGTTTTTTGAAATTCTAATTCAAGATTTGAAGAAAAAGGCTATAAATCTACAATATAGGTGTTTAGATTTCTTGTCAACGTGAGTTAAATTCCATGAATCTGAATTACTAAGATTTTTTTTTCTTTCCTTCTCCTTTTAGAACTAGATTTGTAAATCCATAATTATCTCAATATTAGATTTAATTAGAAAGACCATGGAATAACATGACTGAATCTGATTCAAGGATTGGAAAGCAGTCAGGTGAGCCGATTTATAATTATACCTTTTGTTAACGATATATTTATCATTTACATTCGCCTTAATTCTTAACGTGATAAATATTTTAAAAATTTCTAGTAATTGCGATGTAATCTATTTCTAAGTACGTTAAGAATATTGTTGTTGTACAAATTTATTGCATTAATTCTCAGTTTGGGTTAAGAATTATTGTAATACTGAAATGGTAAATTTGACAATAGTTATTCATATGTTCTTGAGATAGCTATTCAATAATAAATTGGATATGTTAAAAAAGAGGATTACATTAAATTATGGAAATAATGATAGAAGAATTGATATGCCCATTTTTATATAGAAATCTGCAGTTACTGGAAACGGTAAATGAAAAACAGGAACTAACATCTAACTCAGAAAATAAAAAGGGGAAAACCAAATGTGCACTGAGTTAGTTAGATTTTGGAAAAATGGATACATTTCCACAATTGCTATGAATGTAGTTGCAAGAAGAAAGGAAAAAGGGATTAATGTGAAATATGAATTCTTTTACCGTATTGCACACTAATCAAATAAAATATGTATGCATGTAAAAGAAATAGCTGGCGACTACGGATCTTGATTAATGTGCCTTATGGAAATGTATCTTTACATCTTTCCACTTACCAATCTACTGAGGTGTGTGAAATATTTTCCTGAAATAATGAGAATATACACGATGGTAAATAAATGAATGTTGCAATAATAAAAGTTGGGTTAATGTTAAGGAACCTAGGGAAAATGTGATGAACGAGGAATATAACCTATTATAATTAACTATTTGAATGGGAATGAAATATAATAGGTAGGTTCATCCTAGGAATTAGTAGAATTGTAACGTAAATTATAACTAATAAGGAAAAAGAACTTATTAATTAAACTTAGTTAAGGGAACTAAGTATGCTAACCGGCATTTTAGTCCGATTCCTCAAAAGTACACAAGACCCACTCGATTCGACTTATAGCGTGACACCAAAGCCCGAGGTGTTGCAAAGATACTGCAGATTCGAGCTGAGAAGAGGACGAGAGAGTGCAAGGAATGGACTCATAACTCCTTACAAGGCCCACAACGCATCATACAACTCGTATTACATCACAACAGCTCTCCTCGCAACACGTAAATCACGCCATTCCACCGGCAGCTTCGCTCGCATCTCATCCGCCAAGATGCGATAACAATCGCATCTCTCGGATGCGATGGATTTGCATCCTTCGGGATGTGATGGATTCACATCCTTTGGGATGCGATGCCATCGCATCCCAGAGGATGTGATCCCATCACATCATTCGAGATGCTATACTACCGTATCCAACGAGATGCAATACCACTGCATCATATGAGATGCAATGCCATTGCATCATATGGATGTGAGACCATTGCATCAACCGGATGTAAGGTCATCGCATCGATTTCCTCACATCCAAAGGATGCAATGCCCCTGTGCACACAACGCATTCCTTTGATGTGATTTTCGCATCCTTTAGGATGCGAAATTCTCGTTCCACATGAGGGATGAAAATTTTCTTTCTACTTACCACGTGTGCTGCGATTTTCTGGTGTGCACGATCCCGTGATGCGATTTTCTGCTGTGTGATCCCCAAATCCTACCTACTCCCTCCTAATCCTTCCATTATAAATACCCCCCCGCTCATTCATTACAAGTGTTGGAATTTTGCTGATTTGACATCCCATAGAGCTCTAAGAACTCATTAATGGCAGCCTTGCTTTGAGGAAGAAGAAGCATAAAAGTGACTGTTTCCCAAAACTCATATATGACAAATATGGCTCCAAATTACATGGAGATACTTGTAATAAAACACCTAGATGATGTTCAAATCTTGTAATCAATTATTGTTAAAAAAAATTATTAGTGAACTCCTTCAAAGTGGACGTAGACCCCTCACGGGACCGAACCACTATAAATCTATTGTGTTATTTACAACTTTCTGCACTAACTTTCTCGTATGAAATATAATTCTCTAGCAATGGAGAATCTTTCGGTGTTACGACATTTTTCTCCATCAACATTCTTGTGCTTTCATTGAGATCTTAGCCGCGCATCTTTGTCGCACACTTCCATTTCGACTTTGATGCGCTTTAGGTTTCTTCTCTAACCTGTCACCCAAGTCCGCTTACGATGGTTAAGCGAAAAAAGAATCAGATGCTCGTCTCTTCTACCACAACCAAATCTGGTACTTCTCAGCAGCCCCAATTGGCAGAAGACCCAACTAGAACAAAATTTCTCCCTTCTGCGGACCATGAATCCCTAGCAATTCATGCGTAGATTTACCCGCTTAACAAGAAGTATGAAGATACGACTCTTGAACTTAAGAAAGCATTGAAAAACAACATCAATTTCATTACAGTAAACACCTCATCGCTCGACTTCAACTTGTTCGAACAAAGCTTGGTCACAGCGCAATGTCTTGGAAACCTTTTCTTTTGAGTCCTAGGGCCCACACCAAAGAAGGAGGTTCGGCCTCAACAATAACGTCTTCGTCTGCTCTAATGCTCATACTAACGGCAACGATAATGACAAAGGAAATGGATATGCTGACATAACCATTGTCACTTACAACTGGGGAATGTATTATCGTGATCACTCCCATTAGTTATCAACGATGAACCGGGTCCAAGTAACCACCTCCTCGTCGACAAAACCCGATTGTCGCTGCTCAGAACTTGAAGCCTACGCTGCCGGCAACCCAACAAGCACAAGTTTCGCCGAATCAGAATGCAACTCAACCTCATCAACTAAACTAGAACCAGGAAATCAATGTCAATGACATGGAAGAGGATGAGCCTGATATACACCACAGAAGGCATCCCATGGAACAAGACTCCCGAATTTCGCCAAAACCAATGTATTTCGCCGGATGATGTCCAATCAACATATCTCCCTGACATGGTTCTGAAGGATCATGACAGATATGCGAGGGAATGCCAACGACTCATGGGAAACCCACTTGAGGCGTAATCCATTCACTAGGGGATTGCATGAAGTCGAACGGCCCTGATGCTTCAACATACCACAGATGGCACTCTACGAGGGCAGACTGATGTCTGTGCTTTTCTAAACCGCTATGAGTGGAAGATGGACTCCAGTTGGGGCACTGACGCAGTTAAGTGCAAATGCTTCCCAGTTTTCTTAGTAGGTACGGCTTTGCTTTGGTTCTATCGCCTACCACTCCAATCCATTAACTCTTTCGCCCAGCTAGCAATGGAGTTGGTTAGGCAGCTTAGGATGCACTTTCTGACTCCGAAGAACGCCTTCACCCTATCTAACCTTTACCAGGATTCTACAAAATCCCTCAAGATCTACCTCAAGCGATTCAATACTGCCCCCTCATCGTCTTTTTCCATCTTGCAATGGGTATTTTCCCTACCCTTGAATTCACAGCCTGAATCGATAGAAAGCAACCAAAGACCTTAGAAGCTTTCTACGAGAAGGTCGGATAGTCCATGTGCCAAGAAGAAGCAAGGAGCGATCGAGCCCCTCGGGATAGCCATTCCAACAATCCACACGCTGGCACCGTTGGCAACAGTGTTAAAGGAAAGTAGGTCGGGGAACCCTCCAACAAGGGTAAAGGAATGACCCCCTACGCCAAAGACGAACAACGGCAAACCCGGCGGTCGTAACAACAATCAAGCTCCGGCAGATCCTAAGAAGCACGACCGCTATCAGAATTACAGGAACTATAGTCCGCTAAACAAAGATATAGAGAAGATCTACTTGGAAAATATAATTTCCTCCAGTACAAGATGCCCAGTGTTCAGGAATCCATCGACTGCGAGAAGAATTCTAGTAAATATTGCAGGTTCCACGACATGTATAGGCACAATACCAACGATTGTCGCCATCTCAAGGATGCAATTGAGAAATCCATCGGCGAGAAACATCTAGAACAATACATTCAGGATCCTTCTCCTCCCAAAGCCCCTATGGACCCTCCTGCGCCTGCACTTCCCGCACCTGTTAATGCGGTCCCAGGGCCATCTAATCATAAGTCACATGGCATCGTGATCAACAATATTTGTGTAGGACCTCACCTCACACATGAAAATTTCTGCAAAATGGAGGAGTATGCCAGTTCTATAAAGCACTCTAATTATGAATCTTGCTCTACTCTGGACGAATCCGTCACCGCCAAGCTCCAAAAAACAATGTGGGACGATATCGTCTTCCGCAAGAGAGAATCTACAGGAATCAATATCCCGACAATAGCCCCTCTCGTCATCTCTGCCCATATTGGCCCAGCTTTCATCGAAGGATTCTTATTGACCTAGGAAGCCCGATCAACATCTTATTCAATGCAGCCTGCGACCAAATGAAACTTGAGCCTAAAGACTTGAAGCCCTGTCATTCCACAATCCACGGATTCAACTGATCATCCAATCAGCCGGTGGGCATGGTTGACCTCCCTGAAGAACTTGAGGAAGGGGATCAGAGTCAGGTCTGAATCCTCACGTGATCATCGACGTCATCTCTCTGTATAACATCTTCTTTGCGCGTCCTTTCCTCGTAGAGTTTCGAGTCTGCATGTTGCCCTCGTTCCTCCTAATGAAGTTTCTGATGGAAAATCGGATCGGCACAGTTAAAGGCAACCAAGAAACAACGAGAGATTGCTACCTCATAGAATGAAGGAATGCACGCAATAAGGACAAAGGAAAGACCATGCCTCCGCCTTCTTGTACCAAGACCATCTCTACATAGCAATCAAAGGCGTCTGATTCCTGACTCGGGCACCACTATCATCTTTCTGATGATATCGATCCAAGGGAGGATGAAGAACCCGATTTCGAGTGGGATACCCCGGTAGAACCAATAGTGGATGTTCCGATCAGCCCCGACAACCCGACAAAGGTTTTGAATGCTGGATCGTAACTCCACCCAGCAATAAAGGAAGAGTTCGTGGAATTCTTAAGGGCCGACCTCGATGTGTTCGCTTGGATCCAGTACGACATATGTGGCATCGATCCAGGAGTCACTTGTCACAGGCTCGCCATCAATCCCTTGCAACTTCTGGTCAAATAAAAATGTCGAATCTTGTGAATCGAAAGATCGACTGCACTAAAAGGGGAGGTGGATTAGTTACTCAATACCGGTTTTATCTGAGAAGCCCTCTACCCGGAATGAGTCTATAACCTTGTCCTGGTCAAGAAAGGAAATTACAAGTGGAGAACCTTCTCCTATTTGAACAGGGCATGCCCTAAAGACAGCTTCCACTCCCGAAGATTGACCGGCTTGTTGATTCAACCGTTAGCTACCAGCTCTTGTTCTTCATGGATGCCTGCTTAGGCTACAATCATATTCTGATGTACATTCAAACCCAAGATCATACTTCTTTCATAATTGACCTTGGGCTCTATTGCTATCCGGTGATGATCTTTGGTCTAAAGAACGCTGGAGCCACCTATCAACAACTAGTCAACCGCATGTTCAAAGACCAGATCGGGAGATCCATGGAGGTATACATAGACATATGGTCGTGAAAACAAGGGTATCAATGACCACATCCGTGACCTCTCCGAGATGTTCGGTGTCCTTCACTAGTTTGACTTGAAACTCAATCCCTTGAAATGCTCTTTTGGCATTGCCTTGGGAAATTTTCTCGGTTTTATTGTTAATTCACGTGGCATTGAAGCCAATCCAAATAAGAATAAAGCTATCAAAGATATCTAGGTCCCTCAAATCATCAAGGATTTTCGAATTCTAAATGGGAAGGTCGCCGCCCTAAGTAGATTCATCTCTAAAGCTACTAACAAGTGCATTCCCTTTTTTGACTTGCTTAGAAGGGGGAAGCTCAACTTCAATTGGACATCGGTGTGTGTTGCCGCATTCCAAGACCTCTTGAATCACTTAGAGTGACCACCTATCTTGTCCAAACCCGTAGATCATGAGGACTTATATATTTATTTGGTTGTTTCTATGCAGGCAATTAGCTCAGCACTCATGTGCATTGAAGATCATGTCCAACAGCCCGTTTACTACATTAGCAAGAGCTTAACGAGGGAAGAAAAGAGCTATCCAAATCTTGAAAAGTTATCCTACTGCTTGTTGATCTCTTCCTGGAACTTACGGCCCTACTTTCAGTCCCATCCAATCAAGGTCTACACTGACCAACCGCTACGATAGGTCCTACAACGACCTGAGCCATCTGGGCGAATTATGAAATGGAATATAGAGCTGAGCCGATTCGAGATCACATTTATTCCCCATCGAGCCATCCTTAGCAGATCCTCGTGGATTTCATTGTGGATTTCACTGCTCCAGAAGATATTGAGATTCTAGACATTCAATGGAAGCTATTTGTGGATGGATACTTTAACATCCAATGTTCCAGCGCTGGAGTTATTCTCATCACTTCTGAGGGATGCTCGATATGTTGTGCGTTGAAAGTTGACTTTCCCGCTACTAACAATGATGGAGAATACGAAGCCTTGACCGCTGGACTCATAATTGCAATCGAACTTAACATCAAGGCTATCCATATTTACTCCATCTCGCAGCTCATCGTACGTCAGGTACATGGAGAGTATCAAGCCATAGGGGCACGTATCGCTTCCTACCTCGCTCGGCTTCACGAACTGCTCACCTACTTTAACCATTGCATCATCACGCATATCCCACGAGGGCAAAACGAGAAAGCCAATTCATTAGAAAACTGGCAAGCTCCGGGGATGCGCCGCTTATGGGACTGACCCTGGTCGAACTGCTTGATTCGGTAGCAATGACGGACACCGAAATTGAGCTCGAGTCTTGGATGATACCTATCAAGAACTACCTGCATCATGGAATCCTCCTTGATTGCTGCAAATAAAGATGGGCATTCACTCACAAATCATCTTGCTACATCATCTTAGATGTAGTGCTCTACCTAAGATGGTTTTCTATTCCATTAATCCGGTGTGTAGCCCATAGTGATGTCGTCTGTGTGCTGTTGGACGTACATGAAGGCGAGTGCGGTCACCACACTGGAGGGCAAACTCTAGCAAGGAAGATTGAGATACGGTTATTTTTGGCCCACACTCGATCAGGATGCCGCAGACTAATCTCGCAAGTGTGGAAGATGCCCAAGATTTTCAAAGATTCCATGGCCTTCACCTACCCAGCTATCACAGATGGTGAGTCCTTTGTCGTTTGCTATGTGGGGAATTGATATCATAGGAACTCTTCCAATGGCCAGTGGAGGTACCCACTATGTTATCGTCATAGTCGATTACTTCACTAAATAGGCAGAAGCCAAAGCCCTCGCCATGAATACTACCAAGAAGGTAATCAACTTCATCACCCACAATATCATAACTCGATATTGAGTCCGCCATGCCATCATTTCTGAAAATGGGACCTAGTTCGAGAGCTTTGAGTTAAAGACTTTCTACGGCTGCACAACATCAAGAAGAGATTTCAACATATGTCCATCCTCAAGCCAATTAGCAGGCTGAGGCTGTTAACAAAGTGATCAAGTCCATCATCAAGAAGAGTCTGGAAAAAGCCGAAGGCTTGCAGGTAGATGAGCTCCCTGTGGCCCTATGGGTCTACCGGACTACCTAGAAGTCAATGACCGGTTATACTCCCATCGCTCTTGCATATGGGTCTGAAGCCATCCTTTCCATTGAGATAAAGCTTCAATCCCATCAAGTTACTTATTAGGATCCGAAGACCAACCAAGACTTATTCCTAGGGTCGATCGAATTGCTCGAAGAAAAAAGGAATGAAGCTGACTTTAGAGCTGCCGCTCAGCGCCAATGAGTCGCCCTATACTTCAATTCTAAAGTCCTACTCAAGGATCTCAATGTCGACGATTTTGTCTTGAAACAGATCTTTCCACACTGAATGGATTCACCTCGCTGGAAGGGTCCATACGTCATACAACGGAGCCTTGGAGATGGAACCTTCAAGCTAACAACCGTTAATGGCGCCGAACTCACGAGGGCATGGAACAATGAATATCTTCGCCTATACTTCACATAACTTAGTGAACATATTTACCGCTTTCCAATAGTGTTTTGTTTTCTTTAAATTAAAGGCATTGTAAAATTTGTTACTACCAAAGTTATTAGTAAAGAAGTGTTCAGTTCTTTGTGATCTTAGTTTGTTTACTAGCTACCTAGTATATTTGATTAACCATTGTAACTAGCTTGCACGCACGAATACATAACATCGGATCTGCACCGCGACAATGGGAGTCGGGCACACCAGTCGAGTCTCGAATCAATGGTGAGACCGAATATAAATAACTCCACTCGAGTCTCAAATCAATGACAAGACCGAGTATAAATAACACATTTGAGTCTCTAACCAAAGACGAGACCGAGTACAAATAACTCCATTCGAATCTAGAACCAATGACGAGACCGAGTATAAATCATTTCATTCCAAAATCTCTGGACCTGGGTAGCCCATCAGCCAAGTAAGTGTGACATCGACCACTCCCATGGCTCCATCCAACATGCAAGGTCTGGATCCGGGCACTATTTGGCAAATCAACGATGCCCTCGAACTCTAACCCAAGTGAAACGATGGAATAGTCTAAAAGATGAATCCACGATGTTCATGTCACCTCACGACTTGTGACTAGTGACCTCTAGGAGATCCCAAGAGAGAGGGAAACAAACCTGAACTCCCCACGATTCGGGACTCCTGACTGAAGGAAAATCCGAGAGCAGAGCCAACACATGACCTCCGCACAATTAGGGAACCCCCAGGGCGGAGCCTCCGATCACGTTTGCTTAAGTGTAATGACAAGTATGCTTGGACACGTACAGGAAACATGAAAATATAAGAGAACATCTAAAAAATTAACAAAAAATGCAATGTAAGGAAAGTTAACTAATACTTTCATTCACATACCAAAAGCAAACTACATATCTAAATGTTTTTTCTTTCTAACGACACGATGTACATGTAAACCACACCATGCCCCCAAAATCGAGGATCATACTCGCATATACCATCGAGCCACATCACCAAAAGACAACTATAATAGTCACTTAGGTAGCTAGCCCACTTCCACTTACTTGGGTTCCTTTTCTTCTTCTTGCCCTAGTCATTACTTGATGGCTCATCACCCCTCTTCCTCCACTTCTTGGAACTGCTTCCTTCTTTTTCCTTCTTCCCTTTGGACTGGGAAGAGGACCTGGGAGACACCAACGGGATCTCCTCCTTATTATCACTGCTCGTAATCTCCGTGATATCATCATCAGGTGGGATCTCTCTCAAAGGCGGGGAGACAACCTTGCTAGAAAGTGTAAGAACTGCCAACGTGCTCTCTTTCACTTTCGGTCTAGTCTTCGCGACCACCTTTTGTCGACCTGTCTAACCATCCTTAATCTTGACCTGTTCCTCCTACATCTGTATGTACACCTCTTCAGCCTTTTTCTTAGAAACCTCAACGTCGGCTTTCTTCATTAGATACTCCTACTCCTTGGTTGTAGCTTCCTTTTATGTTTGAATCTTAGCTACGACATCCTGCTCATCCTTCTGCCTAGCCTCCGCCAATGCCGTCTGCCAGGCTAACTCATCAGCTACCTTCTTCTGCTCTTGTTCCTCGGCCTTGACACACAAGCCAACCTGCTGTTCTTCAAGCATCTCATGCATAGTGTGTTCACTCACTTCGACGGTCTCCGACACCTGTCCCACCTACCCATCTTTCTTACAAAAGACCTAAAGAGTATCTAATCCTCGAAAATCCTTAACCCAGTACCTACTCCTTCGCCAAGCTGACCCACGAAGCCCTCCATTCTTGTCCCGGGCAATCTGAACTGTGCCGGATCAAAGCTCATTGTTACTTCTACCTCGAAGGGACCTGCACAACCAAAAGAAAGGCTCATCATTCTGCTAAATCCCCATGTGTCCATACTTATATGCACTCATGAGGATGTGACTTTATCTACTGACACCTGAGGTGCAACTTCGATGGGCATTGTGCTTCCACCTGCTGATTGAGTTGAACTCTCAATGCCCGACCCTGGTTGATCGAGATTGTATTCAATTACGACGAGGGATGAGACTTGCGAGCCAGTTGTTGAGGCGAATGGCCCAGATGGCTGTTGAGAAGAGCAACTTCCACCGAGCATGTGGGCCACTACCAAACTATCAGCAGCCACTGTTTTCCCCTTCACAGCAACCTACTCTGCCTCCCTCGCAGCCTGAGCGTCATCCCTCAACAATTTCCTTCCGTCCTGCAGCGTCAAGTATTCCTTCTCGTTTAAGCGGGGAAACATGAAATTGACTTCATCTATAACATCCACCCCACACAAGTCGGCCTCAAACTCCAACAACCTCTCCCACACCTTGACCAATGCCCTAGGGTTGTCATCAACCCGCGAAAGATCCTTGTATTTGAGCACTTTGACGTACATATCCCAAACATATGGCTCCATACCTAACTCCGCCTAGATCGCAACATCTTCAACCGCAATTCTGAGCTCCTACTCCTCCCTCTCATACTCGGATCTTACCCCACCCAGTTGGCCAAACGCATCTTTAGTGGTGTCCTCGGCCTTTTCCTTATCTTTTTTGGCCTCCTCAAGCTGCCTCTTTAGTTCGGCATTCTCCGATATTAGCCCCTGAGTCTCCGTATTCTCAGTCTTCAACCCCTCATCTCCTTTAACAAGGCTTAGTTATCCTTAACAAGCTGGAATACCCTGTCATTTACCTTCGTCAAGCGTGCATTTTACTCTACCAGCTCAGAGTAGTCCTTGTGCCACGTATTCTCTATTGTCAACGACACCGCAGTGTCCTTAAATTGGTCGTTGGCATGCTTTGCCTCTCTTTCAAGCCTCTCATATTTCTCTTTTACCGCACATGTTTCAACAAAGAAAGGGTTAAAAATCTATCGCGTAGCTAGTACACGAAAGAACTGCGAGAACCTCGAGAGGTGACACACCCAATAATACGTCCCAATCCCGGACACTGTCCAGCTCATCTTAAGAGCCAATTCATAGTTATGCAAATACACATTCTTATTCCGGATAAGGTCAAAGAGGTGTCCAGCATACTTATTGAATTCCGCGACTTGGTGATAGGCATGATACACATTCTTCCATACGTAACGCTATCTTCATGGGGAATTAGATTAAGGTCTGGTACCCACTTCAACTCCTTAAAGTAATGCTTCGGGAATTGCTCTCTTAAGATGGTCATCTTCTCCTCACTGGCAAGCTGCGCAACCTCCGACCCTTCCCTCGATGTACCCATCTTCGGTGGCCTGCAATCTACTAACTATATGACATGAATGGTTGGTTTAGGAACAGGCACCACCAGCAGGGTAGGAAGGGGAACGTCGAAACTTGTTTCCTAGTGCCCACAGTCCCAAGCCTTGAATATGTCCACAATGATCGAAGAGGTGGTGGGGATTCTGAACTTCTTGGGTATTAGTGATTACCACCGCTACCACGAGAGCGGGAGGGCTGGGGTAGTTTATCCCCTTTGTTGAAGCTACTCAAAACTTGGCTCTTTTGTGATTGCCGACCTTCTGATCCATGACCTCGATACCTATCATCGTCGCTTCTGCCAACCATTTCACCTACACAAAGCAGATTCAAGGATTAGACAAAAGCACTTCGCGTGCATAAGCAAATGATGTGTTATGCAGTGTTTATGGGTATGCCACCTAAGTGCGCTCTTCGTAGACTAAATTGAGACCCGCTTGGAGGTGTTATCTCCCCAACAGTTAAAGTCAAGCTTCCGTAGGTTGTGCCACTAGGACAAGATAGGGGAATATAGATTGGAACATCATCCAACTCTTTGTACTGATCCACTCTCTCTAAAGACATGGTGGTCCCGGTGGTGGTTATCAGGGAAACCGGCCTCGCCGACACTCTTGCCCCAGTCTAAATGTTCGTAGGCCGGACAAGGGTAAATGGTGAACCATCTTCTCTGACAACCGCCTCCTCAACACCAGCGAATCTCAAGCTAGATCCTTCCCGAATCTTTGCGGTTTTTAGTCGTTTAGTCACGATAGAAGAAGTTATCCACTTGCAGCCCGGAGAGCTCCCTTCTCCCTCAGGCTCCTCCTTCCCTTTTCTGGAGGTAACTGCCCTGAACATTTTGCGCTTTTTTGGGAGAAAACCTGTCCAGCGAATAGCCTCTTCGTCCAAGATTTTTTCCATGGAGCGAACCTCCTTCGGGATAGCTTTTAATCATGCGATATGCTCTTGGTATACATCACCCACCGGCACTGGCAGGATCCCTGTTATAGAAACTCAAGGTTAACGCAAAGCTTAGAACTTGACCAACACAAAACTAGAAGAAACAAAGATACTTACTTCCTTCCATCCAACATCTCGCAAATCCATGGGGACAACGAACGGAGAAATAGTCATGCTTGAACATATCAAGTTTGCACCATGACCTTCGCTGAATCAAGCATTGTGTATTGCCTCTGGGAAACAGATAGAAGGCGAGGTTTCTGGTCTTCTCTTAATCTGAAACAAGGACCGGATGTCCTCTCCGGTAGGTTCCTCATGTATATACTCTCCAAACAACCAACAGGTACCAAGAAGAAAGGCGTATCCATTTGGATAAAGTTGCGTAGGTGCTAAGTGGAAGTAACGTAGCATGTTGCGGACGAAATCACAAGACGGGGGCATACACCCAGAGATGCACATATGCCTATTCCATGCGGTGTATCCTTCTAGCGAAGCATGCATCGGGTCTTCCTTTGGGAAAACTTGAACTTCAGTCTACGGCATGCTAAACCTTTCACAAATGCGCGTTAGCGTAGTTTCATCCATGCTCGAAGGTCCCGAAACTGTTGGGTTGTAACCTATGAAGGTACCTTCCATTGCATCTGGAGCCTCGGGGCATCACTCATCTCAATATCTATGTCCTCCTCCTCGGGACTCTCCTCGACTACAGTATCACCTCTCGGCACCAACGGTTCAGTCTAGTGCTCGACCGTCTATTGTAAAGCCACGGTCGGGTGCTTTCGGAAAATCTTGATCATATGATCATACATTTGCATTTGATAATTTTGGATATTTTATCCATTCGTTTTAGTGATTTGTTGTTTGTTGTTATTGGCTTAATTGTGTTGCATTGATTCACTTGAGTTCACATGTTGTTTGTTGCATTAAATAATGTTAAGATATTTGACTCATTTGGGTTTATGTATGCCAACTTTGGATAAAGTTGATACCTTTTTCTTTGATGGTTATTAAAGAATGATACTGGGTATCTTTTTCATCGCTAGGATACACTTAGGTGTAACCTTCTCCTTTGATTTTTGTTGATCTTATGCGTTTGTGTCTCTGTGATTCTATCTTGGATAAGAAGGAATCTATTTTCATTGATATTTCAATTTACTCTGTTGTTATACTGATTTGTAAGCTAGAATGACCTATGTGTGTATTTCTCAAGTCAACCCGAGATGTTTTTGGTTTAGTTGATGTGCTTGGGGTTTAGCCGTGTCACAACTAGACTATCTCTTCTGTTGCTGCTTCCTAGTTTTGTATACTTGAGTTTTATGTTTATCATTTACTTGTGCCTTGTTTTTTTTGAAAGGCAAGTGAAAGTTTATATTCACTACTTCAAGAGTAACATCCAAAGAATACAAATAAAGCTTAATATAGACTCTTGACATTTTCTAGCCTTAGACTACCAAAACAGAAACCATATTATAACTGACAAAATCCCTTAATGTGCAGCAAACCACCAAAGAGGCAGCATTGCTAAGAATACTCTAGTCGCCAGCAGAAAAATGACTTAAACAAATTAAAATATCTAAAACAACCGCACCATGCTAAGAATAACAAATCACGCTCATTTAAATTGAAGAGACCCAAGAATATAAGTGGGATTGTTTCTAGTATATCTTCCAGATTTCCTTGAATTAGTTGCTGGCATAACGTCTTCTGGTCTATAATCTAACCCATCATTCAAATCATCATCATCATATTATTGCTTTTTCTTGCTTCCCTTTTGCTTACCACTTATTGATGATGACATGAGTGGCGAGGCAGTAGATGGTCTAACATTGGGTGGCGGAAGAAGAATAAAGTGAGAAGGAGGTGCCAGGTGAGAGTAAGGTGATGCTGATGACATAGCAGTATAAGATGTATTGGCCGTACTAACAAAAGAAGGAGCAGACATTGTAGCATTTAGGACAGAAGAGAAAGATTGCTCAAGGAAGAAGGCGATGAAGAAATGGACACTCCGAAATCAGCAGCAGCTATATGTGTATTAATCAAACCCTCTTCATTGTCACAAAATAAATTTCCAAGGAATGTATCATTCAAATCAATACCAATAGTATTCAAACAATCTTGGTTTCCAATTGTAACCACTTTTCCATGTATAAAAGCTCCATGTGTTCGGCTTAAAGATGTACTAATTAAAATTTCCTGATGTGAAGATCCATCATTCTCAGCTTCCGTAATAATCTGAGTTGCCTGTTCAACCAAAACTGTATCATCCCCATTGGTCTTATCAGTGTTTTCAGTAGCTAAAGCTTCGAATGGATTCACATCTGCCTTCTTACCCTCCTTAGAAGCAACATCTTCTTTATTGTTATTCGTCCCTTTTCTTTTCCAATATTTCTTTGCTTTTGAATTCACTATTGTCCAGTTACTTTGATTTGCATTAGAAAAAACTTTATTGTAGTTCTGATCTGTAGGAGCATGATTCCTAACATGTGTGGCAACCTGTTCTTGCACATCATTATCCTTCATAGCCCTGGGATTGTGTTCGCATTTATTAGTATCATGGCCGAAAGCTTTGCAAAAAGTACAAATCCAAGGTCTCCAATCATAAGTTAACTTAACAAAAGGACAATTATCACCTAGTTCACCAACCTCTATTTTATCAGGTAATTCAAATTCTGCTGAAATTTCAATCAAAGCTTTAGCGTATCGAAATTTTTGCAATCTTTCAGTACTGGTATCAAAGCATATAAGCTTCCCAACGTGACAGGCAAGCAAGTTAATCCCAATAAGTGTCCAAAGTATGCTTGGAATTCTATAGAAATGAACCTACACCGGCACTTTCCTAATCTGTGCTTGGGAATTTCCAATGGAAGGATCCCAGCGTGTAATTATAAACATTCGACCTCTAATAAAAATCGGATCAGATTTAAATATTTTTTCCCTATCCATTTCATTTGAAAAATTGAAATAAAAATGTATATCATCAAATTTTATATCAACCTCGCCATCCGATTTCCAATATCGGTTCAGAAAAGTAACAACAGAAGTATAAGACAAAGTACCATCTAGGAAGAAGCCAACGAGGTGATTGCTCCAGTACTTTATGCCTTCATCCCTTACTAGATCTGGTGGTTTTTTTGTTTGACATCCCTCTCAATATCGAAATGTATTGGCTTGAATACCCCTATATTTCGAGGAAGTGAACTAAAAAGTGACGCATAGTCAAACTTGGTGAAAGAGCGATAGGAAGAATTCGAGGAATTCAGATTGGCATTTAGATTAATCGCAATTCACCTTGAGTACGATTAGGGTTAAGAGGCGAATCACTAGAATAATTGGAAATACCCAGATCTGGATTGGATGAGGTCGCTCCAAAATTTAAATCAGTGGGGTAAGCAGATGATGGACTAACACGAGGAGGTGGTGGATCAGGGGGAATGGGTGGAGAAGAGCGTGAAGGGAGAGGTGGGAAAGCGGCATTGAAAGAGGAGGAGGAGGAGGAGGGTGATGAGAAGTTAGATCTCACAGCCGCCATGGATCACTAGAATCTTTCCTTCAATTTGTGTTATAATATTATGTAATCTGTTAGAATATTTGTGTCATGTTTTATATGTAATGGTTCATTTATAACCATTTATTTGTAGCGCATGTAATCATTGTACTCTATTGTTATAATATTATGTAATCTCTTCTGTGAGTTGTGATCGTGTATGTAATGTACTGTGTTATGATCTTATCCTATAACCATCGTTGAGTTGTATTATACCAGTATTAAGTATGTCGATCCACCAAAAAAAAGAGCACATCATTGACATAATTAAGACTTGTTAAATCAAATCTATGAAATGTCACTCCTATCAAGCCCTATTCTCTAATCTAATAGAGGACATTACTTGTTAAAGCCTTTACTAGGGTGGATCTTAGGATGGAGCATTACAAAATGGTATCAGAGCGGAGATTCGGAACAAAGTACATTGAATACATAATAGAACCATAATAGCACATTTTTATTAACATGGAAGGATAACAATTGAGTTTACATTTACCAACTTCCTTGTCATCCTTGTCTTTGTTTCTTATCTGCGAGTCGTGTGAAACCTTGCACTACCAGAAAAAGCTGATTTTGTGATGGCAAAATCCGTCATAAATCTCTCACTAAACCCATATTTGCAACGGAATAGTGACCGAATTTTCCATCTCAATAAACGTGTGTAAGATCCATCACTAAAAAATAGTGATGTAATTTGTGATGGAACGTCGACAAAATTGTGAAGAAATTTATTATATTTTAACATTTTAGTTTATGATGGAATTATGGCGGAAAAATTACATATGATGCATTACATATTCGGTTTGTAATTCTGATGCAAGTTCGTCACTATCTTGATTATTTCTAAAAATATATTTTAAAGCTATCTGTCACTAAAACATCAACACAAATCCATCACAAAAACATTGTAAAAACATTAAAACATCAACACAAAATCATTGCAAAACCATTAAAATCAATTACAAAACCATTGCAAAAACATTAAACTCCATCACAAAACCATTGCAAAATCATAAAACCATCAACGCAAATCCATTAAAAAATCAAAAATACCGTTTTACATGATCCAGTCATTATATGATTCAATAATATGCATATGTGTGTGTGTGTGTGTATATATATATATATATATATATATATTAATTTATCCAAATAAGAAAATACATGATACAATCAAAGACAATTATAATACCACCTGGATACAATATTGTACATTATTACACAACCAAAGAACTACTATAATACAAAAATATATGAAGTAGTCAATAAACATATAGTAGCAAACACTTATACATATACTATTAGCGAACCAAAAAAATATGTAACACAATAATAATACATGAAGTAGTAAATAAATACTTATATTAGTTCTTCATAGACGAAATCACGATGGAGGAGAAGGTAGCAACAATTTTTGCTCGATTTAAATCATTCTCCGCTCAAATGCCTCTATCTCGTGGCGACGCTCCTCTTCCATTCATAGACGCTCATGTTCAAATCTTAGATGCTCCCCCTCTAGCTTAACATTGACACATTGCACCTCTTCTTCTATTGCATGAAACTTGGATGATATAATCTATTATTGTTGAAACATATGAATGACTACCACTACTATATATCGACCTTCGTCATCGTGTAGCAGAACTCACATTTAATTTTAAAGAAGTAATTATTAGTTAATAAACCAGAAGTCGATAACATGCTATACAAGCAATCACAATCCCATTTTTTAAAATTACCTTGAAGATTAGATTCAACCGCAATCGTAAGAAGAAAGTTTCAATTCAATCATGACCACAATCCCAATTTTCAATATGCCAGTCCCAGTAGCCTAATCTGTATTCCTGTTGCATCACTGCGTGTGTAGATCAAAATCAGAATTTCAATTGCAAAGCCAAGAGAATGGAGTTCGTCATCACCTTCCCTACCCTTGCGATCAAAATCAGATCTTCCAATCTCGATCTGTCAATACCTAGACGCAACCAACTTGCTGCGTGATGATACCATACTTCATTAGGCTAAGGTTAACCGGGTACTTAATTTCAGTGATAACAATTTGGGAATTAAGGATTGGGTAATTGTGGTTTTCCTAATTTGGTACAACTGAATGGGAGAGAGGAAATAGTTAAGGGGGAGATTAGCCTAGTCAAATTTAGTTAAGGCCAGGTTAGCGTTTTATCGAGGAGCCATGGCATATTTGTGAATCTGGGTGACATCAGGGAACTAAAGGAAACAAAAGAGGTTATTTGGAGGAAGAAAATGAAATGAAGCGATAGAAGGGGGAAACAGAAAATTCTGATTGATTGGAATGCAACTAATTGGATTACTAAATGGATCGCTGAGGTGGATGATTATAACACATTGATATATTAATACTTTTATAAAATTGAATGGATAGATTTACGCTATGATTTGTGATATTTACAATTTTCAATTCCGTTGCAAAACCCTGGCTAATTTGTGATCGTATTGCCATGGAATTATTTCCCCCCATATTTTACTTTTCCTACCATATTTATAGCCGAACTCTAAGTACGTTTTTTTTTCATCGCAAATCCATAGCTAATTTGTAATAGATTTGCCAGGGAATTATTTCCCGCCAAATTTTACTTTTTCCACCATTTTTTGAGCCAACTTCGAGCTACGTTTCTATTTTCCATGGAAAATCCGTAGCTGTTTTGCGATGGATTTGCCATGGAAACCTTTTTCTCACTTTTAATTGAATTTGTCAATAAATTCAACTACGGCTTGGTTGTGCATAGCAAATCCATTGTTAAATGGCAATGGATTTGCAACTGAATATAAACCATCGCTGAATTATGTTCATTTCATACTACTATTACACAGAGAAAAATTAGTTACTATTCTGTCTGTAATCCATAGCAATTAAGCCATGGAAAATTCTATCACAAAAACCAGCGTCACTAAATTCGGCATTTCTAGTAGTGTTAGTGTACGAGATCCATTTAGGAATGAGTAATTTATCCTGCGGAATTCCATTGTTTGGTGTATCTTCCGTAGTGTTATTTGATAGAAAAATTTCCATCCTTGAGGTCTTTCAATGTTTAAAATCTTTGGGTTGAATTCTTAGAGAAATTTTACCTAATTTTTGGTATTTGAATTGTTTGTTGGGCTAGACAAGGAATTGGATGGTATTTATATAAATTAAATTTAAAAGTGGTGTTCATTTTAGGTGGTGAGTTTAGAATTGAAATAAATAAAATTGGAGTTGTGCAATAGAGTAGATGAATCGTTTTGGCTATGCTGAATTTAAATAGTCACTCTTAGGGTAAGGAATGAATAATGAAATGAATAAGAATTGATGAGCCAATTTCCTTGTTAACCAAGTGACCAATGATTTTGAGGTTGGGTTGATTTATTTTTGTAAAGTTAAGAATATTGATGATAAGAAATAATAGAAACAACCTTTTTTGAATCTAAGCTAGTGGCATCTTTTGTGTTGAATGGTCTGATGAGTATCTTAAGGGTTTTGATCGATACGTCTATTCAACGCTATCGATAGAAATTTCTTAAGCACTTATTCAAGGCTTTTAAACAATGTAGATGAGTATTAAAATGGAATTTAGTGAAATATATAGTAAGAAATAATTGGGTTAGGATAGTGTTAAACCACTACATAAGATGTAAAATATGGTGAATTTGGCAAGGCAATGGTGGCTATATATCGACTTCGCAACCATTTGTTAAGGAGAATTGTTTTAAAATGGGTGGTTTATTCTATTTTATTCTAATTGTAAATGGATTTTAAAATGTTTTGATTGTAAAATTGTTTTAAATGCACAACTTTCTAAAGCAAGTGTGCTATTTTTGGAATACGCCTTCACAATTGAGTCCACTAGATGGTTGCAGCCATTTATTTAGGTACAAGTCACGAGTAATGGCGAGGCTTTTGATGATTAAAAATCCAAGTAACATTGTTTGAGAAAATTTAAAGGTGTTTGATGGCAAAGTAGCGGCGAGCATTGATTGGATATCGAAGATTTGTGAGTGTGTATTTCAAGATACGCCTTAGGAATTATAAGTTGTGTTGCTCAAGCTTAATATGGTAAATTGTTATAATTGATTATTAAAACTTCTTTATAAAGTTCGGTAAATCAAGTTGAAAATTTTGGTGATAAAAATTTATGTGTTAGAAAATTTTGAATTCCTTGCGAATGTTTCTTAAATTAGGAATTCTTGTAAGTTCTGTATTATGATAAACCACTTGGAAATATAAGTTGGTTATACAACATTTTAAGTAAATTCTGAGGGTGCAATTTAGTTAAGGGGGAAGTCTGTAATTTCCTAGATTTTTGGATACCTAGGCAAAGCAGACCATTTTTTGTTTTCCATATTTTATATCCGAAACCATTAAAATGCGAGTTTGGGAGTCCAACTCGTATAGTATTTTAAAACCGAAGATAAGGAATTTGTGCTTTTCTTAATTCATGTATTTGAAATGAATTTAGTGTTTTAATATAATAAGTAAATTATTCCAATCTTTGTTTACAAATCATAATTTAATGATTATAGTGGATTTTAAACATATATATAAAATATCGATTGGCAATCGATAATTAAGTGTTTCGAAATAGGTTTTCAATAATAACTGGTAAGTTGTTTAGGGGAAAATATATTTACAATATTGATGATAAATTGTTAGTTGGAACAAATGTTAAAATGCTAAATTGATTTTTAAATACAAGAATTATTATTATTAGTAATAAAAAAAGGAATTATGTTTTAAATTATGTCGGTAGAACTAAAGTAATCATGCAATGTTGGATTTTGTAGATTTTGTTAAAAGTGAATATGAGGCTTTTGTAATAATAATTAATAGATTAATTGGATTATAGTTAGTATAAAAATATAAGTATTGATTGTGAATCAATATTTGTAATATCTTATTTTCACTGATAGATCTAAATTGTTAAATTAATAAAGTGTACAACAACCTTGTTGTATAAAAATAAAGTGTTTTAAAGGCTAAAATAATTATTTTGACAAACACATTTATATTAGTGTCTAATGTTGGAATAGAAATTTAGATATTGGGTAAATATGTTTTATACATTTAAATTGTGTGTTGGGTTATGAAATTTAACACAACTTGATTAATGTTGTGTGTGTTGGTAGTATAGAAATGTGTCGGTAGTGTTTAATTGAGTGTTAGAATGTGTTCTAATCATTAATATAGTAGAATTTGTGTATAAATTACCATAATTAGGCTAATTTAGGCTTCATTGGGTGTTTAGGCCAGTCTCTATCTTTTCATTTGTTTTTGGATGTTTGGCTAGAAAAAGGTACATACAATTCCTCTTTTCACTAGGCATCCTCCTCCTCTTCATTCTGAAAAAGAAAGAAAGAGGTAGTAAGTCCATGGCCTCCTCCAAATCCAACTTTATAAACCTAGATCTTAATTATGTTAGAAAAAAAGGATAAATGCTAGTCGTCGTCCTAGCAGCAAATAGCAGGTTCCATTTTCTAATCTAATCAAGCAAATCTCTGGAATGTGAAGTTACAACAAGTTCTTCACTACATTCAGTATTCTTTAGTTTCCAGGTTCTAGAAGCTCAATTCCACCTCCTACGTGTTAGAAATCTTGCCTAAAATCCACTCAAGTTGAGTTACAAGCTCATTCCTTCTATCTTACCGTTATTTTTGAGTTACCATTATAAATTGTTCAATGTCATAGTAAAATCTATAACTTTTGATGAATTTGTTTTGTGTTTGCACAAACACAGTTAAGATGTGCCTTTGATCTATTATATCTCTTCCATTTCTTGTTGTTTCGTTATAATTTCTCTTGCATGTTGTTTCTAAGTCTCTGATGAATGTTCAATTTTATGTCAATCCAACAAGTTTTGATTAGCAGAAACGATAACCGAAATTGTGATCGGTGAAGGTTTTGCAACGTGCGATTTCCCATGAAATGGGTCGACCCATGGTTCAACACAAGAGGAATGCGGGTTAACTGGTGGGTCAATCCACTCTTTGTTAAATTGCGCAGGAAAACTATTTGCCTGCAGTATTGATGTATGCAACGTTTTTCAAGTTCTAAACCTCCTTTCCTATTGTATGTGTATCTACATCAGGATGAGGTCGGGCTGTTAGGTCACAACATTAGGATAATGAGTCTCCTAATAAATGATACTTTGAAAAGGCATATGCACATGCAATATTTGGTGTTTTCTGGGTTTGAATTATTATTATTCATAAACTTGATGTTTTGGGTTCAAACGTTTATTTTTGGGTAGATCCAAATATTGATGTTTTGGTGATAATGATCCTATGATCATATTTTACTTGGTGTTTTAGTGATATTTTATCCTTATATATGTGTCATGGTGTTGGATCCACTTTGTTTTATTAACTTGATCATAAGATCATATATTTGTGTTTAATGATTTTGTATCTTGAATCCATTCATATTGATTATCTGTTGTTTGTTGTTACTGGCTTAATAGTGTTGAATTGACTCATCTGAGTTCACATGTTATTAGTTGCATTAAATTATGTTAAGCTATTCTAATCAATTAGGTTTATGTTTGTCGACTTTTGCTAAAGTTAATACCTTTGCATTTGACGGTTATTTAAGAATGGTATTTGGTATCTTACTCATCACTAGGATATACATAGATGTAACCTTCTCCATGTTTTATATTGATCTTGTGCATATTTGTATCATGATTCCATATTGGATGAGAAGGAATTTATATTTGTTTATATTTCATTTTACCTTGTTGTTATACTGATTTGTAAGCTAGACTGACTCATGTGTGTATTCCTCAGGTCTGACCGAGACGTTTCAGGTTTAGTTGCTATGCTTGGGGTTTATCTGTGTCTCAATTGGAAAATCTCTTCTGTTGTTGCTTCCTAGTTGTGTATACTTGAGTTTTATGCTTATCCATTCATTTGTGTCATGTTGTGTAGGCTATGGTTCATGTATAACCATTTATTTGTAGCACATGTATTCGTTGTATTTTATTGTTGTAATATTATGTAATTTATTCTGTGTGGGTTCTGACCCAATCTTGTAGCCATCATTGAGTTTTATTATACCAGTATTATGTGTGCCAAGCCACATGAATAAAACATAGAGCATATCATCGACATACTTAAGCATTGTCAATGAAAATCTATGAATGGTCACTCCAATCAAGCCTTTTCTCCGCTCTAATAGATGTCAATACTTGTTAATGCCCTTTATTATGGTCGGTCTAGAGGTGGGGCATTACAACTCCACTCAATCGATCTCTAACGAAGTAGCCGGAGAAAGTGGAAGTGGCTAGAAGAGGAAAAGAATCGGTATTAAGAGCAAATCGTTACAAAAGAAATTTGGCAGAAAGAAGAAGGATGATTTTTTGAAGTGATCTCCTAGCATTAGGTACTTTTTCCACTTTCTTTGCAGGATATTACGCGAGTACGACCGTTGCTCTTGGATATACGATAACACTTTTATGGACATCTAGATTGGAAATAAATTCTTGTTTTCTTTTATTTTGTGTGGATTTTGTCTAAGTGTTCGAGCTTTATGCACATTCCATTACTGTACTTGAGTACTATAACTCATCATTACACTTAAACTTGAATTTATTGCTTGAGATCTCCTTTTAATCATGAGCTCATGTCGTGTGAAGTTCAAAGTTGTCGATTCTACTCTCTAGACCACCTTTCGGTCGTTAATCTCAAGTCATAAGGAATTGAAAGTTGAGAGCTCCACTCTCAGGGCTTCCCTTTTATCGTCGGCCCTAAGTTGTGAGGAGCTTATGTTGGGGGATTCCACGTCCATGATCTCTTTCCAGTCATTGATCCCAAGTCATGTGGAACTTGGAGTCACGGAGCTTCGTTTTCGGGATCTCGTTTTGTTCATTGATCCCAGGTCGTTATGAGGACCGAAGTTGGGCATTGTGGCCATCCCTTTGTACTCATCCATCATTTTGTTTAACTTAGGGGCCTCATTTGTTTGCCATCTTAATTTCAAATCCATGCTTTAAGGATTAGAGTCGACCAAGTAACCTTATTCACTTAGACTAGAGTGGTTGCTTTTAAGTCCTGACGCTAAGAGTTGGTGGTTGGGGATTCAGGTCATGAGCTTTATGAGTTGTTTATACTCGGCCTTGTCATTTGTCAAAGGATTGAGTTAATTTGTGGGTGATCAAAACACACCGTTTGGTACAATTAATGGATTCAAGGTGACGAATCTGTGCCAAGCTCTAAGGCTTTGAATTCAATTTGTTGCCCTTGTGTTTGAAAATCGATTGTATCACAACTAACATTCCATGCATAATGCAACATTTGTCCGGAGTATGATTTGATGAGTGAATGAAAGGATCACATTAGAATATTTTCATATTTTGCTCGATAGGTTGGAATTGGACTCATCAAGTAGACTCCCAAGCATGCGTGAGCATGAATAATTGACATAATACCCATTGGACTTATTATCTATTTAGCAAACAAAAAGTAACTTGACGGATGGACTCTCGAACTTCTCGGAGCACAGGTAGGTCATGCTACACGCATCTAACTTGTATCCCTTTCCCAAAATTAGAGGTGAACAAGAGTGTCAAATAAATTAATTGTACTCTTCGTAGCAGTACTCTGGTGGTCGACAGATGGATACAAAGGTTTACATTGATACGTGAATATTTCACATAAAGATTATTAAGTTAGTCATGTATATAAATCAAAAAGTATTTGAAACTAAAGTATGCATCAAATTTTTAATCAAAATAAAACAACCAATCAAGCCTATGAAATCAAATTTTGAACAAAACAACTGACATGGCATCGCATATCTGAGTTATTTACCCTTGTTGCAAGATTACTAAGCTAGAGATCGATCCCTGGGGATCTAGTCTATAACCAAGGCCCCTATTGGCGGTCGCTTTTGAGGAGAATTAGAAGGCTTCAGAACTTCATTTGAAGAATCTTGTTTGTACTATTTAAGTTTTCCCTAGCAAATGAGTTCTCGATTGCATCCCTCGGTTGATGAAACTAATTAGTGTCATCATCTTGTGATATCTATAGTATTTTCTAGATTCTTTTACCTTTTTGTTGACTCTCTGGGATTTGGGTTTTTATTGGAGAGTGTTTTTCTAGTCTTAAAATAGATGTTTTGATGGAATTTATTAGAGGAGTGTAATTGTCATATGATTGGAATCTCGATTGATTCTTAGAGTTTTTCTTTATGTCACGACTGCCTCGGTTGTTTGAGAAGGTTTATTCTGGACATTAGGAATGTCCTTAATGAACTCTCTTCAGCTGGCTTCGATGCAACATCGCTTTAAGCATTATCATGCTAAAGTTTATAGACATAGCCTTGCACAACCTAGTTCTTACATGCCTCTTCTTGGCATAGCTATTAATAGACTTTCTCATAGAATGGCTCCAAAGTATTTGGAGTCTTTCGATCGAGCCTATTCCCAAACTTGGGTTAAAGATGAATGCCTTTGGCAAGTTTATGGAGAGTCACTTTTGTCTATATTGTACACCTCTATCAATGCATTTTTAAAGCATTCCAGAAAGCTTTTAAGTGATCCTCCCTCTCTGTAACGACCTAGATTTTTCTGTCATATGAATTTGAATATTTAAATCTGTCTCAAATAATAATTTGGAATTACAAATAAATTTTTAATATATGAACTCGTTTATAAAACGAAGTTTAAACATTAAATTTATATTTGATTAAAAATGAGCTCGTAACACTGTAGTGGTTTGTAATTTTCTATTTGAACTTCAATTAAATATAATAAGATCTGATATAAGTCATAATTCTGTGATACAAGAAATCTTTGAATCTAGTTGATTATAATTTTCTAATGAAAGAGAAAATTGGAGATTTCATGTTATAGATTGTAAGTTTTGTCCAAATCAAATTTTAAAATAGTCGCTATGGATTCTTTTATAAATGACTACGTTTATTTAATAAATTTAAAAGGGTTTTTAATATAATATGAATATCGTTTAACTTGAAATATTAATATTGAGCTGTATAATCCATATTGGTTTATATTTGAAGATTGCATTTGTATATCTACGATAATAATAATTTTTATTGCTTAATTGGATTGTTTTGTAAATTTATATATATTTGATCAATATTATTATAAGCCTGGAGAATGGCCATTTTGCACACGGCCTTGCTTTTCGATGAAATTAGTTTCATTGGAACTGTAACATTAAATTATTGTACGATACCAAATTTCATGGAAAACCGATGTCATATGTGACAACGGTAGCCATAAACGCTTAGTCGTTTTATATAGCGCATAATTAATTTAATTTATCAGGTGAGTATTAGTGTATAACTTGAGCAAACGATCGAATAAAGCTGCGAAACCAATTCCGTTGAATTTGTATCGATGGTTAGAGTCATGATAGGTAGGTAGTTTGTTATTTTTGGAGATCGGGTATCTTGGTATCCAAGATAACATTGTTTTGGTGTATAAAATAGCGTTCTAGGAAACAATCTCGGAATGCGATGAAACATATGCCGTCGGATTCGTATTAATTAGTTATCATAGGATTTCGATTTTCATATCAATTGGATTTAACGTTTGATCATGACAGCGGTAAACGCCTATATTTTATTTAATTGTTTTGTCGACTTAATTTGGAATTTAAGGATAACTGGTTTTCGAATGAACTCCGTTTTCAGAAAAACTAATTTTATTAATTCCGTAATGATTTATTATTGTAGTATTTCAAGTTTTAAGTTATTTGGATTTATTTTGTGATCGTACGCAATTTAAATGCATGTCAATTCACGTTTTAAATTTATAAAGGAATTTTTACAAATGATCTCGGAATTTGACAAAATCTTTTCCATTGTGTCAGGAATATTGTTTTAAGCTAGGATTTAAACTTTCATCTCGTTTGGAGGGTGTTTGTGGATATGTTTACATGTTACTTCACGACGAAGTTTGTTATAATATTAATTTAATAAACCAATTACATATATAACTCTATGTTAATCAAACCCTAAATTTCCTTTTACCGTGGTCAACCACTCTCCTAGCCGCCATTCACGTAATCAGTGGCAAAAAAGTTCAAGCAAACTATCCTCTCAGTTTCCCATCCACTCAACTTCATCAAAATCGTTAGACTAGGAAGATGGTCAACACGTCGAGATCTAGGACGTGGATAGGTATGACCGAAAACACGATCTGTAGGGAGCAAAATTATCTCGAGAACGACCGAGTTCATGGAGGTTTTTAGGGCAAAGACGTGATCGAACGCAGTGAGGTTAACATTGGAGGTTGGCGATGTTGCACTGCTTTTGGTGGCTTCGTTTGATGGTGGTTCGGTGAAGGAACTTAGGGGCAATGCTGAAGTTTTTAGTTCGAGCATAGGTTCTGCAAATAAAACAAAGAGCGAAAGGGGAGTAGTTAAAACGAAGAAGAAATATCGGCCTTATTTCTGAACGTAATTAATATAGTTAATTATTTGATTAAGGAAAACTTATTATTCATTTTAAATAGTATATACGAAGTGGTGAATATCTTTTTATTCCTGAACGGAATGGAATGAAGAAGCAATGTACAAGGGAATAAGTCGGGCCAGCTTTGTTGAAAATCAGAAGTTAATCGGCCGTTTAAATATTATGTATGTGATTAATTTAAATAATAATTGGATTAAGGAATCAAATTATCTAATTTAATTGTATAAAATTCAACATTTATAATTTTTGCGTATGCGAAATAAGTTGTGTTACAATCGTGGTGACAGGCCTTTATTGTGAAGCTAATTTGGACGACCTTGGAATCAACATGAATTTTATGTTAAATTTAACACTCGTTTAGTTTACTGAAATCGAACCGCTTTTGTGGTAAATCAAATCGAAGTGAATATAACTCACTCAGTTGTCCCACTTATGTCTTATATAAGTCGGGTTTAATATGTGTGTGCTATGGTGGTTTATTATTTGATGATTGCTTAATGATATTTATGTTCATTGAATGCATCAATTAAATTAGTAGTTTGTTTAATTTAATTAAAACCAAAACATTAATCTAACGATTGGACTCAACTGAGGTAACTTACCTTGTTGGCTACGTTTATAAAATAAACGTGTTTAACTTAATGAATTGTTAGAATTGTTATTGTTGTGGTAAATTATTATTATTGACTGTTATAGAAATTATTAGTTTAAATTGAATACTTCTTATTGAATGATTTTATTTGAGGTAACCTATTTGGATGCAAGTAATAACTGGTTGGAGCGTCGCAACTAGATTCCTCACCAGTAGTTGTTAAATTATATATATATATATATATGTATTTTTATTATAATATATATTGAGATAATTAATTTGAAATGTAGGAAATGATAGGATGGAGCAATTGAAGACCGGTTATATTCATGAGCGAAAGAATTATTTGTCAAATCTCTCTGATTAGCTCCCAGAGTTATTTTGATAGTGGTTCTATCGTGATTGGAATCTTTCAGATTGCAAGGAATGCTCGCTACTGATCCTTAGGGTGATTCTTATACAAGGATGTCGTAGGAGGGTGCGCTCGGTTCATCCTATTCCTAGATGACTTGTACGGACGGATGTCTGACGGAGTATTTCCAAAAGGATCATGTATGTTGATTTCTTCAAACATACCATAGTTGGTGGCGGGGAGTTGCGCTTATCTTAGCTCAACAATTAGAATATTTTTATGGACATCAATTAGTGATTTCTAGAGATCTAACGATGTGGCATTCAAAGTGAATGAAGACGTTAAATGTTCTAAAAGGTAATAGTAACCTCAAGCCTCACAACTGGGAAATGAAAAAAATCGGGTAGGTAGCATGGCAATGTGGGTCGCTCTAATCAGCGTGTATTGTCACCATCTAGAGAAATTTCATTTTGTTCTTCTTTCGTTTCTGCATCTCCCGGGAGTTATGATGGTCGTGCGACAAAAATTTGTAAGGTGGCAATATATTGGGTACCCTCAAAGGAATGAGTGGTCGGTCATGTGTGGCTGAGTTGCAAGACGTTCTTGTTGAACTCCAGTGTATCCTCTCTAGAGTACACTGATTGGAAGGTGGTTCCATACCTTGTCACAGTCGGAATCCATTATTCAATAAGAGCATGTGGTATTTGATTATATATTATCTATGTAGAGCATGAGATGCAAGCGTTCTGCTAGATGGTTATTTATTTGATTTAGACACTATTATAATATCCTAATAAATATGATTTCAAAATGTTTGGATTCTATCCATGTTTATGTGTTGATAGGTCCTACAATTATCTTTTTCTTTTGAAAGGACTTTTACGTTAAAATCTAGTTGGATGATAACTTTAAACTTAGTAAGTTTTCTCACGCTGGTTCACCAAAATGATCCTAGCGTTTGAAATGCTCGGGTCAAGCCGAGTGTTACAGGTTCAGGTTATCGGATGCTGTGAAGAGGCGAGCTGGAGGAGTTTAGACGTATAATTTACATTGTATTTTCTGATGGGTATTGTATATGAGGACATATTATCATAGTTGCCCTGATGTATTGATGTATTATGATGACAGTAAGTATTTTTCATAGCTCTTAATAAATATTTGTTTCTATATTGTATTTTGTTCCACTACGACGCGAGACTCTTATTCTGTATTGGTTCTTCTTCTTGTTATTCTATTCTAATATTTCTTTCTTATCTCATCCTCTGATTTCTTTCTATTAAATATCTGGTGTTTTCGATGTTGGGAGTTGGGCAAGTAATAAGGGTTTATGTATTATTGTTGAAATTCGAGCATCGAATCCTACCGAGTCATTACATTTGGAAGACATTAGGTATATACAAATGTCTTTATATCTGGTGGTATGCATACAAAATTGTTACGCTAATTTCCTAAACAATTAATCAAAGGAAGATATGGTCCATTATAGAAGCCAAGAGAACCATAGTAGAGCCACGCCTCTAAGGAACAAGGGAAAGCACTTGCACTTGACTGCATCGGTGATACGAGTCGAGTCTATATGCCACATGTATCAGTTAAGGAATTATCGAGGACCAATTTACCCTGAGTATGCTGTGAGCTATGGCATATTAAATCATCGAGAACTTTTGGCTTTCAAAATAGCACCGGTGAAAGGATTATGCCATGTACCAGCTTCCTAATCGCCATTAACATAAATTTGTGATTCTCTAATGAACCTGAGAACCGTTGCAGTGAGGTCTGTGTTTAAGGTATCTACTGGATTCCAGCGGTTTGAATCCGAATCTAGAATGCTTTACCCATGGTACAAGAGGAAGATATCTATCTTCAAGTAGGGCAAACTGTTGGGTTGGATTTGCAGAGGTTGTGTAGGGGGCGCTTTACTTTTGTTAGTAGCAAAAAGTATAGAAACCATGTTTTGGATGGGTGGCATATGGTTGCTATCAGATTGTTTGTTTCTAGCTCCATGAGCAAGATATGTAATGAACCGGGTTGATCTACACCCTTACTAATGGCCCCACCCCATCTGCAGATACAATTCTCCATTGGCTTTGGTTGCAATGGTGGAAGATGGTTGAAGGAATTTCAAAAACATAGCTGTTAGGAACTCGATTGCCTATATTTCTCTCAGTGTGATTGATCTCCCTTTGAATGGATTGTTGTAGCATTGAATCAGTTCAAGTTTTTTCTTGATCGGATAGTTAAGCTAGCTTATTTTCCTCTGGTTTCTTTATGAAAGAGTATACCCTGGCATATGTAACTAGAGCATCAGGATAGAATGAAGTGGCCATATCGGTTGTGGCAAGAACATTAGGATCAACATTGTTGATAGGTTGACGTTGGATTGATGCATCTGGATGGTCATCATGAGAAGGTCCAACGACTTAAATTTTGTTTTCTTCTCCATAGCTTCAACCTTCATATGTTGATCTCATGGAGATGCAAGGAGATTCGAAAACTTGAATGGTAAGAAGGCAAGAAAAAAGCTTGAGTTTTAAATATTCTTAGTGAAAACACCGGAATGTTGACACCAAAATTGGTACAACACCAAACGAGTTCAATGAAAGTTAAAGAAAAATATACAGAAAACGATGAATAGGCTAATAGAAATGTAGTAGAAAAGAGACACAACGAATTACAGTGGTTTGGCGTTGATTGGTGTACGTCCGCTTTGTAGGTTCGATCACTTTATTACTAAACTAGGCAAGGCACCTGATAAGATAGCCTAAATTAATCAAATGCCAAAATGCTCCATTTTTCGTACATACGACAAGTATTTATAGATGCAGGTATGGCTGAAGGATTGAAGGAAGGTTGTGGAGGGAGTCAAGGAGACCCAAGCCCGGAATGTCTGGGTAAGGGATTGGGCCCGATCCCCCTATAAGGATCGGTACCTATCCCTGTTTTTTGCTTGTGGAACCCACAATCCCAATGTTTGGTCCTCTTTGTTGTCTTGAGCAATTTCTGTAGTTTTCTCTTGTTTGATCTTGTATTTTGTGAGTTATAATCATTTGTTTGTTGAAGTAGTTTTATGTCGGTTTATCCTGCAGTTGCACTAATCCCTCTATATTGGTTTTCCTAATCCCCCAACAGAAGATTTCTTGGTTATTGTTCTTGTAAACTAAAATAAATAGTGATCTAGGAGTCCCGTGTGGAAGGGGTCTCGGTCAACGGAGCATACTGTGCTATCTGAGAATGATCCCAAAGTCTTCGAGTGATGTTTCTGAGTATCATTTAACCTTGGTAATCATTAAGTTGTGGCAATCTGAATAGATTTTTAAAACTGATCTAAAAGGTCGAGTATGAAAAATAAATATAGATGTTTGTGTATTTTTATACAATTGTAGGATTATTGGTTGCAGGTTGCTTGTTTGTGTAGTATTCGGTAAACATCACTCATAGGCAACATAGGAATAGGAAAACCTTGCTCGCTAGAGTTTGGTGTTCATCAATCATACGCACAAGATGGTGCATATTGATTGAATGCATAATAATTAAAGACTCGGTTCAAACGGATGAGATGTATTCATAGAGGAGAATCAAAGTATGTAGACTAGATTGAGGGTGGAGGTGCACAAAAGCATGATGAAAAGCTGGACGATAAAGTAGTATTAGGAATTCATAACGGATCCGAAGAAGGAGAATTGATTCGATGGCGAGCTTGGATTTCCAAATGAATATTGAAAGTTTCCATCTGATAAGAATTTAACTAATTTTGGTTAAATCCATGATTAAATGGTCGTTAACAATTACTATTGGGTGACCACTATCGACTACTATTAACGTTGGTCATTTTGGCCACTTTAACATAATCAACGATATGACTTAGACGGAAATTATGGTTTGTTTGACAGTGGTTTTGATGTGATGGCTCTTTGACAGTGGTTCTGAAATGAAGCAAGGTGGGTAATGTCTCATTAAATGGTAGGATGGATAGCATTATACATGAAATGAGATGATGAGATCTTCAGGGCCTCCTAAGGACTGAGGTTTATTGATATCCCTTACTTGATGTAGTTGTGGCTATTCAGTTGAAGACTCAGGCGAGTGGAATCAAAGAATAATGGAATATGCAGTTCGTAATGTAACGAAGCTATAGAAAAATGAACAAGTTCTGAGGGTGTACCTAAAATCAGTGATGGAGGTATAATACTTAGTTTCTAGCATAACGAAGCCGCGGGATGATGGATTAGTGTAACAAGCAATTCATGGTTTTACTAAGATGCAGGATGATGGACTATGCAGTTCGTGGTGCAATGAAGCTGCAATATAATGGACTAATTAGAGGGCGAATGTAACACCTCGCGTTTTTAATAATATAAGTAATCAAGGTAATTGCAGAATTATTAATAGTGAAAAGGACATCTTTTGAATTGTTAGAACTTAGCTATGAAACCTATACCATTGTGTTTGTATCACTTTTTTTTGATTAATTTACATATATAATATGTTTCGAATGAAGTTTTACGAAAAAGTTATTAACGTTAGAAGTCTTATGCCGACAAATATTCATAAATGTAAATGTGCATAAATATAATTATTTTTAAAATATATTCGCGTGTTAATTCAAGAACTGTGTGCGTTTGGATTTAAAATAAACGTGCGTAAAAACAGAAAAAAATAAGGTAAATCAGGAAACCGGAATAATGTTAAAAAACAAACGGTCAAAGAATAGATCATGCACGATAAAACAATGACCCAACATGTTAATACACATCTAGATCGACCCAAACTTGGGATGGCTCAAGCCAGGAGTCAACCTATGCATGTGTTGGGTCAACCCATGTGTTGACCTATTGGCTAGGTTGACCCATGTGTTGGCCCAGACATAGTATGGGTTTACCGAGGCCAATTTTAAATGGCATGTCCTTTTGAATATGGCGGTCTGGATTTAATTTCTCTGTA
Organism: Allium sativum; assembly: GCA_030737875.1. Classification (NCBI taxonomy): domain Eukaryota; kingdom Viridiplantae; phylum Streptophyta; class Magnoliopsida; order Asparagales; family Amaryllidaceae; genus Allium; species Allium sativum. The sequence continues at coordinate 956,988,711 of CM060909.1, forward strand.
TCGGACATACATGTTTCATTTTAACAACTAAAAATAAACCTAAGAGCTAGTCAGCAAACTCATATTTTTTCTGCATGGGTGCGGAAGCCCTTTCATGCCCTCTCCTCTAATTATTCAAAGATAGAAAATATTAGATTTAGGCTACATGATTCAAAATTTGGAGGGCAAATGTTATAGATTTAAAGCATAGATACCCAAATTCTCCGTCTGTATGAGGTAAGCTCTTCAAATCTATATTTAAATAATTTCTTTTATTATTTTTGTATTTAGATTTGTAAATCTTTGAAAAATACAGTTTGTACACTCATATAGGAAAGACCACAGATAAAAAAAATCTAAATCCATATCAGATCCAGAACTCGGAGAGAAAATCCAAGGTAAGGGGATTTAATTATTCTTTTTAATGGAGGTATATATCACCGTTTGATTCTTGCAAAATTAATAAGATATTCTCTCAGTTCCCTTTTCCCCTTCTACAATGGATTTTACAAATTTATGTTGAATTTTGGTTATGTACCAAAATGCATAAATATGCAATATTGGTAGATGTCAATGACTGAATTATGCACCTAATTTTATGCAATTAGTTATGATTCTTTTTGTTTGCATGCTTTGGAAAATATAATTCAATTGGAATTACGAATAAATGAGGATTTAATAATTTAGGGCTAAAAGAACATATTATAATAAAATGGTATTTAGACTAAAAATGGACAAATTAGATAAAACTTATCAAGTAATCACGATATAGGTTCACAAGACATAATTAATATTACATACATTAAATTTATAGTTGAATGGTAAATCCTAGAATTCACATATTCACTTGTTAAAATTACTATTTGTATTTATAATGGAATGAATATAGGAATTATTGGGATTGAAATAAAAAGGTATATAAGCCAACTGTTTCCAAATTTCCTGTAGTTATGTCAAAGTCGGAATATAAATTGAGAACAAGAATTTATGCGTAACGGCTAAATTATGAAGTTAGAAATAGCCTAGATCGATTGGTTCGGAAAAAGGGAATATATGTCCATAGTTTTTTTTGTAAGAAAAATAGAAAACATAATTCCAAGCATAAAAAGAAATGAATGCTTAGATTAGTGTGAAATAGGGATTTAACCATATTATACACTTTCCAATAGCCTAAAAATGATTAAAAAAGAATATCTTGCAATTATGGGTTTCTATTGTTGTAATTACCTTAAACTATGAAATAAATTATTATTCGATTTCAGTAACCAATCAAATAGGGACATGTCTAACTTTCTAAAGAATAAATTTATAAAGATGGAAAGGACAAGTGAAACATAACTAAAAGAGGTTATGTAGGGAAAAGTGGTAAGAAATTAGGATGAACACTTAATAAATTAGAAATGAACGTAACCCATTATGATAATTATACGAAGACAAAAATGAATCATAATAGGCAATTTTGGTTACAATATGTAGGTTATAATTAAATATGAAATGTAGGTTATAATAAGCATAATTCTATGGCTATGGTTCTATGGTGAAATAAAGACAGTAACCTGAAAGGTGTAATTAAAGTTGAAATGAAATAAGAAAGGCTATTATAAACTTTCAATTGTAAATTTGGTCAGCACAATTCTATAATTTGGTGATGAAATTCTATGGTAATTGTTCTATGGTAAAAACAAGATTATAACTTAGAAATTATAATTCAAAAAGTGAAATGAAATAAAGAAACTTATTATGAATAAACTTAAAATTATGAATTAATATTAATAAGCTAACTTTCTGTGGTGGTCTTGTGATTAGGCAATTCTATGGTTCTATGGTGGCCTTTTGATTAGGCAATTCTATAGTACACTATGTATCTATGGTGGCCTTGTGATTAGGCAATTTTATGGTTCAATTGTAGCCTTGTGATTAGGAAATTCTATGGTTATTCGATGTTTCTATTGTAACTAATAAAGTTGATAAACAAATAAATAAAATTTAGATTAAATGGACTGAATAATATTGTAAATCAACAAAAGATAAGTAAGTAAAACACATAATGGTAAATTAGACATAGGGTCTAATTAAGTAATGAATGACAGCAGTTTGGATGAGTCCTAAGAAACGAAGAGCCTAATTGGGCAAACCATTGTATGTGTCTAAAGACACTGTGGCAGCACGTCCAACTTAATATTCGATGGGACTGGAAGGAACTTGGAGACTTCTAGGGGACGTGAGGATAATCTAACATGGCCCTCTAGGGTAGGCCTAATGAAGCTATACCCCTAGAGGCAGGTCAGTACGGTTCTATCCATAGAGTACGCCTTGCTGCGTATTTGTTGAGGGAAACCCAAAGGCAGATGGGATGTGATATCCCAGAATTCTTAACTAAAGTTTAATTTGGATTTTATTATATAATTTGAATTTTCTGAATATAAATTAATTTTTATAAGTTTTAAATACGGATTTTAATTTTGGATAAATATTTTATTTTATTTTATAAATATGATTTTGTATAAGAAAACTTATTTTAAAAGTTATATTTGATATATAACATTTTATAAATATTTCAATATTAATAGGTGATGATATTATCTAATTTTGATAGCATATAATGATATTGATATAAGAATATGATTCTGGTAAAGGATAAGTTATTTTTAAGATTTTATATATAATAGTGTACAAGAATGATTTTTTTTTATCAATAAGTAAGATTATTTGGATAAATTATAATGTTGTTTATAAAATTTTATAATGATTGTTAAGCATTTATTTTAGACCATTTTAGTATAAATTTTGGTAAATTATATGTATATATATTTGATAAATAATATAGAAAAATATTTTTGAAATATTAAGAAGTTATAAAAAATTTAATAAACCTTAAGGAATATATTAGTTACACTTATAAGCATTGAAAATGACGTTTATAAGTATTACAAAGATGTATCTTAGATAAATTAATTTTAAATTTCCTTCGGATAAGGACGGGTGATTAGGTGTCCTCTTAGTTTCCTTCATGCATGTAATTAGCATCATGAGATGAGCCAAGTGTCCCTTATTAAAATTACTAATATACCCTTAGGATTGAATATATAAAGGAAGGTTAAGCTCCATTTTCATGCACACTTCACCATTAACAACTTTAGATACTTGTTTACATACTTCTTCTTCTTTCTATTTCTCAATTCCAGTAAGTGGAAATTTATGTTTCCTCTCAATCAAAAATCCATATCTCTCAATCTATTCATCTTTGGCTCGAATGGTCAATGTGAATGTTGTACGGATCATCGTTTCCGATTTTAAGAAATTAACTGATCAAAATTTCTTTAATAGATAAGAGAGATATCATTGATTTATAGCAAACAGAACATATATGTTCAGAACTTCAAAAATTATATCTCATAATACAGAAAGAATTGATCGACGACGTCTGCATCATTGAGATCAACAGAGAATGTAGTATTTTTCATGTGAATTGGGGTGAATCCTTGTCGGTAGTTTAATTGGCCAAAAATTAGGTCTGAAGATCATTGGTGGTGGAAGCGACGATCGGTGAAATGGAGAATGGCATGATGATGATGATGATGGAGAGAGCTTTCATATGGCAAAATTTGGTGGTGAACGGTATACGAATGAGAGGTGCGATATACATGGTTCACACGATTTTTATTTCTCTCCAGGTCTCGGCCATGAAGCGTCGAATTTTGATTAAGGCAGCCGGAGTAGCGGTTGATGTGGTGCAGTTGAACGAGGAGGCAAAGACAAGTCTGTAGGTGGTTTTGGATTGGAATTTGGTAGAGCATTTGGATGTGTGCACGTGCACATGATACACGACCGAATGGGTTCAGGAGTAGCAAAAGGGAGAAGACGCGGTAGGAAGAAGAAGAGAAGGTTGGGCTGGGTTTTGTGTGTGATAAAGACTTGGGCTTTAGGCCAAAATTTCTTGGGTATGTTTTTATTCAAGTTTATATTAGTTTAAAATTTAAACAACTTTATGTCATCTGATTTAACTCTGATTTGCTCGTCATTGGTGGCATTAGAATCGTATTAATAAATAGAACATATCAGAATATAATATTGATAATTTTGTTAGGTATAAATTATAATAAAATAAAAAGTCCTTATGTATAACTATATTTAACGAGAGCATCATCATCAATTTAATTTCAATATAAAAATTTGTAGAGAAATCACTAGCCGCTAATAGAAAATGGATTGAAAGCGGTACGAGTAGTGATAACATTGTTCGTTGGCTTGTTTGTAAGGAAACCCTAGCAATGAAGATTTTTGAGATATAATGGTGAGAACTTATAATTTAATTATTTATTTAAATTAGTAGTAATTGGATAATTATAATTATTCGAGAATAATTATAATTAGTTATTTGGTTTGGTATGGATGTTAATATGCAACGTTTGAATGGATGCTCATGTAATTAGATAGTACACTGAACACTGATAGGCATTATTAACCGTAACGCTTGTGCACAGTTGAAATATTTGTTTATTAATTGTGATTATAATGAATGAATTCATGTCCATCTGATCATATGATTGATTTATTTGGATAATTATAATTGCATGATATTATGACGTGCGCCGTGGTTGTGGAAAAATATGGGTGATCGATTTAAAATCTCCTTCCTATGTATGATTTAATTATTTAATTATTAAATAATTTTTATAATTCTAGTTTTGAACTTAGATATCAAAACTGTTTGGAAATTTTGATAAATACAAATAATATTCGTAAGAATGGAGACGGCTTAGGAAATATTTTCAACTATTTAAAATTACTAACTTTTGCATTGAATTTAGTTCAGAAAATGATTTGGGTTAAATATTCAAACATTGATTTTTATATAAGCAATTAATTCTATTATTTTATAATGATTATCCATAAATTTTGAAATGATTGAACAAGTTTGGGAAAAATACATTATCTTCAATTTTAATTAAAATGGTGATTAGGAAATAGGAATTTGGTTTTAGACTGAAGTTTTGGAAATTTAAATTTATTATGAAAAGGATTGGACGATTTATATTTTAAATCATTATATGGCTTGAATAGAACGCGCTGCGAAGCAACAGTTCGTGAATATTGATTTTAATTTCAAATGGCTATAACTTGATTATTTAAAATTGGTTTCTCTTGAAATAAGAAATGTTATATTTCAAACGATAATGGTTTTTTAATAGCAAAGGAGTTTTCAAATTTCAATGTATGATTTTCAAGTTATATTTAAAATAAATTTGGAAAGGGTCACTATGCGTGCAGTTCGACGACCATAAGGATAAATCGAATAAAAAATGGTTTATAAAATTATTTAAAAATGGAGAAATTTTTATTTTATTATTTTAGAATGATTAGAGCTGAAATATTTGAATTTCGAATGATTTAGAATCTATTGGACTTAAATGGCTTTTTTACAACAACATTTTTAGTAATGTTTTCAAATGTTATTATCACAAATAAAATGATTTATTTGATATTAAAATGGGGTTTCAATTTTAAATAATTGGATATGGTTGGTGATAAATATTCAAATGTTTGATATTAATTTGGTAGGTGATGACTCTTACTATTCGAGGAATTTAAAAGGTAGATCACCGTTATTCCGCTTATAGTGTGATTTGGATACAAAGATTAATATTAAGGATAAGTTGATGGTATTTCTATCTGGATCTAACATCAAAGAATTGGATAAATCTTTTAATTAGGATACGGGTTTCCCAATTTGACTGAGATAATTTGGATAGAAATAATCTTCGAAAATTTGAAATGAAATTCTGTGTTGTAAACATATACTATTTAAGGAATTTGGAAGATATTATTATTCTTATATCGTTATTCCACTTATATTATCCATTAATTGTGAGGATTGATATTGAATATAAGTGGACACAATTTCTGTGTAACTTATGTTCAATATTGATTGATTTGGATTTGTCGTGAAATGATACCATACTTGAAACCCAATGAGATTGAGTTATGGAAATTCATATCGTGATTTGGGATTTAATCAAATCTTTGATCTAAAGAAATTAAAAATAAGAAATTTGGGAGGAAGTGTAATCTTTTGATTACGATTAAAGAATTAGATATTGGAAAATCGATTTAATTGGAAACTATGGTTGAAATGTGGATTAGAGATTTTCAAAGGAAACCAGATTTCGATAGTGAGTTATCAAACGAAATAATAATTAAGGATTTGAGGCTAAATTATCTTTAAGGGATGTGTTTTTAAAGAAAAAGGTTAAATATAGATTTTTTTTACAATTTGAGAATGGATTTAAAGACTTTAATTTTAACAAATCCAAGATGGAAAGAGATTTGGTTGAAAGCCTGTGTGTTTCGTAATTGTGTTTTTTAAAATTGCGCTTATTACTTGGAAAGACCGGGATCGAATATATATTTGAAAACCATTCCAAGTAATAATACGATCTTATGAAGAAATTCAAACTTGGTAAACAACGAATGAAGACCGTGAATCTTTGAATTTTTTACATTGATTGTTAATGTCTCTGAAACACCCCACCCCCGTTAAGGTCACTCACAAAGGGAATGCCTTAACTTCGGTGGAGAGCTTTAGGTAAAAGACGAAGATAAATTACAAGACAGACAAATAAAACAGCGGAAAATAAAGTCATTTTATTAACAATGTGGTTCGGTCAAGCTTTTACAACAGTTGTTTCAATCGTACTTAAAGTAATACATAGAACTTCTGTCTTGATTTAAAAACTTCCAAGTATAAAAGAAGCATAAAAATAAACAGGATATTCTCCAATGAAGCATGAATCAGCCATAGCAGTGGAAGAGAGGGTCCAAAGCAAAACATCGACTATCTTCGAGCTTGAAAAGAAAACTGAGCTAAGTGGTGACATTTCCTCCCTATGAACCTGAGGGGGGGGATGGAAGAAAAGAGGCGAAACAAAACTAGGTCACACATAAGTCTGGTAAGTCCAGTGACTTTCAGCATATAAACGGGTAAAAGCAACATGGCATGAATAAACTGAATATAAGACAATACCGTGAGAACAAGGATAACATACGATTAGTATATATATGATAAGGCAAGATAAATTGAATGCGCTTCTACTCTTTCTCTGCTTCGCTACTACCTTCTTATTCTAATTTTTATATATATCTCTACACCACCTAACTAGTTCCCCAACTAGTAATCTGTATAAAATGATAATATTACAACGTGATCCCAATCCCTGCAAATTGTGGTAGCCTTCAAGTGGACATCTATCGTGAGGATTCCACCTCAATTAGCCTAATTTCCATGAACATGTTAGATGTACCCTTACTACCCTATCGATCGACACCCTTACTTGTATTCATGTTCCAAGTGTCTGTGCCAATTGGCCCTCTCTTACGTGTAGATACCCTGTGCTGGTCCTACCATAAGGTGTATCAATCCTTATGATAGCGACCCGCCACGATTCAAGATGCACAGTGTATAACTACTGGTACTCAGTGCCTGCTTTTTCCCACTCAAGAGCACGTGCACGTCTGTAAACCGTCGGAACCTACACTGACATACCCCCTGTCGCTGTTTTGACCGCTTATAATCATCCCAGTAATCGTGCCCCACCCTGCCTAGGTTCAGGGTACCATGATACATCTATGTGGGTTACTGCTGAAACGGGTCCCCGTTACTAGGGTTTCCTATTGGTTAAGTTTGTGGGCCTATATATACAAATATTACCCACCTACACGAGATGTACTTAACCCTCCCACCGATTCTAGCATGTTTATTTAACGGTTAAGTTGTGTGGGCCTATATGTACTAAAATTACCCACCTACACAAGATGTACTTGACCCTCCCATCGATTCAAGTATATTTATTTAACGGTTAAGTTTTTTGGGCCTATATGTACTAATATTACCCACAAACCCGATATGTACTTAACCCTCCTACACATTATGTCATATTGGTTAAGTGTTGTCCATTCATGTTAACTTAACCCACCCATTCATCGTGTCATGTTGGTTAAGTGTTTCTTATTAACTTAACCCTTCTCACTTATCATGTTAGATTGGTTAAATGTTTCCTATTAACTTAACCCCGTTCATTCATAAAGTTATATTGGTCAAGTGTTTCTTGTTACTTAACCCCCACATGTTCTTCTTGTTGTATTGGTTAAGTGTCATCTGTCAATTCAAGTTAACTTAACCCACCTACTCATATTTACTTTGGTTAAGTGTTGCCTTCTTGTGTTAACTTAACCCTACCACAAACCAAGTTATAAAGGTTAAGTGTTAACTTAACCTTTCCCATTTATCATGCTATACCGGTTAAATGTTTCCTATTAACTTAAACCTAGTCATCCATCTTGTCATATCGGTTAAGTGTTTCTCAATATTTAACCCTAGTCATCCATGTTATGTTGGTTAAGTGTTCCTAAGAACTTAACACTACTCATTCATCTTGTTCATTAGCACTAATTGATTTATTAATGCGCCAACCTCTCACGTTAGATATGTGTTGTTGCGGTTACTGGATGTGCCGGGCGGTTCCGGGCAGTTTTACACCACAATTCAATCTAACCTCGGGTTTTCCATGGGCATGATGCACTAACCTCTCACACTATATAGGTGTTGTTTTGGTTACTGGATGTGTCGGGCGGTTCCGGGCAGTTTTACACCACAACTCAATCTAACCTCGGGTTAGGCATGTTCATCTTTAATCAACACATTTACCCTATATACCCAAATCTATATTTTACATGCTAATTACCAAATTCACCAAAACTAGTCATGATACATTTTATAACCAATCTAGATTTAATGCTCAAGTTACCCCAAATTCGCAACAATAACAATTTTGCCTAAAACTTGATTTATATGCCAACTTCCTACTTTGTTGTTCATACCAATTCTTGGTTCAATATGTCAAATTGCGTCTTAACAGTTATGCCATGTTACATGTTCCAAATTATGCCAAATAATGTGAATTTCATGTTATACCCAATTTCCCTCGCATTCATAACGTATGCATTTCGAGATTCAACTCAAGATTCATAATATAAGGGGAGAAGCAAGATGGAACATCGTAAGAATATGCATAGTCATATGATGATAAGAACTACTGGTCCAATTAACTTGATGTACTGAAAAGACAAGTTTTTCAAGGAATACATTGCAGGCATATAGATATGATAAGAATTATATCATGAACTTAAAAAGGATTACAATTACGATATACAACAAGGATAGATTTGATTGAACCAGTTTCATAGTCAAAAATGATTCTCAAAGATATATATACTAAAGCACAGATTTCAATGAAAGGATAGCTTACATTAGGTATATTCTCATATCCATTTTATTACATGTCACAATTAGATTTAGGTGTTCAAATCTAAAAAGTAACTGACTTTCAAAACAAAGGCAAATCATGTTTTCATGCCTAAACTATACATCACTATACACCATAATCTTCTTCTTCCAAATCATAAACTATCATATATATGTATATATATATATATATATCCCAATTTTGGATCTTTGACCACAACATGTACTATGCCATATATTTACAATTCAATTTACGCCCCAAATCCCAAGTCATATGTCCAATACTTTATGCCTCAAATCTCAAGTCATATATTCAATACTTTATGCCTCAAATCCCAAGTCATATGTTCGATACACTTTATGTTTTGAATACAACATGTGTTATGTCCTCAAATCAGTTACAACTCAATTATTCCCAATTTTATTTCCAACGTACGTTCATCTCTTATGAGATCTGGCTCAGGCTCGCAGTAGCCTGGCTATAAAACAAAAAGGGAAGAAGGAAAGAAGAGGCAAAGAACAGACATAGTATTATGAATGAGATATGTCCAAAGGATATAGAAAGACAGGCATAATCTCAGATCCAGATTTAATACAATGTCAGAATCACAATTAACTTTTATTTCTGAAAGTAACGCGAACTTACAAATTACAAAAGGGTCTTGAATTCTGGGATCTGTAATCTGAAAGGGAATAGCTCTCCCTTGAAGTAGACTATTTGTTCTTATAATTTAGATTTGATTTGATTCTTAGAAATAGTTATTGAAGTCGTTGAATTAGCTTTTGAATCTCTACTAGAATTCTAAACTTGATTTCTACGAAGGACTTGAGCAGCATAACACCGTTTTAGATTTATTTTGATATGAATTAGGGTAGAGTATAGGCGTAATGAAGTTGTGTGGAGAGAAAGTGAGGTTTGGGTTTGTTTAAATAGCTTAGGAGCAACGAATTTGGTCAGAACGGGCGTCTAAATGCAAAAAAACGAATATGTCTACGGATCTAGAAAAAGGGGAGGGAGGTTGACCCCCAAGTCGATCCCATGGTCGACCTGTTCTACCCAAGTCGACCCCCAGGTCGACCTGGGTCCTGGGCGGGAAATTCGCCGCCCAGCCCGGGTGTGTGATTTGAATTTCGAAACTTTAAATTTGAATTCGGGCTGGTTTTTATTTTAAATTCCTAAAACTTCTAAGTTCCATAACTTCTTCATAAGAGTCCGATTTACGCAAACTCGTACGCTATCTCAAGAAGAATTCCGAGATGAACGCAATGGCGTAACCCATTTCCTTTAATTCTTCTTTTAAAAATTAAGTATACTTTGATTTGTTACTTTGACATTCATAGAAAATACGGGGTGTTACATTCTCCCCTCCTTAAAGGATTTCGTCCCCGAAATCTTCAAGTCAAGAAGAATGTATATCCTACCATCCAATCGTCCATCTACTGAACCATCAAACACAGGCATCCATTGTCCTTAAAAGGTTACTAATGCCGTATGAACATATGCAGAGTATGTGTATATGTTTCTTATCTAATGCAAAATCAGGCGGTCTACCGATCTAGTTGACCTCCTTAATGCGAATCATGAGAGTGTTATGCGTCCAATATGTATGCAAATATCCCTAATCATGTAAATACTATATGTGTGCATATTCACTCGTCCATATGCAACAACCATATGATAACACATCAAGTTTCAATCCATATACAAATACATTCATAAGCATATGCAATATGAAAGTGACTGAGCCGATCTAGTGCCGAATGTGTGTATATGCATCCATGAGCAACCAGTAGAAAACACTTGCAACCACTTGCATCCACCAGACATAACATATCTCAAACACATGTTTACATCCATTGGCTTCTACCTAAGGATCGAGGATATGACCGAGAGGATATACTTAAAAGACAAAGACTGGCATGCAAATAAACTTTACAAAAAAAGAGGAAGTAAGGATACACCCTCAAAACGGTATGATGCACGTATCTAGTCTTCAGTCTTCTAAGTTGCATCTTCTTGGGCTTTGCTTCATTGTGCTCTGGCTGTCTTGACTTCACGATTGCGAAGCTTCTTGACCTCCATTTCCAAAACTCACTAGTAAAGATAGGACCTCGATCACTTACTATGTTAGAGGGTATCCAGTGTAGTCGAACTATATTTCCAAGATAAACATGTGTTAACCATGATACCAAGTGTATATACTAAGATAATTAGAGGTCTTTCCTTTATTTCTCTTATCCATCATGTCACAAATCTGGGGGTCTAAAGCTAAAGGTTGCTATATACTTTTTACCTCTCTTAAGGACAGTCTTACTTAGGGCGCCTGCTACAACCATTTATTTCTCACACAAACCATCCTAGTCGAACTCGACATCCCTCAAGTACAGGCCCCAAAGGCGTAAACTAATATCAGACAAGCACCCAAAGAATACCTCCTCCGAATTTGGATGATTTATGTGAGATGATACTAGCAAAACGAACAAACACTTGAGCAATTAACCGACTCTGGCTATCCCCGCCAATCTTGCTCCAAAACTATCGTTGATCGCATAACTGGCTTTGCATTGTCAACTAGATATATGTGGAAGTCTATCTCGAGTTTTAAGGGGAAAACCCCTAACCTAATCAAAACATCCTCGTACTCATGGACTGTTCTAACGGATCGCAAATCGTCGATAGATGCATCAAGTGATTCTAGGTAGCTAAGCCTGACTGATCCCGTAGGATCGCACGAAATCTCGAGGGTATTCCCAAGGCAAGTAAAAGGTCTAACTACCCTCCTTTCGCAATTACTAGCTAACCATCCCATGCCTGGGATCAAGCCATAGCCCATGGAACCAAAAACATAAGCATTAATATAGCTATTCTCAAATCCCCACAAACCAAAGATAAATGAGCCGAACCAGCAATTGGACTTGAGACAATAATGGGATCCTCTACTATACAAGTTCTAAGGTGCAGAGACTCAACTATGGAAGCAGATATAAACGAATGTGAAGTGATAAAATCAAAAAGAGTACTAAAAGGATGATCAAAAAGAAAAACTAGACCTTTTCAACCGAAGCTTTACTACCTCTCTCTCAGGTATGCTGGCGGTGAGAGCATGCACTTACCCTCCGGAAAATCCTGTCCTTTGTTCTTGCCTTTTTCCATAATAATGACACTTCCTCTTGTTTTAGGTTTTACTATTCTTTCCTTTTTACCTCCATTGTGAACCAAGTCCATATCCATGAGTTCCTCATCCTTGGGTTGTGCTCCTTAGCAAAACTCCCTCAGTCTCATCATTACTATCCTTGTGTAACACGTTGACAAGTCTCTCGAAAGCTGCCTCCATCGCACAGAGAATCCTACAAAGCTCGAAAGAAAATTAGCCGCAGGTGAAACTACTGTGGCTATAGATGGAAGTTGGGCACTTATTTGCCCTTTGACAAGTGTCGTAGTCTCGTCGAGCCTACGGAACCATGCCGGGATGAGGTTACCTTCCAGAAAGATAGGAGCCCCGGAGACTAAGGAAAGAAGGAAATAGAGGATCAAAAGATAACGCATATGTCTTTGGGGAATATGTCTTTAAAACAAAACTTTTCTTCTGAAAATGCTTTTTTTAAAACCATTTTGAAAATAATTTTTCAAATCTTTTATCCGATCTGGTAACCTTCATCTCTGATACCAAGTGAAACACCCCACCTCCATTAAGGTCACTCACAAAGGGAATGCCTTAACTTCGGTGGAGCACTTTAGGTAAAAGTTGATGATAAATTACAAGGCGGACAAATAAAACAGCGGAAAATAAAGTCATTTTATTAACAATGTGGTTCGGTCAAGCTTTTACAATAGTTGTCTCAATCATACTTAAAAGTAATACATAGAACTTCTGTCTTGATTTAAAAACTTCCAAGTATAAAAGAAGCATAAAAATAAACATGATATTCCCCAATGAAGCATGAATCATCCATAGCAGTGGAAGAGAGGGTCCAAAGCAAAACATCGACTATCTTCGAGCTTGAAAAGAAAACTGTGCTAAGTGGTGACATTTCCTCCCTGTGAACCTGGGGGGAGGGGAGGACGGAAGAAAAGAGGCGAAAAAAAACTAGGTAAGACATAAGTCTGGTAAGTCTAGTGACTTTCAGCATATAAACGGGTAAAAGCAACATGACATGAATAAACTGAATATAAGACAATACCATGAGAACAAGGATAACAAGATAACATACGATTAGTATAGATATGATAAGGCAAGATAAACTGAATGAGCTTCTACTATTTCTCTGCTTCGCTACTACCTTGTTATTCTGATTTTTATATATATCTCTACACCACCTAACTAGTGTCCCAACTAGTAATCTGTAGAAAATGATAATATTACAACGTGGTCCCAATCCCTGCAAATTGTGGTTGCCTTCAGTTGTACATCTATCGTGAGGAGTTCAACTCAATCAGCCTAATTGCCATGAACATGTTAGATGTACCCTTACTACCCTATCGATCGACTCCCCATGTTCCAAGTGTCTGTGTCAATCGGTCCTCTCTTGCGTGTATATACCCTGTGCTGGTCCTACTATAAGGTGTATCAATCCTTATGATAGCGACCCGACACGATTCAAGATGCACAGTGTACAACTACTGGTACTCAGTGCCTGCTTTTTCCCACTCCAGAGTACATGCACGTGCATAAACCGTCGGAACCTACACTGACGTACCCCTGCCGCTGTTTTGACTGCTTATAATCAGCTAAGTAATCATGCCCCACCTTGCCTAGTTTTAGGGTACCATGATACATCTATGTGGGTTACTGCTGAAACGGGTCTCCTTTACTAGGGTTTCCTATTGGTTAAGTTTGTGGGCCTATATATACAAATATTACCCACCTACACGAGATGTACTTAACCCTCCCACCGATTCTAGCATGTTTATTTAACGGTTAAGTTGTGTGGGCCTATATGCACCTACATGAGATGTACTTAACCCTCCCATCGATTCAAGCATATTTTATTTAACGGTTAAGTTTTGTGGGCCTATATGTACTAATATTACCCACCAACCCGATATGTACTTAACCCTTCTGCACATTATGTCATATTGGTTAAGTGTTGTCCATTCATGTTAACTTAACCCACTCATTCATCGTGTCATGTTGGTTAAGTGTTTCTTATTAACTTAACCCTTCTCACTTATCATGTTAGATTAGTTAAGTGTTTCCTATTAACTTAACCCTGTTCTTTCATCAAGTTATATTGGTCAAGTGTTTCTTGTTACTTAACCCCATGTATTCGTTTGTTGTATTGGTTAAGTGTCATCGGTCAATTCAAGTTAACTTAACCCACCTACTCATGTTTACTTTGGTTAAGTGTCGCCTTCTTGTGTTAACTTAACCCTACCACAAACCAAGTTATATTGGTTAAATGTAACTTAACCCTTCCCATTTATCATGCTATACCGGTTAAGTGTTTCCTATTAACTTAACCCTAGTCATCCATCTTGTCATATCGGTTAAGTGTTTCTCATTACTTAACCCTAGTCATCCATGTTATATTGGTTAAGTGTTCCTATAAACTTAACCCTACTCATTCATCTTGTTCATTAGCATTAATTGATTTATTAATGCATTAACCTCTCACATTAGATATGCGTTGTTGCGGTTACTAGATGTGCCGGGCGGTTCCGGGCAGTTTTACACCTCAACTCAATCTAACCTCGGGTTTTTCTTAGGCATGATGCACTAACCTCTCACATTAGATAGGCGTTGTTGCGGTTACTGGATGTTACGGGCGGTTTCGGGAAGTTTTACACCACAACTCAATCTAACCTCGGGATAGGCATGTTCATCTTTGATCTGCACATTTACCCTATATACCCAAATCTAGATTTTACATGTTAATCACCAAATTCACCTAAACTAGTCATGATACATTTTACAATCAATCTAGATTTAATGCTCAAGTTACCCTAAATTCACAACAATAACAATTTTGCCCAAAACTTGATTTATATGCCAACTTCCTACTTTGTCGTTCATGCCAATTCTAGGTTCAATATGTCAAAATTCATGTCAAATTGCATCTTAACATTTATGCCATGTTACATGTTCCAAATTATGCCAAATAATGTCAATTTCATGTTATACCCAGTTTCCCCCGCATTCATAACGTACATATTTTGAGATTTAACTCAAGATTCATAATATAAGAGGAGAAGCAAGATGGAACATCGTAAGAATAGGCATAGTCATATGATGATAAGAACTACTGGTCCAATAAACTTGATGTACTAAAAAGACAAGTTTTGCAAGGAATACATCGCAGGCATATAGATATGATAAGAATTATATCATGAACTTAAAAAGGATTATAATTCTGATATACAACAAGGATAGATATGATTGGACCAGTTTCATAGTCAAAAATGATCCCCAAAGACATATATACTCAAGCACAGATTTCAATGAAAGGATAGCTTACATCAGGCATATTCTCATATCCATTTTATTACATGTCACAATTAGATTTAGGTGTTCAAATCTAAAAAGTAACTGACTTACAAAACAAAGGAAAATCTTATTTTCATGACTAAGCCATACATCACTATACACCCTAATCTTCTTCTTCCAAATCATAAACTATCATATATATATATATATATTTGTATATATGTATATATATATATGTATATATATATGCCCCAATTTTAGATCTTAGACCACAACATGTACTATGCCTTATATTTACAGTTCAATTTGCGCCCAAAATCTCAAGTCATATGTCCAATACTTTATGCCTCAAATCTCAAGTCATATGTCCAATACTTTATGCCTCAAATCCCAAGTCATATGTTCGATACACTTCATGTTTTGAATAAAACATGTGTTATGTACTTAAATCAGTTACAACTCAATTATGCCCAATTTTATTTCCAACGTACGTTCATCTCATATGAGATCTGGCTCAGGCTCGCAATAGCCTGGCTATAAAACAAAAAGGGAAGATGGAAAGAAGAGACAAAGAACGGACATAATATTATCAATGAGATAGATCCAAAGGATATAGAAAGACAGGCATAATCTCATATCCATATTTAGTACAATGTCAGAATCACAATTAACTTTTATTTATGAAAGTAACATGAACTTACAAATTACAGAAGGGTCTTGAATTCTGGGATCTGTATTCTGAAATTGAATAGCTCTCCCTTGAAGTAGACTATTTGTTCTTCTAATTTAGATTTGTTTTGATTCTTAGAAATAGTTGTTGAAGTCGTTGAATTAGCTTTTGAATCTCTACTAGAATTCTAAACTTGATTTCTATGAAGGACTTGAGCAGCATAACCCCGTCTTAGATTTATTTTGATATGAATTAGGGTAGAGTATAGGTGTTATGAAGTTGCGTGGAGAGAAAGTGAGGTTTGGGGGTGTTTAAATAGCTTAGGAGCAATGTATCTGGTCAGGGCGGGCGTCTAAATGCAGAAAAACGAATCTATCCACGGATCTGGAAAGGGGGGAGGGGAGGTCGACCTGTTCTACCCAGTTAGACCCCCTGGTCGACCTGGGTCCTGGGCGGGAAATTTCCCGCCCAGCCCGGGTGTGTGATTTGAATTTCGAAACTTTAAATTTGAATTCGGGCTGGTTTTTATTTGAAATTCCTGAAACTTCTAAGTGTCATAACTTCTTCATACAGAGTCCGATTTATGCAAACTCGGACTCTATCTCAAGCAGAATTCTGAGATGAATGCAATGGCGTAACCCATTTCCCTTAATTCTTCTTTTAAAAATTAAGTATACTTTGATTTGATAATTTGACGTTCATAGAAAATACGGGGTGTTACACTCTCGGTTGGGCCGATCACTTGGTACGAGGTTATAAGTGGAATGAGGTCTGAATATTTTTGGAAATTACAGATTGTTGTTTCGTTCAAACCCAGAACGGAATTGTATGGTTTGTGTGTCTGACATTGTAATTGACAACGTAGTACTGATATCTATTAAATATATATCTGCTTTGTGGCAGAGAATTTATTTCTTGCTTAACACCCTTCTCTAAGACGTATGAGCTTAAAGGTTATATACCGATAGAAATTAGTGATGCGTTTGTTAATGAACAATGTAGCATACTTAAATTATTTGATGAGCTATGGATGATCAAAGCATGGCTTATTTGAGCGTAGCTTTGTGTATATCGTGACCTCAACAAGCCTCACAACCCAGTAAATGGCCAAACAGGAAAGATGCAACGAGGTTGTGGATAGTCATTTCCTTCTAGATAAAAGGTGTACTTTGGTATGGACCCCAGGTATTAACCTATGTGGAAAACTTCTAGTTTGTGGATGTTGATGTTGCAGGTACCTGGTTTAAAGGTTGGTAACGACCGGGAAGTGATATACTCAGGCATGCTTTATGTTACCTAGTTACAAAGGTAACCCGGCTTCGTGTTGGCAGAGAACCCATTTGGTTCTTGGGTCGTCCCTCTAGAGGTGTACCCATCGGTTCGGTAAGGAAGTTCCTTTGCCTGGTCATTTGTTGGAAATCCAATCTCCACTACAAGCCTATACAATTTTAGTTTTATAGCCTGCTACTAACAGGATTACGTCAGTATAATGGAATGAGGCATTATGCTGGCTATGATTAATACATTTATTTATGAAATTGTTTTCACGCTATGAACTAATAATAATTACAGAGGATTTTCACATATCAAGCACTTTTGACTATCATAAGGAGAAACCTCTCCCATGTGTGTGTGCCGCGAGACTTTATGTTAGTTTCATTTTTCAAAAGCCATTGAGAATTTTGATGCACAGTTATTCACATGGAGTAAACCTATTCCACGTTAGCGGCATGGTCCGGGGAATTTCTCAACTTTAAAATAAACCCTAAAAACAACTTTTTGAGTTCTCACACTAGTCCCACGACTGACCAGAGTTTATTGTTCCCACACCTAAACTCTGGGTGCTCATAAATTTGCATGGGCAGCTAGTAGTTTAGTTTGTAGGTTTAGCTTTCCAGAATGCATTCAGGTTTGGAGCTAGAATTATATTTGGGTTTTCTTAGTCCAATGAAGAGTTTATTTCCACTGAGCTTATGTTGTACTATATGTTCCTGGTAACTCTGATGTAATATTTCTTAAGTAAATGAAAAATTCTGTTATTTTTGTGCAAATATGTTAGTACCCATAACAGTCTGTCTTTATGAACAGTTTCGGTTGATATAATTACCGGCGAGGACCAAGCAAAAAGGTGGGTCATTACAAAAGTGGTACTAGAGATTTGGTTTATACAATACTATGGGGTACGACATATTAGAACAAAAGTAAGGACTCTTTAGAGTTATGATATCTCATTAGAGATAGGGTTAGGAATACCCTAGAATGAGATTTGGGAATATTATGCTTGAGAACATCTTTTATCATAAAATCGATGTGTTATTGAATTATGATGGAATTTATGAGTCGAAATTAACATATGGAAATATCAGAAACATTCCTTAACTCATGAATTGGTAGGTATTATTAAACTTATATGGTAGTAAACAACTTAAGTAAGTAAAACCCTTAAAAAGGAAATTAAGGGAATTTTAGGTTGCACTGGAACTTAAATAAAAATTCATTCGTCTATTAATAATTTCTGGGTTCGTAAGTAAGAATAAGAATAACCCAAGTTAGTTAAATTAATCCCTTGATTATTCTAATAGAAGTTAGAATACTTTGGGTAAGGAATTCAAATTATAATATTAAATGAGTATAAATTTAACTTGTAAATGGATTAATATGAGACTGGAAACAATTTGAATTAAAATTGAAATAGAATAAGTATAATTCTAGCTTTTCGCTTGTCGTTGTGTTTTGCTTGACCCGTCGTCAAATTTTGATTAACGTTATCTCCCTGATTATTATGTTTAATTGTCCAACTTTATTTCTAAACTTTTCCTTTTGCCTTGTCTTGGCCAAACCATGGACAGGTGGACTATTGACATAGTTTTGGATTTGAAACATGTATTTTGAATTATCTCTTACTTGAATTCGTACTGAGTGCAATAGAATTTCAAAATATTGAATTTATCCAAGTTGTTATTTTTGCGAGATAATTGAATGATTTGGGAAAGGAATATTTATTTGAGAATTTGGATTTAAATTTCTAATTTGAGCACTTATTCTTATAATTTAACTTAAATTAATAAGAAAACCATGGGTTCCATAACTTTAAGTTGGAAAGATAATTTCTACACTTTAATTTTTCTTAGGGTCACAAACATCTAAGTACTAGACAGTAGTTTTACATTTTGAACGAGCTCGTAACATCGCGGTAGTCCATATTTTTACATTTGGAACTGCAACTGAATATAAATGAGCTGTTATAAGTCAGATTTCATTGAAAGAAGAAACCTTCGAATCTATTTAACTATATTTTTATAATAGAAGTGAAAAATCAAGATTTCGCATAGTAGATTGTAAGTTATGTCCAAATCAATTTTTTTAGAAAACGCTATGGAATCATTTATAAATTATAATGATTAATTTAATAAAATAAATTGATTTTTAAATAGACTGAATATCCAAAAATGGAAATATCGAGTTAAAATCCAAACTAGATTATTTTGAAGGCATATATATATACTCTATATGAATATATAAGATAATAATATTTTATTATTAATAGATCGGTTCATTTTGAAATCAATTTATATTATATTGATTTAATATGGCATTGTAGAATAACCAATTTTCAAACGTTTCAGCAAAATTAGTTTAATTTAAATTCGTAGTGACTAATTATTGAATGATTCCCAGTTTGGGGTTAACTAAATTTATTTTGTGACCATGCACAATTTAAATGTGTATTATTTAAATCAGTTGCAATTAAAAAGGAACTTTTAAAACGAACTCGGAATTCAACGAAACTAGTTCTGTCGTGTCCGGAATATTAAACTATTTTAAGATAACATTTTTCATCGCGATCAGAGCTCATATGTGGTCATTTGAGCATGTTATTCCATGCATAAATTATGTGTGTATATTTATTGGCAAATTCGTTATGTTATGTGTGTATATAATATATATATATATATAAATCAAATTAATATCTTTTTAATTTAAATAAAAAATCCCTGTGAAATCAAATTGTATTTATGTAAAAATCAAGTCACATCTTTTAATATTAAATCTATATTAAAATATCTATTAAAATCAAATCAAATCAAATTAATAAAAAAAGATCAAATCAAAAATACTACTAAGCTGCTAAGATACTAATAAAAAAATTAACCTAACACTTACTTTTCATTCCGAATGCACACCTATACCTTGTACCCAATTGAAAACGACCATCTCTCATTCTCTATATATAACAATGTGGTTGTCATTTTTGTGTGTAAATGAAATCAAACTGAAATATCCTAATTTCTTCAAAAAATAAAATTAAAACCTATACTCCGCTAAAATCATGAAAAATATATTTTTGGATGCCTGATGATGAGCTATTCAACCTCATATCAGTTTATACGATTTAAACCTATTTGGGTTTGCTGTTTACAAACAACTTCAGTTTCTTGGAAATAGGGTTGATGATTTGTAACAACCTGAAAATCCTCGCCTTTCGAATCGACCGTAAATCGTACAGGTCCGATCCAAAACGACATAAATTCTCGAACCGTTAACTTTGGGTATACAACGCATCAAATAGAAACAAAAGAACTTTACATTTTTATTACAACAATTAACATTAGAGTAAAGAATATCGGAGTACATATAAACGATACAGAATGGAAAAATATCAGAGATTAATAAATTACAATACAATGGAAACATAAATACATAAAGACAAACAGTGGAAGACTCAAGAATAATCCAAAGTATAGCTTCGGCCATAATCCAAGATCGTGTTAAGGATTATCTGCAAGACCAAAACTACTGATTGCCCATGCAGAAAATATGGGCACCAAGAGTTTAGGTGGGAAACAATAAACTCCTAGTCAGTCATGTGACTGGTATGAGAACTAAAAAAGCTTTTCTTAATTTATTTTGAAGTGAGGCATATCAGGGGACTACGCCGTATAACACAGAATGAGTTTACTCCCCATGAATGTCAGTGCATATACAACTACCAAAAATAGACTTATGAAGCCTAACATGCAATAAACAATATGCAATTCCTCAAACTTCCCTTTTAGGCTTAATCTCCAAACTAAGATTTTCAAATTCTAATTAACTTTACATAAGTTATTTCTTTGGACTTTATTCCTAATTTCCTATTTCAAATCTTTTGAAATACATATCTAGCTTTCATATCAAACTAGCTTTCACTTTGGTATCTCAAACCAAATCACTTGGAAATTTAAATTCTAAAATATCACAATCAATGCATAATAAAATGTATGCAGTTAAATATCGAGAAGTTTATCCCATCAACAAGGAAAAGGGAACACTCGACATATATATTTGCACCTCCCAGTAACAGGGCAAGACTACGCCAACCATTGACCATTTAAGGTACCTGGGTCCTACCCATACTTTTAGTTCTCTGGGTTACCCAAATCTTTAGCCACATACTAAACCAATTTATATCCCGAAATGGAAAAATCATTAACACTAATAATCACAAAAAAATAAATTAAATCTATGATATTTCCGCTCCCAAATCATTTCAAAATCATCAGGTTTAGTCCTCGGAATCCTTTGTGTATTATAAAACTTTTTCATAAAACGTTTCCTGTCCAAAATCGGTAATAACGTTTCCTTTCTCTTATGAAAATACCATTTCATAAATCATTCATTAAGTTGAAATGAACAAAAAAACATCGCTAAACACCTCATAGGAGAATCATGTAATAAATCACAAGGTAATAGCATACAAGAATTTTCTTCCCAACCCAATGCTAAATATAAAAGCATATTTGCTCATAAACTGGTCGAGCACAATCCAAACAATTAATCAACAACAATAAATATCAAAAACCAAGTATATTTGGTTTATAACTCTTTCAGATCATTTAATATGATTTAACATAATTTCTTTGTATTTTTAACAATTTTAATATGGTATCTACAATCGGTTTCCAATTTCGGTCACCGAATTGCAACTGTAGCGACCTTTTCAAATATTGATTTGGACTTACCTTGAAATCTAGCCGTTGGATTTCGAAACTTTTTTTGATAGTTCTTTTCGTTTTGAATCCAATGCTTTTGGTTTTGGGAGATTCTGATGGTTGGATCTTTCGATATGTGCATTTGAAGTCAATGGTCGAGATTTGCGAACGATCATTGTGCGACACGTTATATTCTAACCAAAATTAATATCGAATTGTAATCGATTCGATTAACCTCAATATAAGCTTATATTTATAACCAAACTTATTTTCTGAGCCAAATTTAACTATTTTGACCATTTACTACAATTATTCATTTAAATGAATATTATAATATTATTTTAATAATATTATAACTTCCCAAATTCCCGATGTCAATTTTGTGTCAATAATATAAACACGTCCATATCAACTAACACCCATTAACCAATAATTATACCATAAGCGTTTCTGTTGTTAACGCTTATATTTACAGTTTAATAATAATAATAGTGAAAATTGTAAACAACATCCATCAACCATAAAAAAACATTGCAATCACAGGAAATCAATATATATAATCAAGCAAGATTATAATAACTTACAAAATATCATTTGAGTGAGAGTTTTCACATTGGTCGTTTATCGTTAAATAACGATAAACGGTCGATTGGATAAATCAGATGCTTTCCTTTGCCAAAAATTGCAACTTGCTCCAATTATCTCCAAACCAGTTTCTTTTGAAGCTCTCGTCTGTACGATTCCAACGGATGCTGTTTCGCAGAATTCGATTAAGTGTGAAGAAGTTATAATTTTTACAAGTTTTATATACACGATATGGTCATTAAATTATTAAATATCATTAAATTCTTAATTACCACTTAAACTCTTAATCCCTTCTCTAATCTTTCTTCCTCCTACAACACACGCTCTAGGCAAACCACAAGCACCACCATTTTCACAACTTCACGCCATTGATTCTCCACCATTTCTCAACTATTTCCAAAACTGAAAAAACCGGCCTTCATCTCTTCTCCTCTTCTTCGAAATCATCCCCTTCAATCCAAGCTCGCACACACATCAGAAGGTGCGTTCTCCAACGTTTTTCATGCTGCCCCCTATAGGGTTGCACAACAAGTTTTCACCATTTCCCCCCAATATTTGCATACAAGCTTCAAATCACACACTGAAGTCATAAACAACCTCGAATTCAAGCATCGATGTTCCAACCCAAGAGAACCCAAGCCCTAGACAACACGTTCCTACGCTGTAAAAACGTAGTGACCTAGACACGTATCGCAACTTACAAAACCCATATGGAATCGAAGCTTAGATATTATGGATCATAAATATATGTGTATATTGATTTATAGGATTTTAGGTGAATTGCTTTGAATTTTAAGGAGGATTTCTTCTCACGTTTTTGGGAATTTAGGGTACCAACCATTGTTTTGACCAAAAGGGGGGAATAAGGGCTTGAGGAAGTTAGTGGTATTATGTAGGTAGGGTTTTCTATTTTTTTATTTACTTGTATATTTTGAAATATTCAAGCATCACTTGTATTCGTCTTTTAAAAATTCGTATGACCACATACGAATCCCATTTTCGATTAAAATTGACATACAACTATTGTTTTACATAATGGACCCAAAGATAGTTGTTTCGTCGAACTCCGAGCCCGTTTTCTCCAATTGCATATTTTAAAGTCAAATTATTGACAATTTCACATTCAAATTGCGCAAGGTCACATACTAACTCCAAATGGAATGAAATCTGAAATCAAGTAATAATTTAATATTCCGGATCCAACAAAATTTGTTTCATCGAAAACGGAGATCATTTGCAAAATGGCTATTTTTAAAGTTTACATAACATTATTATAATATTATTTAATTCCAAAATTAGTCAAATTAATATCAAACAAATTATTATTATCGCATATATCCAAATGAAATATCATATAGCTGTAAAATAAACATACTTGGGTTTTAGACTCAATTTCATAATTGTGTAGTCAAACGGTGTTCAGTTTATATGAAATCATTTTATTTTATTTATTAAATCATTAAATTTTATAAATGTTTCCATAGCGACTTTTTGAAATTTTAATTCGGACATAAATTACAATTTATAACATGAAATCTTAAATTTTACATTTATTAGAAAAAATAATTAAATAGATTCTAACATTCCTTGTTTTACAAAAATCCGACTTATTCTGCATTTTGTACGGTCAATTAAAATTAAGAACTAAATTTTCAAACTACCATGATGTTATGAGTTCATTTTAAAATTAATATTAACTTAAATGTTTAAAGTTCGTTTTAAATAAATTCTAAGTGTTATTTCTTAAAACAAATCATTTTAAGTATTTAATTTCCATTAAAATAAATTAAAATTCATATTTTAAATTGACTAAATATTTAGGTCGTTACATGGTTTGTGGAGTTTAGACTTTACTTCTTGATATCGATATTGTATTAGAGTTTGTGAGATGAAATGGAGTGGGCTGGCCAAATTTCGTGGCTTATGGTGACGATGGAGTTCATAGTCTTCATCTGTACAATGGAAACGGATGAACGATGCATTCAGAGGGAGGCGTGCGATAGGGTCAACATGAGTATGGCTGCACTGGGTGTGAGAAAGGGAGAAAAATGGAGAAGGTTTCACAAAATTTGATGTTGGTATGGTGGAGATAGGCATTGCAAAGAGGAGGGAATGGCTTTGGGGAGTGTTCTGTGTGGGTTCAAACTGCTACCTATCGGGAATGAAAGAAATTAAGAAGGGTAAGCATGTGATTAGGCAAATTAAAGAATGATTAAGGGTATTATTTTATACTTAGTTATTGAATTAATGACCTTTGTTTATAAACAAACCTATAAAATTAGTAACTTTGTCATACATTATCAAAATTGACCACGATCAATCGCGCTGGCTTCGTACAAATGCTGGATACACGATGAAACTAGTTTAAAACCATTTGGAGCTCTTTAGATATCATGGTTAAAATTCCTTGCTGAATCTATTGACGGTTAATCGATATTCAACGATTAACGACCAATGTGAGTAAACTCACTAACTTTGTCCAGTTTTATAATTTTATTAACGTATTTCAAAATTGATATATGACGATTGAATATTGTGTGACGGTTATCTGGATTAATTACAAATAAATTGGTTGAAATTATAGATATAGTTATACGTATAAATCATTAGTTAAATATTGATTCTATTCATTAGGATATCTTATATCCTAATGAAATTTATGTTATTTACGTTGATTAACATCTGTGAATGCAGGGAAATAGGTTGGTGGGATTCCTAAAAATTGTTATTGTTTGTTTTCATATACACGGCGATATATGATGTATTGGAAATTATGTGATAGATTTGTTGTGTTTGGATGCTTGAATAGCACTATCCTTAGAATAATTGCTAATGGATACCGTAAAAATATATTCAAGTAAAAGGAAAATGAATTTGTGTTTTATAGGGAAAAAAATGTTTTTATAAAAATAGAAAATTAATTTCGAATGGGCTAGAATATAATAACTTGATTTTTAATAATAAAAACAAGTGGTTTAATATATAAAAGATGTTAATAAATGAAGAGAAATAATTATCATTGGATAATTTAGGAATGTAAATTCAAGAATGAATTTATAAGGGAAATTTGAAATCGTTTTAAAATTAAAATGAAGAAAATTATTTCGATGTTCGAAATGCAAATAGAATTACAATAAATCCCTGAGGATTGATAATTTGGGTTCGACTATATCGAATTGTTTATAAATAATCGATTTTAGAGAAATTATATATTATATAATGCAGAATATGGCCAGATAATTAATAATCTGTTTGAAACCTGTTAGGGATTGCGGAATGGATCGTTAAGGCAAAACTAACACTAGAGGGGGGGTGAATAGTGTTTTTGAGAATTTAAACAAAATCTAAAACTTAAATGAACTACTATATGAATCAAACACCAAAAATACAATCATAGACACATAATCAAACACAAACACAAAGATAAGCAAAAATAAAATGCAGAAAAGGAAATAAAATACCGGATTTTATACTGGCTCGGAATTGCTCCTACGTCCAGTGTAACAACCCGAATTCCGACATATCGGATTTTTTTTTCAAAATTCCAATTTACCAAAACTCAAGTTGTTGTACTCTAGTATCCTGCGGAAAAGACAGAGATATAAAACATGTCAGAGCTAAGAAAACATCTCACAGTGGAATGGATAAAATATAATATACTCAAAGTATTGCCTTACCGTATTAGTAATACTGTCTAACCAATATCCAGAGCTATCATGCCTCTGCCACAAATCTAACCTGCGAGTATGTTATGAGGAGGGGGTCAGAACACAAGTTCTGGTTATAGGATTTAAATTATACACTTTGGATAATCCTAAATATTCCATTTAATCATATTTTCTCATTTATTAGGTTACTTGTGTTAACAGCACTCAAGGCCTACACACAAGTCGTACCCATCTACTTCCCAGGTGGAATAACCTAATGCAACATATATGTAGTTACCGCCAATATTAAGGTACACCCTTTGGCATCCAAATCGCACGGTCTCTGCCATAATACCACTGAAATGAACGCGGTCTCTCACCCTATGCCTGAGTGACGTAAGGATCCCAACATAACAATGTTACATTCCACATGTATCTATCATTACTACACTAAGCATATGGACTGCCACCATCGATCGAATCAGATTTCATATCAGAGTAATGTCGTCAAGTCTACGGTACACCATCCAAAGCCAACATGCATGTATCTAGACTGTCCCACATATGTATCATCAATTGTAGCCCGATGATGGGTATCCGACGATCTACTATCCTTGTCGGTCGTGACTCTTCGCCTCCCCGTTGAGGCGAACGCCGAATCACCTGGTGCCACCGCATCATAGCATTCAGACTGCATAGCTACTTTTGCAGTCAAGGCCCACCCACCTAGTAGTTATGCATAGACCCAACCTCTGCGAGCACAACCTAAACAACTGCCACCACATAGAGGACTACTAGGAGCACCTTACGTTTCTCAGGAAGCCGCATGCTTCCCCTTTCAGTCCTTCGGAGCCGACAGAATAATCAAATGAATGTGCGCTCCCCTCGTGCCTTATAATACCACGATGATCGACCCGTTGGGTAATTCACCCTCAAACGTTCGGACTGGTCCAAGCGCCTCACTTTAATATGTTGTTAGACCTTATGTGTAAACATTCTTTTACGCGCTTGCCTTACCTCATCATGTTTCCATTTAACCTAGTTATTCCCATTCGTATTGAATTCCTAACTAAGTTACCAAGTTCCTCTTGCTTATTAGTTTAAGTTATACAACTTAACCCATTTACGTTTATCAATAAGCCCACAACATGTTATTCTCTAGATTGTGGCCCAAGTTCTGTGATCCACAACCCCTTTATATTCTTGTTTGAATTCAAGGTTATAGTAACATGTTCTACTTAATATGTTATTAACTATATCTCAATTCACATGTTTTCTAATTAACTAGTCATTTACTATTTATGATTAAATATAACTTATTTCATTTCATAAGTTTTCCTCATTCTTTCTCATTTAATCATAAATTCAATTTACACCGTTACTACAACTTATCGTTGTTTACTTATTAAATTAGTTCTCTTAACTAAGGCCCATTAATAAGTTTCTCTACCCATTTATTATAACCTATATCATAATTTCCTCTTGTCCCTAGGACAAGTCCTGGCATGTTATCCTTAGCTGGTTTCAGACTTCCAAGTTTACGGATTACTTAATTTATAATTAAGTACAACTTCTCATATTTCATATATTTCCCCCTTTTCTCAACTGGTTTCCGGCTTGCCCCATTTACTGATTACATAATTTACAATTAAGTGTCCCTTATCTTATTTCACCAGTTATCCCGTTTCCTTACTAGTTCATTATAACCTAAGACATAATCTTCACTTGTACCAAGGACTAGTCTACCTATTATACAACATTCCCATTAATGTTAATTATTTATAATAGGTGATTATCATTCCCTATTTAAACCATTTTCTTTTACTGTTACATTACAGTATTCTTCATTCACTGTAATATATGTTCCTTATTTGAATTAAGGAATATACTTCATGCAACTTATCAGTTTGATTTATAGAAGGAATTAGTGATTTATTTTCATAATGTTTCACCATCTAAATCCGTGGTGGCAAGTAATTTCTTTCCTTTTTCTTACTTTATTCGCTGTGGCTTACTTGCAACCACGTTCTCAAAAATAGGTCATTTAGGGAAATATATCACTTTTCCTTCACATCACACTAACCTAGTTTATTACATCCCTTCCTTTCTTATTTTTTGAGATAGACATTTAATTACCATCATTTCCATTTATTCTTATCTTGTTATATATATATATATATGCACTAGACCTTTCACATTAAGCCTACACCTGTGGATGCTGGATTTGTCGGGCGGGTCTGGGCAAACTTCTACCACAAGTTGACTTAACCTCGTGTCTTAGCACCATTTCATGTTTTATTTATGCACTTAGACCCCTCACATTAGATTTACCACTTGTGAATGCTGGATATGCCCGGCGGTTCCGGGCAGACTTCCATCACAAGTGCAATCTAACCTCGTGTCTAAAAGTGTTACAGTGTCAAATTACTGTGAATCTAGGCATGTTCATACATTAGCAATTATTCCTATTTCATGTCAATTTTAGGCATATTCTCCTTTTCATATGTTTACTGTAATCTAATTTACATGTCGCCAAGTTATGCCTATATTTTGTCCTATGTCCTTTTTAACATGTGTTTAACTCTATTTTGACATGTAAACATTCAATCAGGTAATTGTTCAAATGTAACAGGTTAACATGTCATTTACTCAATAATATGCCACAAGTGAATGATATAATTATAACAATAGTAGTCATTGCCCATATTCTAACAAGTTTGTTCAACATGTAATCGTTCCAACACTTTAACTGATGAATTATTCATATTAACCTCTCAACTTGTCATATAAAATTTATAATTAATCTGGGAATTTAATAATTAATAAAAAGGGAATGCTAAATGATAACATATTATTATCTAAAGGCTATAGCTTAATCCAACTCGCCTTGTATGCTTTCATAAATCTAGATCTAATCCAGTTTTAGCATCCATGGATTTTTTTCCCCTTAATTAGATTCAAACTAACGACCATGGATTGATTATTTTCATTAAAAGAGAAAGGAAAAGAAGGAGGAAGGAATTTGAACAGAGCGGATCTAGGAAGTTACCTGCTTCGCTAAGAGATCTGAACACCCATTTACAAGCATATGCTCCTTTCTTTTAGATTTTGATTCAGAATTTTACCTAAACTAATGACATAAATTTTCTGAACAGATTAGGGGAGGAAGAGGGAAAACAACAGAGCTTCAGCGTAGCTCAGAAATTTAAGGTTTAGGGTTAGCTCTAGGGTCTTATTTATAGGTGTATCAAAGAAACCAGGACCCTTAGATCTAAATCAAAAATATCAAAACTGACCACGTTAGAAGAAAATTCCAGATCCGCGATGGGGTCAACCCCCCGTTGATGGGTCGGCCCCCCCTCCCGGGATCGACCCCGAATAGGTCATTTTCCCTCTTGATTTTCCAGTTCGTGAAATTTTGATTTTCGAACTGATTTTCGAATTTTTCTGGATATATTTATTTAATATATATATATATACATATATTATATATATAAGCTTCTTATATGTATATAAACTTCTAACGCTCATAACTTCTTCATACGATGTCCGTTTTACGCAAACCAGTTGTCTATCATGACCAAAATTTTGAGACAGACGCAATGGCGTAGTCCGTTTTACTTAATTATGGATATTTAATTAAGTTATTTTTATTTTATTATCTTGAGTGAAAAATGCGAGGTGTTACATTCTTCCACCTTTAGGAAATTTCGTCCCCGAAATTTGATAAGGGTAAAAATCAATTAACCCCTCGCATAATATACATCCATCATGTGTGCATCCAATTTTTGCAACCATAGTGCTCTTGTGCAAAGTGAAAATACAACATAATAATGCATGTAAGCCTAAGCGATACCTCCTACATATATGCAAAATTATTTTCAAAAATTCTTTTAAAACATGATGCTCACATCCTAAATATACTGGTAGTTCTATATGAATGCATTATTTTGAAAATAAAAAATACTTTTTCATCCAAGTTTTCCTAAACTCTTACTGAATAAGAGCGTAGTTCATCCAAAATCCTACCAACCAACTTTATTTTTCGAATTTCAGAAAAACATAATTTTCTAAATTTAATTTCTAATGTTACAAAAAGGTGGAAAATGGAAAATTTCACCTCTTCCTTTTTCCTTTTATCTACCTTTTTCAAACCGTACTTGGATTTTATGAAACTATTATAAAGATTCTCCTATTTTCCTATCCAACCACAACCCCATAAGAAAATTTTCTTTTGTTACTGATTTTCTTTTTCATCTTATCTTGGAAATTTTTATTCTTTTGGTGACACCCCGCGTCTGTTAATGTCACTCACAAAGGGAATGCATTAAGTTTCGCGGAGCATTATATTAAACAGAATGGAAATATTACAAGAAAAACATATATAATAATAGCAGAATAAGAAATTTATTTATCATAAGACACCATGGTCCAAAAAACGTCACATGTCCGAAACACAAAAGCCCATTACATATTAAGAGCTCCAGAAAAAGTGAGCAGAATCACGGTCAAGCCTGAGTGTTTCCTCTATGAGAACCTGGGGGGAATTGAAGAAAGAAGGAAAAACAAAAAGGGTCAGACATAAAGCCTGGCAAGTCTAGTTGCTTTTAGCAAGTAAATAAACAAAAGTAGCATGACATGCATATAAAGTGGATAAGGGAGAAACTACGTAAAAACCGGTGTGACAAGGTAGACAGGATAAGGTGGTAGACTTAGGCATATGCCCAATTGTACCCTAAAATGATTATTCTGCACTATTACTAGTATATCTAGAATGAGATGATCCCTTCCACTATAAGGTGGTAGACTTAGGCATATGCCCAATTGTACCCTAACTACTACCCTAATCGATCGGCTCCCAAATCTGCGTAGAGACTCTGTGCCGACCTCACCGTAGGATGTATCACGTTATAAAGTGGCAACCCCTCGCTAATATGCATAGCCCCATATCTACAGGTATCACGGTCGTCTTATCCCCTTCTGCCTGGCTCATGCACGCATATGGCCCGATCGGTTTGCGTCGCCCACACCGTCCTCCACGTTTGGATCTCTTACAATTAGTCCAGTAAGCGTGCCCCTCTCCGACCTAGTACATAGTACATGTTTTGATACCTACTCCAGATTACTGGATGAGATGGGTCCCATACAATATGATACAAGCTCTACCCTTTGTCTTGTATCCCTCACTAGGTTTTCCATTTGATTATGTATACCACTAGGTGTCTTTATTATTTCCATCGGTTGTGTATACCACTAGGTGTCTTTAATTACATAACCTTATCGGGTTAAGTTTGTGGGCCTATATGTAAATATTACCCACACCCTCCAGATTTGCTTAACCCGTCCACTGTCCAATCAATTTTAATTAACCATGACTTTAGTTCGTATTCATACAATCCCTTATGAATTAGATTAGGTTAAGTAGTCCAGTTTATTACGATGTCCATTTATGGTTTATATTGGGCTAGACATCCCACATTAGGCCTACAACTTGTGGATGCTGGATATGCCGGTTGGGTCCGGGCAGACTTCTTCCACCAGTTGGGCATAACCTTGTGTCATAGCCGTCTCATTTTGCGGACTTAGACCTATCACATTAGGTTCAACATTAGTGGTTTCTAGATATGCCGGTCAGGTCCGACAGACTTCCATCACAAATGCAACCTAACCTCGTGTCATAAGTGCAATTACATTTTATAATTGTAATTATTAGATATTTCATTTTTATTTAATTCTTACCTATGTCTTTATTGGTGATTATTCCCCTTTTCCCAATTTTGATTTATATGTCCAATTCATATAAACATTATTCAAATTAAGCCAATTCTAACATTTTCCCTCATTTCCTAGCTAGCGCATTCGCGTATATTTGGCGGCATCTAGGATAGAAAGTATCCTAGCCATAAACAATAAAAGGGAAAGGTGATGAGAAAAATGACAATAGTGATTGTTCTGGCATAAACATAAACTAGCATGGTGATAAGGTGGACATATGAGCATAAATCCGATGAACTTGTGGCAGTTAACTAATTCTAACATAACTATGATGTCATAATAAGCATAATAAGATCTAAATTAACAATTTAGATGTCCAACTGGTTTAGATCTAATATGATAGGCATAACGTGATAAACTGGATCTACTTAATAATTTAGATGTCCACATAATTAAGATCCAATAGTTAAAAATAGATTTAACATGAATAAGGTCAAGATACACATTATAACATGTCATAGAAGTTATAATAGATCTGACAAGATAGAGATTTAGATCCAATGGATAAAAATAGATCTAACACAAATAAGGTCAAGATCAACATCATAGAATGCCATATGTTCACAATTTACAATGGATCCAGTATAATATAGGCACATGAACAAATCCAAACTATAGTCATATCACGTTTACTTTTAAATATTTAAATCTAAAAGCAACTAGGAACTTACAAAGTTTGGATTAGAAAATAGGAAAAGAATGGATCTAGAATCTCTAACTGATTTGCTTAAGTTGATTGTTGTAGAAGATAGGATCTGTCTCAGTTCAGACACCGGCGACATTTGTCCTCCATGATTTCCAATGAAGAAAAAGGAGAAATGGACACATATTTATAGCTGCCAGCACCCCTGAAACCTACTGCCACGTCAGCCTTAGGGGTCTCAATACCCTTGTAGGGGGGTCGACCCCGCTGTCGACACCCCTCTAGGGGGTTGACCCCCTAGAGCGAGAAATTTGCCTCCTTACGAGATTTTGATTTTTGGACGATTTTGAATAAGGTTCTGACTCATATTTGACTCACATGCATACATATAATTCTTTTGCGCGTATACAAACTTAAAATCCTCATAACTTCTTCATACGGTGTCCGTTTTACGCAAACCAAATGTCTATCTTGACCAGAATTTCGAGACGGACGCAATGGCGGAGTCTATTTCCATTAATTCCGAATATTAAATTAACTATTATTTAATTTATCCTATTTTAGTGTTGTTAAAATACGGGTGCTACACTTGTCCATCCTTTCTCATAATTTTTCCATTTTTGTTGATTTACTGAATTTTATGTTTCCTTTATAGTTTTACCATTTTCTTAGATTATTTAATATCTGATCTTAGTTTAAATTTAAATAAGCTTCTAATCTTTCAACTAAAACAGGAGAATAGATGCCCTACACATCTACTACTAAGGGCCAAGAATCTCGGGGCTATGTCCCCCTTAGACAGAAAAGTCCAAACTATGGGATCCAGGACAGGTTTAGGTGTTACCATAACTACCCAACAAGAACAAAATAGTGGAACGATCCCAATAGAAATGTAGTAATGGGTTTTACCCTTAACATGGAAATTAGCAACTAGATCTAAACACTTACTTTCCCTTTACTATCTAGTAGTCACTATTAATTCTATTTGTGTACCAATAATTGTTTTAAGAAACACCCTGGGCTGTTCAATGCTTACGCATTCTACGGGAACTTACTATTATTCCAAGACAATTCTGGCTATTTACTTTATAGCGTCAAAACTTTTCCTGTCTTTCCTAGGCACTAATCTGTACCTACTCCATCCTTGTAAAACACGGTTTGGCCTTTTTATTTAAATTTTCTTCCAGAAATTTAAAAGTATCAAAACTTTATTTTCCTCTTCAAAACTCACTTTTGCCAAACCATAAAAACATGCCATCGCAATAAAAATGTAAATCATTTTTATTTTTCAAATCACAAAAACTGCAGTAGATAAGGATAACTGTTCCTTAATCGGGTTTACGACAGGTTCTTACCAATAAGGTCAATTCAGTCTCTTCCTAAAAGGTGCAACCATCTACTCTACTCTTAATTTCTACAACTTATTTTGTCTACCCATAAAAATTATCTTGTTAAAATAATATATCAAAAAGGGTTGTCATAAGAATAGAGATTTCAGAAAATTTCTTTATTAAAAATTCTTTTGTGAAATATAACAAGAAAACTAGCGAGCTATACATGCTCTGTAATATGCACCTTTTAATGAGAGAATTTTACTTTAGACATTGTTTTCCCAAAAAATCACTATTTACAAAATATACCCCATTTTACTTCAAAACCCTGTATGTATACTTTACATATTTTTAAAACTATAACTTTTAAGATTAAATCTTGAAAACACCATAAACCATTTTCCCAAAACTTATGTAATTTCAAGTTCTTAAAAGTTAACAATGGAGTTAAACTCAAAGCGAATTTCCAATTTTCTAGGCTTTCCTGGACACTCCCCAAGGTCAATTCTCTCAACTACATATATACCTAATCCATTTTTCTCTTTTCAACCTTTTCCAATGTATAAGGTCTTATCCCCAGGCCCACTAATCCGAAATACCAACATATGGGATTTATCTTTCTTCCTTTTAATGTATATTGTACACTTCCCACACAAAACTTCCTAAGGGTCTCAGATTTCTATATTTATTCCTTTAGTGTACAAAACAAAAATCCCATTTCTTACCATATTATACTATTTCTATTTAGTGGGTTCCTCTACGGACCAAGGTGTGTGTATATATATTTATATTTTAAAAAATACAAATACATTCACTCATTGTTTATACAGGAATCCTAAACCTAAGCTTTGATACCAGATGTAACAACCCGAATTCTGACAGACCAATTTTTTTTTCAAAATTCCAATCTACCAGAACTTAAGTTATTGTGCCCTGGTATCCTGCAAAAAAGACAGAGACATAAAATATGTCAGAGCTCAAAAAATATCTCATAGTGGAATGGATAAAATATAATATACTCAAAGTGTAGCCTCACCGTATTAATAATATTGTCTAACCAGTATCCAAAGCTATCATGCCTTTGCCACAAATCTAACATGCGAATATGTTATGAGGAGGGGGTCAGAACACAAGTTCTAGTGACTGGATTTAAATTATACACTTTGGATAATCCTACATGTACCCTTCAATCATATTTTCTTATTTATAAGGATACTTGGGTAAACAACACTCAAGGCTTACACACACGTCATACCCATTTACTTCCTAGTGGATTAACCTAATGCAGCATATATGTAGTTACCCCCCAATATTAAGGTACACACTGTGGTACCCCACTCGCACGGTCTCTGCCGTAATACTACCTAGATGAACACAGTCCCTTATCCTATGCCGGAGCTACGTAAGGATCTCAACATAATAATGTTACATTCCACATATATCTATCATTACTACGCTAAGTAAGCATACGGACTGCCACCATCAATCGAATCAGATTTCGTATAGGAGTAATGCCCTCAAGTCTACGATAACCACCTAAAGCCGACATGCATGTATCTAGACTGTCCCACATACGTATCATCAATTGTAGCTAGGTGTCTTAACAGCACGTCCTCTAATTTCCACCGAGTTACGTGGTAGGGCGATACAAGAAACACAGAACTAGGTCGGGAGCTTTTCCATATCTATACAGGCCCATCTTTAAGACCCTCTATATACAGATATTCCTAGGGTCTGTTTTCACGGTGGTTGTGGCCCCACCTCGGCCCCTCCCTCAACTAGTAAAGACTACAAGAGATAAACAACTGCCCATAAAAAAACAATCTAAACATCCATTTGGCGTCTTCCCTCAACCACCGTACCCCGATAGTGAAAGGTGAATGGCCTTAGGGGTGACAATTAGATACGACCCGATGGACCCAAACCCAAGCCGCCAGGTCTCGGTTCCGGGTGTGTCTGGCTTTGTCAGTTCTAGGCAAGCTCGGGGCGGGTAGGTTTGGGTCCGATTGAACAATAACACTAAAAATACATATATTTCAATGCCATTTTGTTAGGTCTTTCAGGTCGGATCTATGCGGGTCGGGTTTGATCGGGTCTTGATGGTATTTTTCATCACCTAGACCCGACCTAAGACCCATCGGGTTTGGTTTAGGTTCGGCTCTTTTCGGGTCGGTTCGGTTCGGGTTCTCAGTTCTAATTGCCAGCCCTAAATGGTCTATTGGTTTTATCTCTAGTCTTTTCGCATCCCACAGGCTGCCGATGACGGGTATCCGACGATTTACTATCCTTGTTGGTCGTGACCCTTTGCCTCCCTATTGAGGCGACCGCCGAATCACCCTGGTGTAACCTCGTCATAGCATTCCGACTGCATAGATACTTTTGCAGTCAAGGCCCACCCAGTAGTTACGTGCAGATCCAGCCTCTGCGAGCACATCCTAAACATCTGCCACCATACAGAGGACTACTAGGAGAACCTTATGTATCTCAGGAAGCTGCGTGCTTCCCCTTCCATTCCTTTGGAGCCGGAAAATAATAAGATGAATGTACGCACCCCTCATTCCTTATAACACCACGATGATCTACCCGTTGAGTTATTCTCCCTCAAATTTTCGGACTGGTCCAAGCGCCTCACTTTAATATGTTGTTAGACCCTATGTCTAAATATTCTTTTACGCGCTTGCCTTACCTCATCAGGTTTCCATTTATCTTGGTTATTCCCATTTGTCTTGAATTCTTAATCAAGTTACCAAGTTTCTCTTTCTTATTAATTTCAGTTATACAACTTAACCCATATAAGTTTATCAATAAGCCCACAACATGTTATTCTGCAGATTGTGGCCCAAGGTCTGTGATACACAACCCCTTTATTTCTTGTTTGATTTCAAGGTTACAATAACATGTTCAACATAATATGTTATTAAGTATATCTCAATTCACATGTTTTCTAATTAACATGTCATTTACCATTTATGATTAAATATAACTTATTTCATTTCATAAGTTTTCCTCATTCTTTCTCATTTAATCATAAATTCAATTTACATCGTTACTACAACTTATCTTGTTTACATATTAAATTAGTTCTCTTAACTAAGGCCCATTAATAAGTTTCTCTACCCATTTATTATAACCTATGTTATAATTTCCTCTTGTCCCTAGGACAAGTCCTGGCATGTTATCCTTATCAGCTGGTTTCAAACTTCCAAGTTTACAGATTACATAATTTATAATTAAGTACAACTTATCATATTTTATATATTTCCTTCCTTTTCTCTACTGGTTTCCGGCTTTTCCCATTTACTGATTACATAATTTACAATTAAGTGTCCCTTATCTCATTTCAGTAGTTATCCTGTTTCCTTACTAGTTCATTATAATCTAAGTTATAATCTTCACTTGTCCCTAGGACAAATCTACCTATTATACAACATTCTCATTAATGTTAATTATTTATAATAGGTAATTATCATTCCCCATTTAAACCATTTTCTTTTACTGTTGTATTCCGGTATTCTTCATTCACTGTAATATATGTTCCTTATTTTAATTAAGAAAAACACTTCATGCATCTTATCAGTTTGGTTTATATAAGGAATTAGTGATTTATTTTTATAACGTATTCCCATCTAAATCCATGGTGGCAAGTAATTTCTTTCCTTTTTCTTACTTTATTCACTGTGGCTTACTTCCAACCACGTTCTCAAAAATAGGTCATTTAGGGAAATACATCACATTTCCTTCACATCACACTAACTCAGTCCATTACATCCCTTCC
Source organism: Allium sativum (assembly GCA_030737875.1). Lineage (NCBI taxonomy): Eukaryota > Viridiplantae > Streptophyta > Magnoliopsida > Asparagales > Amaryllidaceae > Allium > Allium sativum. Next base: position 957,026,814 of record CM060909.1, read on the forward strand.
TTTCTTACTTTCTGGGTTATACATTTAATTACCATCATTTTCATTTATTCATATCTTGTTATATATATATATTAATATATATGCACTAGGCCTCTCACATTAGGCCTATGCTTGTGGATGCTGGATTTGTCGGGCGGGACCGGGCAGACTTCTTCCACAAGTTGACTTAACCTCGTGTCTTAGCACCATTACCTGTTTTAATTATGCACTCAGACCCATCACATTTGATTTACCACTTGTGAATGCTGGATATGCGAGGTGGTTCCGGGCAGACTTCCATCACAAGTGCAATCTAACCTCATGTCTAAGATTGTTACTGTGTCAAATTACTCTGAATCTAGGCATGTTCGCTCTTTGACAATTATTCCTATTTCACATAAATTTTAGGCATATTCTCCTTTTCATATGTTTACTGTAATCTAATTTACATGTCGCCAAATTATGCCTATATTTTGTCGCATGTCCTTTTTAACATGTGTTTAACTCTATTTTGGCATTTAAACCTTCAAGATTTAACCTTGTATGCTTTCCTAATTCTAGATTTGATCCAGTTTTAGCATCCATGGTTTTTTCCCCTTAATCGGATTCAAAACCGAACGACCACGGATTGATTATTTTCATTAAAAGTGAAAGGAAAAGAAGGAGGAAGGAATTTGAATAGATCAGATGCAGGAAGTTACCTGCTTCGCTAAGAGATCTGAACACCCATTTACAAGCATGTATTCCTCTCTTCTAGATTTCGATTTAGAATTTCACCTAAACTAATAACCTAAATTTTCTGAACAGATTAGGGGAGGAAGAGGGAAAACAGCAGAGTTCCAACGTAGCCTCAGAAATATGAGGTTTAGGGTTAGCTCTAGGGTCCTATTTATAGGTGTATCAGAGAAACTTGGACCCATAGATCTAAATCAAAAATATCAAAACCAACGACGCCAGAAGAAAATTCCAGATCCGCGGTGGGGTCAACCCCGGGGTGGACCCCCCTTCGGGTGGGTCGACCCATTGTTCGACCACCAAGGGGTTATTTTCCCTCTAGATTTTCCCGCTCGTGAAAATTTGATTTTAGAACTGATTTTCTAATTTTCTGGATATATTTATTTAATATATATATATATAAGCTCCTTATATGTATGCAAACTTATAACGCTCATAACTTCTTTATACGTTGTCCACTTTACGCAAACCAGGTGTCTATCTTGACCAGAATTTCGAGATGGATGCAATGGTACAGTTTGTTTTACTTAATTCTGGATATTTAATCAATTTATTCTTAATCTACTATCTTAAGTTAAAAATGCGGGGTGTTACATCCAGTCCCATGCAATGCTAGATTTCACAGAGTTTTATTACTATATCAATATCCAATTGTAATTCTCTCCTTAATTTCATGACCACAAAGGTAACACGGATTCCATACACTTGAGTAAGTATACTCTCCTTGACTTTACAGCTACAAGGTTAACACATGTTCCAACCTCGTTGATTTCATGGCTATAGGAGTCACGCCTATTACTCAAACACTTCCCAGAAGATTACAATAGCCCTATAACTCTTCAATAGTACTTCGATTCTGAGAGTAACGAGTTGAGAGTGGGAAGAGAAGAAGTTTTATGTAAATAGATTTGGATTTGGCAGAGTATAGGTGTAGAAATCTTATAAACATGAAAATATAATGGCGTAAATAAAGGAGATGAAGATAGAGAAGAAGAATGATGAAAAATATCGAAATCATCCCCTATTTATAAGTTCTGAAAGGTTGCAACATTTCTGGAGCGTCACAAATAGTTAAAAGACACTTCCTTTGAAAATCAAAATAATGAGATTTGTATGTCAACATAGGCTAAATGTATGTCGACATAAGCATGTGCGTAATTAATTTTTGAGCATTTTTGAAGTATTTTGAAATATATATATATATATATATATATATATATATGTATGTATGTATATATATAATTCAGGAAATTCTTGAATTTAAACGTAGTGTTGTAATTGAATATTATAAAGTAGAAAATCATATGAAAGCATAAATATAAACTATATAAACATATTTATAAAATTATAGAATTTAAAACTATATAAATATAAAGTATAAATATATAAAACTTATAAAGTATAAACTTATAAAACCTAAGTTTAAAATCAAAGTAAAATAGGAAGTAAAATAGAGAAAATAGAGATTGAAGATAGAATTTGAAAGTAGAATTTGAAATAAGAAATTAAAAATTTGAATTTGAATTTGAACCTGGAGTGCTATTTGGAGTCTTACATAACTAGACTCTATTACTATATTTATGTTGAACTCTTGAAATATTGAAATATTGAATACTCATGAGTCTTGAATCATCTCTAATATCTTTAAACTGTACAGTCTTCGTTAATAATTCTTGTATACAAATCCTGCTTATATATATATATATTCTAGATAAAAGTGTTAGTATATATTTTATAATCAATTAATATTGAAATAAGGTTGTTGTCATCAAAACTCCATTCTCCAACAATCTCCCCTTTTTGATGATGATAACCTTACTTTATAAAATATCATACATATCATACCTGTACATACCTATTGATGATGATCCTTTTAATACTCCCCCTGTCTTTATGGATCCTATAAACTAATTCTATATTTTATAATTTCTCACCCTTTGGTATTATCAAAAAGAAATTCTAAAACTACTCCCCCTACTTCCTAAATATATCTATATAATCCTATACTAATAGCACTTCCTAAATTCATGATTGTCAATCATCAATACAAATCAATCCAAGTATTATAATTACATATGTTTGATGTCATATATACAAACTAAATCAAGCGCACCATACCATATGTTTATACAAATTTTTGATCCAAAGTAAACAAATCAATCAAATCAAATCAATCATACCAAACAATTAAATGTTTCTTGGGACTTCTACCTAACTGTCTTCTACAAAGATTGGATCCTTCGTGAGGACTTCCCAATCTTCATCTTCTTTGGTTGGTGGTGTCTTAGCGAGATTGTTATTTTCATCTCTGAAAAGTGAAGAGATTTTCCATCGAATTGCAATAGAATGCTTTTCTTGCTGTTCAAACATCTTTATTTGGCTTAATTCGAGATGACGTTGATTTCGCAGAAGTATAGAGAGAATGTTCTTGAAGGAATTCAATGTTCCTTCAAGATTTTCGCTTAAATTATGGATAGGATTTGCCATTATTGTGGGAGGAAATGAATAAGGAAGAAGCAGAAATAGAATAATGAAAATTTATGGAAGAAATAGGCTTAAATAGGATGTAGAATTCATTGGATTTTGATTGGATATGAGTTAGTTATTTAATTTTAAAAGATTTGAAAATCAGGTAGTTATATGTCGACATATACATAAATGTATGTCGACATATCCTATTGAAAAATTTGGAAATTTTCAAATTTTGAATTTTTATCTTATATTAATCTTTAATTAATTCTAAATTTTTTTCTAGTTACTTAAAGATGATTTTGACATAAATTAAACTCCATCCATTACTTCATATAAAGAAAATATATCTAACTAATTAAGACACACTAAATACGAGATTCGAAAGAAAATATAAGCAAATACATAAAGATAAATTAGACTAGATAAGCTAATTTTCAGATGATGACGAGGAAGGTGAGGTTCTAAGCTTTCTTCCAATCTTGACCATGAATATGGTCATTTTTGAAAAGTTCTTCTTAAGCTTCTTTTGGTTATTGACAATTTTTCTTGATTTTGAACAATTGTCTCTCTGAAAATGTATCTAGTGTTGTTTGGACACTCAACACTTTCTAAAGAAGTTTCTTCTTCTTCGACTTCCATTGGCACTTGTTCTTGTTGCATTCGAGCTTGTTCGGCTTCAAATGTCTCATATGGTTGGAAAGTAAGAGGAATTTGCTTGAGATTATGTTTAATGAGTCAAACACTTTTCTAGGCACAAATTCTTCTCCGTGAAGATCAACTCCAAAGTATTTGAAAATGCATGTAAGATAAACACCATAGTGGAGAATGTTTTCTCCTGATGACAATTCTATGGGTTTGATTTCTTTTAAAATCACATTGGGACAATTGGTGTTATAGCCACCCATAATAGCAAAGAGGACATTTTGGACTTTGAGAGTTGGATCATTAAGGTTTCCGGAACGGGGAGTGAAGGTATGTTAGTGGAGAAGGTTGACAATTCATGTTTTTAGATAGAAAAAGTGCCTAAGAATTCGGCATCAAGAACAATTTGAGTGCCTTTGACGCAACTCCAAATTTAGTCTTCGTTGCCTTTTGTAAAATCCGCGATTAATATTCGCATAAAACATCTTGACAAGCTTAGGATAACACACTTCGTCATTGTCCCATGAGTCAATTAGACTCAAGACTTCATTGTTTTGAAAGAAAGAGGTAAGACCTTAAGAGGGAAAATCGCTAAAGACGGCGAAAGCACCCGTGTTAACTTTAGCATTTGCTACATAATTAACATAGTTTTTGATAGTTTCTTTGTCATTATGAAGATAACCTTTGATAGTTTTGGTTAACTTCAATTTCTGATTTGAACTTGAGGATGCCATTGAATTGATAGTTTTGAAGAGAATAAATATAAAAAATATTGATTTGAGCTGTGAATGAAAGGTAGAGAGAATTATATAGAAATTGAATGGATATGAATTAAATAGGCACAACGTTTCAGTAGTCAATGACATCTTTTCAGACCTTGGGAGTTGGTGAAAAGTTGGAGGGAAGTTTGAAAGTTTAAACCTTTGAAATTCAAATTTTAAATTTATGGTCATATATAGCGACATATAGACATATGTATGTCGACATATGTACCTATTTTCAAAGGAATTTTGATTTTTGTGAAATGTGATTTAAATTATCGATTTATATTTTAGGTTTAACGATTTCCTGAAATAATTCTAATCTTAACAAACATCCAAAAATTTATTTAATTACTTTATTATTTTATTAATTATTATACTATTATTTTGAATTTTAAAATTCACATTTCAAATTTGAATTTCAAGTTCGAATTTTAAGGTTTTAATTCTTAAATTCAAAACAAAGCAAACAAACACAGCAACCATTCACCCAAATAAAATTTAAAAATTAGTCAAGGCATTCCCGATTTTTAGATCCTTTTCTTCGAAATTTTCTGAATTGCCGTGAAGCCCATATTTGAATTTTCGTTTTCTGGCTCTTCTTCACTTGATGATGAATCTGAATCATCTAACGTTACGGCGTATTCTTTCTTTCTTTTACTTGACGAATTTCTATTGTCTGTTTGTTGAGTTGATTTATTTGGATACAGACATATTTTCCTTATATGGCCTGATTTGTTAAAGTTATAACATCGATCATCATTTCTTCTTGAATTTCCTTGGTTATCACTTTGAAAATAATTTTTCCTTCTATATTTCAGAAATATTCTAAAATGTCTTGTCATAAGGGCAATTTCCTTATCTTCTTCACTACTTAAGTTAGAATCATTTATTGTTGCTATAAGTGCAGTGGATTTCTTCTCAGTTGACCCGTTTTCCTTTCTTTTCTGTAATTAGACTTCAAAAGACATCAAATTTCCAATTAACTCCTCAATCTTCATTTCACTAACATTATTGGCTTCTTCAATTGGCAGAGTTTTCTGATCCCATTTTGGAGTTAATGAACTTAATATTTTTCTGACTTGATCTTCTTCGGAGTAAGTTTCTCCAAGTGCTGTTAACGAATTCACTATCTCTTGAAATCTGCAATACATATCGGAGATAGACTCATTATTGTTCATTTTGAATGACTCGGACTTATTAAATAACACTGATATATTAGTTTGTTTAACTTTACTAGTTCCTACATGAGTAACTTGCAAAGTTCTACAAATTTCATAAGCAGTTTTACATACTAACACTCTATTAAACACATTCCTATCTAATGAACAAAATAACATATTCATTGCTTTAGAATTACTTTGTGTAGCAGTCTTTTGTTCATTTGTCCATTGTGAAAAAGCAGTTGTCGGTTCAAAAAACTCATTTTGTGTATTATTCCATGTGTCTAATCCTACTAATTGTAAATATATTTTCATTCTACATGCCCAATATGAATAATTGCTACCATTAAACAGTGGTGGTCTAATAGTGGACTGACCCTCTACAAAAGAAATAATATTGTTACCTGTAACAACCCGTATTTTCAATAACCTGTAATAACATAAATCGAGGCAGAATTTAATTCTAAAATGGGAGTCAAGGGAAACGGGCTATGCCATTGCGTTCGTCTCGGAAAAATACGCGAAATAGAGTCCGAGTTTTCGAAAATCGGAGTCCGTATGACCAAGATATGGCCTCGCGAAGTTTCACGAAAATTCCCAAATTAAAGTATACTTAATTAAGTGAAATGGGTTGTGTAGATATATATATATATATATATTGATATATATATATATATATATAATTGAAAATTTAATAAATAAATATGCAAAAATGCTCAAAACAGCGAATTGGGAGAGGGGAATAACCGAACCGGCCGATTTTTGAAGTCGACCCGAGCCCGCTGGGTCGACTAGGGGTTAATCCAGGGTGTTTGGCTGTCAACCCGTGGGCCGATTCGCTCAAGTGCAGATTTTGCATTTGAATGGTTCTCATGGTCCATCTTTAATCTAAAGGCCCTAGATGGTTCCTACACTTGACTTCTTCCCCAAGACATGCTTTGATGGCTTGGATTGAATCTAGGGTTAATCCTATGGCCTAAAACACTTGCCTAATCTATAAATAAGACCCTAACCTACCCTAATTCATTCATAATTAAACCTAGTGACTAAACTATGGCAAAATGCTAGCTCTCATGGCCTCCACTAATTTTATGAAGAGGGTTGCATACTAATCACTCTCTAATCAACTTCTAATCCCTTCTTAGCATCTTAATCTTCTTCATTTGGTGTTCAAAGTTGCTAGTTGTGAGTTTCTATCACTTTGATGATCTTTTGGTAAACTAATTAGATGAGATGTGATGAGATTTATGGTTTTGTATGTGGGTTAATGAGCTTTGAATCATATGATATGATGTTAGCATTAATCTTATGTTTATGCATGTTGAGTATGTAAGCTTATGCAAGTTTAATATGATGTATGTTATGTTTGCATGATGCTAAATATGCAAGTTGTGGGCTATGTAATCATATGCATGTTATGCAAGTTCATGGTAATATGCTATGCAAGTTACATGTATGTAAATATGCAAGTTACATGTTTGTTAATATGCAAGTTACATGTATGTAAATATGCAAGTTACATGTTTGTTAATATGCAAGTTACATGTTTGTTAATATGCAAGTTACATGTATGTAAATATGCAAGTTACATGTTTCTTTATATGCAAGTTACATGTTTGTTAATATGCAAGTTACATGTATGTAAATATGCAAGTTACATGTTTATTAATATGCAAGTTCATGATGACACATTATGCAAGTCTATAAGCTAATATGCAAGTTTGTTATGCAAAATGAATATGTAAGTTATGTGACATATTATATGCAAGTTACGTGACATGTTATGCAAGTTCATATGCAAGTTATGTGTTTGTTAATATGCAAGATGGCACCTTTGAAACATGTTCATTCATATGCAAGTTGACACCTTTTATATGTGTTATATCATGAACGAAATTACGTGGGAACGATGGGGTAATTAAATGCATAAGTTAATAAGATTGTGTGAAATTAATATAATTATGCATAACACAAAATAAATAAACATAGTATGGGAATTTGCCTATTTGGTTAGGTGTACCCATACTATGTGTTGGGAATTTACCTATTGAGTTAGGTCTACCCCATGGGAATTTACCTATTAAGTTAGGTCTACCCATGTTAAGAAAACTTGATTAATTAGGGATAATTAATATAAAATTATGAGGGTGATTAATTAGGTGTAATTAATTGACTAAGACACGAGGTTGGACTCAGTTGTAGCGTAAAACTGCCCGGACCCAACCGGCTTAACCAGTTGCTACAAATGTTAGCCCAATGTGAGAGGTCTTAGGCACAAACTAAATACGTAATTAATGTAAAGACACGAGGTTAGACTCTGTTATGACATAAGGCTGCCCGGACCCAACCGGCTTAACCAGCGGTCATAAAAGACAGTCTAATGTGAGAGGTCTTTACAAAGGTTACGTTCTTAATTAATTAATTAAGAAACACTTAACCATATTAGCATGTAGAGGGACATGAGGGGTTAAGTGGGTGCCTCGGGTGGCATGAGAAAATCTAGTGGTTGCCTTGGGTGGCAATAGAAAATACGATTAGAATACTTAACCAAAATGGAACATGTAATTAAAACATGATTAAAGGGTTAAGTGGGATATACTAGAAAAAGGGACAAGCTTAGGTGGGTAGCTTGTGGAGGCCCATTTCAACCAGTAACCCATACGTATCTTTGTGGGCTCGACCCATGTCGAGGACGGGACACGCATACTGGGCTTGACTGTAAGAGGCAAACGGGTTAGCGGTGGCAACGCAAGTCCAACGGGCTTCATATGCGTGAGTGGGCCCGGGCTGGTAGGTAAGCCGTTGTTGCATCGAGTAGATATAAGCCGTGCACCTTTAGTTCCATCAGGTTGCCACATTGGGGAATGATACATCCCACGGTGGGGCCAGCACGGGTATCTACGTTAGGGAGCCGATCGAATGGGAAGTAGTGTGTACACCTAGTGGATTGTAGGGCCCCGTGGCGCCTACTTGGTCACCTAGGGGTACGCAGGTACTAATTAGTAAATTTTATAAGTCCTTGGGTGGGATCAACCTTTAAGTTAGGAACGACTGGTGTGGTGCAGTTTAGTAATTTACCTTAGGGAGGGTAGATGCGTCTTTATCCTTTATCTTCGTTTAGTTGACTGCTTAGGGTAGCCATTCATCCCTATATGTTACCGTATATCAGTTTATGTCTTCTCTGGTTACTTTAACGATTGTATTGTTAAAGTTATAGGACTCGCTCAGACTTATGTCTGACCCTGTTGTTTTTATCTTTTTCCCAACCCTCAGGTCCTACGGTGGATCCTAGCAGTAGTGGAGCTTGATCGGATTGCTGTTCCAGTCTTTAGGAGCTTGGATAGATGTAAAGCTCCAGTTATCCAGTTATCTTTTCTTTTGTTTGGCTATTGTATGAGAGTGGGATTATGTACTTCTTTATTTTGATGGATATTGTACTTGACCTTTATTGTGGTTTTATGATGTAACCAGACATGTTTTACTTCCGCTGTTATGAGATGATGTTTTAAAATTTCAAGTACTATTTATATCTGTCTTGTTGTAATTTTTCTGTTCTATATTCACTAAAATACTCCACCGATGCTATGGCATTCCCTTAGTGAGTGATCATAGCGGGAGTGGGGTGTTACACGTGGTATCAGAGCTTAAGGTTACCAGAACAGATAAAATTTTTGAGAAAAACTACTTTCTAAGAGTATTTTCGAAGAAAGGATTTTTAAAAGCATGTCTTCTAAGAGAAAAAAGTTTTTGAAAAAGAAAAGCATAATCCCCAATAGCCATATCTTTATCTTTCGGAATCTCCTTTTTGAATCTTTCCTCTTTCGTTTCAGCATGGCTGAAGATCTTAACATCCCGGAGGGTTTAGTTATACCACTATGGTATAGGAGGTTGCAAGAGGCTAGGGCCGCGGCTGCGGGTCCGGCCAATGCTACTACACCAGAGACAACCGCTCCTCCTCCTCAGCCTAGAGTGGATAATTTTGCTAAGGTTTGCAAGGAGTTCAAGGCTATAGGAGGAAAACCTTTTCTTGGTTCAGAGACTTTCGTAGAGGCTAGAGATTGGCTTAAGGAAGTGGAAGAGTTGCTAGATATCTTTGAAGTGGAAGAGGGAAAGAAAGTCAAGTTGGCGGCTTGGTTAATGAAGGGAGAGGCCTCATTCTGGTGGGAGGTCACTAATGGAGAACGCCCTGTTGACTCTTGGGCAGATTTTAAGCAAAGGTTTGGGGCTAAGTTTCTCTCAAGGGCGGAAGAGAATCTGTTTATGGAGAAGTTCTTGAATTTGAAGCAAGGGAATCTCACGGTGAAAGAATATGTCAACAAATTCAATCAATTAGCAAGGTTTGGCATAGAGTTGGTGAATACACCGGAGAAGAAGGCTTTGAGGTTCGTTAGAGGCTTGAACGAACCATTGCAAGGAATAGCTATGACTCACATTCCTATGGGGGCCACTTTTGAGAAGCTTGTCTACATGGCACTTATGCATGAGGATGATAAGAATTCTAAGGCACCAGAGAAAAAGGGGGATCAGAAGAAACCGCAACAGCAACAACAAGGCAAGGGCGGAAAAGGCAATGGTGACAAAAAGAAGACGAAGAAGAAGTGCTTCAATTGTGGAACACCAGGACACCTTAGTAAGGATTGTCGCAAAAAGAAGAAAACCGGTTGCTTTCATTGTGGTGAAGCAGGGCATCTTGTGAAAAACTGCCCAAAGAAGGGGCAGAAGACGGGGTCTACCTCAGGAGGCCAGGTGCAAGCTCTTATAGCACCACCTCAGTCAGGGGGGCAAGTTCAGGTTCTCTCAGTTCCACCGATTCAGCAGAGAGGTAGAACTATTTCCGTTGAAAGTCTGGTTTTTCTGTTTGATCATCCAGTTCGTACTTTGTTTGACTCTGGCGCATCGCATTCTTTTATCTCATCATCGTTAGTTGAGTCACTGCACTTAGACACCAGTCTAGTTGATGATCCCTTGGTTGTCTTAAACCCAATTGGGGGCTCCATATATCTGTCTATGATATGTTTGGGTTTGAAGATTTCTATACTTAGCGTTGAGTTTAGATGTGATGCTTTTGTATTGGGCTTCACTGGCTATGGGTTGATCTTGGGCATGGACTGGTTATCCAGTAATGGTGCCGTTCTTGATTGCGAAAGGAGAGTTGTCAGGCTCATGACCCGCTTGGGTAACACTCTCGAGATCTCTTGCAATCCCATGGAATCTGTTTTGCTAAGTTATCTTGAATCGCTCGATGCTTCGGTCGAGAGTTTGTGTTCTGTCAGAGTAGTCCGGGAATATCCGGATGTGTTTGAAGAAGTAAAGGGTTTGCCTCCGAAGCGGGAGATAGATTTCCGAATTTATTTGGTGGATAATGCCAAACCAGTGTCTTTGCCAGTACGCCACATGGCTCCTCGTGAGAGAAGAGAACTTCATAAGCAAGTAGGGGAGTTGCTTGAGAAGGGGTTCATAAGGCGAAGTATATCGGAGTGGGGAGCTCCAGTAGTGTTTGCCACGAAGGCGGATGGGTCCCTCAGACTTTGTGTGGATTATAGAGAACTTAATAAGCTCACGAAGAAGAATAGACACCCATTACCGAGGATAGATGATCTCTTTGATCAGTTGGTTGGCGCGTCAGTATTTTCGCAGATGGACTTAGCTACAGGGTTTCATCAGTTAAGAGTGGCGGAGGACAGTATAGAGAAGACTGCTTTCCGGACTCCGGATGGTTTTTATGAGTGGCTAGTGATGCCATTTGGGTTGACAAACGCCCCCGCATACTTTGTTGATCTCATGAGTAGAGTGTTCAGAGAGTATCTGAATAAGTTTGTAGTAGTTTTTGTGGATGACATCTTGGTCTTTTCCAAGAATGAAGAAGAGCATGCCTTACATCTCAAGGAAGTGTTGGAGACTCTTCGAGCGCATAGTCTTAAAGCTAAATTCTCTAAATGCCATTTTTGGAGAAGAGAAGTGCGATTCTTAGGGCATGTGGTCTCTAAGGAAGGGATAGCTGTGGATCCCGCAAAGTTAGTATCTATCCAGGATTGGAAAGTTCCTAGAAATGCTACCGAGGTAAGAAGTTTCTTGGGGTTGGCAGGATATTATAGGAAGTTCATCAAAGACTTCGCGAAGATATCAGCCCCATTAACCCGCTTGACGAAAAAGAATCTGGTTTTCTCGTGGGATGTAGATTGTGATGATGCTTTCCGACGGTTAAAGAGAGCTTTGACCACCGCTCCAGTTTTAGTGCTCCCGGATGGGAGTAAGCCGTTTGTTGTTTATACCGATGCTTGTGGAACAGGATTAGGCGCAGTCTTGATGCAGGAGGGAAGGGTAATAGCCTATGGAGGGAGACAATTGAGAGTGCATGAGAAGAATTACCCTACCCATGATCTAGAGTTGGCCGCGATTGTTTTCGCACTTAAGTCTTGGCGCCATTATCTTCTTGGTGAGAGATTCGAGTTGTTCACCGACCATAAATCATTGAAGTACTTATTCTCTCAGAAGGATTTAAACTTAAGACAGCAAAGGTGGATGGAGTTCTTAGCATCCTATGATTTCGAGATAGCGTATACCCCTGGTAAGGGTAACGTGGTGGCAGACGCCTTAAGTAGAAAAAGGCTATCTTTGAGTCCATTGTTCGTGGAACGACGAAGCTTGGAGTTTCTTTCTTTGTTTGACTTCAGACCTTCTGTTGATTTTGTACCTGGTTTGTTGGCATCCTTGGAGGTTAGACCTACTCTTTTGAGACGGATTGGCGAGGCTCAGCGAGACGACCCACAGTTGGTTGTGTTGGTAGAGAAGCTTATAAGAGGGGAGTCGTCCAGCCATTTGGGTAGATACACCATAGATGATAAGGGATGGTTGCATAGAGACGGTAGACTTTGTGTACCGCAAGATGAGGGTTTGAAGAAGGCTATTTTGGATGATGCACATCGTTCAAGAATGACTATTCATCCCGGTGGAGACAAAATGTACCAAGACATGAAGAGAGTTTTCTTCTGGGCCGGTATGAAGAAAGATGTGGCCGAGTACGTGGCTAGATGCTTAGTGTGCCAACAAGTTAAAGTGGAGCAAAGGAAACCCGGTGGGTTGCTACACCCATTGGAAGTTCCACAGTGGAAGTGGGATAGTGTCTCGATGGATTTCATCGACGGGTTACCGAGATCGAGGAAGGGCAATACGGGAATTTGGGTTGTGGTAGACAGACTTACCAAGAGTGCCCATTTTATACCCGTAAAGAGTAAGAGGACCGCTCCATGGCTTGCTTCAGTCTATGTTAGAGAGATTGTTAGATTGCATGGCGTACCATCCAGCATTGTGAGTGATCGAGATCCTATTTTCACTAGTGAGTTTTGGAGAAGTTTGCAAGAGGCGGTAGGGACTCAGTTGTGTTTGAGCACCGCATATCATCCTCAGACGGACGGTCAGACTGAGAGGGTGAACCGTATCTTAGAAGATCTTTTGAGGCTTTGTATCTTGGATTTTGGAGGTACATGGGAAGAACATCTTCCTTTGGTGGAGTTCGCATATAATAACAGCTTTCAGTCCAGTATTGGTATGGCTCCTTTCGAAGCTCTTTATGGAAGGCCTTGTCGATCTCCTACATGTTGGTGGGAATCTACGGATAAGATCTTGCTTGGGCCGGATATGGTTAGAGAGACTTCAGAGAAGATTGATTTAATTCGAAAAAGGATGAAAGCAGCGCAAGATAGACAGAAATCTTATGCGGATCGGAGAAGGACGGATCTTGAGTTTGAGGTTGGGGACATGGTTTTTGTCAAAGTATCTCCATTGAGAAATGTTGTTCGCTTTGGGTCCGTAGGGAAGTTAGCACCGAGATTTGTTGGGCCGTTTCCTATTAAGGAAAGGATTGGACGGATGGCATATAGGGTGGAGTTGCCCGACAGACTTAGTGGTGTTCATGATGTATTCCATGTATCACATTTGAGGAAGTGCTTACATGAGACCGCGGAGGTGGTAGAGCCGAGCTTGCTTAGAGATGTAGAGGTAGAGCGTGATGCGACGATTCGACGAGCTCCTACTCGCATCCTTGGGTCAGAAACTAGGAAGTTGAGGAACAGAGAAGTTCAGCTAGTTAAAGTGCAATGGGGAGATGACGAAAGCAATGCTACTTGGGAGACGGAAGCAAAGATGCGTTCTTTGTATCCATTTCTTTTTGAGAGTATGTCTTTTAACTTCTCCTTTATTGCTTGTCTAGTACTTATCTTATCTTTAGTATATCCTCTCGCTAATACCTATGACCTTTAGATAGGGTAAAACCTATGGTTGAAACATGTGTTTGAAACATGTTATGGTTGATGGATGCATATGGATGCAATTGTTTGCTAGTGGTTGCTCGTGGATGCATATACACACACATTAGGCACTAGATCGGCTCAGTCACTTCATGTTGCATATTGCATAAATGGATGTGGTAGTTAGATTGATGGATGTATCATGGCTGTGTTATCATATGGATGATGCATTTTTGTGTATGGTTGTGCACGCATGTAGAAATTTGTATGTGTCAATAGGGTTTCGCATACATATTGGATGCATGGCACTATCATGGTTTGCATTAAGGAGGTTTATTGTATCAGTAACCGCCTGATTTTTGCATTAGGTAAGTACATATACACACACTTTTGCATATATCCATCCAGCATTTAGAATCTTGTAAGGACAATGATTGCTCGTGGATGATGCTTTGAGTAGATGGATGATTGGATGGTAGGATACGTTCTTCCTAACTTGAAGATTTCGGGGACGAAATCCTTTAAGGAGGGGAGAATGTAACAACCCGTATTTTCAATAACCTGTAATAACATAAATCGAGGCAGAATTTAATTCTAAAATGGGAATCAAGGGAAACGGGCTATGCCATTGCGTTCGTCTCGGAAAAATACGCGAAATAGAGTCCGAGTTTTCGAAAATCGGAGTCCGTATGACCAAGATATGGCCTCGCGAAGTTTCACGAAAATTCCCAAATTAAAGTATACTTAATTAAGTGAAATGGGTTGTGTAGATATATATATATATATATTGATATATATATATATATATATATATATAATTGAAAATTTAATAAATAAATATGCAAAAATGCTCAAAACAGCGAATTGGGAGAGGGGAATAACCGAACCGGCCGATTTTTGAAGTCGACCCGAGCTCGCTGGGTCGACTAGGGGTTAATCCAGGGTGTTTGGCTGTCAACCCGTGGGCCGATTCGCTCAAGTGCAGATTTTGCATTTGAATGGTTCTCATGGTCCATCTTTAATCTAAAGGCCCTAGATGGTTCCTACACTTGACTTCTTCCCCAAGACATGCTTTGATGGCTTGGATTGAATCTAGGGTTAATCCTATGGCCTAAAACACTTGCCTAATCTATAAATAAGACCCTAACCTACCCTAATTCATTCATAATTAAACCTAGTGACTAAACTATGGCAAAATGCTAGCTCTCATGGCCTCCACTAATTTTATGAAGAGGGTTGCATACTAATCACTCTCTAATCAACTTCTAATCCCTTCTTAGCATCTTAATCTTCTTCATTTGGTGTTCAAAGTTGCTAGTTGTGAGTTTCTATCACTTTGATGATCTTTTGGTAAACTAATTAGATGAGATGTGATGAGATTTATGGTTTTGTATGTGGGTTAATGAGCTTTGAATCATATGATATGATGTTAGCATTAATCTTATGTTTATGCATGTTGAGTATGTAAGCTTATGCAAGTTTAATATGATGTATGTTATGTTTGCATGATGCTAAATATGCAAGTTGTGGGCTATGTAATCATATGCATGTTATGCAAGTTCATGGTAATATGCTATGCAAGTTACATGTATGTAAATATGCAAGTTACATGTTTGTTAATATGCAAGTTACATGTATGTAAATATGCAAGTTACATGTTTGTTAATATGCAAGTTACATGTTTGTTAATATGCAAGTTACATGTATGTAAATATGCAAGTTACATGTTTCTTTATATGCAAGTTACATGTTTGTTAATATGCAAGTTACATGTATGTAAATATGCAAGTTACATGTTTATTAATATGCAAGTTCATGATGACACATTATGCAAGTCTATAAGCTAATATGCAAGTTTGTTATGCAAAATGAATATGTAAGTTATGTGACATATTATATGCAAGTTATGTGACATGTTATGCAAGTTCATATGCAAGTTATGTGTTTGTTAATATGCAAGATGGCACCTTTGAAACATGTTCATTCATATGCAAGTTGACACCTTTTATATGTGTTATATCATGAACGAAATTACGTGGGAACGATGGGGTAATTAAATGCATAAGTTAATAAGATTGTGTGAAATTAATATAATTATGCATAACACAAAATAAATAAACATAGTATGGGAATTTGCCTATTTGGTTAGGTGTACCCATACTATGTGTTGGGAATTTACCTATTGAGTTAGGTCTACCCCATGGGAATTTACCTATTAAGTTAGGTCTACCCATGTTAAGAAAACTTGATTAATTAGGGATAATTAATATAAAATTATGAGGGTGATTAATTAGGTGTAATTAATTGACTAAGACACGAGGTTGGACTCAGTTGTAGCGTAAAACTGCCCGGACCCAACCGGCTTAACCAGTTGCTACAAATGTTAGCCCAATGTGAGAGGTCTTAGGCACAAACTAAATACGTAATTAATGTAAAGACACGAGGTTAGACTCTGTTATGACATAAGGCTGCCCGGACCCAACCGGCTTAACCAGCGGTCATAAAAGACAGTCTAATGTGAGAGGTCTTTACAAAGGTTACGTTCTTAATTAATTAATTAAGAAACACTTAACCATATTAGCATGTAGAGGGACATGAGGGGTTAAGTGGGTGCCTCGGGTGGCATGAGAAAATCTAGTGGTTGCCTTGGGTGGCAATAGAAAATACGATTAGAATACTTAACCAAAATGGAACATGTAATTAAAACATGATTAAAGGGTTAAGTGGGATATACTAGAAAAAGGGACAAGCTTAGGTGGGTAGCTTGTGGAGGCCCATTTCAACCAGTAACCCATACGTATCTTTGTGGGCTCGACCCATGTCGAGGACGGGACACGCATACTGGGCTTGACTGTAAGAGGCAAACGGGTTAGCGGTGGCAACGCAAGTCCAACGGGCTTCATATGCGTGAGTGGGCCCGGGCTGGTAGGTAAGCCGTTGTTGCATCGAGTAGATATAAGCCGTGCACCTTTAGTTCCATCAGGTTGCCACATTGGGGAATGATACATCCCACGGTGGGGCCAGCACGGGTATCTACGTTAGGGAGCCGATCGAATGGGAAGTAGTGTGTACACCTAGTGGATTGTAGGGCCCCGTGGCGCCTACTTGGTCACCTAGGGGTACGCAGGTACTAATTAGTAAATTTTATAAGTCCTTGGGTGGGATCAACCTTTAAGTTAGGAACGACTGGTGTGGTGCAGTTTAGTAATTTACCTTAGGGAGGGTAGATGCGTCTTTATCCTTTATCTTCGTTTAGTTGACTGCTTAGGGTAGCCATTCATCCCTATATGTTACCGTATATCAGTTTATGTCTTCTCTGGTTACTTTAACGATTGTATTGTTAAAGTTATAGGACTCGCTCAGACTTATGTCTAACCCTGTTGTTTTTATCTTTTTCCCAACCCTCAGGTCCTACGGTGGATCCTAGCAGTAGTGGAGCTTGATCGGATTGCTGTTCCAGTCTTTAGGAGCTTGGATAGATGTAAAGCTCCAGTTATCCAGTTATCTTTTCTTTTGTTTGGCTATTGTATGAGAGTGGGATTATGTACTTCTTTATTTTGATGGATATTGTACTTGACCTTTATTGTGGTTTTATGATGTAACCAGACATGTTTTACTTCCGCTGTTATGAGATGATGTTTTAAAATTTCAAGTACTATTTATATCTGTCTTGTTGTAATTTTTCTGTTCTATATTCACTAAAATACTCCACCGATGCTATGGCATTCCCTTAGTGAGTGATCATAGCGGGAGTGGGGTGTTACATTACCAGTATTGGTTTCCATTATCACTATTTTCAAAAATCAGATTATGACCTTTTTGAAAGACCTTGCTATGATACCAATTGTTAGGGATTGTGGAATGGATCGTTAAGGCAAAACTAACACTACAGGGGGATGAGTAGTGTTTTTTTAGAATTTAAACAAAATCTAAAACTTATATGAACTACTATATGAATCAAACACCACAAAAACAATCATCTACAAAGAATCAAACACAAACACAAAGATAAACAAAAATAAAATGCAAAAAAGGAATGAACACAACGGATTTTATACTGGATCAGAATTGCTCCTATGTCCGATCCCATGCAACGCTAGATTGCATAGAGTTTTATTACTATACCAATATCCAATTACAATCCTCCTTGAATTCGTGGTTACGAGGGTAACACCGATTCCACACACTTGATCAAGTATACTCTCCTTGATTTCACGGCTACAAGGTTAACACTAATTCCAACTTCCTTGATTTAACGGCTACAAGGGTCACACCGATTACTCAAACACTTCCCAAAAAGATTACAATAGCCCTATAACTCTTCAATAACATTTCGATTCAAAGAGTAATGAGTAGAGAGTGAGAAGAGAAGAAATTTTATGTAAATAGATTTGAATTCGGCAGAGTATAGGTGTAGAAATCATAAAAACAAAAAAATAATGGTGTAAAGAAAGGAGATGAAGATGGAGAAGAATAATGATGAAAAAAATTCGAAACCAACCCATATTTATAAGTTTTGAAAGATTGCAACGTTTCTGGAGCGTCACAAATAGTAGAAAGGCACTTCCTTTGAAAAATCAAAATAATGACAGTTATATGTCGATATAGGCTAAAATGTATGTCGACATAAGCATGTGTAAAATCAAATTTTGAGCACTTTAGAAGTGTTTCGACATATATATAATTCTGGAAAATTTTGAATTAAAACATTGTGTTGTAAATGAATATTATAAAGTAGAAAATCATATGAAAACATAAATATAAACTATATAAACATATTTATAAAATTATAGATTTAAAACAATATAAAAATAAAGTATATAAAGTGTAAATATATAAAACTTATAAAGTATAAACTTATAAAACTTAAGTTTGAAATCAAAGTAAAATAGAGAAGATAGAGATTAAAGATAGAATTTGAAAGTAGAATTTGAAATCAGAAATTAAAAAACATAAATAGAATTTGAACAGGAGTGCTATTTGGAGTATTACATAACTAGACTCTATTACTATATTTATCTTGAAATCTTGAATACTCATGAGTCTTGAATCATCTCTGAATTCTGAATCCCTAATATCTTTAAACTGTATAGTCTTCAGTAATAATTCATGTATATAAATCCTACATATGTATGTATATATATTCTAGATAAAAGTGTTAGTATATATTTTATAATCAATTTATATTGAAACAAGGTTGTTGTCATTAAAACTATATTCTCCAACAAAACCAACATTTTATAATCAAATATAAAAATGCATATAGAATTATAAACTGATTAAATAAAATAGACTAGAAGGTTAATGTGTAAATGAGATTTGATAATGAATTTAATGGGAATGAGAAGTTATAAGTTGACTCAATAAATAGAATTGTAATAGTATTTACAATTGTAATCAAGATTCGATTTGATAGAACGAGTCAAGATTTCTATATAGGAACATTATTCATATTTTAAGTGGATAATGGTTTAAAAGAAAACGTTTTGCAGGTTGAAATGGTTATAAAAGGAAATTCGTAAGAGATTGGAAGTGATAGATTCAAAATTTAATTTAGAATAAAATGGAAATGGAATTGACCTAAAACAATAATTTATTCTCTAGTTCGTAACGTAATCAGATAGAAATGATTCGAAACAAAATTATCGAATAGAGATTATTCGAAAGAGAATAATCGAATAGAAATTATTCAAAAGAGAATTATCGAATAGAGAGTATTCAAAACGGAGTTAAACATTGAGATTCGACAATATTGAATTCAGGAAAGTACTATTTACTATTCGTTTTAACCAAGATTTAATTATTTAGTAAATTATTTATTTAATTATTAATTATTCAAATTAATGAATAAAAGTTAAATTTTAAGATTTAATATTTCGGAAGTCAGGGATTTTAACGCTATCATTATAGTCAACATTTTCTGTAAGAGAAGTGGATTCTTGAATTGAATATGAGAGTTGCATAAGCAATGTTTTGTTGGTAATTGAAGTTAGGAACTTTGATGTTTCGAAGTTAAGAATGTTGTCCAGTTAAGGTCTAAGAGGTAATTATACCCGAACTTGATTGACTTTATAATTGACTAAGGAGTAGGTAAGGTTCGATGACGAAGATTGGTTGGATATAGGTTAGTTGATGCGTGACTAATAAGTGAGTTGTCATAATGATATTTTATACAACATTCATTTAAATCCATATAAATGAGTTTTGGAAATGTTTTCCAAATATAATCAGAGATGTTATCTAAACATAGAAATGGAATGTTGTGGTTCATATGGAAATATAGCAATATGAAAATACGAATATATGGAAATATGAAATACGAATATGTGAAAATATAGAAATATGAATATATGGAAATAAGAAACACGAATATATGGAAATAAGAAAAGTAAATATATGGAAATGTCTGACAGAGTATGCTTATTTCCATATATTCGTATTTTCATTGATGAGAAGCTAATTAGTGCAAATCTAGACTTTTTTCATTTCCATATATTCCTCATCGCAACAACTCTGATGAATCAGTTGGTAGCTCAAGTCCAGATTTGCACTGATAAGCTTCTCATTTATATAGTACACTTTGCCTTCTGCGTTGTTATATATTTCATGTTGTCATTATTTTATAATTTTATGTTTATGTATGTTAAGTAATGTTGATATTTTGCTTGGTGTTTTGGCTGTAATGTAAAACTTGTGGTTGCTGCTGCCAGTTGGTCTTGTCAACTAGGCTAAGTTTATATATATATTATATATTAATAGACTGTGTAATCCCACACTACACAATCGTTTCTCTCAAAATACATATATTCTCTAAACATAGAAAATAAGAATGTGTGCATATATGGAAATGTTTTTCCGATGTTAATAAAAGATATTTTCTGAAATACAAAAAAAAAAATAGTTTATGATATATGGAAATATTTTCCAAGAGTCGTGAGCAGCTAAATAAGTTTTGTGGAATATCTGAGTAAGGATATTAAAAGGATATTTTTTTTGAAAGGCAGGAAAAATGATATTAACCATAGAAGAATAACAAAGTTCATGGCTCAATAATACAAAAAAAGCAAACAACTAACAGAATTATACAACAAAATTATGTACTACACAATCAAAATATACAGAATCACTACATGACTAAGCACCTTATCCCATTGCTGCTACACAAAATCCTCAACATAAAATGACTTTATTGCAACATCAACAGAAAATTGCTTCACTACATCCATCTAGTTTGCATTATCAACATAAAAAGCCTTAACTGCATCCATCCCAACTGCATCATCAACATAAAATGTCTATACTACATCATCCAGACTTTAATAAGAAACTAATTAAAAAGGGGCTAAGTGTTGATTGATGTTTGATCAAAAAAATTCCATTTGGAAACAGGATTGTTGGTTGTAAGGATGTTTCCCTTGTATAACAAATCAAATTCCGACAGACCAATTTTTTCTTAAAATTCCAATCTATCGAAACTCAAGTTTTTGTGCTCTGGTATCCTGCAGAAAAGACAGAGACATAAAATATGTCAGAGCTCAAAAAATATCTCGCAGTAGAATGGATAAAAAATAATGTAATCAAAACATAGCCTTACCATATTAATAATACTGCCTAACCAGTATCCAAAGCTATCATCTCTCTGCCACAAATCTGACCTAGGAGTATGTGATGAGGAGGGGGTTAGAACACAAATTCTAGTTACCAAATTTAACTTATACACTTAGGATAATCCTACCAAGAATTCTAATTTCTTGCATATATATGTGCATGTATTCCAGTGTTGCATCCGCATTTGATTTTTTTGCATATTTATGTGCAAGTATTGCATCATTCTTGTATAAAAATATGCAATATTTCTTAACAGTGCAACTCAGTTCATTTTTTATTTGCATTCAAGTGTGCTAGTAAATCTAAAGCATGCACGCATGTGTGCAACATATCTGCAGGCAAACCGTTAGCATAATTTCCTTTATGCAATAATTGCATATATGTATGCAAGTATTGGCTATACTTGCATACATATATACAAATATAATTTTTTTTCTTGGCGTGGACTTCTGGGATTATTTCCAGATTTTAGAATTTTTTTTAATCAGAACTGTGCTTTTTGCTGGAAGAAAATGAAGGAGGCGAAACCAAATAAGCAAGAGGCAGAACCAGAAAAGTAGGAAGCGGGTCCAAAAAAGGGAGGAGGACATTCAAAAACAGGGGGCGGAAATGTATTTAAAACATAGGAGGGATGTGGGCTACATTAAGTTCCAAAATAGGGATGTGTCCCTAATTTTCACCTATATAATTATTCATTATTATTCTAAGGACTTCTATTATGTTAATATTTATATTACGCAGTAAATATAACATAACAGACTACTTTTATTCCAAATAAAATAATAACATGAACAGTGTTATTAATCGCATCAAATGGATTGCCACTAGGGCACAAACTCTAGCAGGATTATCTTGAACGCTTCAACACTGATGTCACCGAAGTTAGTAACCCTAATGATGAAACCATTTTGATGGCATTAGTTGATGGCATTGACCCTAATACAAAGTTTGGAAATGGCTAATTGGAAAGCCTCTGTCTACTCTGGACCGTTTCTATGAAAAAGTTAACTAGTTCTTATGCATCGAGGAAGCGGTAAGAACCCAAAAGAGAATGATTGATGATATTGTAAATGAAGGCATTTAGAGTAATGTGACAGTAAGATAATATAGGGAGAATTCCAAAAAGGTCCAAGTTAATATCCAAAACCAGAACAAGAGGAGTAGTAACTAGCATAGAGGCAGCAACGGAGGAGGTCGCAATCAGAAAGAGGTGTGTAACACCTCGCAATTTTCTACGCCTAAATTTCGATAAAAATCGAAACTCAAACACATCCAAGCATGGAGCGTGTAAATCTGGTACCTGTAATAAATGAGCATGAGCCTAATCAGAGTACGATAAGATAACTCACAACTAAAACAAAATAGGATAAACTAGTATTAACTCAAGTAACTACCTTTTTCAAAGTAAGTCATTTTGCCAATGCTGAGCATGAGAAAGAACGAGAACCAAAATCCAAACTTAAACACTTGCGAGAACCTGACCTTCTCTAGAAAACCTGGGTGGTTGTAATGATGGGGGGGGGTCAGAACAACAAGATTTTGATGAACAGGAAATTTACAACACTGATTACAATACATAGATGTATCACGTTTGATTCAACCTTAGATGTATGCCTGCCAAGGTTAGTGATTCTAGCCTAACCTTGTAAATGTTTACGCTCGACTTTACTGCTCTTCCCAAAGTAGTATTCCCAAAGTATTATACCGAGATAGAACGTTTATGTATATATTTAGGAAGCCCTTTAAACTATAATTTAATTGATTATTAGGTCGAGAAGTGAACCCCTAAGTGTAGAGTCCTTATATGTATGTATACCTTTCCATCCACTTTACCTTTATTGTTTTCCGCCTCACTACCAATGATAGACGGAGTGGATTATCCCGATCACTTAAGACCCTAGCATACTTATGGGTTGGCGGACTTATTGGTCATTTAATACCTCTCAATAACTTATTCCATGTTCTTATAAACTAGAAAGCAGTTGCTACAGGCCCTACTAGTTAATGCTTCCGTCATTCACGTATATACCCTTAACCCCTATAAGGTGAGAGATGGTATTTTATTGCTCGCTATACCTCTAGCTGACGTTATTGGATAACCCCCTTAGTCGCTTACTACTTCCCGTAGGGTTGGTAGCCATATCCGACGTTTTTAGTTTCCTGGTTCGGGTAGGTAGTACATACACATGCCGTTTAGGATCCCTATTTTGAAGGACCTATCCCCAGGTGTACTCTTTGACCCAATCACTTAAGACCCAGGAAGCGGACTACACGCGAAGGTTATTAGGTTCGTACCCCATTAGCCCTTATTACCTTCCCCTATTGGGATAAAGTGGGCCACATCACTGCATTTTTTCCGCTTAGTTACTCTTTATGGAAATATCGTATGCATAAGGTTTATTATCATTACAGGTTACTATGGTCAATAATATTTTTATATTATTAACCAACAAAGTCTAGTTGTGTTTTTAAATAAAAATTATATATTATATAATATAAATAAGGAAGGTTATATCCTCTTTATCCTAGGATATTTATTTGATTACTTCCCTAATTTGGACTTAGTATTAAACAACAATCAATATCCATTAATACCTTTATTACACCCATTTTCTTCTCATTTCTTATTTTATTTCCCTTTATGACCATAACGGTCATATTTTCCTAAGGCAACTATTTTATCAGTCCCAAGGTATTTACTTGTTGCACCCCTACAAACAATTAATATTCTTGCTTATTTAACTATTTATTTATTTGATGTTTGCTAAATATATATGTTTATATTCATATACCAGACCTCTCACATTAAGTTGACTACCTGTAGATGCTAGATTTGTCGGGCAGTTCAGGGCAAACTTCTACCAAAAGTTGACTTAACCTTGTGCCTTGGTATATTTATATTTACGCATTAGATCTATAACACCCCGAATTTCAGTTAATACTAATATTCACTAATTACAGAATAAATAATCTCAGATGTGAGAATTGGGGGAAACGGGCTGCATCATTGCGTTCGTCTCGGAAAAATACGCGAAATAGAGTCCGAGTTTTCGAGAATCGGAGTCCGTATGGCCCGGTTATGGCCCAATGAAGTTTACAGAAAATTCAAAGTTCAAAACAGATTTTAAAAAATTCAGGTTCAAATTTCGAGACATGCAGAAATGGGGCCAGGCGGGAAAACTCCCGCCCAGCCTGGTCGACATGGCTGTCGACAGGGCTGTCGACTTGCCTGTCGACATGCCTGTCGACTTGGCTGTCGACAGGGCTGTCGACTTGCCCTGTCGGCTGATGCTGGCCTGGTGCACCTAGTTGAGTTTGGGTTAGGATTTGGGGCTGGTTTCTGGAAACTTCCTAAATCTGACGGACCTAATCTAACCTAGGGTTAATCCTATGGTCTAAAACACACCCTAATCCTATAAATACACCCTAATGCAAGCCTAATCCCTACTAAAAATAGAAATGATGCCATCATCTCCTTCTTGTATAGCAACTAGTTCTACTTCATAAGTTTGCTAATCTTGGTTTTGGTGAGTTTCTATCACTTTAATAACCAATTGCTAAATTAAGTAGATGAGATATGATGAAATCATGCGGTTTTGTATGTGGATTTGTGGGTTTTAAGTCATACGATATGATGTTGGCTTGCTAATCTATGTTTAATGTTAACCCTATGTTCATGCAAGCTAAGTATGTGGGTTTATGCAAGTTAAGTATATGGGTTTATGCAAGTTAAGTGGTGGGTTTTATGCATGCTAAGTATTTGATTTTATGCATGCTAAGTGTTTGGTTTTATGCATACATTATGACATGCAAGTTTACCCTTTTTAAATAAGATGCATACATATGCAAGATGACACCTTTGTATGCTATGCATACATATGCATGTTTACCCTATTATGATGCAAGTTCATATGCAAGTTTGTCTCTTTTTATGATATGCATAACATATGCGAGCTTGCCTCTATGTATGACATGTTATGTGCATGTTCATGTGCAAGTTTATGTGCAAGTTCATATGCAAGTTTGTCTCTTTATGGTATGCATAAGGCAAGTTTGGGTTAAATGCTAGTTGGGTTTAATATATGTTCATATATGCAAGTTGACACCTTTTGAACCCATGATAAAGCTATATGCTATGTTGGTTAAACCCATGACATTTGTGATGAATCTTCCCTTTATTATGTCATGTTATGAGAACGAATTACGTGGGGAACGATGGGGTTAAGATGCATGTTAATATAATGATGTGAAATAGGCATGATTAAGCATACCACAAATTAAATGGACATAATTGGGAATTTACCTATTGAGTTAGGTCTACCCATATTATGGAGTTGGGAATTTACCTATTAAGTTAGGTCTACCCATACTATGGAGTTGGGAATTTACCTATTGAGTTAGGTCTACCCATATTCTTAAAAATGTGTTATTAATTAGGGATAATTAATACAAATTATGGGGGTGATTAATTAAGTGTAATTAATCAACTAAGACACGAGGTTGGACCCTTTTGTAGCGGAAGTCTGCCCGGAACCGACCGGCTATCCAGCAGCTACAAATGATTGGCCCAATGTGGGAGGTCTTAGTCATAAGTTAAATACGTGATTAAAGTAAAGACACGAGGTTAGGCCCTTTTTATGACGTAAGGCTGCCCGGACCCAACCGGCATATCCAGAAGTCATAAGAGATGGTCTAATGTGAGAGGTCTTTATGAGGTCATGATCTTAATTAATTAATTAAGAAACACTTAACCATGTTAGCATGTAGAGGGACATGAGGGGTTAAGTGGGTGCCTTGGGTGGCATGAGGAATCTAGTGGGTTGCATTGGGTGGCAATAGACAATACGATTAGAATACTTAACCAAAGTGGAACATGTAATTAAACATGGGTAAAGGGTTAAGTAAGTGCTTTGGGTGGCATGTGGAAATCTAGTGGGTGCCTTAAGTGGCAATTGAAATATGATTAGATGACTTAACCAAACCTTAACATGTAGGTGGGCATGATTATAAAAGGGGTTAAGTGGGATACACTAGATAAAATAACAAGCTTAGGTGGTAGCTTGTGGGGGCCCGTTTCAACCAATATCCCAAACGTATCTTAGTGGGCTCGACTCTAGTCGAGTGACGGGACACGCATATTGGGCTTGACTATAAGAGGCCAAAACAGGGTAGCGGTGGCAACGCGAGTCCAACGGGTTTCATCTGCGTGTGTGGACCCGGGATGGTAGGTAAGACGTTGTTGCATCGTGTAGATATAACCCGTGCACCATTTGTTGTATCGGGCTAGCCACTTTGGGGAGTGATACACCCCATTGTGGGGCCAGCACGGATATCTACGTAGGGAGCCGATCGCTTGGGAGTAGTGGGTACACCTAGTGAAGATAGGGGCAGACGGCACCTAGGTAGTCAGCTAGGAGTACAAGAAACTACTGGGTAAAATTACTAAGTACACTTAGTGGGATCAACCTTTAAGTAGGAATTACCCTTGGATGGGTAGAACTGGTGTGGTGCAGTGTGGGAATTACCCTTGGGTGGGTAGATCTGGGGTGGTGAAATATAGGAATTATCCTTGGGTGGAAAAATGCGTCTTTACGGTTATCTCAATTTATCCTAAATCTACCAAGCTGCTTAGTGTAGCCATTCATCCCCAGACGTTACCGTATATCAAGCTTATGTCTTCTCTGGTTACTTTAATGATTGTATTGTTAAAGTTATAGGACTCGCTCAGACTTATGTCTGACCCCGTTGTTTTTATCTTTTTTTTCCAACCCTCAGGTTATCAGAGTGGGCCCAGTACGAGTGGGCTTTGATCAGGCTGCTTTATTCTCTTTTGGAGCTTGGACCATAGGTGTAGAGCTCAGCTTACCCTTTCCTTTATGGCTATCAGTTCATGTATTGGGATTATGTACTTTTATTTATCAGGATGGATATTTTGTACTTGACCCTTATTATGGTTTTGTGATGTAACCAAACATGTTTTACTTTCCGCTGTAATGAAATGATGTTTTAAAATTTTCAAGTATTATTTATATCTGTCTTGTTGTATTTTTCTGTTTTATATTCACTTAAAATACTCCACCGATGTTATGGCATTCCCTTAGAGAGTGACCATAGCGGGAGTGGGGTGTTACAAGATCCCTCACATTAACCCGACCGCCTATGGATGCTGGATTTGCCATGCGGTTCCGGGCAGACTTCTTCCACAATTTAAGCTTAAACACGTGTCTAAATGTGGTTATAGTTCAAATTTCATAATTGGGGTGTACAATATTTATCGTAATTAATTTAGGAATTATAACCATTGTCCTATTATATTTACTTTCCCCATTCAACATTGATCAGAATTGTTATTTTTTGATTTGCGGTCCTATTCATAGCAATTAATGATATTGACTGCTACAAATGGTCACCAAAAATATATTAATTCAATATGGATTACATTTACATATATATTCCATAATTGAATACCATCCAAACATTCAAACATTCAATACAATGTATAATTTACCGTACTACGCTGATTTGGATGGATAATGTGTATATATTTATATTTTATGTTTTTGTGTGGTCAACGTAGTTATCTTTTATTATTACTCTCTCAAATTTAACGATTTGGTTTACTGACAACCGAAGCTTCTTTTTACATTCAATCTTGTCAAAAGATTCCAAGTCTTACAAAAAGAACGTACCTATGGTTATTGTAAATCATGCCTAATTATTGAAATTGACATATTTCCAAATCACAAGAAATATATATTAATATATAATTTGGAATAGTTGATGCAAATTACGCATAAATATGTATATTTATATTTATATGTACACTTGCACCACTTTCCCTTTTTAAATCTTTTTATCGTTTCTCTTTTGATTTCAAAATAATGTCTTTCTATTCAAAAAGAGGAAAATAACATATTTACAATAATTAAGCCAAAACCCAACAACATTGAATATAAATAGGCATATTTCTTTTAATATTACAATCACATAATTTACCAATCGTATCTTTTTACTCAAATTCACATACTTTATTATTCAACATTGAAATAGAGATCTGGAAAATAGAGATCTGGAATGTAACTACATCTAAATGGTGTTTAATGGGACTGATTTCCAGATCAACTGTGCTTTATAACAACTGTAATATATTTTACATCATAACTATAGGAATATGGGTAAACAAATTTAAGAATCCTACAACTAATATTACGCATAGCCATAATTTACAGTTTACAATTTACAAGTTTTAACAATGTTTAAAATCATATCTGATGGTTGTCAATCAAATTACAACAATTTAGTGAACATATTTGATAGAAATAGGCATAAAATTTTATATCTAATTCAAACGAAATAAATAAGTTATTATAATAGTATTCGTAAATTCCCACTCACCTGAAAGCATCCAAATCCAAAGTTAGAACCTTTTAGGCATACATTTCCAAGATTCTTATAAATCTACAATTTATCTGAAAATGGGATAATTTCAGATCTGTAGAGATGTAAGAAAATAGGAAGGGAGAATCTATTGTTGAGCACTAATTTGCATTCTTTTCCATTGGATCTAATAATCCTCTTAATCCTATGTGATTTGGATTCGATTTGTTGTATAGGAATATATTTTATTTAAGAAATTAGGTTTAGAGAAGGTGGAAAATGACAGAGCTTCGCTACTGCCTATAGATTTGTATGGAAAAGAATGAGGCCTTACCCGTTTATTTATAGGGGTGGAATTGGCCTAGGAACGTTAGACCCATTTAGATTAACATCCGTCCATTTGTATAATAACATATAACGAAATTTCCCGTTAAAAACTAGCCGTCATTGGGCACTACATGCGCAAAGCAGTCGATACCCTCATTAGGGGCGACCGACCGCCCTATGGCCGATTTGCCCAATGAGGGCTGGTCAAAGAGGGAAACAAATATATTAATTATTCCATTTATTTATTTCTGTCAGTTTTTCGCATTTCACCCGTAACTTTTTCATATGGACTCCGTTCGCGAAACTCCAAACATGAAAGATGACCAGAATTACAAGACGAACGCATTGTTTAAAGTTTCATGGCCAAATTCCATCGTTTGCAGAAATTCCTATTTTTGAGATTCTAATTAAATAACTAATTATTGTCAAAATTTCGGGTTGTTATATGATGCTAAGAAACGACCCATATTCTAGACTTTTGATAACTTCACGCCAATGAATGGTATACTGGAAAAATAGTTCTTAGATACATGTAACATGATGTAGTACTCCAAAAAACCTACACTGAGAGAATCCATGGAGAAGTACAAACAAACCGGTAAGTTTTGTCTATTTCATGAGATTTATGGGCAAATGATCAATGAATGTCATCACCTCCGTGACATAGTGGAAAAGTTGATCAGAGAACAAAAATCTGACGAATATAAAGTAGCCTCGAGGAACACAGGGCTTGGGACTCCGGACCCCAATCGGCAAGGTCAGGCGGCTCCTAGAGTCGCCGCCCAGAAAGCAAAAAGGAATGTTATTAATACCATAGTCGGAGGACCACATCTGACTGGCTTCAACCTATGTACAATGGAACAGTAGTCAACGCGGTAAAGCATGTTGAGATTGAGAAATGCAACATTGCTGACGAGGTTGTTCCTATAAAATTACCGAGGACGACGACTAATAATGTCATCGTCGGTGATAGAGACGCGGAGGGGGTGGAGTCCCCTATTATTGATCCATTGGTGATTCGGATATGACTGGCCCGACGTTTGTATGGAAAATCCTTGTTAACAGCAAGAGTTCCATAAATATTCTATTTAAAAGAGCATATGACCAGATCATGCCAGAGGCTGAGGATTTAAACCATGCAATGTCAGAATACATGGTTTCAATGTATCATCAAATGAACAAGTAGGTTTGGTTGAGATGCTGGTGGATCTTGGTGAGGGGGACCATTGAAGAGTGTAGATCCTTCCGATTTTTGTATTGGACACGCAATCTTCATACAATGCTTTCCTGGGTTGACCGACCTTAGCTAAATTTAGAGCATGCATCGTTCCTTGGTGCCTGCTTTTGAATTTCCCAACTGAGAATGGAGTTGGGGTAGTGCGAAGAGACCAAGTAGTAGGACATATGTGCTACATGACCAAATGGAAAAACGCCCGCATCAAGGAGAAGGGAAAGTCTATGGATACTTCCCTTCACATTAGAGGTGTTGCTTCATAGAAAGTATAGAGAAATCCTGGTTCGAGCAATACAACTGCAAATTCAAAGATATCAATCGTAGGAAAGACGAATAGCCAGGATATTAAAAGGCAGCACCCAATAAGACCACGATGGTGATCCCGACTGAGAACGATGACCCTTCCGAGGTCCTGAAAATCGGATCCCATAATGGACCCTTCCGAACGAGGGCATTGACTAAATTTCTCTATGTAGACCTTGACGTGTTTGCTTGGCCTATGCTGACATGTGTGGGATATCACCGACCATCGTCAACCACTTACTCAACATTGACCTTAATTACGTCCCAACAAAGGAAAAAAGGTGTATTCTTAGTCCACAGAGGTCAACGACATTGAAGGAAAAAGTTGAAAAGCTCAAGAGCAATGGATTTACACGGGATTCGTTATACCTAAATGGGTACCACAATTGGTTCTCATTAAGAAGTCAGATGGGAAGTGGTGAACTTGTATTGATTTCTATGATCTAAACAAGGCATGTCCTAAAGATAGTTTCTCACTCCTCAGGATCGATCAGCTTATGGACTCGATAGTTGAACATGAGCTTCTCTCCTTTATGGATGTTATACTCTGGTTACAAACAAATTACAATGCATGTGATAAACTAAGCGCATACCAGTTTTATTATAGATCTTTGGATGTAATGTTATGTGGTCATGCCTTTACGGTTGAAGAATCCAGGAGTAACTTACCAGCGGTTGGTCAACCATATGTTCAAGGACAATATTTGGAGGTCGAGGTTTACGTAGATGGCATGCTCATAAAATCATGACAATCGGCCAACCATGTGGACGACTTAGGGGAGATGTTCAATGTTCTCTACCAGTATTTTTTTTAGTAGTTAATAAACAACCACATTAACTATTGAAAACAAAACAAAACAAAAACAACAACAAAGACAATAACACAGATCCTAAAAGAAAGCTGCACCAAAGCAACATCCTGACTGAGTGCCAGTTACAGAAGACCTCATAAGCCTCAATCATCCACCTGTCACTCGATAACAGCTCCATGGATCCTGCTCCATACTCAGAATATTCCTGACTAAAGAGAACCAGCAGTTTCTACGATCCACGGTCCACTTACCACTCTAGCTCCATCTACTAATAAAAACCCGAGAAATCCAACAACTAGATGATCCCTGCAGCCTGAACCCCACCAATCCCTTATAACCTAACACCTACAATTATTAGCAGCTAAATAAAAGCAGAGGGAGGGAAGAGTGATGAAAAACACTGAAAGCTCAAAGAAAAAACACAGATCACATACACACATAGACTACACACTATCAACCGATATCCGCTCGAGGAGGAGGGGGAAATGAGGAAATATCGATGATGTGGACCATAACCCGTGAGTGGGAACGTAAGGCTCCCTTGAAGGGCCTTTCACGAAAGGCAAGAAAAATGTCACTCTTAACCCTTTTGATAATGGTGGGAGGGTCCATAGGCACGTCATCGAAGATAGCCTTATTACGCGAGCACCAATGCCAATAGATAAGGCACAGAGCCAAATGAAAAAGAATAGAAGAAAGATACTTCCGGGATCTTGCTTCTCACCAAAAGAGAAGTATGTCTAGGATAAAAGGGGCATTTCCTTGTTGACCAATTAGATTCCCGAAGTAATTTCAGACAGACACGGCACAAGAGCCTTGGAAGAATAAATTAGCTGCGGATTCCACTCTACCTGCTCCACAACACCGATAACGAGACACAATAGGAATCCCGATCCGCATAAGGTTGTCATCTAGTGGTAAATCATTGTGGATGGTTTTCCGCATAAATAGTGAAACCTTAGGAGGGATACGAGAATCCCAGATAAAAGAAAACAAAGGATTCGTAAGCCCTGAAATTCGAGCCGAATTGCATGCGACCCAAACCGGAAAAGGGCCACCATCCCACCCGATTTCCCTCATGGGAATTTGCAAAGGACTTCACAACTTGCATCTGTTTTACAAGTCTCATTAGCATAAGGCGGGGTGCCAAAGAAGTTCGCGGGCAAGAGCCTATGATTCTTGGCATGTAGAAACAATGCCCAAAGGGATTTGTTAGAGTGAAACTTAACCCATAGTTTATAAGCGTAAGCCATACATATATCCAATGGGTTACGAAGACCAAGGCCGCCTTCACTTTTGGGTGACAAATGATGTCCCAAATAATCTAGTGGTTTCGATTAACATTGTCCTTTTTCCTATAGAAAAAAGACGATGCCAAAGACCGATTAGAACAAAAGAAGGAAGAAGTCGGAGTCATGGCAGCGACCACATGAGACCCTTTAGAGTCAAGTACTAACTTTATAAGAACCAGTCTTTCTGCTTGAGGAAGAGCCGTCGCATTCCAGTGAAGAATCTTTCCCTAACCTTGTCAGTTATGGAATCAAAAACCGCACTAAGTTTCTAATGCGGTAAAGAACTATGCCAAGATACGACATTGGAAGAGAAGTCGATTTGAAGCCAGATAAGGTTCCAAACCAAGCGATCCTCTCTGGATAAAAGTCTTGAGCAAGGACAAAACAGCTCTTAAGAGCTCACACGTTGGCCAGAGCACCTCATGTACTGGTGAGCGCAGACTAAAAGACGACTAAGAGAATGTCAGTCACAGTTTGAGAAGATGATAATGTCTTCAGCAAATGATATCAAAGAGATAAACTAAGTAAACTAAAGCTGTGAATTTGGCCCATAATCGTAAGCGAGTATAAACCTCGAATGAAAGCCTTCGTGGTGGTGAGAAAAAATGGGAACATGGATCCCCTGACACAGTCCCTTACCCGACCTAAAGTACCCATTGATTGATCTATTAATAAGAATGGAGAACTAACAATTAGAAATGATTCTCCATGCTAGACCAATGAGGGTCTCTGGAAAACCGAACGCCCATAGGACTTTGAAGACAAAAAGCCAAGACATACGGTCGTACACCTTAGCCATGTCAAGCTTGATATCAATATTGGATCACCTGACTTTGTGATCAATCTGGTAAATAAGCTCTTAAGCTAAAAGAACATTATCCATGATCAGATGAGCTTTAGTAAAACTAGTTTGGGACGAGGAAATAAAACGATCCAAATAGGTGCTAGTCTGGAAGATAGCTCCTTAGAAATGATTTTGTTGGAGAAATTGCACAGGCTGATTGGGCGAAAGTCTAAGCACTCACGAGGACTTTCACTTTTGGTGATAAGACCCAAATTAGTGGAGGTACAATCTTGTGGAAGCGCTCCACCCGAGAATAAATACTAAATAGCCAAACAAAGTTTTGCCTTGATGATCGGCCAGACACAATGGTAAAAAAAATCTCGTTGAACCCGTCAGGCCCACTCGCACTTTCCTTATTAAGAGAAAACACACAAGAACGAATCCCATATGAATACGAAGGGTTAGAAAGCACACTACCCTCCTTAGGAAGAATAATCCTTGGGATAAAAGCTAATAGAGAAGGATTAAAGACAGAAACCGAAGGGTAACCCAAAAAGGGATGGAAGTGGTACAGAATAGTATCTTTGACTTCCATTGGGTTGATTGCCAGCGAGAGATCAATGCGAAGGATCTGGTGGACAGACAAGAGCTTGTTCTTCTTATGGATAGAGGAATGGAAGAACTTGGAGTTCGCATCTCCGTCCATCACCCACTTAATCCTAGCCTTCTGACGTAAGAAGCCGTTTTTGATGCAAAGTTCATACGAGAAAGCGATTTGAGCAAGTGCATATGCTTCCTTGTTCAACAGAAGGGATAACATTAAAGGAAGATTCCTTTAAGTTAAGGGTTTCTTCTGCCGCCCTAACTCGAATGAATATATTCTTATAGACATGGAAATTCCAAAGCATAAGACAAGCTTTGCGGCACTTAAGCTTGCAAGAGAACACATCAGAGGGATCGCCTAATGCAGGAGAATTCCAAGAATCTTCAACGAGTTTGAAGAAAGAATGGTCAGACCTGCACGTTCTCTACCAGTATGGAATGAAACCCAACACTTTGAAATGCTCTTTTGGCATTGCTTCTAGGAAGTTTTCCGGTTTCATCATTAGCTCTAGAACATTGAAGTCAACCTCGGGCAGATAGAAGCCATTCAGAACATTCAGGAACCTTAGAAGCTTAGAGATGTGTAGAGCCTTGAATGGGAAGGCGGTAGTTGTGAGCCATTTCATATATTGAGCGATTGACAAGTGCATTCCTTTCTTTGATCTGATAAAGAAAGGAAAATGTAACTTCACTTGGACTCATGACCGTGTCGAAAAATTCTAGAACTAGTTGAATCACATAGAGAGGCCTCATATATTGTCAAAGACAATTGATCACAAGGACTTATTTGTGTATTTGTTGGTATTCTTGCATGTCACCAGCTTAGCAATTATGCATAAAGACCATTGAATTCAAAAACCCGTACATTACATGAGTAAAAGACTGATAGGGGTTAAGAGATTTTATACGAAGATTGATAAGTTGGCTTACAGCCTCTCAGAGCTGCGTCACTACTTCTTAGCTCATCCCATCAAGATGCACATCGACCAACTCCTGCGATAGTTCATTCAGCGATCCAAGGCGTCTGGAAGACTACTTAAATGAAATATTGAACCAAGTCAGTTTGATACTGCATGTATTTCACAAAGGGCCACTCAAGGACAAGTGCTGACTGATTTCATCGTAGAGTTCACGGCTTCAAATGATTACAATGAAAACGTTGAATTGCCAACTATGAAACAGAAATTGTTCATAGATGAAGCTCGTAACGATCGATGTTCTGACGCCAGAGTTGTCTTGTTAATTCTTGAGGAACATTCAAACTGCTATGCATTTAAGCAAGACTTTCATGCAACTAACAATGAAATGGAGTATGACTCTCTGATTGTCGGACTGAAACTCGCAAAAGAGCCGGGAGTGAATTCGATATAATTTTTTAGACCGCCAGGTCATGTATACCAGGTTAGGGAGGAGTTCCAAGCCAAGGAACATGACTTGTTGCAATCTCGATTGAGTCTGGGAGTTGTTGGTTGGATTTAAATACTACTTCATTTCCCATATCCTGCATGACCAGAATGAGAAAGATGACTCGTTGGCTAAGCTTGCTAATTCAAAGAATCCTATACGAATTGGGTTGATTTCGATTAACACATTGACTACCTCAAGCATATATTCAATGGTCAGATAATCCCAGCAACTGCACTTGGAAAACCAGAGAATTCATTAAGCGACCATATCCTGGTTTTCTATTTTCTCATGTTGTGGTTGAGAAATAATAAACTCAAGCGTATATTTCTTTGTTCATTTCTTTTGGAAATGAAATAAATTGAGTTGAATATAGCTCTTCTCTAAAGAAATTGCTAGAACGTAATTTTTATAAGAGGAAGTTTGTACCAACCCTGCTTTTGTGGTCACCTGTATAAAATAATTAAATAGTGTATTAATGAGTTAATATGAATTAAAATTTGGGTTGGAGTTAGACTGAGTTAGCATACTAGGATAAGTTGGATTATATTTGTGGAAGCAATTCAATCCAATAATATTGAGTTAGTAAAAGGAAATAAAGATAGAGTTAGAGAAAATAACTTAGTTAATCATTTAGTTGATTAATGAAAGAGTTTGTTGTCAATTTGTGATAATTTGGATAATTAAATTGTCTTAGTGTTAACTTGAAGAAAAATTGGAGGAAGTAATTTATTTAATCACTAAGATGATAAATAAGGAATTCTAGGTAAGTATATTGAATTTGTGGTCTAAGTGAAGTAATATATTTAAAATGGGATAATAAAGTTTGGAAAACTTTATAATGTGAAATTTTAGATAAAATATGTGTACAAAGATTTTTATGTATCACACTACAATAAATTGCAGTGTGTTGTTGAACAATGAATTTTACTATAAAAGATTGTTTTCTAATCTTATTTATGTTGCACATAATGAAATAAAATATAAATGTTGCTTAGAAATTAATATTTGAATAATAAAATAGCTCTAACATAGTTGAATATTCGTTTGTGATAATACCATGGATTTTGGATAATTTAATTTGTTAAAAAGTGTAAGTTTTAAATAAACCAAAATATAAAATGTATACATTGGTGGGAAACCTATAATTAAAAGTATTAAAATATTTTTAATAAGGTTTTATATTTATTTTGACAAGATAATGTAAGTTTATAAATCTTAATACAAGGAACATAAGTTTCAAAAAGTAAAAATAAATATAAAATCATATTCATATAAAGTTTCAAATAAAATACGGAGCTTCTCAAAAACTTGGAGATGACAAAAAGTTTTTTTCTTTTTCTTTCTCCGTCGCTCTCTTTTCCCTTTCCATTTCTGTACCTATCTGCCACTCTTCTCTCCCCTCTTAGAACTAGCTTTCGCCAAGCCTGCATTTTTGCAACAACCCTTTTTTCCTTATCTCAGATCTACTACGTGATATTGATCTTTCACTCGTTTCGGTCCTAATGGTCGACTGGGCTTGGATCTTGCACAGTTACTTCGATCCTTTCAAATATCTTCTCTGCCTCTCGAACATCCTTCTTAGACTCATACGTGACCGATTTCAGCAAATGAGGTACTTTATCTAGATTTTTTTGGTACTGCGTTTTTTGGTGTGATGTATACTGTGAGTTCATTTTTCTTATGGCTTACGTCTTCCATTATTTGAGTTATGTCGAGTTGGTGTTTTGGATCCGAATTTTTTGGTTGTTTGAGATTTTTTTTGGAGTTGCTGGACGTGCTAAATCTCGTTGGTAGCATTATCTTCTTTTTCAACATCACTGGTGATAGCTTGCTTAGCACTAGAGGGTGTTGTTTTCCGTCTTTCGTTTCGATCTCCCCTCCTTGTGTTTCGTTTCTATGCTATAATTGGTGGAGCCTTTTTTGCTCGATTGGTGGTTAAGCTTTAACGCTGTGGTTGTTCTAGGTAAGGGGAATACTACCTTATGTAAGGGTTTGTGTAACACATGTGATGGCTTTGTTGAATCTGCATTGTCTATCTTATATTCAGTCTAGATAAATTCATTGTGGAATTAACTAGATGCATGCTAGCTGTTATGGTTAACTCTTGTAGCAATTAGTTTAGTGTACATGTAAGAAGAGCCTGAGGAAAGCATAACATAATCTGTTGCCTAAGCAATCAATGCACTCCACGCAAGGAGATTACATACTCAAAAATTACATATTGGGTCCTTACCACGTAGCTTGCTCATAGAGATGAGGCAACCATCGAATCCTAAAAATCATCCCATCAGCTCTTTAGGCTCCCCTTGACATAAACTAAATAACCATTTCATTAATATTTTATTTTCAGGTTCGCGAACTACAAAACTTCTGAAAAATTGATTTACACATATTTTAAAATCTATATGGGTTGAAGTGTTGTTAAACCGGTTTTGAAATTATTGAACTAGTTGAATTAAGTAAAACGAGCATGTTAGTGTTTATACACTTAGCTAATATTAGAGTATGTTGAAATTTGTGATTGGATTATAAATGTATTACTTCCAAATTCGACACCGAAGCCAGATAACCAACGAAGGGGTATCAGAGCACTAATGACAACAAGAATGTGTTGCGGAAGCAAATAATTGACTCTAGTTAATTAGAACAACCGATATCGAAAGAAGAAAGTGGAAGATTTGGTCAATGAGCTATCGATACAACCATAATGGGCATTGGCTTGGTACTGATATGAAAGGAGATATCGGCAAAGCAGTGCCGACACTGAAAGCATTCAATATGGATTCAACTCTAAAAGCATACATGTGATACCAAAGGCAGATAATAAGGAAGGACCAAAAGCATATGTTCCAAAATCCAGAACCAAGAAAGGAAAGTATGAAACCAAATCAAGATGAAGCAACAGGCTATCAAAACTAATATGCTTAGTGTCGATATCGATACACGGAAGCTACTTCAAAGTCACTAGAAGAGACCCCAATACCTTGTTATCGTAGAGCGGACACAAGATCCAAATAAATTGGAGTAAGACGAAAGCAGAAAAGTAAGGTATCAACACTAATTTTCTTAGTGTCGCTACTGAAACAGATGAAGATACCAAGGTTATAGGAAATGGAAGCATAAGGGAAATACTTTGAAGATTTGCAATCGATACCAAAGCTTACCGCCAAGACCTAAAGTAGCTCTCGAATCTATCTATACCAACTTGTTGGTATCGGTACACTGTGAATATGTGGCATCAAATTTATTAGTAAGTGGAGTCGATAGCAACATTTAGAAGAGGAAAGCAGACCGAAACCCGAGAGCCGACACCGAAAGCAATTAATACAGCCGACACCGACACTCAATGCTCTGGTCGAACCCATAAGTGAGCTTCTGCTGATTATTACCAAAAGGGGCCCATTTTCCCCATAAATAACCTAGGGGTCTCATTTGAAAGGACTTTTTTCTCATTCTCATATCTTGTAATCCTTTCTTATAGAGTAAACCCTAATTTCTAAATCAATTTAGGGATTTCACTTAGAAACTTCTATGTACTTTACAAAGCGATCAATAAAGAGAGAATAATACTCGAGATTAATATAATGAATTCTATTATCTCTCATGCTGCTAATTTCTATATGTTTCTTCACGACAAAGCTCCATGCATAAGCCATTACCCAAAATACCCTTTTACAAGCTGTTTAGTTTTCTAACTTGCATTGCATTTAGGGAACCCATGTCCCAAGGAAACTATTGGTCTTTGAGTCTCTTAAGCGTGATACTCACCCCTTGAGGGAAGAGCAACTAATCTTTGGGCTCAAAACCTTGATATCTAGGAAACTTTAACGACCCAGATTCCTGGTCGATTTATTTTTGAATATTTAATATTGAGTTGATAATATATATCGATTTTTATATTGAGTTATCGATTTAATAATCAATTTCGATTTGATATCGAATATATTAAATTATCGTAATACGATTTATATAATTAATTTCGAAGTTAGAACTGAGCCAAAATGATTCAGATGATCAATATAAATTGCATTTGACTATAAATGATAATAATTTACTATCGTAGAATGGATTATTTTTGAATTTAAATTATATTATAACAATTTAATATGAGTATTCTGTATATATGTTCGAATTAAATTTCAATATTAGTTCATAGATTTTAGAATAACGTTAATATTGAAAGTTGGCCGGTGCATTAAAACAAGGGTTCGTGATTTCAACATATAGACCCTGGGACATTTGATTAGTAGATAAGCTCGAAATCGAATCAAATATCAAATCAAATTAAATCAATAATCAAATTGTATTTAATTTTACGTACCTTAAGCTACCCTACCTATAACACTTATTCCTTAGTGCCTAAGACTTCATCATCTATAAATCGCACCTACTTACTTTTCTATTTCTTTCTCCTGCAAACCAAAAACGAGCTTCCATTCTCCCCATTTTCTCAAACTACTTCTCTATCTCATTCATTTCCCACTTTAAAAATAGTCGTCACCCCTTTATTCACTCCATTCAAACAAATTGAATCCATTTTAAAATCAAAAATTGCAACGTCCTGTTAATAAAATCAAACCGTAGATCTTAATAAATAAAAAAATGATAGAAGTCAAAATCGAGGATCACAAGAGCTGAATCTCGACTGGAGTTCGACGAAAGGCAGATTAATGTAGGGTTCGAAGAAAAATTGCGGATCCTTGAAGTTCGATGTCAACAACTGGAAGCAGTCGCGGGTGTAAAGTGAGTAGTGTTGCGCGATCTTCGATTTTGGGGCACTGCTCCTAGTGTTTGACCTAGTTCAAGTGAATTTAGGTTAGTGCGATGAGATGGAGGGGGTCGCGACCTTCTGGGTTTGTGCGAGTTGATTAAGTGGTGCCGTTGGGTGATAGAAGCAGCGAGATGGAAAGAAAAATGGGATCGTTGTTTTCCTGTAGTACGCGATGATGAGGTAGTTGCAGTGTTAGTAATCGCAGTTTGGGGGATAAGGAAGATCCGGTTGTGTCAGGAAATAGGTTGTTCGATCCTTATTATTGGAGATGGCTTTATTGAGAACTATGGTGAAGGGGAAAGAGTAAGAGTTGGTGTAGAATCGGTCGATGACCAAGGCAATGGATTTTCAGATTGCATTGGAGCTATGGTTGTGGTGTTGCAGTTTTTAGATGGTAGCTTAGCTGGGTGGAGATGATGTTAGTTAAGCTGTGGACTTTGGTGAATTGGCTTGCGAAATTGGGGCAGAAGCTTTTAAAAATGTAAATTAAGGTAATCATTTTAGTTTAGTAATTAATTCTTTTAATTACATTTAAACAGTTCAGTAGCTAAATAATGAATATAAATTGTTAAATTTATTCAAGATTTGATCGAACGGGATCAGTCGTTTTAATTCGTATATGCAGGATATCTGATCGGGAATTAAATTGGAATCAGAATAGTAAAGGGAAAATTTACGGTGAGTAAATCTCACTCAAATTTATTTAAATTATTTTTTATTTGTTAAAAATAATTGTTTATTGGTTGTTTGCATGCATTGAAATATTATTGTGGATATAATGTACATATATATACTAGTTACTTAGGTTTGGTGATTGTGGTTATATATATA
Source organism: Allium sativum (assembly GCA_030737875.1). NCBI lineage: Eukaryota > Viridiplantae > Streptophyta > Magnoliopsida > Asparagales > Amaryllidaceae > Allium > Allium sativum. The sequence continues at coordinate 957,068,161 of CM060909.1, forward strand.
TATATATATATATATATATATCGGTGGTTGGATTTCCATAGTATCATTAGCGAATGCCTGCAATACCAATAGCGGATGACCCTATGTGCCCCATAATATGATAGTGGATGACCTTCTATACCGCGATATTCTGCCTCGAAGCAGGATGGGTATTATTATGTGGCTAACGTCTGTGGATGCAGGAAAACAGGTTGAAGGGATCCAACTAGATTCCTCAAAAATATTATTTTTTGTTTGTTTCATATATATTGTCATATATGATGTGTTTGAAAACCTGTGATAAATAATTGGGTGTTTTTGATTTGTTGAATATCACTGGGCCTAAATGTTGATTTATAAAAATATCATGAAAAGGATATTTCAAGATTTAAAATGGAAAATCTATTTTAAAAAAAAATAGAATTTTAATTTCGAATGGGGTAAGAAATATTTACTTGTTTTGAAAAATAAAAAAACAAGTAATTAAATAATACAAGAAATTGAGTTGGTGAATTAATAAACAACGTTTATAAATTAAATAATGTGAGGAATTTAAGTGATTTTATAAACGTCGTTTATAACTGAAATGGAAAAATTATCATTTTGACAACTTGGGAAGTCTAAATTCAGATGCGAATTTAAAAAGGAAAAATTATTTTTCCAAAGCAGAAATTTAATTTCAATTGGATATGAAATCGAGACTTGTTTAAATATATAAACAAGTAATATAAACGATGTTTATAAATAAAGAAAATGATCATTTGGATAATTTAAATATTTAAATTCAAATATGAATTTAAAATGAGAATTTGAGGATCGTATTAAAAAGGGAACCATGAAATTTATTCTAATATTCAGAATGTAAATTGAATTAAAATAAATCCATACGGATTTATGATATGAATTCGACTATGTAGGATTTATTAAACATATACTATTTCCAGAAACGATATTTAGATTGTATTAGATATAAAATGAAATTAAATTTGAAAATAGATTCTACAATTATATGTATAAGTTATAATAAATATATCAGAATGGAATTTGAAATGATAACTTATTTTAATAAAACAAGGAAGTTAAATTTATAAATGACGTTTATAAATTGAGTGAGATAAATTATCATTAGATAATTTAGAATATTTAAATTCAAGTATGAATTTAAAAAGTGAATTAGAAAACGGTTTGAAATAGAATGATAAATTTTATTCCAGAAATAGGAATATAAATTGAAGTGAGAAAAATCCAACGAATTTATAATTAGAATTCGATTATATCAAATTTTGTAAGTAAATTTATTTATAAAGGGAATTGGAATTTAATATAGCAAATTGTGAATAAATAATATTATAACCGAGCAAATGAAAAAACGAGGATTATAAATAATCGAAATATTAAGTTGAATTGGGAAAATTGGTTTAATATATAATAAAATATATTAGAATGGAGTTGATATTTATTATAAACGAAGTTTAAATGTTTATATATATAAATATAACTTAAAGAAACTCGCCGCAGTGCGGTAGTTCATAATTTGGCGTTTCGAACTTCAATTGAGCATATATAACTCAATTTAAGTCGGAATTCTTTGAAATAAGAATCTTCAGAACCGATTTGATAATAATTTTCTAGTGGAAGAGAAAAATCTGGATTTTGTTTTATAGATATTGAGTTATGTCAAAATCAAATTTTCAGATTAGAAGCGCCGTAACCGTTATAAAACCATAACAGTTTTTTTAAAAAATCTGCCTGATGAAATCAAAGGCAGCAAGGTTACTCGCCTGTCTACCACAGTGGCTCCCCTGTTGATTAGTCCAACACAGAGGCAATAGTCCCAACCGGTTTATTGGATTTATAGGTGCCCACCTCTACGTCTTGAATGGAAGAAGGTCTACCAGGTATTGAACCCACGACCCCATTAACAGGAAGCAGGAATCATACTGTTGCGCCACTACTCACGGACACCATAATGGTTGATTAATTAAAATCAAAGTATTTTAAGTTAATAAAAATGGGTTTTAAATTTCAAAATCCAGATCAGAGTTGTAAAATAAATACGAACTCAAGTTGTATAAATGAAATGATTTTTGACACAAAAATCACATTTTTAATTATGTAATAGAATTAACTAATTTGAAGAATAATTAGTTAATCGAGTTTTGAATCGAAATTGGGTCTTGGATAAGTGAATGGGTTTATGAATTTATATTCGAAATCGAATACGAAACTCGAGTTGAAAATGGAATTAGATCAAGTTCATAAGTAAATTAAAATATATTTGAATGTGATGTGTTCAAATAAAAAGTGTAATGGAAAAATAGATAATTAAAGAATTAATTAGCGAATTGAGTTAAAAATGATTGGAATGAGTTGGAATCAATTGGAAATGAATGTATATGGGTTAGATAGTAATGGAATAAAGTGTTTAAAGATTTATAATTCGTGTGCCCAACAAAAATATACACGTTTAAATTCCATAAGAGTTTTTATGCGCCGAATCGGCAAGCCACTTGGCTTTTTGATTTTCTTTTTGAATGGAAAGGGCCTAGAGAGGCAAGTTGAGGTTTGAGCTATTGACCGGTACAAAGGAGGTGCTGGCGAAATTTTCCAAAAATTTAACGAGATAGAATATTTTTAAGAATATTTGATAACTAGAAATCAATATATCGATATATAGAATTCGATAAGAAAACGAACTTAGAACAGAATATCATAAACAAAAAGGAAATCTAAAATTAAATCTAGTGAAAATATAAGGAGAAATGTATATACGTTTTAAAATGAATAATTGGCTTTTATGGCGTTGATTATTCAAGGTAAGTGGGCTTGTCCATTTTGAAGTCAAGAATGTTATTCAGTCAAGGTCTGAGTGGTAGTTGTACCCCAATTTGATTAATTTCATTATTTACCGATAAATAGCAATATTCAGCTTAGAAGAAAAATGTTTGAATACGATTTATTTGAATTCAGTATTTTGGGTTGTTGTAACGATATTTTACACAACATTCGTTTTAGCCCAAGAAAGTGGAACTTTGGAAATATAATAATAAATATTTCCTAAGTATGGAAACAAACGAGCCGGGAAAAGGGATAAGTAATTGGAATGTTTTTTTCTAATTTTACATAGAAGATATTTTTCTACGTATCGAAAATAAAAGGAGTCAATATATGGAAATGTTTTCCAAATAGTGTAAGGGGCCAAGATGATTGTCGAAAATATCGTGTTGACGAATATTGATAAGGAAATGGAGAAGTGATTTAATTAATAAAATATTATTTAAGGAACCAATGATTGTTTGATTCTTGATTACTTGTTTTTCTTCAATAGTTAAATAACCGACTGTTGAAGTATTTGCCAATATCATTGTCAACATGGAGAGATTGGTTGGATTATTATCCGAGAACAACTCCGTATTGGCAGTAGCGTTGCGAATCAGATTATATGAAGATAATCAAAGATAGAGTAAAGTGCAAGGGATTTTTATGTTAATCCTAGGTAGAAATTACCTATGATGGGTTAATGGAAATTGTGCCTTCGGTTTCTTTCAATCCCAGAGCGAATGTATATGGACGAATGTCTGACAAAGAATTTCCAATGATCGCATATGTTGGTCTGTATAAATATATATGGTGGCGGAGAATTTATTCTCTTTTCATAATATCCAGATTATATGTGTGAAAACCAATTAATGGTCAATGGAACAGACAATGTGTCATTCAAAGTGATTGTGTTATCAATGAAAAGTAAGTAAGCGTAGCCTCATGCCTCAACAACTGGGAAGTGGCAAAAAACAGACAGGCGGCATGGCTAAGTGGGTGGCTCCCAATTAGGGTATATTATCGCCTATCTAGAGAAATTCATTTCATTCTTTATTCTGTTCGATGCTGTCCCATTCGGGAAAACAGTTGCTGATCCCAACTGTTGGTTATATACATTTGATACACTCAAGTGAAATGATTGGTCGGTCATGTGTGGTCGGGTTACAAGATGTTCTTGTTGAACCCAGTGTATTCTCCTCTAGAGATACACTATCGGAAGGTGGTTCCATACCTTATCATAGTTGGAAATTCATTACCCAATAAGTGATCGCGGTTTTGATTTTATATTATATATGTGGATCGTGAGATGCAAACATTCCACTTGATTGTTATTTATTTGATTTAGACACTATTATAATATCAGAAGAGTTTTGATGTAAAGATTATTGTTTCTTGCTAAAGGATTTTGAAAATTAAATCAAGTGTTTTGGATTTTCATAAGGAGAAAACCTTATGCGTGTTATACGGTGTGGTCTTAAGAGATATCATTTATTTTCTCAAACTGTTTTAAATTGTTTACTCATACCAGTCCTATGACTGACCCAGAGTTTACATTGTTTTGTTTTACCTAAACTCTTGGGTGCCTAAATTTGTACGGGCAGTCAAGTAGTTCAGGATTATATAGATTTATCTGATGGAGCTTGGAGCAGGAGGCTTCAGTGTTAGATATTTAGAGTTTATTCCGTTGTGTTGTATTTGTGATATACTTTGATAATATATGTAAGTCCAAATACAGTTGTATTTCAAAAGTGATTATTTATATATTATATTTTATTCTGCTGCGATTGTGAGATTTCGTATTGTTGTTTCTGTTCTTCTTCTTTGTCCTTTTTCTTCTTATTTCATAATGATTCGTATTTCTGTGCAATTTGGGTTGGACGTGTGGTGTATTTAGTCAACTCAGATAGTATGGATTTGCGGTCCATTACAGTTGGTATCAGAGCTTAAGTTGAGCGAACACCTAGGCTTTGGTGGGTGATTACTCATTAGAGATAGGGTCAGCAGTACCCTATAATGAGTTTGAGTGTATATATATGAGATCGCGTATTTGTTAATTGATATAAAAAATATTTTATATTGTGTTAGCTAGTCTATTGAGTAGTTTATGAATTTTGGTCGAATCGTGGGACGCCACGACATTGATACGAGTTTATAAACACTTGAACAAAAGGTTGGACACGATATTGTTTTAGTGTGGGTAAATGAAATAATTTACCCAAAACTATCTTATTGATATAGAATGAATAATTTTCTAAATTTATTAATATATGGATGACTTGATTGTTATTATAATCAAATAAGGTTATAAAAAATTGGAATGGTTATCTATAACCAAATAGAACTTGTATACGAATATAAAAAATACAAATAAGGTGAAATGGAATTGAATTAAAACTGGAAATTTAAATCTCGGAAAGTTGGAAAATATTTTTCCGAAGTATATTAAAATAATATAGCTTTGTGTGGAAGGACTTTTGAATTAAAATAGTTTTAAATTGATTTTGAAAGTGATAAAGCACTGAACTAACTTCAGTGGTTGGAAAGTAATTCTGATAACGACTGCAGCATTATCAGTGTTTATTTTCTAGTTTCTAAGTGATGGATGGCTACCATAGAAAAGTTTAGATGGAAATTTGTTTGAAAGAAAATCAATTCGTTTAAAAATTCGAACGTTTCGAATTTGAGATGGAAATACATACATGTATATATTTTTGTGATTTCAAAAGGATCTAAAATAAAAGATCCGGGAATTTGAATTTTGAAATTAATATTTTACTTAAGCAAGTTAAATGGATTGAAATAAATAATTTGATTAGAATCAATTTGAATAAATTTGTGTTGAATCAATTTGAATGGAATATGAATTAATTGTAAATCATTTAGATAAAATGAATGTAAGCATGATATTCAATATGAATGAAAACCAAAATTTTGGTGGAACTAAATTTATTGAAATATGAAGAGTTGAGTTTCAACATAAGTGAGTTTTTGAAAAGTAAATGGGTTGGTAGCATTTTTCTTACCATAGTAATTTCGGGGACAAAATTCTTTCAAAGGAGGAAGAATGTAACAACCTAGATTTTGGTCGATTTATTTTTGAATATTTGTTACTGAGTTGATAATATAAATCGATTTTAATATTGTGTTATCGATTTAATAGTCAATTTCGATTTAATATCGAATATATTAAATTATCGTAATATGATTTATATAATTAATTTCCAAGTTAGAACTGAATCAAAATGATTCAGATGATCAATATAAATTGCATTTGACTATAAACGATAATAATAATAATTTATTATTGGAGAATTGATTATTTCTGAATTTAAATTATATTATAACGATTTAATATGAGTGTTCTGTGTATACATTCGAATTAAATTTCAATATCAGTTCATAGAATTCAGAATGGCATTGTAATATTGAAACGTTGGTCAGTGCATTAAAACAAGGGTTAATGATTTCAATATATGGACCCCGGGAAATTTGACTAGTAGATAAGCTTGAAATCGAATCAAATATCAAATCAGATTAAATCGATAGTCAAATCGTATTTCATTTTATGTACCTTAAGCTACCCTATCTGTAACACCTATTCCTTAGTGCCTAAGACTCATCATCTATAAATTACACCTACTTCCTCTTCTATTTCTTTCTTCTGAAAACCACAAAACGAGCTTCCATTCTTTCCATATTCTCAAACCGCTTCTCTATCTCATTCATTTCCCATTTTAAAAACAGCCGTGACCCCTTTATTCACTCCATTCAAACGAATCGAATCCATTTCAAAATAAAAAATGGCAGCGCCCTGTTAATAAAATCAAACCGCAGATCTTAGTGAATAAAAAAAATGATGGAATTCAAAATCGAGGGTCGCGAGAGCTGAATCTTGACTCGAGTTCGATGAAAGGCAGATTGATGTAGGGTTTGAAGAAAAATCGCGAATCCCTAAAGTTCGATGTCAACAACTGGAAGCAATCGCAGGTGTAAAGCGAGTAGTGTTGCGCGATGTTCGATTTTGGGGAACTGCTCTCAGTGTTTGACCTAGTTCAAGTGGAGTTAGGTTAGTGTGATGAGATGGAGGGGGTCATGACCTTCTGGGTTCGTGCGAGTTGAGTAAGTAGAGACATTGGGTGATAGAAGTAGCGAGATGGAAAGAAAAATGGGATCGTTGTTTTCCTATAGTGCATGATGGTGAAGTAGTGCGATGTTAGTAATCACGGTTTAGAGGATAAGAAAGACCCAGGTGTGGCAGGAAATAGAGTGTTTGATCCTTATTATTGGAGATGGCTTTAATGAGAATTGTGGTGAAGGGGAAAGAGTAAGAGTAGGTGTAGAATCAGTCGATGACCAAGGCAATGGAGTTTCTGATTGCCTTGGAGCTATAGTTGTGGTGTTGCAGTTTTTAGATGGCGGCTTAAGCTGGGTGGAGATGATGTTAGTTAAGCTGCAGACTTTAGTGAATTGGCTTACGAAATGTGGCAGAAGCTTCTAAAAAGTAAATTAAGGTAATCATTTTAGTTTGGTAATTAATTATTTGAATTACATGTAAATAGTTCAGTAGCTAAATAATGAATATAAATTGTTAAATTTATTCAAGATCTGATCGAACGGAATCACTCGTTTTAATCCGTAGATGCGGGATATCCGATCGAGAATTAAAATGGAATCAGAATAGAAAAGGGAAAATTCATGGTGAGTAAATCTCACTCAAATTTATTTAAATTATTTTTATTAATTAAGAATAATTGTTTATAGGTTGTTTGCACGAATTGACATATAATTGTGGTTATATATATATATATATATATATATATGTTAGTTATTTAGGCTTGGTGATTGTGGTTATTATATATATATATATATATATATATATATATTGGTGGTCAACAGCACTCAAGGCTTACACACACGTCATACCCATTTACTTCCCAGTGGATTAACCTAATATAGTATATATGTAGCTACCCCTTAATGTTAAGGTGCACCCATGGTACCCCACTCGCACGGTCTCCACCGTAATGCCACAAAAATGAACGCAGTCCCTCATCCTATGCCGGAGTGACGTACGGATCTCTACACAACAGTGTTACATTCCGTATATATCTATCATTACTACGCTATGTAAGCATACGCACTGCCACCGTCGATCGAATCAGATTTCATACCGAAGTAATGCCCTCAAGTCTACGATACACCATCCAAAGTCGATATGCATGTATCTAGACTATCCCATATACGTATCGTCAAACGTATTTAATGCCTTAACCGCACATAATGTGCACCAAGTTCGGTGGCAGGGCTATACAAGAAACACATAACTCAGTCGGGTGCTTTTCCATATCTGTATAGGCCCTTCTTTAAGAGCGTCTATATACAGATATTCCTAGGGGGTTGTTTTTCATGCTGGCTTTGGCCCCACCTCGGACCCTCCCTCAACTAGTAAAGACTACAAGAGCTAAGCGACTTGCCCCAAACAACAAACAATCTAAACAACCAGTTGGCGTCTCCCCTCAACCATACCCCAATAGTGAAAGTTGAATGGTCTATTGGGTTTATCTCTAGTCTTTTCTCATTCCCCGACTGCTAATGACGGGTACTCGACGATCTACTATCTCTGTTGGTCCTGAACTCTACCTCCCCGTTGAGGCGACCGCTGAATCACCCGAGTATCACCGCGTCACAGCATTCCGACTCCAAAGCTACTTTTATAGTCAAGGCCCACCCACCTAGTACTTACGCCCAGACCCAACCTCTGAGAGCACAGCCTAAACATCTGGCAGCACACAGAGGACTACCAGGAGCACCTTATGTTCCTCAAGAAGCTACGTGCTTCCTCCTTCCGGTCCTTCAGAGCTGCTAGAATGATCAGATGAACGTGCGTGCCCCTCGTGCCTTATGACACCACGATGATCTAGCTCGTTGGGTTATTCACCCTCAAACATGCGGACTGGTTCAAGTGCCTCATTTCAATGTGTCATTAGACCCTATGTCTAAGCATTTTTTACGCGCTTGCTTTACCTCACCAGGTTTCCATTTAACTTGGTTATTCCCATTCACATTGAATTCTTAATCAAGTTACCAAGTTCCTCTTGCTTATTAATTTCAATCATATAACTTAGCCCATTTAAGTTATTGGTAAGTCCACAACATGTTATTCTCTAGATTGTGGTCCAAGGTATATAATCCATAATCCCTTTGGTATTCTTGTTTGATTCAAGGTTACAATAACATGTTCTACATAATCTGTAATTAAGTATATCTCAATTCACATGTTTTCTTTTTAACATTTCAGCCATTATTTATGATTAAATATAACTTATTTCATTTCATAAGTTTTTCTCATTCTTTCTCATTTAATCATAATTCCATTTTACATCGTCACTACAATTTATCGTTGTTTACATATTATTTTCGTTCTCTTAACTAAGGTCCACTAATAAGTTTCTCTTCCCATAAATATAACTTACGTTTTTCTTGTCCGTAGATTTCATATTATCGTTCTTGTAAATAACTTAATTTACAATTAAGTACCACTTATCCCCTTACATAAGCTATTCTATTCCCTTTATCATTATTATAACCTAAGTTATAATTTCAACTTGTCCCTAGGATAAGCCTAAACATGTTATTCTTATCAGTAGATTTTATACTTCCATGCTTACAGATTAATTTACAATTAAGTACAACTTCTTTTCTCTACTTATTACAAACAACTTGTTTCAGTTTTCCCTATTTACTGATTACTTAATTTATAATTAAGTGCCACTTATCACATTTCACTGGTTATCTCACGTCCATACCAGTTTATTATAACCTAAGTTATAATCTCCACTTGTCCCTAGGACAAGTCTACCTATTATACAACATTTTTATTAATCTAATTTATTTATAATAGGTTACTATCATTTCTCGTTTATCCCCTTTTCTTTATTGTCATAATTATCTTTCATTCAATTCCAATTATTACCATTAGTTACAATTAACGTTGTTTATCAGTCTTGCTATATATATATATATATATATATATATATATATATATATATATGTGTGTGTGTGTGTGTGTGTGTGTGTGTGTATTTATGCACTAGACCTCTCACATTAAGCCTACACTTATGGATGCTGGATTTGTCGGGTAGGTCCGGGCAAACTTCTACCACAAGTTGACTTAACCTCGTGTCTTAGCGCCACTACATGTTTTATTTATACACTTAGACCCCTCATATTAGATTTACCACTTATGAATGTTGGATATGCTGGGTGGTTCCGAGCAGAATTCCATCACAAGTGTAATCTAACCTCATGTCTAAGCGCGTTATAGTGTTAAATTACTATGAATCTAGGCATGTTCTCTCTTTAACAATTATTCCTATTTCATTATCGGTTTTTATGCCCCTTTCCCAAGTCACATTTATTATGTACCATATGCCTAATTTAAGATCTTTAATCATAATTTGATTAGCCCCAACTCGCTTATTTTCGTTTTTACCATCCTTATGCAACATGCTAACAAGTCTCTTGAAAGCGGCCTCCATCGCACGAAAATCCTTTCGAGGCTTGAGAGAAAATAAGATGCAGGTGAAACCACTGCAGCTAAAGATGGAGGTTGGGCACTTCTTTTCCCTTCGACATGTACCGTAGTTTTAACATGCCTATGGAACCATGCCGAAATAGGGAAACCCTTCCGGGAAGAAATGATTTCCCAAACAAAAAGGAAAAGGAATCAAGCGGGGAATCGAGAAGATATTTATGGCTTTGGGAAATATTCTTTTCAAAAACAAACTTTTTATTTTAAAATACTTTGTTTTTGAGACCTTTTTGGAAACCAATTTCAAAATACTTTATCCGATCTTATAACCATATGCTCTTATACCAAATGTAACACCCCGCGTCCGTTAATGTCACCCACTAAGGGAATGCATTAAGTTTTGTGAAGCGTTATAGGTAAATAAGAACATAATAGCACAAGATAGACATGTAAAATAACAGCGGAATTAAAAACTTTATTTAAATCAAAACATCTTGGTCCCAAATACTGAGTTTACATCATAAGTAACTAATTACATTAATAAATTGTCTTACCAAAAATATCAGAGTACAAAAGCATAAAACCATATTTCCCTTGCAAAGCCATAAAAGAATTGACAAGAAGTCAAAGCAATACATCTATATCCAAAATCCATGATTAGCTGAAAGAATCCAAATCAACTCTAAGCACTTCCACCCTGAGAACCTGGGGGGGGGGGGGGGAACGGAAGAGAGAGAAGAGGAAACAAAAAGGGTCAGACATAAAGTCTACTGAGCCCAATTAGTTTTAAATATAAATAAAAGTATCATGGAAGGTATATAAAACTGGAAGAACAAGATAACAGTAACAATAACAAGTGTGAACTGAGAAAGATAAGATGAACAGGATATATTGCGCTTCTTAAATACATTTCTCTGCACCGCGCAGATACAAGTATATCAGAAATAGAATGATCCCTACTAATACCATTCGATTACATTTTCTTGGTTATTAGGTTGCTTGGGTTAATAGCACTCAAGACTTATACGCACATCGTACCCATTTACTTTCTCATGGATTCACCTAATACAATATATATGGCTATCTCTCAATATTGAGATACACCCCATGGTACCCCACTCGCACGGTCTCCACCGTAATGAACGCAGTCCCTAATCCTACGCCGAAGTGACGTATAGATCTCTATATAAAATGTTACGTTCCGCATATGTCTATCATTACTATGCTACGTAAGCGTATGGACTGCCACCATCGATCGAGTCAGATTTCTTATCGGAATAATGCCCTCTAGTCTATGATACACCACCCAGAGCAGATATGCATGTATCCAGACTGTCCCACGTATGTACTGTAATTGTAGCTCGATGCCTCAATCGGACGTTCTCTAATGTGCACCGAGTTCTGTGGCAGGGCAAAGCAAGAGACACGGAACTCGTTCGGAAACTTTTCCATATCTGTACAGGCCGCCTTTAAGTTCCTTCAAATACAGATATTCCTCAGGTCTATTTTCCATGGTGGCAATGGCCCCACCTTGGCCCTTCCCTTAACTAGTAAAGACTATATAGCTAAGCGACCACCCCTAATACAACCAATCTAAACATCTATTAGCGTCTACCCTCAACCCCATACCTCGATAGTGAAAGGTGAAATGATATCTTGGGTCTAGCTCTAGTCTTTTCGCATCCCGCTGGCTATTGATGATGGATATTCGACGGTCTACTATCCTGGTTTGTCGTGACCCTCTCTACCTCCTCGTGAGGCAACCGTCGAATCATCCTGGTGTCACCTCGTCACAACATTGACTGCATAGCTACATCTTCAGTCAAGGCCCACCGACCTAGTAGTTACGCGCAGACCCAACCTCTACGAGTACAGCCTAAGACATCTATCACCGCACAGAGGACTACTAGGAGCACCTTACGTACTTCAGGAAGCCGCGTGCTTCCACTTCTAGTCCTTTGGAGCCGTCATAACAATCAGAAGAATGTGCGGTCCCCTCGTGTCTTATAACACCTCGATGACCTATCCCATTGGGCTATTCATGCTCAAACGTATGGACTGGTCCAAGCGCCTTTCTTTAATATGTTGTTAGACCCTATATCTAAACATTCTTTTACGCAATTTCCTTTCCTCACCAGGTTCCCATTTACTTGGTTATTCCCGTTCATATTGAATTCTTATTCAAATTACCAAGTTTCTCTTGCTTATTAATTTCAGTCATATAACTTAATCCATATAAGTTTATTAACGACCCCATAACATGTTATTTTCTAGATTGTGGCCAAAGGTCTCCTTAATACAATAACGTGTTCTCTTTTATATTAGTTCATTGTTACATCATTACAATAACGTGTTCTCCTTAATACATTATTAAGTATAACTCAATTCACATGTTTCCTCATTAACATGTCACTTACCATTTATGATTAAATATAACTTATTTATTTTATAAGTTTTTCCTCATTCTTTCTCATTTAATCATAAATTCAGTTTACACCGTCACTACAACTTATCGTTGTTTACTTAGGAGATTATTACGCATATCTAATTCTATCATTTCTACAAGTTATGCTTACCCTACAAGGGTGTCTTTAATTACATAACTTTATTTTATTTTCCACCGGTTATGTATACCACTAGGTGTCTTTAATTACATAATCTTATTGGGTTAAGATCGTGGGCCTATATGTAAATATTACCCACCTCTGTATTTTACGTAAACCACTCACTACCTATCCAGTTTTACTTAACCCTAACTCAAGTTCATAATATTACAATCGTTATGGATTAAATTAGGTTAAGTAATCCGATTCATTATTATGTCCAATTATGGTTATAATGGGCAAGACCTACCACATTAGGCCCACAACATGTGGATGTTGGATATGTCGGTCGGGTCCAGGCAGCCTTATTCCATAGTTGGGCCTAACCTCGTGTCTTAGCCCGATTCGTATTTGTGCACTTAGACTTCTCACATTATGTTCAACATTAGTGGCTACTGGATATGTCGGTCGGGTCCGGGAGACTTCCGCCACTAATGCAACCTAACCTCGTGTCATAAGTACAATTACAATTCCTAATTGTAATTACTAAATATTCCATTTTTATCCAAATCTACCTATGTCGTTATAGGTGATTATTTCTCTTTTTCCCCATATTTGATTATATGCCGAATTCACTATTCAAATCATAGAATTTTACACCCCTTTTCAATTAACCTTTTAATTATTCACCATATGCTCTTTTTCCCAAGTTATAAGTCAAGGCATATATATGTATGCTATGCACAAACCTAAATCTACATATTTTCCAATTTATGTCCCTAGTCCATATTCACCCATTTCAGTACAAGTTATACCCAAATCCATATTCGCATATTTTCCAATGTATGCCTAAAATTCATATTCACATACATCCCAATTTATGTCCAAAATCCATATTTAGACATGTCCCATTTTATAACCAATTCCAGATTTACAATTATTGCAATGCGTGCCTAAGTTCATATTATCCAACAAGACATATGCCCCCAAATCCATATTCGTATATTTCCAAATTATGCCCAAATTTAGATCCATATTTTCCAATATCAATTATGCCTCAAATTATGTCTTTCCCAATCGTTCGCAATTTCGCATGTTCGCATTTTTCCACGTTAGAACTAGGCTCGAAGGTAGCCTGGCTATATAAAAATAAAAAGGGAAAAGAGGGAGAGAAGAGAATCAAGAATAGGCATAATAACAAATCAATAATAAACTAATAGAAATAGGCATAAACTGAATATGCATATTATGACAAGATTTAACATGGTGGCGATATGAACATATAAAAGCAGATCTTATAACTATGTCATAATAGAAGTGATTAGACACCGATTCAAGATCCAATTTTTATATACATATCAAGATTACTATTTAAATATTCAGATCTAAAAATAACATGAACTCACAATGAATAGATCTAAGGAAATGGATCCAAATTACTGTGAAGAACATATTGAATAAATTGTTGTAACCGTCGCTAAATGTGTTGTAGCAATCGTTGAATTTGTATAACATTTGCTGAATTAGATTTGGAGTAGATTAGGCCATTCAATCTTCGTTGCAGCGGAGCTTCGTCGTCACCAATGTTTTTAGATGAATAAAACCTAGGTGTAGAGTCTTTATATAGCCTAAGGTTCATGAATCTAGCTCCAAAATTGTCTAGGTTCAGAAAAGAAGTTTCCAAAGCCACAGGTAGGTCGATCCCCCTTCAGTGGTTCGACCCCTAGGTCGACCCCCCTTCATGGGTGTCGACCCCTAGGTCGACCCCAGGGTCGACCCCCATGAGCCTGATCGACTCCTAGGTCGACCCAACAGGGACTCGAGTTGACTTCAAAATGTAAGCCCTTCCTCGATTTGTGCGTCAGATTTCTGGTTTTGCTGATTTTTGAATATTTTTGAATTTATATGTATATATATATCTTTCTTATATGCATACAAACTGCAAACCTTAATAACTTCTTCATGCGGTGTCGGATTTATGCAAACCAAATGTCTATCTTGACTAGAATTTCAAGATAGACGCAACAGCATGGTCCATTTGATAGAATTCTGAATATTTACTTATGTTTTCCTTAATTAATTGTTATTAGTGTATTTCAGATTGATTATTCTTTAATTCATCATCTTAAGCGTCGTTAAAATTTCGGGGTGTTACATATACTCTGCCGAATTCAATTTTGTTTTGATAAAACTTCTTCTCTCCACACTCTCTACTCTCTGAATCAGGTGCTATTGAAGAGTTATAAGGCTGTTTTGTAATTGCTTGGGTTGAATAAACCTTGTTTGTAAATCAAAGAGGAATCAGTGTATCCTTGTAGCCATGAAACCAAGGAATAGGAGTCGGTGTGTCCTTGTTGAGCTGTGAAATCAAGGAATAGGAGTAGGTGTGTCCTTATTGAGCCGTGAAATCAAGGAATAGGAGTCGGTGTCTCGTTGTTGAGCTGTGAAATCTAGGAAGGTGTAATTGACTATTGAAATAGTAATAAAACTCTGAGCAATCCAGTGTTGTGTAGGACTGGACGTAGGAGTAATCCGAACTATTATAAAATCCGGTGTGTTCTTTCTTTTTCTGTATTTTTATTTCCATTTATCTTATTTGTGTTTGAATCTACGTCTGTGGTTGTGTTTGTGGTGTTTGATTCATTCCATAATTCACTTTAGTTTTAAATTCCATTTAAATTCTTCCCCTCTAGTATTTGCTTTGACTTAACGATCCATTCTGCAGTCCCTAATAGGATTTATATACATGAAATATTACTGAAGATTGTATATTTTAAAGATGTCAGCGATTTAGAATTTAGAGATGTTTCAAGACTCACGAGTATTCAAGATTTCAAGAGTTTAAGATAAATTTAGTTATAGAGTTGTAACACCCCGCATTTTAAATGCAAATAAAAATATGCATATATATCATATGCATAGATATATTTAAAGGAAAAATTAAATAATAATATAATTGCATGTAATAAGTCCATGCATTGAGATGAAGAAGAAGAAGATTAATAAAAGAAATTACATGCAATGTATAAAATGAGAAGAAATGCATGCAATGTAATTGAAATTGCATGCAAACATTTAAAAAGAAAATTTTGAAGAGCTTCCAGAATTTGGTCACGAGATTAGCGTCATTGCGCTCGTGGCGATTTTCTTGTCAATTTAGACCTACGGGGTGTAGAAAACAGATTTAAAATGAAAGAGATATCTTTAAATTAAATATTGTAACAAAACATGAAAAAGAGGATTGAGAAATGAATAATGTTTAGCGCTGTTCTAAGCCTTATCAAAGATAGCCTAAGTAGCTCAGTTGGTTAGAGCATGTGACTTACATACAAGAAATACAGAGTTCGATCCCCGCCAGCACCATATTTTTGTTTTAAAAAATATATGTATATAACAAGATAAAAAGGGAACAAAATATATAATTGTTCGCGTACAAAAGCTTAGCATATGCATAAGAGTTGAATATAAATGAACATAATTCAAATGGAGGGTTGCACGTGAACAAAAGAGATGTTTGAAATTTGATTTATGAGCAAGAATTATATGTATTATAAATAAATCAAATTTCAAGTCAATATATATATATACACACACACGTAGGGGGTGTCGACACCACCATATGTGTGTCGACACATGTCGACACCCAAGCAGGGATGTCTACCCCTGCGCATCATTCAGCACACATGGCGCGTTTTGATTGGTGAACATTTGTTTTTCTTGCGACATGGCCATTTCTTATTGGTCTTATGACATAGTTAGCTCTGATGGAGTTTTATTTAAATCTAAAGGACCAAATTCAATTAGCACGTCTATAAATAAGATGATTAGGTTTACTCCATTCTCATAATTTCTGAGGAGACACCAAAACTCTACCATGGCTCTCTCTCTCTCTTCTCAAATCTATTCTGAAATTAAAATGTTAGCCTAGGAAGATTATGAATCCATATCTGGAGGAGAGAGTCAATGTTAATAAACGATTATTGAAAGCAAGGCAAACTTCTAAGACCAATCTATTTAAATTATTTCTCTTTCCCTTCTCTTTTCATGAAAATAATAAATCCATGGTCGATAGGTTGTAAATCCGATTTAAAGGGAAACCATGGATGATAGAGAGGATCAGATCCAAAATTTGGGGAAAGCATGAAGGTGAGTGGGTTTAGAATATATTTTTTGAATAATAGTATCTCTATCGTTTGGCATTCCCCGTAGTGAACATATTCGATGGTTTAATTTGATGAAATGCATTACTGCACTAAAATTGATAATATGTTCAATTGGTTAATATGTTAATATGTACATTTACTTGAATGTTTAAGAAAAATAAATACTGTTGTATAGATTCATTTTATAAACCTATGAATTTGGCAAATGATAAACTATTGGATAACTACATGTTATTTTAAATACAGTTAATTACATGTAGGAAGACACGCGACATATATTGGGATTTGGGGCGTAATTTGAAATGGGATTTTGAAACATAACATATATTATGTTTTGAGACTTTAATTTGGAGGTGCAATCTGATATGAACATAAATGGTTGAAAATTTATACGTAAGATTAGTTTAAATGTTGGAAATTTATATATGTTATAGACTTGTTAAAAATGTTGGCAGTAACAACCACTGTTCATATCACATATTGATTTGTCCCATTTATATACCAGAGCCCTTACCTGTGCAAATTAGAATGGTTGTATGATTATATACATAGAAATGAATAAATAAATATGGGTTTGGGGCATCGACCAAATTATGTTAACAGATCTTAAATTGGATCATAAGTATAGAAAAATGATTTGGGCGCAAATGGGATCATATGTAAAATATGAATTGGCATAATTTGAATAATAGGAATTTAGACGCATAATCCATGATGAATGTAATAAGGTAAATGGGCATTAACACCTATAATGGCATAGGTTTAAATAATTGATTAATAATGAATGCCTAGGATTACAATTAAAAATTATAATTGCACTTATGACACGAGGTTAGGTTGCATTAGTGGCGGAAGTCTGCCCGGACCCGACCGGCATATTCAGCAGCCACTAATGTTGAACCTAATGTGAGAGGTCTAAGTGCGCAAATACGAGACGGGCTGTGACATGATGTTATGCCCAACTTGTGGAAGAAATCTGCCCGGACCCGACCGACATATCCAGCATTCACAAGTTGTAGGCATTATGTGGGAGATCTATCCTATTATAAACCATAAATGGACTTGGTAATGAATTAGACTACTTAACCTAATCTAATTCATAGGGACTGTATGAATTTGAACTAAAGTTAGGGTTAAGTAAAATTGGTTGGACAGTGGGTGGGCTAAGCAAACATGAGGGGGTGGGTAATATTTACATATAGGCCAGCAAACTTAGCCCAATAATGTTATGTAATTAAAGATTCCTAGTGGTATACATAACCTGTAGAAATAATAAAGTTAGGTAATTAAAGACACCTTTATAGTAAGCATAACTTGTAGAAATGATAATCACCTATTATAAATAAGTAGCATTAATGAAAATGTTGTATAATAGGTAAATTTGTCCTAGGGATAGGTAAGGATTATAACTTAGATTATAATAAGTTAGTAAGAGAATGGGATAACTGGTGAATTGAGTTAAGGGATACTTAATTGTAAATTAAGTAATCGGTAAAGGGGAAAACCTGAAACAAGTTAAGAAAAGGGGGAAAATATATTGTACTTAGTTATAAATTAAGTAATATGTAAACTTGGGAGTATGAAATCCATTGATAAGAATGTTTAGGCTTGTCTTAAGGACAAGAGTAGATTATAACATAGGTTATAATAAACGGGTAGAGAAACTTATTAAAGGGATTTAGTTAATAGAACTAAGTTAATAAGTAAACAACGATAATTGTATTTACAACGTAAAATGGAATTATGATTGAATGAGAAAGGATAAGGAAAGCTTATGAAATAAAATAAGTTATATTTAATCATAAATGGTAAGTGACATGTTAGTTAGAAAACATGTGAATTGGACATACTTAATTACATATTAAGTAAAACATGTTACTGTAATGATGAAATCAACAAGAAAATTTAAAAGAGAATGGGGATTACAGACCTTGGGACATAATCTTGAGAATAACATGTTGTGGGCTTATTAATAAACTTAAATGGATTAGGTTTTATGACTGAAATTAATGAGCAAGAGAAATGTGATAATTTGAAAAAGAATTCAATATGAATTGGAATAACCAAGTTAACTGGAAACCCGATGAGGTGAGACAAGCGTGTAAAAGAATGTTTAGACATAAGGTCTAATAACATATTAAAGTGCGGCGCTTGAACCGGTCTGCATGTTTGAGGGTGAATAAACCAACGGGGTAGATCATCGTGGTGTTATAAGGCACGAGGAAGAGCGCACATTCATCTGGTTGTTCTAACAGTTTTGAAGGACTGAAAGGGGAAGTAGCGGCTTCTTGAGGTATGTAAGGTGCTCGTAGTAGTCCTCTGTGCGGCGGCAGATGTCTTAAGCTGTGTTAGCAGAGGTTGGGTCTGTGGGTAACTACTAGGTGGGTGGGACTTGACTGCAGATGTAGATATGTAGTCAGAATGTTGTGACGAGGTGACACAAGGGTGGTTCGGCGATTGCCTCACGGGAGGTAGAGGATCAGGACCAACAAGGACAGTAGACCGTCGGACACCCGTTATCGACAGCCAGTGGGATGCCGGAAGACTCGAGCTAAACCTAAGATACCATTTCACCCCTCACTATCGGGGTAAGGGGTTGAGGGGAGACGCCACATGGATGTTTAGATTGTTTGCGTAGGGGCAGTCAAGTAGTCTTTACTAGTTGAGGGAGGGGCCGAGGTGGGGCAATAACCACCACGAAAATAGACCCTACGTATATTTGTATATAGAGGCTATTTAAAGACGGGTCTGTATAAATATGGAAAGCTCCCGACTGAGTTCCGTATTTCTTGTATCGCCCTGCCACGGAACTTGTTGCACATTAAAGGACATGCGATTGAGGCACCGAGCTACAATTGAAGATACATATGGTGGACAGTCTAGATATATGCATGTCGGCTCTGGGTGGCGTATCGTAGACTTGAGGGCATTACTCCATTATGGAGTCTGATTCGAACATAGGTGGCAGTCAGTACGTTTACGTAGCATAGTAATGATAGATATACGCGGAACGTAATATTGATATCGGCTCGTCACTATGATGTAGGATGAGGGACTGCGTATATTTCGATGGTGTTACGGTAGAGACTGTGCGAGTAGGGCACCATGTGGTGTACCTCATTATTGGGGGTAGCTACATATATACTATATTAGGTTAATCCACTGGGGAGTAAATGGGTGCGACGTGTGTGTAACCCTTGAGTGTTGTTAACCCACGTAACCTGATAAATAATAAAATATGATTGAACGGTATATGTAGGATTATCCAAAGTGTATAGCTTAAATCTAGTCACCAGAACTTGTGTTCCGACCCCCTCCTCATAACATACTCGCAAGTTAGATTTGTGGTAGGGACTTAATCGCCTTAGATACTGGTTAGGCAGTATTATTAATACGGTAAGGCTATATTTTGATTATATTATATTTTATAAATTCCGCTGTGAGATAATTTCTAAGCACTGACTTGTTTTATGTCTCTGTCTTTTCTGCAGGATACCAAAGCAAACCAGTCTGAGTTTCGATGGATTGGAATTTAAAAAAAAAAAATCGGTCTGTCGAAATTCTGGTTGTTACAAGAGTATAGATTATGTAAGACTCTAAATAGCACTCCAGGTTCAAATTCAAATTTATTTCAAATTCTATTTTCAAATTTTATCTTTTATCTCTTTCCTCTCTATTTTATTTTCTATTTTTTATTTGATTTTAAACTTAAAATTTATAAGTTTATACTTTATAAGTTTTATTTATTTATATTTTATATACTTTATATTTATATAATTTTATAAATATGTTTATATAATTTATATTTATGTTTTCATATGATTTTCTATTTTATAATATTTATTTATAACAATTTATTTTAATACCAGAATTTCTAGAATCATATTTATGTCAAAATACTTGAAAAATGTTCAAATTCCAATTTTGCACATATAGATGTCGACATGAATATATATACATGTCGACATATAATTGTCACTTTTCAAATTTGAAAGGAAATGTCTTTTCACCATTTGTGACAGTTATAAAGCAATGCAATCTTTCACACTCTATAAAAAGGGGTTGATTTCAATTTTTTAATCATTTATTCTTCTCCACTTTCACTATCTTTCATTACACTATTATTTCTTATCATTTTTATGACCCTATACTCTGCCAGATTCAATTCTGTTTTCAATAATCTTCTTCTCTCTACACTCTCTACTTATTATTCCTAGAATCAAGTGATATCGAAGAGTTATAGGACTGTTTGTAATTGTTTGAGTTGAGTAAAGTAATCAGTGGTATCCCTTGTGACCGTGACATTAAGGACGGGTAACCGGTGGTATCACTTGTAGCCGTGAAATCAACGAAGGTATACTTGATTAAGTGAGTGGATGGATTCGATGGTATCCCTTATAGCCGTGAAATCAAGGAGGGTTGTAATAGGATGTTGATATAGTAATAAAACTCAGTGCAATCTAGCATTACGTGGGACTGGACGTAGGAGCAATTCTGAACCAGTATAAAATCCGGTGTGTTCTTTCCTTTTCTGCACTTTAATTTTGTTTATCGTTGCATTTTGTGTTTGATTCTGTGTTTGCGATTTTTTTTGTGGTGTTTGTTTTATATAGTTTATCACATATGTTTTAGATTTTGTTTAAATTCTCAAAAACACTATTCACCCCCCCTCCTTTTTGTTAGTTTTTCCTTAACGATCCATTCCACAATCCCTAACAATTGGTAAGAGAGCAAGGTCTTTCAAAAAGTTCATAATCTGATTTTTGAAAAACATAGATAATGGCATCTAACACTGGTAGCAATAATAGTTCTCTTGTAGAGGGTCGGTCCACTATTAGACCACAACTATTTAATGGTAGTAATTACTCATATTGGACATGTAGAATGAAAATATATTTACACTCAGTAGGATTAGACACATGGAAAAGTACACAAAATGAATTTATTGAACCTACAACTGATTTTACGTAATGGACAAATGAACAAAATACTGCTACACAAAGCAATTCTAAAGTCATGAATATGTTATTTTGTTCATTAGATAGGAACGAGTTTGATAGAGTGTCAGTATGTAAAACTGCTTACGAAATTTGGAGTATTTTACAAGTTACTCATAAAGGAACTAGTTAAGTTAAACAAACTAAAATAGAAATTCTAGTTATTCAGTTTGAATTATTTAAAATGAATGAGAATGTCTATTTCAAAAATGTATTGCATATTTCAAGAGATAGTGCATTCATAAACTACACTTGGAAAAACCTATTCTAAAACAGATAAAGTTAGAAAAATATTAAGTTTACTAACTCTGGAATGAGATCAGAAAACTCTGGCAATTGAAGAAGCCAATGATGTCAATGGAATGAAGATTGAGAGTTAATCGAAAATTTAATGTCTTATGAAGTTCAATTATAGAAAAAAGAAAGGAAAACATGCAAACTGAGAAGAAATTTATCGCAATTAAAGCAGTTGCAAATGATTCTGACTCGAGTAGTGAAGTTGATAAAGAAACCGCTCTTATGAAAAATCATTTTAGAAAATATCTGATATATAGAAGGAAAAATTATAACCAACGAAGTTCAAGAAGTAATGATGATCGATGTTATAACTGTAACAAACCAGGCCATATAAAGAAATTGTGCCCATGTCCAGATAAATCGAATCAACAAATAGACAATAGCAATTCATCGAGAAAGAGAAGAAAGCATACGCAACAATGTTAGATGATTCAGATTCATCATCAAGTGATGAAGAGCTAGAAATCGGAAAAACAAATATGTGCTTTACGATAATTCAGAATTCAGAAAATTTCGAAGAAAAGGATCTATAAACCGGATACGCCGTTATTAATTTTTAATTTTATTTGGTTGAATTGTTGCTTTTTTGTTTGCTTTGATTTGAATTTTGAAATTTAAAAAAAATAAACATGAAATTTGAATTTTGAAATTCAAAATATTAATATAATAATAAATAACAAATAAAATAATAAAATAAAATTGTTTATGTGTCTGGTAGAATTAGAATTATTTCAGGAAATTGTTGAACCTGAAATATAAATTGGTAATGTAAATTACATTTCACTAAAATCAAAATTCTCTTGAAATTGAGTACATATGTCGACATACATATATGTATATGTCGACATATCTGACCAGTAATTTGAAATTCAAATTTTGAATTTCAAAGGTTTAAACTTTCAAACTTCCCTCCAATTTTCACCAACTCCCAAGGTCTGAAAAGGTGTCATTTAAGTCTGAAAAGTTGTGCCTGTTCAATTCATATCCATTCAATTTCTATATATACATCTATTCTCTCTACATTTCACTCACAAGTCAAAACAGTATTCTTCATATCTATTCTCTTCAAAATTATCAATTCAATGGCTTCCTCAAGTTCAACTCAAAAATTGAAAATAACCAAAAGCAACAATTGTTATCTTCATAATGACAAAGAGGCTATCATAACCTATGCTAACTACTTATCAAATGCTAAAGTTAACACGGATGCTTTTGCCATATTTGGAGATTTTCCTTCCTACGATCTTATCTCTCTTTTAGAACACAACGAAGTCTAAAGTCTAATTGAATCTCGTGATAATGACGAAGTGTGTTATCCCAAACTCGTCAAGATGTTCTATGCAAATCTCAATTGCGGATTTTACGAAGGCAACGAAGATCAAATTTGGAGTAGTGTCAAAGGAATGCAAATTGTTCTCGATGCCGAACTCTTAGGCACAATTCTAAATTGTAGAATCACGGGCTCGGATTTTTCAAATTTCAAAATTGGTTAAACCGATTTAGAAACCTACCACGACATGTTTGAAGACAATGCTCCAATGGATTTCAAAAATTGCTTCTTTTGTACAAAAACAAGAATCGTAAACCTTCTGCTCCAACATACCATCCCTCCCCGTTTCAGAAATTTTAACAATACAACTCTCAAA
The DNA here is from genome assembly GCA_030737875.1 of Allium sativum. Classification (NCBI taxonomy): domain Eukaryota; kingdom Viridiplantae; phylum Streptophyta; class Magnoliopsida; order Asparagales; family Amaryllidaceae; genus Allium; species Allium sativum. The sequence goes on from CM060909.1 coordinate 957,092,137, forward strand.
GTCCAAAAAGATCTCTTTGCTATTAGGGTAGTTATATTATCAATTGGGCCGACATGATTTTAAATGAAATTAAGCCCATAGAAATGTCCTCAAGAGAAAACACTCTCTAATATGGTGTTTATCCCACTCGTATTTTCAAACATTTTGGATTTTATCTTCATGGAGAAGTGTTTGTGCCTAGAAAAGTGTTTGACTCATCAAACATACATCTCATGCAAATTCCTCTCACTTTCAAACCGTATGAGACATTCAAAGATAAACAGGCTCGAATGCAACAAGAACAAGAGCCAGTGGAAGTCAAATAAGAAGAAGAAACTTCTTTAGAAAGTGTTGAGTGTCCAACCAACACTAGACGCATTTTCAAAGAAACGATTGTTCAAAAATCAAGTGAAAATCGTCAACAATCAAAAGAAGCTCAATAAGAAATTTTCCAAAATATCCAAATCCATGGTCAAGATAGTAAGAAAGCTTGGAATTTCATCCTCCTCTTTATCATCAGAAAACTAGGCTATCTAGTTTAATCTATCTTTATGTACTAGCTTTTGTTTTGCTTTCGAATCTCATATTTAGTGTGTCTTAATTAGTCGGATGTATTTGCTTTATATTAAGTAATGAATTGAGTTTTATTTTTGTTTAAAATTGTTTTTAAGTTACTGTAAAATTAGTTATAGTTTAAAGTAAGTTCAAAAGATTCAAATTTTGAAAATGTTCAAAATTATCAATAGCTTATGTCGACATACGTTTATGTATATACCGATATATAACTGCCAGATTTTCAAATTGTTTCAAATTTTAAAATTAAATAACTACTCATGTCCATTCAAAATCCAATGAATTCTAGACTTTATTTAAGTCTATTTCTTCCAAAAAAAATCATTATTATATTTCTCCTTCTCTCTTATTCATTTCTTATCAAATTCATGGCAAATCCTATCCATAACATAAGTAAAAACCTGGATGGTTCTTTGAATTCTTTCTAGAAAATTATCTCCATAATAGTAAGTAATCAGCGCAAACTAGAGTTAATTCAGATGAGAATGATGGAGTATCAGAAGAAACATTTTGACGTAATTCGTTGGTCAATCTCTTCTCATTTCAGAGATGAAAACAACAAAGACTCACTCAACAATGAAGAAGAATGGAAATACATCAAGAAGAATCCAATCACTGGAGAAGATGAATGGGTTGAAGTCCCAAGAATTGTTTAATTGATTGGTATGGCTGATTTGATTGATGTGTTTGAATTTGATTTGTATTTTATAACTTAAAACTTGTTTATATTAAGACAAGTGGTTTGGTGTGCTTTGATTTGATTTGGTTTTCATATATATAATATCAAACATATGTAAATACAATACTTGGATTGGTTTGTATTCAATGATGTTAGAAATTACTATTATAGGTTTATATAGATTAAGGGGGAGTATTGTACTTTGAATTAGTAGTTACTTAGATTATTATAGTTAATATTTAGATAGTTATACGATTTAGGGGGAGTAGTTTTAGAATTTCTTTTTGATAATGCCAAAGGGGGAGAAATTATAAAATATAGACATAGTTATAGGATTTATATAAATAGGGGGAGTATTTGAAGGATCATCATCAACAGGTATATACAGGTATGATATTTTATAAACTAAGGTTGTCATCATCAAAAAGGGGAGATTGTTGGAGAATGGAGTTTTGATGACAACAACCTTATTTCAATATTAATTGATTATAAAATATATACCAACGCCTATATCTAGGATATATATATATATATATACATATATGCGGGATTTATATCCAAGAAATATTACTGAAGACCGTATAGTTTAAAGATGTTAGAGATTCAAAATTCAGAGATGTTTCAAGAATCATGAGTATTCAAGATTTCAAGAGTTCAGGATAAATATAGTTATAGAGTCTAGATTATGTAAGACTCTGAATAACACTCCAGGTTCAAATTCAAATTTATTTCAAATGTTTTCAAATTCTATCTTCATTCTCTTTCCTCTCTATTTTATTTTCTATTATTATTTGATTTTAAACTTAAGTTTTATAAGTTTATACTTTATAAGTTTTATATATTTATATTTTATATACTTTATATTTATATAGTTTTAAACTTTATAATTTTATAAATATTGTTTATATTAGTTATTTTTATGTTTTCATATGATTTTCTATTTTTTAATATTTATTTACAACAATATATTTTAATACAAGAATTTCCAGAATTATATTTATATCAAAACACTTGAAATTTCTCAAATTTCAATTTTACACATATATATGTCGACATACACACACACACACATATATATATATATACACACAAGTCGACATATAACTTTCACTTATTCAAATTTGAAAGGAAGTGTCTTTTCACCATTTGTGACGGTTATGAAGTGTTGCAACCTTTCACACTCTATAAAAAGGGTTGATTTCGAATTTTTAATCACTTTTTTCTTCTCCACTTTCACTCTCTTTCATTACATCATTATTACTTATCATTTATATGATTTCTACAACTATACTCTGCCAAATTCAATTCTTTTTTCACTATTCTTCTTCACTCTACACTCTCTACTCATTACTCTATGAATCAAGTGCTATCGAAGAGTTATAGTGCTGTCTGTAATTGTTTGGGTTGGGTAAAGTAATCGGTGGTATGCCTTGTAGCCGTGAAATCAAGGACGGGTAATCGGTGGTATCCCTTGCTGCCGTGAAATCAAGGAAGGTATACTTGATCAAATGTGTGGGTGGAATCGGTGGTATCCCTTGTAGTTGTGAAATCAAGGAGGGTTGTAATTGGATATTGATATAGTAATAAAACTCTGTGTAATCCAGCGTTGCATGGGACTGGACGTTGGAGCAATTCTGAACCAGTATAAAATATGGTGTGTTCTTTCCTTTTCTACACTTTATTTTTGTTTATCTTTGCATTTGTGTTTGATTATGTGTCTATAATTGTTTATATGGTGTTTGTTTTGTATAGTTTATCACATAAGTTTTAGATTTTGTTTAAATTCTCGAAAATGTTATTCACCCCCTTCTAGTGTTTGTTTTGCCTTAATGACCCATTTTGCAATCCATAAAAACTTAAACCAAATGAAATCAGGTATGCAACTCATGATCTTGAACTTGCAGCAATGGTGCATGCATTAAAGTTGTGGAGACATTACTTGCATGGAACAAAATTTGAACTATATACTGATCACAAGTCCCTAAAGTATTTGTTTTCACAAAAAGATTTAAACATCAGACATCATAGATGGGTGGAGTTTCTAGCTGCATATGATTTAGATATCCTATATAAACCAGGTAAAGCAAATAAAGTGGCAGATGCACTTAGTAGGAAACATGTTAAACAAGCCAATTTAATGGTAGAGGGTTTAAAATTTTAACTGTGTTGAGTGAAGATGATGGCATAACTCAAAGCAAAGAAATGGAAAATCAATTGGTTGATATGCAGGAGTATGGAAATTTAAGCATGGTGACTATAAAGCTAGTCTTGGTAGATAAAGTAGGATTACTGCAAGAAGATGATCAAGGTTTAAAAGGAAGGAAAGACCAAATAAATGGAAATGAACAGGTAGACAATTTTACACTGGATGAAAGATTGTACTTGAGGTTTGAAGGATGGCTATGTGTGCCTGATTTAAAAGAATTAAAGAAGAAGTGATGGATGCACATCATAAGACAAAATAAACCATTCACCTAGGTGGTATGAAAATGTATCATGATCTCAAAAGATGTTATTAGTGGAGAGGGACAAAAGGAGATGTAGCAAGATATGTGGAAAAATGTTTAATTTGCCAACAAATTAAAGCAGACTATCAAAAGTCATTAGGAATGCTACAACCATTGGATATGCCTATGTGAAAATGGGAAAACATTTCCATGGACTTCATTGAAGGATTTCCTAGATCAAAGAGGGGGAATGACAGTGTGTGGGTAATAGTGGATAGATTGACTAAAACAATACACTTTATTCCAGTAAGATCTGATAGAAATGCAAGTAAATTAGCTCAGTTATTTCCTAAGGAAATAGTGGGATTACATGGAGTGCCTAAAAGAATTATAAGTGATAAGGATACCCTATTTACTTCATGATTTTGGGGTAGTTTTCAAGAGGCTATGGGGATTGAATTATGCTTAAGCACTGCATATCACCCACAAACAAATGCGAAAACTGAGATTGTTAACAAAATCCTAGAAGACCTGCTTAGAGCATGTGTGTTAGACTTTGGTGGAAGCCGAGAAGAACACTTACACTTAGCAGAGTTTACTTACAATAATAGTCATCAATCAACAGTAGGAATGGCTCCATTTGAAGCACTACATAGCAGACCTTGTCTATCTCGAGCTTGTTGGATGGGTGTGGGGGAAAAGGTACTAATTGGGCCAGATCAAGTGAAAGAGACTTCAACAAAAATTGAGCAAATAAGACATAAAATGAGGGTAGCACCAAAAAGGCAAAAGGCATATGCTGATAAAGGTAGAAGGCCAGTGGAGTTTAAAGTAGGAGATTATGTATTTCTTAAAGTTTCTCCAATGAGAAAGGTTTTAAGATTTAGGAAAGAAGGCAAATTATCACCAAGATATGTTGGTCCTTATGAAATTTTGGAAAGGATAGGAAATTTGGCATATAGGTTGAATCTGCCAGAGGAACTAAGAGGAATACACAATGTATTTCATGTGTCATAGCTAAGGAGGTGGGTGCATGATAAAGAAACTATCTAGAATCACTTACACAGATTAAAATCAAAGCAGATTTGAGTTATGAGAAAGAACCAATAGGAATTGTTGCAAGGGAAGAGATTGAGAAATAAAAGCATAAAATTGGTTAAAGTGCAGTGGAGCTTGGATGCAAATGATTGCACACGAGAAGTTGAAGACAAGATGAAAGCAAAATACCCAGGTTTATTTCCTGATAGGAATAAAAATATGAATTAATTTAGGGTAAGTGTTTAATTTAGTATGTATATGTTTATTTTATATGTGTGCATTGTTGTTTAATAACACTAAAGGTAAGTATAGAGTTAAATAAATTAATATAAATCTGAAAACAAGAAAAAGAGAAAAGGTGGGATAAATCAGTTTAAAACTGATGAATTCTAATTTTAGAAAAGAAATCATGGGACATAATTCCTAAAAGGAGGGGTGTATGTTATAACCTAGGTTTTTGTCCTTTTATTGTATATGCTGATTCCTTTTACCTATAAGTGATAAGGAAAAAATAGTGATAATTTTGAATATTATTAAAGTCATAGTTAATCAAAGAATATGGAATAATGATAATGTATTCGCAATAAAATTATTAGGCAGGTAATAGACTATGGTTGAACATGTAATATGTGTGTTTATATGACATTTACCTTCAGATTTATATTAAATGGTCGAGGAAAAATAAAGTTTAAATTGGCTATGAAAATTTATTTGTCACTCAACTCTTTCTAATATGTTTTTTGCTAAGGAAAATCAAAAGAGGGAGGGGGCCATTCAAGAATCACACCATTTACATGATGAACACATAACCATTTGTAGCCTATGGTCTAGCTGTTTTAAAAATGGTACACCTGAAAATCATTTTGATTGAAAATGTAGCTATACCAGATAAATATAAATAAGGGATAATATTGGTATTTGGCATAAGATAAAACCCTAGGAAATACCGGTCATAAAAAACCTATAAACCATCCTTGAGAAGGTTAATGCCATAACATATTCTCTGGAAAATGACTGCCGATGAGGTCGTAGAGACTACATAAGGAAACTGGATAACATAGAGTTAAAGGAAGTAAGAACTTTGATGCGTATATCTCACTATTTATAAGGCATTAAGATCTGTTTAGGCAGCCTATGTTAGTTATATGTTAATGTTTTAATCATCCAGTGTTACATGTTTTGTTTATTTGTATGGATTGAATGGTTATGCATGAATGTTTATTTTAATTTATATAAGCATTCATGGATCTGATATGAAATAATGGTATGAAATAATATATCCATGGGGTAGGGTTTGAAAGCTCAAGGATAAGCAGCATTGAACAAGAAGGTTTAAAGCTTATGTTTATTCTTAACAGTAATGATGATAAATAGAGCTATGATAAGTGCTTATAAGCTGATATATTTATCATGAAAATTTCTCTGATTTAGATCATATTTGATGAAGAGAAATGAAAGGGTTGGGTGTGTCCAAATCACTCTCATCCTATGCTCAAGGCAATATGCTATTATATAAATATAATGATGGGTTAATAACCTTAATGTTTAGCAGTGAAATATGTTTATGCTATCACTACCTCATTCTTATCTAAGTCTAGATGATTGCCCGCTGGTGAATGATGTGTTAATATGACTATATAGATTGTGTCTACACTTATATATGAATATTTTATCATTTTGATGTGGAGTTACATGCATAGGTGAGGATGTATGGGGTTGTTTGGGTATTAAAGAGTTACTAATGCCTGATTAAATATATAAATAAGGGGTCCGGTAGGTGGTTTAACACCTGTTGCATTGATCTATTCATCATCAGTAAGGATAGCGGGTATGTACATGGTTTAACATAAACCCTGAAGGTCTCAGTGTGTTGGGATAATTGAGAGATAACCCAACAAATGTGCACAAAGTGTTCAATGCATGGATACTTGAGGTATGTGACCCACTTAACATGTGATATTCAGTCTATGATTCATTTTAGATTTAGGAGAAACAACATGGAATAAAGGGAGGGACCAGAGACTTATTTGTATATGTGATATGATGATGATGTTATCTACATGTCCGTAAGGATAAATAAGTAATGTAAATATTGATTTATACTCATATCAGGCTATGTTATTTGACCCTGTTTTGATTGCATTTCCAATCTGATGGGGTGTCTCATTTGATGAGACAGTCCATGGATTGGATCCAGGAAAGGAAGAATAAGTTGTTGTTTTGAAGATGCTTAATTATGATGTTTTAAGCCAAGACTATGTTGCAGTAGGATTAAAATCTAGAGTAGTTTAGTTGCTAGAAATGAAGAGAGGGGTTTGATTTATGTATGATAAATGAATCATGAACCTATATTTAGATAATATGTAATAGGTGTATGCTTCATATGATGTGCCATATCTGAAGCTTAAATGATTGATCAAACCATGAATTTTTAGGTTACTGAACTAATTATAACTATTTACTTTAAAATGGTTTGATAGTATATGCATATGAACTTGTAATCAACAATTAAATTTAGTAGGTTTTATGATGAAAGTGGGAAACACATAACCAGTATAAGTGACATAAATGGCAAGGCATACAGGCACAATGTATACACTTTACCATTAAAATGTCATGAACATGAATACTCTAATATATTAAAATGTTTCTGATCTAATAAAATGGGATTTGGTTAATAAATGAAAGAAGTAATTTCTGGCAGATAAAAAGCTCTAAAAGTGTTGTATATAGTTATTTAGGTTCACTAAGGCATATTATCAAAAAGTTGACAATGCGTTTGAGGAAATGATTTAAAGGGCAAGAGATGCTTTCTGACTAGAAATACTGAAATGGTTTCAGCCTATATTTTGTTTTATTACCTCTATATGCCTTATAATCAAAAATAAGGATTGAGGGATAGCCAGAGTATAAAGAGTTGTGCATGTGCACACAATGCACATTGTGCATAGTCTTAGGCAACAAATCCTTTAATTCTCATTACTTTATAGATGTTTTGACTGATGCAACATTAAATATAGTTGTATAGAGAGCAAACCATATTCTTAACTCTATAATATAGTATGAATTGCATGTTTAAAAATAGTATGACTCAAAATATTAGAAAAGTGAGTTTTGCAAAAATTCTGCCTTATTAAGTATCCCATTTACACATTTATCCCCACTCATATACCGGGTTTTCTTCACTATTTAAACTAATATAGTTATATTAGTGTGTAGATAAAAGGATCTAAGGGGAGGCTTAATAGGGTATAACCTATTAAGGAGGTGACCAAGGGTAAACCTGATGTAATTTCAGGGCATTTGATTTTAAATTAAATGGTTAGGAATGGGGGTCACTTCAGCGTTGGATAGTAAGAGGTCAAAACGTGGTGAGTACGGGGGTGTTCCGACGAGATGATGTACGTGCATTGTGTCGATTGATGAAAATAAGTCGTTGTAACGCATGCGATTAACAACTATGTCCATTTAGCTGAGGGGTTCAGGATTGATAATCATGAATTCCATGGTTGTCATAGGTTATCACATTGTGGTTATAGTAGTCGATCGATGGGTAGAAGTTAGGTAAAGATTAATTATTGTATCTTTGGTAAGTTGGTGCAACAAATTTTGTTATGAATGGAAAGCCAATCTTTATTCGTGCTTAACTTTGTTTACAGTTTTATACCTTTATGCTTTATGTCCTTAGAACTGTTCATTTGTTTAATGCTGCTTTAACTTATGCTCATGATAGAAATTACTAGAACTTATCAAACGTATGCCTAACCTAGTTTGTTTTCCCCTTCTCTCTTCCTCCCCCCCCCCCCAAGGTTCTCGTGGTGGAGGGTCTCATCAATGATTCTTGATTTTTCTGTTCGTCTTGGATTCAGACTTATATATTGGTTTCTTATTTTCTGGTTATTGTATTGACATTGAGAGGGATGGTTTTATTTATGTACTCTAATATTATGGCTTTCGGCATGATATTGTATTTGGTTTTTTGTTGGTGACTATTTGGTACTTTTGAAATGAAATAAGCACTGTGTTTAAACTTGCTTTATGAAATGTTATTTTAATATTTCCGCGGTATTTTTTATATCTATCTTCTGAATTATAGTCTCTATGCTTTACTTTATACCTAAACGCTTCATAAACCTTGGTGCATCCTCTGGGTGACTTTAAGGGTGTCGGGTGTTTCATTTGGTATCAGTGCCTAAGGTTAAAGATCAGAGAAATGTTCTTGAAAAGGTTTTTTCAAAAGTAAAGTATTTCCAAGTAAAACTTGTTTTTGAAAAATATCCCCTCAAGTCAACTACAGTATTCGTTTGATTCCTTTTTGAATCCTTGTCTCTTTCTTTTTCAGCATGTTTATGGCTCCCAATATTCCAAAGAGTGTTCCCATACTTGCATTGTTCCATAGGCATATTGAAGCTACAGCGCCCACCGAAGGGAAAGGGAATGCCCAACCTCTAGCTTAGTTACGGTAATTCCATAGAATCCAGGGGCTAATTTTTCTAAGCTCTGTAAGGACTTTTCTACTATGGATGGTAAGTCATTTCTTTGACCGTAGAGTTTTATTGATGCTCATAATTGGCTTAGAGAGACCGATCGTGTATTTGGACTATTAGAGCTTGACGATAGGAGGAGGATTCTGTTGGCCGCCTGGAAACTAAAAGGAGAGGCTTCGTATTGGTGGGAAGTGGCTAAGGTAGAGCACGCCGTGTGGACATAGAATGATTTCAAGGATAAGTTTGAGAAGAAGTTTTTATTACAAGCCGAAGAAGGGATACAATTGGAGAGATTCTTGAGTCTGAGATAGGGTGATATGTCGGTAAACAACTATGTGAATAGCTTCGATGAGTTGGCGAGATTTGGCTTGGATCTGGTTAATATTGCGCATAAGAAGGCATTGGGGTTTGCAAGGGGGTTGAACCAACCCCTCCAAGGACTAGCATTGACACGTATTCCTATGGGTTCAACTTTTGAGGCTCTAGTGGAGATGACTCTTATGCACGGTGATGGGAAGGAGAGTACATTGGAGGCTAAAACTGAGGTGGCCAAGATAGGTTTTGAAAAGAAAAGGTGATAGCCTAATAAAGGTGGAAAGAAACAGGGAGAGAAACCGGATAAAGCACAGGTCAAGAAGGAAGTGAAGTGCCATGGGTGTGGTATGATGGGGAACTTCGTCAGAGATTGCAAGAAGACAACTAAGAAGGATGTTTGTTTTTAGTGCAGGAAGATTGGGCATTACAGTAGGAAGTACCCTCGAAGGTAGAGAAATGGAGAATGTGCACGCGCTTGAGGCGGCTCAAATCGGTGGTAGTGACCAGGTTAGAGGTTGGAAGGTCATTGTAAAAGGGTTTGATTTCTCTTTTCGACATCCCAATTAGAAACTTGTCTGATTTTGGTGCTTCTCATTTTTTCATATCCAATTCTGTTGTTGATAGTCTGTACCTAGATACTTCTATAGTTTCTGATCCAGTAGTTGTCTCATAACCCATAAGAGGTACGGCTCACCTATCTATGATGTGTAGGGGTTTGAGGTTTTCTATTATTGGCATCGAGTTTGATTGTGATGCGTATGTACTGGGTTTCATGGGTTACAGGCTTATTTTAGTGATGGATTGGATGGGCATGTATGTTTCCATCCTTGACTGCGAGAGGAGAGTGGTGAGGCTTTTGACATGACTTGGTAGGACTCTTGAGATTACTTGTGACCCGCGCGGTCAACCATGGTCTGTTTCATGGATTCCTTATATGCTTTTGTAGACGATCTCGGTTTATTTCCCATAGTTAGAGATTTCTGGATGTAATCGAGGAGGTGAGAGGGCTATATCCTACATGTGAGATTGATTTTTGGATAAACTCGGTGGAGAATGCTAAGCCTATTGCATTGCCTGTGCGCCACATGGCTCTGAGGGAGAGGAAGGAGCTTAGTAAGCAGGTGGGTGAGTTGACCGAGAAATAGTTTATTAGACAGAGCATTTCCGAGTGGGGAGCACCAGTCATCTTCGCGACTAAGCCCGATGGTTCTTTTTTCTATGTATGGATTACAGAGAATTGAATAAGCTCACAAAGAAGAATAGACACACATTGCCTCATATAGATGAATTGTTCGATTAATTGGTAGGCGCTTCAGATTTATCGTAGTTGGATTTGGCTATAGGTATTCATCATCTCAAGATGGAAGATGATAGTATAAATAAGACTTCCTTTATGACTCTAGGAGAATTCTTCAAGTGTTCATTTATGCCTTTTGGGGTAACCAATGCACCGACGTACTTTCTGGATTTGACGAACTGTTTGTGGTGGTGTTTGTTAATGAAATCTTGGTGTTCTCGAGAAGCAAGGATCAGCATGCCTTGTACTTGGGAGAGGTCCTTAGTACTCTCTGTGCACATCAATTGAAGGTGAAGTTTTCTAAGTGCCACTTTTGGTGGAAGTAGGTGGGGTTTTTGGGGCATTTTGTTTCTAGAGATGGTGTAGCAGTGGATCCTACTAAGGTTATCACGATACAATGTCAGAAAGCCCCCAAAAATGTGACAAATATGAGTAGCTTTCTAGGTTTGGCAGGTTACTATCGGAATTTCATTAAGTATTTTGCGTGGATCTCAGCTCCGCTTACCCTCCTTACGAAGGAAAACCTAGTATTTTTTTGGAATGTGGATTGGGAGGATGCATTCTTGAGGTTAAAGAAGACTCTCACATCAGCTCCCGTATAGACTCTTCCGTATGGTACGAGATGTTCACTATGTATACAGATGCTTGAAGCATGGGTGTATGTGCGGTGCTTATGCAGGAGGGTATGGTTGTTTGTTACGTGATCAAACAACTGAGGGTACATGAGAGGAATTATCCTACCCATTATTTGGAGCTAGCGACTATAGTGTTTGCGCATAACTCTTGGAGACATTTTTTATTAGGTGAGAGGTTTGAGCTATACACCGACCATAAGTCTCTCAACTACTTGTTTTTCGCAAAAAGATCTTAATCTTCGACAACAACGCTGGATGGAGTTTCTCCATCCTATGACTTTGAAATATCTTAAGCCTCACGGAAGGGGAATGTAGTAGCGGACGCATTGAATATGAAGAGGATGACTTTAAGTCCATTGTTTGTGAAGTGGAAGAGTTTGGAGTTTATCACGTCATTCGATTTTAGACCGTCTACGGATTATGCACCAGAATTATTGGCATCGAGCGTATTGGATCCAGTCAGCGCGGAGATCAGCAGTTAGCGGATATCATGGACCAAATAAGTAGAGGAGAGACCTTTAGTCATCTTACTAGGTATTCTTTGGATGAGAGAGGGTGGCTGCATTGTGATGGGAGATTATGTATTCCTCGAGTTGATGATTTATTGAGATCGGTTTCGAAGAAGGATCGTCCTCTCAATTCAGACGACCATCCATCCAGGAGTGATAAGATGTATAGAGACATGAGGAGGGTCTTTCAATGGATAGGGAGAAAAGGGCATGGCATAGTATGTAGCGAAATGTATGACTTATCAGAGTGTAAAGGCTGAACAGAAGAAGCCAGTGGATTGCTTTAGCCTCTAGATGTGCCACAGTGGAAGTGGCAGAGCGTCTCGATGGACTTCATAGATGGATTGCCCAGATTGGGGAAGGGGAACACCAGTGTTTAGGTTATAGTTGATAGGTTGACTAAGAGCGCTACTTTTCTCCCGGTTAAGAGTAAGCGGATGGTTGTTTGGTTGGCATTAGTGTATCTTAGGGAGATCGTTCGACTTCATAGAGTTCCCTCTGTCATAGTTAGAGACCCCATCTTTACCATCGAATTTTGGAGGAACCTGCACGAGGCATTGGGGACACAACCATGACTTAGAATTACCAACCACCTTCAGATAGATGAAAAAACAGAGAGGGATAATAGGATTCTTGAGGATCTATAATGACTATATATCTTGGACTTCGAAGGGACTTAGGAGGAGAATCTTCCATTGGTAAAGTTCACGTATAATAATAGCTACCAAACAAGCACAGGTATGTCTCCCCTTGAGGCATTATATGGGCGGCATTGTAGATCACCTACTTGTTGGTGGGAGTTCACAGGTAGGCTTCAACTTGGGCCTGAGATGGTTAGGGAGACCTCAGAGAAGATAGGTTTGATTTAGAGGCAGATGAAGGTAGTTAAGGACAGACAGATGTCATATGTAGATCAACCAAGGAGAGGCCTAGAGTTTGAGGTCGGAGACATGGTTTTTATTAAGGTTCACCCTTGAGGAGTGTCGTTTTGTTCGGCTCGGTAGGGAAGTTGGTGTCGAGGTTCATAGGGCCATTCCCTATAATAGAGAGGATAGGTCAGATGGCATATACGGTTAGACTACTGGAGAGATTGGCAGGAGTTCATGATGTATTCCATGTTTCACACTGTGAAAATGCTTACATTATTCTGCTATAGTGGTAGTGCTGAGTACCCTAGATGTGGTTAAGGTAGAGAGGGAGGCATCAGTCAGGCGATTTCCTATATGTATACTAGGATCCGAGGTAAAGAAGTTTAGGAATAAAGAGTCAAGCTTGTTAAGATCCAGTGGGCAGAGAACAATGTGACCCGACTTGGGAACTAGAAGATAGGATTCACGCTTCTTTTCTATTTCTCTTTGATAGTACGCTCTTAGTCCTTTCCTGAACTTTGAATTCGAATCTAATTTCCCTATTATTTGAATTATAGTGTTGGGTAGAAGCCTATGTATGGTAGGAAATGGTTTGAAACATGTTAATAGAAAGGATACAATGGATGCATGTACGCGTACTAGGCATTAGTTAGAGATCGACAAACTAACACATTAACATAATTGCATATATATATATATATGTGTGTGTGTGTGTGTGTGTGTGTGTGTGTGTGTGTGTGTGGTGTGTGTGTGTGTGTGTGTGTGTGTGAATTTTTAATTTATTATAAAAATGGTTGAATCATCACATGGATGTTGCATTTCGATGAATGGTTGGTGCAAGCCTATAGAATTACATGTATTATTAGGATTCCTTTGCGTACATATTGGATGCCTAATATAGACATGGAATTGCATTAAGGAGGTCAACTGAATCAGCGGACTGCCTGATTTTTGCATTAGTATAGGGATATATACACTATACCTTTTTCATATGTTCTTGAAAAGCATTAGAAAATCTAAGGACAATGGATGTCGGTGGTTGATGGTTGAGTAAATGGGTGTAGATAATGGTTGATAATATTCATATCATTGTTCTAGCCTTGGAGATTTCTAGGATGAAATCCTTTAAGGAGGGGAGAATGTAACACCCTAAATTTTAATAAGCAATAATTAAATAGAAATGGGTAATAAATTAAATATTAATCAAAAACTCCATAATTGGACAATGGGACTAGTACCATTGGATCCGTCGTAATTTTCTGATTAAAATAGACACTTGGTTTGCTGAAAATGGAGTTAAAAGGAATAAGTTATGAATTAAAGAAGATAATATAAATTTAGAAAATAAAAATATAATAACGTATTAAGTAACAGGTCGAGTGGGACGACCCAGTCCTGTACGGGTCGACATCGTGTCGACCCAGGCATTCTTGGGTCCACCCTGTGTCGACCCAAGATGCGGTTTGGTCAACAACATGCTGCAAGTGTGTGCCTTGGAGTGTACATTTCGGGAATAAACATTTGTTTTATTCGAATGTTATTTTATTAATGTGGCTTAGTTTTATTGGTTCATTTTGAACCAAAGGCGGACGTGATGCTTTCTGATTGGTCCAGTGACATGGCTGATCCAGATATGATCCTAAATATGGACTATTGAGGACACCCAGTAAACCCTAAAAATAGACTAGTAGAGCCTCTCTCACTTATTCACATCCATTCTTTATCTCTTCTTCTTCTTCTTCTTCCTCAGGCATATCCTCAATTTTGGAGTGGCCAGATAATTAAATTTTTACGGGGATAAATAAGTCCTATACTGTTAAATATTTATTTTTATAAATACTTTTGGAGGCGGAGGTTCTGCTGGAGTAGGAAAGGCATCGAGGGAAGCTCTTTTCATCAGATTTGTGAGTTTTATGTGATTTCTAGATTAGTGATTTATGTGGGAAAAGTTAAACAGTTAAATAGTTTTAAGTTTGCTAGTTAATGTTTATAGTTATTTACAGTATTAATGCATTTAGTTTTTTTATAAAGTTACTATAATTTATTTTTTGTCTATGCCTATTTCTTTCCGGTTATTTACTATTTATCAGCAGTTCTCCTTATTCTACTCCCTTCTCTATTGTGATTTTACTTACAGTTTGGGCTATGCCCTATTTTATTTTTTTCATTTATATTTTAGTATACGTCTTGCGAGTAGCCTAGACCATTTCCCTTTTTCTTTTAGCGCTTAGCTTATGCCTAAAGAGAGCCTAGGTCTTTACCATTAATCTTGTGTCAAAATTGAAATAATGTCGAACTGAATAAAAAAGGGATAATTGGGCATGTTAGAACTGGTTAAATATCATAATTAAAATTGGACGGTAAATTAGGGATAAAACTTATTATGTATTTGGAGAACATACAAACATATTAAATGGAAAGGTAACTTAGTTGGACGCTAGGTAACATGGGCTTGGATTGTATAAAAGAATAAACATTAGTTTGAAATGTTTAATACAACCTAGGAATACAACATGAGGTTATATGAGGCTTATTAATAAACTTAAATTGTGTTAAGTTAAATTTAGGATAAATTAATAAGCTAAGATAGTGGAGTCTGTTCGGGCATAATTGGGCTGATTGGGGAAAACAAGTGGCTAGTAGGTCCGTTCTGGCTGCATGGGGCTTATTGGGGAAAATAAAAGGCCTAATAAGAAAATAAAATTGTAGTGGGAGTCCGTTCCAGCAACGTGGGGCTGATTGGGGAAAATAAGTGGCTCGTAGGTTAGGTTCGTTCCAACAGCATGGGACGGATTAAGGAAAATAAGAGGCCTAATAAAATAATTAAGTTGCAGTGAGATTCCATTCCGCAGCGTGGGGCTGATCAGGAAAAATAAGTGGCTTGTAGTTTAGGTCCGTTCCGGCAGCGTGGGACTGATTGGGGAAACTAAGTGGCCAAATAGAAAATAAATGGGGATGTAGTCTAGTGGGTAACTTGTGTCAATTGCATATTTAGTTAGGGACTCGTGCAGTATCCTTATTCTTATATATGGAGGTCTCACATAGGTATAGGCGAGGGAATGCTTTATTGCACTAGATAGTAAGAGGTTCCACGTGGTAGGTACGGGCGCGTTTCGGTGGGATGATGAGCGTGCATTGTGCCAATTGTGGAAAATAAGCCATTGTAATGCCTTTGATTAAAGACTATGTCCTTTTGGTTGATGGGTTCTGGATTGATAACCTCGGATTCTATAGCTAGCATAGGTTTTCACATTGTGGTTATTAGAGTCGATCGATGGGTAGAAGTTAGGTAAAGCCTAATTATTGAACCTTTGTTAAGTTGGTGAAGCAATCTTGGGTATGAATGGGAAGCAATCTTTACTCATGCTTAATTTTGCTTACTATTTTGTACTTTTATGCTTTACGTCCTTAGAATT
Organism: Allium sativum; assembly: GCA_030737875.1. NCBI lineage: Eukaryota > Viridiplantae > Streptophyta > Magnoliopsida > Asparagales > Amaryllidaceae > Allium > Allium sativum. The sequence continues at coordinate 957,108,381 of CM060909.1, forward strand.
GTTCATCTGTCTAATGCTTCCTTAATTTTCCTCATGCTAGAAATTACTACAACTCACCAAACGTATGCCTGACCTAATTTGTTTTCCCCTTCTCTCTTCCTTTTCTCCCCACAGGTTCATAGAGTGGAGGGTCTCAGCAGTGATTCTTGATTTTTCTGTTTAGCTAGGATTCAAAGTCATTTCAGACTCATGTATTGGTTCATTTCTCATTTTCTAGTTATTGTATTGACATTGAGAGGGATGGTTATATTTATGTACTCTAATATTATGGTTTTCCACGAGACAGTGTATTTGGTTTTATGTTTATGATTATTTGGTACTTTTGAAATGTAATAAAAATTGTGTTTAGACTTGCTTTATCAAATGTTGTTCTAAATTTTAGTTGTATATTATATTGTTGACTTATGAATTTTAATCTCTGTGTTGTCACTTTATACCTAAGCACTTCATAAACCTTAGCGCATCCTCACATGGGCGACGTTAAGGGGTGTGAGGTTTTTCAAGTCATTTTCATTTTTGTACTTGGTAGCATATCATCAACATATGCTTCCATATTTTGAATGATATATAACTTGAACATTCGATTTACCAATCTTCAGTATGCAGATTTAGCATTTTTTTATCCAAAAGGCATTGCCTTATAACGGGGAATTCCCCGAACAATAATGAATCTAGGTGATCGTCCTTTGGTTTAAATATAGGAATTTAATTGTATCTAGAGTATGCATCCATAAAAGATAATAGTTGGTGACTGCTTGTGGCGTCCACTAACTAAATGATTCCTGGTAATGGGTAGCAAACTTTTAGGCAAGGTTTGCTTAGGTCAGTGTACTCAATGAAAGTTCTTCATTTTTTATTGACTTCTCATCAAAGACTTGATTTGCTAACCATTTCAGTTTGAAGATAGTGTTTTCATTTCTTCCTTTTAGGCTAGTGAGCGAACTTTGTCAAAATGAAGTTTCTTATATTTGACTAGTGTCATGTCTGGATTTATATTCAAAGCGTGGCTCATTAAAGAAGGATTTATTCTTATCATATCTAAGTGGTTCCATACAAAAATATCCTTATTCTGTTGCAAGAGTTGGATTAGGATTGTCTATATGTGTTCATCTAATTCTTATGGTTTTCATATGATTCTTATTGTTACCCTATTGTAAGTAGTGGTTTCCCCCCCTTTTCCATTTCTTTACTTTTTTGTAAGAAGCGCATCTCTTAGGCTTGGCAACCACTAGTGTGTTGGATAATCGACTTACTAGACTTATTCTCAAAGTCTTATTAGTACTATGCTCAAGCACGTAACAAGAAGCATTGTCATTTTTGTATTTCTCTAGAGTGGAAAATCACATTTTCCTAGAAGTAAAATGTTCTCCTTTAATGGTTTCCCATCCAGATTAATCAAGAATTTCATCATTAATTAATTTGGCAACGCAAAAACATCAATTTCGTCTAAGAATGACCTCTAAAGAATCCACCATCAATTGATGGTTGATCGGTGATGACTATGGCTTTGAAAGTCTGAAAGCAAGGTGGGATTCCCATATGAAATACGAGCTTTATCTGACCAACTGGTGTACAGCCCGCATTGTTGATGCTGAAGGTTAATTTTGGGTTGTGCTCTAGTTTTTGCATTCGTAGACATATATGTATTTGAAGGCCGGTTTAAAGATCACATTGACCGCATTTCCATTATCTACAAGAATTTTGATACGACTGACAACATGATATAAGTTGTTACTATAAGCGGATCATTATGATGATGGCATACCCCTCTTAGTTTTTGTGGAATTACGTTCAGGGTGTGCATTGGAACTTGTTGGTTTGCGCTCTTCAATAGGGGTTCCTCTTATATCAAGTACATTCCTTCATGACCTCTCTAACATATCGATTCATGGCTCCTTTACTTAATCCTGCTATGTTGGGGTCTTTGCGAATGACATTAATAATGTGTGTTGGTTAGGCGACGTTTGGCTGGATGTCATTCCCTTCGAAGTTGGCAGTTCTTCCATAGTTTGTCTGGTTCCCCTTTTCTGGTTGGTGATATAGGGTTTTCTTTGATAAACTCTTTCAGTTAGCCTTCCCTAAGTAAACGCTGGATGATTTGGATTAGGACTCGACGTTCATTAGTTTTATGACCATTGGCTTGGTGGTAAGAATACTAATCACCATACCTCTTTGGCTTGGTTGCTACTTGTAATTTCTTCGATGCTCGGATATAGCCTTTTTCTTTGGAAATGACATTTACGTAAGGTACGAGTTGATCCAAGGAAATATTCCTAATAGTTGAATCCCTTTCCCACTTGGGATTCCTATTAAATCTTTCCTTTTCTCCTTCCCTTCCGAGGCAGCTCCTCTTCTGGCATGATATATTTCACCCATACCCATAAATTTATCTGCCTCACAGTCAAAATCATTATATTTTTACATCCATGACCATATAATTCCTTTAAGAATAGGGTGTCTTGGCTTAATCCTAAGTGAACAACATGTAATTTATCTTTGTCGTTAACGCCTTTAACTTTCAAGGCTTTAATATTAAATCTTTTTAAGTAGTCACCAGAATTCTCTAGGTCAATTTTACCTTTTGTTAGGATGAAATAGCCAATAGAGGAATCTTTATGTATACAAAATTTAGCTGCAAATTCATACGCATACTACATTCATAAAAAGATGATATTTCCTCAATACTGGCGGTACCACTTAGTAGTAGCTCCTTGAAGGTTGGTTGGAAATAGTCGACAATGATGGGAACTGTTTGCATTAAAAAATCCATTTGGCTTTCGAGAGTTATCAAGTGATCATCAAGATTAGTCATCCCGTTATATCGAAGAGTGGGGATCCTATAAGTGGGAATCTTCATCATAATTTCCAGTGTGAAAGTAATTTCTTGGTGATGTTCATCCACTTCATCATTGAAGATTCCCCTTCATTTTTTAGTTGGCATATCCTTTGTAATTAATTCCATTGTGTATTTAAAGTAAGCTTCTTAGTTAGAATAATTTCACCTATCTATTTTTTATCATTTTGTAGTGGAGTTGTTTGTGTGTTTAAGTATTCTATATTCGTTCTCCCTCTGTAATAAATCTTCCTAAGTCTATGAATTCCCCTCATGCTTTTGGGTGGATTTAGGTATATCTTAGGATTCATCCTTGTTTTCTTTCTTAAAGGATTTTTGAGAGATCACTTTTCCCAGTAGTTCCATCATCTTGTAGGGTCAAGTTCTCTAATCTTCGCCTCATTTGTGCTAGGACATCATAGTTTTGAGGTCATCTCTTCTTCTATATTGTTGGGTTTGAATTTAGGCATTACATTCTCATAATGTGTTGGTTCCTAAATGACCTCTTGAGTTAGAGCATTAATCATCTTTCCCTTTACCATCTTTGACTTTTGATGACAATATGTCTATTAGGATGAAAGATGAAACGGAGGTTCAAACATTCCTTCTAGCTCCAAAAATTTTAGTGCAGAATATAATCTAACATTCTTGACTATTTATCATTAAAATTAACTTATCAAAAGTCACTACAAACTGATGTTAGCAATGATCGAAACTCCTTTTTATGTCAAAGGTTTCATTGCTTTGAGATGACTTGCAAGGGTCGGCGTCGAGCCTTCGAATAAACATATAACATAATATTTTAAATATACTATATAGGGAAAGAACTACCTAGGAATCATTCACCCTTGAAGATCATCACTGAAGTTTTTACGTTGAGATGATCTACATATGTCTCGAACAATCCATTCTAAAAGATTAATTTTATCAATTGTGAAATACCATTGCTTCAATTAATGTCGAGACATGTTTATGATGCTCGAGGAAAAATTTTGGCCATTCAAAATAACAAGGCTCGACACAAAATATCCTGTTTTATTTAATTTTCAAGGAATAACGATAGGTTCTAAAAGCATAGTCCAATTCATAAGGTAATTCATGGATCCATATGCTTGCCAATCCGAAATTCGATATAATTTGATTCATGCTGGTTTGAATTCGATATGCCGTGCAAGTCAGATTTTCCTTGAACTTCAAGAGAAGTATATGTTATGTCAAGACAAAAGGATATAAGTCATATAAGTCCATTATGCATAGTCTGTATGTTCAAGCCAAATTGAGAAAAATAAGCATTGTCTTAATATTATAATTACATACATAAAAAATATGCATGAATTCACGAATTTCATGTCATAATGTCATGAATATAGGCATAGGCAAAGGAAAAACCCTATTTTCATTATAATAGGTCATGGTACAATAATGAAATCTGGTTTTCCTAAATTGATTTAGGGTTATAAAAACTATGATCGAAAACTAAAACTAAAAAAGGTGAGACAGGAGAATTATAAATTCCTCCTTTTATTGGTGTCGTCCCAACCTTGTTTATAAGTGGGGGCTTCGATAAGAGGGTAGCTGAAGCCTCAAATCCATGCTCCGCTTTTGATCCTTCACGTAGCTTCGAACTTATTTTCTTTAAAGCCTCCAGTTACCTCCAAACCTTCTATGATAGACTTCAAAAGATCATGCTCTGTGCATTCTTCATTGCTTTAAATCTTCTCTATTTAAAATTTTATTCTAACACTTTGAATATCTTAGGACTTGCTCCACTATTGTCTTTGTAACGGAATCGCTTTGAGTTTACGACAATCAAGGTATTGAGCCTTGTTTGCCTAAGTGAATCGAAGTGATTGAAGCGCAGTTTGACATTACGAAGCCTTACATTCTTGAAATTTTTCCTTCTTACCTTGGCAAATAAAAAAGTCATTTCGAAGAACTTCCTTTTTCTTGATAACTTTGATGCTTCTTTTCCTTCAAAGAAAGATATATGGCTCCATTAAATTTTTCATCGAAGTTATTGTACCCCAGTTCAAAACTTACTTTATATACCTGGAATGATTCTTCCTTTGGTTCGAGGTTGCTTTCTCATGTTTGAAACCCTTTTCTGATTGGATTCTTTTCAAACTCCAAGTTCTTCCCTTTGTGATTTGAAACCTCCTAATGAGGTTTTAAATATTTCGATTATCTAGGCTTCTTATTTGGTCTTTTCTCTAGAGTCTTCTGCTATGAAGGAAGAGCTTCGAAGGCTTAGGCAGGTTCCGTTAGTAATTTCGATGAAGGTAGTTTAGAGAACTTCAAAGTTCTATTGGCTTTTCCTAACTAGAGGATTTAGCTTTTTCCTAGTATCACAGTTTGATATCTTTATTGTTGCTGCAAAGGTTCTTTTGCACAATGCCATCATGTAAGAGTGCAATTGAGGTAAGTTGCTTCGAAGCAAGGTATTTCGATGTGTTATGTCTAACATTCCCTAAGTCTTCTTAACATGATGGGGTGCCTCGAAGTCTCAGAGTTTAATCCAGTGCAAAGCAATTTATGGTGTAACATATATGTTTGTGCTTGTGAATTAAGTTGTTGTAACTACATGAAATGCTAACTCTTGACATTGTTATGTTCGACATCGAGATTCCATATGGTCTAAAGACAAGTTTTACTTGCTTGTCTTATATATGTTTCCAAAAAGCTTATGGAACTTACTTCAGTTTTCAAAATATATTATAAGTGTGATGAAGGACAACTATTATGTAATTAGTTACTACGCAGGGTTAATTATTTGCAAATAAAGGTTTCTTCACTATCAATTATTTATTAAAGGTTAATTATTTGTTAAAGGGTAATTTCTATTTAATTTTTAATATAAGATTAGTTATTTATTTATAAAGATTATCCAATTATTTATAAAAGGGTTATCACCTATTTAATTACTTATTAAAGGTTAATTATAATATAATTTTTTAGTAAGTAAAGTTTGCTTATTTATTCGGTAGGTGTTCAAATATTATTTAATCATTTAAATAAAAAGTTCTAGATTAGTACTTAATTGTGTAAATAGCAAGGGATAGTTTTCGTCAGTGCCATAATGTAGCCAAATAAATATGATAAGGTATACTAAAACGTTTGGAGTTTTATTGGAAGTAGGATATTTCGTACTTAATAGTAAAACTGATGAATAAACTTCCCTCTATCGATGAAATCTAAAACCGTGATGTCTAGTAATGTTTGAATTATCTACCTTCATTCTAGGCAAGGGACAGAGAAGTGAAAATGTTGGAATCATGATTAATATTAGATAGTTAATTGTGATAAATACATTACGATAAATTTAGTATATGGAAGATATCACATTGAGTCCGCAGCAGTAGCCCAGTGGGTTCGAAACTTGGAATGGCAATCTAAGAGCTTACCATGTGCATATTCCAAGATTAGCCACTTATGTGGTGCTCGTGGACTAAGCTAGGTGCAATAGGGAGGGTTTTATGACTCCGATCGGTTTCCTTCCTAAACAAATTCGAAAAAAAAGGATATAACATTGATACTTATTACACAATCTTTAGGTATGAAAACTAATCTCTTTCTGAAGAAGTAAAAAATGTATGTCAAGTCAAGGTTCATTACCAAACATGTTTAACCTCATTGTTAATCAAGGGATAATATTGATATTAGGAAGTAGGGATAAATATAGGATGTCATATTTCAAATTATGCACACCCAAGATAGTGGAATTATCCATTATCAATAGATGAATCGATTTAAACTATCAATTATCGACACGAAGGGACTCGAATCTGATAAGCTTAAGCTATATGAAAAACACATTGAACCAATGTATGCATTCAAACTAGATATGTCATGAAGATGAGGAGATTAAAGACGAAGATATTTGAAGTGTAAGGGGAACTTTCTACTAATCCAGAGGGTGATTCCAAAAAGGATATAGTAAAAGTAATATCTTTGGTCTGTTCATATCTTGAACAACTTGTATGGACAAATGTTTCCATTGCACTATTGCTTGGAGGGCAACATTCTAAGTGGAATTTGTTCCATAAAAACACAAAAGTCAAACCTCACGGCATAGAATGACTAAAGCAATGATGTGTTGCACGGCTGTGTTGGTTGCTTCCATTAAGGGGTTGTTATCTTTGTTGTATACCCACAAAACTAGAAATAGTTAATGTAACAATTTAGAATATATTTCATATTCACTTAAACTCTAACATTATTATAATGTCACTAGATTTTCCATATAAATGTTTCAGATGTCATAAGGTAAAAATTTATTCGTTTTTATATGTGGTAATATCATGAGATACCTTTATTAAGTCACAATTCAATTGCTTGGAGTTTACTCACAGTAGGCTCATGTTTGACTTAGAATTTTTCTTTCCCTAAAACTTTTAGTTATACAAGTTTGTATGTTTAGCCAAGTAGTTAAGTTGCACGGGTTCTTTCGGATATATTTTGGAGGAGCATGGAGCAGAAGGCTTCAAATTTATTTAGTTATTTATTTTGTTTTTGCTGTATGTATATTATGTAACATCATTGTGAGGCCACGTAGATGTAACTGCCACTGCCTGAATCTAGCACCAATGGTAACTTTGACGTATCATATTGACTGTAATAACATGCGTTATCCATGTTATGCTATATATGATTTTCTTGTAGTGTGTTATCCAATGTTTCACTTCCTTTTGTTTCTTCTTTCTTTAGACCTCATTAACTTGTCTTTTGGTCACTTATATAGTCGATACACAAATATCATGGAAGTATTAAGAGTCGTATTTATGAGTAAGAAAGGAAGATCATTACGCTATATGTTTTCTATTATCACTCGCTTCGATTCATAATTAAGTTTTTCATCAAATGGATGCAAAAATATCATTTCTAAACAATGAATTAGAAAAGGAAGTGTATATGGAATAACCCAAAATATTTTTTTCTTGGATAAGAAAAGAAACTTTGTAGACTTACCAAATCTCATTACGGGCCAAACCAAGCTCCAGTGCAATGACATGAGAATTTATAGGAAGTAATGGTAACATATGGGTTCTAAGTAAATAAAGTAGATAAATGTATATCACTCCATAAAAAATGAAAAGTGTGTTCTCTTTTATTTTTTATGGTGATATATATATATTTGTTTCTGATATTGTGTGGAAGAAATTAAAAAGTTTCATGAATTCTACCTTGATATGAATGAGTTAAGAGAAGAAAATGTGGTTATGGATATCAAAAACTTGAAGAAACAGAAAAGACCACTCGCTATATTGAAAGCAACTTTAAAAGATATGACTACTTATATTGTACAATTGTGAAAACTCATGTCAATCAACACATCAAGCTGATGAAAATTACTGGTAAATGTTGTGACCAACTAGAATCTGCCAGCGTGATAGGCAGTCTTACGTATGTCATGCATTGCATTAGACTAGACATAACATATGCTATAGGAATGTTATGTAGATTTATGAGAAGAGAACACTAAAAAGCAATTTCAATGGTTCTTAAGTACTTGCAGTGAATAGTGAATTATGGAGTATTTGAAGATTATAGTGATGCAAGTTGGAATGACATGGAGTCTAATTTTTTGTTAACTTCAAGATGGAATTTGGCGATGCTACAATATCACAAAGTTTTAAGAGGAAAACATGCATGTTTGATCCAACTACGTCGGTAGAGTTTACTGCACTTGTAAATTTATGTAAAAAGGCTGAATGGTTCAAAGACATATTGACGGATATACTGATTTGAATGAGAGCTGACCCTACAATTATGATACATTGTGATATTCGTGCTACTTTATTAAAGTATGAAAAATACTTGTAGTGGTAAAAAAAATCTCAGCCTTAGATATTAATTACATAGTGGCTCCTAAAAGAGAAGCAACTGCAATTGACTTTGTTGAATGAAAAAAAAAAACTTAATATGTCATTGATAAAATGATTAAATAGATAAATGATTGTGAAAACGTCCATAGGAATGAGATTAAGGTATATGTGAGAATATTTTTCAGTATGAACCGTACTTATGTTTTGGAAAGAAAACAAAATTCGAACATATTCAAAAACGATTAAGTAAACATACTAATGTATAACATTGGATTCCATTTTAAACGAATATGTATTATATGATTACTATGTGATATAGGAGAACTTATTGAGTGCAATAGTGTAGAGTGGATAGAAACTTTAGTAGAAAATTTATACATATCTTATGTAAGTAGGAAAGTGCACGCGCCTTTATGAGATTAAGCCATCATTAGATGACTCATGAAATCATGATATTACGAATGATTATTATTTGGTATGAACAAGCAAAACGCTCCACAAATGAAATTAAATGTGTGCTACATCTGATTCATTACCTACAAGTCATTGTTTTAAGATCTATTCACTATAACACATCAACAAAACTTGGGTAATCTACACCAAGTTCAAGTTCAAAGCCCCAAACTGCTTTCATATATATACTAACTTCAATGATGTTGTGTAATAATATTCAAATTTTATTTACTTGAACTTTTATCCTAAAAACATACACACGCAACCACTTTGCTAATGCAGCAAATTTGGATTACTCAAGATAAAATTTCAAATTTCAGTTTATTCTTGAAAAATGGTAAGGAATGTTTGAAATTTTTCATAAAGATCTTTGATCTTATTACCGTTATTTATGGGAGTCCTAGATGTAGCATCACCTTGGGTGGTGCGTACGGGTAACACCCTATCAATGGAAGTCGACCTGACAACTAGGACCAATAGGTTATGTTTGTTTGTTTATTTCCAATGGTCACAATCAACAAAAGTTCTCTTTATATATGAAAACAACAATACTTTGTTATCATCATGAAATTTGTTTTATGAATTAAAGATATGCATCATTATTCGTTTCAAGTTTTTTTTTTTGATCTGTGCAAGTGATCACAACTTGTTCAAACTTACTCCATTATATTCGGAAATAACGTTTTCTGATCGTTGAGTGTGATTTGGAAAGGGAAAATACTCTTAAGGATAAGCAATTCAATAGTGCTTTAGAGCATCTCCAATGGTGCTAGGTATGGATATCATGAAATCCATACTATAAAAATATATTCAGGTTTCAGCCAAGTGTTTAAAAGTAGGCTCTGGTTCAAGAAGCGACTGATTGTCAGACGTTTGTTGAACAAGCGCTTGGGGGTTGCACCTATAGAAGGTGCAAAATCTAGCATTATTTATTTTATTCAAATGTTTATTATTTTTTTAAGTTTTTTACTATATATTTACGTTGAAATGCAGTCCATACAGGTAAAAACTAGTAGAAGTATTGTTTGTTATACAATAGACGCAGATACCAGACCAGTACTTACTCCTCCTGATGCTATGGTGATAGCAGACGGTCTACTTATTTGCACAACATGTTCGCCACTATTTCTCATCGAATTACTACAGCTATAGCAACGTCATAGGTATATGTTCAAATCTTTATTATTTGATGCACAACACCTCAATGGTATACAAATGATATTTATTTATATAGTTTAGCATTAATAAATATTAAATTTAGGTTCATCACATTGCTTTGCATGGTAATGGTATAGGTGTACGTCGGAGTATTTGATACTTTACCAGAGCCCATTTTGGCTAGATCACATGCGTCACCTTTTGGTGATTTTATCCTTTATCTTGATTTTCACACATAGACCACAACATTGTAAAGGCTCTCAGTGAGAGATGGTGGTCTATATTCATACGTTTCATTTATCGGCTTTGGCCTCTGAGGAGGTCAGAGGAGGTGTTGTTACTCTTTTTTGTCTACAACGATATATTATAGATTACAGGATTGTCGAGGAGATGTACATCCTCATTATCCATGCATTCCTATTATATCTTTTTGGGTCAACCTTTTTCAGTAACAATAAGGGTACTATTCGACTTGGTTATTTGGATGGCTTAATCAACATGAATGGGTTTCATGAATATGACTATGGCACATCCATTCTTGGGTATTTGTAAGTAGCATTGGATACATGCGCGCTAAGCGATCCCGACAGTTGTATGGATTTTGGTAGATTACACTATTCTGGTACTACGAGTATACAACTAATATACACCCTCGACTTATTATAGAGACGCATGCTACATCATATACTTGCTTCCCTCGATTACACCGTTGAGGTTCTGATATGCGTTTGCGTCATGTTGCACGAGGGTTTCACACTGAGCTGATGGAGAATAAGCAACAAATGGATTTAAGGCAGTGGGGGTAACATCATATTTCATCCCCGAGATTAGACAGTAGTTGATTTGATGGATAGTTTTTTTGAAATGATGATTTCCATTTAACATACTCAACTAACAAGTTGTAAACGTGCATGCACTAATAAGAATGTAGTGCTTATTTTTATCCAGTTTGTAAATATATTTGAACAACTTGTTTGCTGCCGTTTTCTAGAAAAATAAAGATTAAAATAACTAGAAAACCGAGAAAAAAATAAGAGCATTTGGATATTTAATAAATCTTACCAAATACATTTCATTTTCAAATCCTCTAGGATTTGTCCGCTTTAACTTAAAATATTGAGAATCAAATGTTTGCGTTCGATGGTTGATTTTTCCATGACGACGTTGATAGAAGACATGGTCCTTTTATGATCGATGCTCTTATGATTGTGGCAATTAGTAACTTTATTCCAAAATGTCTTGGCACTTTGATAGGTATCGGTTGAGACTGAACACCAAATGTAATAAATATCACAGTCTTCCACAGCAGTCCAACTTCTGTTAGTAATTGTTTCACTAATCGAAGTCGAAACATCTTGTAAATCATATCTTTTAAAATTTCACCTGGTGGCAACAATGTCGAATTCAAAATACGTTACTAAGGTAAGGTAATTGGGAGCAAAAAAAATGATAATTAGGCAAGACACGTGGTTGTGAATGGAGAAGAGCAGGAAGATGTGTATAAAAGAGGTGAAAATATCCATTTTGTTAGCCGTTCGAGAGGATAAGTTTAGGTGTTTGTTGATTCTAATTTCTATATAGGATTTCTAAAACTAGATTTACACATATATAAGATTCAAATTTGATTAATATATATATATATATATGTATAATAATTTAGGAGAAGGAATCGTAGTCTGTAATTTCGAGGCTATTATGCAGAATTTCACGGTTTTCTTGTTGTTGTATTATAAACATGAATTCTTTTGAGTTTACCTATTTTTTCTACAATTGTTAGTATAAAAATGGATTGGTTGTGCTTATTGAGATTTTTATTTTCACGAAAACAAAACATATATTAATACATCAAATTTTTTGGTTGATCGGGAATGGTTACTCAAGTGTTTATTTGGATTTAGGATTATTGATGTAAGTAAAGATAGATTTTTGGATGTATTTGTAAATTTACCATCTAGTTTTTTTTTTTACTTTGTTTCATTCACTGTAAATAAGATTAATGCAAAAGCATGTATTTGGGTACTGTAACTTGTGTATGTTAGGGATGGCAGTGGGGCGAGTCTAAGGTCCAAGCCAGATTGACCAGCCCCTATTTTGAACCGTTTAGACATGACCCAATGTGTCTTCGGGACGGGTAGACCCGCGACCTGCTTTTGGAGGTCTGGGTCTAGGGTCAGGTCTAGGGCATGGCTAATCCTCCCCAACCCGACCTGCATTATTAAAACATCATTAAAACAATTTAGAACTATAATGATTACTTGTTATTCTTCTTTACTATACGTGATTTTGACTTGAATATTATATTCTTTCAATCAACAAGCTGTAACGTTTTCATAGTATTAAGTTGTATACATGATAATCATACAATAACAAATGCATACATTTTGAACTATTATCTAACAACTCATTTTACTATATTCTCTTATCATTGTAAACATATTATTATTTGTATATAATTTATGTTTTAGTGATAAAAAATATATGTATATAAATTTTTGTGCATAAGAACAATTTCACAAGGTCGTGGGATAGGTCGAATCTACCCTGACCCATACAGGTTTCGGGTATGGGGTAAAATTCCAGACCTGCACCAAGTCTATAGGGCGGGTCTGGGGCAAGGTTTAAAAAGCCCAGGGCGGGTCTGGGTTATGAGAATCCCACCCCAACCCGCCCCATTGCAACTCTTAGAGTATGTTTAAATCTATGTTTTTATAAAATAGTCGGTTTAAATATAATAAAATACACATGACCAAAATTCTTGTTTTTCTATAAATATGACAAATGAAAGTAAAGCGGTATTAGAAGAAATATACTTATATTGTTGTTATTCACCTTGTCCTTTTTATTTACTGAAATAATCCTATGTTACAAGTTATCTTTACTTATGTTATTTCCTTATTATTTCTTCAGATTCAAAAATGAAGAATTACATGTTATGTTGTGAAATTTGGGAAGTACGACTAGTAAACGTTAAATACGAGTTAGTATCGGCATTTCCACAGTTAGTACATTTTTTTACGTGCGTCACTAATCATGCTTTTATTTATATTTATTAATTAGTGTTTCATAAACGTGAATTTAATGTGTTTAATTAGGATTTTGAAATCAAATGTCTCCTTAGGAAAATTTGTATGTTGTGTTTGTATTAATGGATTTTTAAAATATTAAATGACAAGAGGACATGAGGTTTATCTTTAATTATAGTAAAAGTCTGACCGGAATCTCCCGGTAAATCCAGTAGCCACAAGAAGTCATGTTAATGTGAGTTGTCTAATATCATGGGCCATTTATTTAAAAATACATGTGGATGCTTGGTTAATCTCTACTTGTAAAAGAATTTTGTCTGAAATATCCCAACAAATCCACGAGTTGCAAGAAATCTGGTTAATGTAAGATGTCTAGTGTAATAAATATATGTGTGAAGCAAACCTGGCTCGAGTAGATATTAAGTTGTTGATCTACCTTATGGGGTACTAAGTGGTTAGGAGTCAGTCCATTCCTAAGGTTTATTCCTTGAATTCGGGCTAAAGTCATGGGACCCACCCTTATAGGTATTAAGTGGTTTATTGGTTGGTCTTTCTCTAGTAATTATGAGGTACTAAATGGCCTTGAATAAATAGATTTACAAATGATTGAGGTAGTTCTGTGGATGTTATCCGCTTCTTATCTAGGGGCTATGTGAGTTCCACCGAAAATGTAAGCAGAACCGTTTGTCTAAGTGAAGGATTAAGTAATTAGAAGTTCACTTGTAATGACAGCTAGATTGTAACTTGTGGGCCCTTCGGAAGTGTCCTAAACGACGACGAATGTCTACCAACGACTTGCTTAGAATGACCTTAAGTTGTAATGGATCTTTTCTGAATCGGGACTTAGTCACATTCTGGATAGGTTGTTACACTCTTAGAGTAATTGTGACGACCGCCAACAACTCCTGCACATAACAAGGGAAATAATGCGCTGGAAGACGTTCCAAGCGGTTACGGACGATCATCAGAATAGAATAATACAAGCGGATCCTGTTATATAACTCACAGCAAAAGGATAAAATATAATAGAACATATACAACAGGAGTTAATAGTGGAGAAAAAATTAGCAGAATCTTAAACTCTTTCATATCAGCATGAAATAATATCCACAAAACCTAAGGATTACAACATAAGAGTATGTACATAGCGCCTCACTACAAACACTCAGAGAAATCATAACAGCTGAAAAAAATATCAAGATATGTATAGTAGCAATAGTACATAAGCCTCCCGCTGGTCTTCGTTCTGCAGAATCGTCTCACTAAGATCAATCACTTGTCACCTGCCACCTAGTCTGCCCATCCATAACATCATGGATGAACATTGCATGGTAAAAAGAGAAGACATAAAACCTTGAGTTATACAACAGTCTTAATGAGAAATAAAACAACTATCTAACATCATCAATAAAGTATATGAGAATAGGCAGATTAATCAACTAATCTACCAAAATCAATGGAGAAGAAGCCAAACCCGTCTTCCTCACATCGGACAGTGATAGATTTTACAAGAATCAAGTAGAAACAAACAGTACATCATAGCAGTCAGTTATCAAGCATAGACCACCCTAATTGATATCGCCATCTCCCAAGCACAAGCCTTGAAGGCCTAAAACAATGTCAGACAAGCACCCAAGTGATATCTCCTTCGACGTTGAATAATCTGCACAAGATGATACAAGAAAAATAATCATCACCCATGACTCTTGCTATCATTGCCAATCCTGCTTTGAAACCATCGTTAGTTGTATGACAGCTATGACATGCCATTTGTCAAGGGCTAATGGTAACCCCGATTCTAGCAAAAACTCTATAGGTGTTTCATCGCCACATATATAGGCCTTTAATCGCTACCCAGAGGACTCGACTAACCATTTAGTCTTTTAGACATCCCTAGTATACCCCTTCTTTGAGCCCGCTAGAACCTACGACAGCGATAATTCATCGGCCTTCGATATCTCTAGTCGCCATCATCGGCGACCATTCACAAGCTCAAATTATCTTGTGCAGCCATTATCCACAAACTCAACATCTTTGAGTTGTCTTCACATTCATTGCATTTCACCGATCAACGAACACTTCACAACACTTCGAACATCCCTCCTTGAATTTACTTCGAAGCCACGATCATTGTCGGCTCAAAAACATATGTCATTTGGTCGATATTCAATCCATAGCGTTTCAAACTTTCTGCTATGAAAATCATAGCACAACGCTTCAATTTCCATCCATAACATTTTTGAAACGCTGTCACTTTTCTACCCGGTCCATCATGGAAATTCTCGATCCATGAAGATTCCCGATCCATGGAAATAGCCGAGTCATGATACGCCTAGTCCATGGAAATGTCCGCTCCATGAAACGCCCGATCCATGGAAATGTCAACTGCATGAAACGCCCGATCCATGCTCCAGAACTTTTGCCCGGTCCATGATCTAGAATTTTGCCTGGTCCATGCTCCAGAACTTTTGACCGGTCTATGCTCTAGAACTTTTGCCCGGTCCAAGCTGCAGAAATTTTTCCCGGTCCATACACCGAAACTTTTGCCCGTTCCATGCTGCAGAACTTTTCCTGATCCATGCTTCAGAAACTTGCCTGATCCATCATCAGAAACTCGCCCGATCCATCAAACCGTCCAGTCCATCAAACGGTCAAGTCCATCAAACTACCCAGTCCAACAAACAGTCCAGTCTATCAAACTTCCCAGTCCATCAAACTGCACAGTCCATCAAACTGTCTAGTCCATCAAACTGTATAGTCTATAAAACTGTCCAGCCCATCATCAAAACTTCTGATCCATACGGTCTAACACTTCACTAAGAATATCTATGCAACCACTCATCCAAATCGACCAATTTCACTCAAGCAATCAACAACTATACAGAATTCGCCAAATCATGATAAAACAATGAACAAATCAATAAACGGATTAACTTGCATAAACACATGAATTTACATAGAAATTTATCGGTTTAAGTTGCTAGATTAGATCCTTTGGTGGTTCAAATGAAATTACACTTACCATGATGCAGATCAAGAAGAAAACAACTTGAAATGATGAAAATAAAGACAAACAACCCATATACTCGATTGAATCCGCGTGATAGATGTTTATCACTCACCAATTCTTCAAAACAGCTTGAAATCCCTAAATTCTCAATTCGAACAGCGAAGAATGATCTTCAAACCTCTCAGTTTGATGTGATCTTCCTTAACTCGATGTAAATCTAGATTTGCTTAGTAGATCTTCAATCTTCTTGCGTTGATCTAAAAAATTTAATGGAGGAAAGGTGTATTTGATTGAGCAAGGAGGATCACAAGCTCAACCAAATGAGATAATGAAGAAAGTAAACTATTCATCATGCATCTACCCCTATTCATAGCCTCTAACTATCCCACTAATAGGCCAACCAAATCATCCCACCAATGGCTAGCCAAACATGTAGAGAAATTGTGCAGCACTAAAATAGTGATTCATCCAAAACTCCTGAACCAAATCTTTAATGTGACCACTCTATGGAATTGGCAACATCATTTACTTTCCAATGAAATCAATCTCAGCACTTGATTCGATTCCAGTAAAAAGTTATGCCCTATACAAAACTGACAGAGGTAAAATGTTCACAAATAAAATTGGTAAAAATTATGGAAATGTCTCACATCCCCATAAACAACATATTGATATATGAGAATGATCTAACCCTCAAGATATTAAATAAAAATATATGTCGATCCTCCGATATGTGAAATGTGGGTTGTTACATTCCTCCCTTTAGGAATTTGTCCTCGAACTTCCAAACAAACACTAGCAACCAAAACAATTCTGCATGCCTATCATCCATAAGCAATCAATTTATCATTCCAACTAGCATCCATCAAGCCATGCAACCATAGCCCTATCCTAGAACGTGGAATTCTAATGAAATAGTACAAGTTACAATGGTATAAGGTGACATGACATTATCGGGTCATACCGTCGAATAGTTCTGGATGGATCGTCTCCATATTCACTTCTGTCTCCCACGTACAATCGTCATCATCCTCACTCCATTGTACCTTGACTAGCTTAACCATCTTTGTCCTAAGTTGTTTCGTATCATTCTCCATAATGCAAAGCAGCCTACGAGGTCCCGTAACTACAAACTCGACTTCCAGGTCTTCGTACCGCTCTGGAACATTCGAATCATGCACACACTTTCATAGAAACGATACATGGAAAACACTATGCACTCTCAACATTTTCTCTGGTAAATCCAATCTGTATGCGAGCTTTCCAATCCGCACGACTATCGAAAATGGTCCAACAAACCTTGGAGCTAACTTTCCTTTACTTCCAGATGCTTCAATGATGAAATCTTCATGAAAACCATGTCACCTACGTCGAACTCCAAATTTTTTCGACGTTTATCAGCATAACTCCTTTGACGATCTTGGGCTGCCATCATTCGTTGTTGAACGTTCTCGATGCAATCTGATGTCTCTCTGATCATCTCTGGCCCAAGTATCAACTTATCTCCAGTTTCTAACCAACATGTTGGAAAATTACATGGTCTACCATACAATGCCTCGTATGGTGCCATCACAATGCTCAATTCGTAGTTCTTGTTATACACAAACATAACTAGATGTAGATTGTCTTCCCATGATCCTCCGAAGTATAATACACAAGCCCACGGGAGATCTTCCAAAACTCGATTAACCCTCTCGGTTTTACCATCGGTTTGGGGATGCTAAGCCATACTCAAACACAACTCGGTTCCCAAAGTTTCTTGCAAACTCCTCCAAAATTCACCCGTGAACAATGGATCTTGGTCACTCACTATGCTCCTCGGGATACCATGGAATCAAACTATCCATCTTATATAAAGCTCAACCAATTTGGATGTTGTCCTAGTCATCTGATAGGAATAAATTTTGTGCTTTTAGTCAGTCGATCCACTATAACCCAAATTCCTTCGTTTCCTGCCCTGGTTCTAGGCAGTCCATCGATAAAATCCATCGATTTCTATTCCCACTTCCACGTAGGAACTTCTAATGGCTGAAGCAATGCACTTGGCTTCTTCTGTTCAGCTTTAACTAACTGACAGTTCATACTCTTGGAAATGAACTTTCAAACATCCCTCTTTATCCCTTCCCAGTAGTAAGCTCGCTTCATGTCCTGATACATCTTGTTACCATCAGGATGAATTGTCAACTTCGAGTGATGACATTTTTTAGAATTTCATCTCTCAATCCGTCGATACCAGGAACAACCAGTCATCCTTGTTTTCGAAGCCAACCTTCTTGATCAACCTCGAATTCCTTATCCTCTGATTCCAACTTTTGGACAATCTCGACAAGCTTTGCATCACACTTCTGGCTCTTGCCAATCCTTTTGTCGAAAGTTAGTGTTATTGATAATCTTGCCAACATTGTAGGTTCCAACTCACATCGACGCCTCAAATCAAATCCTGCCAAGTATTCGATGTGTTTCCGTTCCGAAAACATTGCTCCTAAACTTGCGTGTCTTTCACTCAATGCATCCGCTACTACATTACCTTTACCAAGAGTATAGGCTATACCAAAATCTTACATTACCTTTACCAGGAGTATAGGCTATACCAAAATCTTACGATGCCAGAAAATCTAACCACTGTTGCTGCCGAAGATTCAAATCCTTTTGGGAGAAAAGATACTTCAATGACTTATGATCCGTAAACAACTCGAATCGCACCCCCAACAGGTAATGTCTCCACATCTTCAGAGAAAACACGATCGCCACCAACTCTGAATCATGAGCAGGATAATTCCTTTTGTGCGGCTTTAGTTGTAGACTTGCATAGGCCACAACTCTATCTTTCTACATCAGTACTACTCCCAGTCAAGTACCACATGCATTGGTGTATACCACTATTTCTTCATTCCCACTTAGAATCACCAAAACAGGAGCACTCCTCAGTCTCTCTTTCATGATTCCAGAAGCTTGCTCACACTTCGCATCCCATATGAGTACTTGATTCTTTTTCGTCAATCCTGTTAATGGTGTAGGTATCTTGGAGAAATCCTTGATAAACCGGCGATAATATCCCACCAACCAAAGAAAACTTCGAACATCCGTCGCATTCTTAGGTCTATCCTAGTCCTGGATTGCGTGCCACCTTAACGGGGTCAACCGCTATTCCATTTCCAGAAACAACATGGCTTAAGAACCTCACTTCATGCTTCCAGAAGCAACATTTCGAAAACTTAGCTCTTAGCCGATGCTTTTGTAAGAATTCCAAAACAACTCTCAAGTGTGTCTTATGCTCTTCTTCATTCCGGGAGAAAACTAGAATATCATCCACGAACATAAGCATGAACTTGTTCAATTGATCTCTGAACACCCTATTCATAAGATTCACAAAATACGCTGGCACGTTATTCAACCCAAATGGCATCACCGACCATTTGAAGAAACTGGATGGTGTTTAAAAGCAGTCTTCGGTACACTATCCTTTGCCACCCTCAACTGGTGGAAGCCTGTTGCCAAATCCATATGAGAAAACACCTTAGCCTCGAGAAGTTGATTGAATAAGTTGTCTATCCTTGCCAACGGATACATGTTCTTCTTGGTCACCATGTTCAGCTCATGATAATCAACACATAATTTCAAAGATCCATCGGCTTTGGTTGCAAACACAACTGGTGCACCCCACTCAGACACACTTCTTCAAATGAATCATTTTCCCAAATGGTCATGTACTTGCACCTCCAACTCTCGTTATTCCTTAGGCACCACCCAAGAGGCTTGACGATAGATCTAGCACCTTCAAACAAATCGATTCTGAGCTCAGTCTCGTGATGCAGTGGAAACCCTTTGACCTCATCAAAGACATCATCAAACTCAGTAGCAATCGGCGCTGATGAAAAGTCTTCCCGTGGAATCAGAAGCGAATATAAATAGCTTGATACACCATCTTTGGGCTTACATCGAATCACAACCATTCGCCCTTCTACATTCCCGACTGTCACCTCGAGCTTCTCACAATCCACTTTTGTCGCATACCTCTTAAGCTAGTCCATACCCAAAATAATCCCAAACCCAGTGAAGTTCAAAACAATCACAAATAAAGGAGCAACCATGACTCGATAACACTAGACCACGACAAATCATACACAAATTGGACGAATCCCCAGCTGGATTAATCACAACAAATGGTCTATCACAATTCTCGGGTTTCAAACCCAAGCGACAAACAAGCTCATTACAATTGAATGAATGTGATGCTCCAGTATCAAACAACACAGAACTGAAACATCTCTAACAGAAAGAATACCTTGAACAATGACACTCTTCCCTTTCTCCTCCGTTGTATGAGCCCTTGAAGACGATGACACAACATCCAAAGTATACGACTTCACAATCAACTTTCCCTTAGTTGGTTTGAGACAATCCTTATTGTTATACCCTAGCTTGCCACGGTTGTAGCACTTCCTCTCAGCTTCGGATTTTTGCAATCCATGGAGTAATGGAACTTTTGCTGAAAGTTGTAGCAAGTCACTTCGCCTTTCTTCTTTTTCTGGCCATCCTTCCATTTCTGTTGTTGTTGCTTCCTCCTTTTGTTATTACCACCCTGTTGTGGTTCCGGTTCTTCCTTCGCTGCAACAATAGTCTCTTCCTTAGGAAACAAACTCTCATGCCTCAGAGCTTTTTTGCATAATCTTCTCGTAAGTTACATACAAGTGATCAACCAGCTAGATCCCAAGATATTTTTCTAAGCCCATGACAAATTTCTTGTTATTCTGATAAGCAGTCTTGACAAATGAATGAGCATACTTCGACAAAGTTTCGAAGTAAAAAACATACCCCATCACTGGACGACCGTTCTGCTTAAGCTCAACAAACTTCTTAAACATAATAGACTTATGAATAGTAGAGATAAACTTCTTCTCATACTTTGGGAATTGCTTCAATGAAATATCATTTTCTGGAGTCTCTAGAGTGATAGAGTTCCACCAATTCATAGCTTTGCATTATAGTTGTCTCGATGCAAGCTTCCTCTTAGTCGCATCGTCAATTCCCAAATCTCCAAAAATCTGACTAAAAGTATCAAGCCATCCTTGAATCTTTACAATTGGCTCCGTCTCCTTAAATGGCATCCCTCCTAGAGTAGTAGAATCTTTGCATATCTTTGCGAAGCTCACAATCCTAGGCACTTGCACTTAAACTCCTACGTCTACTGCAGTTGTCTCTGGAGCGGGTACCCTCATCATGATCGTTCTCGCTATGGCATCAAATAAAGCTAGGTAATCTGGTATACCGGCATTTTCCCCTCTAGGAACAAACTCCTCCCTAGTGGTATATCTCAAAGATCGACGACTCATTCTAAATCTAAAAATAGAATGATTAGTCCACACATGAGAAAACTGCAAATAGAGTTCAGGCGTTATTATACTATTCACTAATGTATAGTATACATCCATCAAAAATCTACAAATACGTCTCTCATACGCCATTATGTCTTCGAATGTAACAACTCGACATTTTGACCGCCCTAAGTCGGTGGTTAAACCAACTTGAAGCGTTCAAAACGACGGATTGTTATTAGCTTACGGGTTTAAAAATGGAATGTACACAGAATCACAGTGCTCAATAGTAATAGAAAAATAAATTTTTATACAAATATCAGAGTTTTGTACGAACTTTATATAGCGGAAAAATAAAATAAAATGCATTCATAAGTTTTTAAGTAAAATTTACATTTCATTCAATCCTTGCGCGCGCATATGCGTCTTCATGTTCCTCTCCAATTTTTGTGAGCTGAACATCCAAAATCTGCAACACTCGTATCTAACCCGAGCGTTCCATGCAAACATAAAATACTCGAGTCAGGATTAGTCATAGTTCTAGTAAATCAACTTCAACAGAAACTGAAATATAATAGTCGATTCTAACTTCAAATATGTGCCATACGCAAAGATATGATGTATGTTCCATATCAGTTTTAAATCAAGTAGTTCTGGAAGCTTGCATATATACACGGATATGTGTGCCCATGTGTACTGCCCCAGCGTTCGTGGAACCCAGAGTACAAATGTAGCCGACATTTCAAAAGTAGGGGTATATATATAATAGGCAGTCAAAATGCCAACAAAACGCACAGCATCAACACAGCCAAAGTACCCAGCTGTGTGTATTTTAATGTTCAATGTCAGGCCAGTCTATGAGCCAACCAGGTACATACAAAAACAGCATATGCGTTAAGGGATGTATAGCATGGTCAAGAATATATATATATATATATGCATTAAGGGATGTACGGCATGGTCATGAATCTAACGTGACAAGTTATGTGCAATGAAGCAGAACAGGGTGTTATTTTTATAGTTTTATTTATATTAATAAAATGCCAGTTGCCAAAATAAATACAGGTTAAATGAGACCTTTTGAATGACGAATCGCACATTTAAATATCTATCAAAGGTTTTTGTATGCATGTTCATTTAGTTACCAAAAAGGGCCATGTTATATCATACGTTATAATACAAATGGCATGTTAAACTATAGCAATCATTGCATTTTTGCTAACTTTAGTTCACTAAAAGGCCTTCAACACTTTCCTCTTGTTGTGAGATTTACTGGTGTAAATAACTCATTCATTATTGTAAACTAATCAACTGGAATGCTTGTATGTTAGACATGAGGCTACTGAGCATGGAATATTCCATTCGGTGAACAATGCGAATATCAAGGAACTTAAATTATAAAATGGAATATTCACAATCGATTTCCTACTCTCTTTCACATTCACAGTATATAAACAATCCATACAACCAAAATCGAGGAAATTAATCCTAGATTGGTTTTCTCTATACTAACTATAAATAAATAAAATAACAGGGACCTTGCGCTTTTCGTTTTGCAAATATAAAATAAATGGTTAACATCTTTGCTAAGTTACATATTATATTTCCTGAACCATTTCTAACAATTAAAATCAAATTCTAATAGTAAGAAACCTTTCCATTTGAAAACAATTCCTATGCATGTACAAATTCATTAAACAAACTTTTGGGTACTGCAGGTCAGTGAAAACAATAGGAAACAAACCCAAGAAAATCATGTCCGAAATTCCACAAGCAACTTGAAAGAAATTTATACACACACACATACTAGACTTTTGAGTGTGTCCATGTTCAGCTTATCAATTCTCGCTCTACTTATTTGAATACGATGTTTGTTTATGATTGTGTTTATCCATATTTCTTCTCTTGGGTGTACCGAAATTAAATGGAATGTTGATTCACACGTTATTTACAAGGAGTTGAAGAAATGTCTAAGTGTTTTGCCCAATACAGCTAAGATATTATAATTGGATTGGGTTTCCCAGGGAATTTCCCCGTCCTATTATGAGCTATAAATTCCATCCAATTGATCACTTACTGTTTAATACAAATTTCCACTTAAGTTTGACTAAATGTATTGGAAAAATCTGACAATTTCAAAGGCCACAAAACACCAAAACCCCAAGGGCCCAAACAAAATAGACTTACCCTCGTAGAGTTCCAACCAAACCGAACAAAGTTATCTGGATAGATTTTTTTTACTTACACGTTAAGATGTATGTCATAGAATAGTTTACCTAAAAAATAACAAAAATGTTTTGATAAATAAAAGAACTTCAAACATGGTTAACAATGAATTCCAAAACGCTTTAAACACCCAAATGTAAGCTAACAAAACTGAAATATCCACAACATTCATGGAATAAAACACACTACAAATTAATTGCAAAGACCAACTGGAGACAGCGACTAATTCTAATCAAAACATTCCACTACTCTTCAAAACCCATTCATTCCATTTTGTTAAATTACTAAAGTTGATAAGCTTGAACTAAATAAATTGTGAGCTTAAAAACTCACCTTTGCAAATGCGGCGTTGGCTCAAGGCAGCGGGGTGGTTCAGTGCAAGTTGTGGATGAAATGGAGCTCGTTCTTTTTCCACAGTCTTCGGGTTTGGGTTCCAGTTGAACTTGAGTTAAGCTCCTGACTTGAAGTGGCGAGATATGGAATCACAGTGATGCACTGCGGCAAATGATGGGAACAGTGGCGAAAGGAGGAGACGAAATCGAAGGCGATGTTCCACCGATTCAAATTGAGGAAGGGATGGTTTCGAGAGGCTGACAGCGGCGGCTTGCGAAGGCAAATGCGAAGCGGAAGAAAGGCAGTTGATCCATATATTTAGTGATGGCCGTTATTTTCCAAATTGGGGATTTCGTTGGCTAAGGGAAATAATGAAAGGGGAATGGTGCCTCGAAAATAAAAGGAGAAGAGCTGAATAATATTTTCAGCATACGCGAGGTGTATTCTGGTGTTTTCCAGAAACAAGAGGAACACATGGTTTACCAATGTATTTAAAAAAGACAAGAGTGAACATATTTTCAGCATACATAACAAGTGGCAAAATGAATAATCAAATAATTTTTCAATATAAATTGCAATTATAATACAATGTACGCAAACACAAAATGGGTATTTATCTCTTTCAAATACACTCTACAATATTTCTCCAAAAAACCAAATTCAACTATTCAAAATTATTTAAATAAATTTTAAATCAAGTTAGATTCAAGATAGAATTGAATTAAACTAGATTTCAAAATCATAATCAAATATCGAGTATAAGAATACATTTTCAAGACTGAACTAAATTACAAGATCCATATTTTCAAGTTGAATTCTACAAATAATTTCAAATTACTTAATGACATAAGTATCACTTATCTGCCAACTTTGATAAATGTTCACACTACTTTCAATGTTGACTCGTGTGCGGAGCACGGGTTCCAAACTAGTACTTGTTGATAACGTTAACAACACTTGCTTTTGATAAAACGCTCTTATTAAAATTAAATGAAGAAATATATATATATATATATATATATATATATACACAAACTACATTCAAGGGATAAATTTTAATTTGGATTTACAATATAACTTCTATATAAATCTTAATTTAATTCATTTTCTGAGCGCCAAAATTTTCCGATCGACTTCTAAGAATCTGGGTTGTTACAGACTTCCCCCTTAATAATGCATCCTCGCAATTTGATTGGGTTATTATACATCATTACAAGATTCCAGTGTCTCATCATAACTTCTTCCCTTTTATTCAAGTATCTAACATATAGAGTTTGAAACTTCTGTTGTGTCTCCCAACTTATTTAGACTGTAACAACAGAAAATTTCAAACTTGATTACTTAGTTTTTGTAAAAAAATTCAACCCTCACCAATTAGAAAATACTATCACCATTTTCAACACGATAATTAAAGAAGACTATCGTATATAAATCAATATGATACTTATAATAAATCAAGTCAAAGTATCATAACTCAATAAAATCCTCGTTGCATTTGTCATATGAAACAATATGACTGTTAGATCCAAAATTGGTTCTAACACCCAAATTGTTCAATTATACAGAAATTAATATTAGAAAAAATGCAAGAAAAATAGAAAAGACGCAAGATTTATAGTGGTTTGGCATTAACAAGCCTACGTCCACTTTATATCTATGATTATACTTGGAATCAGAGTACAATCGATGATTTATCCCTCAATCTCACTCATATAGTGTTGATTCACTCAAAAATTTCGAGACAACTATGAATAATAATAATGGAGGTGTAATAATGGTGGATTCAGAACTCAGAATTGCCAAAAGGTTCCTAAAAAGCCAAGTTCTGGGCTATTTATAGCTGATTTTTGCAGGCGGATCGCGGTCATACGTGGCACAAATCCCGAAGATCTTGGGCTGGTTCATAGCTTGAGGGAGAAATAGTCAATATGGCTGTTATGGACAGGTGTCGCTGGATCCTGCGTTTGCGGATCGTGAAAGACTTGGTCATGGCTTTCATCTAGTTTCCTGGTTCGGATCAGGTCGTGCTTTCATGGAGGGATCGGATCGAGCTAGGAGGAGCGGTTCAGATAGGATCTGGTTGACACGAGTAAGTCGGATCGCATCAGGCTGACACGAGCGGGTTGGATCGGGCTAGCGGTGGGCGATCTCGATCGGGCCCAGGCCTTTCCACAAGTAAAGCTTCATCTTGAACTCGCGCTTGAATCCTGGTGGCTTGGTCCAATAGCTAGCCAACATTTTGCCCCCTCGAAGTATGTTTTATCAAGGATGGAACATGCTTCAAAATTTCCGAATTACCTTTTCATGAAGTGATGTGAATCAAAAGGTTGTGTTCGTCTGGAACGTCGTATAGCTTCCCAAAAATTTGCGCCTCTATAAATACTCAGTTAAATCTTCAGTCATTTCTTTTTTCATTAGTTAATTCTCATCTCTGGAGTTTTTGGAGACTTCATTGTCAAATTGCCAGGTAAGCTTTTGAATTTTCATAGGTATTTCTGAGTCTTCATTTTTGACAATTTTCTATCGGGTCGGATCGCCAAAACGCCCCACGAACCGTGAGATGAGGCTCTTGCTTCTGTCTGGTGATTGTTTGGGCTTTCCTACGAAACGCGATGGGCCATTACACTAGATCACGAGCGGTTTGAGGGAGCAGCCCCTCTTTCTCTGCGTTGGGCTTTAGTTCGTGGCCCATTGATTTTCACGTCCGAATGGGACAAAAAATTGAATACCAACGGTCGCTTCCTGGTCTATATAAGCCGAACCCCTCTTTATTCTCCCCTTTCTTCTTCCTTCTGCTGCCACCCCTCTCTTCGAGTTAACCCTAACTTCAATATCTAAGAAAAACCCATTCGTTTTCCCCATTTTTAAGAAAGGTAATCATATTAAAAATGTATTCTCGCATTTTTATCCTTGTTTTTCTTGAGTTTTTGTTGATTCGAGAGGAGAGACAGCGAAGTTTTATGGTTTTTTTGAGGCTTTGGAAGCGACGATTGTGAATGGGTTCAGCTACTCAAGTTCGCAGATGGGGAGGAGGAGAAGAGAGGAAGAAGGAGTTGGGCAGGTCGGTTCGTAGGTGTGATTCGGGTCGCGATAACAATTGGATGGAGAAGATGAAGCTGGTGTTTAATGCAGAAACGGATCAGATCGTGGAGACGGCAGGATAATGGTTCGCGAGGAGGGTAAATGAACAGATTAAAATTTGGATGATGGATCGTTCCGCTATCCAAATCTCGACTCATGAACCGATGCTTCATTGCCAACTCGACCCTCCGACGATCCGATCCCTATGGACCGATCCAATCTAACGCACCAGCGTTTTCTCCGGCGATCTGACCTTCATCTTTCCCACAAACCGATCTGGAATGTGATCCCTCACACACATGAACTTAAACAATGCATCGTAATCGCAATTCATTGAACAGTTAGGTTAGAGCCTTCAAGATGGACTTCTTGGACTGACTGACAACATGACTTAATAGCATGCTCACTGCACTTATCCAATTTATGTTATGACTTTATTTTCCAGTAGCACACATATTTGCACACACGAGCACTTGCACATGCACGGGGTCTTAGGGTAACTATTTTCTAATCTCTCATGTTTGCTCACCAAAACAGCAATGTCAGATAATCTTTCTCCTGAAAGATCTGAAACAGAGGTGGACCTGGAGGTGTTGGAACACCTTAATCCCGAAGTTCCTCCAATTAATCCAGAAGGTGTGGATTCTGAATCCGAACATGTGGTAGAGACAGAACCGAATTCATCTGAGAGTACCTCACTTGAGGAGGAGTCCGGAATGGATAACCGAGCTCCCGATGAGATCCTCGAGCGTTCTAGAAATCAAGAAATTTACTGACTCTTTAGCTTCTAAACTAGATGATATAAAACTTAAGAAAATTTGCTTGAAACACGGGATCCTCTGGGACGATGTGAAAACACCCGAAAGCGGGGATAAACCTCATCTGGCTCCAGAAGGGTACATGGAAGTCAGTCGACTCATGTGTTGGGTAGGCGCTATTCCTCCGTTTCCTCCAATCGTCATTAAAACCTTAAGACGATTGTGTATTGCCCCTATGCAGCTTCATCCCAACGCTTACGCAGCCTTGTACACTCTATATGTCGCATATGAAGAGATCCTGCAAACTGAGCTTACTTTTAAAGACTTGAAATTCTATTATCTTTTTAAGCACCGTTCCATAGAGACCCCAAATTTATCTTTCTTTGAATCAGTAGCCAACAGGAAAGTTCTGTCTGATAGTTATAGCAACATAGGGGATCCCAAAGCTGATTGGTTTTACATAAAACACTAGGCTGGGTGTGCGAGGAGGTGGCTAAAATCCAGTAAGTTTCGAGCCTCCAGATGCATGACTGAATTACATAATTGAAGTATTAACATGTTTCTTTTTCCTTTGCGCAGATCACACATTCCCCTAGATAGAAGTCTTAGTGTATAATGATCGATTATCTCACCTTCTTAAAAGAAAGACCGACTTCTTGAAAATCAAGAAATGTATTACCGACGAAAACCTTCACAAGCACCATCTTTTAGACATAAGATTTGGACTTGGCGCGGGCGGCAAACCTTACAAGTATATGCCCCCGACTGAAGGAGAAGGAATTTCTCAAGCTGTAAAAACAACCATTCTTCGCAAGAGTCCTTCGCCGATGACTAATCAGGATGACGAGGATTTAAACGTGTATAAAGGAGATGAGGGATGAGCTGATAAATCAATGGAGGTTCCAACCTCCGAGGGGCAGTCTCCACTAAGGAATTCATCGCCAGTTGAGTCTATCGCCCAAGACGAATTAATGGAGGAACAGATTTTTGGGGAATTAAGTAAAATTCCTTTGCCAGATGATATTTATACTCAAGAAGATTTCAGAGGGGAACCAATTTTTCCCATCTTCAAAAAGACGGGTGCCCCAGTTGGAGAAAAAGAAGTCACCCAAATGAGCTTAACTTCGGGCTCTGGTCCATTTAAAAAAGGGGGATTTCACGGGATGCACAAAACACACGCACCATTTATTATAACACTCTTTTGCTGCTGTGGTCCATATTTCTAACACGCACTTGTTTTCTTTGCAGGAAAAATGTCTCGCAAATGGTCTTATTCCTACCGTTCGCTTCGCGAGGGCACGCCAAGCCTCCTTCCAGATCCTGAGCACACTCATAGCGATAGTCGGGGAAGGTAGTCGTCGGCCCCGGGATTCGCATCCATCTTATTCTACATGACCCCGATCTCCATCGAAGCAAAGTTATGGAAAGCCACATAGTCGCCCAATGCCACCAGCTGGGGGAAAGCAACTTCCTAGAGATTTAACCCCTCCAAAAAGCAAACCTTCTCACGCCCAATCTTCTAAAAAACACCCCGAGCCAAAGGAAAAGAACAAAGATGAGGGCAGGATTATTGAGAAGGGGAAGACAGTTCCTACTTCCTCTAGTGAGCATGGCTTGGACACTACTGCTGCAAGGGATGATGCCCCCAGTTCTGAGATTATGGCCAGGTTAGAGCGCCTACCAAAACAGTTTCCCGACATTTACTTTGAGAGGATAGCGTTCGTCCCAGATCTTGAACTGGTCCCCTAGGATTGGGACATAGAGGTGATAGGGTATGTATGCCATGTAGCTAAACAATACGGGGTAATGAAGAAGCATGCTGCTACACTCTCTACTATCATCCGCCGGATGGAGACGGACGCGGCCAGGGCCAGAGTAAAGATTGACAATGATGCTAGGGCTAGGTGCAAAATAGAAAAAGAACTGGAGGATGCATAGGCCCAACTGGCTTTAGCTCGATGAGATGTAGAGAATTACAAGTCCGAGTTGGAGAGTGCCAGGGAGCATTTTTGAAACGAGCTTGACTTAAATAGCCAGGAACGGGTGGCCCTGAGGAAGGAAGTAGAGGATCTCAGGGCGGTTAACACTGAACTGAAGATAGTACAGGATCTCTTTTCTACTGAGAAAAAGGCTTGGGAGAAAGAGAGGGCAAGCTTAAAAAATGACCTTGCCCTTGCCAAGAAGGAGAAGGAGGTTCTAAATGATCAACTCGCTCAAGTTGAGGAACAGGTAGCTGTGGCCGAAAGCAATGCCAATAGCGCTCTTGAGTCAACAGCTGCTGCGGCTGATAAGTTTGCCGAAAAAGAGAAGGATATAGATAGCTTTGAAGAATTGTTGTTTGATTTCTTTGGTCAAGTTATCAAGCATCGAGACATCTCTTGGATTCCAGACTACCATGTTACCTTGGCCAATATATGGGACGCAATTGTCGAGGGCGAGAAGCGGCGATCGGGGGTCGACGAAATTGACGAGCACCAGCTGATGCAAACCTTTCTCAGAGGTGAAGAGCCTGAGGTTTTGGAGGAAGGCAGACACCTTATCCATGAGGAAATGGAGAGGGAGAAGAGAAGGCTCAAGGATAAGGATAAGGTTGGCGAGAGTTCGAGCTCGGTGGTAGAGCCTAAAACCTCTGAGGTTGAGGGATATAACCCCGATGATCCATTGATCCCCTTGGCATCTACTCCTCTGATTGTCGGGACCACCAGTACAAATCTGGGAGATGAGTCGGCCGAAGGTATCTCCACATTTTCTCCACAGTTCGTTAAAGTAATCGTAAACCGTCGTCATCTCATGGGGTAGACAACTGACATGGCCACATCTCCTGCCAATTTGCTAACCTTTACTTCTAATGGTGTAGGTACCAAAGTGGTCAAAAAGGGTGTAGAGGAGAAGGCAGAGGCTGAGAAGGTTGAGTTTCCCCCGGGTTTTGGTATCGAAGCTTCCGAGGTCTCAAAGCAGACCGGGGGCTCAACAAGTGATAGAGTTACAGTAGTACCCGTGGAGTCTGGCGCTGGTGCTCCTGCGGACGCCAAGATCATTGCTGCTCTGCATGACTCAGACGGCGGTCATGGAGATAAGGAAGAGGAGGTAGAAATCATTGACGAGGCCAAGGGTGATGATAGCGAAACCTTGGCTGACATATAGGCTAGGAAGGAGAAGCAATTGGCTCTTAAGAGGGAGGAACCGAATCCTGTGTTCATGACCCCTATTTCTGAAATCGACCCCAAGACTGGGTCGGTTATAAGATTCTCTTCTAGATCGATAACTTCACAGCTTGCGTCCGAACCTTCCAGTCCTTCTCCAGAGCCCCTTGACGACAAGAGGAAGAAAAGCGACCGCTCCGGTACTGATAAAGAGGAGTTGGAGAAACAGACGAAGGACAAGAAATCAAAGCCATCTCACAAGCGCAAATAAAATGCAGCTATCGGCTCATGTTTTAGTTTTAGGATTTCTTTTGGCGAAAAGATGTAGTCGTGAGATTGGCCCTCACTTTTTGCTTAGTTTCTCGTTTTTTGTATATCCATTTCCAGTAAATAAGGACCTACTTCTTTTGCATCATTGTGTTCCTGCAAATTCATCATGTTAGCAGAGTTTAAATAATCATAACTAAAACTTTCATAGTTAAATGTTAAAGTTATAAGTAACAATCATTAATCATAACAAAAACAATCATCGGGAAATACTTGTGCTAAGTAATCATGTAGTGATGTACGTATATATTCCTAATTGATCGTCATTATAGTGCCTGTCCAGAGCGTGTTGGCGATCGATTAGAATTATATTCGTACTATCCTGATCTTTCCATAGGGTAATGGTTCTTGCGGCGCTAAGTCTCTAGCGCTTTTATACTCTCCCGATCCTTCAGCGGGTTAGAGTTTGCATGGCACTAAGTCTCTAGCACCTTTATACTCTCCCGATCCTTCAGCGGGTTAGAGTTTGAGCTCGATTTTTGGTCTGCTGACCGATCCTTCAGCGGGGCAGAAGTTCTGGGGGCGCTAAGTCTCTAGCGCCTTTATACTCTCCCGATCCTTCAACGGATTAGAGTATCGCCAAGGCTGTTTTATCATGGTGCACCTGCACGCCTTAGGGACGTTATCTTCGCGTCCTTTATACTCTCTCCCTAATCTCGGGAGCTAGAGTGCAAGTTGTAATGCAATTTACCTCGCTGCACCTTTTGAAGCTTTAATTATCGTGAACTTTCCGATTTGCTGAACGACTTTTTGAATTAGCTGTTTTGAGATTACTGCATAAATTTAAAACAATTCCCGAAATGGTAACAGTTTATATATTGATCAAAATAAAAGAGTAGATAAGAAATGGTGCACTAAAGGTAAATGACACACAACATTTTTATAGTGGTTCGGTCGAATCATGACCTACATCCACTTCATAATCTTTTGTTCAAATAACCAAACTGTTCTAGGCAAGTCGAGCCTTTTTACATGGTTCTAAAAACAAAAGAATAAAACTGACACTTTTTATGTTAGGTAAAGCCACAAATGCTGGGCATTCCACACTCTGGGGATTTCATCTCCATCTACGGTCGCTAGCTTGAAGGTTATATTATCGAGCCTTCGTAAAATGGAGTATGGTCCTTCCCATTTCGGGCCCATATGTACCAGGGGCGGAAAGACACGTTTCAGAAACAAGTCTCTAGGTTCGAATGTCTAAGCTCGGGCTCTTCTGTTATAGTACTGAGCTATTTGTTGTTTGTGCCTCAAGGCACATAAGTCAGCTTCGTCCCTTTTTTCCTCAATCATGTCCAGGGATTCAAGGAACAACTCATTGTTGGTCATCGGGTCGTAATAAATGGTACGATGGGATGGTACTTCTAACTCGACCGGAATAACTTCTTCAGCTCCGAAAGCAAGGGAAAACGGGGTGTGACCCGTCGCCGACTTGAATGTTGTTCTATAGGCCCATAGTGCTAGGGGCAATTCGTTGACCCACATAGCTTTGGCCTTCTTCAATCTTTTCTTTAGAATGGATTTGATCACCTTATTTGCCGCTTCAACATGTCCATTCGATTGTGGATGTGCCACAGAGGTGTATCTTTTCTCAATGTCATACTTCCGATAGTAATCTCAAAACTTTGTGCTGTCGAATTGGGTACCATTGTCGGTTATGATGACTTTTGGAATCCCAAATCGACAGATGATGTTCTTAACGACAAAGGTGATCACTCGTTTGGTCGTGATCGCGGTCAAAGGCTCTGCTTCTACCCATTTAGTAAAATAATCCATGGCACAATAGCGAACTTTGCTCCGTCCTTTGCTATTGGAAAGCTCCCAATAACGTCAATTCCCCACATAGAAAAAGGCCATGGGC
Organism: Allium sativum; assembly: GCA_030737875.1. NCBI lineage: Eukaryota > Viridiplantae > Streptophyta > Magnoliopsida > Asparagales > Amaryllidaceae > Allium > Allium sativum. The sequence goes on from CM060909.1 coordinate 957,141,721, forward strand.
TTATCATTGTTTTCAACTGGTTAGGTAGTATCCTAGGGATTTTGGAGAACTTCAGGCAAGCATCACAACGTCGTGCATGCTTGGCTGCATCCTTGTTTATAGTGGGCCAGAAATAGCCGTATCGGAATATCTTCTTTGCTAATGTTTGTTCTCCTGTGTGGTCGCCACACTCACCTTCATGGACTTCCTTCAGCACACGCTTGATGTCGTCATGGGCAATGCACCGGAGGAGAGGCATTAAGAAACCTTGTCTGTACAGGACTTCGCCTTGCAACACATATCGTGAAGCCTTCCGTATAACCGCGTGCCTCTCGCTTTTCTTACTTGGGAGTGTTCCATTCATCAAGAAATTCTTCAGGGGGGTCATCCATGACTTCCTTTCAGGTTCAATTTCCAGTACCGGATCAACTTCCATCTGATCCACACGGGGGAACTGTAATACTTCAATCGGGACTAGCTCCGTATATTCTGGATTATCGGAACTAGCCATCTTTGCTAACTTGTCCGCTCTTTAATTCTCTGCTCGAGGAATGTGAGATTTTCTATGGTCTCAAAACCACCCAGCAACGTTCTTACTTTTTCTAGATATGATATCAACCTTGGACTCTTAGCCTGAAATTTTTCATTAACTTGGTTCATGACCAAATTGGAGTCACAGAAAATGTCTAGCTTTGTAATCCCTAGTTCTTTTGCAAGTTTCAACCCGGCAATCAGAGCTTCATACTCGGAATCATTATTGGTCGCGAGGAACTCCAATCTAAGAGCGTAGTATATTATCTGTTTCTTTGGAGTTTCAAGAACCACTCCGGCACCTGATCGTCTATCATTTTTAGCTCCATCAGTATATAGTTTCCAGGCGTTGGGGTCAAGGAGTAGCTTTGGCGTATCATCTTCCTCGGTTACCGTATCATCTTCTAGGATGGTAAATTCCGCTATAAAGTCTGCAAGTGTCTGCCCTCTTATCGACCTCCGGGGTTGGAAGTTCAGATCGAATTGACTCAGCTCAATGTTCCATTTGAGCAATCTTCCCGATGTTTCTGGCCTTTGTAGGATTTGCTTAAGCGGGTGATCAGTATAAACAGTAATGGGATGAGCTTGGAAGTAGTGACGAAGCTTCCTAGATGCGATCAACAAACTGTACCCAAGCTTTTCTATCTTTTGGTAATTTCGTTCTGCGGCTGTCAATTTCTTGCTCACATAGTACACCGGTCTTTGCACCTTAATCTCTTCTCTTACCAAAGCCAAACTGATTGCATGGGATGACACTGCCAGATACACGAATAAATCCTCGTGATCCACAGGCTTAGACAGTATTGGGGGTCTCTCCAGATGATTCAACAGATCTTGGAATGCTTCTATACAATCAGGAGTCCATTTAAAGTTGCGCTTGCCTCGCTTCATTAATTCGAAAAACGGGATGCATTTATTTGTAGCTTTTGAGATAAATCTGCTTAGCGCTGGCACTTTCCCAGCAAGGCTTTGCATATCTTTATTCTGCTTTGGTTCTTGGATATTTCGGATTGCTATAATTTGGTCTGGATTAATCTCAATTCCACGCGAGCTTACAATGAACCCCAGGAATTTTCCAGATGCTACCCTAAACGAGCATTTCAAATGATTCAATTTCATCCCATATTTTCGGAGAATTTGAAACATCTCTACCAAATCATTGGTATGATCGGACGACTGTCTGGACTTTACCAACATATCGTCGACGTATACCTCCATCGTTTTCCCAATCTGGTTGTTGAACATCCTATTCACCAACCGCAGATATGTTGCGCCGACATTTTTCAGACCGAAAGGCATCACCACATAGCAATATAATCCCAAATATGTAATGAAGCTGGTATGATCTTGGTCTGGGACATGCATCGTGATCTGATTATACCCCGAATAGGCATCCATAAAGGAAAGGAGTTCATGACATACAGTTGAATCTACTAATTGATCGATTCTGGGCAACGGGAAGCTATCCTTCGGACAAGCCTTATTTAGATCAGAGAAATCGATATACATTCGCCACTTTCCATTGGCCTTTTTTACCAAAACCAATTTTGAAATCCAGTCAGGGTACATCGAATCTTTAATAAATCCATTACTCTTCAGTTTCTCGGCTTCTTCTTTCAATGCGGCAGACCTTTCTGGACCCAACATTCGCCTTTTCTGCTTGACAGGAGGATGTTTCGGGTAATGCTTAGCGAATGACTCATAATCGAGGGAGGTATCCCACATACGTCTGCATGGGTCCAGGCAAGTACACCCAAGTTAGTTTTCAGAAAATTTGTTAATTCCTTGGCTCGAACGGGATTCAACTGGGATCCAATCTTCAGGACCTTCTCTGGGTCGCTATCATCGATTGGTACATCCACAATTGCTTCATTGGGAGTCGCTATTCTGCCCCCAGGCTCTTCATCCTCTCTGGGATCTATGTCCTCGGGCAACTCTCTGGGAGACCCTCCCAAAGGTACTTCCTTTAGTTGCTATGAAATTCCTCCCTTGGAGGGGAGGAACCACCTTTCGCTTCTATATCTCTTCCTTTGCAGAGCAGTTTTAACTCTGCAATGTAGCATACTCGTGCAACAACTTGATCTCCTCTAACAATACCCACACCGAAATCCGTTGGGAATTTCAACAATAAGCACCAGGGTGCAATACAGGCCCTGAATTTGGCTAGGGCCGGTCGGCCCAAGAAGGCATTGTACGGCGATTCAATATCCAGGACCACGAAGGGGAGGATCCTCACTCTCTGGCATTCCCCTTCCCCAAGGGTTACTGATAATTCCACGTATCCTATTGGAGCGGTCGAGGCCCCATTAAATCCACGTATCCAACCTTCACATGGCTTTAAATCCTTCGGCTCGAGTTTCATTTAGTCGAACGTTTTCTTGAACAAAATATTGACCGAACTCCCGTTATCTGCCAAGATCTTATGAACTATAGCTGGGCCAATGGTGACGGTGATCACCAATAGATCTTCAGTTGGGGAGTGTACTCCAATACTCTCTCGCTCGCAAAATATGACGTCATCAGACATCGTCTTTTGTTGCTTAATCGGAGCGTTGTCCTCGGGGTTACTACACTCTCCCATTTCGAAATGCTGTTTAGCTGCATTTATGTATTGATCCATAGCTCTGAAACTGTGCCCTGCTAGGTGGAGCCCACCAATTATGGTATTGATAACGATATTTTTCCCTTTTTGCTGAGCCGTCGGTTTAGCAGTAGGTTGGTTTGGGGCTTGTATGGCTTGCCTCCTATCCCTGGGAGTCACCTTATTCTCATCAAGCTTCCCTTCTCGGAGCAGCCTTTCAACCACGTCTCTCAAGTGACGACATTCGTTTGTGGAATGACCGTGAATCTGATGAAAAAGACAGAATTTCCCAGTTTCACGCTCTTTCTCGGTAGAATCTCTCGGAGGAGGCCTTTTATACTGGAGGACATTATATGTATCCAGGAAGATGTTCTCCAATGTATCATTTAACGGTGTGAAGTTCTCAAATGGTCTGGACCGGGATCTCCTCTGAGAGTCATTTCCTCAATTTCTTTTCCGATTATTGTTATTATTATTCCCTGATTGGCGACTGCTGTCTTGATTCTTGTTCCCAACATTAACTTCAACCTTTCCTGAGCTATCTCCCGTTTTCTTGATGGCCACGTTGCTTTGGATATCTTCCTTATCAGTAGCCTTTCTTTTTCGATTAGCGTATATCTCCTCCCGACGCAGGCGAATATTGGCTTTTTCATAAAATATTTCTCTGCTCGGGGGAGGTTTACCAACCAGATATCTTCCAAACTTGGTATCTTTATCAACGCCATCGATCAAGGCCATCAACACATTTTGCTCATGCGGATCTTTGACTTCTGTGACAGCCAAGTTAAAACGATCCAAATACGAACTCGGGCTTTCGTCCGGTCGTTGTTTAATGAGGGATAGCTAGATCACATTCTTAGACCTCTGGGCATGAAGACGGAATTGGTTTACGAATTTCTCACTCAATTCCCTGAAGTTGGATATTGACCGTGCTGGCAGGCGGGTAAACCACAATAACGCCACATCTTCCAAGAATATAGGGAACGCTTTACATTTAACCGCGTCTGTAGCTGCAACGACATTCATTGACCAGGAGTACTGCATTAAATGTTGGATTGGGTCAGTCATGCCCGTATAGCTATTCATGGTTGGCATATTAAAGTGCCTCGGGAATGTAACATCCAGTATGTCGTCAGTAAAAGGTGTGTGACTGCGATCTATGCCCCAATCTTCATTCCTCTGTCCATGGCTATCTACCATGACTTGCCTAATCATTGCTTCAACCTCTGCATGGGTCAGGGTAGATTCGCGATCAGCACTCCTTGCCCGACATCCTCCTCCAGCGTTTCTTTGACATGCTGCTATAAAATCTGGGCCCTGAGAAGAACTCCCTTGCCCCCTGTCGCCGGGGTCGATCACGCGACGAGCGGGAGGCATGCCATTCCTTGGTGGTAGAACAGGCTTATTTAAGTTGCGGTTAATAGTTCCCTAATCAAAAGCCTCCTCTTTACGAGACGGAAGTGACCCAAATCGAAGTTGTTCTATGTTCTCGGGCCTTTCTAACGGGGGCCATCGTAGGTTCCTTCGGGGCTCTTCAGACGATGATGTATGTTCCGGAGAGAAAGGGTGAGCTGGAGGTGCTGAAACTTGCCTTTGAATATCATCAATTCTTCTGCCTAAGGCAGTAATATTTTGATGCAGCAACGAGCTCTCCTGCCTTTGAGCGGCCAATTCATCGGTTTGCCTGTCCAACGCTTCAAGTATTCGAGTCAAATGTCCTTCGGTAACTGGGGCAGAAGGGTCGAATTGATCATCAACATTCTCTCTTATACGTAAAGAACTTGGGCCAGGTTGAGCAGTTGTACCAGCACGAGAAGAACGAGCCATAACCTCCTTTCCGGATCGGGTTGTGGTCTGATTATCGTTTCGGATCGCGGTACCCTTGTGCCAATGGCTCGTGGTGGCTCCCTGAGATCGTATTACGGGGGCACTAGATGGGGGAATGGTGCTGTTGTCCTCGGATCGAGTCATAACACCTTCAAATATCCGCATCGTGACGCCCCCTTCGGGTCAGGTCGTGGTACCCTCTTCGGCTCGGATTGCCCCCACATCATCGTGATCCAAAGGCTCCTCTTCAACCTGCTCGTGCACACCTTCCTCGATCGCTTCATTCGTAGCTTCGTTCGCTTGCGAAGCTCATAATTCCTTAGACTTCTTTCCAGCCATGATATCTGGGTATCGCTGAAATCTTCAAAAGTCGAAACTGCTGAGTTTTGGACTATCTTCCTGGGACTTGAATATCCAAATAGTGGAGCAAAAATCCAATGTACTAAGACTTTGTTCTCAGTGAAAGCACCAAAATGTTAGATCCAAAATTGGTTCTAACACCCAAAATTTTCAATTATACAGAAGTTATTATCAGGAAAAATGCAAGAAAAACAGAAAAGACGCAAGATTTATAGTGGTTCGGCATTAACGAGCCTACGTCCACTTTATATCTATGATTATACTTGGAATCAGAGTACAATCGATGATTTATCCCTCAATATCACTCTTACAATGTTGATTCACTCAATAATTTCGAGACAACTCTGAATAATAATAATAATGGAGGTGTAATAATGGTGGATTCAGAACTCAGAATTGCCAAAAGGATCCTGAAAAATGCCAAGTTCTGGGCTATTTATACTGATTTTTGCAGGCTGATCTTGGTCATACGTGGCACAAATCCCGAAGATCTTGGGCTGGTTCGTAGCTCGAGGGAGAAATAGTCAATATGGCCTTTATGGACAGGTGTCGCTGGATCCTACATTTGCGGATCGTGAAAGACTTGGTCACGGCTTTCAACTAGTTTCCTGGTTCGGATCAGGTCGTGCTTTCATGGAGGGATTGGATCGAGCTAGGAGGAGCGGTTCGGATCGGATCTAGTTGACACGAGTAAGTCAGATTGCATCAGGCTGACACGAGCGGGTCGGATCGGGCTAGCGGGGGGCGATCAGGTCCAGGCCTTTCCACAAGTAAAGCTTCATCTTGAACTCGCGCTTGAATCTTGGTGGCTTGGTCCAAAAGCTAGCCAACAATGACAAAATAAATTAAACCAGATTATCACATATATATCAATAAGATACTCATAACACTTTTCATATATAAAACAATATGATCAATAACGGGAGTATCCCACTCCAAAACGTCTAAATCTCACAATATGATGGATTAGAAATCTTAACGCACTCTGCAAATGTACGATCATCCCAATCAAGTTAAAATCATCAAACCCAACTTCTAAAAGAAATCATAAGAAACATGTGCATGCAATAATAGTAAAGCCTATCCCGAGCTATAATGTTGCTCATCTTGAGCAATAGCCAAGTATTAGCAAATGAAAATCACGAACATCAAATCATAACTTAAAAATCATCATAAATAATGTGCATGTGCTATTAAGTAAATTATATCCCACCTTGAGTTATAGTATTGCTCATCCTGAGCAATAACCACGTATTATCAAATGAAAATCATCAAAATCATCATATAACTCGAATGAGTCAAATATCATGAAAGGAGCATTCACACTCCAACATAGGAAATCACAAAATGTTTATGTAAATTTAGAACCCAATAATCTTCAGTGTGTGATCATATAGATCAAATCACAAAATATCATCACAATATGGATCCATTAGAAATAATTATGCATGTGCAACCACATGATAATATATCTCTCCCTTGAGCGTAGCTCGGTACTTATACGTATTCAAGTTAGGCGCCTATCACTACGACCCCCCTCCCCCGGCTGAGTGTATCTTGACCCCCCTCCCCAGTCAAGCGAATACGTGACACCCTCAGAGTCTCGGCTTCCAGTGCGACCCCCTCTCCCCTCCCCCCGGCCAAGTGTATGTTGACCCCTCCCTCCCTTCCCCTCCCTCCCCCCCCCCCCCCGCCTCAACGGTCAAGTGAATACGCACATGTGACTCCCCTCGAGTCTCGGCTTCCCCCCGAAGCAAAGTACCGGCTCAACAAACATAATATGAGTCACAAACTCACAGTCAGTAACCCAAGTAGTTGTAACAGTGCGTCCCATACCACACGTTCTCACTATTGGTTCACTAGTTGCTTATCAACTTCGCAATGGAAAACTTCGAAAACACTAAATCATCATTAATAAGACATTAGCTTCAATCTAACTATACTGGAATTAACCGACTTCGTATACTTCTATGTCCCATACCACGAAGTGTACAATGTCGTTTAAAATCCAATGCGTTATCTTGAAGGGTGCAAGATTCTTTAGTGTGTGTGTGTGTGTATATAAGAAAATGCTTAATTTCGAAACAAGTTATGAAATATTTTATGAAACCAATAAAATCCATATATTTATAAAATTAACATTATACTATTGTTTTGAGAACATTTAGCATGAAAACTAAAATTATAAAACTCTTTTAACCTCAAAACTATAATGAAAACTTAATTTATACGTATATCGAAAGACTAGTTTAAATCGTGCAATGTGTTCTCAAAACTCATCATTAAATACATAAAACCCAAATTAAACAATGAAAACCAATATTTAACCACCAATCTAATTATCAAATAGTAAATAAGAACAAGCCTATTATAGGCCTACTCATAAAATGCGGTGGTTTAACTTCTCAAATTAAGTCACGCTAGTTGTGATATAAAATAAAAGTATCATCATACAAATGACGTAAATACATGTCAACTAAAAATGTCCTAAACTTATTTCAATTTAGAAATTAACGGATACTTCCAACAGTAATTATTTAAATATAATGTAAGCTTCCTATATCACTTTGTGTTACTTAAATATTTATAGTAAGGAAGCAAATCGCACCAACTGAAAATACAAAACTAACAATCGTTCCATATGAAAAGTCAAGAGACTAATCAAAAAAGTATTACCAAATGTCCCATACCACTTGGTATTACTAACCTATTTACTCAAAATCCTCATCATACAAAATTTCACATAAACCCCAATGGAAACTATGTTCAATTCAATATAAATATATACATATCAAAGCTTTTATTGAATAATTAAAAGGAAAAATAATTGATTTACGCTTGGTTGTTTTTATTATTAATTTTTATCAGCCTCCTTACTTTATGTTCAACAACCTAACTCTTTGTTAACGTGGTCAATTATAACCCTAATCCGATCTAAGTCAATTTCAAGAATGATTCAACTCTTACTTTCAACCATTCTCGAAAAGCATTTACATTCTGCTTTTGTGTAGAATCTAAGGGTGTTTTTTAGACAATAAACTTCGGAAATTCGCGTCGCAAAGGCTTTCAAATTTCAATAAAGAAACTTATATTTTGAAAATATTTCCATCAAAATACATATTTATCTCCAAAATTTATTCAAAACATTTATTCATTATTTTTCCATAATCTTATTAAAATATTTTATTCATCCCAAAAGTGCGCTCTCTCAAGAGCAATTCTAGCAAGTTCCACTCATTCCAGGGTATTTCCACCCTATCTCTAATGAGTTTAAAACCAATAATCCAAATTTTATAAAAACCATAGCTCTAATACCAAATGTAACAACCCGACAATTTGTTCGCCCCAGGTCGGTGGTTTAACCAATTTGAAGCGTTCAAACGATGGATTGTTATTGGCTTACGGGTTTAAAAAGGAATGTACATAGAATCGCAGTGCTCAATAATAATAGCAAAATAATTTTTTTATAAATATCAGAGTTTTATACAAAATTTGTACAACGAAAAAATAAAATACAGTCATAGGTTTTTAAGTAAATTTACATTTTGGTCAAGCCTTGCGCGCCCATATGCGTCTGCACGTTCCTCTCTAATTTTTGTGAGATGAACATCTAAAATCTGCAACACTTGTATCTAACTCGAGTGTTCCATGCAAACATAATACACTTGAGTCAGGATTAGTCATAGTTCTAGTAAATCAAATTCAACAGAAATATAATAGTCGATTCCAACTTCAAATATGTGCCATACGCAAAGATATGATGTATGTTCCATATCAGTTTTAAATCAAGTAGTTCTAGAAGCTTGCATATACACACGGATATGTGTACCCATGTGTAATACCCCAGCGTTCCAGGAACCCAGAATACAAGTGCAGCCGAGATTTCAAAAGTAGGGGGTGTGTGTGTGTATATATATATATATAATAGGCGGTCAAAATGCTGACAAAATCCATAACCATCAACATAAGCAAAGTACCCAGCTGTGTGTATTTCAATGTTCACTGTCAGGTCAGTCTATGAGCCAACCAGGCGCGTACAAAAACATCATATGCATTAAAGGATGTATAGCATAGTCAAGAATATATATATATATATATATATATATATATGCATTAAGGGATGTACAGCATGGTCACGAATCTAACGTGACAAGTTATGTGCAATGAAGCAGAACCAAGGTGTTATTTTTATAGTTTTATTTATATTAATAAAATGCCAGTTGCCAAAATAAATACGAGTTAAATGAAAATTTAATGGGCAACTGGACCTTTTGAATGTGGAATCGCATGTTTAAAAGTCTATCAAAGGTTTTGTATGCATATTCATTTAGTTATCAAAAAGAGTCGTGTTATATCATATGTTATAATACAAATTGCATGTGAAGTTATGCCAATCAGCACATTTTTGCTGACTTTAGTTCACTGAAAGGCCTTCAACACTTTCCTCTTGTTGCGAGATTTACTGGTGTAAATAACTCATTAATTATTGTAAACTAATCAACTAGAATATTTGCATGTTAGACATGAGGCTACTGAGCATGGAATATTCTATTCAGTGAACAATGCTGATATCAAGGAAATTAAATTACAAAATGGAATATTCACAATCAATTTCCTGCTCTCTTTCACTTTCACAATATACAAACAAGCAATACAACCAAAATCAAAGAAATTAATCCTAGATTAGTTTTCTCTATCCTAATTATAAACAAATAAAATAACAGGGATCTTGCCTTTTTCGTTTTGCAAACATAAAATAAATGGTTAACATCTTTCCTAAGTTACATATTATATTTCCTGAACATTTCTGACAAGTAAAGTCAAATTCTAACAGTAAGAAACCTTTCCATTTGAACACAATTCCTATGCATGTACAAATTCATTAAACTAGCTTCTGTGTACTCCAGGTCAATGAATACAAAAGGAAACAAACCCAAGAAAATCATGTCCAAAATTCCACAAGCAACTTGAAAGAAATATATATATATATATATATATATATATATATACATATATGTATATATACATACATACATACTAGACTTTTGAGTGCGCCCATGTTCAGCTTATAAATTCTCGCTCTACTTATTTGAACACGATGTTTGCTTATGATAGTGTCTATCCCTAATTTCTTCTCTTGGGTGTACCTAAATTAAATGGAACATTGAATCACACATTGTTAACAAGGAGTTTAAGAAATGTATTAGTGGTTTTCCCAATACACTTGAGATTTTATTATTGGATTGGGTTTCCCAGGGAATTTCCCCGTCATATTATGAGCAATAAAGTCCATCCAATTGATCACTTACTGCTTAATACAAATTTCCACTTAAGTTTGACTAAACGTATTGGAAAAATCTGACAATTTCAAAGGCCACAAAACACCAAAACCCCAAGGGCCCAAACAAAATAGACTTACCCTCGTAGAGTTCCAACCAAACCGAACAAAGTTATCTGGATAGATTTTTATTACTTACACGTTAAGATGTATGTCATAGAATAGTTTACCTAACAGCGATAAAAATGTTTTGATAAATAAAAGAACTTCAAACATGGTTGACAATGAAATTCCAAAACGCTTTAAACACCCAAATGTAAGCTAATAAAACTGAAATATCCACAACATTCATGGAATAAAACACACTACAAATTAATTGCAAAGGCCAACTGAAGACAACGACTAATTCCAATCAAAACATTCCACTACTCTACAAAACCTATTTATTCCATTTTGTTAAGTTACTAAAGTTGATAAGCTTGAACAAAATAAATCCTGAGCTTAAAAAATCACCTTTGCAAACGCGGTGTTGGCTCAAGGCAGCGGGGTGGTTCAGTGCAAGCTGTGGATGAAATGGAGCCCGTTCTTTTTCCGCAGGCTTCGGATTTGGGTTCCAGTCGAACTCGAGTTAAGCTTATGGAATCGTAGTGATGCACGGCGGCAACTGATCGGAGCAGAGGCAAAAAGAGGAGGGGAAAACGAAGGCGACGTTCCATCGATTAGAGTTGAGGAAGAAATGGTTTCGAGAGGCTGACAACGGCGGCTTGCGGAGGTAAGGCGGAGCGGAAAAAGGGCAGAGGTTGATCTGTATCTTTGGTGATGGCTATTATTTTCCAAATTGGGGATTTCGTTGGCTGAGGGTAATAATGAAAAAGGAAAGGTGCCTTGAACATAGAAGGAGAAGATCTAAGATAAAAGGGACAAGAGGTGTATTCTGGTGTTTTCCAGAAACAAGAGGAACACATGGTTTACGAATGTTTTTAACAAGGACAAGCATGAACATATTTTCAGCATACATAACAAGTGGCAAAATGAATAATCAAATAATTTTTCAATATAAATAACATTTATAATACAATGTACGCAAACATAAAATGGGTATTTATCTCTTTCAAATACACTCTACAATATTTTTCCAAAAAACCAAATTCAACTATTCAAAATTATTTAAATAAATCTTAAATCAAGTTAGATTCAAGATAGAAATGAAATAAACTAGATTTCAAAATCATAATCAAATACCGGGTATAAGAATACATTTTCAAGACTGAATTAAATTACAAGATCCATATTTTCAAGGTTAATTCTAAAAATAATTTCAAATTACTTAATGACATAAGTATCACTTATCTGCCAACTTTGATAAATGTCCACACCAGTTTCAATGTTGACCCGTGTGAGGAGCACGGGTTCCAAACTAGTACTTGTTGATAACGTTAACAATGCTTACTTTTGACAAAACGCTCTTATTCAAATTAAATTAAGAAATATATATGTATATATATCCAAACTACATTCAAGGGATAAATTTCAAATTTTAATTTGGAATTACAATATAACTTCAATATAAATCTTAATTTAATACATTTTTTGTGCGCCAAAATTTTCTGATCGGCTTCCAAGAATCCGGGTTGTTACATCGAACTTTGGCTAAAATCGTTTAACCAGAGCTCTGATACGAAATGTGACGACCACCCACAAATCATGCACTTAATAAGGGAAATAATGCGTTGGAAGACATGCCAGGCAGTTATGGACGATCATCAGGATAGAATAATACAAGCGAAACATGTCGTGTAACTCACAGCGCAGGGATAAAATATAATAGAACATGTATAACAGACAATAATAGTGAAGCCGAATATAGCAGAATCTTAGACTGTTTCATATCATCATGAAATAATATCCATACACCTAGTATTACAACAGAAGAGTATGTACATAACACCTCACTACAAACACTCATAGAAATCATAACAGCGGAAAAACATCAAGATATGTATAGTAGCAATAGTACGTAAGCCTCCTGCTCGTCTTCGTCCTGCAGCATCGTCTCATCAAGATCAATCCCCTGTCACCTGCCACCTATCTGCCCATCCATAACATCATGGATGAACATCCCAATGTAATAAGAGGAGACATAAAACCATGAGTCAGACAACAGTCTTAATGAGCGATAAAACAACTATCTAACATCATCAATAAAGTATATGAGAATATGCAGATTAATCAACTAATCTACCAAAATCAACAGAGAAGAACCCAAACCCGTCTTCTCCACATCGGACAATGATAGCCTTTACAAGAATCAAGTAGAAACAAACAGTACATTTATAGTAGCCAGTTATCAAGCGTAGACCATCCTAATCGATATCGACATCTCCCAAGCACAAGCCACGAAGGCCTAAACCAACGTCAGACAAGCACCCAAATGATATCTCCTTTGATGTTGAACAATCTGCACAAGATGATACAAGCAAAATAATCGTCATCCATGACTCTTGCTATTACTTCCAATTCTGCTTTGAAACCATCGTTAATCGTATAACGGCTACGACATGCCATTTTCAAGGGCTAATGGTAACCCCGGTTCTTGCAAAAACTCTATACGCCTTTCATCGCGATGTAACTAGGCCTTTCGTCACTACCCAGAGTACTCGACTAATCATCTAGTCTTTTAGGCGTCCCTATTATACCCCTGCTTTGAGTTCGCTAGAACCTACGACAACGATAATTCATCGGCCTTCGATATCACTAGTCGTCGTCATCCGCGACCATTCACAAGCTCAAATCATCTTGAGCAGCCATTCTCCAAAAACTCAACATCTTTGAGTCGTCTTCACATTCGTTGCACTTCACCAATCAACGAACACTTCACAACACTTTGAACATTCCTCCTTGAGTTTACTTTGAAGCCATGATCATTGTCGATCCAAAAACATACGTCGTTTGGTCAATATTCAATCCATAGCATTTCAGCCTTTCTGCTAGGAATAACATACCACAATGTTTCAATTTCCATCCATAACTTTTCAGAAACGCTGTTACTTTTCTGCCCTGTTCATCATGGAAATGTCCGATCCATGAATATGCCCGATCCATGGAAATAGCTGATCCATGAAACACTCAGTCCATGGAAATGTCCGCTCCATGAAATGCCTGATCCATGCTCCAGAACTTTTGCTCGGTCATGCTCTAGAACTTTGCCCGGTCCATGCTCCAGAACTTTTGCCCGGTCCATGCTCCAGAACTTTGCCCGGTTCATGCTCCAGAACTTTTGCTCGGTCTATACACCAGAACTTTTGCCCGATCCATAGTTCAGAATTTTGTCCGGTCCATGCCCCAGAACTTTGTCGGGTTCATGCTTCATAAACTCGCCCGATATATCACCAGAAACTCGCCCGATCCATTACCAGAAACTCTCCTGATCCATCAAACCGTCTAGTCCATCAAACTGCCCAGTCCATCAAAGTGTCCAGTCCATCACCAAAACTTCTGATCCATCATCAAAACTTCCAATCCATATGATCTAACACTTCACGAAGAATATCTATGCAATCACTCATCCAAATCGACCAATTTCACTCAAGCAATCAACAATCATATAGAATTCACAAAATCATGATAAAACGATGAACAAATCAACAAATGGATCTAACTTGCATAAACGCATGAATTTACGTAGAAATTTACCGGTTTAAGTTGCTAGATTAGATCATATGGTGATTCAAATGTAAACATGCTTACCATGATGTAGATCTAGGTGAAAGACAACTTGAAATGATGAAAATAATATCAGACAACCCATATACTTAATTAAATCCGCGTGAGAGATGCTTATCACTCACCAGTTCTTCAAAACAACTTGAAATCCATAAATTTTCAATTCGAAGAGTGAAGAATGATCTTCAAACCTCTCAATGTGATGTGATCTTCCTTCACCCGATGTAGATCTAGTTTTGTTTGATGTAGATGTTCAATCGTTTTGCGTAGATCTAGAATTTTAAGTTGAGCAAGGAGGATCACGAGCTCAATCAAATAAGAGAATGAAGAAAGTAAACTTTACTTCATGCCTCTGCTCCTTATTTATAGCCTTCAACTTGCCCACTAATGGGACATACCAAATCAGCCTATCAATGGCTAGCCAAACATATAGAGAAATTGCGCAGCACTAAAACAACGATTCATCCCAAACCCCTGAACCAAATCTTCAATGCGATCACTTTACGGAATTGACAACATCATTTCTTTTTCAATGAAATCAATCTCAGCAACTGATTCGATTGCAATCAAAAGTTATGACCTGTACAAAACTGACAATGTTAAAATGATCATAAATAAAATTGGTAAAAATTATGGACATGTCTCACATCCCATAAAAAATATATTAAAATATGAGAATGATTTAACCCTCAGAGAATTAAATAAAAATATTTTACGATCCTCCGATACGTAAAATGTGAACTGTTACAGTAATAAATGTATACCGGTTTGCAACCGTTAATTACCACTGAATGCCAACATAAACATCATAAGTTCACCATACTTGAAAAGAAAATGAAAAAAAAAAATCTAAATCCACCTAGGACGCATACACGTCGCCAACTTAATATGAAATTTTTTTTTACTGCAAAACGGTACCTAATTGTTTCCTCCCATAACGGTTGGTTATTCAAATCAGTTGGATATTCTATTCTCACTTATTCCCCCCAAATCAAGCAGACCTAATTAAATTATCCTTCCGAATACAAAAGAAAATTGCAGCGGCAGCCTTCTAGAATCCATAATACGAGGATAGCCGAGCGACTGTGTGTGATCGTAATTATTTCTAAAACAGCAATAGTTATTTGTCTACAAAGCAAGAAAATCATTGTGTTTTCAACTGTAAAGGGTTCAGGTCTTGAACGCATCAATTTATAAATCAAAAGGAAGTCCGATGAGGAAAAAAAAAAGGTTGGATTTTTAAGCCAGCTATAAAATAAAACAGAGAAAGAGAGGGGGGCTCTTCGTGTACTTGATTTCAGTACAGTATTTAAGTTGAAGAGAAAACAAATAGTAAAGAATGGATGTCATAAAAGCACACCTACCTATCAAATAAAATGGAAGGGGTTCCCAATTAATCTAACCACCACTACTGGCCTATTAGCTAAACGCACCAACTCAACCAAATTGTCTCACAAAAAGTTAGATTGAGTCAATACATTTGCCCCTCCCATTTCTCTCTTCATATAAATCTCACTCTTTTGCTACTCTACTCCCTCATTCATACCTTCATTCAAAATATTTCAACCTTCCACTCAACAACACAACAAGAAACATAACATGGGTAGATCTCCTTGCTGTGAGAAAGCTCACACAAACAAAGGTGCCTGGACTAAAGAAGAAGACCAAAGGTTGATCTCTTACATTAAGCTCCATGGTGAAGGATGCTGGAGATCTCTTCCTAAAGCCGCTGGTATAAATTGTTCCTACACTCATCCTTACTCTATTGTAAACAATACTAGTTTGTTTCTAAATCTTTTTCAATGTAAAGGTCTCCTTAGATGTGGAAAAAGTTGCCGCCTTAGATGGATAAACTATCTTCGCCCCGACCTCAAGAGAGGCAATTTCACAGAAGAAGAAGATGAACTTATTATCAAACTACATAGCTTGCTTGGAAACAAGTAATGCAATTATTTATTTCTTTTTGTTACCACTCTACTTTACATTCTAAAACATGAAAACTAAACCTTTATTTCTTATTTTTCACGTAGATGGTCGCTTATAGCTGGAAGATTACCAGGCAGAACAGACAATGAAATCAAGAACTACTGGAACACACATATTAAGCGGAAACTGATTAGCCGGGGAATCGATCCACAAACACACAGTCCTATCAATGCATTCCCCAAGAAAGAAGTGCAACCAATTCAAGAAGTTAACACTGTGCAAAATGTTATAATAAAAGAAGAGGAATCGAGCAATGGAGCTGCTCATAGTTGCAGCGACGATGAACAATATCAAGAAATTAACTTGAACTTGTCTATAAGTCTTCCTAGCTACCAATCTTGCTCTCCAAGCTCAAAGTCCTCGCAGACGATAAATGCAAATAAAAACATGGACACGACATCAACTATTTGCTTCTGTTACAATCTTGGGTTTCAGAATAGCGAGACTTGTAATTGTAAGGAGTTGCAGAATCCTAATTTGTTCAGATTTTATAGACAATTTGAAGGTGGGTATAATGCAACTCATATTTAGGCCACTTTTTTTCAGGGTATAATGTTATGTTGAGAGAGTTTGGTGACAGTAAAAAAAATATGTTATTGATACTCTACTGTTATATTCTGACTTGCATGTTACATTCCACTTTACGTTCATTATGTTGCGAATATGAATACTGTCAAAAGTATTTAAGAGTTCTGGAAAACTTAATTTGCTGATGAACAGAGTTCTCTGCTCTATGAAAAGGATCGTTATTTTTTCTATACAAAACTTGGTATAACAAGCTATTATCCAAATACACTTATAGTATGCCTTACATGAAACCATGTGGTAAATAAATTTAGGTAGACCTGTGCACTCCTATTCTTCCAAAAAAACATATCTGGTGCCTTCGCACTTTGAAAACTTGTACTTATTTATTGTATTTGTTAGCATTTGAACCTTGCAATGTTACGTTTTGGATTCTTCTTTTCTTTATCTTTTTTTTTTTTTTTTTTTTTTTTTTTTTTTTTTTGTTGTTGTTGTTGTTGATATCGGTATATTAAGAAACCAAAAAACAAAACAAAAAATTCAGGTTTGGTTCCAAGGGACTCATCTATGCAAGTGTTTTGGGAAAAATCTTGTTTTGTTGGCTTGTACTTAACTTTGTTATGAATTTACAAGCAGCAATTGTTAATTATGATTTCTAAATCAAGAATTCAATAAGCTACTTATAAATTGAACTTTTTATCAAACATGCTCTAAGCAATATGTTTGCATGATTATTTTATGTTTTCAGGGAATAATAGAAGTGAGCTAAAAGCATTCTGAAATCTAAAGAAAGAAGCATGTGAATGGTTTTGGGTAGGTGACCAGATCAGATTAAAACATTAATTAAATAAATAAAATATAAAAATAGCAAAGGAAAAAGAAAATTAGGGATGGGGAATAAGTGATGAAGAGGTTGGTTAGTCATGGCATTGTTCAGAGTTTGTCCTCTCACATGTAATGTAGCGTGGTTGGTGTATCACTATAATAATTTATGTACAATTTATTGGTGTATCATCATCTCTTAATTGGCATTTATCTCTTGGTATTGGACTACTGCTTCTATGCTCACTTTCATGCATTAAAATTTGGTTCTTCCATTCTAAATACTTGGATAAATCAGATACGGTTCAAAGACTCTAACGAAGATATTAGAAATTTTAAATTTTATTGTTGTTTGGATTAGACTCTTTTTTCACCCTGTATGTGAACTTTAGACCTTAGTTAATCAGTATTCAGACCCAAAAAAAATTCTTTAAAATATAATACAAGCAAACAAATAAACAAAGAAAAGAGCCACAAGAAAAGTTTTGAATCTGAAATCTAATAACAAGTTTTAAGCTTCTATGTGTAAATAATGAAGCTGGTTCTTTGTTTTTTTACCATATATTGTATGAATAATCTTATTTGGATCAAGAACAGCTTCCAGTCATAATAAAGTGATATTAATCTAAACGCAAACTTAATTTGTCGATGGAGTCAGCTTAGTTCTGATATGATATTAAGAAACCACATGAATTGATATTTTATCAAAAGCCAAAAGCAATTAATAATGCAAAAACGGTTTCTTAAAATTTGGATAGGTCTTATATTATTTTGGCACAATATTACTCTTAATTCCTCGTTATAATGCTATATGCAAAACCAAATAACAAATTTAGGCTAATTCTATGTTATGGCATGCACTTCATATGTGAATATTTCCTATGTTTAATTATTTATGAGAAAATGATTTATACAAATATTTATGTATAGTTTTGCATTGAAATCGTGTGTAATTAATTTTTATTTTTAAGTTGAAGCATCTAACTTTTTTGTTTAAATTTTCATGAATTTGTAAATAAAAATTATTTGTTAGATCTTATTTTTAAATGAAATCTCGTAATTTTTGTATATGAGAACTTTGAATTGATAAATAAAATCTAAATTTGAGATCCTAATTTTAATTGATATCGAGATTTGATAATATCTAATGTAGTGTTATTTTTGATATTTCACATTGATATCCAAAAAGTATGATATCGAATGTGTTAAAAACTGTTGATAAAGATTTATATTTATTCTCGCTAGGTACTATTATCGCGATGATATATATCCTCAACATTAGATTCTCATTGTTACATACACAAATGTGTATGCGCGCATACTCAAGCTAGAATTGAACGCATTTTACTTTATATCTTGAATGTTTATATTATGCCAACATCCATTATGCAAGAATTAAGTTTCAAGGACTACGAAGAAATTCTTGAAGTTTTTATTAGGCATGAAATGCATTTGACTGGATAGTACGAGCACATACATGGTAGGCCTAAAATTAGTTGGATGGTATTTTTCAACCAAATGCATGGATATGCATACTTCAATTATGTAGTTAGATCAGAACTGAACATGATAGATTTCACATTCATACCAACTCTATTGTCTTTATAGTGCTATTTGCTATCAACAATGTACAGTATATGCTGCTTTAGATTATATTTATTATCAAATGCTTGTTTAGAGTACTGCTAATCTTTTGATCTGGGGACATGCCATGGGCTCTGCTGTTTCTGTTTTGAACCAAGTAGCTGAAACTTGAAAGTAAACAAATTTTGTTTGTAAGCTTTGAACATGTATTCATAGATTTAACATAAATACAAACAATGATAAAACATGGTTCAAACTCTCTATATATTTCTCACTAGGCATTTACCAATTCAAGGATTTTCTGCCCTATGTGAACTTCTCATTTCAATATTTTAACATATTTGCTAAGAGCTGGAAACCTGAAGTAAACATAAACAAGAAAAATAAAATGTTGAGTCTAATATCATTTCATTTTCATGTAGTAAAATAGGTTATTTTATAGAATAGTTGGTCCACTAAAATTGTTTGTTAGCGTTACTCTAGGAAATCTAATTGACATCCTAACATGCTATACAACTACAGCACTATATCATCATGTAACATAACAACGACTAAATGGACCATTACATGAAATACCATTATTATGATTCTAACATACCACTCCATTTTAACTAACATACATAACTATTAACTGGAACCACACAATAACTACTACATAGAACTGGGATTATGCATAGAATAAAGTCATCTCCCATATTCAATTACCTTAGAAAAACTTGTTGTAACTGTTTTCAAAATAAGTTTTGTTTATGTCAAAACGGAAATCAACAATGCTAATAAAAAATGATGCTTGTTATATGTGAAAATTAAACATACCATATATTTATATAGGTGATGTTTACGGGTGATATTTATAAAAACAGAGAAATAGCAAATTGTTGACCCAAGTGTTTCTAGAACACAGAGAAAAGTGTAAAAGATAAACTACAATTATTCTCAAAGTTAACATCTAGAATCATAGACATTAAAAAATTAAGGAAAAAACTGATTGGTGGTGGTAGTTGAAGGTTGGTAGCAAGATGACATGGGCTATATATATAAAGCCTTTCAAATGTCCAGCTAAAGGGATGTATTATGTCGTGATAACCATCTAATCTTATTTCTATCTTTAAAATTTGTGGTGTCACTTTCAATGGGGTTGAATGGTAAATGTATATATGGCAATAAGAAAAAGAAGGGTAGGTTGTGGGCTTGCATTCTAGAAGCCTTTGCCTAACCGCACTCACCCACTTAAAATATAAATGCCATATGTCTCACTAGAATTTTAAACTAATTCCAAAAATAGAAGTATCTGATCAGGTAAAAGTATTTTATGAAAGACCCACATGTGTTTTCTTAACTTTTTTTCTCAATGCTCCCCTTTGTTTACTTTCATGCCATTGATATTTGAATAGTTCAACAATTAGTATTTCTTGTACTTGGTTGGTGCAAATTTCCAATTTTGAAGACAGAGAAAGATAGTTTTCAAATCAACAAATGACTGTATAGTGTTGTAGCTTCAAATTCAGATAGTTGTGAGAGAGTACAGTACTAGCAAAATTGAGTAAAGTTGAATTATTGTACATGCTTGTTTATAACCTTCACTGCTTATGCCTGCAAACACAACATATGTTTACGGTGCAGCACCCCTTTAGCTCATTTAATTTCCATCACACATTCCTCATTCTCTTTTCTTTCATTAACTCTCTATCTTCCCACTAACTTATTTAATTACAAATGGATGGCTACAAATCAGGTATAAATGGGGTGCTAGAAAATTGGGGTGTCATAGAGCGCGCGCGCGCGCGCGTGTGTGTGTATATATATATATATATATATATATATATATATATATATATATGTGTGTGTGTGTGTGCGCGCGCGCGCGCGCGTGTTTTGCTGTATTTCAAAATGCTCTCAGATTTCCACCGCATAATTCGGTTTTTCTCTCCCACTAGTTGTTTCTCTCCCACCTTAAATTCAAATAGAAATGGGTGGCTAAGGATGGAAAGTTTCAGCTGCCCAATATTACATAGGATTCCAAGTAGCCAATATAATTTTGCGCCCTTTGAAATGAAATTGACAACATCACAGTACTAATACTTAACAGAGTTGTTTCATATTGCTAACTTTTACCAATATATTAGCATATTTATTATATCAATATTACAGATTAAAAGAAAAAAATACTATTGATATCATTGATAAAATGTTCATTGTTGATAAACCATTTATTGATGGTGGTAAATTTCCAATACGTAAATAAAATAAATTTTTATTGCATTAAAACTACCAATTGATAAGGCAGGTAAACATGTTTTTGTTGACATCAGGTCCGTTAATGAAAATGTTTCGATTCATTATATTTGATATATATTGAAAATTTTCTTATTTCATTATAGATTATATAAAATAATATAAAACAATAATTTTGCATATCTAAAAATTTAAAGATAAAAAAGGATTTATAACATCGCAAACAAAACTATAAAGGCCTTTTTAAATCTTGACCTTCATAAATATTCATGATTAAGATTTATAGAGTTGTAAAAATCAGACTTAGTGTGTTACATAAAATCATCATTACCATCGATTTTGATATTTTTTACCGTTTTATTTACCGTTAATTCCAGATGGCTTATACCATACCTATAACATCATATGTTGATGTATCTTAATATTAAATACAAATTGCTTGGTAATAATATTATACTAACGGTAAATTTATCATTTTCATAACAGTCTTAATACTCACCATGATAAATAAAAAAAATACTTACAATCCCTCGTAAAATGGACACCCTTTCGAATTTTTATTTAATATAGACAAAGGGGTTGGAATCAAGAGTGAATATGAGAAGCACATAAAGAGTACAAACAAAAACACTTGTTGATCCAAATTAATCTCAAATATATGTATACATGCATGTAGGTGAAATTTAACAAATGATGAACGTGGTAGAGATAATATTTAGCCCAATGTCTGATCCACTGCAAGTGAATACGGCTATTCCAACGGCTCAGAGCCGTTAGCGGTCATTTGAAGTCGCTGAAATACTGTTCACGTATTGAAACGATTTTAATGGATCCAACGGAGACTTTCCAATAGCATTTCCAATGGCCTCCAACGATAATAAGCCATTGGAAATCTGGGTAATTCACTACAAGAAAACACTGATTTTGCAGCGGAAGAATCGGTTGCAAATTCGTCGCTAAACATGTATTAGCGACGGATAGCACTGGTCGGTAAATTTCACGTCGGTATTTTAGTGACCATTTCGCGACGGAATTTAACGTCAATTCTCCAACACTTTACCATCATTTGTCAATATATTTAAATTTAATTTTAAAAAAATTACCGACATTTTAGCGATGGATGTATATTTCTTTAATATATATATTTAAAAATTCCGTCGGAGATCCCTTGCTAAACAGCAAGGGATTAGAAGCGGATAATTTCAACTTTTGCTACACCTTAGATATCTGTCGGTAATTCGTCACAAATCATACACAGATTTGCAAAACCCACTTGTATTTCCTTTCTATTCCGTCGGTAAATCATTACAACAAAAACATCTTTAATATTTAATACAAAAATCTTTGCTTTTTCTGTTGTTTGATACAAATATTTAATTTTTTTGACAACTGCTTTTTATGTTGTTTAATACAAATATCTTTGCTTGTTCTTTAAAAAGTACAACATAAAAATAAAAACTAAACACTATTTGTAGAATATATAAGGGTAAGCAATGTGATAAGAGTAACATCACACTATAAGTAAATAACGAATACATTATAAGAAAATTATATCAGAAAACATTACACTCTATAAATTACTTCTTCTAGCTACAAATATTCAATCTAAACAACATTCTCTACCATAAAGTACAACTCAAAGAAATAGAATCCTTCATCAATAGAAAAAGAAAATCCCTTGCGTTGCTAGTGAGGTGCCACTCGCTCTCAGGAGCTTCCAAAGTCCATTGATTCAAACATTGCACATTGATTCAAACAAAGACATCCCTAGATCGACCAGATTCGCACTTGAACAGCCTCAAGTTCTCACATTGCACGCCAGCACCATTAGCCATGCATTCCAACTGCATGCTTCTACACTTTCTCATAACTGAAACATAGACTATATGCATCTGTAAACAGGTTTTGCTATAAGTACTAAAACGAAATGTCAAAGATCCATATTGCCAAATTATCACCAACTTTATAAAAGGGTAAACATCATCAAATAACAATTCAACCATTCACCATTTTTTTTACATCTTGATTTAATCATGTACCTAATTATACAATTAGACAATCCGTTCTTTATCAACAACCCTGTTTTTTTTAAGAATTACGCCATTGTATTGATCAATTTTTTTTTAGAAAACACCTAGTATAACAGGGAAAATATAAAGAAAAAATACGAATCAAGCATGATTTTCACTTCTCAGATCCAAACTTATAAAATCAACAGACTCCCTTTCAACGAAAGTACAGAAGGGTGATTTTTCTTAAGCGGGATTTAAGTGTTCAAAGGCCAGTTCTTGCCTGCTTTTGGGAAGGCCCATTTGTACAAGGATTTCTTATATCTTAATCAAGGAGATCTACCAGTAGTTGAATATGAAAATAGATTCAATGGATTGTATTATTTTGGTCCATAATTGATTAGTAACCACCTTACTAAAAAGAAGAAGTTTATGTGTAAAATGAAAGAGTTGTTTACCAATGTAAAGGAGTCTTTAGTGGATTTGATAGACATGGCTTTGAGA
This sequence comes from Allium sativum, assembly GCA_030737875.1. Taxonomy (NCBI): domain Eukaryota; kingdom Viridiplantae; phylum Streptophyta; class Magnoliopsida; order Asparagales; family Amaryllidaceae; genus Allium; species Allium sativum. The sequence goes on from CM060909.1 coordinate 957,165,665, forward strand.
CATAAAGCTCGGAATAAGAAGCCATCAATAGTAGCATCTAGTGTTAACAGTAACAACTCCTCTACAAGAGAAAGTCCAACCCAAATCGAAAGGCAAAAGGAGGAAAGTCTAACAGGATCACATATAAAACCAATACAAGGATTATATATGTCTTAAGTGCAACTGAAAGGAAAATATTGTAAGTTTACAACATGCTGTAAACATCTGCTACCTTCACAACAAAGAGACTCTATTTCTCCGATAGTTCAGAAAACCATTTGCTTTAATTGTCACTAACCTGGTAGCAAAATCAAACTCCCTTTCAGGATTGGCCTCAAAATCAGCGAACAGCTCAACGAATCATACCCAAAGTTTTTCCCCAGCGTCGAGCCTTTTCGATTGAATCTCCAGCTGAACGTTTTCCATCTCAGTCCTGCGACGATCTTCGACTACTCCTGCGCCTTCATCAGCGCCGCCACCATCGATCGCCACCACTTCCGCGTTATTTTTTCGGATCGAGACTTGTTATCATCGGGGGTAGCGCATATGCTGCCACGTGGTAGGGAAGCAGCAGCATCAGGTGTTGGAGCCGCCGCTGGAGAAAAAAGGGGAAGAGACGGTAGCCGTCGTGGTGGATGTGATGTTGGAGACCGGGGGTTGTGGGATCGGATGATTCATTTAATTTAGGGTTGAGGTTTTCAACGAAGGGAACCAATTAGGGCACTATTTTTGAGTGTGGATATTTTCAGAGGGAAATAGGGAGGCTGAGGAGCAGGATTGTTTTTAATCGAGGTAAATAAAGAGTGTTAGGGTGGCAAAAAATTTAGTTCGGAGGGAAATGTTGAATTGAATCTAAAATTTCAGCTTGGAGGGAAAATTTCAGCTTGGAGCAAATGAGTACTTGTATAAAATAAATATATAACTAAACAAAACCTCAAAATGCATATAGAAGTAATTACATACACATACTTTATATATTTTCTGAATTTTTAATTCTTGTTCATTTATGAGTTTTGAAAATTTTGAATATGCTATTAAGTTTAAATTTATCTAAAAGTTTTAATTTCTTTCAGATTTTATTGAAATTTCAAAAAAAAATTAAAGAATTTTATGAATATTTCAAAATTTATTTTTACAAATTTCAAAATTTAAGAATTTCCAAGAAAATCAACACATACAACATCAAAACACAATCCTCACCATCTCCAAGTCAATATATACATCATGTGAACACAAAATCACATACCTCTTAAGCATTTTTGTCATTTCAGGCAGCACTAATCGACAATGGAAAGACCAAGCTGCAGCACATACTGCACTAGCTTTTGATTCAGCTGCTCCATCTGTATAGAACGAAGATGATTTTCGTCCTGTAGCTGCTCAACCACTGCTCTAAGCTCTTTTATTCCAGCTTTGTCCGAGGCTTTTTCATATGCCTTTTGAGCTGCACGAGCCCTCAAATAGAATGAAAGATATTCAAGATACTACTCCCTCCGTTTCTAAATATAAGATTTTTAGTTCTTTGCAGAAGAATTAAGGAATCAATCTGTGACGCTTTAATCCATACACAAATCAAGTCTCTTTCTTAAATTAGCTTCTTTTCATGCAAAAAAGAGAGAGAAAAATCATTAATGAAGGAGCAATTATGGTTGGAAACATGAGTAGATGCATAAAAAGTCTCATCAATTATTATGGATCATGGATAAAGAGGGCACGAAAAGCTTAAACTTATTATATTTTGAAACACACTGAACTTCTTAAAACATCTTATATTTATAAACAAAGGAAGTAATATGTAAGAAATGAAAAATGAAACATGCAAAAGAGCTGTGAGTACATGAAAATTTGCACATGCAAAATAGTATCAAAATTTGAATCTTCAAACATGTTAACTCATTATAATTAGTAATTTTCATATATATATATATATATATATATATATATATATATATATGCATGAGTCATGAATGTATCTTACCACTTTATTTCTAATTGGGTTCTCAGCGTTTAAAATATCATAATGTTATATATTTATATATTAATATGTTGTATATATGCAAAAAGAATGGTTACCGCTTGGTTACCCTGGCCATAATGTTTACTCCACCGCGTCAAATCCATAATAACGTCGAATATATCATTTTCCTCGTTCCATGTCAACTGACCGCAATCGGATTTCTCAAGCACATGAGTCCATGCCTCCTCGACCTTTGCCTATAATGCAAAAACAGTTACAGTTGAAATATAGTAGAATGTTATTTTCATTTTACATAGCTAGAAATTACTAAACTTATCGATGTAAGTAATAGAATTTAAAATATGCATATATATGCACTTGTCGCCCTATCTTAATTATTTTAACAACCCGGATAATCAGAACCAATTTTAATTTTTTATTTTAACTGTTTTAATGGATTTTAATATTTAAAATAATTTATTTTAAATAATAACGACGAATATTTTTATTTAAATCAAAGTTAGAATGAATAATATTATTTTAATTATATAACGAGCTTGAAATGGCGCGGTAGTTTGAAAATTCGATTTCAAATTTCAATTGAATGTACAGGATTCAAAATAAATCGGATTTTGGTGAAACCAAAAATATTTGAATATGTTTAATAATATCTTTCAAACAAATCTGAAAAATTGAAATTTCATAACGGGAATCAAAAGTTATGTCAGTTTAAAATTCAGAATAGTCGCTATGGAATTTATATATATATTTTAATATTAAAATAGTAATTTTACCAATGACCTCCGTTTTCAACGAAACCACTTTGGTTGGATATGGAATGTCAAATTATTTCTAGATTCCAAATTTCATAATTTTTGGAATTAATATGTGAGCATGGCAAAAGAAAACGTGTTTTGTCAAATTCAGTCAAATTGGATTGACCGGAAAATGACCATTTTTCAAACGGTCTTCAAATTCAACGAAATTAGTTTTGTTAGGACCGTATAGTCAAAACAAAGATAGAAATATATTTTTTGGAATTTTTAGAGTCTGTATGTGGCCCCGGTAAATTAAAATGTACGTTTAAATTAAATAAATATATATTGATTTATATTTTAATTTTGATAAAAACTAATCAAAACGGGAGAATTGGGTTATGAAACATATTCTATTGTGTCTAGAATCGGGGTATTTAGCTAGGGGTGACACTTATTGGGTTTAATTTGGAGTTCGGAACGATACAGGAGTTATATTGAATTTAAAGGAATGAAAAAAATAAAATTAAAATAAAAAATACATGTATAAATACGTAGTATCTTCATATACATCCTAAAACCCAAAAACCAATTCAGAGCCGCCATCGTTCAAACATATTCAACGGCCGAAAATCTCGATTTTTCCTTCCTTAATTCTTTTCGATTCTCCATGAATTACATACAACTTGTAAAGCAAACACAATATAGATTCTTCCTGACTTTCGATTCATACAGGTTTGATGGGCTCTGGTCTTGTGTAGCGCCCAAATCACTGGTTCAAAGTCTGGTCGGTTCGAGCAGTTTTCAGGCGGGTATAAGGCTGCGAGTGGGGTGGTGCTCCGGCCAGTGCACGGCGACGTGAAGAGCCTCAATGTGGCGGGGTTCGATTGGGTTCAGGCGGTGTCAGGAGGTGGCGACGGCGTGGTATTCAAATCGATGAGGGATTGGTTTCGCTGGGTACAAATTGAAGAAGAAAGGCAGTGTAAATTTTTATTTTTCTTCTTCTTTAAACTATGTAATTAGGTTAATTAATTTGATAATTAAGTAAAAATCCGAATTTTATATTTTAAATAAAAATATACATTATTTTTGACAATAAAAAAAACTTTATTTTTGAAAATAAAAAGATAATGTTTTTGAAAATAAAACGGTTATGTTTTTGAAAATAAAAAGAACATTGTTATGTAAACAAAAATTCAAATTGTTTTGACAACAAAAATTCAAATTGTTTTGATAACAAAAATATCATTGTTTTGATAACACAAATAACATTGTTTGATAACAAAAACAACATTGTTTTGATAATAAAAATAACATTGTTTTGATAATAAAAATAACATTGTTTTGATAATAAAAAGAGCATTGTTTTCGATAATAAAAAGAGCATTGTATTAAAAATCTAAAAATAAATAAAAATCATTGATTTTACATATAGAATTACATTGTTTTCAAAATCATTGTTTTTACATATAGAATTACATTGTTTTCAAAATCATTGTTTTTACATATAGAATTACATTGTTTACAATTTTTTTTTTTTTTTTTTTTTACATATAGAATTACATTGTTTTCAAAATCATTGTTTTTACATATACAATTACATTGTTTCCAAAATCATTGTTTTTACATATAGAATTGCATTGTTTTCAAAATCATTGTTTTAAATATAGAATAACATTGTAATAAAAATGTGATTTATATATATAGTATTAAAAATTAAAAATAGATTTGTTTTAAAACTAAAATATAACATTAGTTATAAAAATATGATTTTAATTATATATATCATTGTATTAAAAATATGATTTTTAATATATATACCGCATGAAACAGATTGCGACGGAACTGTCTAGAAGCAGAATGGAATCCAAATCGTTCACTAAAGAATGACGGAGTGGAAATCAAAGGTGAGAACTCCTCACTAAAATTTCAGCACAGTTATTTATTTATTTATTTATTTTCATAACTGAAAAATATATAGATTTGCCATTGTAGATTTTTAACAGTTTAATTATTATAAATTGTACACAGTGCATGTTAGATCACATTCCTCGTCCTCAGACCATGGACGATTTAAATTGACTGTATTGTGTGCTGTTTGTGATGTTAAAATGTTTAACATATTAAAAATATATTAATGTGATAGTGATATTAAGTTATAAATATTCATTTGTAATTTGAACAGTGAAAATTGGTTAAATTTATTAACCAATGATTTATTTAAATATACTGATGTTGTTTGAAAACCCCACACGGGTTTTGGGATGATATTCGACATACACTAGTCCCAATATTTAGTTGTATGTCAATCGATGGATTGACAGTCTGTGATGAGTGTTATTTATTTTAATGCTCACACAGTTGTAAATTTCACTTTGGATGTGATTAGACTGTTTGATGATTATTTATCATTATTGTGGCATACATGTGATGTATGAAATCCATATAACTGAAAATTATATGGTAATTGATTGAATCGCATTCCGATTCAGAATATAACGAATATTTTAAAATAAAATGTTGAAACAATAAAAATTAGATTTTTATTGAATGTCCAAAATATGAAAAATATTCATATAAGAAATGAAAAGTGTTTGAAACAATAAAAATTACATTTTTATTGAATGTACGAAATATGAAAAATATTCATATAAGAAATGAAAATTGTTTGAAGCAATAAAGGTTATATTTTTATTGTATATACCAAATACTCATTGTTTGTAGAAAAAGGTTTAACAATAAAAATTCACATTTTTATTGTATATAAGAAATAGGTTAAATGATCATTGTTTTGAAAAAGAAAAGTTAATAATAAAAATTTACATTTTTATTGTTTATAAGAAATGATGTAAAATGATCTTGGTTTGAAATGGAAAGATTTAACAATTAAAGGTTTACATTTTTATTGTATATATATATATATATATAAAAAGATTTTAGTTTAATAAATTTGTGTTTACATTAAAAAATACACTTTTAATGATAGTTGAATCATATAAAAAAGATTCAAGTTTGATAAAATTGTGTTTACATTAAAAATTATATTGTTAATGTAAAGAATGAACATTAAAAAGATTCAATGTTGACAAAAGTCTCTTAACATTAAAAATTTACATTTTTATGTAAAGAATCATTTTTATATAAAGGAACATTTCAATGTAAAAGAAACATTTTAATGTAAAGAACCATTTTTATGTAAAAGAACATATTAATATAAAGAATATTTTTAAATAACGAATATTTTAAAATAATATTTAGTGAAGAATAAAATCATGTTTTCGATGTCCGTTTTTAAATGGACACAAAAATATAAAAATATGAAGCCGGGTTAAGTATAGAAACGCCATTTTAACCCAAACGGGTTTATCGATCGATTTATTTCATTTTATTATGAATATAAAAAAGAAGTAATTTCAAAATCTAATGTTTTGAAAATATTATCATTTTAATATGATAAAAATATAGAATATTCAATTTTGATTTGAAATTGAAAATGAAGTTGGAATCGTTTCAAAACCAATATATAAACGATTTATAAAACACATTTTAAATGAAAATCGACAAAATATATAATATATATTATATATATTTAATGGCCTTAATAGAACGCACCGTACAGCGACAGTTTGCGAATTTCAACCATTAACTTCAAATTGGCGTAACGAGAGATCCGACCGTCGGAATCTCCTAAAATCGGAACAATTGGGTTCGTATCAAAAAGAGATTTCCAATGAATATAAGATATTTGAAATCTAACAGTTGGATTTGGAACTATGTCCAAATCAAATTAGGAAAAGGTCGTTGTAAGGGCAATTCGATGACCGTTTATGGAAATCGACTGTACGGGCCTTAATAAAATTATTAAAAATATGGAAAAATTATGTAAAATCATAATAAGTGATTTGGAAGGTTTTGGATGAAAATTCCCATATTTGAAAAGATAAAAATATATTTTTATCGAAATGAACTAGTTATTAACTAGAATAAAAATCCAATTAGTTAATATTCAATTGGAATTAAAGAGAATAAATTGACTTTTTGGTTGTCGTGAACGGTGTCTTTAATAATATTGTTCATAAACCCCGATTAGAAAAGAATAAATCTTTTAAATAATATTTAATGAAGTTTTCCAATTAATACTTAATTGGAATTAAATAGAATATAATTTTGGAATTTATAAATCTTTTAATTAAGATTATTAGAGTTCCCAATTATATTTAGTAATTGGAATAAAATGAAATGTGAATTGGGTTTATTGTGAACTGTGTTTTTGACGACATTTATTCTATAACCCAATTTACAGTGAAAATATAATTTGGAATTTATAAATCTTTTATTAAGATTTAAATGGAATTTTCCAATGTAAAGTTTTCCAATTTAATATATTAAACTGGAATTGAATGGAATTCGATTTAATAATAATCAAGATGAGCTTCTACGAATGAAGACCGTTACTGTATATGGAATTAAAAAGGCTTTGCCGTTATTCTATTTATATTATCAGTCTGATACGGGAATTTATATCGATTATATATTGATCTGATTTCTGTGAAGATTCCATTTAGATGGAAGATGATTTTGGTTTTATCGTGATCAATGTTTTTAAATAACATTTGTTCTTTAACCAAGTTAAAAGATAAGATTAATTTCTTAAATTTGAATAATAATTAAATAATGATTTTTGTCATTAAAATTAAACTAGAGTTTTAATGAATCTTTAATTAGATTAAAATGCGAAAGAGATAACTAAATTTATCGAATTCTTGAAATGATCGAGAATGGAGTACCACCAGTTTTACTCTAGGCGATAGTTAAATCTTTAATTAGATTTGAACGGAAAATGGTAATTAAATTTACCGTTAACATAGTGGGTGTTAGAAATGGAGTGCAACCAGTTTTGCTCCATGGGATGAATAGGTTGGGATTGGGATAATAAATAATAAATGATTACTTCGGTAAGGTTCATTAATCCCGACTAGTGAACAAACCTTAATTGGGTTTAGATTTGATAAAAGACAAAATTAAATCTTTTGAAATGAGATCCATAGGAAGGTCAAAGAATAAATTTAAAGAATTTATTTTTGATAAAATTAGTGGGAACCTTTCCCTAGTAATGTGAATATTTTATTAAAAGAATATTCTGAATTGGAATGAGGCGTTTGATGTATTTTTATAGCAATTGATTATAAAATACGTGAGTTATTCGGAAAGACCGGGTTTAACCCATTCTGAATAATTAGTACGACGATTAAAAGTCGAAGATGAAGACGGTGGTTGAAGACCGGAGATCTTCACATCGTTTGAATGATTACCGATGTCTTGATTGGGCCGTACACCCATGACAAGGTAATAAGTGGTGATCGTCCAAACGTACTTGGAGATCGACGGATATGCGAGGACCTCTCTCCTATATTGGACATATGGGACGAGGAAGGTGCCTCCGGTTTCGTTCAGACCCAGAACGGACTTGTAAATGGATGGTATGTATGACATTGTATTCCTTTATGATGTATTCATTGATCTCTGCTAAATATATATCTGTTTGGTGGTGGAGAATTTATTCTCTTCCTTAACACCCTTCTCTGAGACGTATGAGCTTAGAGGTTATATATTGGCAGAAATCAATTGTACGGTATGGACTGACAATGTGGCATGCTAAGATGCAAATGATCAAGGCTTTTGTTGAAAAGCAGAGACTTGTGGATGATGATCAAAGCACAGTTTATTTGGGCATAGCTTTGTGTATAGCGATACTTTGCAAGCTTCAAACCCTGGTAGTAACCAGAAACGGGAGAGGACAACAGGGAGGGCATTGCGCTTCTTTCTAGCTAGGAGGGGTGTCAGGGTTTTGCAAGCTCGGACATTTTACACATGTGGATGTTGCTTATTATTACTTGATGGATAGAGAGGCGTCTCAGATATTGTTATGGTCGACATTACTGACCAGATTTTACGCCCTATAGGGCAGGGAAACGCATGCTTAGGAATTATGAATCCACCATCGCACTTAGTGTGGACCGGCCCTGCATGTTACCTAGGTGCAGTTGCGACTGAATCCTGAGGCTCGGGCTAGAGAGTCTCGAAATCGGTAAGGACGACCCCTTGACTTGGTTCATAGATGGAAATCCAACTTCCAATACGACATCAAGCGGTTTTGATTATAGAACTAGTATGGCGACATGATATATGGTACCCATGCCGTCTATGATTGATACATTTATATTCGAAGTTGTTTTTAAACACTATGCACTTATGATAATATCAAAATGATTTATTTTTAGCATATCAAGCATGTTTGGCTATTATAAGGGAAAACTCTATCCTTCGGCTTGCGTTGCATTGAGTGATGGGACCTGAGTCTTATAATAGCTTCATTTTTCCAAAAAGCATTGCGTTGTTTATTCTAAACTAAGATTCATGTGGGGTAAACCCGTTCTGTGTTATACGGCGTGGTCCCATGATATCCCCATTTTAAAATAAAGATTAATAACTGTTTTTAGTTCTCACACCAGTCCAATGACTGACCTGGAGTTTATTGTTTTTACCTAAACTCTGGGTGCCCCTAATTTCCACACGGGCAGCTAGTAGTATTGGTTTTGCAGATATTATATTCACAGGATCCTGGTTTACAACTGAAGCTATATTCAGAAAGCTCTGTATCCATGTTTTTCCTTCTGTTATGTTATGTATTATTTTTTCCGCTGCTTTGTAATTTAAGTCTCTGATATTGTATTCCCAATGTGTAATATTTATTCGTACTCTGATATATTCTTGTACTCTGATGTAATTGTTGTAATAAGCAATGAAATATTCTTTTGTTTGTGTTCTGATTTATCATGTTATCAATTCAATCCGGACTTTCCCGTAAGGGCTAGTTTGGGTCGTTTCATTTGGTATCAGAGCTTTGGTTTACAGAGCTCGAGAACATGACACATTACAACCGAATGAAAGAATTCATTAGAGATTGGATTAGTGATATCTAGTGAGAATGACTCGTTAGAGATATGATCAGTAGTATCCTAGAATGATTTGGAAGAGTGTTATTTTAAAATAAAAATGAAAACAAATTTAGTTTTGAAATTTTTATCTTAAAATACATATTTGAGTATATTATTTTATTTTATTTTGGACAATCGAGTATATAAAGATTTTGAATATACACGTAATTAACGGATATTCGAAGTTTTAATATACTGGATAGATATAGAATCACACTCTAGTCACCCGGAGATGATTGCTAGCGTAATCAGTGTTTATGTTCAAGTTTCGAAAGTGATATATCTATATATTTCCAATTCACTGGTGTGAGAACCAAAACTTAGTTAGAGTTTATTGCTGTGATTTGCACTAAAAATATGATTTTTGACTATATATAAAAGCTATATATATTTGAGAAGTTAATCACCTAATTGATTGCTGGTTGTGATGTTTGATAATTAGTTTAACTAATAAAATACTAGAATGATAAATTTAGCTAAATCGAATTTAATATTGAACTAAATTGAAAATTGATTAGAATTGAAAGTTGAGTTGAGTTGATTAGTTAAACAACTTTCAGCTCCGTTCCTTTTCGAGGACGAAAAGATTTTAAGTGGGGGACATTGTAACAACCCGGAAAATCGGAACCAATTTAAATTTTTTGTTTTAACTGTTTTAATGGATTTTAATATTTAAAATAATTTATTTTAAATAATAACGACGAATTTTTTTATTTAAATCGAAGTTAGAACGAATAATATTATTTTAATTATATAACGAGCCTGAAATGGCGCGGTAGTTTGAAAATTCGATTTCAAATTTCAATTGAATGTAAATGATTCAAAATAAATCGGATTTTGGTGAAACCAAAAATATTTGAATCTGTTTAATAATATCTTTCCAACGAATCTGAAAAATTGAAATTTCAAAACGGGAATCAGAAGTTATGCCCAGCTTAAAATTCAGAATAGTCGCTATGGAATTTATATATATTTTTATTATAAAAACAATCATTTTACCAACGACCTCCGTTTTCAATGAAATCACTTTGGTTGGATCCAGAATGTCAAATTATTGCAAGATTCCAAATTTCATAATTTTTGGAATTAATATGCGAGCGTGGCAAAAGAAAACGTGTTTTGTCAATTTCAGTCAAATTGGATCGACCAGAAAATGACCAATTTTCAAACAGTCTCCAAATTCGACGAAATTAGTTTTGTCAGGACCGTATCGTCAAAACAAAGCTAGAAATATTTTTTCTGGGATTTTTGGAGTCGTATGTGGCCCTGATAAATTAAAATGTACATTTAAATTAAATATATATTGATTTATATTTTAATTTTGATAAAAACTAATCAAAACGGGCGAATTGGGTTATGAAACATATTCCATTGTGTCCGGAACGGGGGTATTTAGCTAGAGGCGACACTTGTTGGGTTTAGTTTGGAGTTCGGAACGATACAGGAATTATATTGAATTTAAAGGAATTAAATAAATAAAATAAAAAATACACGTATAAATACGTAGTATCTCCGTATACATCCTAAAACCCTAGAGCCGCCATCGTTCAAACATGTTCAACGGCCGAAAATCTCGATTTTTCCTTCCTTAATTCTTTTCGATTCTTCATGAATTACATCCAACTTGTAAAGCAAACACAATAGAGATTCTTCCTGGCTTTCGATTCATACGGGTTTGATGGTCGTTGGTTCAAAGTCTGGTCGGTTCGAGCAGTTTTCAGGCGGGTACAGGGCTGCGAGTGGGGTGGTGCTCCGGCCAGTGGACGGAGACGTGAAGCGCCTCGATGTAGCGGGGTTCGATTGGGTTCAGGCAGTGTCAGGAGGTGGCGACGACGTGGTATTCAAATCGATGAGGGATGGGTTTCGTTGGGTACAAATTGAAGAAGAAAGGCAGTGTAAATTTTTATTTTTGTTCCTCTTTAAACTGTGTAATTAGGTTAATTAATTTGATAATTAAGTAAAAATTCTAATTTTATATTTTTTATAAAAATGTACATTATTCTTGACAATAAAAATATACTTTATTTTTGAAAATAAAAAGGTCATGTTTTTGAAAATAAAAAGGTCATGTTTTTGAAAATAAAAAGAACATTGTTATGTAAACAAAAATTCAAATTGTTTTGATAACAAAAATTCAAACTGTTTTGATAAGAAAAATATCATTGTTTTGATAACACAAATAACATTTTTTGATAACAAAAACAACATTGTTTTGATAATAAAAATAACATTGTTTTGATAATAAAAATAACATTGTTTTAATGATAGAAAAGAACATTGTTTTGATAATAAAAAGAGCATTGTTTTCGATAATAAAAAGAGAATTGTATTAAAAATCAGAAAATAAATAAAAATCAATGTTTTTACATATAGAATTATATTGTTTTCAAAATCATTGTTTTTACATATAGAATTACATTGTTTTCAAAATCATTGTTTTTACATATAGAATTACATTGTTTTCAACATCATTGTTTTTACATATAGAATTACATTGTTTTTACATATAGAATTACATTGTTTTCAAAATCATTGTTTTTACATATACAATTACATTGTTTTCAAAATCATTGTTTTTACATATAGAATTGCATGGTAATCAAAATGTGATTTATATATATAGTATTAAAAAGTAAAAATAGATTTGTTTTAAAAATAAAATATAACATTAGTTATAAAAAATATGATTTTAACTATTTATAGCATCGTATTAAAAATATGATTTTTAATATATATACCGCATGAAACAGATTGCGACGGAACTGTCTAGAAGCAGAACGGAATCCAAATCGTCCGCTAAAGAATGACGGAGTGGAAATCAAAGGTGAGAACTCCTCACTAAAATTTCAGCGTAGTTATTTATTTATTTTCATAACTGAAAAATATATAGAATTGCCAATATAGATTTTTATTAGTTTAATTATTATAAATTGTATACGGTGCATGTTAGATCACATTCCTCGTCCTCAGATCATGGACGATATAAATTGACTGTATTGTGTGCTGTTTGTGATGTTGAAATGTTTAACATATTAAAAGTATATTAATGAGATAGTGATATTAAGTTATAAAAATTCATTTGTAATTTGAATAGTGAAAATTGGTTAAATTTATCAACCAATGATTTATTTAAATATACTGCTGTTGTTTGAAAACCCCACACGGGTATTGGGATGATATTCGACATACACTTGTACCAATATTTAGTTGTATGTCAATCGATGGATTGACAGTCTGTGATGAGCGTTATTTATTTATTTTAGTGCTCACACAGTTGTAAATTTCACTTTGGATGTGATTAGACTGTTTAATGATTATTTATTATTATTGTTGCATACATGCGATGTATGAAATCCATATAACCGAAAATTATATGGTAATCGATTGAATTGCATTCCGATTCAGAATATAAAGAATATATTAAAATAAAATGTTGAAACAATAAAAATTAGATTTTTATTGAATGTCCGAAATATGAAAAATATTCTTATAAGAAATGAAAAGTGTTTGAAACAATAAAAATTACATTTTTATTGAATGTAAGAAATATGAAAAATATTCATATAAGAAATGAAAATTGTTTGAAGCAATAAAGGTTATATTTTTATTGTATGTACCAAATACTCATTGTTTGTAGAAAAAGGTTTAACAATAAAAATTCACAATTTTATTATGTATAAGAAATAGGTCAAATGATCATTGTTTTGAAAAAGGAATGTTAACAATAAAAATTTACATTTTTATTGTTTATAAGAAATGATGTAAAATGATCATGGTTTGAAATAGATAGATTTAACAATTAAAAGTTTACATTTTTATTGTATATATATAAAAAGATTCTAGCTTAATAAATTTGTGTTTACATTGAAAAGTACATTTCTAATGTTAGTTGAATCATATAAAAAAGATTGAAGTTTGATAAAATTGTGTTTACATTAAAAATTATATTGTTAATGTAAAGAATGAACATTAAAAAGATTCAATGTTGACAAAAGTGTCTTAACATTAAAAATTTACATTTTTATGTAAAGAACCATTTTTATATCAAAGAACCATTTTTATATAAAGGAACATTTCAATGTAAAAGAAACATTTTAATGTAAAGAACCATTTTTATGTAAAAGAACATTTTAATATAAAGAATATTTTTAAATAAAGAATATTTTAGAATAACGAATATTTTAGAATAATATTCAGTGAGGAATAAAATCATGTTTTCGATGTCCGTTTTTAGATGGACACAAAAATATAAAAATATGAAGCCGGGTTAAGTATAGAAACGCCATTTTAACCCGAATGGGTTTATCGATCGATTTATTTCATTTTATTATAAATATAGAAAAGAAGTAATTTCAAAATCTAATGTTTTGAAAATATCATTTTAATATGATAAAAATATAGAATATTCAATTTTGATTTGAAATTGAAAATGAAGTTGGAATCGTTTCAAAACCAATATATAAACGATTTATAAAATACGTTTTAAATGGAAATCAACGAAATATATATAATATATATGTATATTATATATTTAATGGTCTGAGTAGAACGCGCCGCGCAGCGATCGTTCGCGAATTTCGACCATTAACTTTAAATTGGCGTAATGGGAGATCCGACCGTCGGATTCTCCTAAAACCGGAACCATTGGGTTCGTATTGAAAAGAGCTTTCCTATTAATATAAGAGATTTGAAATCTAATGGTTGGATTTGGAAATATGTCTAAATCAAATTTGGAAAAGATCGCTGTAAGGGCAGTTCGATGACCGTTTATGGAAATTGACTGTACGGGCCTTAATAAAATTATTAAAAATATGGAAAAATTATGTAAAATCGTAATAAGTGATTTGGAAGGTTTTTGGATGAAAATTTCCATATTTGAAAAGATAAAAAAATATTTTTATCGAAATGAACTAGTTATTAACTGGAATAAAAATCCAATTAATTAATATTTAATTGGAATTAAAGAGAATAAATTGGATTTCGGGTTGTTGTGAACGGTGTCTTTAATAACATTGTTCTTAAACCCCGATAAGAAAAGAATAAATCTTTTAAATAAGATTTAATGAAATTTTCCAATTAATATTTAATTGGAATTAAATAGAATATAATTTTGGAATTTATAAATCTTTTAATTAAGATTATTAGAGTTTCCAATTATATTTAGTAATTGGAATAAAATGAAATGTGAATTGGGTTTATTGTGAACTGTATTTTTAACGATATTGGTTCTTTAACCCAATTAACAGTGATAATATAATTTGGAATTTATAAATCTTTTATTTTCCAAAGTAAAGTTTTTCAATTTAATATATTAAATTAGAATTGAATGGAATTCGATTTAATAATAATTGAGATGAGCTTCTGTGAATGAAGACCATTACTATATATGGAATTTAAAAGGCTTTGTCATTATTCCATTTATATTATCAGTCTGATACGGGAATTTTTATCAATTATATATTGATTTGATTTTTGTTTAGATTCCATTTTGATGGAAGATGATTTTGGGTTTATCGTGAGCAATGTTTTTAAATAACATTTGTTCTTTAACCCAGTTAAAAGATAAGATTAATTTCTTAAATTTGAGTAATCATTAGGTAATGATTTTTGTCATTAAAACTAAACTAGAGTTTTAATGAATCTTTAATTAGATTAAAATGCGAAAGAGATAATTAAATTTATCGAATTCTTGAAATGATCGAGAATGGAGTACCACCAGTTTTACTCCAGGCGATAGTTAAATCTTTAATTAGATTTGAACGGAAAATGGTAATTAAATTTACCGTTAACACAGTTGGTGTTAGAAATGAGTGCTACCAGTTTTGCTCCATTGGATGAATAAGTTGGGATTGGGATACTAAATAATAAATGATTACTTCGGTAAGGTTCGTTAATCCCGACTAGTGAATAAACCTTAATTGGGTTTAGATTTGATAAAAGATGAAATAAAATCTTTTGAAATGATATCTATAGGAAGATCAAAGAATAAATTTAAAGAATTTATTTTTGATAAAATTAATGGGAACCTTTCCCTAGTAATGTGAATATTTTATTAAAAGAATATTCTGAATTAGAATGAGTTGTTTGATGTGTTTTTATAGCACTTGATTATAAAATACGCGAGTTATTCGGAAAGATCAGGTTTAACCCATTCTGAATAATTAATACGACGATTAAAAGTCGAAGATGTAGACGGTGATTGAAGACCGGAGATCTTCACATCGTTTGGATGATTACCGATGTCTTGGTTGGGCCGTACGCCCAAGACAAGGTAATAAGTGGTGATCATCCAAACGTACTCGGAGATTGACGGATATGCGAGGACCTCTCTCTCTGTATTGGACATATAAGACGAGGAATAAGGTGCCTCCAGTTTCGTTCAGACCTAGAACGGACTTGTAAATGAATGGTATGTCTGACATTGTATTCCTTTATGTTGTATTCGTTGATCTCTGCTAAATATATATCTGTTTGGTGGCGGAGAAATTATTCTCTTGCTTAACACCCTTCTTTGGGACGTACGAGCTTAGAGGTTATATATTGGCAGAAATAAATGGTATGGTATGGACTGACAATGTGGCATGCTAAGATGCATATGATTAAGGCTTTTGTTGAAAAGCAGAGCCTTGCGGATGATGATCAAAGCATAGCTTATTTAGGCATAGCTTTGTGTATAGCGATACTTCGCGAGCTTCACACCCCGGTATGAACCAGAAACGGGAGAGGACAGCTGGGAGGGCATTGCGTTTCTTTCTAGCTAGGAGGGATGTCAGGGTTTTGCAAGCCCGGACATTTTACTCATGTGGATGTTGCTTATTATTACTTGATGGATAGAGCGGCGCTTCGGATATTGTTATGGTTGACTTTGCTGATTAGATTTTACGCCTCATAGGGCGGGGAAACGCATGCTTAGGAATTATGAATCCACCATCACATTTAGTGTGGACCGGCCCTGCATGTTACCTAGGTGCAGTTGCGACTGAATCCTGAGGCTCGGGCTAGAGAGTCTCGAAATTGGTAAGGACGGCCCCTTGCCTTGGTTCATAGATGGAAATCCAACTTCCAATACGACATCATGCGGTTTTGATTGTAGAACTAGTATGGCGACATGATATATGGTACCCATGTCGTCTATGATTGATACATTTTTATTCGAAGTTGTTTTTAAACACTATGCCCTTATAATAATATCAAAATGATTTGTTTTTAGCATATCAAGCATGTTTGGCTATTATAAGGGAAACTCTATCCTCCGGCTTGCATTGCATTGAGTGATGGGACCTGAGTCTTATAATAGCTTCATTTTTCCAAAAAAGCATTGCGTTGTTTTATTCTAAACTAAGATTCATGTGGAGTAAACCCATTTCGTGTTATACGGCATGGTCCTATGATATCCCCATTTTAAAATAAAGATTAATAACTGTTTTTAGTTCTCACACCAGTCCCATGACTGACCTGGAGTTTATTGTTTTTACCTAAACTCTGGGTGCCCCTAATTTCCACACGGGCAGCTAGTAGTTTTGGTTTTGCAGATATTATATTCACAGGATCCTGGTTTACGACTGAAGCTATATTCGGAAATCTCTGTATCCGTGTGTTTCCTTCAGTTGTGTTATGTATTATTTTTTTTTCGTTGCTTTGTAATTTAAATCTCTGACATTGTATTTCCAATGTGTAATATTTATTCGTACTCTGATATATTCTTGTACTCTGATGTAATTGTTGTAATAAGCAATGAAATATTCTTCTGTTTGTGTTTTGATTTGTCGTGTTCTCAATTCAATCCGGACTTTCACGTAAGGGCGAGTTTGGGTCGTTTCAATTATCCCACTGATATGTTTTATTGCTAGCATCGTCTACTTACCTTGACGTGTGGGTATGAGCAAATACATCCATGTAGAACACGGGATGTCCACAAGCTCGTTCTTGCGGTAAATAATTTATATAATTTAATTAAACATAGCTAAGTACCGAAATAATCAATATATAAAAATAATAATTGATAAATTTACCAAGTCCTCGCGGTGATGCGGGAAAGACTTGGATCCTTCACGATGAGTCATCAGGTTCCTGCTTCTATTTGTTGAGTTCCTTGCTGACTCCGCCTACAAATAATTATTTAATAATTGCAAAATATTTAATGAGATATGTGGTAGATTTACCTTGTTTCTTTCATTGTTCCACTAGTTAACCCATTTATCTCATATGGTCATGCTCATCTAGTTTGGTTTCTTCCTCGTTTTCTTTAGCTCTTATATTTTCTCCGTGTAATTCTTAGCGACTTTTGAATTCCGGCAATGTTGAATTAGGTTGACGTCAGCCACTTGTAGATCTACCGCTCCCTATACAATGAGAAAATATTACTAATTATTCGTTTGTACTTAATCATATTGTAAAGCGGTATAAACTTACAAGAAAGTCCTACCAAGTGGTCTCCCTGATGGGGACAGGGATCTTGGTCCGCTTAGGCTAAATCCTACCTATTTTCTCTTGCTTGGAAATGCCCAGAACCACTCTCGATGGATCCAACTCAAATCCCATATGTCAAATATATAACAGAACTTTCGACATTTATAGATATATTGATGTACAAAAAAATTATATTGCTATGCTACTAATTTTGATACTTACGCCTAATCAGCCTCAAGCTGCAAATAAACAGTTGGATGAGCCAGTGGCTCGCCACTACTCTCACCAATCGAGCGGGAAGAACTACATCGCTAAGAGTCAGACATAATACCTATCGCATACATATATATACAATTAATAGTAATTATGATATGATGAACTATTAAAAAATGTAATACATGTGTCATGTTGTGTGTGTGTGTGTTGTGTGAAGGAGTATACACTTATTGTCATTAAAATTGTATAACTTGGATTAATGCAATATTAATGAGAGAAAAATGCAACGTTAATAATTGAACAAATTGCCGAATATTACTCAATCCTTATCGTTTTCTGATTCAGACTTAGTTTCGTGTTCTATGTTGTTTTCCTCTTCACTCTCAAATAAGGTCCGAAATCAATTTGATCGTTTGTAATTGCTATTTCAGCATATTCCTTGAGATCTGCTTGGTAAGCTTGTTCGTCTAGAATATTCATTTCATCGAATGTAACTCTTGCCTTGGTTTTAAAAACCGCAGACCAATCTGCTTTATCTCTTTTTAGAGATGTATAAGGGGTGTAATATATATTTATAGGGCTTATCTGGCTATACAAAATGGTCGAACCTTTTATAACGTGAGGTATGTTTTATTTCTATAAGATTATAATTTGGATACGCGTTAATACCAGAGCTTGGAACATTGTTGAACCAGTTGCATCTAAACAAATTCTCTGTGGGTCTTGTAAAATATATTAATCACAAAATCTGGGGTAACACGCCATAAGAATCATTTATATGATTATTAGGATCATCATTGCCTTTAACAAATACACCAGTATTGTTTGTTAATTTTTCAGCACTATATTCTTTGTTGTTGAATTTATATCCATTAACAAAAAATATTAGATATGTTTTACCTTTTCTTTTCGGTCTCAACGCCAAATGTTTTAGTCTTTCATTGACCACATGATTTGTGGGATCACAAACGTAGTTCAAAAACCAAGTAGTGAAAACTTTGCTTAAATAGTTGCTTGGATTTTGTGATTCATAAATACTGCAAACACAAACATAATATACTGCATTATTATTAATTAACACGTGTAGTATTAAATTTATCAAAACTTCTAATGTAATAATTACCTAACAAATGGTGCAACTTCAGGACAATTAAGAAGAATATATATGTGTGCTACATGGTGATCTCTACCATCTAGCCATAGTTCCACACATTTTCCAGCATGTCATCCATGTTGTTTAAAAAACAGATAACATTGCTTCAGAAGAGAATCTTGTTCAATGGCCTTATCATCACGCATAACACTTTCAAATGATAAGTTCATATGATCATTGAAATAATGAGAGAAAAAGAACGATGCTTCTTCGATATATGATTTGCAAATAGAACCTATAACTCAAGCTTTTTGTCTCACTTTTTTCTTTAAATGATTTAAGTACCTAATAAAAAAATTGTTATTTTAACATTAACTTATATTTAAAATTAAATTAACATTTCCATACTCAGTGTAGTAACATACCCCTCGAATGGAAATGCTCTATTACACTGAAGAAACCTAGAGGAAATATTTTCTCTAGTTTGCAGAGTAGTATAAGGATTTCTTCTTCAAGTTTAAGTAGATAGTCAACTTTTAACGTAGTTGAACAAAGCTCCTTATAAAATAAATTATGTTTTATTACTATCTTCCGAAATTTTACTGGCAACAGTTCTTTGAAAGCGAAAAATAACTAATTTTCCATTATTACATGACAATCATGGATTTTCATTCCACTCAATCTTCTGTTTTTATAGTCTACACATCTACGAAGATTAGAGGAAATCCATCGGGAAATCGTAATCCTTCCACCCATTTTAACGGTACTTTAACTTGGTTGTTGTCTAGTTCACAACATGTTTTGGGTTTTTTTACTGTCATTTGACTTCATATGAAGCTCAGGATGATTGCATATTTCTTCTGTATCACGTCTTGTTTTTAGATCGTCCTTAGTCTTGCCCTTAACATTCAAAACTGTATTAAACACATTATCAAATGTGTTTTTCTCGTTATGCATCACGTCAATGTTACGATGGATTAAGAGATTTTTCCAATAAGGAAACTGCCAGAATATATTCTGTTTGCACCAATTATGAACCTTGGATTTCAGTTCGTTGTCCGGTTTCATGTATCTTTGGATAATCTCTAACAAGTTCATATATCCTTGTTTGACCAAACCATTGGTGGTCGTAGAATCTCATGTCTATTAGCCGTCACTACAGGAAAAATGATTTTTTTGTAGCAATCAATAACCGCTACCGAACATTTTTGTTGGCATTTTGATAATCATTATGAGAAAACATGCAGCTAAAAATCCTTGAGTATTAGTTGCACTTTTTTAAACACCACTAAATATTTATTTTTAATAACGTTTTTCAAACGATACGAATGTCTTTTTTGCAACGTCTATATAACGCCACCGAAAAGGGTTTCTTCATTACGTTACTGGTTTTAATGGCATTCACTTATTTTTTGTACTTATTGTTATGGTTTTAACTATAAAATTGGTCAAGGCTTTGAAGAGTCATTACTTTCAAAATACAATTTATAGTCAATAAAAATATCATATCTGATTAACTTTAGAATTATCAAAGCAAAACATATGGAAGAAGCAAAATAAATCACAAACTAATATAAATGGTAAAGTTGAAATATTCCCAGAATATTGTCCAATCAAGTAGCAAATTTCCAACTGACAAAATGTTTAACAAACACCGCAAAGTTTATCATTCACATTCTAAGAAGCTAGGAGCAATGTCATGCCAAAGTATTGCACAATAAAGCAATGATACTTAAAATAGGTAAATAAAATAAACCACACTGATAGTATCCTAACATCAATTTTATCACATATTATTTAAATCATGAACTAAAAATAGTAAAGTGGATTTTTTAGGAGACTAAAACTCACAGTTCAAGAACTTCACTATAGCCTCACATGCATCTGCAGTACAGATCTTCTTCTTGTGAAGCTTAGTGAGTATCTACACCGCAATCTTTTCGAGTTCTTCCCTTCAGGATCATCACCCAAATGAAATATCATTCTAACACTATCCAACTCCTTCGTTAAAGTCTCAACATCCCAACTTTTTCCACAACTCAATCAACTGCTACAACCGTCACCTGCTCTAATTTCATGCTCAATTCACAAACATATACAATCAGCAAACACTTACCCAGTTCGCAACAATGAGAAAAACTGCAATCACCTCAAACTACTCCATTATTACACTCACAAACTTCCTCTCTGAACTTCAATTCTCCCAATGATTTTTTTGTAGTGTTTGATTGTTACATCTTTCCATATCCCTGCAAATAATTAATTATGTTGTGTTATTAATTAGGGGACAAATCAGTGCTTGATAACTGTTAGCCTACTTTGTGAACTAGGCTACACAAAGTTAGAAGACCAATTATGAAGGATGTTGACTAGAAGAACATGCACTCGAAGTCCGGATTGGATCGGCAATATCTGGCCAAGCCAAAACAGTGAGGAGCAGAAAGCAGAAGAGTCCAAACAGAATCGGACCGGATCGGAATATACCGATCTGTACCTCCTCTCCTACACATGTTCGATCCGAAGTAGGAAGCAACATCAGTTACAGCCCATGATCCCTAGAGATGCGGAGCGGTTGTGCACATGTTCCACCACGTTAACACACGACTGTTGTGTGTTGTCACCATCTCGTTCCGTCCGAACCCGACTCTTAAGGGATGAGTGCCACGTGCATCCGAACCAAAGCCATTTCAGAGAGATTTTTCGCCTATAAATAGACCACCAAGGGTCATTTCAAAGGATCTTTTGGCAACCTATCAACCCAAGCTTCCTCATAACCGAATTCCACCACTTTATTCAGATTATAAACATCTTTCAGTATATTTTGAGAATATTGAGTGAATTTATGTATTGTATGAGTGGAATTAAGTGAGAAGTGAGAATCATTATTGTAGTTGCATTCAAATCATCAATCCAACAAGTATAAAGTGGATGTAGGCTCTTTAACGCCAAACCACTATAAATCGTGTATGTTTCTTTGCTTTTTGATTTCATTTTAGTAGAATTATTGCTAATTTGGGTGTTATAACCACTTTTTGGTCTAACATTTTGGTGCTTTCACCGAGAATTTTTTGAATTCTCCGCTTTTTGGGATTATCATTCTACTATTTGGACCCTCATGTTCAAAGAAGTTAATCCTTTGTTTTCGGCATTCTCGAGTATTTGCTGATTAATCTCTAAGGAATTGGATATTATAGCCAAAGGAAAAGGGAAAGAAGTACAAGGCGCTCGGGAGAATGAGTCTAGCGAGGATCAGCAGGGCATGGTCATGACAAGGTCTTGGGGATAGGGCTCTGGAACAGGCCGAACCGAACCGGGCGCTCCAAACCAGATTGATGATGTGAACCCGAACCGATCCGTAGGATCTGATGCTGCTCCTACACCTCCTCTGATCCGATCCGGCTCTGCTTCCCGGCTCCGATCCAATCCGAATGCGGCTGAAACTGGTACATCTACTCGAGCTCCCACTAATGCTCCGATACCGGCCGCGACGACTAGTGAACAACCTGCTCCATCTGCACCAGTCATGCATGGAGACTTTTCGTACTTCCTTTATATGCTTGAGAGCACTAGGAATGCTTTGGAAGCTCACAAACGTGACAGTATTCGTATGCAAGGGAACATGATCACTATGAGAAGGGAAATCAATGAACTTCGTAAGTAGAAGACACCCTCTCCAACTCACCGCCTCACAGCAGACCAGTCATCCTCTTCGGATGAAGAGCACCCTCGTGAAAGAAGGCCATATGAGCGAGCTGAAAATCTTGATCAGCTGACCTTTGGATCTTTGGGATCCCGTGAAGACGCTGCTCGTGTGCTAGGGCCTGACGACCCGAGCTTGAGAGAGCCCATGCTACTGCCCATGCGTGGATCTCACGTCCTACCCAGGGATCCTAATATTATCAATCCCACACAAGGACAACTCCTCCAACCCCTTCTTCCCGTGAATGACCGGGATTGTAGGGAACGAAGCAGAGCAACTGCTGCTAGAAACAGGAGAACATCCCCTGGTCAGGAGCCCAGGGGCAATCCAAACATCAGGGCTAGAGAGCTTAAACCAACATTAACGAATGCTGATGTAGAGGCAATGGTGCGCCAAATCATGGCCGATATCCGATGCTATACCAATGAGGACCGGGACATTGAACGCAGTCACACCCCCTTTACAGATGACATACTGGACTTTCAATTCCCCCGACGATTTAATTTGCCATAGACAGATCGGTATTCTGGGAGAACCGACCCGTGACAACATTTGATGAGATATGCATGGTTCATGAATGCCGAAGCAGCTCCAGACACTGTAAAATGCAAGGCCTTCCCGATTTATCTAGAAGATGTGGCATTGATGTGGTTCACTCGACTCCCTCCACGATCGATATCAACTTTTAAAGAACTGAGCGAACGCTTTTTGAACCAGTTTCGGCTTCATGCTCGAAAATCTAAAAGCGTCATTGAGTTGTCGAGGATTAAGAAGGCTCCAGGTGAATCTTTGAAATCATACTTAGACTGCTTCAACCTGGCTGTTACCGAAGTCAGTGACCCTCACGAACCCACTATTTTGATGGCCTTAATAGAAGGAGTCGACCCTGACACAGAATTCGAGGATTATCTATCCGGAATATTACCCCACACTAGGGAGTTGTTCTATGAAAAGGCCAATATTCGCTTAAGGCGAGAGGAAGCCTATGCGAATAGAAAGAGAAAATTTGAAGGGGTTTCTAAGGAAGATATCCAAAGCAATGTCGCTGTAAAACAGTCCGGCGATAGTTTGGGGAAGGTTGAGCTGAACGTTGGCAACAAGAACGAAGGTAGTAACAACAGGAACGAAAACGACAATAGGAGGAATAGGAACCAAGGAAATAACTCCAGCAAAAGACCTCGATTCCAAACCTTTGAGAACTATTCACCGCTGAATGACATATTGGAAAACATCTACCTGGATACTTACAACATCTTAGAATATAAAAGGCCGCCACCCAGAGACTCAACCGAAAAAGAGATCGCGACTGGAAAATTTTGCATGTTTCATGGAACTTACGGACACTCAACTAATGAATGTCGGCATCTGAGAGACGTCGTTGAAAAGCTATTACGGGAAGGAAAGCTAGACGAGTATAGAGTCGCTCCGAGAGACAAAGGGCAAGGGGACAGACCCCGAACCAAAATCAACCTGCCCTAAACCCACAGCTCAACAGAAAGGTAAAGGGATTATCATCAACACTATAGTAGGCGGACCTCATCCAACCGGCCATAGTTACAGAGCAGTGGACCAATATGTTAACGCAGCTAAACACACCGATATGGAGGAATGCAATAACCTTGAAGATATCGCTCCGGTGAAGCAATAGAAAACGATGTATGATGGTGTTGTGTTATGTAACAGAGACGATAATGGAGTTTAATCACCTACTGAAGACCCATTGGTCATCACTACTACTGTTGGTCCCGCTCTAGTTCATAAGGTATTGGTGGACAATGGAAGTTCAGTAACTATTCTTTTCACGAAATCGTTCGATCAGATGAAACTCGAACCGGAAGATTTGAAGCCTTGTGAGGGATGGATTCGCGGCTTCAATGAGGCATTGATGGCTCCATTGGGATATATAGAATTGTCAGTGACATTAGGACAAGGAGACCGTCGGAGAGTAATAATTCTTCAGTTTGTAGTTTTCGACATCGACTCGCCCTATAACGCTTTCTTGGGTAGACCGGCTCTCGCGGAATTCAGGGCTTGCATCGCACCCTGGTGCCTATTTCTGAAGTTTCCAACCGAAGTCGGGGTAGGAGTAATGAGAGGTGATAAGGTCTCTGGACGAGCCTGCTACATGGTCGAACTGAAGATGTTGATGAAGGGAATAAGTATAGATGCTAAAGGTACTTCCCCTCTCCGAGGGAGGTTTCAGCATAACAATTAAAGGGACCAGCCCAGAGGGAGTTGCCCAGAGGACTGTCCGAGGACATAGATCCCAGAGAGGATGAAGAGCCTGGGGACAGAAAGGCGACCCCCAATGAAATGACTGTGGACATCTCCAATGATGATATTGATCCGACATAGGTGATAAATATTGGATCCCAACTGGGTCCATTCCGAGAAAAAGAATTGACTGACTTCTAAAAGGCAAACTTGGACGTGTTTTCCTGGACCCATGTTGATATGCGTAGGATATCTCCTTCCGTTATGAGCCACTCATTGAGTATCAACCCAAAGCATCCACCTGTTAAACAAAAAAGACGTACATTAGGCCCGGAAAGGTCGGCATCCCTAAAGGAAGAAGTGGAGAAGTTGATAGATAACAGGTTCATTAGGGATTCAGTGTATCCCGACTGGATATCGAATCCTGTATTAGTCAAGAAATCAAATGGAAAATGGCAGACATGCATTGATTTTTCAGACTTAAATAAAGCCTGTCCAAAAGATAGCTTCCTATGCCCTAGGATTGACCAGCTGGTGGACTCAACAGCTGGATACGAGCTCCTTTCCTTCACGGATGCATACTCGGGATATAACCAGATCCCCATGCATGTGCCAGATCAAGAACACACGAGTTTTATAACGAATTTGGGATTGTATTGCTATGTGGTGATGCCGTTCGTACTAAAGAATGCCGGTGCCACATATCAATGTCTGGTAAATCGAATTTTCTATAACCAGATTGTAAAAACCATGGAGGTCTATGTAGATGACATGCTCGTGAAAACCAGGAAATCCTCTAGTTATACACAAGATCTAGCGGAGATGTTTGATATCTTACGGAGGTACGGGATGAAATTGAACCCCTTAAACTGCTCGTTCGGGGTGGCATCTGGAAAGTTTCTCGGTTTCATCATGAGTTCTCAAGGGATTGAAATTATTCCTAGCCAGATAGCGGCAATAAGAAATATAAAAGAACCACGAAATATTAGGGACGTTCAAAGCTTGGCAGGGAAAGTCGCCGCATTAAGCAGGTTCATCACCAAGGCCACAGACAAATGTGTCCCATTTTTTGACTTAATCAAGTGGGGAGAAGGTCATTTCGAACGAGCTCCAGATTGCGTAGAGGCCTTCAAAAACTTATTGGATTTATTGGAGAAACCCCCGATATTGTCAAAGCCGGTGGATCATGAACATTTGTTCGTCTATCTGGCGGTGTCATCTTATGCTATCAGAACAGCTTTAGTGCGTGAAGAAGACAAAGTCCAGAGGCCAGTATATTACGTAAGTAAGAAGTTAGCAGCAGCGAAACGTAATTATCCAAGAATAGAAAAGCTTGCTTATAGACTCTTGATTGCCTCCCGAAAGCTCCGACATTATTTCCAAGCTCATCCGATAGTTAGATATACCGATCAACCTCTAAGGCAGGTCTTGCAAAGACCCGAAGCATCGGGATGATTACTTAAGTGGAATATCGAATTGAGCCAATTTGATCTGAATTTTCAACTAAGGAGATCAATAAGGGGCAGGCCTTAGCCGACTTCATAGCAGAATTCACGATTCCGAAGAAGAAACAGTGGATAACAAAGTTGTTACTTCAGAGCACGAATTAGAACTTAGTCCGTGGAAGTTATTTACAGATGGGGCCAAGAATGATCGAAGATCCAACGCCAGAGTTGTTTTAATCACTCCTGAAGGACGATCCATTTACTACGCCTTGCGATTGGAATTTCCTACCACCAATAATGATTCCGAGTATGAGGCCCTGATTGTCGGGCTGAAACTCGCCAAGGAATTAGGAGTAAGAACATTGGATATATTTTGTGACTCCAAGATAGTTGTCTGCCGAGTCCCGAAGGAGTTTGTGACAAAGGGACCTCGATTCGCTACTTATCTTGGAAAAGTAGAAGAGTTACTGGGCAATTTGGAACATTTTAGTATAACACACATTCCGAGAGCGGAAAATCAGAAGGCAGACCGACTAGCTAAGCTAGCAAGTTTTGACAACCTTGGAAAAACTGAAATGGTTCCAATAGAGATATTGGAGTCACCAAGCTTCGACCTAATGGAAGTAGAATTAGCCCTAGAAGCTAAGCCAGAATGGGAGTCTTGGATGACACCAATTAAGAACTTCCTCAAGAGAGGAATTCTCCTATTGAAGAAGAGCGAGAGACGAGCTGTAACACGTAAAGCTACACGATACATTTTACATGACGACGTCCTTTATCGTCAAGGATTTTCAATGCCTTTATTACGGTGTATAGCACATGACGACATCAAGCATTTACTAAGAGAAGTACATGAAGGTGAGTGTGGAGATCATTCCGAGGATCAAACCCTAGCAAAGAAAGTTTTGCGGTATGGATATTTTTGGCCTACCATGAATAAAGATGCAGCTGATCACTCACGATGCTGCGACAATTGTCAGAGGTTTGCAAAAGTTCCAAGAGCACCTCCAAAGCAACTCAAATCAATGGTTAGCCCGTGGCCATTCGCGATGTGAGGATTAGACATCATTGGGACCCTGCCGATTACTAAGGATGGAGCTAAACACGCGATCGTCGCCGTGGATTATTTCACAAAGTGGGTGGAAGCCAAACCTTTAACCATGATCATGACGAGGAAGGTGATAAGCTTTGTGGTCAGAAATATTACTTGTCGATTTGGGATACCGAAAACCATTATAACTGATAATGGAACCCAATTCGACAGTGCCAAATTTAGAAACTTCTGTCAGAAATATAAGATTGATAAGAGGTACACCACCGTAGCTCACCCACAATCGAATGGACAGGTTGAAGCAATAAACAAAGTCATTAAGTCTATTCTCAAGAAGCGGTTGGAGCGGGCCAAAGCCATGTAGGTGGAAGAGTTGCAGTTAGCTTTGTGGGCCTATCGAACAACCTTTAAGACGGCTACTGGCTATACTCCTTTTTCACTCTCCTTTGGATCAGAGGCGGTGATCCCGGTGGAACTTAAAGTCCCCTCTCATAGGGTGACATACTATGACCCAATGACGAATAAAGCACTACTCCTAAAGTCCCTTGATGCGGTTAAAGAAAAAAGGGATGAAGCAGACTTGTGTGCTTCTAGGCATCGACGCCAAGTGGCACGTTATTATGACAGAAAAGTTCGCTTTAGGACTTTCGAATCAGGAGACTTGGTACTGAAGCGAGTCTTTCCACCTCCAGCCCATCTAGGCCCAAAGTGGAAAGGACCATACGCCATCCAACGAAAACTTGAAACGGGAGCCTTCAAGTTAACGACCGTTGATGGTGAAGAAGTTTCTAGATCTTGGAATGCTCAGCATTTGCGGCGATATTTGAGTTAGAAATGTAGTGTTTTCTTTTGTTTTTATAAACTATGTAAAAAGGCACGACTTGCCTAGAAAAGTCTGTTTATATGAACAAAAGATTATAAAGTGGATATAGGCTATGACTTAGCTGAACCATTATAAAAATATCGTTTGTCATTTATTTTCCTGCATTATTTTTACCTTTTGTGACCGTTCTTTCCTGATTATGAAACGCTAAACATTAAATTAAGCTTAAAAGATTGAGGAAAATTCACGTGCAGGAGCAAACAAAACGACCGTTTGCATAACATAATAGAAGGAATGGGAAGACGACATTCCTAACTCTAACTCTCATGAAATGAGAGAGAGTATAAAGGACGAGAAGACGACGTCCCTTGAGGCATGAAGGTGCACCCCGATAAGAGACCGCCTCAACGATATTCTAACCTGGTTATGAGATAGGAGAGTATAAAGATGCGAAGAGGATAAGCATCAACGACAAAGGAAAGTTTGCCCCACCAAAGAGTCGGGGGCAACTAGACGCTAAGCTTAATCAATTTCGAACAAGCCTTAGCCAGTCAGTCTATTCAAGATTGATTGGGGGCATACACATACACATGTCCCCAATGTATATTGTTTACTATTTAGTAATAATGACTTTATTGTATGACTGTGATATGACATGTTGTTTATCTGCATTTTTACTTAAATAATGGATTTGCAAACATTTGACATTGCAGGGAACAAGCTACTTTATTCACAAACATGTGAGTTTATACAGGAAAACTAAGCAAAAGATGTGAGGGCCGCACTCTCTGCAATAATAGCGGACCAGTGGAATATCAAAACAAAAGACAAAGCGCGTTTTCACTTAGACTTTGGGGTAGACTTAGCCTTCTTAGCAGCCTTAAGAGCATATTTTGCTTCTTTTTCAGCATCGGACATAAGGCGCTTCTGCTTCTTTTTTCCCAAAGTTGGAGAGCTAGGATCGACAGGAGACTTTTTGGCGAGCTCCCCAGTGATCGACCTGGTTGATAATTTAATAATCACCTTAGACTTGGGATCAACCACTACAAGAGGTTTGGAATCTTCGAGTTCCACATTTTTAGACTTTGCTTTCAGATCCATATCATGTTTGGCTTTTATCTCCGCCAAAGTCATGTTGTCATCTTTCCCCAAATCCCTAGTCACAACAACATCGGCATCTTCTTCATGCCCGTCATCACCACCGTCGTCTCTCAAAGTAGCTATTATCTCCTTATCATAAGGAGTTTCGGTGTTAGGCGGCACGGGAGCTTTGTCGATAACCTCCTCCTTCTTGCCCTCATCTCCCTTTCCATGTTTTGTAGCAATGACTTCATCCCATTTCTCCCGAGTCTCTTCAGTAGACCCTTCACCTGGAGTTGTCTTCTGTGAATCATCAATCTTCTCAGTTGGCTTGGTACCTACAGAACGAGAAGTAACAGTTATTAACTCAGGAGAAAATGCTGGACTTTCAATTGTTTGTCCAATAATGTGACAAAAGGTTGATATAGCTTTGGAAAACTAAGGTGAAAAAGTAGAAATACCCTCAGAAGATTTCTCGACTTAAGCAATAGGAACTTCGGGAGTCAATCCGGCAGTAGAAGGTAAGGACGAAGCCCCAGGGATCTCTGGCCTTTCTGGATCATACCCCTCTACTATAACAGCCCCAACTGTGATAAAATAAGAACCAACTTCAAGGGTATCCTTTCCCTTGGCCTGACGCCTTTCCTCCTCCATGGCGGCAACAATATGTTTTCGCCCTTCAGCTAAGGGGGTTGTCTCTTCGCCCCTCAAGTACTTCTCTGTCAACTTGTCCTCCTCGATCGAATCCACTCCAAGTTCTGCTTTTTCCCATTCGACCAATTGGTCCCATGCATACACAAGGGGAATAGGATAGTCCTTAAGCCAAGCAAGGTTTCGGTGACGGATCACTTGAGCGAAAAATCCAACCATGGTTTCACCGCTCTCATCCAGCTCCCTTTGAGCGTCTTTAAGCTGTTCATTGACTTCCTCAACTTGCTGTAAAGCCGTGTTTGCATTTCCTTCGGCAAGAGCTGCCTCGTTTCAGCCTCCAGTAATTTAGCCTCACGCTCTGCGTTCATTTTGACTAAGTCCGCTTTCTCTTGGGCAAGACGAGTGATCTCAGACTTAGCATCCTCAGCCTGCTTCTTTAAATCTACTCGCTCCTAACTATGGGACTCAAGCTCGGAATGATAGCGCTTTTGTAATTCTTCGAGTTGCCTCTTATAATTATCTATGTCACGTTGTACAAGAGCAAGTTTAGCTTGGGCATCCCCCAGATCTTTCTTAGAATTTTCGATAGCCCTTACGTCATACTCAGCGGCATCGGCCATGGTTTTTACATCTGCCATCAGATTGCTAATGATTTTGGAAAGAGTCCTTGCATACCTCTTCATCTCCTTGTATTGTTTATCCACAAAGTCTATGGAAGCCTTAATGTAGTTGGCCCAATCAGGATTTACCGGTTTAAGTTTTGGGACAAAGCACATGTGCCCGAAATGGTGATCGGGAAATTGTTGCTTCAAAACTTCCAATCTGGCCTGGTTTTCGTCATTAAGAATAACTGGCCTCGTAGTGGTGATGTCGACGGTGCAACACTTGAGTTTCATGATGGGCCCATCCTTTCCAGTTTCTTTCCCCGATTCCTTTTTTTTCTGTTGGATCGGTACTTTTTTCGAAGAGCTGTCTTGAGGAGTTTTATTTTTGGATGAGGCAGAAGGTTTGACGCCATGCTTTTCCCCCTCGTGATGTGAAGGTTGACTCTTATGTTTGTCTGAGTCTTTGCGGTTGGGGGATCGAGAACGGGAGGACCGATAAGGCCTCGAAGGTCGATCCCTCCTATTATCTCTGCCTCTACTCTCATGCTGGTCATGCCTCTCATTAGGATCCATTGAAGGCATACTCGAACGAACATCCTCATATAGTAACACTGCCTCACCATTTGTCCTATGAGAAGAAATGAGAGAATATTAGAATCAACATTAACATAAAACTTAAGTGATGTGACATGCAGTACTAGAGTGCAGTGTGTTTCCTAAGCGGTAATTCCCCCCAAACAGACCAGAGCCCGGACTGAGGCTGGTATGTGCAGTTTCCTTGGACTTTACGGGAGTAACTTCTTCCTTAGAGGTGAGAGCAAGAGGGTTTGTTGTGAAATCTCCTGCAGTATAAAGGGTCTCGGGCAATGGAAGATTTCCTAAACCCCAATATATAGAGTCATCCACTGTAGTACTATCTCCTAAAGGAATGACTGACGACAACTCTTTTGGAGAAATTGGCCTCTCAGGAGTAGCCGCGTCCTCAGGAGTGATATATCTATCTCTATCTTTCTCACCTATGTTTGCAAGTTCGTCATTTGAGTCGAAGATGGAGAAGGGGGATTCCTAAGGGGTACTGTTGGACCTTTCGAGCTTCCTCCCGTCTCAGGAATAATGTCGACTAGGTGTATGTATACATAAGGGCCTTTCCCATGGCCTATACTGCAGGAGATAGATAACAACCCGTGACGATGGAGGTACTCATCTTTAAGGACGTCGCCGATGGTCAAGAACTTTTGATCACCGGTGAGTAGCTGGTGCAAACGATCGAAGTATACTTCACCCGTCACTTGCTTTGGATTAGGAACTGCAAATAAAAATAAGAGTCATTTCATGTGCTGACATAAGTATTTGAAGTTGAAATTCAAAAAGTTGGTGCCTTACTTGACTGGAGCCATCTCCTAGCGCACCCAGGTTGCTGTTTAATGTAAAACTATTAGGGTTTGAGTCACCAGCTTTGCTGCTACATGGGACAGTGATGATTTTCCTTTTTGGAACTGATTCAAAGTATGAAAAGGATGGAGTTTCTTGGGTCCGATGCTTGAAATTATAAAAGAAATAAAAGTCATTAAAGGTAAGCTCTACACCTAGGATCTCTTTATAGGCTATATACAGAGTGTACAAATAAGCATAGGAGTTGGGATGCAGTTGCATGGGGGTAATCCGCAGTTGTCTCGGAAAATCGGCGATAAAAGGCGGAAACGGAGGTATTGCCCCAACAAGACACGTTAATCTAGTGATAGCCATATATCCTTCCAGTGGATTATGGGGATGATCTGTTTTTGAGGGCAACTGGGTATCTCTTTGAAGAATCCCATGCTGTAGACGTATCCGTATAAGTTTGTCATTGTCAATTGTCGACTCAACTGAATCCTTAGGCGATTCCAAAATAGTGACATTTCTAAATTCGTCGGGGGCACGGTTATCTCCTACCCCTCCTTCGTCTTCCTCGCCTAAAGAAACGTCACCCCCGGATGATACTTCACTATCACGAGTACCCATTTCATAGTACGGGCCCTCACTATCCTAATCTGGGTCTGAGGTGGAAGACACATCTTCAATGGTAGGATTTTCAGATGTCCCCACGGCTTCTCTTCTCTCTGCTAGTCTAGACGAACGTCTCTCGGTCATGTTTTATATACTATTGAAGAAATAATAGCAAGGGTTAGAGTAAAGTTGCCCGTGTCCCCCCGTGCATGTGTGTGAGCTAAAGCGTGCAAGTGTGTATACAATAATACAAAGTAAGCATATGAGAATGCAATGCAAAGATGAGCAAGACATTTATGTATTCGTTGATAATACAAAAGCTCAGTTGAAAATGCTCTATCCTAACTGTTCAAGAATTCACAATATATATCTATTTTTTATTAAGTTGGTTGAAGCACATAAGCAGTGTTGTCGACCAGTTCGGATATATCTATAAAGTACGGGTTAGTTCATGTATTTTCATCATCAATGATTTGGATCGGGTATCTATGTTGTATACGGATCGGATCAGAATTGGGGTACAACAGGGTTCGGATCGGACGGGTCTTCAGGGAGAAAAGCCCAGTTTGAGTCAGTTGGCGCCGAACCAAACTGCTCTCCTATCTCTAAACCTATTTCTCTTTCATTTATGTGACTCTAGAACTTCACCCCATCTAGGCTATTCCGATCCAAACTGAGGTCACAAAAGGTTTCTTGATGATTTAATCCCCGTCCATCACCACCAACCCAATCCTCTATCTCTAAGTGTCAACACCACGAGTTCCATTGCATCAAACCGATCCGTTCCTTCTCCTCCAAATTAGTCATTCCTCTTCCTCCTATACCCACTCAAATGCTCGTTATCTGCATCCATAAGTTATCAAAATCCGCGTCTCATCCATAAACCGCCACAAGCAGCGCCATGCCTGGGTTCATCAGCTCCGACACCCCGAGTTAGTGAAGAGCCCCACCAACAACGACGGATGCGAGCCGAGGACACATAGCGTCGCCACTCATTCATATTCGAGAAGCAACACGAGAGCGTGGGAAATCAACAAGCAAAGCATGGAAAAATCAATTTATGTGAAGCGCTTAACCCACCTAGTAAGTTGGTTGGGAGATTTAAAAGAGTTTAAGAGATTGAAGAATTAGGGTTTTCATGGGTTCGAAGATAACGGCGGAATGAAGTAAAAAGGAGAAAGAGAAATTTGTGCAAATATATACAAAGTTAAGGGGCTTTTTGTCTCCCTTGTGGGCCCCTAAAAACTAGGCTGACCCATTGGAGGAGAAGCCCATGCTATTTCAGCCCTGTGACGCAATGCATCTATGATCGGATCGGATGAACATGCAATATCCGAAGGTTAACTCAACATACAAGATTAACCCAAAAGAAGATATAACAAGTTAACAAGCATGTATTGTAAGAATTTACCTGGAGGAGCTATTTGGACATCAAGCAAAGTTCTCAAAGTTATTTTAAACAACGGAAGCAATTTGTGCATTCTATTGTGTATATATAGACAATAAGAGATGTGACTTTACGAAGCAACACAACCCTGTAAACGAATGGAAGCGACTACTCAACGATTCAAATTCAGAAACCAATGGACAGGCAATTTCGAAGCACACTCTATCTTTAATAGAAGTGCACTTCAAGGGGGAAAAATGTTAGCCTACTTTGTGAACTAGGCTACACAAAGTTAGAAGACCAATTATGAAGGATGTTGACTAGAAGAACATGCACTCGAAGTCTGGATCGGATCGGCAATATCTGGCCAAGCCAAAACAGTGAGGAGAAGAAAGCAGAAGAGTCCAGAAAGAATTGGACCGGATCAGAATATACCGATCTGCACCTCCTCTCCTACACACGTCCCATCCGAAGTAGGAAGCAGCGTCAGTTATAGCCCATGACCACTAGAGATGCGGAGCGGTTGTGCACACGTTCCACCACGTTCACCCACGACTGTTGTGTGATGCCACCATCTCGTTCCATCCGAACCCGACTCTTAAGGGATGAGTGCCACGTGCATCCAAACCGGAGCCATTTCAAAGAGATTTTTTGCCTATAAATAGACCACCAAGGGTCATTTCAAAGGATCTTTTAGCAACCTATCAACCCAAGCTTCCTCCATAACCGAATTCCACAACTTTATTCAGATTACAATCATCTTTCAAAGTATATTTTTGAGAAGATTGAGTGAATTTATGTATTGTATGAGTGAAATTAAGGGAGAATCATTATTGTACTTGCATTCAAATCATCAATCCAACAAGTATAAAGTGGACGTAGGCTCTTTAACGCCGAACCACTATAAATCGTGTATTTTTCTTTGATTTTTGATTTCGTTTTAGTAGAATTATTGCTAATTTGGGTGTTAAAACCACTTTTTGGTCTAACAATAACTGAAGAATATTTCAATATTGTGGTGAATTAATATCTATGTATATTTCAACAGATGATGGTCATCACCACAAAAACCTTTACATCGCCCTGATCACTACCACAAAAATTATATCACTCTATTTATGGATCTGGAAGATAAAACTAGTTCAACTAACTGATAAATACCCAGCCTAAACCTTAAATTTATTTCATCGGAGGAATACAAAAAAGTTTTTACATTAAGTGTCAAAATATTTTGAAACATACTGCAAAAATGTAAAGTAAATAACAAAAGGAAGAGCTCACTCCCATGTTCCAACATTAATTCTCATTATATCTAATAAGTTTGATAAGGTTAACTCAAATTCATATCATAAAACAAGAAAAACAAAGTACCAAACTTGTAGCGCTCTCAATATTAGAAACACTGATCCAAGCAATAATAAAGACAAACGTTGATCTAAGAAAGTTGACCGTAATCAGCAATGTTAATAGGTTTCAACAAGTTAAATAATTTCATAAATACCCTAAATTGAAAGTTGCAGTAAATAACAAAATTTTAAAAAAGAAAACTGAAGTACCTGTCCAAAAAAGACATGCTTTGCCATTAAACCAAGCAATCTTTTTAGTTCAGATGAAAAACTAATAGCTAGTGGCACCAGATCCAGCGTTAATCATGGGCACAGATAATGGAGAATTCCACGATGAGATGCGCCATCACTTATGCTACAATTGTAAGTTACTTTCTAAGAAAATAAATAAATAATCAACAATAACATTACCTTCGGAAGTTGCAATAAGTATCAACAATATTCTCAAACCCCGCTAGTATGGTATAACCATTTCTTCTACAATACCACCTTTCTCTCTAGGCTAAATACAAACTAAACCACTTATAAAATATTTGGAAAAAGGTGGGTTTCTCTGTTCAGTTTCTCACATCAATTCAAGTTTCTCTAGCCTCATTAATATCAATATCGAGATTGAAAATATAGTTCAGGTTCAACTTGATCATTGATGGCTTAACACAAATGATGCAATCTCAATTATTGATATGGATGAGGCAAGAGACTAGAAAAAATTATCTTCGTCCCCTTTGGGCAATCATTTAAGAAGAAACTAAGTTGCCCTATGTAACATAATGCTTCTCCTGAGCCTGTAGGGAAAATTTTACAATATGTATCAGTTACATAACAATATAGTCATAAACATAACATAGTTATACAATCCTTGTACTGTGAACTGATACAACGCTTGTATGAACATTTTTATGATAAGTACGACATTTTTATGATATGTAACATTCAGCATACTAGGAAAAAAGGCACAGACAAGATAAACTTTTGAAGATCCTGACATGTGAAGTAGTACTGTTAGAAAGTTTATTTCAGAACCATGTCGACAAGGTGTTCAATATCTTGAAGATACTACAAACCAAATTACATGAATACGGAACACTCATGTTTTATTAAGTACTAAATCATGATTTACATGCGTATACCTGGAGATAAGAGAGGTACTGAACAAGCTTTCTATGGGCTGGTTGAGGAAACACTTCGAAATGATAAAGTTGATCATATAGACGAATATTTTCAGCTTAAGCAAACACTTCGCATCATGACTTGAGTGTTACTAAAGTTGATCGTATGGACAAATATTTTTACCCTTTACTATTTAAAAATTGATCTGGTTAACAAACCAGCTAACCTTGATTTAACTTGAGAGTTAACTGAATTTATTTGTTGAAACTTCTCGATCTGCGGAACTAAATTTCAAAGCTCTTTAATGACTGAAAACTTTATTTTATAGTTTTCATCATTTTGAAGTGCTTCTTTAACCAGACCACAGAAAGTTAGGTCAATACATCTCTTACCTCCACGTATACGTATACAACTCACGATTTGTTTCTTATAACACGTGAATGTTCCATTTTCATGGAAATAAGTCATAATATCCTAAAAAATACTAAACACCTGGCGACATGGATCTAAAATATACCTCCTGACAACACTACTATACACTAACAATGAACTTTGATAGGATATTCATGTTAGTGTTACGTTCCAAATTAGTTGTAAGTCCATTGAATGTAGTCACTTAATTTAGTAACTCCCAAGATAAATCAATCTCGAAATGTTAGACCTTTTGGCTACAAAATTAACTTGCTTTAGTAATTCTCAAGTCAATTAACTTAATTTAGTAACTCCTATGTCCAATTAACTTGCTTTAGTGAATTGGCTTTGGGGGGATCAAGTTTTGCTAAGTAACCAGGTTTCATATCAATAATAAAGTAGCTCTGTGTTGAGATATCTCATTTTAAAGGCTCCATGAGATAACAGTCAAAACAAGATATCTCATTATCATTCCTATTGGACAATAAATTGATAAATTTAAGACATATGTGTGTGTGTGTCAAAATAGCAGGCCTATTGTGTAAATAATTTTACTAGGAAAAAGACATCATTCATGTGCATTTTTCTAGGATATCAAGACACTCTTTTCTGTATTTCATACTTCATTTGATAGCCTTCATCTTATTAGTATAGATATAGCTGTATTTTAGTACCCTTTATATGAAATTATTCAT
Organism: Allium sativum; assembly: GCA_030737875.1. Classification (NCBI taxonomy): domain Eukaryota; kingdom Viridiplantae; phylum Streptophyta; class Magnoliopsida; order Asparagales; family Amaryllidaceae; genus Allium; species Allium sativum. Next base: position 957,203,576 of record CM060909.1, read on the forward strand.
ATACAATTACTTTTGGCCATATCAAGGCCTATGCCTATTTCTTTGTTCATATGTAAGACTGCCGTATTTTTTTATGGCTTCAGCTCATTAATTTTCATACATATTTATATTCAAGTTACTTTCATCATACACATGCCTAGGTGCTACTATATAACTAAACAAAACGTATAGGTTCAATCTTGTTTCCTTTTAAACTCCATTAAAAACTCAGTTATATGCTGAGGTTATTAGCTGAATACTTTAGCTTGGTATAAAAAGCACTTTTAATTCAAAATAACAATTAACAAATCTTACAACCCACTGCCTAAGTAAAGTCATACCTCATTTCATACTAAACTTCAACTAGATATTCCAATAATCTTTCAACTCTATTCAGGCATAATACTATGCAAAATTAGGGAGCAATTTCTATTTTTGTTCAAACACATCAGGTTGTAAAGAAAAAAACATGTTATACTTAAAAGTATTACTATCTTTATCAAATAGGACAGAGATATATTAATCATGAGTCTATGGGTATATTCATGTTTTTTGTATCCATATAACAGCGTACATACTATAAGTATGCATATACTTGTCACATAAAAACATTTATATATAAATAACAAAATCAGCATGCATCTGAACATCGCCAAAATTTTTGAGTATAAGCAATGCAGATGTTCAAGAATGTACAATGCAGTATCATGACATCGCCAATAATATTTGTATTACATACCAGTTGTATTAGTTTTCGTTCCATATTTGCCTAAATAGGTCAAATAATAATAGTAAAATTTCAGGAAAAGGTTTTTCGTACGTGTGATACACACACACACATAAGCACCATATCTATTTATACCAGTAATATATATATATATATATCTTAATTGTTAAGATTAACAAATAGGCATAGATATTGAAAAACATTTACTAATGGAAGAGTAAAAATACCAATTTACATTTCTATAGTATATATATATATCAATACACAAACACACACACACACACACACACATATATATATATATATATATATATATTATATGTAACATGTCAATTTGACATTTTGTGTCATTTAATTGTTAAACACCCATGCCACGTGTCTTTGGTTGTAAACATAGTACAACCTAATAACTTCGTGTAAATATACAAATATAAAATTTGATTCAAAATTCCAAGTTTAAAAACACTGTGCTAAATCATAAATCTCTTTGCAAAATTTTTGTAGTGATTCAAATCATTATTTAGCTATATTTAAAAGCATTAACCTTTCATGTATATATATATGTATGTATATATATGTGTATATATATGTGTGTGTATATATATATGTAGGGAAAGAGAGAGAGACAAAGGCAGCCCAGATTTAAATGTTCGATCACAACAAATATATGGCATATTTCAGTATTCATGTATACTCCTATACATGCAAATTAGATGGAATAAAATAAAATAAAATAACATACATGAACACATTCCGATATACTTGCATAATATCACATATTGCAAAATTCATATACTGCTTAAGTCATATGCAACACAATTTATATACTGTGTAACTCATATATATACTGCTTAAGTGTATACTGTACTGAATCAAGCAATTTAAATGAACAACATGTTAACATTTAAATTCAATGTCCAGATTAAATTCCAATCAATATAATTCAGGCAGTCAACATAAAAACGAGTTCAAAACCCATTCAATTCATATGCAAACAGCATGGAAGATATTATAACAAGTATAAACACCATTTTCTTTCATACATACTATTATGAAACATTTATTTGTATATCTAGATCTAAATTTGAAGCATACAGGGGTCATAAGCATATAAATTTGATCTGGTATAATGTCAAAACCCATATTTCAAAAGTAGCTTAAAACCCCAGATATAAAACCCATTTACAAACATTGCTTGCAGAAATAATTTGTTTTGGTTTGTGGTTGCAGAGAGTTTGTCGAAATCAACACACAATGGATTTTAATAGTTCAAACCCATAAAAGATAGGGTCCAATCAAAATTAGATAAATTAAGTTTAATTTTATACGTTTCGAGCTTTTGCGATTTCACGAACTTGAATATGATTTGGAATTGAATCAAATCACTTTGTAGCATCACTGAGATGCACTGCCTCTATTGGTATCCTTACGAATGTTAAACGAGATCATCTTTTTGAAATCGAATTCAAGTGAGAAATAATAAGTGATAGATTGAAAGTGGAAATAAGCTAGAATTTTTTTTACGGAAAAAGCAAGAAAAGGGAACGAGGAGTAAAGAATTTTAAGTATGTGAGGAGAGGAATAGAAAACAGGTGGTTACGTTTATTTTGGGCCACACAGGCTTATTTTTACAAAGGTGAGAATGTGAAATATTTTTTTTCGTGTTTATATTGTTAGAGAAAACACATTTGCTTGCATTTGAGAATAAACGCCACCAATTTTTGCAACAAAAAAAATCTATTTTCTTTAGTGCGTGAAGTTATTTTTTTGTCTCTTCTAAAAGGATGGTTAATATGAAGAAAACATTGATGGCAATCAAACCATGAAATTTTCTTCCCATGCGGTAAGGAAAATGATCGTGTTTCTTCTATGCAATAAGGACAAGCAAAACGATTAGCCGTACTCATACCCCAAAGCATTGCATATGCAGGAAAATCGCTAATAGCCTATAACAAAGAAACGAACATCCGAATTTTTTTTGGCGAAGACGACCGGTTTTTATAGTGATCTATAGCACTTATTATTATAACAAATAATAATTACAATAGTTACTGGAGTGTGGCAGATTGCCAGACTACTATTCGGTTTTTAAAGTGGACCATCCACTATATACGCCATTTATAGTGGGTTGTCCACTAATCTATTCTAGATTAAAGTATAGGATCTAGTTAATCTCACTATACTACTATTACAAATATCTCCATGCAAGGAATGTTTAGCTAAGCATATTCCTTTTTTGATATGCCGTATGTTCAACTCCTTCATATGATAATGTTTTCCACTCTTTGATTAACGGTTGTAAGTAAACACCGATGCCCTGTGTTGGATCATCGGAGCAAGGGACGACAACTGTGAGAAACATATATGGAGTTTTCATACACATCCACAGAGGTAGATTGTTAGGTGTGAATATCATAGGCCAAGACGAATATTTAGAACTAAACTGTGAAAACGATGAGAAGCCGTTCGTACATAAACCTAGTGTAACGACCCGTATTCTACGCATCAGAGGATCGTAGAATATTTATTTCATTTACATACGAAGTCGTGTGGTTGTGTAACTTTGGGGAACGACTACTGGGGTCATTTCCCATGTTCACGATTTTTGCCAATTTTTAAAATGACCGTTTTACCCCTAAAGAATCTTGTTTTGCCTATAATGTTTGATTGGTAAGGAGTTTTGACTTGAAACCACTTTCATTGGATTTTAATTATGGTTTACCTTTCCGTAGAGTGGTCACAATAACCAAACGGACTTACCGTTTGGGAGATACGGTTGAAATAAGGTTAAGAAGGTGAAAAACTGCATAATTGGGCTTAACCGGGTGATTAGCAGCTAGGCCCATTAGGTATTTCGGGATTAGGGTTGTATAAGGGTTGATATGGGCTAGAGAAACACTTCGTTTTCATTTTCCAGCTGCCACAAACTTTCTCTTCAACCCTAACAATGACTTCCACCTTCTAAATCTCTTCTAAACAACTCATAATCGCTTTCTAATCGAAGATTAAGCTAGGTTACATCAAATCAAGGCAAATCAACACCAAATCAGAGTTGGAGCTGCTGTGTTGCATAGGAATTCGACCCAAAATAGTAGAGTGTCAGATCTAAGGTTTTATTTTTGGCTAAGGTGAGTGATTTGCATTGTTTTTCACTTATTACGACTAGTTAGGGGTGATTAGTGTTAATTAGTGAAATTATGCATGTTAAAATTTTGGAAAAATATGTAAAAATTCTTAAATATTATTTTAGGGCTCCGATAGAAATTTGGGCAAATTTGGATATGTTTTGTTAATCCTATCATTAGCTATGGTTAAATACGATTAAGGGGAAAACCATGGATTTTGGGTATGTTTGATCCATATTGGCATGATTATTCATTGTTTTGGTGTTTATGGTTGATTATGCATGTTGCTATGACTATTTGGTATGATTTTTGATTGCATAGAATAGTTAAAATGGTCAAAAACGTCGTCGTGTGGTGTAAACAATTGCTGGAAAAGTTACAGGAAACAGTGCAGGAAAAAGGGATCGGATCAGACCCCCGAACCCGCTCGTGGAGCATCCCACGACCCCAACCCGCTTGCGTCAGAGTACCTCAAACCGAGCTACTCCTGCTCAAAAACCACGAATCGATCCGGTGAAGGCTCGACCCACGAGCCAATGGAGGACCTTGACCCGAAGTTAGAGTCACGACTCGATGCTCTGGAGAGGACATCACGAACCGAGGAGCCCAACCCGAACCCAATGGTTGCTCACGATCCGACCCGGAGGAGTTGCCATGCATGAACTAATTTGAATGGAGGAGCCCGACCCGATCCAATGGGGTAATCACGATCGAACCAAACCGAAGAGGTACACCCGAATCGAACCGATTGGAGATCACGAGTAGGAGGATAATGATAAAAACTCGAGATGCAAAGGTAGTCCAAATAGAAAGTAGAACTCGGGATCTATATGGGAACCAACCAGTTAACTTCATGAGTTGGACTTTGCTGCGGGACGTGTGCAAAGGGGTTATCGGTATCCATAATTTCGGTTCACCACTGAGAGATGGATTATGGGCAAAGTGATCATAGTGATGGTTGTACGGAGTTGAACTCCGCCATGGCCCCGATAGTTCTGGTGATCAAAGCGGTGAAAATCGTATGCTTTACGCACTGAGTGAGAGACGTAAGGATGGTTGCTATGTTTGATGTTTGCTATCACCATGTCATGCACACTCCCATATTTACACTTTATGTTAGTGTTACCTTAGAGTACTATACATCTTGTTGTGCTAATTCTTTGGTTGCAGGTCCAGGTTCAGGTATGGTTAGATTATACCTGTTATTGTTTTGTTTTGACGCTTATCGCTCATACCAGACTTTTATCTGACCTAGAGTTTTATGTCTCTTCTTATTACTTTGGGTGCTCTTAAATGGGTAGACTAGAGACAGGTCAGGTGATTATGCACAAGTAGATGTCCGGAGATGAGCAGGAGGTTTACACTTATCATTTCCATATGTTCTCCCTGTGTTGTTGCTGGTCACTACTTTGGGCATTAGTAGTGTACCTTCCTATTTTTCTTTAGAACATTTTTAATAGTTGTAATAATGATGGTCTGAATCATAAGTTGTATCTTGAATTTTCCGCTGCTATGATGGTTTAGTTTTCAGCTTATGTACTGTCTCGCCTATTTTATATCAAGTTATGTTATTATTATATTTTTTTCCATGCGGTGTGAGATATATTACAGGTTCTTTGATGATTCATCGTTTTAAACCCCTTTTCCTTTGACAAACGTCCTATGCTGGTTGGACATCGAACATCGCATTTCATTGGAAATGTCGGCTGGTGCGGGGCGGGCCGTCACATTTGGTATCAGAGCTCTAGGTTGCATAGTTACCATAGGGGAATACATCAGGGAGAGATAGTATACGTATATGAGAGCGCGTATTTGTGATATTTTGGTTTTCAAAAGCTATACATATATATATTATTAGTATATTTAAGGATGAAGTCGCATTGCACTGGCACCACTCAGGAGATGGTTAATCGTTTCCTCTTTACAGATTGAACGATGAGCCGGTATACGAGGAGTACGGGTTCAGGGGCCAATGATAGGAATGCCCCTGATATGAGGATGATGTTTACTATGTTCATGCAAGAGATGCTTAGGGATGTTCAGGGAGCAGTTCCTAATGCTGCTAACGGTGGTGGTGCAGCGGTGTAGGCGCCAAGGGCTGATTTCGCCAAGCTTAACAAGGATTATACTAGTCTTGGTGGGAAGCCATTCCACGGAACAAAATAATTACGGATGTTCAAGATTAGCTCGATAGTTGTGAGAGCATCTTCAAGGACTTACGGATCGATGATGCAATAAAGAGAAAGCTAGCATCGCGTTAACTGCAAGGACGGGCTATGAATTGGTGGAATGCTATTAAAGAAGCTACTCCATAGGATCAAGTTACTTGGAGTCAGTTCAAGACTCGCTTCAGTGATAAGTTTGTCCCAGCTACTTAGAAGTCAGTATTGCTTAGGAAATTCTTGGAGCTAAAGCAAGATGGTAGGGCAGTCTCGGAATATATTGCTGAGTTTGATACTTTATCAACATATGGATTATCCCTTATCGATACTGCCGAGAAGAGGAATGAGAAGTTCATAACTGGTTTAGATGAGTACTTGGGGGAAAGGCTTATAAACCACATTGATGAGACATTTGAGTCTATTGTGGGAAAAGCATTGAGATCAGAGAGTATTTACCCTAAGTCGAAGACCGAGGTTGTCGTAACATCTGCAGAGGAGCCAAAGCCGCAGGCAAGCGGTGGAGGCAAGAATAATTCTCAGAATAAGAGGAAGCAGAACCAGACCAAGGATAGTCAGGAAAAGAAGAATAAGAAAGATGCCGAGTGCTTTAGCTATGGCAAGAAGGGACACTATGCTGGAGATTATCGAAAAAGGCCTGGGGAAAGGAAGTGCTTCAATTGCGGCCAAGTCACAAGGATAAGTGTCCACAACCTCCTAAAGAGAAGAAGATCGTGGAAGCATATGTTATCAACATTGTTCCTTCTTCGTCGAATGCCCCAACTACGACGCAAAAGGAATAAGGTGTCGTTATTCGAGGTATGCTTTCTATTTATGATGTTCCTGTTCAAGTTTTGTTTGATGCCGGAGTTTCACATTCCTTCATATCCAGTGACCTGGTAGATAGGTTGGAATTGGAACCCGAAGCTGTCGATAGGCCTTTGGCTGTGACGAACCTGATTGGTGGTTCGACTAGCCTTTGTATGATTTGTCGTAATTTGGTCTGATCGAGTCGTAGATGCATGTTTGCTCGTGATTGTTTTGTTTTGGGCTTTACTGGGATTGGCTTGATTTTGGGGAGTCGATTAGCTCCAAAGGTAATGGTAGACTGTGAAGGGTCTTTGGTGACCATTAGAGTGGATGATGGACGGAAGGTGGTGTTGGATTACCTACCTAGTGATGAAGATGATTATGGGAGTTAGGGAGGCAAGTGTATGTTAGACGTACAGTACCTGGTTAGAACTGGGTTTTTCATTACCCCTTGACATATGACATGGGCCGTTGTGCGATCAACGATAGTTTCGAAGCAGAATTGGCGAGGATAGCCAGAGTCAGTTACGGGTGTTCGAATGTTGGGTTATTTTGATCGTATACGTAGATTGTCAGAATTCGAAGGAGATATTCCTTGGGTGCTTGTCTGATATTGGTTTAGGCCTTTGGGGCTTGTGCTTGGGGATTGTCGAGTTCGGTTAGGATGGTTTGCATGAAGATGTGAGAGGTTGTTATGATTTCCATTGGATGGTATCTTGGTTCACTCGAGGAGTGATGTGCAACGTGATGTGATAAGACTGTTCGATGATATGGACTGCCGAGTTGGACTCGATAAGGCTATGAGATGACTCGAGTTGGACTCGAGAAGGCAGCAAGATAATGGATTGACTTGGGTTGGACTCGAGTTGAAGACAGAGTTGTGGATAGCTCTTCTGATGAGGGTGCCAAGGAATCGTCGATAGTTTGGAGTGTTCTAGGCGGACTCGAAGAAGGGGTATTTTGGGATGCCCATTTACCTTGGATTCGTTGGACGTGATCTAGTTATCCTTGGAGGATAAACGTACATCGGACATGCAATAGTTCATTTGGAGCCGGGGTTCCCATTAGCCCTTAGGATTGGTTGGACCAGTCATATGGGTATCGACGTATTCATGACTTTAGCAAGTGATAGATAGGACTTGATTGATGGATGCCATGGTTGTTATGTTTGTTCCTATTTTCTTCTCCTGAGTAGACTATCACCTGTAGGATTCTGGCGATGGGAAATAAAGAGATGACGGTAAACACAGATATCTGTGCTACCGGACTAGGTGCGATAGCTGATGCATTGAGTATGAGACATGCTAGTTTAGGGAATATGTTTCTTGAATAGAAGCAACTGGAGTATATTGTGGGATATGATTTTAGACCTAAGTGTGGATTGGATCCAGAGTTGTTAGCAAGTTTGGAGATCAAGCCAACTTTGATTGAGTGGATCGGTTTCGGTCAGAGAGACGATCCTAATCTATTGGAATTATCTCCAAATAAAATGGGTATCGATGGTAAGGAGATGAACAAGTACGGGCTTGATCGAGATGGATGGCTTAGAAAGAATGGGAGACTAATTGTACCCAATGTCAATGGATTGAGAGATGAAGTGCTTAGAGAACGTCATCACTCAAAAACTGACTATACATCCTGGTGGTAACAAAACATGTCGAGATATGAAATAGACCTACTACTGGGAAGGGATTAGAGGGGGGATGTTGGGAAATTTATATCCAAGTGCATGAACAGCCAGTTAGTTAAAGACGAGCAAAAGAAGCCTAGTGGTTTGTTGCAACCATTGGAAATTTCAAAATGGAAATGGAGCGAGTTCGTTATTTATGGTGATATAACGAATGTAAATATACTTCACATTAGATTTGAAGTATGTTTGGAACATTGTGGGGGTGTTCGTTGATCTTGGAGATTCAGTGAATATACGAGAGCTTCAAGTTGGACTTGGAATCGTAGGTAAAGTATCTAGATTCATTGGATGGGTCTACTTTACTTTTGGAAGGTGAATGTACATTGGGCGTGCAGTACGAATATAGGTAGGGTAACTAGATTCATTGGATGGGTCTAGTTTATCTCTGGGAGGTGAATATACGTTGGATGGGCAGTACGAATGTAGGGAAGACACGTGTTGGACTTGAAAGGACATTTGGAATGTAGTCGGGAATTTGATGTATAAGAGTTGGATTACCTGATAAGATGGCAGGAGCACATGACGTACTTCATGTTTCTCAGTTAAGGAAGTTCGTACATGATTTTGATTTAGCTATATCGCTAGATTAGTTGGATGATATCGAAGTAGAACCCGAGGCGGTTGGGAACCGCAAGACCGATTTGTATTGTCAGACACGATACGAAACAACTTTGAAGGAAGAGGGTGAAAATGTTTATAGGCCAATGGGGCGATAATGAGAATGACTATACATGGGAAACCGAGGAAAGCATGGAGAAGTCGTATCCAGAGCTCTTTACTTGGCAAGATTTTTATTGTAATACAGTTATTCCCTTGTTAGTAAACCGCATGCTAGGATAAGCATGTTATGTTTGTTATGTATGGTTGATTGTTTGTAAATGGTCAGTAGGCATGCGGGACCCTATTGTGTGTTTTCTTAGATAAGGAATTTTAGGGGAGAAATTTATTAAGGGCGGAGAATGTAACGGCCCGTATTCTACGCATCGGAGGATCATATAATATTTATTTCATTTACGTACGAAGTCGTATGGTCGTGTAACTTTGGGGAATGACTATTGGGGTCATTTCCCATGCTCACGATTTTTACCGATTTTTAAATTAACCGTTTGCCCTTGGCGAATCTTGTTTCGCCTATAACTTTTGATTGGTAAGGAGTTTTGACCTGAAACCACTACCATTGAATTTCAATGATGGTTTACCTTTCTGTAGAGTGGTTACACTAACCAAACGGACTTACCGTTTGGGAGATATGCCTGAAATAAGGTTTAGAAGGTGAAAAACAGGAAAATTGGGCTTAACCGGGTGATTAGCAGCTAGGCCCATTAGGTATTTCGGGATTAGGGTAGCATACTGGCTGATATGGGCTTGCGAAACACTCCTTTGTAATTTTCGAGCCGCCACAAACTTTCTCTTCAACCCTAACAATGGCTTCCACCTTCTAAATCTCTTCTAAACAACTCCTAATCGCTTTCTAATCGAAGATTAAACTAGGCTACATCAAATCAAGGCAAATCAACACCAAATCAGATTTTGGAGCTGTTGTGTTGCATAGGAATTTGACCCAAAATAGTAGAGTTTCAGATCTAAGGTCTTATTTGTGGCTAAGGTGAGTGATTTGCATTATTTTTCACTAATTACGGCTGATTAGGGGTGATTAGTGTTAATAAGCAAAATTATGCATGTTAAAATTCTGCAAAAATATGTAAAAATTCTTAAATATTATTTTAGGGCTTTGATAGAAATTGGGCTAATTTGGATATGTTTTGTTAATCCTATCATTAGTTATGGTTAAACACTATTAAGGGGAAAACCATGGGTTTTGGGTATGTTTGATCCATATTGGCATGATTATTCATCGTTTTGGCCTTTATGGTTAATTATACATGTTGCTATGACTGTTTGGTATGATTTGTGATTGCATAGAATAGTTAAAATGGTGGAAAACGCTGTCGTGTGGTGTAAACAATTACTGGAAAAGTTGCAGGAAACAGTGCAGGAAAAGGGGATCGGATCGGACCCCCCGAACCCGCTCGTGGAGCATCCCACGACCCCGACCCGCTCGCGTCAGAGTACCCCGAACCAAGTTGCTCCTGCTCGAGCACCACAAACCGATCCAGTGAAGGCTCGACCCACGAGCAAATGGAGGACCCCGACTTGAAGTTAGTGTTACGACCCGATGCTCTGGAGAGGACATCACGAACCGAGGATCCCGAACCGAACCCAATGGGTACTCATGATCCAACCCGGAGGAGTTGCCATGCATGAACTGATTTGAATGGAGGAGCCCGACCCGACCCGATGGGGTAATCACGACCGAACCGAACAGAAGAGGTACACCCAAACCGAACCGATTGGAGATCACAACCAGGAGGATGATGACCGAAACCCGAGATGTACAAGTAGTCCAAATAGGAAGTAGAACCCAGGATCCATATGGGAACCAACGAGTTAACTTCATGAGTTGGACTTTGCTACGGGACGTGTGCAAAGGGGTTATCGGTATCCATAATTTTGGTTCACCAATGAGAGACGGATTATCGGCAAAGTGATCATAGTGATGGTTGTACGTAGCTGGACTCCGTCATGGCCCCAATAGTTCTGGTGATCAAAGCGGTGGATATCGTATGCTTTACTCACTGAGTGAGAGATGTGAGGATGGTTGTTATGTTTGATGTTTGCTATCGCCATGTCATGCACACTCCCATATTTACACTTTATGTTAGTGTTACCTTAGAGTATTGTACATCTTGTTGTGCTAACTCTTTGGTTGCAGGTTTGGGTATGATTAGATTATACCTGTTATTGTTTTGTTTTGACGCTTATCGCTCACACCAGACTTTTGTCTGACCCAGAGTTTTATGTCTCTTCTTATTACTCTGGGTGCTCTTAAACGGGCAGACTAGAGACATGTCAGGTGATCATGCACGAGTAGATGTCCGGAGACGAGTAGGAGGCTTACACATCATTTCTATATGTTCTCCCTGTGTTGTTGTTGGTCACTACTTTGGGCATTAGTAGTGTACCTTCCTATTTTGCTTTAGAGACAGTTTTAAAAGTTTAATAATGATGGTCTGGATCATAAGCTGTATCTTGAATTTTCCGCTGCTATGATGGTTTAGTTTTCAGCTTATGTACTGTCTCGCCTGTTTTATATCAAGTTATGTTATTATTATATTTTGTTCCATGCGCTGTGAGATATACTACAGGTTCTTTGATGATTCATCGTTTTAAACGTCTTTTCCTTTAACGACCGTCCCGTGCTATCACACCTAGTCTAACTTTGCAGCCCTATGCTGGAAAATCAGGATATTTCTTATCAAAATATTTTCATGTTTCTCCATCGGATGGGTGTGTTAACGTACCTTCTTCAGGTGTTCTCACACACTATGTCATCTCATATAATGCGTTGTTACAGATGAAGCATATAACCTTTGAAGTCTATGAGTGATAGGTAAATAATGCATACGCTTGTATGAAACTCCTTTTTCCTTGATTTGTATCTTTCTTTATTACGTATTTTACAATTCCTAAGACTGATGTCTTCTTTCCAAATCAACATGCAATCATTTGAACATGTATCTATTTTTTGATATGGAAAACCGAAAGGGACATAAGTTTTCTCACTTCATAATTTTCGCATATTAAATTATTGGATGACATATAGCGTTTAGCAGCTTGAACAATAGTCGTAAGTCTAGCTTCCATAAGGTTGAATTTTGATTTCATTGCAATGTACTTTGGCAGCTACCGATAACTGAATGTCGCTCATACATCCATTGCAAAGGGTTTCTTTAGCAGCTTCCACTAAATTATATATATTTTTAGCTCCAACATTTAGCTCCTCTTCGGCGCTAAGATCATCGTTATCAATTTCAGTGGTAGGGACATTGATCATGCTGCATCTTTGATCATATTTTCTATGAGATTCGTCGTACTAACTTCATCACCAGTGACCTCCGCTGACTGTTCTTGATTAGGGGCTATAATTTCTCCATGACGACCCCATACTTAATAATGGGATACAAAACTGTATTGGCACAAATGAACCTTAACCATATCCTGAATTAAATAGTTCAACAATTTTTACCTACTGCGTGGAAAATGAATTTCTACATCGTTTTCAATATTACTTAAAGCAAATCCGATGAACACATGTACCCCGTTAAGAAAATGTTCACTTATTGTGCCATCAATTTCCCTTCTTTAATATATTCAACTCCGATCAATAAAATAATTAACCATTTTTCCTATTTTAAAACCTATGACGAAAAGTAAAATAATTATTAATTGTTCGTTTTGTATTTTTTTTTATATTTTAACCACTGCATTAGTAAACATATACTAAATTATATAAGATTTTTACAATATTTATTTTAAATAAACAACTAATGGTTCATTGACATTTATGTTCCTTTTGTGATGGTCGGTCATCCTACTTTCCGTTAGGAAGATAATACTAATTGCATTCCATAAACATATCATTTTAAATGATTTCCCAAAATTTCAGCAGCACTTCCTCTATGTTCCTTGTATCGTACACAAATGCGTGTACATAAGGAACAAAAAGGAAATGCTGTTGAAATTTTATGAATCGTTTAAAGTGATATGACTTACGAAACGTAATTACATTATAGTGTTTGCAACTTGTCCAATAAAGGGACGAATCCAACAAATGTTGTATTACATAAATATTGATGTCTTTTTTGTAATAAAACGAATATCCATATAACGATGATATACAACACATGTCAGACGGGGCCAGATATTATCTAATGGGATTTAATATTTGTTTATGTTACATTTAAATTTATGTTTTGTTTATATTTTCCATTTTATTACATATGTACTAAATTATTATTATTTTACTATTTCGCATAATATATATCTCGTTTTTGCTTATATACTACATTGTATACTAAATTAAATTTATAATTTGTTTATATACCTAAATTATACTATTTAATGAATTCTACAAACAATTCGTATTAAAACCATTCAAAGTCATTCAAAACTTATTATACACCAAATCAATTCGTGTGTTCGCATAAGCATACAACTCGTGTTCGCGTAAATTATACAAAATTACTATCAATCATAACATAATATATACTTCGTGTTTGTATAAATTATACTATTTGCAAACTTTATTATACACCTACGTTCAATACTAACAAAATCATCATAAACATACACAATATGCTAAATTAGAACATGTTGCAATCAATAGTAATTTGACCATTATGATAGTAATAATAGCAATTAGCATGTAATATGATGTAATAAACTTACATTAGAAATTAGGAATCAATCATAATGCAAATTAAGCCTAAATAAAAAATATATATTAGAGTTTAGATAAATAACCTGATTTTGCAAGTGTGGAGCGTGGAGAGGGGCCGCAACGTGCAGTAGGTGGCAACAGAGGTCGTTTGGAGGGTGGTTGGAGTGGTGGCTACGTGGGGGAGTTGGGGAAATGGAGGAGCATGGGGGTTTTCGTGTTTTGTTGGCTAGAAGGGAATTAGGGGAGTAGGTCTGAAAAGTGTATACAGAGAGTTTTTAACGGCTTCCAATGATTGCAAATGGTCTTTATTCCAATGGCATCAAATGACAAGTTTATTAAATTAATGATTTAAATACGAAATCAGTGCGTTGTTGCTAGCCTTTGGAAAATGTTGTTGGAAATTTCCCGTGGCAATATACTATAGCTCTTGTAGTGATACGAGTTATGTCATAAAGAATTTTTTTAATGCATAATGAGATCTTTTAATATTTCAAAAATGTGTTTGTGAAGAAGAACTAATCACTACATTAACCTTTTTCGTAAAAATTCCAAACAATTTCTACAGTAATTTTTGTAGCTCAAGTAGGATCAGACAAGGAGATCTCTTTAATTTTTCACAATAGCAATGGAATATTTCACTAACGGGTAAACTATTGGTAGTTGGAGAAATTGATCCGTTAATGCACAAAAACATCAAAATTACTCATTTAACATATGAAAATGATGTTCATTTTTCTCAAAACTGATAAAATGCAGCCAAAGCCATCAACAATTTATACAAAACTCTTTATGAGATGATATAGATCTAAAAATGTACAAGAGAAATCAGGTATATTTTTAAGTAATGGGTGCAATCAGAAATAAGATATTTATAATTTCTTCAGAATAGAGGAATAAATATCGAAATTAATCATACATACTTTAGACATATTAAATGATTAATCAAAATCCTTCTGTTTTTTTAAAGAAACTTTACTTTGGCTTATTTAATTTTCTCAAAATTACCCATTTGATTCATAGCTACAAGTGCCAAACTTTTCAACAAATTAGTTATACGTAGTTTAGACATGTTAAATGATGAACATATTATTCTTGTCAGTTCTATCATTGAAACTGATGGATGAAAAATAGAAAAAATTAGCTGTAAGAGATAGTTTAAAAAAGAAATCGAAAACTCTCATTTTCCAATGATAAAACTGAAGACTGTGGGTATTATGGCATACCAAATCAAAGTAGTATTCTGTCAAAACTTCTTGGAATGAAATCGAAAAAAAATACATGCATATAAATTGGTACAAAACTGTTCAGGACAAATGCAACTGTCAAAAAATGAAACTTTATTTATATAAGTAATAACCAAACAAATTATCAACAATGGAAAAACAACAACAAAGAAGCAAGACCATTCATAACTATTGCAATTTATGTGACAGTAAAGTATAGCTTGTGCTTGTTTAGGTACGGCTTATACTAGGGTTTCAGGGGTAATTCTGTAATATCTTTTTGCTGGTTTTACTAATCGTTACAGCAAGCACTATATAAGTTGTATCTTAGGATTGTAAATTAAATAATGTAACAAAGTATAACTTCTGTCTGTTAGTTCCAACTTATACTAGGGTTTCAGGGGTAATTTTGTAATCTCTCTTTGCTAGTTGTACTAATCGTTACAGTAAGCAGTATATAAGTTGTATCTGTGCATTGTAAATTGAATAATGTAACATTACTAAAGTTAGAAATAAAATCAACTTCTCTCTTTTCTTAACATGGTATCATAGCCCACTGCCTAGCGGCATCATTGTTCGATCACCATTCATTTCTAGAAGGTGTTGAGGATTATCACTTCTCAATTTCATCTTCATCATTAAAGAGATTACCACTTTCCGATCAAGTCTGTAGTCTTGGTTTCAGAATCAAGATTTTTGTTTTTTCTTTTTCACCATGCCATCATCAAATTAATCTTCTCAATCAATTTCGATTGCAGTAGTGCCAATCATCGAAAAATTTCTCCTCATGTGATTTTCATTGTCATTTCCCATGGGCAACAACGATGCTACTTCATTAGAGAAATCCTCTCCAGAAAATGAGAATGTATCTGCATTTTTTGAAAATTTTCAAGTTACTACGAATGAATCAAGAGCCATTTCAATCCAAAAAAAAAATTAAATTTTATTAATTTAGTTAAATGAAGAAAACTATCTTCTATGGAAATTTCAAGTTATGACAACTCTAACAAGATATGGTCTTGAAGAATTTATTAATGGCACGCTGTCAATACTTGCATGTGGTTCTTAATAAAGATGACAATCTAATTACAAACAAAGAGTATACTGCATAAAAGAGACAAGATATACAAAAGACAAGATAGTCTATTATGTTCATGGCTATTCTCATCCATCAACCCTACCCTCCTACCAAAACTTACTTGGTTGTAAAAGCACCCAAGAAATATGGGATGTTGTTGAAAAAATATTTAATACTCAGTCTCAAGCAAGAATAATACATTACAAACAAAAACTGAACAACATAGGGAAAGACTCCATGAATCACTTTGTGACTTACTTGATGTAGGTGGTCATAAGGTTACACAGTCAAATCAAGTACTTACTGAGTGGTTTGGATGATGAATATTAGTACATTTTCACAATGCTCTCCTCTTAGCCAATTACTTCATCACTTCAGCATATACACTCAACTCTAATTGCTCACAGAGGCAGAATTGATGCCAAGAAATCCATGCATGGTGAATTTACAATCAACTATGTTGCCTCAAACAAAAGTTGAATTCAAGGAAGGCCTCAAGGTAACAAAGGAAATCAAAACAATCAAAGAAAGGGTCAAAGCAACCGAGGAAGAGGTAGACAGATATTTAGCAACAACAAGCATAATAGATGTCAATTTGTGAAAAAATTAGATACACTTCCAGCAAATTTTATTTTAGATTTGATCAGAATTTTATCTGAAATTAGCAAAATAATAATAACCAGAAACCGACTGTGAATCTTGCTCAAGCAAACCCAAAAATCAGAAACCAATCAGAAAGCTCAAAAAGTCAAAGTGATGGAGACTTAATAGATCTGATGATGTTCAAAAGGAAGACGGGTTTCCAAATTCTGAAGCTACCAATCACATCACTAATAACTTGAGCAATCTGAATCTTGGCAACAGAGAATATAAAGATACACAATCCATTTTTATGGGTAATGCCACAACCACAAAGATTACACATACTGCACTGCTATATTTAAAAGTAACAAGGAATTATATTTAAGTAACCTTCTTATGATGCTAGAAATCAAGAAAAACCTAATGAGTGTATCACAATTTGCTAAAGATAATTAAGTTTACTTTGGATTTTTTTTTAGCTTACTATCTGGTCAGAAATATGCCAAGTAAAGAAATCTTATTACAGAGTAACGAGCAAAATGGACAATACATTTTCAACTTTCTGAAGTAAAATAGGAATATCGGTAGAAGAAAATGATGCAACTACTCTAATACTACCTGTGAAACTGGAATGATATATCTTGATTTATGGCACTGTAAGTTAGGACATCCAAAATTAATACTGTATGTAAAGTTTTAAGAAATAATAATGTTTAATTTCATTCTTATTTGTATTGAATGTCAGATAGGGAAGAGTCGTAAACTACCACTCCTAAATTCTGGAATTAAATATTCAAAACCACTGGAAATGGTAGTTGTTGACCTATGAGATCAAACCCTAGTTAACTCATATTATAGATATAATTATTATGTTTCTTTTGTTGACTCATACTCATGATTTACTTGGACTTATTTTCTTAAGTCGAAAGCAGAAACAATTAATCTTGTAATCCAGTTTGTAGGTCAGGCAGAAAGGCAAACGAATCAACAAGCGATCAAAATCATTCAAACAGATAGAGGGGAAAAAATCAAACTGTTGTAAAACTTTTTCATAATGAAAGAAGTTAGTCATAGAACAACCTACCCTTACATGTTTGAACAGAATGAAATGGCTGAGAGAAATCACATGCATATAGTGGAGACTAGTCTTATACTCTTGATACATGCCTCAATGCCAATGAAATTATGGCTTAATGCATTTGACATGGGTGTTTTATCAATAGACTGCCAACAAAAGTCCTACAAAATTCAATACCATTAGAAAAGTTGTTCAATCTAAAACTAGAATATCAACTCTTCGAAAACTTTGGATGTTTATGCTTCCCAAATCTAAGACCATAGATACTCACAAGTTAAGCTTCAGGTCTGAACCGTGCACATTTATTGGTTATTCTCAAAATAAAAAAGGATACAAATGTCCCACTAGTAAAGGGAAGGTGTTCATCTCAATACATGTTGCCTTTAGTGAGCGCACTTTTCCTTTTGTTAACTCTGGAATTAGTATCACACAAAAGATCCACAATGCCTAAGTATCCATTCCACCCATTCTAATCAACAAGAACATTCAAGCCAAAGACTGTTTGCCACCTCATCAAGCTGATTTAGCACTCTAACATGCTATACCCAATAGTGGACCAGGTCATGATGATAACTCATCACCACTCACTACCCCAACTGCTAGGTCAGGTCAAAGTGATACTAATAATGAAGCCGATAACTTTAATACTCAACACGGTCCATCCAATGTTGGAGAACCTGGCAAACCTACTAATCAAGTCATTACTTCTAGCAGTAGTGAAGAAGAAGAAAATCAAGTCAATAATAGTCATAACAAGACAATTATAGAAAAAAGTGGAATATCCAAGCTAAAAAGATTCAACATTTCTATAGAAACTGATAAACCAACAAATTATAAGGAATCAATCAAGCATAAACACTAAAAAACTGCCATGGATGAAGAATATAATGCATTAATAAGAAACAAGTCACGAAACCTTATTTGCAAACAATACAACAAAAACATTGTGGGTAGTAAGTGGGCTTATAAGTTAAGAGAAAACCAGATGGAACCACACTAAAATACAAAGCAAGGTTTGTTGCATAAGGTTAAACACAATAGTATGGCTTTGATTTCAGTGAAACTTTCTCATCAGACATAAAACCCACAACCATCAGAGTCATACTTGCTATTGCCCTACAATATAATTGGGTAATAAAGCAATTTGATGTTAACAGTGCATTCTAAATGGGAAACTTCAAGAAGATGTGTACATGTATTAAGCACAAGGGTACATTTATGGCAACAACAACAGGACTATATGTAAACTGTATAAATCCATATATGGTTTTAAAAAGGCATCCAGAGCATGGTATGAAAAACTAAAACAAACTCTAATCACTTTTATAACAGTGCAAAGTCAGACAACTCCTTATACATGAAGATGCAAGGAGGGTACAACAACTTTATATATTGGTATACGTGGATGACCTAATTTTGATTGGAAGAAAAAATTGTGAATCGAAATAATAACTGAATACCTTGACCACGTATTCTTAATAAAAGACTTTATGAAGCTAAATTATTCTCCCGAAATTGAAGTTAGTAGAAAAATCAATAGTGATCTGATTCTCTATCAAAGAAATTACATTTTGGAAATTAAAATAAGTGATAAATGAACAAAGCCAAGCTAATATCTGCCCCAATGATCAGAAATTCAGTTCTATCAAAAAATCATGGAGAAATTATCTCAAATTCTACTTTGTACAGAAGCATCGTTGGAGCAATACAGTGTGCTACTACAATAAGGCCCGATATATCATACATCATAAACAAAGTATCGTAATTCATGCACATGCCATATGAAGACCAATGAAAAGACGTAATGCATATTTTATGCTACTTAAAAGGGACCATCAATCACAGGTTAAATCTTAAAGAATGACTTACAAATCCAACGTTTCTCTGACGCTGACTAGGCCACCGACCATGATGATCGAAGATCCATCCCATATATGTCATTTATTGAGAGAACCCAGTCTCTTAGAGTTCAAAGAAGCAATCCACTGTCTCTCGCTCCTGTACTGAAGCTTAATACCCAAGCTGTGACACCCCATCTCCATTAAGGTCACTCACAAAGGGAATGCCTTAATTTTGGTGGAGCGTTTATTGTGTATAGAACAGAAAAAGTAAACAAGACAGATAAATGTATTGGTACTTGGAATATAAAAACAACTTTTATTGCAGCGGAGAAATAGTTTGGTTACATCACATCAAAAACCAACTACAAAACCAAATACACTTATTATCCTCTTGACAAATAAGTTCTGAGTACATAAAATAAAAGACATAACCCCAACATAAAATAGCCATAAATAAGATAGGCTGAACTTTACTTCAGCAATCCAAGCAACTTCCAAAAGAAAGAGATAAAGCGGTCCAAATCAAGCTCCACTAGTACTAGTCCCACCCTGAGCACCTGGGGGGGGGGGAGGAAGAAAAGAGGTGGAAACAAAGGGGTCAGACATAAAGTCTGGCGAGTGCAATAACTTTAACAATATAATCATTAAAGTAACTAGGATAAGGCATAAGCTGGTAAATAAGGAAATGACCGTGAACAAATGGGCATGACAGAGCAAACAAAGGAAATAAGATGAACAAAGATAACGTTAAAAGCGCACCTAATTACTACATTGCACCACACCAAACACCCTAAAAGTTTATCCCTACCTACTAAACTTAGTAATCATAATAGTAGTTTCGTGTACCCCTAGCTGTCTACATAGGTGCCGCCTGCCCCTATCTCCACTAGGTGTACCCACTACCCCCATGCGATCGGCTTCCTAACTCGTAGATACCCGTGCTGGTCCCACAGTGGGGTGTATCATTCCCCAAAGTGACAACCCGATACCACTAAAGATGCACGGCTTATACCTACACGATGCAAAAACGTCTTACCTACCGGCCCGGGCCCACACACGCACATGACCCCGTTGGACTTGCGTTGCCACCGCTAACCCGTTTTTACCTCTTACAATCAAACCCAGTACGCGTGTCCCGTCCTCGACTTGGGTCGAGCCCACAAAGATACTTAATGGGTTACTGGTCTGATAAGGGCCCCCATGCCTGACACAAGCTTCCTACCTATGCTTGGTCCCCTCTAGTACATCCCACTTAACCCCTTCTTATTCATGTCCTCTTACATGTTTCAACTTGGTTAAGTGTTTCTAATCGTATTTCACAAGCCACCCAAGGCCACCCACTTAACCCCCATGCCCCACCACATGTTTATCTGGTTAAGTGTTACTTAATTCATTAGGACCGTAACCTTGTAAAGACCTCCCATATTAGACTGACATTTGCGGTTGCTGGAGTTGCCCGGCGGGTCAGGGCAGTCTTATACCACAAAAGAGCCTAACCTCGTGTCTTTACAATCGTTATGCATTTAATTCGTGCCTTTGACCTCTCACATTAGACTACCGTTTGTGGTTGCTAGATTTGCCGGGCGGGTCCGGGCAGTCTTACACCACAAACGAGTCTAACCTCGTATCTCAGGCAGTTAATTATTACATATCTTTATTTAACCCCAAAGTGGATTAATATCCCTATTCAAATTTGTCAATAAATTCCAAATATACTTATGTCCATAATTGTCACCTAAATTATGTCCATTTATTTCAGGTATACAAATTATACCAATTATTGCCTCAAATTAATTGTATGCCTTTTAAGGCCATTACATGCCAATTCTCAATATGTGTATATTCAATATTACCCCCATCGTCCCCACGTTGTTTGTTCGCTTATCATGACATATATATATATATATATATTAGACTAGCAATTAGTCTAACACATAAAAGGGAAGAAACATCGCAAATTTACATATCACGCAAAATGGATCTAACTTGCAAATAAGGATTACAACATAACTTGCATAAACTTTGTATTGTCATGAATCTAAACATATACCTAAAGGTGCGAACTTGCATGTATGAATATAGTTTTCACCCAAACTTGCATAGGCCATAGTCACAAACTTGCATAAAACTATGTATGTCATAGATCTAAACCTAAAAGTGTAAACTTGCATATATGTGAATCCAATTACTACCTAAACTTGCATATAGTCATTTTACTTGGTTCACATGTAAACTTGTGTACAATTCACATAGAAACTAGCATATAATCTACACCCAAACTTGCATATAAAACGATGTCAGACATGAATCAAGTTGAACATAGGTGATTGGGCATATAAAAAGGGATCCACAACAAAAACTATCATTATGAACAACTAGCATATATTCACAAAATATCACATTTTTCTAATGATTCACAAACATAGCCATATAACCCAAATTATAAATCAACCTAATTAACTTGTTAATTATCTTATTAAAGAAATCGAACTCACAACTCAAAGAAGGTCTTGAGTTCTGGGATTTGTGTTCTGTAGTTGAATTAGTAGCCTTTGAAGTAGACAAATTCGTTGTTGTTGTTGTTATAGACTTGAGTCGAATTGAGTTGATTAGCTTTATTTTGCTTCTAGTTGGTGGCGGCTACTCTAGGTTGCGGGGTGAAAGCATGATGGCTGTGGTTCTAATTTTGATTAGGTTTAGGGTTTGAGTCTACATGTGTTTATATAGAGATTAGGATTAATTTAGGCCATCCGATCAACCTAGAAGCAACCTGAACCATCCAAAAAGCCAACTCAGCCTTAATGACTCAGCAGTAGCTCAGAATTGGGATTAATTCAAATCTGCCCGAGAGGGGTAGGTCGACCCCTCGGTCGACCCCCAGGTCGACCTATAGGGTAGGTCGACACTAAGGTCGACCCCCTGGTCGATCTGGCCTGGGGCGGGAAATTTCCCGCCCTACCCGGTTCTGAGTCTGAATTCGTTTTTGAATTTAAATTTGAATTTCTGGAAACTTCCGACAGCCATAACTTTTCATACAAAGTCCAATTTACGCAAACTCGGAATCTATCTCAACCAGAATTCGGAGACGAACACAATGGCGTAATCCGTTTCCCTTGATTCTCAAATTTAAAATTAATTATTCCTCAATTTGTTAGTTTAATGTTAACAGAAAACACGGGGTGTTACATAAGCTTAGCTAATGCAACAACTGAAGTAATATGGCTGGAATCACTACAGAAAGAAACAGGAGTGAGCATCAAAAATAACCAATTATCTGGTGCGATAACCTAAGTATGGTATCCCTCTCCGCTAAACCAGTTCTTCACTCATGCATAAAACACATCGAGACGATCTATATTTTGTGCATGATCTTGTAATCAGTGGCAAACTAGCGGTCAATCATGTACATCAGCCAATCAAAGCGTAGATGCCTTCACCAAACCATTATTAAAAGGAATTTTTGAATGATTCAGAATAGATCTGATGATTAAGAGCAACAAATGAAATTTATATAAGAAAAGGAAACCCTACCACAATTTATGAGGAGGTAATAAACTATAGTTTGTGTTTTTTTAGTCACAACTTATATTATGGTTTCAGGGGTAATTCTGTAATATCTCTTTGCTAGCTATACTGGTTGTTATAGCAAGCATTACATAAGTTGTACTTTTGCATTGTAAATTAAGTAGTGTAACATTACAGAAGTTAGTAATAAAATCAACTTCTCACTTTTCTTAACATAGGTCAATGTACATAGTTGGAGATGGCGCAAAATAATAAGGAAAATAATATACAAAATTTTAAGCTATATAATAATTATCGTGTCAAAATCTAAAAAACGTCAACATCGTAGCAAGCTAACATTAATTTCTTAAATAAATGTAATATACCTATTAGATGAACCTCATCAACACTCTACACTAAAGAATCATACTTGGATCTAAAAGAATAATGGAACGCTTTGGATTGATCAATGTTTGATATCCTTGTGTTAAACCAAAATTGGTACCAACATCCCAAACAAGTCTAAGTAGAGATTAAATGAACAAAAAATAAATGGAAATAGGTAAAAAAAACAAGGCAACAAAAATTTATAGCGATTCAACAATGATTAGCTTATGCATACCTTCTCTTTTACTTGATTTTTCAGGATTACAAAGTTCAAGTCATAGTCACTTTGGTGACAATATCGTGGAAATACACGAAGAGCCAAAAATATTCTAAGTGCTTCAATGCAACTCATATTTATAGATGAAAGAATACTCGGATAGGCAAGAAAATTAGTAAAGAAGCAGGAGTTGTGTAAATATTATTTCTAGAGAGTTCAGGTCAGATCGCCCAAGTTATGGTTCTGTATCGGCGCAGACTCATACTTTCCCAAACACCGTCAATTCGATCATGAATTGTTTTCCAACTTTGAAATCTCACCCAGTCCTAATACTTGGATGTCACACCAGACTGAGGCAGCTTCACCAAGGAGATTGATCTACAGCTAATAGAGTACAAGCATGCCCGATCGATCCTTAGTGCATGAAGCCATGGCTAACTTGGTTGTTCCGATACTGGTAGACTTAGCTGATCTGGAGTAGTTGGTCCACATGGCCTTAACCTACTCGAGACATATGAAGTTTATGTTGCCTTTGAGTTTGACCATTGGCTTGTCTTCATGTCCTTCTCTAGAGTCTGAAATTGTTGGGTTCAAAGGTCGGGTAATATATGCCCACCAAAGTACGTCTCCTTGCTAATGGAACATGCTTTGACTCGAGTTGAGCTCCATCATCCACTGTAATGTGATTTTTCTTTTGAAATTTCCATTATCCCTTCATAAGTTGCCATGGAGGTGAGCCACATCACTTTAAATTATTGCAATGCTTGGTTGACTTTAGTTTTCACAAATAGTCAAATGCACCTTCATGGTTGTATCTCATTTTTTTCCCGTCAATCTAAGCATTTCAGATTGAAAGTCTTCGAAAATCACAAATAACAACCCAAACTCTTTTGGATCAAGAGGTAAGTGCATTTATTTGTCTCTTCCTAAAGGTTAAGTTTTCGGCTCCTGAATGCATAAAATATAGCCAAATCATTGATAAGCAGAATCATCACAAACTCAATCGTGCTTATGAATAAATCAAGCTCTCATTTGCATCATCACCATCTGTTTTCTTCACCATTCATGATCATCATTCATCTTTTTACACATCTGAATTAGTCAATGATCCAGGCTTTAGATTTGACCCTCGAATTTGTATCAATCTAGGATATTCCAACCAAATTCAAATAAGGTGAAAATTCTTGCCCTCCAAAGTGTATAAGCCCATCACTCCTCTTCTTCTCCCTTACTTTGCCTTACTAGCACCGAAATGGTTATCATGCCAAGATTAAACCAAATCTCCGTCTCTAATTGGTGTATCCAACCCTTTCCCATCGAGCTCGTGCTCGAGAAGATCAACTCATCTTCATTACTTTGCCTCGATTCCATGCATTTTGAAAAGTAAAAGGTGGGTTGGTCTCTTTGGTCGAATAACCAATGTGATGCAGAGTTGGTAACATTAATTGATGATACTCTCACTTGGCCCCTCTTAGCAATGGCATGTGGGGGAGACGAAGTCTAGAAAGAAGAAATTATGTCTCAAATTCGAGCTCGCAACTGCACGGCACACATGGGAGATGAAGCGAAGGTGGAATCTTAGTCGTTGTTGACATGGAATCGCAAGCAGGAGGAGAAGGGAAAACATATAGGATTCTTGGATTGGCACGGTATGGAGAAAGTAGAGTGGAAGGTGAAAGAGGTGACTAGGAAAGATGTGATCTAGTTTGATGGAGTTTACTATGATCTAGATTGGTGAAGTCTCCTTAGTTTGCTGATAAGATCTGGATAACTGTGTTTGCCCGATCTCGAGTCATCTTGAATTTGGCTGAAAACGAGGATTGGCGAGGCCCCCATACACATAATCTTTGAACATATTTCCCTATTGAAACTTGTAGACAATCTTCAACTTGCAGGATTAATGCATGTTCAGAGTGATGCATGTTCCTGAACCAGTATGATTATGGACTATTTTAGTTGTTATTTGTCAATCTTCTAGTTAAACAAAATCCAAAACGCATGGGATCATGGATTAATGTGACGATTAGCAATGATGGTTTCTCCAGTCGCAATATGGATCATGCCTTTAATGATTTATCATTAACTCTGATATGCATGTCTCTACACTACACTGCACTACATACAACATACCAGTTGATGCATGGGGCATGGGTTAATTGCTCTAATTGTTTATATTTATTGAGCTACAAAACCAACGGATCGAAGACACTTGGATCGAGTTACCAATTCAGATTCCAAAAAGGGAATTGAGTATAAAGATCTAGAATTCGAGACCAACTCAACCACTAAGTCAGATGGTAACTGCTAAAGCTGCAAGCAAATCCACTAGTCGTGAACCAAGCACTCATTGAAGGTGAAGCAATTATGGTCACTTCTGCTACTGGCACCTTATAAGGAGTTACATTCTTGGAGAGACTAACCGATTCAGTTCCCCTAGCAATGGACGACGCGAAGCTAAGGAGATTATGCACCAAATATTAGATTCCTTTTAGAAAAAAAATATGTTTTGGGTCTAGAGACAGAGTGCACATTCCTTTTGATGGTTACACAACATGCAATTGCCATACGTGGACGGTTGGTTGTTTTCCTCTATCTCAATGCTGATGCATACTTTGTCATTGTCCATGTCTTGTATTTAGTAAATATCCAACGAGTGCCCACGATCGATGACTTCCAATATTTGTTTAATTTCAAGCATCAACGACGTGATCCTTCTTTCACTTACTTTGAAGTGACTCAGAACAATCGAGTCCTAGTTGTAGGTGGAGCAAATTGAGTATCTTCAAGTCTAATTAGTACAATGTCCATTATCCTCCAAGCTTCGCTAGCCGATAGCTCAAAGGAAGTAAGCACTCAATATGATTTTCTTACTCTTAGAGTGAGCTTGAGCTTATTTAAGACTCGATGCCTTTTTAATCTTGTAAACTTGAACAAACCTACAGGCGAGGCGCTCGAGTCGACACTTATAGTTTTATGAAAGTTCTCAAGGATCAACAAAATGTCCAAAGATACATCGTAGATGAGTCACTGCATAGGTTTTGACCTATTAGACGGTAATAGGAGTGTAGGTGAAGATGGTGCCCCCAGTCCAGGGAGACTGTGTGAAGAGAAGACATTATTGTCGTTGTGCCCCTAGCCAAGGATTATAGGGTCGGCGAGAGCCATGAACTAGTTGTGAGAGAAGGCATTATTGGAGATGTTGGCACGAATATGAATCAAGAATCAGCTATTGGGAAGGAAAGACAAAATGAGAGATATACACAACTCCCCATCACTAAAACACCCAACCGCGGGAGGCTTTGCTTCTAAAGAGACTTCTCAGATTAAAGCTCCCGCCTTGGATGTTGGTAAAGAGGTTTCCGTAAGCAATGACGGTGAGGGCCTTAGTGACTTGCCATTAGAGATGGGATCATGCTCTTTCCCAAATCTCGATCCTGATGCCTTATTTGCCATGTTGAAAGGATATAACATTTTTACAAATGTAGGCGAGATCACATCGTCGAGCAAAGATTTAGAATCCGGTCCTTTCTGGTGAGCGTTAGGACAAACATAAAACGAGAATCACACATCGTAGCACCAAACTGCATTGCCATCACTATGTCTTGACATTAGGTTGTTTTGCTTGCTGGTACATGGGAAGAAGACATGGCTACCCTTAACACTATTACTCCGATGTTTCCAAGGGCTACAATCAACCCCAAATATGCCTTTGATTATAATTGGTATCATTGAGAAAGCCACAGTGGAGAAGACAGAGAGCGGCGTATTTAGGATTACATTCATTGTTCATGTTCCCTGTCTCTGACACGCTTAAAACATGATAAGCCATCAAACCGATATGGAAATTACCTTAGTAGTGAACAATCAAAGATCGAGAGTCATTGATTCCCCATAAGAGCTTGCTAAGCACGAGCTGTTAAGAGAAAGTCATTATGTCAAAAGGAAAAGCACTCGTTCCTACCAACAAACACAAGAAGAAAACTAACCAAACCATCAAGCCCAAAGGATCAAATCTCACAGTCCAAAAAATGAAGAAATAACTTGAAGCCTTATTCCCGAAATTTCAGTATTCTAGGTTAACGTTCCTTCTGAAGATTCACCTCATCCCTCGAGAGTTTGACAGTCAGTTATCGGCGGGCATAGTTGATATTTTTTTTATCAATATCGCAAAATGGTCAAACTAGTCAAGAAACTCTTTGATATTATAAGATCAGTAGAGTTAGACAATGAAAATATAAAGCAGGAAGCAGGGTGTGAAAAGAGTGCTTTCGATGCCCTGGACAAATAGGTAGTAGAGTATAAGATGAAGTTATCTAAGGCATAAAATGATGTAATACCGCCAAGAATGGGCTCAATGAAGGGTAGAAACAATTCTATGAAGAACTTAACTCTTTACTCTTTAAAACTACTTCTCTCGAAAATGAGTGCAAGTCAATGACTCAAGAAAATGTCCAACTTAATGAATAACAAAACTTTAAGGGGAAATATGCCTTTACCAACGAGATAAAGTTACTTAAGGCCGAGCTTGTCAAGGCCAAAAAAGGCAAGAGAACGATCATGGATATTGCTCAATCGGCTTATGAATGAATAGCCAATGCAAAAGTTCAATATGACATCAAGCTTAATGAACTCAAAGCCAATGTAGCAGAGGAAGAGAAAGCAGATGAGAGCTCAACCCTTCTATTCTTGGTTTCTATGCTTAAGTCATATGATATCAAGATTTGTCTTAGCTCGATGATTATCCATAAATTCCAAGCGAAGTTTGGGAATGCCTAGTCATAAACTAAAAAATCTCGCATCTTATGTGGGTCAACAGATGAGGAAGAGCTTTTAAAGATGTACTTGAAAGACAATGAACCATATACCCTGGAATAAGGTTGTTGTTTATGGAAATAGGAGGAGGATGAGCAAGCTAGCACAAAGGGTAAAAAAATGTTGTGGATGACGGACCTGATGTCGCTCTAGATATTGCCATGTTTGGTCAATTGTCGATCCAATAGATCCAAACCCAAGACTCTTCTTTACAATAGATAACACTAAAGCCCTCTGGCGGTTAAGGCTCTGGAAGCAATGAGGAGTATATTCCCAAAGGTCTAGTTTTTAAAGAGCTAAAAATTCCAACTCTAATCACCAAAGTCAACACTCCTAGGCTTAGTGAAGGTGTTACTCTAGAAAGTATCCCACTGTTCTCCCTACAATTTGAAAAAGTCACAATCGATGTATATGTTATAGATATGCAAGTCAAAATTCCTAAAGCCCTATGGAAACTAACTATTGTCATTTTCCTACCATAAATACAACGGACGTCAAGCTGCCTTCTAACCTACAAACCGAACCAGTTACGGCCCCTAAGTGCTACCACCCATTGATGCTCCTAGAAAAGACGAGCATGTGATTGATGCATTTAAAGACTTAGACGACAAAGTAGCTTATATGAAGGCATAGTAGACACATAATGTTAGGGAGAGATCGAGAAGACAAAGTTCCTTAACATAGAAGAGTTGACCAAGTGACAGGAGCTAACTAAGAAGGAGTGCATGGAGGTCATTCTAGAATAGCTCCAATAATATCCCCAATTAATAATGGTAATAAAGACTCAGAGAGCACGTATTCTAGCTCATATAAAGTTGATTTTTCTACATCGCCTAAACCAAACCTAAATAGTGAAGGACGAAGTGGAAGCAACAAAGTATTCATGAAGTGGAGGGGAAGAAAAAATGGTATCAAATCTCTTAGAGTTCAGTCTTCTTCGAAGAAACTAGAGAAGTAGTCTTCCATGGATACTCTTTTCCCAATTTGTTATTTTAATTTAATTTGCTTCCCGGCTACTGTCATCCAAGTACAACCTTGTTTTTATATAATGTACAAAGATAATCCTATACTCTTAGATTTCAAGTTTACGTAAATAAAAGTCATATTTACATATTATTTGTGTCGAATGATTCGTGTGTTTTCATTTGATGTACCAACAATCATAGACTCATGTCCCCAGCATAAGTTGGTTTTGTTTTCCCCCAAGTCCGAGCATCGGGTTAGTACATCGTACTTGAAATCTATCAAACTATTTCATTCGAGTCAAGATGCGAAGAAGAGATCATTATCCAAATTCAATGCTTTGTATGTCATCAGAATGCTGCCTTTTCAATCAGTGGTCACCCGTCGAAACTCAGTTCTAAGTGAGGACGTTGCATATCATGCTTTATACTCTCTCATTGTTTATTTAGGTTAGAGTAATGGGTTAAGTGGTCGTAATTCTTAGCACACCATTCATACATACCCATAGGTTTACATTTCATCTCGATTCTTTAAAATGCCAAGTTAACGAGGCAAATTGTCAGGTCACAATCGCTTTGGCATTGTTTAACATCTTAAGTATAGATTAAGGATCAGTCGCTCAAATGGTCAAGTCACATTCAATCTAAGTCCTCTTTTCTCTTATCTAATCATGGTATTGAGTTAGAGAAGTCATTGGGTAGTTGATCAATGTATACAAACCTTTGGTTCTCGTATTTCTTACTCATCCAATCGTGAGCGAGAAGAGTACATGGATGGTCGGTTCACACCTCTTTATTTGGATGTCGATATTAGCTGGTCGGATCACATCATTTAGTCATATAATTACATAAAAAGGACATAGAGCATTGGAAAACCAAGAGATTTTATCGATGACTGAAAGAAGTTTGCATGTCATGCCTGATTATATTATTTAAAAACAAATTGCAAAATACATGAATGAAATGATCGAAATAAAAGCTAAGTAAAATAGTGTCTAAGATGCTCGACATTCCATGCTCTCGGCAATTGACTGACTTCAGCGAACGTTATTCTGAAAGCTTAATTTTCAAGCCTTCATCTGATGCGTATGGTCCTTTCCGTTTAAGGCCCATTTTGACAGGTCCAGGGAAGACATACTTCAAGAAGAGGTTACCAGCTTTAGAGATCCTTGGTCAAAACTTATTGTTGTGATGTGTAGAGACTCGATATCGATATGCAGTGGCTCTTAATAAAGCCTCCTCTCTTTATTCATCAACCATGTCAAGTGTCTCTAGGAGAATCCTTTTTAATGAGTCTTAACATGTCGCTTGATTAGTGGAGACTTCTAGATCAACTTGGACAACTGCCTCAGAGCCGTAAGCAAAGGCGAATTGAGTATGTCTAGTAGCTGACTTATGGGTCGTTTAGTATGCCTAAAGGACTTATGGAATTTCATCAACCCACTTGCCTTTAGTCTTCTCCAAATGCTTCTTAAAAATGGGCTTAATAATTTTATTAATGGCTTTGATTAGTCTATTCGACTGTAGATGTGCAACAACTGCAAATCACTTCTCGATTTGATGACATCGACAAAAGTTTTTAAACAGTGCTATAGAATTGGGTCCCGTTGACACTTAAAATGGTTTACCACCCTAGAATCTATGAATGTATAAACAAAGAGAAGAAAATAAATGAAAAATGGATAAATAAAATTTTATAGTGGTTCAGCTTGAATACGCCTACGTCCACTAGACAATATTTCCTACTTTTACACTACTTTGATGGTTACAAGGCTTAGGATCCTTAAATCATAAGTACAGATGAATGTAGTAAGATATAGTGTGAAAAGTGGAAGAAGAAATCTCATTAATGTCCTTTAAGGAGGTATTTGCAGAGAAGTCCAGATTCGGGTTGGCATGACTCTTATGGGAGCTTTGGAGTAGTAAAAGTTATGGGAAACGTGCGAATAGTGGAAGGCTGTGGCCACGTCAGCCACGTTGCCTAGTTTGGTTATGTGCCTCGGTTTGGTATACATCATGCTGAACCAGGGAGTCATCTTGATGATGTTATTTTACCTTGCCGAGTTGGAGGGGTCGAACCGCAAATGCTAAGTTGAGGACACCAATCCAGGGGAAGGCCGACCCAAGATAGTAAGCTTCACATGCTTACCTTTGTAGGTTGAACCAATGTCCTACCGACTTAAGCTAGCTTGCTTTTGAGCATTTAGGACTTGAATTCAATTGAATTTGGGTTTTGAGTGATCTGAATCCGAGAGTCTAAGTACATGATGACCTTGTCAAAAGGCTCATCAACATTTCCCCCAAAAGTACGTCGCGCGTTAGGTAGGATGTGCCCTAAATGAGTTGAACTACATACTTTTGCCAGTGTAGTCATTTCAAAGAAGATAGAGACAAGGAAATGTCATGCCCTTACGGACAGTTGTGAAACTTGAACTTTTTATCTGTATATATAGTCAAGCGATGTTTTGATTTTATTCGTCGAACTGAAGTCTTTCGATTGAGAATCCTGATGGTGACTTGTAATCACTCGAGCCTTGTCGGTTTAAGAGGTTGATTAAACTTGTCATTCAGTTGTATGTATCGATTCATCGACTCCCACATATGATTGCGCACATGTAGGTCGTTGCTGCACAACGTCGTTCCCTGTGCAAGTTGAGATTGATGTTGAGTCGAGCTAATATCTTTACATGAGTTCATACATGAAATTGTAAGTGCTGTTGAGAGAATATTTGAACTTTCCTTCCTTTCCTTTTTTTTTAAAATACTCTCAATTCCAATGTCGATCCAGAGGCGACCCATCTCGGTTAGGCATGACTGAACCAAATGGCTATTGGGGTCAGTACAACATGGCCGACCTGACATAATGGCTGTCAAATCGGGGAAAGACTATTCGTCAGATTCTTCCCACTATTTAAAGTTGGACCACTTATCTTCCCTCTCTTATTCTTCTATATTATATAGTTGATCCAAAAAGTAATCATCTCCTTTGAAATTTATTTCTTCTCAAACCAAAGTAATTACTCGATGCTCTAAGCAGACCACCGCCGTTTATCATCAATCCCAACTTCTCAAATTAGGTCGGTTTTAAAATCAATTTCCATTTTTATCATTTTATTGCTCGTGGCCAAGTCATCACAAATTTGATGGCGATGGGGACGTTTTTGAGTGAGGTAGTAAAGGAGATGGGTGGAGTCGAGGCAATGGGGAGAGACAACAACATGGGAGACGTGTGGTGGTGACGAAATTGGTTCAAGGCTTTTGGGACAAATCGACAATGTTTCTTTACAAAGAGGGGACAAGGCGAAGATATCGAAGGGAGAAGATGGATTGAATAGGAATGAATTTGTGGTATTTTGGCTCGGCTACTGTTATTTTGGCTCGGTGGAGTAACCGATGGAGGAGATAGAGAAGAGAAGTGATAAGTGTAGAGACAAAAAATTTCAGTTCGATGCTCGTGAGGCTCATAGAGTCAGTATGTCGATCTGCATCTAGACAAACATGATCTAGTCAACCCGATCTTGGCCGACCCAAACATGAATCAAAACAGAACTGGTCATATGATGCTTTTAATCATGGACGCTAGCTGAACTTTAACACGTGCGGATATGACGCTGATGCAATCATTTGCCTAACTTGAAAATCCAGACTAATCTAATGAGAAAACTTTTAAACAATTAGGATCAGTTCATATCCAATCACCTGGATAGTTAGGACTATAGCATATGAACATTGACCGCCTGAACCATATAACATCATCTTCCGTGAAAGTCCAATTTGTGGTTTTCTATGATCAAAGTGTATTATGAATATTTTACTTATATTAACGCACACGTCTTCATGTTAACTGCACACACTGCACTAGTTCACACTTAGAGGGCAAAGATTAATCACTCTAACTTGTGATGTTTCTTGAATAATACAGTACTATGAATCATTGATACTTTATGAGAGCTTACAAGGATGGATCCAAGAAAGATATAGTTTGTAGAGGTCAGGACACGATGTCTAGCTCTGCTACTGAGTCCTACATCGAAGGATACCAATATCGAGTTCACATTCACGATGAGTTATTAGTAGTTCCAATAAAGGAAGGGCTAGTCGGAGCTGTTGGAGGAGCCGATGTTGTAGGAGTCGCTTTTTCTCTAGACACTTTTCTTGGAGATGCCTTTCTTGATAATCCTATCGATTCCTGGACTACGTAATGGATGAGTCCAAATTAAAAAGACTTTGTGCCAAGCATGGAACCCAATTAAATATGTCTAAATACCTACTGTATTGGAATTACCTCATAATCCTCCAGAAGTATACATGGCATGCTCACACCATATGTATATAGTTGGTTGTGTCCCTTATTTCAGCCAGCTTCTCCGTATGATTCTTTCTCATATGAGGTTGTCATAGATGTTGTTGCATCCCATAACCTACGCATACCTCCTCTTGTCCATATTTTGTACTCTGGGCACCTTCACTAAGAGGCTGCAATTGATGACGTGTAGTTCTTCTACAATTTCAAGCACCGCAAAGGGACTACCTCATTCACCTATTTTGAAGCCACAACGAATAGCTGAATTATTATGGACGGGGGAATAAGTTAAGCGGTGTAAAATTAGATTGGTTTTATATTCCACATCAGGAGTGTTTCGTCAGGCGATGGCTGGAAGGCAGTAAGTATCAATAGAAGTTGTTTTCTTCCAACTTAGCTTGTTCTTCATCTAAAAAATTCGTGTTTAAATTTAGCAGGGATAATGGATAGACCCTTTAGCAATGTGTATATATCAAGATTAAATGCCTTGCAAGCGGTTCTCGTGGAGTAGAGGCAGGTGCATAGGTATATAAATGACGAGTTCTTGCACCACTACAACTTTCTAAGTTCCAATAGAAGTTCTAGCTTTGGTGATTCCCTAAAGGGGGGTAAAGGCGCGACCTCTCAAGTAGTCGATTCTTAGTTGGGGGCCCGTGATTGTTGAATCCCCCATCTAGATCCACTTCGGGGGTATCACCAAGGAAGTGAGTGACGGTACAAGTCGTGTAACCATTACCAGGAAGGAGAAAGATAGAGAGATCCCACCTTCAATCGTTGAGAAAGAAGTGGTTGAGAAGTCTTCATCGATGCATGCCCCATAGCCCAAGTCTCCGGCCCACGATTTAGGATCCATCGTTACAAATGACCCTTTCAACAGTATAAGCAATTTAGGGTATCCACCTGAACAGTACCACTTCGTAAAACTAAATCCTCATACTTTCTTTCTCATGTATGAAGAGGAGAGAACTTCCACCGAAGTTAGGGAAATTATACTGACAAGCAAGATGTTGGTGTCAGATCGGTCAGGAGGATCACTAGGGTATACACAACACGCGCACTGTACATCAGAGCAATTGACCACTATAATATTTCCTAGTTCTAACTCAAGCTTATGCTTTTTTGTAGGTACAATGTCGAAGTCATATACTTATGGGCACCTAAGCCATAGTTTATCAAAAAGTTGGATCCCATCGAAATATCACTCCGACCAGGAGCAAGAGCGCAGAGAAGGTCGATAGAGGGAAAAGCAAGGAGAGAGAGAATGAGAAAGACGTCATCAATAGCAGATATATGACTCTCGTTCTTCGGTCTGCCACGACACGGAAAAACCCAAAGTTAGAAACGTATACATGAAAGTGAAAAGTCAGTTGTCAAAGTCCAGATCCCTCCCAAGGAACCTCATGTGAAGAAACATTCAGAGCCTAAGGAAAAAATCAAGGATAAGTCGATAATGGTCCATAGTAAGCATAAGTCCAAGGCTATTTCAATCTCAGATCCTATTATGCTTGAGCCATCAACTGAGGAGAGAAAGAAAATTATGGAAGCTTAATTTTCGCAGTATTATTTTAGGCGCATGCACTTCCTTACTTTCCTTCATCTTGTGCTTAATAATGTCGTGGAGCAACTTAACAAGGAAATTGAGGCTATCTTCGGGTGGTAGGAGAAACTTCTAAGTATGTTTGATATTTATCTTAAATTATCTGATGCTTGGAGACTTATATAGCCAACATGAATCTGATGTAGGATGGTGAGAAGAATTCCCTAGTTGTCATGGATAAGGAGCTCAAATATGCTAAGCACAAGGTTGCGGAAGAGGATACTGAAAAATATGGAAATCAATGTAATTATTTCGTGGACCGCTTCCATAAAGAACTTGACGCGGCTAGCTTCAGAACAAAGACCATTAAGGATGAATGCAAGGCCATCTCCTAGGAAACATCGATTTGAAACTCAAACCCAGCAACCTGCAGGTGGAGAAAGACATGCTCGAGAAGGATAATGCAGAGCTAAAGGTCAAGCTGGCCGAAACTAAGGCGAGGGATAAAAAGGCGGAGGAGATTGCTTTACATCCATCGAGTTTGCTTCTAACTCTAGGATTCTGTTGGACATATACTTATATGAGTTGAAATCCAGTTAACCGAGGCTAAAAAGGTAGGGAAGATTTTGGTCCTCTTATCATGAGTTTCTTTATCCGAATCCTTAGGTACTATAATTTACCTTGGGTGAAAGACTACCAACAAACTTCACCAATGCCTGGAGAGTCTTGCCTCAGAGGATGGGCAGTGGATGAGGCGGAACTTATGAAGCAATTCTTGTGGGATAATGATCTCGAAATTCTGGAGGAGGGAAAGAGATCTATAAAAGAGGTAGATGATGCTGCTACACTTCAAGCCAAAGGTAAGTTTCTTGTTGAAGGGAGCTTTGGGTCTTCTTCTCCTGCCCATGAATCAGAGTTAAGTCTGGTGTGATCACTCTGGATCCTTTGCAGGTGATTCCTCCTCCACCTGCAGTGGTACAAAGCTTGACAAATCCAAGCCATAGGCATTTTCTAAGGAGGTAAAGTTGCCCCCATGGCAGATAACTGAGGGTCAAAAGAAATTTGATAAGCCTAGTAAAGGCAACGAAGGGTTTGGGAGTGTTTAACCTCGCAAAGCGCCGTATCACCAAGCAGTCTAACTTGGAGAAATCGAATAAAAAGACCAAGATTGATAACCATCCCAAAGATAAGTAGGCTAGTTCGCAAATACGAAACCTTTTTG
The DNA here is from genome assembly GCA_030737875.1 of Allium sativum. Classification (NCBI taxonomy): domain Eukaryota; kingdom Viridiplantae; phylum Streptophyta; class Magnoliopsida; order Asparagales; family Amaryllidaceae; genus Allium; species Allium sativum. The sequence continues at coordinate 957,240,093 of CM060909.1, forward strand.
TTCCAACGGCCAAAGTCATATGCAATTGTGGCCCTCACAATTTCTTCTTGATGCTTGTATAAACTTGCATATGTAAATAAAATAGTCTTTTGATCAAAAATTCTTAATGTTTTCTTCTTCACGTTCAACATACTTGCTAGTAAGTCACATTACACCCAAACTTCAGTTTGGGGACGGTATGTATGTCTCCAATTAACTTTAAGTCAGGCGCCAAATTTGAGGAGTATTTAATGTTAAAGTCTAAGTTTTCACTTATGCCCCTACTCCCGTGAGGCTATGATACAAAATTGGACGTCTAGTTCTTAAGTTTTATATTCTCCCTTCGTTAATCAAGTTAGAGTTATAGAGTAAAAGATCTCAAGCCATGGCGCACTGTTCACGCTAACCCCTTATTTATACTCTCTCTCAACTCATGTAGATATGTGAATGGTTGTATCCCATTCATTTTGGCGTCATTCCTTCGTCCTAATATAAGGATGATGATCACCTATCGAACATTTGAATTGTGCAAAAATTTGGTTAGCACTTATCTGGTTAGTCATGGAATTGAGTATGCTTGTTGAATCATGAGCCAGCGAATGTGACTGATGGATTAGTCACACCCTTCCTCACGTGTTGCCGCAAGATGGTTGAATTACAACAATTAGTCATATAATTGCACATAGTCACAGAGCATGGAAAGAGCTTTTATTTAAAACATAATGGCAGTTGGTTAGTCATGCCTTATTACCCTGTTTGAAATACTATTTATAGAGATTTAAGAACTAAAGCTTAAGCGAAATAATGTTGTATATGTCAACATTTCATTCTCTTAGCAGTTAGTCTTTAATCTAGAAGCCCCATTTTCAAGTTTCCAATGAATGACATAAGGTCGTCCCGCTTTAGGCCTATATGGACGGGGCTAGGGAAGATGTGCTTCAAGATAAGGTTGCCTAGTTTGAAGATTCTATGTTGTACCTTCGTATCATGGTATCAAGCAAACTGTTGTCTATGTGCGGCGACTCGCAAGCCTGCCTCCTTCCTTTTCTTGTCAGTCGTATTCAAAGATTCTGGTAGGAGCTCATTGTTGATTAAAGGATCTAAGTAGGCAGTTCGATGAGAGGGGACTTCAAGCTATGTCGGTATGACTGCTTCAGAGCCATAAGATAACGCGAATGGAGTACAAACAGTCACTGATTTATTGGTGGTTTGATATGCCTAGAGGGCTAATGGTAGTTCATCAACCCACTTGCCTCTATTGTTTTCCAATCGCTTCTTCATAATGTACTTTATAATTTTGTTCGCTGCTTTCACCTGTCCATTTGATTGCGAGTGAGAGAGTGCTATATATCTTTTCTCGATGTGATATTATCAATAGAATCTTCTAATTATGAGATATCGATTAGAGTTCTATTATTAGTTATGGTAGTATTGGGAAGTCTAAATCGGCATATAATGTTTCTAACAATAAAGCTGACCACTCGCGTCATTGAGATTATAGTCAGTGGTTCAGCTTCAGCCCACTTCGTGAAATAGACAATCGTCACAGTCGTGTACTTTGCTCCGGCTTTGGAACTCGGATGGCTACCAGTGACGTCTACTCCCCATACTGCGAAGGGGAAAGGATTGACCTTTTGGGTTGGTTGAGTTGGAGGAGCTCTTAGAATCTTAACAAATCTTTGGCATTGGTCATGAATAATCAGCTACATCTCGGTTCATGGTAGGCCAAAAATAGCCTTACCAAAGTATCTTCCTTGCCAAAGTTTGCCCCCCAGGGTGGTTGATGCACTTGCCTTCGTGCACTTCTCCAGTACCCATCTGGCATCGTCGTAGGCTGCACATGGAGCATGGGGATGAAGATCCATTTTCTATACATTATGTCTCTTTAAATGATGTATCTCGAGGCTTGACGCAGGAGAGAATGCTTCTCACTCTTCTGCTTAGGTAGGAATACACGTAGGAAGAAGTCCTTGATGGGAGTCATCCATGATTCCCTTTCGGGTACAACAGTTAACTCCTAGTTAACCTCCATTCGATCTATGCTTAGGGTTGTCAATTCTCGATCAAGACCAACCCCATTTGCTCTGGATTTTCTGAATTGGCTAGCTTTGGCAATGCATCAGCTATCTCGTTCTAGTTACATAGGATGTGTGAAATGCAGTAATACTCAAAACTAGTTAACAACACCTGAACCCGATCACAGTACGTCGAAAGTCATTCCCCGGGCATGGAAGACCTTTTTGACCGGTATACAACAACTTGGGGGTCACAAAAAATTTGAATCAACTTTATCCCAGCGACTTTACAAGCCTTTTAGAAATTAGGGCTTCATACTCAGTTTCATTGTTGGTAATTAGAAAATCCTGCTTCGATGCATAATAGACCGGTCACTCCTCAGGAGTTAATAAGGCAACTCCCACGCCTAGACGTTGATCGTTACGATCCCCATTTGAGAGCTGATGGATCAACATCTTCAACATTTTTTTATGGAGCCATAAACTCTACTATGAAATTCACTAGTCCTTGTCCTTGGATGCCTCTCGTCGTAATATATGCAATATCGAACTAACTCGGTTTAATATTCCATTTAAGTAGTCACCCATACGCCTCAGGTCGTTGAAGGACCTATCGTAGCAGCTGGTCGGTGTACACCTTGATGGGATGAGCCTGGAAGTAGTGACGCAACTTCCATGATGTTATCAAGAGGCCAAAATTTAGATTTTCAACCTTTGGGTAATTACACCCAGCTCTTGTTAATTCCTTACTCACGTGGTACACTAGTCGTTGAATCCGATTGTCTTCACAAGCAAGTGCTAAGCTGATGGAATGCAGGGATAAAGTTAGATATACAAATAGGTCCACGTAGTCAATCAGTTTCGACAATATAGAAGGACTCTCTAAGTGCAACACCCCATAATTTTAACAACACTAGAAGAGGATAAATTAAATAATAATTAATCTAATATTCAGAATTAAGGGAAACAGACCATGCCATTGCGTCCGTCATGAAATTCTGCAAGACAAACATTTGGTTTGCATAAAATGGGCATCGTATGAAGAAGTTATGAAGGTTTGAAATTTGTATACGCGCAAGATAGTTATATATATAGGGTCCAGAAAATCAGATTTCAGTTCAAAATTCGAAAAATCCGTTGGCAGTAAAGTTCCTGCCCCAAGGGTGTCGACCCCAAAGCAGGGGAGTCGACCCCTTAAACGGGGGTCGACCCCATAAAGGGGGGGGGGGTCGACCCCCCTAGGGCTGAGGTGGCATTCGATTTTCTGGTGGCTGGCAGCTATATATAGAGGTCCATTTCTCTTGTTTTCTTCATTAAGAATCCATGGAGGCCAAACTCTGCCGGTGACTGAACTGAACTAAATTATCATCTACAAAGATCAACTGAAGCAAACGAATTTGAGATTCAAGCGTAGATCTGCAACACAATAATCTTCTCTTTAAGTTCTCTCTTATTAATCCTAACACTGTGAGTTCTAGGTTACTTTTAGATTTGAATGATTAAAAGTAAAATGTGATAGTAATATGATTTGGATCTGTCTAAACTCGTGAATCTATGTTATTCTTGGATCTCAAATTTTATTATGCTATATCTACTTTTATAGATCTAATTCACTTGTTGATAGTTTATCATGTCACCTTTGTGGATCTGAACCTTTACCTAGGATTGTGGTTAACTTGGATCTATCATTATTGGGACAGTTAAATTCTTGTTTAGTTCTAGATCATCTTACTGTAATTGGACATATGAATTCCTATTTAGATCCATTCATGCTTCTTGTGACATCCTTATTATGTTAGATCTAGTTTTATCATCACCTTTGCTCACTAGATCTGTTTTTATGTCCACCTTATTATTATGCCAATTTCATATCCATGCCAATATATATGTTTATACCAATTAATCACTATTGTCATTTTCCCATCACCTTTCCCTTTTATTCCTCATGGCTAGGCTACTTTCTAGCCTAAGGCATGCCGCCAAAATTATGCGAATGCGTTAGTTAGGGAACGAGGGAAAATATTAGAATTGGCATAACTTGGTTAATGAATATGAATATGGACATATAATTCACTATGAACATAATTAGGGAAAAAGGGCCATGAAACCTATAACCTATAATGACATAGGTAAAATTAGATAAGAATGAAATGCCTAGGATTACAACTAGAAATTGTAATTGCACTTATGACACGACGTTAGGTTGCATTAGTGGTGGAAGTCTGCCCGGGCCTGACCAGCACATCCAACAACCACTAATGTAGAACCTAATGTGAAAGGTTTAAGTGTGCAAATACGAAAAGGTCTAAGACACGAGGTTAGGCCCAACTTGTGGGATAAGTCTGCCCGGACCCGACCGACATATCCAGCATCCACAAGCCATAGGCTTAATATGGGAGGTCTATCCCAATATAAACCATAAATGGACATGGTAATGAAATTGAAATACATAACCTAGTTGAATCCATAGGGATTGTTTGAATATAAATAGGGGTTAAGCAAACTTGGTTGAACAATGGAAGGGTTAAGTTAGTATATCTGAGTTGGGGGAGTAATATTTGATATAGGCCCACGAGACTTAACCGATTGGGGGTTATGTATTAAAGACACATATGGTTAAGCATAATCGGTAGAAAGATTGGGGTTATATAAGTAAGACACCTTTTAGGGTAAATACTGTGAAAACCCGTAACTTCCCCGTAAAGGAAAGTGTCGGATAGTTCGAGAACAAGCCACAACAGAACGCATACGGGAGAACATTTCATTGTTATTACAACAATGCATCAGATTACAAGAATACACAGAGTATAAATGAATATTACACAGAAATATCAGAGATTTAAATTACATTTAAATACATAGCAGCGGAAAATAATACAATACACAATTAGAAGAGATATACGGATACAAAGCTTTCCGGATATCATTCCAGCTGTAAACCAGGATCCTGTGAATATAAATCTGCAAAACCAAAACTACTAGCTGCCCGTGTCGAAAATAGGGGCACCCAGAGTTTAGGTTAAAACAATAAACTCCAGGTCAGTCATGTGACTGGTGTGAGAACTAAAACAGTTAATCTTTATTTTTAAAGTTAGGTAAATCAAGGGACCACGCCGTATAACACGGAACGGGTTTCCTCCCAAGAATACCAGTGCATAAAATAAACTGCGCAATGCTAAATCAAGAAAAATGAAGCTGTTATAAGACCCAGGTCCTATCACACAATGCAACGCAAGCCGGGGGATAGGGTTTTCCCTTATAACAGCCAAAGAATGCTTGATACGTTTAAAACAAAACATTTGATACTATTATAAGTGCATAGTGTATAAAACAACTTCAAATCATAAGTATCAATCATAGGCGGCATGGGTACCATATATCATGTCGCCATACTAGTTCTACAATTAAAACCGCAAATGTCACGTATTTGGAAATTGGATTTCCGTCTATGAACCGAGGCAAAAGATAGTCCTCAACCGATTCGAGACAATCTAGCCCATGTCTCAGGCAAGCGCACAGGCAAGCCTTGGATCGTCAGGGCCGGTCCACCGATGTGGATTATTATGCCTGAACACTACGTTTCCCCGCCCTTTGCGGCGTAAATGAGCCAACGAATGACTCCATCGGACCCGGATCGTCCGATCAAACCGAGGCGCCTCGCAACAGCAACAACCACATAAGTCAAACTTGTCAGGGCGTGTAAAACCACTGACGCCACTTTTTAGCTAGAAGGAAACGCATGCCCTCCCTGAGGTCCGTCTCCCGTTTTTGGTTCATACCGGGTGTGATACTCGCGAAGTAAAACGTTACACAAAGCTACGCCACAAAGGTCGTGCTTTGATCATCACCACAAGACTTTGCTTTTCAACAGAAGCCTCGATCAATTGCCACTTAGGCATGCCACACAGGCAATTCACTCCATGCGATTGATATCCATCAATATATAACCCCTGAGCTCGTACGTCTCAGAGAAGGGCGTTAAGCAAGAGAATAAATTCTCCGCCGCCAAACAGATATATATTTAATAGAAATCAATCACACGGACTAAAACCCAATGTCAGACACACAGTCCATTTACAAGTCCGTTCTGGGTCTGAACGAAACCGGAGGCACCTAGTACCCCGCATATCCATCGATCTCCAAGTACGTCTGGACGATCACCAACTGTTTCCATCTTCTTGGGTGTACAGCCCAATCAAGATCATCAGTAATCACCCAAACGACGTGAAGACCTCCGGTCTTCGACCATCGTCTTCATCTTCGACTTATCGTCGTATCAGTTATTCAGAATGGGATAAACCCGGTCTTTCCGAATAACTTGCGTATTTTTGAATAAGTGTTACACAAACACAACATACGCCTCATTCCAATTCATCGGTCACTAACCGTAAATTAATCAAGAGAATAATTCCCCAAATATTAACCCCGAAGGCCGAAACCAACATCAGATCAATATCCAGGAAACCATTCTGCTTAGCTAACCGACAGTTAGTTTCTAAATTTCACATTCATAGGGAAAGGTTCCCATTAATTTTATCCAAGATAAATTCCTTGAATTTGTTCTTTAATCTATTTTTGAATATCAATTCAAACTAGTCGGGATTAACGAACCTTACCGAAGTAATCATTTGTTTTAATTTCCCAATCCCAACCTATTCATCCCATGAAGTAAAACTGGTAATACTTCATATCTAACACCACAGTGTTATCGGTAAATTCAATTACCATTTCACGTTCAAATCTAATTAAAGATTTAACTATTGCCTGGAGCAAAACTGGTGATACTCTATTTTCGATCATTTCAATCTAATTAAAGATTCATTAAAACTCCACTTAGTTTTAATCTTCGACTGGGTTAAAGAATCAGTGTCATTTAAAACACGGTTCACGATAAACCCAAAATCACATTCATTAATTATCGGGTTAAAGAACAAGTGTTATTTAAAACACTGTTCACGATAAACCCAAAATCACATTCTTTAATTATCGGGTTAAAGAACAAGTGTTATTTAAAACCACTGTTCACGATAAACCCAAAAATCAATACCAATTCAATTCCATTTAAATATCATTTAATTGGTACACTTCATTAAATCTAAATAAAAAGATTTAATCTTTTCTCAACTGGGTTCAAGAACAGTGTTAGTGAAGACACCATTCACGACAAACCCAAATCACATTTGATATTCAATATAAGGCACTGAATAGAAAATATATCGGCTTATATTCAATATCAAATTCTACGATTAACAAATGTCGTATTGGAAATAACGATATAAATATATATCTTTCAAATTTCCATAACAACATCCGTATAATCACGAATTCCAACATCGAAATATTCCGAAGACAATTTCGATTCAATTCCACTCCAATGCAATCATTGGAAATTCTGGTTATTTTTAAAACCATTTCAAATTCAATTTATTTATTTAAAAATAAATAGAATTATAATTCTAGTTCAAAACTAGTTCATTTCGATAAAAATCTATTTTTATCTTTTCAAATATGGAGTTTTTCATCCCAATTCTTTCTAAATCATTTCTTATGATTTTACACAAATTATTACTATTTTTAATAATTTTATCAAGGCTCGTACAGTCGATTTCCATCAATGGCCATCGAACTGCACTTACAGCGACCTTTTTCGAATTTGATTTGGATATAATTCCAAATCCAACCGTTAGATTTCTAATTTCTAATATTCTTTAGAAAGCTCTTTTCGATACGAACCCAACGGTTTTGGTTTTAGGAGAATCCGACGGTCGGATCTCCCGTAATGTCCGTTTGAAATAAATGGTCGAAATTCACGAACTGCCGCGGCGCGGCGCGTTCTATTCATGCCATTATATTATATATATTATATATATAATATATATTTCGTCGATTTCTATTTAAAACGAATTATATAAATAGTTTTAAATTCGTTTCAAAAGCAATTTCAACTTCCTTTTCAATTCAAATCAAAATTGAATTCTTCTTTATAAATTCGTTTTAAAATTCATTTCTATTCAATTCAAATTTCAATTCAATTTGAATTCATTTCAATTCGCTTTCAATTCAATTTGAATTCGTTTTCAATTCAATTCATTTCATTTCGAAATCGTTTTCAATTCAATTCATTTCGAATTCGTTTTCAATTCAATTCATTTCGAAATCGTTTTTAATTCAATTCATTTCGAAATCGTTTTCAATTCAATTCATTTCGAAATCGTTTTCAATTCAATACATTTCGAAATCGTTTTCAATTCAATTCATTTCGAAATCGTTTTCAATTCAATTCATTTCGAAATCGTTTTCAATTCAATTCATTTCGAAATCGTTTTCAATTCAATTCATTTCGAAATCGTTTTCAATTCAATTCATTTCGAAATGAATAAAATCGATATAAATATCGTTCACGTCAAAATGGCGTCAATCTAATCAACACGGCTTCATAAATTTCTATTTTCAAATATTCTATTTCAAATATTTCTTTTTCAAAATAGTTGTTATTATCAAAATATTTCGTTCAACACATGACCAATCTCAATGGATGAGTACTGTCAACACATGAACCTTTATTTTATATTGATAAAGAGGTAAATTTTATTAATAAAATATTTCGTTCAACACATGACCAATCTCAATGGATGAGTACTGTCAACACATGAACCTTTATTTTATATTGATAAAGATGTAAATTTTATTACTAAAATATTTCGTTCAACACATGACCAATCTCAATGGATGAATACTGTCAACACATGAACCTTTATTTTATATTGATAAAGATGTAAATTTTATTACTAAAATATTTCGTTCAACACATGACCAATCTCAATGGATGAGTACTGTCAACACATGAACCTTTATTTTATATTGATAAAGAGGTAAATTTTATTACTAAAATATTTCGTTCAACACATGACCAATCTCAATGGATGAGTACTGTCAACACATGAACCTTTATTTTATATTGTTCTTTATTTTCTAAATTGGAATGAGGCCCAATCAATCACCACATAACATTAATTATATGGATTTTCATACATCACACGTATATAATAGCATTGAAAAATAATCAACCATCAACCAAAGTGCACTACACTGTATAAGCATCAAATATAGATATCTAACGCTTATAACAGCATGTCAATCAATCGATCGACATATTTAATCAATCAGGATGAGTGAACTTCATATTTCATCCCAACACCCGTGTGGGGTTTCAAACAATCAAACAAATATTTTATTCGTGCAGTTGGGCGATGTGTAAAATTTATCGACCCAATCAATGTCCTTCAAATAGGTGTACATAAACAAACCGTCTGGTTTGTAAATGAATATTTATTTATTCACATTCACATTAAAAATTATATTTTTAACGATAAAACATTTTATTCCAACATATGAATTTCTATTCAGTTCATTCTTTAAATAAAATGATATTTTTATTTTTCTAACATATTTTAGAAAATTTCGGCGGCATAACGGCACGATACTAGAAACGGGACAAGGCCTAGCCTTATCCCCGGTCTAGTGAAGGCCCACGCCGTTCACACATCAATCATATTCACCAAACAACCAAATTCAAATCAAATCATCAAACTAATCTATGCAACCAAACAAACAAGTCCATGGTCTGTGGACGATTGTGTCGGGTGCTACTAAGCACCGTCTGCATCCTAGTATATATATGTAATTAGAAAAGAAATTGAAAGGTGAGAAATTCTCATAGATAGCTATCCAATCATCTTGACTCTTCTTTTATAGAAATCTTCGCCATTATCTCATCTCCGTCATCTTCGTTGCCCGTAGCCACTACAGATGTAAAAATCGAATTTTTACTTCGCTATTCAATATATAAAAATCACATTTTTACTATGCTTTCAATATATAAAAATTGAATTTTTATTTCGAAGTTCAATATATAAAAATCATATTTTTATTTCGAAGTTCAATATATAAAAATCATATTTTTATTTCGAAGTTCAATATATAAAAATCATATTTTTATTTCGAAGTTCAATATATAAAAATCATATTTTTATTTCTAAGTTCAATATATAAAAATCATATTTTTATTTATGAAGATCATATTTTTCTCTAAACCTCGCTACTTCTATTTTCGAAGCATCGCTACTTATATTTTCAAAACAACGCTACTTATATTTTCAAAACAACGCAACTTCTATAATTGTAAAAATAGAATTTTTATCACTATTTCTTTAATGTAAAAATAGAATTTTTATCACCTCCTTTAAAATAAAGTTCATACTTTTATTTCACTTCTCATATAATAAAAATCATATTTTTATTATACTACCTATATAAAAATTTCAGTTTTCTATTTTAAAAACATATATAAAAATTTCAGTTTTCTCTTTTAAAAACATATATAAAAATTTCAGTTTTCTCTTTTAAAAACATATATAAAAATTTCAGTTTTCTCTTTTAAAAACATATATAAAAATTTCAGTTTTCTCTTTTAAAAACATATATAAAAATTTCAGTTTTCTCTTTTAAAAACATATATAAAAATTTCAGTTTTCTCTTTTAAAAACATATATAAAAATTTCAGTTTTCTATACATATACAAAAATTAGATAAACAAATAAATAAGTAAAATACTCACTTTTTTATTGTCCAAAACGGAACTTCGCCACTGGAGGGGGTTTCACGGGCGGGGCAGCGCCGTTGGCGGAGCGTGGAGGTGGGCTTCGGTCGTCAGGTGGCTCGACGAATGGGGGGGGCTGCAGTTGATTTTCGCCTAGGGTTTGGGACAGGACGGAAAAGAAGGTCGGGGGGCGGCGGCGCTTTCGGAGATGGGGGAGGAGAGAGGGGGTGGAGCGCCAGTCTCCGGCGGTCGTGGCGAGGGGGCGACTGGCCCTAGCGTCGGTGGCTGCTCCGTCCTTCTTTCTTTTCCTTTTTTTTTAAATCGATCGATCCATTTGAAAGGTAAAGTCAACGGGAGGGACTGAGGGGATTAAGTGGTAAGAGGGTGATATATATTTTTATATTAAATTTATTATTATTTTAATTTCTAAAAACAACTTTTTATTTTCAACTCGAAATCGAACTCACCGACTGTCATCCATAGCTAATTACCCCCATTCCGGACACAATGGGATATGTATCGTAAGCTGATTCGATCGTTTGAATCAGTTTCCGTTAAAATCAACATATAACTCTATATATTGAATTTGAACGCGCCTTTCAATTTATCGGGGTCACATACTAACTCGAAAAATTCTATAAAAATATTTTCTAGCTTCGTATTGACGATACGGTCCTAACAAAACTAGTTTCGTCGAATTCTGAGACCGTTTGAAAAATGACCATTTTCCAGTCGATTAAAATCAACTGAAACTGGTCAAACGCGTTTTCCTTTGCCACGCTCACATATTGATTCGAAAAATTATGAAATTTGGAATCTAGCAATAACTTGACATCACGGACCCAACAAAAGTGGTTTCGTCGAAATCCGAGGTCGTTTGCAAAATGTCCATTTTTAAGGGCCTGAATTCCATAGCGACTATTCAGAATTTTCAACTGGACATATCTTTTGATTCCCGCTATGAAATTTCGATTATTCGAATTCGTTGGAAAGATATTATCAATTAGATCCTAATGTTTTTGGTTTCACTAAAATCCGGATTGTTTTGCACCCGGTACATTCAATTGAAGTTTGAAATCGAATTATCGAACTACCGCGCCATTTTCAATTCTATTTATAATTATATATAATTATTATATATTCTAACGACGACGTATATAATATATACGTTCTAAATATATTCAAAATAAATTTCTCGTAGATATTATTTAAAATAATTCATTTTAAATAATCAAAATTCGCTAAAATGGCCAAAATAAAAAATTTAAACTGGCCCAGATTTTCGGGTTGTTACAAATATAACCTGTGGAAAACCTAGTGGGGGATACAAGACAAGGAGGAGAGCTTGTATCATATTATGTGGGACCTGTTTCAGTCAGTAACCCAAGTAGGTATCGAATTAAATACTCTGGACTAGGTTGGAGATGGGACACGCTTACTGAACTGATTTTAAGATATCCAAACGTGGAGGACGGCGTGGGCGTGCAAACTTACCGGGCCATGTGCGTGCATAAGCCGGGCAGAAGGGGATAAAACGACCGTGACACCTGTAGATATGGGGCTGTGCATATCAGTGGAGGATTGCCACTTTAGGATGTGATACATCCTATGGTGGGGCCGACACAGAGTATCTATGCAGATTAGGGAGTTGATCGATTAGGGTAATAGTTAGGGTACATTTGTACGTTTGCCTAAGTTTACCACCTTATAGTGGAAGGGATCATCCCATTCTTGATATACTAGTGTTAGTGCAGAGTAATCGTTAGGGAACCATATTCATCCTATCCTGTTTACCTTGTCATACCTTCCTTTATGTAGTTATCTCTCTCTTATCCACTTTATATGCGTGTCATGCTACTTTTATTTATTTACTTACTAAAAGTAACTGGACTCGTTAGACTTTATGTCTGACCCTTTTTGTTTCCTCTTCTTTCTTCCATTCCCCTAGGTTCGTAGGGAGGGAATTCTCTGGCTTAGTCAAGTCTCGGTTATCATTTTATAGGAGCTGCTTTTGAAGTATAGCTCAAGTTCTTCTCTCTACTATGGCTTAGCTCTTTTTTTTGGGGAATTATGTTTTTATATACTTATGTACTCTGATGGTACAAGACAGAAGTTATATTATTGTAATGGTTTTTGTGACTTATCTTATTTTGAACCACGATGTAATGATTTATGTTTGAAATAAAAATTTGAAATTCCGTTGCTATCTTATTTATACATGTCTTGTAATATTCTGTGTATGTTTACCTATAACGCTTCACGGAACATAATGCATTCCCTTATAAGTAACATTAATGCACATGGGGTGTCACACTTGGTATCAGAGCTGAAGGTTACTAGATTAGATAAAAGTTTGTGGAAACTGATTTCAAGTAGGTTTTAAAAGAAAGCATTTTCAAAAAGAAAAGTCTTTTTTAAAAACATTCCCCAAAAAGCCATAAGTGATATCTTTCGATCCCTTGTCTGAATCTCTTTCCTTTTTCTTTTTCAGCATGTCTAGGGAACCAAATATTCTGGAGGGCGTTACGATACCAGGATGGTTCCGTAGGTATCTAGAGGCCACGACACCTGCCGAAGGCCAAGGAAACATTCCTCCCCCAGCTGCACTCGTTGTTCCTCCTCCGCGTGCAGACAACTTCTCTAAGATCTGCAAAGATTTCCGTTTTATGGGAGGGAAGCCATTCTGTGGAACAGAAACATTTGTGGAGGCAAGGAACTGGCTCAAGAAGACCGAGGACTTGTTTGTAAACTTTGAAGTAGAAGATCGAAGGAAGATTCGGTCAGTTGCTTGGCTACTAAAGGATGAAGCTTCATTTTGGTGGGAAGTAACCCAAGCAGGCTGTCCGGTGGAAATTTGGGATAACTTTAGACAGAGATTTGAGATGAAATTTCTTTCCCAAGCTGATAAGAGAATGCAGATGGAGAGGTTCTTAGGACTCAAACAAGGAAACTTGACTGTTAAAGAGTATGTAAACAAATTCAACCAGCTGGCAAGATTTGGACTGGAATTGGTGGATACTCCACATAAGAAAGCTTTGCGGTTTGCTAAAGGGCTGAATGAACCCCTTCATGGGATAGCTATGTCCCATATTCCAATAGGGGCAACCTTTGAAAGGCTTGTTGATCTGGCCTTGATGCATGAGGAAGAGAAGGGAGAAAAGAAAGGTCAAAGCCAAGGAAACAACTAAGAAGATATGGCCCAAGAAAGGACAACAACAACAATAACAATAGCAATAGAAGAAGGGTGGAAAGAATGACAAGGCAAAGGATAAGAGAAAGTGTTATAGTTGTGGACGAGAGGGCCATTTGGTGAAGGACTGCAAAAGAATGAAGAATTCTTTCTTCAATTGCGGAGAGGTTGGACACTTTGCTAGTGAGTGCCCGAAGAAACAGGGACAAGATTAGAGGGAAGGAACTTTTGGAGGGCAGGTGCATGCTCTCGCGATCAGTGCTCCTGACAGAGGTAGAAAAATTTCTGTAGAAGGTTTAATTTCTCTTCCAAATCATCCTATTAGAACACTTCTTGATTATGGCGCTTCACACTCATTTATATCTAGTTCTGTGGTTGAATCTCTGTACTTAATTACTAGTATGGTAGTGGATCCCGTAGTTGTCTCAAACCCCATTGGTGGTTTGGCTCATTTATCTATGATTTGTCAAGGTTTGAGAATATCTGTGTTAGGCGTCAAGTTTGAATGCGATGCGTATGTGCTCGGTTTTATGGGCTATGGGTTGATTCTAGGGATGGATTGGCTAACCACGTATGGTGCCATTCTAGATTGTGAAAGGAGGGTCGTTAGACTTTTGACTTGCCATGGGAGGACCATCGAGATTTCTTATGACCCCTAGGGGTCTGTTATGCTTAGTTTCCTAGAGTCTCTTGATGCATCTATAGATGATTTGCAATCTGTTCCAGTAGTCCGAAATTATCCTGATATTTTCGAGGAGTTCCAGGGTTTACCTCTGAGGCACGAGATCGATTTTCGTATATATTTCGTGGACAATGCAAAGCCGGTTGCATTGCCTATGCTCCATATGGCTCTAAGGGAAAGGATGGAGCTTAGCAAACAAGTGGGGGAGCTATTTGAAAAAGGATTTATCAGACGAAGCATATCTGAATGTGGTGCTCCAGTTGTATTTTCAACTAAGGCAGATGGTTCACTTTGCTTATGTGTAGATTATAGAGAATTGAATAAGCTCACCAAGAAGAATAGACATCCATTTCTGAGGATAGACGACTTGTTTGATCAGCTTGTTGGTGCCTCGGTATTCTCTTAGTTAGACTTGGCCATGTGGTTTCATCAATTGAGGGTGGCTGAGGACAGTATAGACAAGACTGCTTTTAGGACTTCGGATGGTTTCTTTGAATGGCTCGTTACACTTTTTGGGTTGACGAATGCACCTCCCTATTTTGTCGATCTAATGAGTAGGGTGTTTCATGAGTTTCTAAATAAATTTGTCATGGTTTTTGTTGATGATATCTTGATCTTCTCCAAAAGCGAAGAAGAGCGTGCCCAACATTTGAGAGAGGTTTTGAAAACTCTCTGTGCGCATCAGCTTAAGGCAAAGTTCTCCAAATTCCATTTTTTGAGAAAAGTGGTGAGATTCTTAGGGCTTGTAGTCTCCAAAGAAGGGATAGCTGTGGATCCCGCAAAGGTAGTTGTAGTGCAAGTTGGCAAATTCTGAAAAATGCAACGGAGGTAAGAAGCTTTCTTGGATTGGCAGGTTATTATAGGAAGTTTATTAAGGACTTCGTAAAGATATCAGCCTCTCTCACCAGGCTGAAAAAGAAGAACTTGGCATTTTCATGGGATATAGATTGCGATGTTGCTTTCCAACGTTTAAAGAGGGCTCTAACAACAGTCCTAGTCTTGACTTTGCCCGATGAGAACAAAGTGTTTACGGTTTACACCGATGCATGTGGTACAGGGCTTGGTGCGGTTCTGACGCAAAAAGGAAAAGTAGTGTATTATGGGGGTAGATAGTTGAGAGCTCATGAGAAGAACTACCCCCCCCATGATTTAGAGCATGCTGCCATAGTATTCGCGCTAAAGATGTGGCGTCATTACTTACTTAGAGAGAAGTTCGAGTTATACATCTGGATCTCAATTATCTGTTCTCATAGAAGGATCTCAATTTAAGGCAACAACAGTGGATGGAGTTTCTAGCTTCTTATGATTTTGAGTTTTCTTATACCCCTGGCAAGGGTAATGTGGTGGCAGACACACTAAGTAAGCAGAGGGTAGCCTTGAGTCCTCTGTTTGTAGAGAGGAATAGCTTGGAGTTCATATCAACTTTTGATTTTAGACCCTCCATCGATACTTTGCCTGATTTGTTCGCATCGTTGGAAATACGGCCTACTCTTATGGATCAGATAGGAGCTTCGCAGCGAGATGATCCACAGATTTTAGACATCATGGAAAAGCTCAGAAAAGGGGAACTTCTAGTCACCTCAGTAGATATTCCATAGATGAAAAGGGGTAGTTGCGACGAGATGGAAGGCTTTGTGTTCCTCAAACTGGAACCTTGATAAAGGCAATCCTAGAAGAAGCCCACCATTCTAAGATGACTATTCATCCAGGCGGTGATAAGATGTATAAAGACATGAAGACTGTTTTCTTTTGGGCCAGGATGAAGAAAAATATGGAAGAATTTGTTTCTCAATGTTTAGTTTGCCAACAAGTTAAAGCTGAGCAAAAGAAGCCCAGTGTACTTCATCCTTTGGAGGTTCCACAGTGGAAATGGGAGAGCGTCTCCATGGACTTCATAGATGGGTTGCCTAGGTCAAAGAAAGGCAATACCAGTATTTCAGTAGTAGTGGATAGATTGACTAAAAGCGCTCATTTCATTCCGGCCAAGAATAAGAGGAAGGCATGGTTGGCAGGAATTTATGTTCATGAGATAATTCGTCTTCATGGAGTACCTTCCAGCATCGTAAGCGATCGTGACCCCATCTTTACAATGAATTTTGGAGGAGGTTGCAATAAGCATTAGGTACATAATTGTGTTTAAGCACCCTTATCATCCTCAGAACGATGGACAGACGGAGAGGGTGAATAGAATTCTAGAGGATCTTATAAGGTCGTGTATCCTAGACTTCGGAGGGACTTGGGAAGAGCACCTTCCTTTAGTAGAGTTTTCCAATAACAACAGTTATCAAGCTAGCATCAGCATGGCACCCTTCGAAGTATTGTACGGACGACTCTGTAGATCACCAACTTACTGGTGGGAATATATAGAAAGATTGTTACTTAGACTTGATATGGTTAGAGAAACGTCCGAGAAGATTAACCTTATTCGAGGATGGATGAGGACAGCTCAAGATAGGCAGAAATCTTATGCAGACAAGAAGAGGACTGACATCAAATTTGAAGTAGGAGACTCAGTTTTTATCAAAGTATCGCCTCTGAGGAATGTGGTTCGCTTCAGATCGGTAGGGAAATTGGTACCTAGGTTTGTGGGACCATTTCCCATAACCGAGAAAATTGGCTAAATGGCCTATAGAGTAATGCTTCCAGAAAATATATCCGGTGTTCATGATGTTTTCCACATTTCTCATCTGCGGAAGTGTTTGCATGACACCGCAGAAGTTGTTGAGCCAAGCATATTGGAAGAAGTGGAAGTAGAGCGGGAGGTGACAGTCAGACGATTCTCTACCCGTATTCTTGGATCAGAAGTTAAGAAGCTACACAATAAAGAAATCAAGCTGATAAATGTTCAATGGGAGATAACCTAGAGTATGCAACTTGGGAGACCGAAGGCAAGATTCATGCTTGGTACCCTTTTCTTTTCGAGGGTATGTTCTTAACTCCTTTTCCAAAGTTTTATCTATGTTTGCTTCTATAATTTGAGTATGTCCTATCAATAGTATTCTCGACCTTTAGATAGGCACTAGATCGGCTCAATCACTCTCATATTGCATATGGATGTGTATGCATTTTTCTTTCCTTTTAATGGATGAAAATGGATGTTTTAGCATATAGATGTTGCATTTGGATGAATGAGTGTGCACACACATAAAACTTACATGTTATAGTAGAATTATTTCCATACATATTGGATTCATGGCACCAACATACATTTCATTAAGGAGGTCGACTGAATCAATAGACCGCCTAATCTTCGCATTAGTATTGGGACATATACACGCACTGTTGCATATATTCATATAAGCATTAGAAGACTTTAAGGATAATGGATGCTAGTGATTGATGACTGGGTATATGGGTGATGGATGGTTGGGTCTTCATTTTAACAACACTAGAAGAGGATAAATTAAATAATAATTAATTTAGTATTTAGAATTAAGGGAAACGGACTGTGCCATTGTGTCCGTCTTGAAATTTTGGTCAAAGACATTTGGTTTGTGTAAAACGGACAATGTATGAAGTTGTTATGAAGGTTTGAAGTTTGTATACGCTCAAGATAGTTATATATATAGGGTCCAGAAAATCAGATTTTAGTTCAAAATTCGAAAAATTCGTTGGTGGAAATTTTCCCGCCCCTAAGGTGTCGACCCCAAAGTAGGGGTGTCAACCCCATAAGGGGGGTCGATCCCTTAAGGAGGGGTTGACCCCGGGTCTACCCCATAAAGGGGGGGTCTACCCCCCAGGGCTGAGGTGGCGTTCGATTTGCTGGAGGCTGGTAGCTATATATAGAGGTCCATTTCTCTTGTTTTCTTCATTGATAATACATGGAGACCAAACTCTGCCGGTGACTGAACTGAACCGAATTATCATCTACAACGATCAACTAAACCAAACTAATTAGAGATTCAAGCATAGATCTGCAACTCAATAAGCTTCTCTTCTAGTTCTCTCTTCTTAATCCTAACATTGTGAGTTCTAGGTTACTTTTAGATTTAAATGATTAAAAGTAAAACGTGATAGTAATGTGATTTGGATCTATCTAAAATTATGAATCTATGTTATTCTTGGATCACAAAACTTTAATATGCTAGATCTGTTTTTATAGATCTAATTCACTTGTGGATAGTTTATCATTTCACCTTTGTGGATCTGAACCTTTACCTAGGATTTTGGTTAACTTGGATCTATCATTATTGGGACAGTTAAATTCTTGTTTGGTTCTAAATCATCTTGTTGTCAATGGACATAAGAATTCCTATTTAAATCCATTCATGCATCTTGTGACATCCTTGTTATGTTAGATCTAGTTTTATCATCACCTTTGCTCGCTAGATCTGTTTTTATGCCCACCTTATTATTATGCCAATTACATGTCTATGCAAATATATATATATATATATGTATATATATATATGTTTATACCAGTTAATCACTATTGTCATCTTCCCATCACCTTTTCCTTCTTATTGATCATGGCTAGGCTACTTTCTATCCTAAGGAATGCCGCCAAAATTATGCAAATGCATTAGTTAGGGAACGGGTGACAATATTAGAATTGGCATACCTTGGTTAATGAATATGAATATGGGAATATAATTCACTATGAACATAATTAGGGAAAAAGGGCCATGAAACCTATAACCTATAATGACATAGGTAAAATTGGATAAGAATGAAATGCCTAGGATTACAACTAGAAATTGTAATTGCACTTATGACACGAGGTTAGGTTGCATTAGTGGTGGAAGTCTGCCCGGACCTGACCAGCATATCCAACAACCACTAATGTTGAACCTAATGTGAGAGGTCTAAGTGCGCAAATATGAGACGGTCTAAGACATGAGGTTAGGCCCAACTTGTGGGATAAGTCTGCCCGGACCCGACCGGCATATCCAGCATCCACAAGCCATAGGCTTAATATGGGAGGTCTAGCTCAATATAAACCATAAATGGACATGGTAATGAATTGAAATACATAACCTAGTTGAATACATAGGGATTGTGTGAATATAAATAGGGGTTAAGTAAACTTGGTTGAACAATGGAAGGGTTAAGTTAGTATATCTGAGTTGGATGGGTAATATTTGATATAGGCCCAAGATACTTAACCGATTGGGGGTTATGTATTAAAGACACCTATGGGTAAGCATAATCAGTAGAAAGATTGGGGTTATATAAGTAAGACACCTTTTAGGGTAAATATAACCTGTGGAAAACCTAGTAGGGGATACAAGACAAGGGGGAGAGCTTGTATCATATTATGCAGGACTCGTTTCAGTCAGTAACCCGAGTATGTATTGAATAGAATACTCCGAACTAGGTCGGAGAAGGGGCACGCTTACTGAACTGATTACAAGATATCCAAACATGGAGGACGGTGTGGTTGGCGCAAACAGATCGGGCCATGTGCGTGCATGAGCCGGGCAGAAGGGGATAAGAGGACCGTGACACCTGTAGCTACGGGGATGTGCATATCAGTGGAGGGTTGCCACTTTAGGACGTGATACATCCTACGGTAGGGCCAGCACAGAGTATCTACGCAGATTAGGGAGCCGATCGATTAGGGTAATAGTTAGGGTACATTTGGATGTATGCCTTAGTTTACCACCTTATAGTGGAAGGGATCAACCCATTCTTGATATACTAGTATTTGTGTAGAGTAATCATTAGGGAAGCGTATTCATCCTATCCTGTTTACCTTGTCATACCTACCTTTATGAAGTTATCTCTCTCTCTCTCTTATCCACTTTATATGCTTGTCATGCTACTTTTATTTATTTACTTAATAAAAGTAACTAGACTCGCCAGACTTTATGTTTGACCCTTTTTCTTTCCTCTTCTTTCTTCCATTCCCTCCTCCCCCGGTTCCTAGGAAAGGAATTCTCAGGCTTAGTCAAGACTCGGTTATCATCTTGTAGGAGCTGCTTTTGAAGTATAGCTCAAGTTCTTCTCTCTACTATGGCTTAGCTCTTTTGTTTAGGGAATTATGTTTTTATATACTTATGTACCCTGATGGTACAAGGCAGAAGTTATATTATTGTAATGGTTTTAGTGACTTATGGTATTTTGAACCATGATGTAATGATTTATGTTTGAAATAAAAATTTGAAATTCCGCTGCTATCTTATTTATATCTATCTTGTAATATTCTGTGACTGTTTACCAATAACGCTTAACGAAACTTAATGCGTTCCTTTAGTGAGTGACATTAACAGACGTGGGGTGCCACACTACGTGATTCAATAGGTTTTGTAATGCTTTGACACAGTTTGGGTTCCAACAAAGTTGCAAATCAAAGAGAGGAATGCACTTGTCGGTCTCTATGGATATAAATCGAATAAAAGCGTCTACCTTCATGTTCAGGGTTTGTATGTCTTTGACCTTTCGAGGCTCCTGAATGTTTCAAATGGCTTTTATTTTCACGAGGTTGACTTCAATCCCTTGAGAATTGATGATGAAATCCAAAAGTTTCCCTGATGCAACGTCAAAAGAGCAGTTCAAAGGGTTGAGTTTCATCTCATATCAGTAGAGAACGCTGAAAATATCCACCAAGTCCTCTACATTGTTGGTTGATCGTCACAATTTTATGAGCATGTCATCTATGTAAACCTCCATCGACCTCCCAATTTGTTCTTTAAACATGCGCTTACCTAATCACCAGTATGTTGCTTCGGCATTCTTCAACCTAAATGACATGATAACATAACAGTACAGTCTGAGATCTGTATTAAAATTAATATGCTTCTAGTCTGGTAAATGTGTCGCAATATGGGTGTAACAGGACTAAGCATCAATAAAGGAGAGAAGCTCGTGTCCATCTATAAAGTCCATAAGATGATTGATTCTTGGAAGTATATCTTTAGGACATGCCTTGTTCAAGTCAAAAAAATCAATGCTTGTCCTCCACTTTTCTTTGGACATCTTCACAAGAATCACATCGAGGTATAATGAATCCTGGATAAATCCATTGCTCTTGAGCATCTTGACTTCTTCCTTCAATGTCACTGACCTCTCTGAACAAGGCATACACCACTTCTGCTTCACTAGGACATAATTTGGGTTAATGTTGAGTGTGTGGCTTATGATGGTCGGTGATATCCCATACATGTAAGTATTAGTCTTGGAAAACATGTCAAGTCTTGCACGTAAAAAATTGATTAATTCCCTCATTCGGAGGGGTACTTGACAGGATCCTATTTTCAAGACCTAGAAGGGTCATCATTATCAATGGTAATCACCACCGTTGTCTCGTTAGGGTTCACACTTTAGTATACTGACTCTTCGTTTTTTTAAGATCAATGTCTTTGAATTAAAGTATATATTGTCTAGGATAGGATTTTCCTTTTATTTGCTAAACTTTAACGTAAAGGAAAGTATCAGTAGTTTTTCCCTTCTCCTTACTGCGGTCGTTTTTCTATTTATCCAAGAAGCATGCCCATCCTACTACTGGATCTCCTCATATGACCCCAAATCCATTCATAGTTTGGAATTTCAAAAGCAGACACCAAGGAGCGAAGCAGGCTATAATTCAACTAGGGTCGGTTCACCCAAAAAAGCATTATATGGAGAGTCAATATCCAGCACATAACCTATGATGATCCACACTCTCCTCCCATTTCCCTTACTATGCAAGATAGTTAATTCAACCAAACCTAACAGTTCTTTTGAGATCCATTTAAAACATGTATTCCGGCATTACATGGCTTTAATTCTTTAGAATCCAGCATCATATGGTTGTAGGCTCTTTTAAACAAAATATTTAAGGAACTCTCAAGTCAACAAGGATTTTTCGTACTAAGCCTGGGCCAATCATAACTGAAATCACTAGAGGATCAATATTGGGGGCCTTCACTTCCTTTACATCTCTATTATGGAAGATGATATCATCGGTCATCTTCCTCCGAAGCCTTACAGGAACAACCTCATATGTAGTGTTGCATTCTTCAACCTCAACATACTTCATTCCATTAACGTACTGTTCCATTATACGTAGACTGAAACCAACCAATTTTACCCTCTGACTATAGTGTTAATAATGATACCTTTTTTCTTTTAATGGGTGACATCTCCAAGAGCCACCTAACCTTGACGATTGGGGTTCGAAGTCCCTTGCCCCTTGCCCCTTTCCCTATCCCTTAGGGCCACTCTGTACTAATCCAGTTTTCCATCTCAAAATAAGTATTCCACGATGTCACAAAGATGACGACACTCATTAGTTGTGTGGTGTAAATCTCTTAAAATAGACAAACTTCTTGATCTATTTCTCCGTCTGAATAGACTCTCTCGGTGTAGTTTTTTGTAGTGCATCGTGTTATAGGTATCTAGGTATACATTCTCCAATGAATCATTCAACGGTGTGCTATTTTCCAAATTCTGAAATTTGGGTTACTTCTTAGCATCCCTTTTCTAATCGTGGCCTCGTCCATTGTCAGCTCTTTGCTGGTTGCCACTTCTTTTGTTCTATTTCTAAACATTAACCTGAAATTTTCTACAATATTCTCCTAGCTTCCTCACTGTCACATTACTCTGTATTCCCTCACTCACAAGGTCATAAATCCTTCTTTTTCGAGTACTTTTCACTTCCTTGATGCGTAATAACTGGTTAGCCTTCTCATATAAATTATTTAGAGTAGATAGAGGGTTTACAGTTAGCCATTTCCCAAGATTCATATCGGGGTCAACGAATACTACCATTAATTTTGTTTTGTCGCTAGAGTTACTAACTTCGGTGACAACAGTGTTGAAGCACTTAAGATAATCCTTAAGTAAATTCACATGAGTTTGGTTCCCATGAGATAGGGTCATGACATGCTTTGACTTGGCAGGTGCAGAAGAGCATCAAATGGAAGCACATATTTGGGCAGTAGTCTTGTAAACCAATGAGAGCTATGCCATCAAGATAGATCAGAAAGGCTTTGTAGTTTACAACATCAGTGCTTAGGCCAATTCACTATATCACTGATATCGCATCAGAGGTTGATGAGGGCCAATTTTTCCCAAGTAATGAGAAATTTATGGTATGCTAAATCTTTACGGGAATTCAGTGGTCATGATATCATCAACAAATGGGGGTATGGTTGTGGTCCATCCCGTAATCTTCATTATCATAACCTCAACTATCATTTATGATCTGCGTCATTGTACTAGTTAATTCCGGATTGGTAAGAAAAGGTTCATACTTTGAATCGTCATCACGCCTAGGCCTACTTGCCTCCCTAGTAAGCAACGCCACTTGCGCTGCCATTTGGGCAATGATTCCTTAATCCTTGTTGTCCCAGTCAATCACAAGACGCAAGGGTTGAAGCGTGGAAGCTCGAGATGGTTCAGGTGCATCGTGATCATGTGACGAAGTAGGAGCCATTGATCTTTGGGAGGAAGGTTCCATCGGTTCGGTACGGCTTACTCAAATCAGGGTGATAGGAGCAAATGGCTCCAGTTCGGCATGCCTGACCAAAAGAGTACTGAACCGTAGTGGTTGATTTAGATCAAGCATTCTTCTGGCATGTTGTGCTTCTCTATTTTTTCCTAACAATAACGATTATTTAGATTGATGACATGGTGCAGTAGGAGCTCTCTGACCCTTGCAGTCATTCCATTGCGTTGTCATCCTATTCATGTCTAATATCAGTGCAATTGAGATGAACAAACTATTTTTGTTTTTTCTAACACGGCATTTTCTATCAAGATAGTAGTATGAAAAAAAGGTTATTTCCAACTTGATCTTCTTTGTCAGTAGTGCATTTCAGTGTCACAAACCATTTTCTTCCAACTAGAAGCCTTTTTCTGATATTTCTCTTACAAAGAAAAGAGTACAAAAAACAACTTTGGGATTGCTAAACCATAGACGAGATAAATATAAAAAGCAACAAAGTCATCACAGTATTTATCATATAATTGTTCATTCAACGTGTTAGCAGTCTCATTCAATTTCGTCATAAGTGTCATGAAAATGTCACGTGCCACAAATTAGAAACTGGCGCAAGAGTAGTAGGTGACATAGTTGCGGTTGTTGCAATGGCATTTCCAGCATTAGCATACTGTTGATTCCTATAATCTTAAGAATGAGTGCTAGAAGGTGGTAAGGAAAAATCTAGAAGAGGATCTTCTCAACGAACTTGAAATCCTTTATTAGATAAAAAAATTCGAAAGCTTGAGAATCCAATATTATCAGTGAAAGCACCAAAAATGTTGACATAAAATGGTTCAACACCCTAGAATCTATGAATGTAGAATAAAGTGAAGAAAATAAATGAAAAATAAGAAAACGTTGTGTTATAGTGGTCAACCTACATCCACTTGACAATATTCGCTAATTATCACTAGGGTTAGGATTGCTTGAATCCCAAGTATTGATGAATGAAGTAAGTAAATTGTGTAAAAAGGTGAAGAAGTCCCGTTGGTGTCCCTTAGGGAGGTATTTATAGAGAAGTTCATATTTGGGTCGGCATGACACTGGGTGGGAGAAATTAGGTATACTGAAAGTAGAAAGAAACGTGTTGTGAAGTAGTGGGAGGTCATGGCCACATCAACCACGTCTCTTGGTTCGGGTTGGCATGCCTCGGTTTGGTATATGTCATGACAAATCATGGGGTCATATTGATGATGTTATTTACCTTACCGAGTTTGAAGGGCTAAACCAAGAAGGCAGAGTTAGGGCTCCAATCCAGGGGAAGGCCGACCCAAAATTGTGTGCTTCACATGCTTGACTTTGTAGACCAAATTGAAGTCCTACCAACCTAAGTTATCTTTCCTTTGAGCATTTGGTACTTGTCTTCAATTGAATTTTGATAATGAGCGATCTGAATTCGAGAGGTTGAATACATGATAGCCTTATCAAAAGGCTGGTCAATAGGTCTCATTATTAGTTATAATAGTTCTTGGAAAACCAAGTAGATATATGATGTTTCAGATGGTAAAGTTGATCACCCTCTTTGCCAAAATCATGGTTAATGGTTCAGCTTACACCCACTCATAAAACAGTCCACTACTACAATGGCGTTCATTACACTATCTTTGGAGATTGGGACAGTGCCAATGATGCCAATACCTCAAATTGAAAAAAGCCATGGACTGGCCATTTAGATAAGTTGAGTTAGTGGAGCTCTTAAAAATCTTGACAAACCATTAGTATTCGTCACAACATCTATATTATTAGCTAAATCTTGATTAATAATAAGTTAGAAGTAGTCATACTCAAGTATCTTTTTGGCCAAAGTCTGCTTCTCTGTGTGGTCTCCGCACGCACCTTCGTGCAGTTTTTGCAACACTCGTTTGGAATCATAGTACGCTACAAACTAGAATAGAGGGACAAAAATTTATTTTCTAAACAATGTGCCTTCTTGGAAAATATATCGAGTGGCATGGCGTAAGAATGCACGCTTCTCACTCTTTCAGTCAAGTAAGGTACTTGAAGCAAGAAATTCTTAATGCGAGTCATCTAGGATTCCTTTTTGGGCTCTGTGGTCAATGCCCAACCAGCTTCCATTTGGTTTATATTCTTAATGTTTCAGCGGGAACAACTCTATTTCCGAGCATTCCCCGAACTGACCAACTTAGACGATGAATCAATTTTTCGTTCTGGTTATACAGAATATGCAACACGAAATAATATTCAAACTTGGATGGTTTCTCATGAACCCGATTAAGATATGAAGCAAGTCATGCTCCCTTGGCCTGAGACTCCTTCAAGACTTAACATACTACAACTAAGAGTCACAGAAGATTTGAGACTTTACACCAAAATCTTGAGCAATTTGAAGCACGGCGGTTTAGGCTCTGTATTTTGCTTCATTTTTCGTTTTTGGGAAGTCCTATTTCAAATCATAATAGATTGATCATTCCTTAGGAGTTAAAAGACTGATTCTAGTGCCATAACAACGGTCGTTGTGAGCTCTATTCGTAAACATTTTCCGACAGATAGGACGCAACACTGCCTTTTGTGATATCATCTAGGACAATGAATTCAGCAATAAAATAGGCCAATATTAGTCTCTGAATGGCTCTTCAAAGGGTAGAAGTGATGTCGAACTGGCTTAGTTCAATATTTTGTTTAAGGATCCTCTCAGGCATCTCTAGTCGTTGGAGGATTTGTTGTATGACTACTTAGTGTACATCTTGATTGGATGACCCAGGAAGTAGTACGTAATAACCCGGAAATCCGAGCCAATTTAAAATTTTTATTTTGGCAATTTTAGCGAATTTTGATTATTTAAAATGAATTATTTTAAATAATAACGATTAGAAATTTATTTGGAATAGAATTCGAACGTATATATTTATTCGAATCGTCGTTAGAATATAAATATTTATTTATATATATAAAAGGAATTGAAAATGGCGCGGTAGTTCGATAATTCGATTTCAAAATTCAAATGAATGTACCGGGTGCAAAATAAACCGGATTTTAGTGAAACAAAAAATATTTGAATCTAATTGAGAATATCATTCCAACGAATCAGAAAAATTGAAATTTCATAGCGGGGATCAAAAGTTTTGTCCAATTGAAATTTCAGAATACTCGCTATGGAATTTTGGCCCTTAAAAATGGTCATTTTGCAAACGACCTCAGATTTTGACGAAACCACTTTTGTTGGATCCGCGATGTCAAATAATTGCTAGGTTTCAAATTTCCTAATTTTCTGATTCAATATGTGAGCATGGCATGAGAAAACGCGTTTGACCAATTTTAGTTGATTTTAATCGACTGGAAAATGGCCATTTTTCAAATGGTCTCAGAATTCGATGAAATTAGTTTTGTTAGGACCGTATCGTCAATACGAAGCTAGAAAATATTTTTTTGGAATTTTTCGAGTTAGTATGTGACCCCAGTAAATCGAAATGCGCGTTCAAATTCAATATATAGAGTTATATCTTGATTTTGACGAAAACTGATCGAAACGATCGAACTAGCTTACGATACATATCCCATTGTGTTCGGAATGGGGGTAATTTGCTATGGACGATAGGCGGTGCGTCCCGTTTCGAGTCCAAGATTTTAAGTTGCTTTTTGAAATTAAAAATAAATAAAATAATATAAAAATTTACAAACCCCCCTCTTTCTTTCTCTTCCCCCGATTACACTTTCAACAGAAAAAAAGGGCGCTCGTGCCCTAGCCCTCCCGCCGCCGCCCAAGGCAGAGCCGATCACGTCGCCCCCCACTCAATGGCGACGCCGAACCCCACCTCTCCCTCTCGCGCCTCCCTCCCCTCGACCTTCCTCTGCATCCGACCTCTCCCTCCTCTCTTCAAAACCGCCGAGCCCCCCGCCCCCTTAGTCCACCACCGCCTCCACGCACCCGACCGAGACCCCCCTGCCTCCTCCTCTCATCCGAGCGCAGGCGAACCCTTCCCCCCTAACCCCCTGTAAGTTTTCTTAATTTAATTTAATTCGTTTATTTTCTATGAACAAAGTATGGACCTGATTTTATATAGGTATAAAACTATATTTTTATAAGTAGAAAAACTATATTTTTATAAGTAGAAAGATTATAATTTTATTAGGAGTAAGGCAAAATTTTTATATAGTATAGAGGATAAAAATATGATTTTTATATCATAGAAAGGATAAAAATATGATTTTTATATTTTAGAAAGAATAAAAATTTGATCTTTAATTCATAGAAGAGATAAAGGAATGATTTTTATAATGAAATCGCGAAAAGATTACATCTTTGAAGTAGGAAAGATATGATTTTTATATTATAAAAATAATAAAAATATGACCTTTATTATATGAACATCGTAGTAAAAATAGAATTTTTATCTATATAGTAGCAGTGTAAAAATGTGATTTTTATATACATAGCAAGAATATAAAAATGTGATTTTTATATATGTAGTGACTACGGGCAACAAAAGTGACAAAAGGCGAGAACGACGAAGATTTCCACATAAGAAGAGTCGTGGTATTGGATTAGCTAGTCGGTGAGAACTACTCACTTTAAATTTTCTTTTTCTAGTTAAAATATATACTAGGATGCAGACGGTGTTTAGTAGCACCCGACACCCGTCGTCCACAGACCATGGACGGCTTGTATGCTTGTTTGTTTGATTTTGATGTGTAGTTAATTGTGTGATGTGATGTGAAATAAAATAAAATATTTATATAGTTAAAAATATTTTATAGTTGAAAATAGAATTTTTAATGTGTATATAAAATAAATATTTATAAACAAATCAGAGATTTTTTTATATACACTGATTTGATTGATATTGATTGGGACGATAAATTTTGCACATCGCCCAACTACACAAATAAAATCCGTGTTTGATTGTTTGAAAACCCCACATGGATATGGGGATGATATATGACATACACTAGTCCCAATGATTAGCTGTATGTCGATCGATTGATTGACAGGCTGTTATAAGCGTTAAATATTTATATTTGATGCTTATACAGTGTAGAACGCACTCTGGATGATAGTTGATTATTTATCGTTGTTATTTTATACATGTGTTGTAAAAAAATCCATCTAATTAACATTATATGGTAATTGATTGGGCCTCATTCCAGTTTTGAAATAGAAATATTTGAAAAAGAAATATTTGAAATAGAATATTTGAAAATAGAAATATATGAAGCCGTGTTGATTAGATTGACGCCATTTTGACGTGAACGATATTTATATCGATTTTATTCAATTTTCAATGTATATTGAAAGTGATATCGAAATTCGAATTATATTGAAATGAATTGAAATTCGAATTATATTGAAAGGAATTGAAATTCGAATCAAATCGAAATTTAATAGAATTGAATCCAAATTGAAATTGAAAAGAATTGAATTCAAATTGAAATTGAATAGAATTGAATTCGAATTGAAATTGAATAGAATTGAATTCGAATTGGAATTGAATTAATTTGAAATTCAAATTGAATTGAAAACGAACTGAAATTGAATTAAAAATCGATTTGAATTGAAATCAATTTGAAAGGAATTTAAAACGAATATATAAGGAAAAATTCAACTTTGATTTGAATTTGAAATGAAGTTGAAATCATTTCGAAAATGAATTTAAAACGATTTATAATATACGTTTAAAAGGAAATCGACGAAGTATATATTATATATATTATATATATAATATAATGGCCTGAATAGAACGCGCCGCGCCGCGGCAGTTCGTGAATTTCGACCATTGACTTCGAATGGATATTACGGGAGATCCGACCGTCGGATTCTCCTAAAACCGGAACCGTTGGGTTCGTATCGAAAAGAGATTTCTAATGAATATTAGAGATTAGAAATCTAACAGTAGGATTTGGAATTATGTCCAAATCAAATTTGGAAAAGGTCGCTATAAGTGCAGTTCGATGGCCGTTGATGGAAGTCGACTGTACGGGCCTTGATAAAATTATTAAAAATATTAATAATTAGTGTAAAATCATAAGAAATGATTTGGGAAGAATTGGGATGATAAACTCCATATTTGAAAAGATAAAAATAGATTTTTATCGAAATGAACTAATTCTGAACTAGAATTATAATCCTATTTACTTTTAAAATAAATAAAGTGGATTTGAAAGGGTTTTGAAAATAACCAGAATTTCCAATTCGTGAATTGGAATG
The DNA here is from genome assembly GCA_030737875.1 of Allium sativum. NCBI lineage: Eukaryota > Viridiplantae > Streptophyta > Magnoliopsida > Asparagales > Amaryllidaceae > Allium > Allium sativum. Next base: position 957,270,127 of record CM060909.1, read on the forward strand.
GATTTGAATCGAAATTGTCTTCGGAATATTTTGATGTTGGGTTTCGTGATTATACAGTTATTGTTATGGAAATTTGAAAGATATATTTATATCGTTATTTCCAATACGATATTTGTTGGTCGTAGAATTTGATATTGAATATAAGCTGATATATTTTCTATTCAGAGCCTTGTATTTAATATCAAATGGGATTTGGGTTTGTCGTGAATGGTGTCTTCATTAACACAGTTCTTAAACCCAGTTGAGAAAAAGGTTAAATCTATTTATTTAGATTTAATGAAGTGTACCAATTAAATAATATTTAATTGGAATTGAATTGGTATTGATTTTTGGGTTTATCGTGAACAGTGTTTTAAATAACACTTGTTCTTTAACCCGATAATTAATGGAATGTGATTTTGGGTTGTCGTGAACGGTATCTTCAATAATACTGTTCTTAGACCCAAAGGAGTTAAGAAAATCAGAAACTAACTAGAGATTAGTTAAGTTAAATGGTTTCTGGGGTATTGATCTGATGTTGGTTTCGGCCTTCGGGGTTAATACTTAGGGAATTGCTCACTTGCTAGTTTACGGTTAGGGACTGATTGAAATGTGATGTGATTTTGGGGTTTATCGTGAACCATGTTTTAAATGACACTGATTCTTTAACCCAGTCAAAGATTAAAACTAAGTGGAGTTTTAATGAATCTTTAATTAGATTGCAAAGATCGAGAATGGAGTATCACCAGTTTTGCTCCAGGCGATAGTTAAATCTTTAATTAGATTTGAACGTGAAATGGTAATTGAATTTACCGATAACACCGTGGTGTTAGATATGAAGTATTACCAGTTTTACTTCATGGGATGAATAGGTTGGGATTGGGAAATAAAATAAATGATTACTTCGGTGTGATTCGCTGATCCCGACTAGTTTGATTTGATATTCAAAAGGAGATTAATGAATAAATTTAAAAGAATTTATCTTTGATAAAATTAATGGGAACCTTTCCCTAAGAAAGTGAAATTCAGAAAATAATTGTAGGTTAGCTAAGATGGGTGGTTTCCTGGGTATTAGTCTGATGTTGGTTTCGGCCTTCGGGGTTAATATTTGAGGAATTATTCACTTGCTAATTTACGGTTAGTGACTGATGAATTGGAATGAGGCGTATGTTGTGTTTGTGTAACATTTGTTTATTATATACGCGAGTTATTCAGAAAGACCGGGTTTATCCCATTCTGAATAACTGATTCGACGATTAATCGAGGATGAAGACGATGGTTGAAGACTGGAGGTCTTCACGTCGTTTGGATAATTACTGATGATCTTGATTGGGCTGTACACCCAAGAGGAGGGAATCAGTTAGTGGTCGTCCAGACGTACTTGGAGATCTATGGATATGCGGGGTACTAGGTGCATCCGGTTTCGTTCAGACCCAGAACGAACTTGTAAATGGACTGTGTGTCTGACATTGGATTTCAGTCTGAGTGATTGATTTTCTATTAAATATATATATATATATATATATTTCTGTTTAGCGACGGAGAATTTATTCTCTTGCTTAACGCCCTTCTCTGAGACGTACGAGCTCAGGGGTTATATATTAATGGATATCCATTGCATGGAGTGAATTGCCTGTGTGGCATGCCTAAGTGGCAATTGATCAAGGCTCCTGTTGAAAACTAGAGTCTTGTAGTTGATGATCAAAGTACGGCCTTTGTGGCGTAGCTTTGTGTAGCGTTGATTCGTGAGCCTCACACCCCGGTAGTGAACCAGAAATGGGAGAAGGATCCAGGGAGAACATGCGTCTCTTTCTAGCTAGAAGTGGCGTCAGTGGTTTTACACGCCCTGACGAGTTTGACTTATGTGGTTGTTGCTGTTGCGAGGCGCCTCGGATATATCGGTCGTTCTCGAACCGATGGAGTCATTCGTTGGCTCATTTACGCCTCATAGGGCGTGGAGACGTAGTGTTCAGGATTTCGTCTAATCCACATCAGTGGACCGGCCCTGTGGCTCCAAGGGACGATGCGTTCTGTTCCTGAGACATGGGCTAGATTGTCTCGAATCGGTAGAGGACTATCTTTTGCCTCTGTTCACAGACGGAAGTCCAATTTCCAAATACGTGTTTTTGCGGTTTTAATTGTAGAACTAGTATGGCGACATGATATATGGTACCCATGCCGCCTATGATTGATATTTACGATTGTATATAAAATCAGAAACTAACTGGAAACGAGCTAAGATGGGTGGTTTCCTGGGTATTGGTCTGATGTTGGTTTCGGCCTTCGGGGTTAATACTTAGGGAATCATTCTCTTACTAATTTGCGGTTGGAGTCTGATTAAGAATAAAAAAAATTCACGTATCAAGCATTCTTTGGCTATTATAAGGTAAAACCCTATCCTCCGGCTTGCATTGCATTGTGTGATGGGACCTGGGTCTTATAACAGCTTCATTTTTCTTTATTTAGCATTGCGCTGTTTGTTTTTATGCACTGGTGTTCTTGGGAGGAAACCCGTTCCGTGTTATACGGCGTGGTCCCTTGATTTACCGAATTTAAAAAAATAAAGATCAATAACTGTTTTAGTTCTCACACCAGTCCCATGACTGACCTGGAGTTTATTATTTTAACCTAAACTCTGGGTGCCCCTATTTTCGACACGGGCAGCTAGTAGTTTTGGTTTTGCAGATTTATATTCACAGGATCTTGGTTTACAGCTGGAACGATATCCGGAAAGCTTTGTATCCGTATATCTCCTTCAGTTGTATTTTGTATTATTTTCCGCTGCTAGGTAATTTATTGTAATCTCTGATATTTATCGAATGTATTTTATTTGTTAATACTCTGTATATTCTTGTATTCTGATGGAATTGTTGTAATTAACAATGAAATGTTCTTCTGTCTGCATTCTATTTTGTCGTGTTCTCAAAACAATCAGGCGTTTCGAACGGTCTTGATCGGTTTAGCGACTGATTCAGATCGAGCGGAATTTCTGGTCGTTACAACGTGGTATCAGAGCTTTGGTTTACAAAGCTCAGAGAACAAGACACATTAGAACCAAACGAAGGAATTCATCAGAGATTGGATTAGTAATATCTAATGAGAATGACTCGTTAGAGATGGGATCAGCAGTATCCTAGAACGGGTGTGAAGAGTATATCTTTAAAGTGAAAACAAATTTTGTTTTGAAAATTTAAATTGTTTTATACGTATTTGAATAATTATTTATATTGAATTTGGACAATCCAGTATATACATATACGTCTGATCCACGGGTATTCGAAGTTTTAATATACTGGATAGATATAGAATCACACTCTAGTCGCCCGGAGAAGATACTGATGATTGAGATCTCATCATCAGTGTTTTTGTTCGAGTTTTGAAAGTGGGATTTCTATATATTTCCATTAGACTGGTGTGAGAACCAAAATTAGATAGGGCTTATTGTTTTGATTAGGCATCAAAAAATCTGATTTTTGACTATGTATCAAAGTTATGAATTTGAAACGTTAATCAATTAATTGATTGATGGTTGTGTTGTTTGATTATTGTTGTGATTGATTAAACGTTGAAAATTTAGCCAAATTGAACCAAATAGTGAGTGTATTGAAAATTTGCCGCATTTGCATGCATGTACATGTATATCCATTGAACAGGTCATAGCAAGGAGGCTAGAGCAGAAGAATAAAATTGTTTGCCCGACAAATAGGTACATGTTTACCATAATTTACTGTTTTGTTTGGGTGATGATGATTTTATGAGCCGATTGGCTAGCCGCTTCGCTTTTTCTTTTTCTTTTGGATTGAAGAAGGCCATGGGAGGCTATATGAAATATCCCGAAGTCCCCGGTGCTGGGGAGGTTCTGGCGAAATTTTTCGAAAATTTAGGGTGTTAGCCAAATTTTTGAAAAATTTGAAAAGTTCTTAGAAACTGAAAAGCTGAACAACTTAAGCCGTAATGAAAATAATGGAAGTTGAGTTGGTTTGTTAAATAACTTTTGGCTTCGTTCCTTTTCGGGGACGAAAAGTTTTAAGTGGGGGAGATTGTAATAACCCGGAAATCCGAGCCAATTTAAAATTTTTATTTTGGCAATTTTAGCGAATTTTGATTATTTAAAATGAATTATTTCAAATAATAACGACGAGAAATTTATTTTGAATAGAATTCGAACGTATATATTTATTCGAATCGTCGTTAGAATATAAATATTTATTTATATATATAAAAGGAATTGAAAATGGCGCGGTAGTTCGATAATTCGATTTCAAAATTCAAATGAATGTACCGGGTGCAAAATAAACCGAATTATAGTGAAACCAAAAATATTTGAATATAATTGAGAATATCTTTCCAACGAATCAGAAAAATTGAAATTTCTTAGTGGGGATCAAAAGTTATGTCCAATTGAAATTTCAAAATATTCGCTTTGGAATTTCGGCCCTTAAAAATGGCCATTTTGCAAATGACCTCGGATTTCGACGAAACCACTTTTGTTGGATCCACGATGTCAAATAATTTCTAGGTTTCAAATTTCGTAATTTTCCGATTCAATATGTGAGCGTGGCATGGGAAAACACGTTTGACCAGTTTCAGTTGATTTAAATCGACTTGAAAATGGCCATTTTTCAAACGGTCTCAGAATTCGATGAAATTAGTTTTGTTAGGACCGTATCGTGAATACGAAGCAAGAAAATATTTTTCTGGAATTTTTCGAGTTATTATGTGACCCCAGTAAATTGAAATGCGCGTTCAAATTCAATATATAGAGTTATATGTTGATTTTGACGAAAACTGATTGAAACGATCGAATCTGCTTACGATATATATCCCATTGTGTTCGGAAAGGGGGTAATTAGCTATGGACGACAGGCGGTGGGTCCCGTTTCGAGTCCGAGATTTTAAGTTGCTTTTTGAAATTAAAAATAAATAAAATAATATAAAAATTTACAAAACCCCCCCTCTTTCTTTCTCTTCCCCCGATTACACTTTCAACAGAAAAAAAAAGGGCGCTCGTGCCCTAGCCCTCCCGCCGCCGCCCAAGGCGGCGCCGATCACGTCGCCCCCCCTCAACGGCGACTCTGAACCCCACCTCTCCCTCTCGCGCCTCCCTCCCCTCGACCTTCCTCCGCATCCGACCTCTCCCTCCTCTCTTCAAAACCGCCGAGCCCCCCTAGTCCACCACCGCCTCCAGCGCCTCCACCCGCCCGACCGAGACCCCCCGCCTCCTCCTCTCATCCGAGCGCAGGCGAACCCTTCCCCCCTAACCCCCTATAAGTTTTCTTAATTTAATTTAATTCGTTTATTTTCTATGAACAAAGTATGAACCTGATTTTATATAGGTATAAAACTATATTTTTATAAGTAGAAAAACTATATTTTTATAAGTAGAAAGATTATATTTTTATTAGGAGTAAGGCGAAATTTTTATATAGTATAGAGGATAAAAATATGATTTTTATATCATAGAAAGGATAAAAATATGATTTTTATATTTTAGAAAGAATAAAAATTCGATCTTTAATTCATAGAAGAGATAAAGGAATGATTTTTATAATGAAATAGCGAAAAGATTACATCTTTGAAGTAGGAAAGATATGATTTTTATATTATAAAAATAATAAAAATATGACCTTTATTATATGAACATCGTAGTAAAAATAGATTTTTTATCTATATAGTAGCAGTGTAAAAATGTGATTTTTATATACATAGCAAGAATATAAAAATGTGATTTTTATATATGTAGTGGCTACGGGCAACGAAAGTGACAAAAGGCGAGATCGACGAAGATTTCCGCATATGAAGAGTCGTGGTATTGGATTAGCTAGTTGGTGAGAACTTCTAACCTTAAATTTTCTTTTTCTAGTTAAAATATATACTAGGATGCAGACGGTGTTTAGTAGCACCCGACACCCGTCGTCCACAGACCATGGACGGCTTGTATGCTTGTTTGTTTGATTTTGATGTGTAGTTAATTGTGTGATGTGATGTTAAATGAAATAAAATATTTATATAGTTAAAAATATTTTATAGTTGAAAATAGAATTTTTAACGTGTATATAAAATAAATATTTATAAACAAATCGGAGATTTGTTTATATACACTGATTTGATTGATATTGATCGGGACGATAAATTTTACACATCGCCCAACTGCACAAATAAAATCCGTGTTTGATTGTTTGAAAACCCCACACGGGTATGGGGTTGATATATGACATACACTAGTCCCAATGATTAGCTGTATGTCGATTGATTGACAGACTGTTATAAGCGTTAAACATTTATATTTGATGCTTATACAGTGTAGAACGCACTCTGGATGATGGTTGATTATTTATCGTTGTTATTTAATGCATGTGTTGTAAAAAAATCCATATAATTAACATTATATGGTAATTGATTGGGCCTCATTCCAGTTTTGAAATAGAAATATTTGAAATAGAATATTTGAAAATAGAAATATATGAAGCCGTGTTGATTAGATTGACGCCATTTTGACGTGAACAATATTTATATCGATTTTATTCAATTTTCAATGTATATTGAAAGTGATATCGAAATTCGAATTATATTGAAATGAATTGGAATTCGAATTATATTGAAAGGAATTGAAATTCGAATCAAATTGAAATTGAAAAGAACTGAATTCAAATTGAAATTGAAAAAATTGAATTCAAATTGAAATTGAATAGAATTGAATTCAAATTGAAATTGAATAGAATTGAATTCAAATTGGAATTGGAATTGAATTAATTTGAAATTCAAATTGAATTGAAAACGAACAGAAATTGAATTAAAAATCGATTTTAATTGAAATCAATTTGAAAGGAATTTAAAACGATTTTATAAGGAAAAATTCAACTTTGATTTGAATTTGAAATGAAGTTGAAATCATTTCGAAAACGAATTTAAAACGATTTATAATATACGTTTAAAAGGAAATCGACGAAGTATATATTATATATTATATATATATATAATATAATGTCCTGAATAGAACGCGTCGCGTCGCGGCAGTTCGTGAATTTCGACCATTGACTTCGAATGAATATTACGGGAGATCCGACCGTCGGATTCTCCTAAAACCGGAACCGTTGGGTTCGTATCGAAAAAAGCTTTCTAATAAATATTAGAGATTAGAAATCTAATGGTTGTATTTGGAATTATGTCCAAATCAAATTTGGAAAAGGTCGGATTAAGTGCAGTTCGATGGCCGTTGATGGATGTCGACTGTACGGGCCTTGATAAAATTATTAAAAATATTAATAATTAGTGTAAAATCATAAGAAATGATTTGGGAAGAATTGGGATGAAAAACTCCATATTTGAAAAGATAAAAATAGATTTTTATCTAAATGAACTAGTTTTGAACTAGAATTATAATCCTATTTATTTTTAAAATAAATAAAGTGGATTTGAAAGGGTTTTGAAAATAACCAGAATTTCAAATTCGTGAATTGGAGTGGATTTGAATAGAAATTGTCTTCGGAATATTTCGATGTTGGGTTTCGTGATTATACGGTTATTGTTATGGAAATTTGAAAGATATATTTATATCGTTATTTCCAATACGATATTTGTTGGTCGTAGAATTTGATATTGAATATAAGCTGATATATTTTCTATTCAGAGCCATGTATTTAATATCAAATGGGATTTGGGTTTGTCGTGAATGGTGTCTTCATTAACACCGTTCTTAAACCCAATTGAGAAAAAGGTTAAATCTTTTTATTTAGATTTAATGAATTGTACCAATTAAATAATATTTAATTGGAATTGAATTGGTATTGATTTTTGGGTTTATCGTGAACAGTGTTTTAAATAACACTTGTTCTTTAACCTGATAATTAATGGAATGTGATTTTGGGTTGTAGTGAACGGTATCTTCAATAATACTGTTCTTAGACCCAAAGGAGTTAAGAAAATCAGAAACTAACTGGAGATTAGTTAAGTTGAATGGTTTCTGGGGTATTGATCTGATGTTGGTTTCGGCCTTCGGGGTTAATACATAGGGAATTGCTCACTTGCTAGTTTACTGTTAGGGACTGATTGAAATGTGATGTGATTTTTGGGTTTATCGTGAACCGTGTTTTAAATGACACTGATTCTTTAACCCAGTCAAAGATTAAAACTAAGAGGAGTTTTAATGAATCTTTAATTAGATTGAAAAGATCGAGAATGGAGTATCACCAGTTTTGCTCCAGGCGATAGTTAAATCTTTAATTAGATTTGAACGTGAAATGGTAATTAAATTTACCGATAACACCGTGGTGTTAGATATGAAGTATCACCAGTTTTACTTCATGGGATGAATAGGTTGGGATTGGGAAATAAAATAAATGATTACTTCGGTGTGGTTCGCTAATCCCGACTAGTTTGATTTGATATTCAAAAAGAGATTAAAGAATAAATTTAAAAGAATTTATCTTTGATAAAATTGATGGGAACCTTTCCCTAAGAAAGTGAAATTCAAAAACTAACTGTAGGTTAGCTAAGATGGGTGGTTTCCTGGGTATTAGTCTGATGTTGGTTTCGGCCTTCGGGGTTAATATTTGGGGAATTATTCTCTTGCTAATTTACGGTTAGTGACTGATGAATTGGAATGAGGCGTATGTTGTGTTTGTGTAACATTTGTTTATTATATACGCTAGTTTTTCAAAAAGACCGGGTTTATCCCATTCTGAATAACCGATTCCACGATTAATCGAAGATGAAGACGATGGTTGAATACCGGAGGTCTTCACGTCGTTTGGATAATTACTGATGATCTTGATTGGGCCGTACACCCAAGAGGAGGGAATCAGTTAGTGGTCGTCCAGACGTACTTGGAGATCGAAGGATATGCGGGGTACTAGGTGCCTCCGGTTTCGTTCAAACTCAGAACGAACTTGTAAATGAACTGTGTGTCTGACATTGCATTTCAGTCTGTGTGATTGATTTCTGTTAAATATATATATATATATCTGTTTGGCGGTGGAGAATTTATTCTCTTGCTTAACGCCCTTCTCTGAGACGTACGAGCTCAGGGGTTATATATTGATGGATATCCATCGCATGGAGTGAATTGCCTGTGTGGCATGCCTAAGTGGCAATTGATCAAGGCTCCTGTTGAAAAGCAGAGTCGTGTAGTTGATGATCAAAGCACGGCCTTTGTGGCGTAGCTTTGTATAGCGTTGATTCGCGAGCCTCACACCCCGGTTGTGAACCAGAAACGGGAGAAGGATCCAGGGAGAACATGCGTCTCTTTCTAGCTAGAAGTGGCGTCAGTGGTTTTACACGCCCTGACAAGTTTGACTTATGTGGTTGTTGCTGTTGCGAGGCGCCTCGGATATATCGGTCGTTCTCGAACCGTTGGAGTCATTCGTTGGCTCATTTACACCCCATAGGGCGGGGAGACGTAGTGTTCAGGATTTCGTCTAATCCACATCGGTGGACCGGCCCTGTGGCTCCAAGGGACGATGCGTTCTGTTCCTGAGACATGGGCTAGATTGTCTCGAATCGGTAGAGGACTATCTTTTGCCTCGGTTCACAGATGGAAGTCCAATTTTCAAATACGTGTTTTTGCGGTTTTAATTGTATAACTAGTATGGAGACATGATATATGGTACCCATGCCGCCTATGATTAATATTTATGATTGTATATAAAATCAGAAACTAAATGGAAACGAGCTAAGATGGGTGGTTTCCTGGGTATTGGTCTGATGTTGGTTTCGGCCTTCGGGGTTAATACTTAGGGAATCGTTCTCTTACTAATTTGCGGTTGGAGTCTGATTAAGAATTAAAAAAATTTCACGTATCAAGCATTCTTTGGCTATTATAAGGTAAAACCCTATCCTCCGGCTTGCATTGCATTGTGTGATGGGACCTGGGTCTTATAACAGCTTCATTTTTCTTTATTTAGCATTGCACTGTTTGTTTTTATGCACTGGTGTTCTTGGGAGGAAACCCGTTCCGTGTTATACGGCGTGGTCCCTTGATTTACCGAACTTTAAAATAAAGATTAATAAATGTTTTAGTTCTCACACCAGCCCCATGACTGACCTGGAGTTTATTGTTTTAACCTAAACTCTGGGTGCCTCTATTTTCGACACGGGCAGCTAGTAGTTTTGGTTTTGCAGATTTATATTCACAGGATCCTGGTTTCTAGCTGGAACGATATCCGGAAAGCTTTGTATCCGTATATCTCCTTCAGTTGTATTTTGTATTATTTTCCACTGCTATGTAATTTATTGTAATCTCTGATATTTATCGAATGTATTTTATTTGTTAATACTCTGTATATTCTTGTATTCAGATGGAATTGTTGTAATTAACAATGAAATGTTCTTCTGTCTGCGTTCTATTTTGTCGTGTTCTCAAAACAATCAGGCATTTCGAACGGTCTTGATCGGTTTAACGACTGATTCAGATCGAGCGGAATTTCCGGTCGTTACATAGTAGTACAATTTCCTGCATGTAACCAGTAGATAATAGGACAACTGTTCAAGTTTTTGATAGGTCCATTCGGCTCCCATTAATCTTTTAGTAACATATACGATGGTCTTTGAATCCGGTGGTCCTCAAGCACATGTGCAGAGCTAATGATGTGATTGGATACCCCTAAATAACAATCATCCTCATGATCCACTACTTTGACTTGATAGGAGGTCTCTCCAAATTGCTCAAAGCTTATGGAATGCTTGGAAAAATTCTTTTGTACAAATGAAATTGTGAATTCCTCTCTTTATCAAAATGAAGAAATAAATGCGCTTGTATTTTTCTCTGGAGGTAAACCAACTGAAATTATCTACTTTCCCATTTATGTTGTGCACGTCTTTGATCTTGGTTGGAACCTGGATAGCAGTAATCTTCTCGGGGCTAACTTCAGTCCATCAAGAATGGATAATGAAATCCAATAATTTTTCAGATGCAACGCCCTAGAAGCAATTCAAGGGATTGACTTTCATGACAAGTTGGTGAAGAATGCTAAACATAACAGTACAACCGAAAGTATGTCTCTCCTGCATTCTGCCACCCAAATGACATCACAAAATAATAGTACAACCAAAGATGAATGATAAAAATCATGCGCTTCTGGTGCGGGACATGCAAGTGTACCTGGTTGGTCTAGAATAAGCGTCCATGAAAAATAATAGCTCATTTCTAGCTGTAGAGTCCATGAGTTTGTCAATTCTAGGAAGTGGAAAGCTGTCTTTGGGGCAGACTTTGTTTGAATTAGAATAGTATATGCACGTTTGCTGCTTTCCACTTGCCTTTTTCCCGAGAATTGGATTAGAAACCTAGTCAAAGTAGAGTGCATCTTGAATGACACTAATAAATCTAAGTTTATCCACTTCCTTCTTCACAGTGGTTGATCTTTTGGGAGTAGAATATGCCTCTTTTGTTGTCCGGAACAAACTTAGGGTTTATGTTGAGTGTAAGGCTCAATACTGTCAGCGAGATCACACATATGTTATCACGGGTTCATGCAAACACATTAATGTTACAAAAAGGAAAAAATTTTAGTTCCTTCATCTGTGTATGATTGAGATGGGATCTGAATTTCAAGAACTTTGATGGGTCATTGGTATCGATCGGAATTCCTAGCTCCTCGTCTTTTCCAAAGCTAATGTCTTTGTAATAACCCGAATTTCGACAAACCTATTTTTTTTCAAAAGTCCAAATCTATCAAAGCTCTAGTCAGCTTGCCTGGTATCCTGCAGAAAGGAAAAGATAAATATATCAGAGCTCAAAAAAAAATATCTCACTGAGGAACGAATTAAATATGATAGCAAGTACATACTTACAAATATAATGACACTAACTAGCAAGGGTCTCTAAGTTGCAGAATCTTAAACACCACTCTCACCTATGGGTTTGTTATGAGGAAGTGGTCATAACAAAAGTTCCAATGAATGGAAAATTTTACTTTATATAAGTAACATTACATATACTATTCTACCATTTGTTCTTTATTTATTTAGTTGTTCAGGTTTATTTCACATTATACTTTCGATTTTTTCACATAAACCTTACATATACTTCCACTAGATCAACATAATGAATCATAAATAAATAAATAAATATATAGCTACATGCCTAATAAACCAAGGTACTCCCCACAATATCTTCCTCGAGTGATCCCCATTGTCGTACTACTAAAATGTAAGGGACCTCCATCTTCACGTGATGAAAGTGTAATATACTATGCTACGAGGGCGTATCAAGTCTCCAATGCTACGCCATGAAGGCGTCTAAATACCTGAGTTCTTAACGGAACTCAGTCGGAGGTTTTACTATATTTTTCAAGAATGGTCTCGGGATGGCCTACACAGAATGACTTTGTTAGGCCTAAAATACAGATATCTAAAGTTGGTATGCCCATTGTGTGGCTCTCCAATGCCCCATTAGCCTACACACTAAAGAAAGACTGTTCAAAAGAACTAAATGACTGATCCTAACAAACAATCTAAACAAACATGCAGTCTCTCATCCAATGACCCAAGATCATTGGCCTCTGTGTTTTACCTCCAATCTTTCCCGCACACGCTCCGACTGAAGATGACAGGCATCTGACAACCTACTATCCTTTTTTGGGTCTTGACCATGAGGCCTCCTCACCTACGAGTCGAGGCAGCTGCCGCACCATCCTAAAAATCATCCGACCAGTCTTTAGGCTGCACACAACTAAAGGTATACCAGATGCAACCAAGGTATACTCACCAGATGGTAACATACAGACCATGCCTCTGTGGGTATATCATGAAGCCTACCACAGAAGACCATCATGGAGTATCTACACGTCCTGTAGAAGTCCTGCATTTCCCTCCAGCCAAATTGAATAAGTTGAATGTGCTTCTACCATGTCTCCCAACACCTTCAATGATTTACCCTGTTGGGTTCTTCATTCTTACGGATTGGACCAAACGCATACCGTTATTTTATTAGACCCTATGTCTAATTTATTCTTATGCATTTAGCTTACTACCATTTTTCATTGATTTACAATATTCATTAGTCTATTCAATCGAATATTATTTATTTAGAAATCAACTTTGTGGGTTACCATAGAGTATTGCCTAATTACAAGGTCACCATAGAATATCTTTAGGCTTATTAAACTTAATTCCAATTTAATGTTTATTTATAATAAGCTTTGTTCCTTTCTTTTTACTTTCCAAATTATAATTTTATGTTATAATCTTTCTTACATATTATTGCCACTGAACAGTGCTTATTATACTCCAATTAAAAGTTTACAATAAGCCTTTTTCCTTTTATAACTTCTTTCAGTTATGTTATATTTTATTGATATTTTAACCATTTATTCTTTTTTTAGGAAGATAGGCTTATTCCTAATTGATTGGTTATTAAATATTATACAAAAATCTATTCCCATAACTTAAGGTAAATAAAGGAATGAAAAACCCATAATTGTAAGGCATTTTTTTCCGGATATTTTAAGCTATTGAACAGAGCGCAATATGGCAAAAGTCCTTATTTTGTACTATTACACTTCTTCAACTATTTTAAGCTTGCAATTATGCTTTCCACTTCTTCTTAAAAACCAAGCTATGGAAATATATCCTATTTTTACTAACTATTCAATCTGGACTACTTTTTTCTTCCTAATTAATTTGATATACATTGATTTCTATTTCTATCTTATTTTCTCCATTTTACTACAGATCCCTATAAATTTGCGTGTAACCATAACTCACATAATCCATGCTTACTATCATCTCAATTAAGCTTGCGCATAACCACATTTCCATAAAATTAGCACATAGTTATGATTCAATTTATTGGCGCATGATTGCAATTTAGCACTGATTGTGTAGAAAAAGGGGGAAAAAGAAGAAGATCATATAAAAAAATTCAATAGGTGATATACGACAAAATATATCATTATTGTGAAATATAATTTAAATCCACCCACCTGAATGCTTATACTTCTTCAATCCGTTTCAATTCCGCTACCTATGGCCTACTTAACAGGATATATTATTGAAATAACCACGGATTTACAAATCAGGAGCTAAAAGAAGGAAAAGAATCAAAATAATCTAGATTCACATAACTTACCTCATGGAGACGAGAAACTTGAGCACCTATAGCTTAAATCTACATTCTTTGTCTCCAAATCTAGAATCAAAATCCTAAAACTAATATATTTTTATTTCTGAAGGATTTGGAGGAGAAATAAAATGGCAGAGACTTAGCGTTGTTTCAGAAAATATGAGTCAAAAGTTAGGCTCTACAAGTCTATTTATAGGTACACAGAGGAATCTCGTTCGTTAGATTGAATAAAGAAAGCAAAAGCCGTAGAAAATGTCCACTTCACCCGGTATTGGGTCGACCCAGGCTCCAAGTGGGTCAACCCCTGGGTTGATCTAGTCCTAAGATGGGTCGACCCATGGGTCAACTAACTTATAGCATGGGTCAACCCATTTATTGGGTCGTGAACGTGAATTAAGATCCTATTTGATTCTTGTTTAACGTTGCACTAAACGTTACTTTTCTTATCTATTATTCTTCCCTATATTAGTGTCTTCCCTTTATAACACACATTTCAAATTTAAAATTTCAATTTGTGCGTATCTACTCGCGCATAACTTCATAAACTTTTATTTGTTAGTAACTTCCCCCATACGAACTCCATATGGGGAAAGTCATATATGTAAATGAATTAGAAAATTTCCACGAACACACTGGTATTTGCTTCGAGGCCAAATTCTAAAATCATAAAACATCAGTATTTGATAGTAAATATTTAAGTATATATTTAAAAATATGAGGTGCTACATTCTCCCTCCCTTTGGAAATTTCTTCCCCAAAATTTGATAAGGGCAGAATTATGTAATTCCTCGTAAAACTTGCAACCATAATGTGTTCATCCAATTTTTCAACCATTCGTGTGCTAGTGGAAAATGTAACACACTACAAAAATACATGAATGTAATTAATGCCTAAGGGAGACCTCCTATATGAATGCAAATTTTCTTGGAAATCTTTTAAAGACATGATGCGCACATCTTAAATATATTGGCAATTTATATATGAATGCAATATTTTGAAAATCATATACTTTTTTATCCAAATTTTTCCACATCCTTAAAGAGTAAGAGTGTAGTTCATCCAATTTTTGCATCCAAACCCTACCAACCAACTTTTAAATTTGCGAATTTCAGAAAAGTCTAATTTTCTGAATTCGACTCCTTATGGTAAAGAAAGGAGGAAATGTTAAGTTTTCGTCCTCTTTTCCTTTGCACATGGAAATCCTTCATCTCATATTATAAAATTCCATAGTTTCCCAAGCACAAATTTACATAAGGAGATTACCTTATTAATTTTTGTATTTTCAAGAAATCAATTTCCGAAGAAATTTCTCTTTATTACTTTTTTTTAATTTTGTTAATTGCTTTCTTCTTGTTATATCAATTTTTTTTCTTTT
Source organism: Allium sativum (assembly GCA_030737875.1). NCBI lineage: Eukaryota > Viridiplantae > Streptophyta > Magnoliopsida > Asparagales > Amaryllidaceae > Allium > Allium sativum. The sequence goes on from CM060909.1 coordinate 957,285,540, forward strand.
CATAGTCATCTAATCTATTTTAACTTCCAATGAAATTTGTTTAATTAAAAAAGATTTCGCACAACTACAATGATAAGATAAAATATCACCATAAACTGAAAGACAACATTACAGTACCAATTCTTAACACAAACATCATTTCAACAAAGGATAGCTGAATGATAAAACAAAAAGGGAAATTCCTATAGAAAGAAATAATGATACTAATCCACACTCAGAAAGGTGGTCGGGGTCCTGTCCGAAAATATCCCTTATGAAGGAATCTAACCTACCTTGGCATTCCTCCTGACGCCTAGTGTTGCTCGCACCTTTAGATGCATCTGCTCAAATGCTGTTGGGTTGAAAGTATCTTTTATAAAGATTGATGTTGTGTCTGAGTGAAGTCGAGCTGTGTACGAGCCATATTTTTATTTCCAAGCAAGATCTCACGATGATCCATAACCAACTGATTCTGCCTCTCGCGTAAGGACCTTACCTCTCTCCTCAAATCCCATGGCTTCCACAAGGGCTTCTCCTCTCCCGGCCATGGGATCTACTGTGATGAAAGGGAAGATCCGGCGCCTCCCAAATGTGGCGGATCTGAACCGTGATATCCTTGATGAACTAGAGGGGGATCCAAATATTGATAAATTTTACCCATGCCTTTCACCTCCTCTTGAACAAACTCATCCCAAAACCTTGCCTCTGGTTAGTATACAGGATGATACATTGGCTGATCCTCCAAGTCATGCTTACCATCACTGTCATCATTATCGTCGTCATCACCATGCTCAACCTCCTACTGCATAAGATGAGCCATCTATAGCTGAGCCAACTAAATGTGCATCCTAGTCAAGGTGGATGCATCTATCAAAGGGTGTGTCTCCTCAACTTAGTTCTCATTCACTAATGGCACATCAAACTGTCTGAATACTACAATCCGTAGATGACCAAATGGAATTGTAAACTGCCTCCTATCTGATGTAGTCACAAACTATGTCATAATCTCTTTTGACCAATTAATCTGAAGTCCAGCCAAAATAGAATATGTGGCATGCTTAATAGTGTCGGTGACCTTATCATAACTACAGGTCCGAGCAGCTAGATTAACTTCAAAATGCACATAACCAACCTATCTAATGGGAGCAAATTCCCCATATCCTAAGCCCTATGTTGAATGTCAATAAAAAACTGTCCCAAGACGGTCTCGTCTATAATCTGTACATGGTCTAACTCTAGACCCTGGTCACTAATGCCTAGCATGCCACCAAATTGTCTCTAAGTCAAAACTATCTTCACTCCTTCACTTCAGACTCAAAGACAGCCTCATCATTCTCCCCTCTAAAATTCAAATTGGCATGGAAAAAAGGGAATAAACCTTGGATAGGAAACCCATCCAACCGTGGTATGGTCGAGGATCCAGTGCAAACCCATATCCTAAAAAAGCTGCTTCAATGGGGGTACCTAGAAAATCTACAAACTTAACTAGTCTTCCAAGCAAGATTTGATACCCTATTGAATCCACATACGCTTGAGCTATCCACTTGGTGTTCCTGCACTAAGCAATCTCTTGGGGTGTTAATTGGAGAAAAAGGTAGGCTAAGGATTGTCGCGGATGCATGGAAAAAAATCTTGGAATCAATAAAAAGGAGCTTAGATTTGGATAGAGAAGGGGACAACCTTCGATTTGGTAGTAAACTTGTAAAGAACGGTGGAGTTTCGAGGTGCAGTGGTGGTTGGAGGTGGTGAAAATTGGGTCAGCTGGGGGAAATAAAGCTCTCGGGCAGAAAAACGAAGTGATGAAGCCTACAGATTTCGTCCTATCTATACTGCATGAAATACACAAGGTGGGTCGACTCACTCTTTCGAGTGTGTCGACCCCTATGTCGACCCATCTTTAGGGTGGCTCGACATAGTGGTCGAGCAACCAAATACTGGGTCGACCCGACCTAGTGTTTTTCTTATGTTTGCGTTTGTTCCCTTGAGTTCTGACTGACCATTCACTTTACTATATTTTCCAAAAATAATTTTCACATCCACCTTTCGTGTTTAGTCCAATAATCGACTTTTCAAATCTGTGTCCATGAAAATCCCTTGAAAACTATCTTTACTAACTTATGCCTTTTCGACTTTCACGCCTTTAATTAAATCTTCAAACATAGTTATAAGCCATGTGTGATACTAAATTTTGTGCAAAACGTGTATATAAATTCCTAATCCATCTTCTTCTTACTCTTTCCAAATTCATAAGGTCTTAACGACCAATCCCTCTAATCTGAAATACTAAAATTTCGAGTGCTAATATATAAAGTCCATCTTTTTATTATGAAACATATTGTACACTTTTTGTCCTAACCACTTAGGAACCTATCTCTCTCAAGTTTCCATAACCATTTCTTAGTGTATAGAAACGACATCTTATCTCTTTCCTTATGTCGTCTTTTCAAAACTAGTGGGTTTTCTATGGATTTAGGTATATTTATATATAATATATTTATATTTTAAAAATACAAAAACGTTCACTTGCTATCTATATAGGAATCATAAACCTACGCTCTAATACCAGATGTAACATCCCAAATTTCAACAAATCAATTTTTTTTTCAAAAATTCTAATATATCGAAGCACCAGTCGCTTTGTCTGATATTCCACAGAAACGCATAGAAAAATATATCAAAGCTCAATATAAAATATCTCATAGTGGAATGAATGAAATATAACAGTAAATACATACTTACCATTATAATGACACTAACTAGCAAGTGTCTCTAAGCTGCAGAATCTCAAACACCTATCTAACTTGTGGGTTTGTTATGAGGAGGGGGTTAGAACAAAAAATCTGGTGAACGGAAAAATTATATTTTCTACACATAACACTACATATACCGTTCTATCACTGGTTCTTTATTTATTTAGTTATTCGGGTTTATTTCACATTATACTTTCGATACTTTCGCATAAACCATACCCATCTACTTCCAGTAGATCAACCTAATAAATCATAAATAATATAGCTACATGCCCAATAAAATGATTTACTCCCCATAATATTCTCCTCGAGTGGTCTCCATTGTTGTATTACGAAAGTATCAGATCTCCATCTTCACGTTAAGAAAGTGTAATATACTATGCTGCGAGAGTGTATCAACTCGCCAACACTGCGCTATAAAGGCATCCAAATACCCAAGTTCTTAACGGAACTCAATCGGGGGCCTTACTATATCTGTCAAGAATGGTCTCAGGATGGCCCAAACATAATGGCTTCGTTAGGCCCGAAATACAAATATCTAAAGTTGGTACATCTCTTTTGTGGCTCTTCAAGGCCCCACCATGCTACCTCCTAATGAAAGACTATTCAAAAGAGCTAAATGACCGATCCTAACAAACAATCTACACAAACATGTGGTCCCTCGTCTAATGACCCAATAGTGAAGATCATTGGCCTCTTGGTTTTAGCTACAGTCTTTCCCACGCACGCTCCGATTGACAATGACAGGCGTCCGATGACCTACTATCCTTTGTTGGGTCTGGACCACGAAGACTCTGTGCCGATGAGTTGCGGCAGCCACTGAACCATCCTAAAAATCATCCAATATGTCTTTAGGTTGCCTAAAACTATAGGTGTAATAGATGTACCCAAGGTATACTCATCGAATGGTACCATACATAACATGCCTTTGTGAGTACAGCATGAAGCTTACCACAGAGGACCATCATGGGTTATCCTCACGTCCCGTAGAAGTCCTGCACTTTCCACTAGTCCCGTTGAATAAGTTGGCGATTCTCCCACCATGTCTCCCGACATCTTCTTTGATTTACCAATTTAGGTTATTCATTCTTACGAACTGAGCCAAATGCATATCGTTATTTTATTAGACTCTATGTCTAACTTATCCTTATGCATTTAGCATACTTCCCTTTTTCGTTGATTTACAATATTCATTAATCTATTCAATCGAATACTATTTATCTATAAATCAACTTTATTGTTATCGTAGAATATTGCCTAATTATATGGTCACCATAGAATACCTTTAGGCTTATTAAACTTAGTTTCCAGTTTCATATTTATTCATAACAAGCTTTGTTCCTTTCTTTTCATTTTCCAAATTATAATTTTATGTTATAATCTTTCTTATATATTACCGCCGTTGAACTGTGCTTATTATACTCTAATTATAAGTTTATAATAAGCCTTTTTCATTTTATAATTTCTTTGGGTTATGTTATATTTTATTGACATCTTTACCATTTATTCCTTTTTTAGGAAGATAGGCTTACTCCTAAATCATTTGTTATTAAAAAGTGTACAAAAATCCATTCGCATAACTTAAGGTAAATGTAGGAATGGAAACCTATAATTGCAAGGCATTTTCTTTTCTGTTATTTTAGACTATCAAATATTGTGCAATATGGCAAAAGTCCTTATTCCGCACCGTTACACATCTTTATCTTTTTTTAAGCTTGCAATTATGCTTTCCACTTCTTCTTAAAAATTAAACTATATAAATATATCATATTTTTGTAACAACCGGCATATTTTACGAAAATGTATTTAATTATTTTATTTAAATATAATGTCGCTAATCGAATATGTGTCTAAAAGGTCACATTTTGCATACGGATAAGTTTGGACTCGAAACCGCTTCCATTGAGTTCAAAATGTCGTTTACGTGGTCAAAAACTATAAGCATCGATATATTCCCAGATTCAGAGATTTGGCACTACGGCTGGGTCTTGGTTTAGCTAACCTAGCCCACCTTATAACTCCCAAATCAGCCCCTCCTCTTTATTCAATTTTAACACTTCAAAGAAAATGGAAATGGGAAAAGGAATGGGAAATTAAAATTCCCTAAGCCCTAGCTTAATCTTGGAGCACCACTTCTTGAGGAAATCAAGTGTAGAAACTTGGGTAAGCTTCTCCTTCTTTCTCTTCATCTTCTCCAACTCCATTCCTCTTCAATTTCTTATGATTTCTTAAACCTAATTCCTAGGAAATCCATGTATATGAGTTTAGGTTGGAGATTAGCAAGCTATATTGGAAGAGAGGTTATTCTTGCTAAGCTTTGGATTCATTTCTTTCTTCTAGCAAGCAAAAGTGAGTTCTTTATGAACTCACATATATGCCACAAGCTATTGGCTTGTAAAAGTGTAATTTAATATTCATTTGAGTTTTCATATGCTAGTGAATTGGTTAGATTAGTGTAACTGAGCCAATTTCATGCGTTTATATTTCCTTAAATTGGAATTTCTCATTTAGATTGTACACAATCGAATGCATATGCTATGAGTTGTTTTGGCGATATTGTGAGGCTCCATTATCGCACCGGCAAGTTTTAAGACTTCACAATTCCCTTATATTGCGCTTGATTGCTTTTGTTTAATATTATGTTCATTTTAGAGCTTGAAACCAAAATCATTGCATTCATATTCTATGAGTCGATACCGTAATCATTAGAGTCCTCGTTGACATCAAGAAGTGTTCACGAGACTCGAATGATCATGCATGATTGATGAAGCTCGACTGGGAGGGTTAAAACCCTCCCTATCCGACCTGCGCAACAGCCCAGGCTCGAACCAGTCAACTAGTCGATTCAGTCCAGTCGGTTGGTGGCCTGTCTGGGCAACAACCCAGGTACAGACCAGTCGACTGGTCTGAAATGAACCTGTCGACTAGTTTTTGTTGTGGACCGGAAGGAACTCGGTCCATAGTCTAGATTGATCCAGGCTCTTTCCCGACCGAAGCCTAGACCGTTTGGCCTTTTTCTTAGTCTTTCAGTTTCTCTGATTTATAGGTTTCAGCAGCTTGATTATCGACCTTTTATGGACCTTTGATTGATTCATGGTGAACAAATTTATAGTCGATAATTATGAGATTTAATTTACATTATTAAAATGTGAATTATTTGTTCGATCATCATTTCAGTCGCTATTTCACGAGATTTGCCACTTTCAAAACTATATAAAAAGGGTTTCTAAATTATTGGTAGATACAAAATCTTTTACTAAATGGTTTTTAATTCTATTTCATTATATGAAGTTATTTTTCAAATTGTTTTAGTATCTACTAGTATATGATTTCATTTATTATTTTTTCGTTCGTATGAGAAATCTAATTAAATGCCATAGTAAAAACAAGGACTATGACCCCTTGTGTTTGCTTCGATGGTTAATTCTTGGACTCGTACGATTGAACACCATGAGAATGATCGTTTCATACTTCTAGTGGAATATACAACTTGTTCATAAATATTCGAGTAGATCAAGTGGTTATGGGACAAGTCGCTTGACTCTTATATTTTCTAACTTGGCGTAGTATATACTATACTTGATCAATTCTAATCAATTCGACATTCGGGTCACTTTGATGATCTTCTGATCATCCTTAGGAACTTCGATTCATCTTGGGAGTCCTCGGACTTGTTGAGGAACTTCGGTTCCAACGGATCTTAGGGTCATTCCGACCTTCGGGTCACTTTGATGATTTTCGGATTACCCTGAGGAACTATGGTTCATTTGATTATATCGATGATCTTCGGATCTCCTTAAGGAGCTTCGGTTCATTTGAGTTTTTATCGACGCTATGTTATCGATCTAAGTTCTCTGTTTCATGTAGATTTTATGGGTGACATCATTTCTCATGAATATCCATGTGTTGATATTGCATTTTCTATTTCATGTAGTCTTGAGGGTGACATCATTTCTCGTGAATAGATATATCTTTAGAGTGTAATAATCTTTTATAGCATCGAGATTTCTATGAGATATACTGTATCGAGCCTTCATGTTCTTCATGTGGACATTGTTCTTTTTTCATATATGTCATTTTCTATTTATTTCTCTTATTCTATCTCGGTTTATTATAATGAGTACAGCTAGACTGATCCGTTTATTGTTTATTCTTATAAATAATACTCGGGTCAGACCGAGTATTGTAGGTACTTCTCCTTGACTATAGCATGGACTAGCTTATCCTTTTGGCTAACCGTACTTGTTTTTGTCGTTTTATCTTTCATGTACTTGAGATAGTGACTATTATGTGTACATATTCTTTTGTATTGTACATGTATCTTTTATTTTATGATATAGTGGATCTTGCATGACCACTTATATTATGACCACCATTTCTGTAGTATTATTCATATTTATTTCCGCCTCAATGATATGAATATTTGTGTCTGACTCTGATTTTATTGTTATGTATTTTATATTGCTTTCCAAATTATATATAGCCACTGTGTAGTAGATTTGAACTTGAATTCGATGTATCGGATTTCCTCATGAGATTTAAAAAGTTAGACCACATTTAACACACGTTCAAAGCTAATATATAGATGGTCTCTCCTCAACAGCCTTATTTTTTGGGTTAATTGACACCAGTGCTTGCAATGGCCTTAGCTAACGCGAGCATAGAGGTGGGGGCATTACACTTGGTATCAGAGCCAATTTCGGAACAGATATTATGGTGAGGATCATTGTCCTAAGTTTCTTAGGAAATCATGTTTAGGATTTTATTCGAGTCTTAGGACCCATCATATCTTATCTTATATTTTGATCCTTTGTTTGAGCAATCAACTTTATTTGAATCTAACTTTTTTTCCTCTTCTCACTTTTAGAGGAGAAGAATGGTTAGGACTTATCATCGCAGTGTTGACTCTTCAAGCAATCACCCTTAAGAAGGAGCCTTTATGTCCTCTCAACAACTCTTGGATCTTGTGACTACTGCTCATGCTGCCGGAGCTGCTTCCATGCCTACCCATCGTAAACCTGGGTTCACACGATTATGTGGTGATTTCACCAAGATTGGTGGAAATCCGTTTAAAGGCTCTAGAGATGTTATTGAGGTCCAATCATGGTTGAGTACATGCGACCACATCTTTTTCTGCATGGACCTTTCGGACTTGCAACGGGTCCAAGTCGCTTCTAGTATTCTCGAAGATCAAGCTCTCGACTGGTATGAGCTTATGACTTTTGAAATTCAAGAAGCAGACCTAATTTGGAAACAATTCCAAAAAAAATTTGAAGCTAAAGTTCATGCCCAAGAGTGGGAAAGAGGCATTAACCCGACGATTTATAGACCTTGTTCATGGCGACTCTTCTGTGGCCGAGTATGCTGCATCTTTCGACTCTCTCTCCAAATATGGGCTTTAATATATTAATACTGCAAAGAAGAAGAATCAGAAATTTGGGCTCAACAAGAATTTCAAAAGGTCTTTGCTTCTTAAATTTGCTAAGCATTTTGATGACTTAGTGGATATCTCCCCTCATCTTAAGGAAGCTGACAATGAGAGTGATGGTGATGCCATGTTTGCTAAGAAGAAAAGGAGGCAAGCTACTTCGATGACAAAAAATTCTACCACTAGATATTGGGTGTGTTTCAATTGTGGTGCTAGATACCATTATGTTAATGATTGTTGGAAACCCCTCTTTTGTCGCTATTGCAAAAGTTTGAACCATCATATTTCGACATGCCTTGAGCTCCAGAATGAGAAGAGGAAGTGATACTTCTCGGCTAAGGTACATTTCTTTTACCATTGTGCTATTGTCATTTTTCGTGAATTTTCTTTTGCGGGATTTCTTTTACATGGGCCATGAGGGCTCATGGATGCTTTGTCCTTAAATATCACAAGTTAAGGATTTGCATATTTGCCTTGAGCTTTCGTTACCTAATTATTTTGCTACCAAGACATCTTTAGCTTTATTTGGGTAATGATTGAGGATTCTCTATTTACTTTTGAGTGTTACTTACAAGTAATTTCGTCTTTGCGATTGAGTAAGAAATTTAATTAAACGTCTTGGTAAAAACGAGTGGGTCTGCACACTTGCATTTACTTTGTCAGTTAATCCATGGACTTAGTCAGTTGAGATTTGGCTTTATTGTTAGGTTAAAATCTTAGGATTGTGATGATCATTTTATGGAGTTAGGCCCCCACTCGATGAAGTCTTAATGCTCTCACTTTATGAGTTTTAACTTTTCTTTGATTTATCATCTTTGTTGTTCTCATGTGTTGTGTATCTTTATATGCATCCCTGAGAGATCTCGTGTGGTGTATATCTTTATGTACATCGGCGGGAAACTTATGTGTTGTATATCTTTATATACATCAGTAAGGGGAGGATCACATGTGATGTATATCTTTATATTCATCAGTGTTGGTCATTTTTGATCTCGTGTGGTGCATATCTTTATGTGCATCGGTGGGAACCTTATGTGTTGTATATCTTGATATACATCAGTAAGGAGAGGATCACATGTGTTGTATATCTTTATATACATCGATGTTGATCATTTATAGTTTGATCTTGTGTGGTGTATATCTTTATGTACATCGGTGGGAATCTTATGTGTTGTATATCTTTATATACATCGGTAAAGGGAGGATCACATGTGTTGTATATCTTTATATACATCGATGTTGATCATTTTTAAGCTCGTGTGGTGTATATCTTTATGTACATCGGGGGGAACCTTATGTGTTGTATATCTTTATATACATCGGTGTTGATCATTTTTGAGCTCATGTGGTGTATATATTTATGTACATCGGGGGGAACCTTATGTGTTGAATATCTTTATATACATCGGTAAGGAGAGGATCACATGTGTTGTACATCTTTATATACATCGATGTTGATTATTTTTAGTTTGATATCGTGTGGTGTATATCTATATGTACATCGGCGGAAACTTTATGTGTTGTATATCTTTATATACATCGGTAAGGAGACGATAACATGTGATGTATATCATTATATACATCGATGTTGATCATTTTTAGTTTGAGCTCGTGTGGTGTATATCTTTATGTACATCGGCGGGAACCTTATGTGTTACGTTGGAAAGGAGAGGATAACATGTGTTGTATATACATCGATGTTGATCATTTTTAGTTTGAGCTCGTGTAATGTATATCTTTATGTACATCGGAGGGAACCTTATGTGTTGTATATCTTTATATACATCGGTAAGGAGAGGATCACATGTGTTGCATATCTTTGTATACATCGGTGTTGATCATTTTTTTATGAGAGATAACATGTGTTGTGTATCTTTATATACATCGATGTTAACCACTTTCTTTAGAGCATGTGTGGTGTATATCTTTATGTACATCGAAATGAACGTTATGTATTCTATGATGGATACATGGCTGATAAAATTGTTTTTTGGAGGTGTCAGCAACCTGGCCATTATAGACAAAACCGCTTTTGGGTCGTGTCAGCGACCTTGTCGTTTTGGTTAAATTGCTTTTGGGAGGTGTCAGCGACCGTGTCAAATGCCATGGGTGTCGGACCACCTTGTCGGATGATAAAAAGACTCTATGTGATGATTTAGAGTGGATTTTGCAATTTGTTCGTATATACTTGAGTTAAGTCAGTGGCTATGGGACATTTGGCTAAACTCACCTATTTACTAACTTAATGTAAAATTTTGCTTTTCTTGTTGATTGTTTGTGATCACTTTGCTGTTTATGGAATTTGTATGCTCTCACTTGTTATTGTTCGAGCATATTTCCATATTTAAATTCTTCTAGATCTCTTTGCGTGATTTCAAGAACTTGAGCGATTTGAGTTTTCCAAATTATTTCGAATCTTCTTTCGAAAAGTGATAAGCTATATTTTGCTTATCTATCTTAGTGGCTTGTTTTTGGATTTCAAAATCGTGATCTCCGGGCTTTCGTGAAATATTAAAGGATGTGCTAATATTTCAAATTTGAGAATGTTTTGGGTTTATTGGAAACTTAAAAGTTCCAATTTATTTGTTTTTGAAATATTAGAGAACATGCTAATATTTTCTATGTAGGGTTTATAACCCGGATTTTTCTTTCTTGAACTTGTTTCCCCAACGAGATTGCTTATCCTTTTCAATGTAAGAAAAATATGCAAGCTAGAATACTTTTAAGAAATTCTATAAGGGATAAAAAAATTCTAACTTAAACGTGATAAGGAATGTTTGACGGTTTTGGATAGTCGATACTTCCAATTTTTTAATCTAATTAATTAATTAGTTTGTGTTGTAAACGTAAGAGTATAAGTTTATAATTTATAAACTTATTTAAATGTTAAACAGATTAATTAAATTTAATTAAAAACGAGCTTATTGTGTAGCGGTAGTTCGTAATTTTTTAAATGAACCTGAAATGAGTGTATAGAATCTAATACAAGTCGGAATTCTTTGAAACAAGAATTATCCGGATCTATTGGATTATAGTTTTCTAGTGAAAGAAAAATATTTGAATTTCATCTTATAGAATTTGAGATATGTCTAATACAAATTTTCATAAAAATCGTGATGTGGTAGTTCGCGATTTAAAATTTAAATAATTATTGAAATTAAGGTTTAGAATATATAGAACTTGAGTAAGAAAATTCTAATTTTCTTAAAAATACTTATAGGAAAAACAAGTTTCTCGTATATGTTCGTGGCTTTTATTTGAATATTATATGTGTATAAACATAAGTTACATAGTGATTTATAACTAAATGTTTAAATTTTATTCGAAAGTGAATTATTGAGCTAATCTATCTTTAACTAGATCTTGTTGATGTGTGGTTGATAATTATATTGAATTTTTCCATAAGTAATAGCGAGGACACAATTTCTTTAAGGTTGGAAGTCTGTAACAACCCGCATATTTTACGATAATGTATTTAATTATTTTATTTAAATATAACATCGTTAATCATTAATCAAATGTGTGCCAAAAGGTCACATTTTGCATACAGATGAATTTGTACTCGAAACCACTTCCATTGAGTTCAAAATGTCGTTTACGTAGTCGAAAACTATTGGCACTTTGGTTTGTTCCTGGTTTAGCTAACCTAGCCTACCTATAACTCTAAATCAGCTGTAACAACCCGTATTTTTGAATAACATGTTATAACATAAATGGAGGCAGAATTAAACTGTAAAATCTGAATCAAGGGAAACGGGCTATGCCATTGCGTTCGTCTCGGAAAAATACGCGAAATAGAGTCCGAGTTTTCGAAAATCGGAGTCCGTATGACCAAGATATGGCCTCGCGAAGTTTCACGAAAAATTCCTAAATTAAAGTATACTTAATTAAGTGAAATGGGTTGCGCAGAGAAATATATATATATTGATATATATATATATAATTGAAAATTAAATAAATAAATATGCAAAAATGTTCAAAACAGCGAATTGGGAGAGGGGAATAACCGAACCGGCTGATTTTTGAGGTCGACCCGAGCTCGCTGGGTCGACTAGGGGTTAATCCAGGGTGTTTGGCTGTCAACCCATGGGCCGATTCGCTCAAATGCAGATTTTGCATTTGGATGGTTCTCATGGTTCATCTTTAATCTAAAGGCCCTAGATGGTTCCTACACTTGACTTCTTCCCCAAGACATGCTTTGATGGCTTGGATTGAATCTAGGTTTAATCCTATGGCCTAAAACACTTGCCTACTCTATAAATAAGACCCTAACCTACCCTAAATCATCATTATTCATTCATACAACTAAACTATGGCAAAATCAATCCTCTCATGGCCTCCACTCTCTTCATAAAATTCCTAAATCAAATTTCTAAGAGATTTCCATGCATACAAGTGTATTTAGGCTTGTATGATCCTCTTTAGCTTGCATTAAAGTCTTGTTTCTCTATTGGCATCATAAAGGAGGAGTCTTGATCAAGTTTGCTTGCATTTTGGGGTTTTAATTTGTTGCATAAGGGGTTTCTTACATTTGCTATACTCATTTGAGTCCACATAAGCATTGTAAGCCTATTTCTACTCTTGTATTTTAACTATGAAGTTAATATGTTATGTTGCAAGTTGAGTTTGGGGTTAATCATGATATGTGCTTTGATCTTATGATTTTATGCATAAGCTTACTCTATGCATGTTAATAAAGTCATTACCTTGGCTTTATGCATAGAAAGATGTGATCTTTGGTTGGAAATGTTGCATGATGCAACTTTGAAACTCTCATAAACCTTGTATTAACATGCATATAATGTTATATGCATGTTACTAGTCCTTATCTCATGCTATCTATGGCCATGTTCCGCCTATTTGCCAAGTTTGATGTTATGCATGCATATGAACCTTATGCAAGTTGAAACCATGTTATGCATGCATATGAACACTATGCAAGTTAAAATGATGTTATGCATGCTTAGGAATATTTTGCAAGTTGATAACATGATATGCAAGTTTGTGATCACATCTTTGTCTCATATGCCACCATGTTTAACTTGTGGCTCCAACACCTTTATGTCATGATTTTGCCAAGTTCCCTCTTTCTATCCTTTATGCGCTATTGCGATTTGTAAGCGAGGGGATTGCGTTTGGGGTTGGGTAAACTTAAAAGACATAAAAACGTAAGCTTGGGAATTTACCTATTAAGTTAGGTCTACCCATTGGGAATTTACCTATTAAGTTAGGTCTACCCAATTGCTTGAAAATTTGTAATGTGTTTTGGAAACATGATGGACATGACACTTAGAAAACATGAGGATGGCCAACTCGAGGTTGGGTTGAGCTTGTAGCATAAACCTACCCGGAACCGACCGACTTAACTAGTGGCTACAAGCAATAGGACCCAATGTGAGTAGTTGGTCATGTTGCACGTGAAACCCGAGGTTAGACTAAGTTGTGGTGTAAACCTACCCGGACCCGCCCGGCCTAACTAGTAACCACAACAAGGTCTAATGTGAGAGGTTGGGTGCATTAAATTAATTAATGCCACATGGTAGGGTTAAGTCATGGACCGCTTGAATACTTAACCAATTAAACACGATAGGTTGATAGGGTTAAGTCATGAACCTTGGGTACACTTAACCAACTTGGTACTTGGATGAGTTGGGTTAACCACGTTTAACCCATTAAGGAAACCCTAGTTACGTGGTCCTTTGCACCAGTAACCCTCTTAGTTGTATCATGATACCCTAGGGACTAGGCTAGGGTGGGGCACGATTACTGGGATGACATGTAAGCGACCAAGACGACGGCTGTGTAGGTGCGCCGGTGTAGGTTCAGGCGGGCCATGGTCGTGCACATGGTCCGGAGTTGAAAAAGCAGGCACGGGCACCAGTAGGTTTAAACTGTGCGTGCTTGGTTTGTGTCAGTGGTTGACACCTTAGGACTTGATACACCCTAGGGTGGACCTAGCACAGTTTAGCTACACTTCGTAGTTGGGCCGTATGACACCGACACTTGACGAGTTAGGCTTTAGGAGAGCCGATCGACTAGACCGTGCTAGTTGGACCTTGGTTTAGGTCATTCATGATGTTGGGCCAAACTTGGGCCTGGGGATCACTTCTTGTTTACACTTGACATGACTTGTGATACTAGTACACTTGGTGCAAACCTCAACCTTGTATATGCGGTGCCACACTTGATCTATCTTGTTGACTTTTTCCATGCCAGTTATCATCCTATGACTCATCCTTGTTTACATATACAGTTAACTTTATTAGTTGTTGTACAATAGTAGGTAGGACTTACCAGTCTTTTGACTGACCCATTTTCTTTCACCTCTTTTCTTTCGTTCCCCCCCCCCCAGGTTTACAGGGCGGGAATACCAGTACTTAGCTTGGATCTTAGCTGCTTTTCTTGGATAGCTCATGTATGCTTTGGACTTGATCTCGCTATGGTTTTCTACCTTGGGGATAGCTACTTTATGTTTTCCTTTCCAGTTTCCAGTTTTATGTTTCTAGACTTTGTTTATGGAAAATAATGATCAAGTACTGTGTTGTAACTTAACTTATGGCTTTGATATGCTAGTTTTTATCCGCTACTATATTTACTCTGTTTTTTTTTACTTATATGTTCTGTCTTGTGATATCTGCATGCATGTTTACCTTGTTTAAACGCCCCTCCAAAGTCAGTGCCCTTGCAAGAGTGGCACTGGCGGAGGTGGGGTGTTACATTTGGTATCAGAGCATAAGGTTTACAAGATTGGAGCAAAAAGGGTTTTAAAGTTACTTTTAAAAGCTATTTTCAAAACCAATTAAGTATTTTCCAAAGAAAAGTCTAGTTTATTTTGAAAGGCTATCCCCCAAGAGCCATAAGCACTATCCTTCGTTTCCTCGTTCTAAATCTATCTTTTCCTTTTTTTCAGCATGGCCGATCTCAATCTTCCTGAGGGAGTCACCATTCCCGGATGGTTCCGGAGGTACTTAGAAGCTAGGGCCAACAATGCAGGTCCAGCAACCACTCCCACTATCACTGAGGTTCCACCCCCTCCTCCTCCTCCTCAGAAACCACAAGCCGATTTCGCCAAGGTTTGCAAGGACTTCAAGGCAATGGGTGGCAAAAATTTTATTGGGACGGAGACTTTTGTGGAAGCAAGAAATTGGTTGAAGGAGACCGAAGATCTCTTTGCCATCTTTGATATAGAGGACCGTAGAAAGGTTCTGTTGGCGGTTTGGCTACTAAAGGAGGAAGCTTCTTATTGGTGGGAGGTCAACAGTGCTACTTGGCCCATAGAAACCTGGGCCGACTTTAGGGCAAGGTTTGGGCTTAAGTTTTTATCGTCTACGGAGGCAAATTTGCAACTAGAGAAGTTCATAGCCTTGAAGCAAGGAGACATGACGGTGAGAGAATATGTGAATAAGTTCAACCAGCTTGCCCGATTCGGTTTGGACATGGTCAATACTCCCGAGAAGAAGGCTCTACGTTTTGCACGATGGTTAAATGAGCCATTACAAGGTCTAGCCATGTCACACATACCCATGGGGGCCACTTTCGAGAGCCTAGTAGACATGGCATTGCTGCAGGGAGAGGATAAGAATGGGAAGAAAGAAGTCAAGCCCAATGAGACTCAGCCTAAGAAGGCAGACTCCAAGTGGGGAGGGAATCAGAGTAATCAGAACAACAAGAACAACAAGGGCAACAAGAACAAGGCAAAGGACACAAGAACGTGCCACTTCTGTGGGATTGTTGGGCACGTGGCCAAGGACTGTAGGAAGAAGAGAATGAAATTGGGTGGATGCTTTCGTTGTGGAGAGACGGGACATTTTAGCAAGGATTGCCCTAAGAAGCAGGGGCATGGACAAACTCAGCACGCAGGTTCATCTGGAGGGCAAGTGCATGCTCTCAACACCACTCCAGTTCAGGACCGAGGTACTATTTCTGTGGAAAGTCTTGTTTATATTTCTGGTTTTCCTGTTCGCACTTTGTTTGATTCTGGCGCATCGCATACCTATATTTCTTCTGATGTTGTTGGAAGTTTGCACCTAAGTACTAGTCTTGTTGAGGATCCCGTTAGTGTTTCAAATCCGATTGGGGGTTCAGCCCATTTATCTATGATCTGTGAAACACCCCACCTCCGTTAGGGTCACTCTCAAAGGGAATGCCCTAATTTTGGTGGAGGTTTATAAGTACAAGTCACAGATATACAAGACAGATATAAGAACACATATTTGTAAACAGCGGAAGAACAACAAACTTTATTTCATAAAGTCAAATACGTGTTACAACAACATCCTTTCCCAAAAACATAACATAACACTTTCATAATCTGTCTTGAGTACATTATTTAAAGAAGCATAAATAAAACATAGATAAACTGCAAAAGCCCCATAGTGGATTGTCCAAAGCCATAGTTCAAAACAGGAAAGTCCAAGCAATACATTTCTCTTCTTCAAGCTGGATGTTGAGGTTGGTCAAGCTGCTGTGTTCCCTCCCTGAGGACCTGGGGGGGGGGGGAAACGGAAGAAAGAAGACGAAAGAAAAGTAGAGTCAGACATAAAGCCTGAGTAAGTCTAGTACTATTTTGTCTATGAATAAAGAACTGGGTATGATAAGTATAAACAAGAAGTGGGCATGCACTATAAACTTGGTTAAGTTGTCTAGGGTCGAATATACTATCGTACCCCATGTTGATCTCTGAACCCATATAAACTAGTTTCCAACTGGCACCCCAAAATCAAGGTGATGTGATCCATTCTATGATGATCGGCTCCTACTCGCATAGTTACATGTGTCTTACGGCCCCCGATGTTGTAGTTACCTATGCTGGTCCCACCATGGGTTGTATCAAGTCCCATAGTGGCAACCCGACACAACCTTAGAGTGCAAAGGTATGCTACTGGTGTCCAGTGCCTTATTTTTCTGTGCCGGAGTGTGTGCACGCCCGCACTCCGTTAGAACCTACACTGCTACACCACCGCCGTCGCTTTGACCTCTTACAATCAGCCCAGTAATCGTGCCCCACCCTGCCTAGTTTCAGGGTATCCTGATACACCTTCTAGGGTTACTGCTGAAAAGGGTCCCCCGTTACTAGGTTTTCTATCTCTAGCCAACATGCTAAGTTGGTTAAGTGTTTCCTAACCTAACCCCCACCAGTCCGTTTTGTTTAGCATGTTCCATTTTGATTAAGTCTTTAGTTCACTTAATCCTATCAATCCTGACTCAGCCTTAATTGTCTTATTAAGGCCCTGACCTCTCACATTAGACAGGTATTGTTGTGGCTGCCTGTTGCTGGTTGGTTCCGGGCAGTCTTACGCCACAACTCAGTCTAACCTCGGGTCCTTGCTGGGCTCCATGTTTAACCTCCCACATTGGATAGGTATTGTTGTGACTACTGGACAGCCGGGCGGTTCCGGGCAGGTTTACATCACAACTCAATCCAACCTCGGGTTAAACACATCGTATGTTCTACATTTACATATTTTGTCATTCCTCTTTATTTCTTATATGTAAATATTTGCGGCCCATTATTAAGTTAATGGTGTAAAGGTTACACCAATCATGGGCCCAACCCATACTTGAACTTGGGCCCTTCTATTTTATATTTTCATTCATTAGTAATTTTGACTCAACGTTATTTTCCCCCGTTTAACACGTCCGTTTATATATATTTTGGGCTTAGCCTTTTAAAGCCCAAATTAGCCATGCGAAAAGGGGAGGCTTAAAGCGTAATTACATACACAAAGAGGGGAATGTGAGCGCATGAACTTGCAATACGACGTTGGAAATACAAAATAGAAACTGGTGTACTTGCATAGTGGTAACATAGGTGACATGAATCAAAGCATGTGAACTTGTAATTGAGATATCATTATTGTCACATGAACCTATATTTTTATTTAGGCATAATGTCAAACATAAGCATGGCATAAATATTTCTAGCATAAGCATGGCATAATGTCAAACATAAGCATGGCATAATATCAAACATAAGCATGGCATAAGTATAGTTAAATTTGTTCACATAACCATGGCATAAATATTTCTAACATGAAATCATGATTCTTACTTTAGCCATGTAAACTTACAAAAAGGGACCTTTTGAACCTAACCTAGCCATGTACCACATATGTCATCATATAATTCTTGTAAACAAGATAGACCTAATCATGGTTGCCAAATATCAATCATAGCATAGCCATATTCATAAGTTTGCAAATAGGTTTTCTAGTACAAAAGCATGGCTTAATACATAATGCCAAATTCTCAACATAATTTCATATGGATAATAACCAAACTTGTTCCAATTACTTACAAAATGATTTATGCACAAAAATATACATCATGGTGGCATAGAAGCAAACCCCAAACTTGCATGAATTTAAATCAACTACATACATGTAGCTTCAACATGGATTACATAATTTGCGAAATATTCCAAACGTATACTTGCATAGAACTACCGCATGTAGTTCTTTATAATGAATAACATAATTCATAAATATCCAAACGTATATAATATTTCAAATTGATAAGAACGCACAAATATGAATTACTTTATTGCCACAATTCAAGCATACAAACCAACACAATTGTTTATTCACACCAAAGTAATACTCTACTTACAATGGTGTGATGAATTCTCTAATTTAGGGATTGAAGACGCAAATTCCTTTGTTGAATTGATTTGTTTAGGTTGCTTTAAGCTTTAGAATCTTCCTCCTAATCTTCTCTCCAATTTGGTGGCTACTCCTAGTCGTTTCTCAGCAACATGGCGGCTATGTTCTTATTTTTGAATGAATAGATTAGGGTTTAGTCTAGGGTTGTTTATATAGAGGTTAGGAACTGATTAGGACCATTGATGTTGCTTGGATTGATCGTAGCCATTCATTCGCAAGAGAGACCAATTAGAGCCTGCCACCTAGCCCTAATGACAAAGCAGACCACAGAAAATCGACCAAACACAGACCTGGCCAGCCAGGTTGGCTGGGCTCGACCAGGTCGATACCCCTATCGACAGCCCTGTCGACAGGCCTGTCGACCTGGTTAGACCAGGTCGACAGCCCAGTCGACCTGGGTGCGTGAGGCGGGTGTTCTTCCGCCCTGGCCCATTGGGCCCCACTTTTAATTTAAATTTGATTTTCTGAGTTATTTTATTCTGTTTGAATTTTTAAACTTAATTCAAAACTTCTGAAGGCCATATCTTCTTCATACGGACTCCGTTTTTCGAAAACTCGGACTCTATTTCGCGTATTTTTCCGAGACGAACGCAATAGAGTATCCCGTTTCCCTTAGTTCTTTGATTTCAAATTGATTATACTTTAATTTGTTAATTTCACAGTTATAGAATTTGCGGGGTGTTACATTCTCCCCCACTTAAAAGGATTTCGTCCCCGAAATCTTCAAGTTAGGAGGAATGTATATCCTAACATCCAATCATCCATCTACTCATCCATCAAACACGAGCATCCATTGTCCTTAAAAGATTTCTAATGCTTCATGATCATATGCGAAGTGTGTGTGTACATGTACTTATCTAATGCAAAATCAGGCGGTCTACTGATTCAGTTGACCTCCTTAATGCGAATTATGTAAGTGCCATGAATCCATTATGTATGCAAATTTTCCTATTCTTGATTCTACATGAGTGCACAATCATTCAATACAAATGCAACATCCACATGACAACACATTAAAGTTCAACCACATACGAATGCAACATATATGCATATGCAATATGAAGTGACTGAGCCGATCTAAAACCTAGATTGTGTGTGTATATGCAACCACAAGCAACCACAAGCAATCACTTGCAACCACTTGCAACCATCATCCATAACATGTTTCAATTACATGTTTTCATCCAAAAGGTTTCTACCTAAAAGATAAGGTCGAGGAAATATACCTAAAAAGATAGATAAAAGCGCAACTTAAGGAAAAAGAAAGATCAAGGATGTACCCTCGAACAGAAAAGGGTAGGCTGTACGGATTCTAGCTTCAGTTTCCCAAGTTGCGTCTCCCTCGGTGTCGCTCCACTGAACTTTAACGTGCTTGACTTCACGGTTGCGTAGCTTCTTCACTTCCGTTCCTAAGATGCGGGTTGGAACTCTTCTTATGGTTGCTTCGCGTTCCACTTCGGCCTCTTCGAGTATATTTGGCTCTACCACTTCAGCTGATTCCATCCAATCTTTCGGGTAGCTCTAATCTATAGGACATTTTTTCCCCAATTGTTCCTATCTAAAGGTATAGTCGAATGATAGAAGCCGGTAAAAACTTTGTGCCCATTAGGCAATGTCAAAACTGAAAACCTATGCCACATATATATTGATTAGGAGAAGAACTCTCTAAGCATCAGCCCCGAAAACCGAAATCAACATCAGACTGACACCCAAAGAGTTACCCAACCCAACCACCATATATTATTCTAGGAAACTAAGCATGATGGACTCCTTTTAGGTCATAAGGGAGTCCCTTCCTAAGACCAATCTGTATCCTATAAAACCCAAAAACTTTAGTCAAACCAATGAACACCCTCGAGCCCCAACATGTGTTACTAACAGGTGAGTCATACTCCCTATGGGGTTTGCAACGGAAATTGGATTGAGAATGGGACCGAGAGGATATACAGAAAAGATACCATGCAAGTAAGCTCTACAGGAAGAGAGCGATCAAGGATATACTCTTAAGAAGAGATATTATGTACGAATCTAATCTTCAATCTCCTAAGTCGCATTTCTTGAGCTTAACTCCATTATGCTTTGTCCGTTTTTAACTTCACAATTTCGTAGCTTCTTAATTCTTGTTTCCAAAATATGAGTTGGAACCTATTTCTCGTTCCTCTTTCACTTATTCTCCTTCTAGTATACTTGGCTCACGCCTAACTGCGTACTCATGGTTCCATGCAAGCTTTCCAAAATTCACTAGTGAATCTTGGATCTTGTTCACTTACTAGAAGGTATCCCACATAGATGAATTATCTCTTGAAAATAAACAATTGTCAACTTCGTGAGCGGAGCTGAGATTTTCGCAAAATCCCTTATGAATTTTCGATAGAAACCTGCTAGTCCTAGAAAACTTCGGACCTCAATCGCATTCCTTGGTGTCTTCCAGTCCTGTACCGCCACTACCTTAGCAGGGTCCACTGCTAACCCTTGTTTGGATACTATGTGCCCAAGGAACCTCACCTTTTCTCTCCAAAAGTGGCATTTGGAGAATTTGGCTTTTAGTTGATGGACTCGCAAAGTTTCCATGATTGCCCTTAAGTGTTGAGCATGTTCCTCTTCACTCTTTGAGAAGATAAGGATATCATCTACGAAGACCACTACGAATTTGTTGAGGAAATCTCTAAATACCCTACTCATCAGGTCCACGAAGTAAGCAGGTGCATTTGTCAAGCCGAAAGGCATGACAAGCTATTCAAAGAAGCCGTCTGGGGTTCTGAACGCCGTTTTATCGATGCTATCTTCAGCCACCCTTAGCTGATGAAAACCGGTTGCTAAATCGAGTTGGGAGAAAACAGACGCTCCTACAAGCTGGTCAAATAAATTGTCAATTCTAGGGAGAGGGTGCCTATTCTTTTTCGTTAGCTTGTTGAGCTCCCTATAGTCAACACATAGACGGAGTGATCCATCCGCCTTTGTAGCGAACACCACTGGAGCGCCCCATTCTGAAATGCTCCTCCTAATGAACCCCTTTTCTAGAAGCTCTTTAATCTGTTTACTGAGCTCTTTCCTTTCTCGTAGAGCCATATGTCTAACGGGCAACGCAACGGGCTTTGCATTATCTACAAGATATATGCGGAAATCTATTTCCCGCTTCGGAGGCAAGCCCTTCACCTCTTCAAAGACATCCGGATATTCCCGGACCACTTTAACTGAATGCAAATTTTCAACAGAGGCATCTAGCGATTCAAGATAACTAAGCATAACCGCATACGAGGGATTACAAGAAATTTCCAAAGTATTACCGAGCTGGGTTAGGAGCCTAACAACCCTTTTCTCACAATCAAGGATGGCCCCATTACTGGATAGCCAATCCATGCCCAAAATCAAACCATACCCCGAAAAGCCCAAAAAAAAGGCACTACATTGAAATTCTACTCTTAGAATGGAAATTTTCAATCCCACACAGATCATAGACAAATGAGCTGGGCCCCCAATTGGGTTTGAAACAATTAAGGGGTCCTCTACCATACTAGTTTTTAGGTGCAGAGATTCTACTAAAGCAGACGAGATAAAGGAGTGTGATGCACCAGAATCAAATAAAGTGCGAACGGGGTGATCATAAAGATAAACTACACTTTCTACAGAAGTATTTATACCTCGCTGTTGCAGAGGTGGCGCTTCCAGCACATGAACCTGTGCCCCTGGGGTGGATCAATCCCTCTGCCCCTGTCCTCGTTTCTTTGGGCAGTCCTTAGCCTTATGGCCTGTCTCACCGCAAGAAAAGCACCCACCATTCTCCTTGGCCTTCTTTTTCCGGCAGTCCTTTACTAAGTGCCCCACTTTGCCACAGAAATTACACTTCCTCTTCTCTTTGTTGCCTTCCCCGCCTTTCTTAAAGTCCGTCTTCTTAGGCTGCAAACCCTCTTTCTTCCCTTGAGAGCTTTCTGCCTTTGTCTCCTTCTTGCCCTTATCCTCTTCATTCAGCAATGCCATTTGCACCAACCTTTCATACGTGGCTCCCATGGGTATATGGGTCATGGCCAAACTGTGTAATGGCTCATTTAACCCCTTAACGAAACGGAGAGCCTTCTTGTGCGGGGTGTTGACTAGGTCAAGCACAAACCTAGCCAGCTCATCGAACTGATTCACATACTCTCTGACTGTCTTGTCCCCTTGCTTAAGAAATAAGAATTTTTCCAACTGCAAACTTCTTTCCGCATCTGAGAGAAATTTAGTCTCAAACCTTGCTCTAAAGTCCTCCCATGTCTCCACTGGTCTTTCAGCATTAGTGACTTCCCACCAGTAGGAAGCCTCGCCCTTCAATAGCCACACCGCCAGTTGTACTTTTTGCCTATCCTCTACCTCAAAGATGATGAATAGGTCCTCCGTTTCTTTCAGCCAATTTCTAGCTGCCACGAAGGACTCAGTTCCATGGAAATCCCTTCCTCCCATAGCTTTAAAATCTTTACATATCCTAGCAAACGTGTTTCCCCGAGGAGGAGGTGGAGGAAAAGGTGCCGCTGCAGCTGGATGATTCCCTGCAGCTGGGGGAGGAGGAACGGTAGGACCTGGCTGAGTGGCCCTTGCTTCTAAGAACCGTCTAAACCAACCAGGTATTGGCACCCCTTCTGGCAAGTTAAGATCTTCGGACATGCTGAAACAAAAAGGATAGATTCAAAACGAAGGATAAGAGATAGTACCTATGGCTTTGGGGAGTGGACTTTGCCTTTTTAAAATAAAATAATATTTTTCTTTTAAAAATGCTTCTTTAAATTTCCTTTTTGAAAATAATTTTTCAAAACTTTTTATCTTATCTGGTAAACCTATGCTCTGATACCAAGTGAAACACCCCACCTCCGTTAGGGTCACTCTCAAAGGGAATGCCCTAATTTTGGTGGAGGTTTATAAGTACAAGTCACAGATATACAAGACAGATATAAGAACACATATTTGTAAACAGCGGAAGAACAACAAACTTTATTTCATAAAGTCAAATACGTGTTACAACAACATCCTTTCCCAAAAACATAACATAACACTTTCATAATCTGTCTTGAGTACATTATTTAAAGAAGCATAAATAAAACATAGATAAACTGCAAAAGCCCCATAGTGGATTGTCCAAAGCCATAGTTCAAAACAGGAAAGTCCAAGCAATACATTTCTCTTCTTCAAGCTGGATGTTGAGGTTGGTCAAGCTGCTGTGTTCCCTCCCTGAGGACCTGGGGGGGGGGGGGGAACGGAAGAAAGAAGACGAAAGAAAAGTAGAGTCAGACATAAAGCCTGAGTAAGTCTAGTACTATTTTGTCTATGAATAAAGAACTGGGTATGATAAGTATAAACAAGAAGTGGGCATGCACTATAAACTTGGTTAAGTTGTCTAGGGTCGAATATACTATCGTACCCCATGTTGATCTCTGAACCCATATAAACTAGTTTCCAACTGGCACCCCAAAATCAAGGTGATGTGATCCATTCTATGATGATCGGCTCCTACTCGCATAGTTACATGTGTCTTACGGCCCCCGATGTTGTAGTTACCTATGCTGGTCCCACCATGGGGTGTATCAAGTCCCATAGTGGCAACCCGACACAACCTTAGAGTGCACAGGTATGCTACTGGTGTCCAGTGCCTTATTTTTCTACGCCGGAGTGTGTGCACGCCCGCACTCCGTTAGAACCTACACTGCTACACCACCGCCGTCGCTTTGACCTCTTACAATCAGCCCAGTAATCGTGCCCCACCCTGCCTAGTTTCAGGGTATCCTGATACACCTTCTAGGGTTACTGCTGAAAAGGGTCCCCCGTTACTAGGTTTTCTATCTCTAGCCAACATGCTAAGTTGGTTAAGTGTTTCCTAACCTAACCCCCACCAGTCCGTTTTGTTTAGCATGTTCCATTTTGATTAAGTCTTTAGTTCACTTAATCCTATCAATCCTGACTCAGCCTTAATTGTCTTATTAAGGCCCTGACCTCTCACATTAGACAGGTATTGTTGTGGCTGCCTTTTGCCGGTTGGTTCCGGGCAGTCTTACGCCATAACTCAGTCTAACCTCGGATCCTTGCTGGGCTCCATGTTTAACCTCCCACATTGGATAGGTATTGTTGTGACTACTGGACAGCCGGGCGGTTCCGGGCAGGTTTACATCACAACTCAATCCAACCTCGGGTTAAACACATCGTATGTTCTACATTTACATATTTTGTCATTCCTCTTTATTTCTTATATGTAAATATTTGCGGCCCATTATTAAGTTAATGGTGTAAAGGTTACACCAATCATGGGCCCAACCCATACTTGAACTTGGGCCCTTCTATTTTATATTTTCATTCATTAGTAATTTTGACCCAACGTTATTTTCCCCCGTTTAACACGTCCATTTATATATATTTTGGGCTTAGCCTTTTAAAGCCCAAATTAGCCATGCAAAAAGGGGAGGCTTAAAGCGTAATTACATACACAAAGAGGGGAATGTGAGCGCATGAACTTGCAATACGACGTTGGAAATACAAAATAGAAACTGGTGTACTTGCATAGTGGTAACATAGGTGACATGAATCAAAGCATGTGAACTTGTAATTGAGATATCATTATTGTCACATGAATCTATATTTTTATTTAGGCATAATGTCAAACATAAGCATGGCATAAATATTTCTAGCATAAGCATGGCATAATGTCAAACATAAGCATGGCATAATATCAAACATAAGCATGGCATAAGTATAGTTAAATTTGTTCACATAACCATGGCATAAATATTTCTAACATGAAATCATGATTCTTACTTTAGCCATGTAAACTTACAAAAAGGGACCTTTTGAACCTAACCTAGCCATGTACCACATATGTCATCATATAATTCTTGTAAACAAGATAGACCTAATCATGGTTGCCAAATATCAATCATAGCCTAGCCATATTCATAAGTTTGCAAATAGGTTTTCTAGTACAAAAGCATGGCTTAATACATAATGCCAAATTCTCAACATAATTTCATATGGATAATAACCAAACTTGTTCCAATTACTTACAAAATGATTTATGCACAAAAATATACATCATGGTGGCATAGAAGCAAACCCCAAACTTGCATGAATTTAAATCAACTACATACATGTAGCTTCAACATAGATTACATAATTTGCGAAATATTCCAAACGTATACTTGCATAGAACTACCGCATATAGTTCTTTATAATGAATAACATAATTCATAAATATCCAAACGTATATAATATTTCAAATTGATAAGAACGCACAAATATGAATTACTTTATTGCCACAATTCAAGCATACAAACCAACACACTTGTTTATTCATACCAAAGTAATACTCTACTTACAATGGTGTGATGAATTCTCTAATTTAGGGATTGAAGACACAAATTCCTTTGTTGAATTGATTTGTTTAGGTTGCTTTAAGCTTTAGAATCTTCCTCCTAATCTTCTCTCCAATTTGGTGGCTACTCCTAGTCGTTTCTCAGCAACATGGCGGCTATGTTCTTATTTTTGAATGAATAGATTAGGGTTTAGTCTAGGGTTGTTTATATAGAGGTTAGGAACTGATTAGGACCATTGATGTTGCTTGGATTGATCGTAGCCATTCATTCGCAAGAGAGACCAATTAGAGCCTGCCACCTAGCCCTAATGACAAAGCAGACCACAGAAAATCGGCCAAACACAGACCTGGCCAGCCAGGTTGGCTGGGCTCGACCAGGTCGATACCCCTGTCGACAGCCCTGTCGACAGGCCTGTCGACCTGGTTAGACCAGGTCGACAGCCCAGTCGACCTGGGTGCGTGAGGCGGGTGTTCTTCCGCCCTGGCCCATTGGGCCCCACTTTTAATTTAAATTTGATTTTCTGAGTTATTTTATTCTGTTTGAATTTTTAAACTTAATTCAAAACTTCCGAAGGCCATATCTTCTTCATACGGACTCCGTTTTTCGAAAACTCGGACTCTATTTCGCGTATTTTTCCGAGACGAACGCAATGAGTATCCCGTTTCCCTTAGTTCTTTGATTTCAAATTGATTATACTTTAATTTGTTAATTTCGCAGTTATAGAATTTGCGGGGTGTTACAATCTGTATGGATTTGAGGATTTCTATCTTGACCGTAGAATTCTCGTGTGATGCTTATGTTCTCGGGTTCACGAGATACGGGTTGATCTTGGGCATGGATTGGTTGTCCCACTATGGAGCCATTCTCGATTGTGAGCATAGGGTGGTGAGACTCATGACTCACCTGGGTAATACCCTAGAGATTTCTTGCAACCCGCTAGATCCCGTCATGCTATGTTATCTTGAATCTCTTGACTCGTCCATCGATGATCTGCAATCTGTAAGGGTGGTTCGAGAATACCCTGATGTCTTTGAAGAAGTTAAGGGGTTACCCCCTAAGCGAGAGATAAATTTTCGCATTTATCTGGTTGATAATGCTAAGCCAGTCTCCTTACCAGTTAGGCACATGGCCCCGCGTGAAAGGAGAGAGCTCAGTAAGCAAATCAAGGAGCTACTTGAGAAGAATTTTATTAGGCGAAGCATTTCTGAATGGGGTGCTCCTGTAGTGTTCGCTACTAAGGCGGACGGCTCGCTTCGTCTATGTGTTGATTATCGAGAGTTGAACAAGCTGACCAAGAAGAATAGGCATCCATTACCGAGGATAGATGACCTCTTCGACCAGCTTGTTGGTGCTTCTGTTTTCTCTCAGCTTGATTTAGCCACCGGATTTCATCAGCTTAGAGTGGCCGAAAACAGCATTGATAAGACTGCATTTAGGACTCCAGACTCTTTGAATGGCTTGTTATGCCATTCGGCTTGACTAATGCACCCGCCTACTTCGTAGATTTGATGAGTAGGGTGTTCAGGGAGTTCCTTAACAAGTTTGTTGTTGTCTTCGTGGATGATATTCTGATCTTTTCAAAAGACGAGGAAGAACATGCTAGACACCTCAAGGAAGTGATTTATACGCTTAGAGGCCATCAGTTGAAAGCCAAGTTCTCCAAATGCCACTTTTGGAGAAAGGAAGTCCGATTTCTTGGGCATATAGTTTCTAAGCAGGGTATAGCTGTGGATCCCGTGAAAGTGGTTGCAGTTCAAGACTGGAAGACTCCTAGGAATGCAACCGAAGTGCGAAGCTTTCTCGGTCTGGCAGGCTACTATAGGAAGTTCATTAGAGACTTCGCTAAGATTTCGGCCCCTCTCACTAGATTGACGAAGAAGAACTTAGTCTTTGCATGGGACTTAGAGTGTGAGCTTGCTTTTCAAAGGCTCAAAAGGGCCCTTACCACAGCTCCAGTTTTGGCATTACCCGATGGCGGTAAAATGTTTACCGTGTATACCGATGCATGTGGCACGGGGTTAGGCGCTGTTCTGATGCAGGAGAGAAGAGTGATATGTTATGGGGGTAGGCAACTTAAAGTTCATGAGAAGAACTACCCCACTCATGACTTGGAGTTAGCGGCGATTGTCTTTGCACTCAAGTCCTGGCGCCACTATCTTTTAGGCGAAAGGTTTGAGTTGTATACTGATCACAAATCACTCAAGTATCTCTTCTCGCAGAAAGATCTGAATCTTAGGCAGCAAAGGTGGATGGAATTCTTGGCATCATATGACTTCGAGATAGCTTATACCCCTGGCAAGGGTAATGTTGTGGCTGATGCACTAAGCAGAAAGAGGTTGACCCTAAGTCCTCTATTCGTTGAGATGAAGAATTTAGAGTATGTGGCAACCTTTGATTTCTCTTTGGCAATTGAGTCGATGACCGGTTCATTAGCATCTCTGGAACTCAGACCTACCCTTCTTGATCAAGTTGGGGCTTCGCAGAAAGAAGACCCTCAGATAGTTGAGATTATGGATAAGCTGATTCGAGGAGAGACGTCTAGTCATCTCGCTCGATATTCTATTGATGACAAGGGTTGGCTGAGGAGAGATGGAAGGTTATGTGTTCCAGTGGTAGGAGATCTAGTAAGAAAAATTCTTGAGGAAGCGCATCGCTCTAAGTTGACTATACATCCAGGCGGAGATAAGATGTATAAAGATATGAAGCGTATTTTCTTTTGGCCTGGGATGAAGAAGGATGTGGCAGAGTTTGTTTCTAGATGTATCATTTGCCAGCAAGTTAAGGCTGAGTCGAAGAAGCCCGGTGGGCTATTGCATCCTCTAGACGTTCCACTTTGGAAGTGGGAGAGTATTTTCATGGATTTTATTGATGGGCTACCAAGGTCAAGGAAAGGGAATACGAGCATTTGGGTTATTGTGGACAGACTTACGAAGAGTGCTCATTTCATTCCGGTAAAGAGCAAGAGGACCGCATCTTGGCTAGCGTCTGTATATCTTCGTGAGATTGTGAGACTTCATGGAGTCTCTTCTAGTATAGTCAGTGACCGTGACCCAATCTTTACAAGTCAGTTCTGGAATAGCTTGCAAGAAGCCATGGGCACGAGGTTGAATCTAAGTACTGCTTATCACCCACAGACGGACGGTCAAACCGAAAGGGTGAATAGGGTACTCGAGGATCTGTTAAGGCTTTGTATTCTGGATTTTGGTGGTACTTGGGAAGACCATCTTCCTCTTGTTGAGTTTGCATATAATAACAGTTATCAAGCAAGCATAGGGATGGCACCATTTGAAGCTTTATATGGGAGGCCGTGCAAGTTGCCTACATGTTGGTGGGAGACTACAGATAAGCTTATACTTGGGCCTGATATGATCAGAGATGCATCCGAGAAGATCGAGTTGATTCGAAGACGGATGAAAGCGGCCCAAGACCGACAGAAATCCTATGCTGATAAGCGAAGATCTGATTTGGAGTTTGATGTTGGAGATATGGTTTTCGTGAAGGTTTCTCCTTTGCGGAATGTGGTCCGATTTGGAGCCGTTGGGAAGTTAGCACCGAGATTTGTTGGACCCTTCCCTATTATAGAGAGGATCGGGCAGATGGCTTATAGAGTGAAATTGCCCGAGAAGCTTGCCGGAGTACACGATGTTTTTCATGTCTCGCATCTCCGGAAGTGTTTACATGAGTCAGCAGAGGTTGTTGAGCCAAGTGTTCTGGAAGATGTGGAAGTGGAGAAAGAAGCTACTTTGAGGAGAGCTCCGATTCGTATCTTGGGGACGGAGACCAAGAAGCTAAGGAATCGAGAGGTCAAGTTGGTGAAGGTTCAATGGGGTGAAGCCGAAGAAGACGCAACTTGGGAAACCGAGGAGAAGATGCGTGGGCTTTATCCATTCCTTTTTGAGGGTACACTCTCAATCTCTTTTCTTTGTTAGCATATCTTTCTCTTTGCTATCCATGTTTATCTAGTTATCGTGCTAACCTTGTCATGAGAACCTTAGGTATAAACCCTTTGGATGAAACATGTATTTGAAACATGTTATGCTTGATGGTTGCAAGTGGTTGCAAGTGGATACTCGTGGATGCATGATACACATTAGGCACTAAGATCGGCTCACACACTCTCATATTGCATATGCATGAGTGTTTATGCTTATTCATGGATGAAAATTTTTGTGTTATCACATGGATGTATGTGATGTGCACACATATAGATGTTATACATTATGTTAGGAATTGCATACATATGGATTCATTTCACTAACATAATCTGCATTGATGATATTTGCATTAGATAAGTACATATACACACACCTTTGCATATGATCATACAACATTTAGAACCTTTTAAGGACAATGATTGCTCGTGGATGATGTTTTGAGTAGATGGATGATGGATGGTAGGATACGTTCTTCCTAACTTGGATATTTCGGGGACGAAATCCTTTAAGGAGGGGAGAATGTAACAACCCGTATTTTTGAATAACATGTTATAACATAAATGGAGGCAGAAT
The DNA here is from genome assembly GCA_030737875.1 of Allium sativum. Taxonomy (NCBI): domain Eukaryota; kingdom Viridiplantae; phylum Streptophyta; class Magnoliopsida; order Asparagales; family Amaryllidaceae; genus Allium; species Allium sativum. The sequence goes on from CM060909.1 coordinate 957,316,194, forward strand.
TAAACTGTAAAATCTGAATCAAGGGAAACGGGCTATGCCATTGCGTTCGTCTCGGAAAAATACGCGAAATAGAGTCCGAGTTTTCGAAAATCGGAGTCCGTATGACCAAGATATGGCCTCGCGAAGTTTCACGAAAAATTCCTAAATTAAAGTATACTTAATTAAGTGAAATGGGTTGCGCAGAGAAATATATATATATTGATATATATATATATATATATAATTGAAAATTAAATAAATAAATATGCAAAAATGTTCAAAACAGCGAATTGGGAGAGGGGAATAACCGAACCGGCTGATTTTTGAGGTCGACCCGAGCTCGCTGGGTCGACTAGGGGTTAATCCAGGGTGTTTGGCTGTCAACCCGTGGGCCGATTCGCTCAAATGCAGATTTTGCATTTGGATGGTTCTCATGGTTCATCTTTAATCTAAAGGCCCTAGATGGTTCCTACACTTGACTTCTTCCCCAAGACATGCTTTGATGGCTTGGATTGAATCTAGGTTTAATCCTATGGCCTAAAACACTTGCCTACTCTATAAATAAGACCCTAACCTACCCTAAATCATCATTATTCATTCATACAACTAAACTATGGCAAAATCAATCCTCTCATGGCCTCCACTCTCTTCATAAAATTCCTAAATCAAATTTCTAAGAGATTTCCATGCATACAAGTGTATTTAGGCTTGTATGATCCTCTTTAGCTTGCATTAAAGTCTTGTTTCTCTATTGGCATCATAAAGGAGGAGTCTTGATCAAGTTTGCTTGAATTTTGGGGTTTTAATTTGTTGCATAAGGGGTTTCTTACATTTGCTATACTCATTTGAGTCCACATAAGCATTGTAAGCCTATTTCTACTCTTGTATTTTAACTATGAAGTTAATATGTTATGTTGCAAGTTGAGTTTGGGGTTAATCGTGATATGTGCTTTGATCTTATGATTTTATGCATAAGCTTACTCTATGCATGTTAATAAAGTCATTACCTTGGCTTTATGCATAGAAAGATGTGATCTTTGGTTGGAAATGTTGCATGATGCAACTTTTAAACTCTCATAAACCTTGTATTAACATGCATATAATGTTATATGCATGTTACTAGTCCTTATCTCATGCTATCTATGGCCATGTTCCGCCTATTTGCCAAGTTTGATGTTATGCATGCATATGAACCTTATGCAAGTTGAAACCATGTTATGCATGCATATGAACACTATGCAAGTTAAAATGATGTTATGCATGCTTAGGAATATTTTGCAAGTTGATAACATGATATGCAAGTTTGTGATCACATCTTTGTCTCATATGCCACCATGTTTAACTTGTGGCTCCAACACCTTTATGTCATGATTTTGCCAAGTTCCCTCTTTCTATCCTTTATGCGCTATTGCGATTTGTAAGCGAGGGGATTGCGTTTGGGGTTGGGTAAACTTAAAAGACATAAAAACGTAAGCTTGGGAATTTACCTATTAAGTTAGGTCTACCCATTGGGAATTTACCTATTAAGTTAGGTCTACCCAATTGCTTGAAAATTTGTAATGTGTTTTGGAAACATGATGGACATGACACTTAGAAAACATGAGGATGGCCAACTCGAGGTTGGGTTGAGCTTGTAGCATAAACCTACCCGGAACCGACTGGCTTAACTAGTGGCTACAAGCAATAGGACCCAATGTGAGTAGTTGGTCATGTTGCACGTGAAACCCGAGGTTAGACTAAGTTGTGGTGTAAACCTACCCGGACCCGCCCGGCCTAACTAGTAACCACAACAAGGTCTAATGTGAGAGGTTGGGTGCATTAAATTAATTAAAGCCACATGGTAGGGTTAAGTCGTGGACCGCTTGAATACTTAACCAATTAAACACGATGGGTTGATAGGGTTAAGTCATGAACCTTGGGTACACTTAACCAACTTGGTACTTGGATGAGTTGGGTTAACCACGTTTAACCCATTAAGGAAACCCTAGTTACGTGGTCCTTTGCACCAGTAACCCTCTTAGTTGTATCATGATACCCTAGGGTCTAGGCTAGGGTGGGGCACGATTACTGGGATGACATGTAAGCGACCAAGACGACGGCTGTGTAGGTGCGCCGGTGTAGGTTCAGGCGGGCCATGGTCGTGCACATGGTCCGGAGTTGAAAAAGCAGGCACGGGCACCAGTAGGTTTAAACTGTGCGTGCTTGGTTTGTGTCAGTGGTTGACACCCTAGGACTTGATACACCCTAGGGTGGACCTAGCACAGTTTAGCTACACTTCGTAGTTGGGTCGTATGACACCGACACTTGACGAGTTAGGCTTTAGGAGAGCCGATCGACTAGACCGTGCTAGTTGGACCTTGGTTTAGGTCATTCATGATGTTGGGCCAAACTTGGGCCTGGGGATCACTTCTTGTTTACACTTGACATGACTTGTGATACTAGTACACTTGGTGCAAACCTCAACCTTGTATATGCGGTGCCACACTTGATCTATCTTGTTGACTTTTTCCATGCCAGTTATCATCCTACGACTCATCCTTGTTTACATATACAGTTAACTTAATTAGTTGTTGTACAATAGTAGGTAGGACTTACCAGTCTTTTGACTGACCCATTTTCTTTCGCCTCTTTTCTTTCGTTCCCCCCCCCCCCAGGTTTACAGGGCGGGAATACCAGTACTTAGCTTGGATCTTAGCTGCTTTTCCTGGATAGCTCATGTATGCTTTGGACTTGAGCTCGCTATGGTTTTCTACCTTGGGGATAGCTACTTTATGTTTTCCTTTCCAGTTTCCAGTTTTATGTTTCTAGACTTTGTTTATGGAAAATAATGATCAAGTACTGTGTTGTAACTTAACTTATGGTTTTGATATGCTAGTTTTTATCCGCTGCTATATTTACTCTGTTTTTTTTTTACTTATATGTTCTGTCTTGTGATATCTGCATGCATGTTTACCTTGTTTAAACGCCCCTCCAAAGTCAGTGCCCTTGCAAGAGTGGCACTGGCGGAGGTGGGGTGTTACATCAGCCCCCTCCTTTTCATAACATTCTAACACTTCAAAGAAAATGTAAATGGGGAAAGGAATTGGAAATTAAAATTCCTTAAGCCCTAGCTTAATCTTGGAGCACCAATTCTTGAGGAAATCAAGTGTAAAAACTTGGGTAAGCTTCTTCCTCTTCCTCTTCTCCAAATCCATTCCTCTTCAATTTCTTATGATTTCCTAAGCCTAATTCCTTGGAAATCCAGTTATATGAGTTTAGGTTGGAGATTAGCAAGATATATTGGAAGAGAGGTTATTCTAGCCAAGCTTTGGATTGATTTCTTCCTTCTAGCAAGCAAAGGTGAGTTCTTTATGAACTCACATATATGGCACAAGCTATTGGCTTGTAAAAGTGTAATTTAGTGTTCATTTGAATTTGCATATGCTAGTGAATTGGTTAGGTTAGTGTAACATAGCTGATTTCATGCTTTTATGTTTCATTAAATTGGAAATTTTCATTTAGATTGTACACACAATCAAGTGCATATGCTATGAGTTGTTTTGGCGATATTGCGAGGCACCGTTGTCGCACCGACAAGTTCTAAGACTTAACAATATGCTTATATTGCGTTTGGTTATTTTGGTTTAGTATTATGTTCATTTCAGAGCTTGTTGGCTAGCTTTTTGACCAAGCTACCAAGCAAATAAACATTCGCAAGTAGATGGACGAAGACACACACAAGTTCAATATAAAGTCACCTCGGCTCGTGAAACTTCATAGCCTGCTCGTGGGGCAAGCTACCACAATCTATTCATGATCCATACGTCATCCCCGACTCGTGATCAAGCATCATGACCACGCTCGTGCCAATCCTCCATGACCCACTCGTGAGAGCTGCTCCACGACCCATTAGTGACATAGGATTATGAACCGACCCTATGTTCAGAGAATAACAACCATGACCGAATCCTCCACGAGCCGCAAATTCAGGATCTGATGACACCTGTCCATAACCGCCATATTGACCATTTCTACACCCACTCACGAACGGCTCCAAGATCCTCGGGATTTGTGCCACATGTCTTCCCGAACCGCCTGTAGAAATCAGCTATAAATAGCCCAATACTTTGACCTTTTTCAGGATTTATTTGGCAATTCTAAGTATTGTTTCCGCCATTACTGTTCCTCCATTATTTACAATCAAAAACATCTTGAAATTATAGAGTGAATTACTATTATAAGAGTGAAATTGAGAGTATTTACTGATTTTACTTCCATTCAATCATATAATCAAAGTCATATAAAGTGGATGTAGGCTCATTAATGCCGAACCACTATAAATTTGTTGTGTTGTTGCATTTCCTTTCATTTCTAGTTATTACTCTCTGCAATTTCAGATAATTTGGGTGTTAGAGCCATAATTTGGTCTAACATTTTGGTGCTTTCACTGAGAATTGAAGTCTCAGCATATCAGATTATTGCTCTACTATTTGGATATTCAAGTCCGAAGAAAATAGTCTGAATTCCACTGTTTTGGTTTTTTTGAAGATTTCAGCAAACTAAAGATGATATGGCTGCAAAGAAATCTAAAGATTTACGAGCCACACGAGCAAATGAAGCTGCAAATGAAGCTAACGAAGAAAGTGTTCATGAGCAGGCTAAAGTGGAGTCCCCTACTCGCGGCTCGCAGGGGGAAAATCGACCCCAGGAAGGCATCACGACCCGCTCGCTAGAGCTTACCACGAAACGCCCTCAAGACACAATCACGAGCCGACCTTAGGGAGCCACCACGAACCATCTTTAAGGAGCCACCACGAGCCGGTTTCAGGAGGGAACCACGAGCCATGAACCATAGGGGTGTCACGAACCGCCCACAACAAGGAACCACGACTCGACCCGAAAAGGAAATTATGGCTCGTTCTGCTCGTGCTGGCACTTCTACTCGACCTAGTTCAAGTGCTCTACATCCAAGAGCGACTACTGTTGACCAGCTAAATGCCTCTACTCCAGTAACTAAAGAAGATCTCTCTCGTGTGCTTGATTTGTTGGAAAGGACAAATGATGAGTTGGCAGCCCAAAGACAAGAGAGTTCCTTATTACGACGGAATATTACTGCATTAGATAGACGAATTGATGATCTCCAAAGGCAGAGAACACCTACGCCAGCTCGTCCTCTTACTCCATAGTTTTCATCCTCATCAGAGGAGCCTCCAAGACCTCCACGATGACCATTGGAGAGGGCTGAAAATGTGGAACGGCTTTGATTTGGATCACTTCCTTCTCGAGAATAGGCGGCCCTCAATCTAGGACATGACAATCGTAACTTGAATGATCCAGTTCCGCTACCTAGGAATCGAGGCATTGTTGACCCTGTTCAGAATCAACAATTACAACCCCCTCACCGCATGATTGACTATGGCAACAGGGGACAAGGAAGCTCTGCTCAGGCCCTGGACATCGCGGCAGCACATCGAAGAGACATTGGAGGGCCCCGCAGGGCAATGAGTGCTGATCCTGAATCTACATTAACCAATGTTGATGTTGAAGCAATGGTTAGGCAAATCATGGAAGATAGCCGTGGATGGAGAAACGAGGATTGGGGTATAGACCACAGTCATACGCCCTTTACTGACGACATATTAGACGTCTGATTCCCGAGGAAATCCGATATGCCAACTACGAACTGCTATTCGGGCCGAACGGATCTAGTTCAGCATCTAATGAGGTATTCATGGTACATGAATGCCGCCGCTTCTCCTGACGCAGTAAAATGTAAAGCAATCCCGATATTCCTGGAGGATGTGGCATTAATGTGGTTTACCCGCTTGCCAGTAGGATTGATCTCCAGTTTCAGGGAATTGAGTGAACAATTCATAAATCAATTCCAGCTTCATGCTCATAGGTCTAAAAATGTCATTTAGTTATCCCTCATTAAACAACGCCTTGACGAAACTTTGAGGTCATATTTAGATCGTTTTAACTTAGCGGTCATGTAGGTTAGAGATCCTCACGAACAGACTGTCTTGATGGCCTTGATTGACGAAGTAGATAAAGATACCGAGTTTCGAAGATACTTAGCCGACAAGCTATCGCTGGCTAGAGAAATATTCTATGGAAAAGCTACTATTCGTTTATGTCAGGAAGAGGTATACGCCAATCGGAAGAGGAAGGCTGCCGATAAAGAAGATATACAGAGTAATGTGGTTATCAAACATCCGGCGACAGTTCAGGAAATGTAAAGGTTAACGTTGGAAATAAGAATCCGGGCAATGGCTGCCAATCTGGGAATAACAGTCAGAAGAAGAATCAGGGGAATAATTCTCAGAAGAGACCTCGGTTTAAGACTTTTGAAAACTTCACACTGTTAAATGATACATTAGAGAATATTTTCCTGGACACCTACAACGTTCTTCGGTATAAGAGGCCTCTCCCGATAGATACAATGGAGAAAGAACGTGAGACAGGAAAGTTTTTCCGTTTCCATCAGAACCATGGTCACTCCACCAATGAATGCCATCATTTGAGAGACGTTGTCGAAAAACTACTTCGTGAAGGAAAGTTGGACTAATACAAGGTTGCTCTGAGAGACAAGGGGCAAGCTGGGCAGGCCCCGAATCAAAACCAAATTGCCGCTAGGCCTATTGCTCAGTAGAAAGGAAAAAAACATTGTCATCAACACCATAGTAGGAGGACCTCATCCTGCTGGGCACATGTAACAACTCGGAAAATCCGAGCCAATTTAAAAATTTTATTTTGGCAATATTGATGAATTTTGAATATTTAAAATGGATTATTTTAAATAATGACGATGAGAAATTTATTTTGAATAGAATTAGAATGTATATATTTATATAGATCGTCGTTAGAATATAAATATTTTATTTTAATTATAAAAGGAATTGAAAATAGCGCGGTAGTTTGAAAATTCAATTTCAAATTTCAAATGAATGTACATGATTCAAAATAAACCGGACTTTGGAAAAACCAAAAATATTGGAATCTATTTGAGAATATCTTACCAACGAATCCTAAAAATTGAAATTTCATAGCGGGAATAAAAAGTTATGTCCAGTTGAAAATTCAGAATAGTCGTTATGGAATTCTGGCCCTTAAAAATGGAAATTTTGCAAAAGATCTCTGTTTTCGACGAAACCACTTTTGTTTGATCCGGGATGTCAAGTTATTGCTAGATTCCAAAATTCGTAATTTTTGAAAGCAATATGTGAGCATGGCGAAGCCAAACGTGTTTTGTCAGTTTCAGTCAATTTGGATCGACCAGAAAATGACCATTTTTCAAACAGTCTTCAAATTTGACGAAATTAGTTTTGTTAGGACCGTATCATTAGTAGAAAGCTAGAAATATTTTTTCTGGAATTTTTCGAGTTAGTATGTGGCCCCGGTAAATTGAAATGCGCATTCAAATTGAATATATATCGTTTTATATTTAAATTTGATGAAAACTGATCGTAACAGCCGAACTGGGTTATGAAACATATCCCATTGTGTTCGGAATGAGGGTGTTACGCTAGGGACGATAGTCATTGGAGTTGATTTAGAGCTCGTAAACTAAACACGTATTTTTAGAATAAATTAATAATAAAATATAATATATATTTTCTATAACTAACCCTAAACCCTAAATTAAAGCTCAAAAGAAAAATGAGCCCCCAAAATTAAAAAAAACCGTCTCCCCTTGAAACCGCCGCCCCACCGCCTCCTGCCACTACCGTAGTCGCCGCCCCACCTCCCTCTAGGCGCCGCGACCATCGGAGCTCCCTCCCTCTCGCCACTGACCTCCTATCCTCCTTCCTCTCACCTCCTTCCTAAATTAGAACCGCACTACTCCACTGGCCCGCCACCAATGCCTCCACTTCCAAGTCGTCATCGCCCAGACCTCGCCGGAGCAGCCACCACCCCCCTCTGACGTCCTCCGCCCTCTCTCCTTCCCCAAACCCGAACCCAGTACCCCAATTCCCTCAAAATCCACCGCGCCAGCAAATGTGGCCCCCCTCACCACGTGCGCTGCGTCCCCTGACCACCAACACCCCGGCGACGCCCTACCTTCCTCGTCGAACAGCAACAGTAAGTTTTCCTGATTTGATTTATTTGTTATATAAAAATCTTATTTTTAAATAATAGAAAAGCTAAGATTATTATAGAAAAGCGTTGAAATAAAAATATTTGATTTTTATAAAGAAAAAGTTGTGATTTTTAACTACAGAAAAGACATGATTTTTTATCACATAAAGAAGTGATTTTTGAAAGAGTGATTTTTAATAATAAAAATATGATTTTTATATTATATAGATAATAAAAATATGATTTTTATATTATATATATAATAAAAATATGATTTTTATATTATATAGATAATAAAAATATGATTTTTATAAGATAGAGAATATAAAAATTCGATTTTTATATATATGAAGTGAAGATAAAAATTTAATTTTTATATAATGTAGAGAATAAAAATATGATTTTTATATAATGAGAAGAATAAAAATGTGATTTTTATATGAACAGTTCAAAAATAAAAATGTGATTTTTATTGTTAATAGCGTGAAATGGTTGAGTTGGAATGTCGGGCAAATCAAAGCCATTCAGAAATGAAACGGCGGAGTAGAACCCCAAGGTGAGAACTTCTCACTTTTCATTTGTTTTCTAGTTGAAATATATACTAGGATACAGACGGTGCTTAGCAGCACCCGATACCCGTTGTCCACAGACCATGGACGACTTGTTTGTTTGTTGTTTGTGGTGTGAATATTGATTGTGTGATGTGGAATGGAATAAATTATTTTATGGTTAAAAATATAATTTTTAACGTGTATATAAAATAAATATTTATAAACAAATCAGATGATTTGTTTATGTTCACACATTTAACTAGTATTGAATGGGATGATAAATTTTACACATCGCCCAGCTGCACAAATAAAACCTGTGTTTGATTGTTTGAAACCTCACACGGGTATTGGGATGATATTGGACATACACTAATCCCAATAATTAGTTGTATGTCGATCGATTGATTGACGGGCTGTTATAAGCATTAAATATTTATATTTGATGCTTATACAGTGTAGAATGCACTTTGGATGATGGATTGCTGTTTTCATTGTGGTTATACACATTTGTTGTGTGAAATCCATATAATCATATTATATGGTAATTGACTGTGTCTGATTCCAGTTCATAAGAAAATAATAATTTAAAATAACGATTATTTTAAAATAACGAATATTTTCAAATAATATTCAGAAAAGAATCAAAATTTGATTTTGATGTCCGATTTGGGATGGACACGAATATATTCAAAAATATATAGCTGTGTCGATTAGATTGACGCCATTTTGACGTGAACGATATCTATATCGATTTTATTCATTTTTATAATGAATATCGAAAAGAATTGATTTCAAAATATAATGTTTTGAAAATATTATCATTTATATATCGATGGTATGGAATATTCAATTTTGATTTGAAATTGAATATGAAGTTGAAATCGTTTTGAAAACAAATTTAAACCGATTTATAAAATACGTTTTAAAAGGAAATCGACGAAATATATATATATATATATATATATATATATATATAATGGCCTTAATAGAACGCGTCGTGCAGCGGCAGTTCGCGAATTTCGACCATTGACTTCGAACGGATATTACAGGAGATCCGACCGTCGGATTCTCCTAAAACTGGAACCGTTGGGTTCGTAACGAAAAAAGCTTTCTAATGAATATTAGAGATTCGAAATCTAACGGTTGGATTTGGAATTATGTCCAAATCAAATTTGGAAAAGGTCGTTGTAAGTGCAGTTCGATGGCCGTTTATGGAAATCGACTGTACGGGCCTTGATAAATTTTTTAAAATAGCAATAATTTGTGTAAAATCATAAGAAATGATTTGGAAAGAATTGGGATGAAAATTCCATATTTGAAAAGATAAAAATAGATTTTTATCGAAATGAACTAGTTTTGAACTAGAATTATAATCCATTTATTTTTTAAATAAATAAATTGGATTTGAAAGGGTTTTAAAAATAACCAAAATTTCCAATATATAAAGTGGAAATGGATTTGGATTGAAATTTTCTTTGGAATATTTCAATGTTGGATTTCATGATTATACAGATATTGTTATGGAAATTTGAAAGATATATTTATATCGTTATTTTCAGTACGATATTTGTTGGTCGTAGAATTTGATATTGAATATAAGCCGATATATTTTCTATTCAGAGCCTTGTATTTAATATCAAATGGGATTTGGGTTTGTCGTGAATGGTGTCTTCATTAACACTATTCTTAAACCCAGTTGAGAGAAAGATTAAATCTTTTTATTTAGATTTAATGAAGTATACCAATTAGATAATATTTAATTGGATTTGAATTGGAATTGATTTTTGGGTCTATCGTGAACGGTGTTTTAAATAACACTTGTTCTTTAACCCGATAATTAATGGAATGTGAATTGGGTTTGTTGTGAACTATGTTTTAACAACATTCGTTCTTTAACCTGATTTACAGTGAAATGTGATTTGGAATTTATAAATCTCTTGTTAAGATTTAAAGGAGATTTTCCAAAGTAAAGTTTTCCAATTTAATAAAATAAATTGGAATGGAATTCGATTTGGTAACAATTGAAGTGAATTTCTGTGGAGGAAGACAACTAATATATCTAGAACTTAAAGGTTTTGTCATTATTCCATTTATATTATTAGTCGGATATGGAAGTTTATATCGATTATATATATCGATTTGTTTTCCATGAAGATTCCGTTGTAAATGGAATGTGATTTTGGGTTGTCATGAACAGTATCTTTAATAATACTATTCTTAGACCCAACGGAGTTAAGAAAATCAGAAACTAACTGAAGATTAGTTAAGTTGAATGGTTTCCTGGGTATTGATCTGATGTTGGCTTAGGCCTTCGGGGTTATTACTTATGTAATTGTTCACTTGCTAATTTACAGTTAAAGGCTGATGGAATGGAATGTGATTTTGGGGTTATAGTGAACTGTGTTTTAAATGACATTGGTTCTTTAACCCAGTTAAAGACAGGATATGATTTCCCAAGTTAAATAATCATTAATAGTGATTTTTGGGAAGATTAAAACCAAGTGGAGTTTTAATGAATCTTTAATTAGATTGAAATGATCGAGAATGGAGTATCTCCAGTTTTGCTCCAGGCGATAGTTAAATCTTTAATTAGATTTGAACATGAAATTGTAATTGAATTTACTGATAACACCGTGGTGTTAAATATGAAGTATGACCAGTTTTACTTCATGGGATGAATATGTTGGGGTTGGGAAATTTAACAAGTGATTACTTCGGTAAGGTTTGATAATCCCGACTAGTTTGGATAAACCATAATTTGGTTTGAATTGATATTCAAAAGAAGATTAAAGGATAAATTTAAAGAATTTATCTTTGATAAAATTAATGGGAACCTTTCCCAAAGTGTAAGAATATTTGAATAAAAGAATATTCTGAATTGGAATGAGGCATATGTTGTGTTTGTGTAACACTTGTTTATTATATACGCGAGTTATTCGGAAAGGCCGGGTTTATCCCATTCTGAATAACTGAATCGACGATGTGTCGAGGATGAAGACGGTGGTCGAAGACCAGAGGTCTTCCCATCGTTTGGATAATTACTGATGATCTTGATTGGGTTGTACACCCTAGAGGAGGGAATAGTTGGTGATCGTCCAGACGTACTTGGAGATCGATGGATATGCGTGTTACAAGGTGCCTCCGGTTTCGTTCAAACCCAGAACGGACTTGTAAATGGACTGTGTGTCAGACATTGGATATCATTCTGTGTGATTGATGGATATCGGTTGCATGGAGTGGTTTGCCTGTGTGGCATGCTAAGATGCAAATGATCAAGGCTTCTGTTGAAAAGCAGAGGCTTGTAGTTGATGATCAAAGCACGGCCTTTGTGGCATAGCTTTGTGTAGCGTTGATTCGTGAGTCTCACACCCCGGTGTGAACCAGAAACGGGAGAGGACTTCAGGGAGGGCATGCGTTTCCTTCTAGCTAGGGTGGTGTCAGTGACCTACCAGCCCTGACATTTATATTATTTTCACCTGTGTGGTTGTTGGATTGCGAGGCGCCTCGGATATATCGGTGACTATGTGGAGCCGATGGAGTCATTTGGCTCATTTACGCCCCCAAAGGACGGGGAAACGCAGTTTTCAGGAATTTTAATCCACATCGGTGGACCGGCCCTGACGATCCAAGGCTTGACTGAGTACTTGCCTGAGACATGGGCTAGATTGTCTCGAAGCGGTAAGGACGATCCCTTGCCTTGGTTCACAGATGGAAATCCAACTTCCAATACGTGACTTTGCGGTTTTGATTGTAGAGCCTAGTATGGCGACATAGTGGTATGGGGCACTTATGCCGTTTATGATTGATACTTATGATTGAAATTGTTTTGACACTATACACTTATAGTAATAATAAAACATGAACTTTTACGTACCAAGCATTCTTGGCTATCATAAGGTAAAAACCCTATCCTCCGGTTCGCGTTGCATTGTGTGATGGGACCTGGGTCTTATAATAGCTTCATTGTTCTTTATTTAGCATTGCGTTGTTGTTTTATGCACTGGTATTCTTGGGAGGAAACCCATTCCGTGTTATACGGCGTGGTCCCTTGATTTACCGAACTTTAAAATAAAGATTAATAACTATTTTAGTTCTCACACCAGTCACATGACTGACCTGGAGTTTATTGTTTTAACCTAAACTCTGGGTGCCCCTATTTTCCGCACGGGCAGCTAGTAGTTTTGGTTTTAAAGATTTATATTCACAGGATCCTGATTTACAGCTGGAATGCTACTCGGAAAGCTCTGTATCCGTGTATTATTTTCAGTTGTGTTTTGTATTATTTTTCCGCTGCTATGTAATGTAAATTGAATCTCTGATATTTTTCTGATGTATAATATTTATTCATACTCTGTATATTCTTGTGTTCTGATAGAATTGTTGTTATAAGCAATGAAATGTTCTTCTGTATGTGTTTCGATGTGACTTGTTCTCAATTCAATCCGTGCTTTCCTTCGTGAGGATGTTCGGGTCGTCTCAGTACAACTTTAGGGAAATGGATCAGTATGTGAGTGCTGCCAAACAACTTGAATTAGGGGAATGCAGTAATCCTGAAATTGCAGCCTCGATGAAGAAGCACAAACAATGTCGTTTGATGTCATTTTTCGTGATAGAGATAGTATCGGAGTTCATGCCCCTACCTAAGACCCTTTAGTGATCACGGCAACTATTGGTCCTGCTTTGGTCCACAAGGTTTTGGTGGGCAATGGAAGTTCAGTAAATATTCTGTTTAAGAAAGCATTTGATCAGATAAAGCTTGAAGCAAAAGATTTGAAGCCCTGTGATGGATAGATACGTGGCTTCAATGGAGCCTCAACATCTCTTATCGGATACGTGGAATTATCAGTAACTCTAGGAGAAGGAGATCACCGAAGAGTGAGAATTCTTCCGTTTGTGGTACTGGGTATCGAATCACCTTATAACGCCTTTCTAGGCCGACCGGCCCTAGCAGAATTCAGGGCTTGCATTGCGCACTGGTGTCTATTGTTGAAATTACCAATGGATGCAGGAGTGGGGGTAGCCAGAGGTGACCAAGTCGCTGGACGAGACTGCTATATAGCAGAATTGAAATTGTTGCTTAAAGGACTAAAGATAGGACCAAAGGGTACTTCTCCACCTGCAAAGAAGAATCCAGCATAGCAATTAAAGATGGTCCCGAAGGAGCCGCCCAAAGAACTACCCGAGGATATAGATCCCAGAGAGGACAAAGAACCCGGGGGCAGAATGGCAACTCATAACGAAATGACTGAGGATATTCCGATCGATGATAAAGACCCAGCGAAGGTCTTGAAGGTCGGATCCCAGTTAGACCATCTTCGTGCAAAAAAATTGACCGACTTCCTAAAGGCGAAGCTAGATGTGTTTTCCTAGACCCATGCTGACATGTGTGGGATATCCCCATCAATTATGCGCCACTCATTGAGCATTAACCCGAAGCACCAACCTTTAAGCAGAAAAGGCGAATGCTTGGCCTAGAGAGGTCAGCGGCGTTAAAGGAAGAAGTTGAGGAGTAATGGATTCATTAGAGATTCAACTTATCCGGAATGGATTTCAAACCCGATTTTTGTAAAGAAGGCCAACGGGAAATGGCGCACCTACATTGATTTCTTAGATTTGAACAAGGCTTGTCCGAAAGACAGTTTTCCACTCCCTAGAATTGATCTATTGGTGGATTCGACGGCTGGTGGATGCATATTCCGGATATATCCAAATTTCTATGCATGTTCCGGACAAAGAGCATACCAGCTTCATCACAGATTTGGGACTGTACTGCTATGTAGTGATGCCTTTTGGTCTAAAGAATGCTGGAGCTACATATCAACGATTAGTGAATCGGATGTTCTACAATCAGATTGGGAAGACGATGGAAGTGTGTGTTGATGATACGCTTGTGAAATCCAGACAATCATCGAACCATACTACCGACTTACCAGAAATGTTTGATACCCTTAAACGATATGGAATGAAGCTCAACCCTCTAAAGTGTTCATTTGGAGTTGCGTCTGGAAAATTCTTAGGCATTATCGTTAGCTCGCATGGAATTGAAATCAATCCATATCAGATCGCGACAATCAGGAACATTCAAGAACCAAGACAAATTAAAGATGTGCAGAGCCTCGCTGGGAAAGTAGCTGCATTAAGTAGATTTATCTCAAAACTACAGATAAGTGCATTCCATTTTTGATTTGATAAAGCGAGGGAAGCGCAATTCCAAATGGACCCCCGATTGTGGGGAAGCATTCCAGAACCTTCTGAATCATCTAAAAAACCCCGATATTGTCCAAGCCGGTAGACCATGAGGACTTATTCGTGTGCTTAGCAGTGTCATCCCACGCAATAAGCTCAGCCCTGGTAAGAGAAGAAGATAAAGTCCAGAGACCTGTGTACTACGTAAGTAAGAAGCTAGCGGTGGCAAAGCGAAACTACCCAAAGATAGAAAAGCTTGCATACAGTCTACTAATCGCAACTAGAAAGCTTCTCTGCTACTTTTAAGCTCATCCCATCACTGTATACACTAACCATCTGCTCCGACAAGTATTACAGAGACCAGAAGCGTCAGGAAGGCTACTAAAATGGAATATTGAGTTGAGCCAGTTTGATCTGAACTTTCAGCCCCGAAAATCGATAAGGGGGAAAGTGTTGGTAGATTTTATAGAAGAATTTACTATCCTAGAAGACGATGTAGTGAGTGAAGAAGTGGATACCCCTAAACCACTAGTTGACCCCAACACCTGGAAACCGTATACTAACGGAGCCAGGAATGATAGACGATCTGGTGCTGGAGTTGTACTTGTAACTCCCGAAAAACGATCGACATATTATGCTTTGAGATTAGAATTCCTCGCCACGAATAATGACTCGGAATATGAAGCCCTGATTTTCGGGCATAGGATTGCAAAGGAGTTAGGGATAGCAAAACTGGATATTTTCTGTGATTCCAAGATAGTTGTGAACCATGTCAATGAAGAGTTTTAGGCCAAAGGGCCAAGGCTCGTATCGTATTTGAAGGAAGTGAGAAAATTATGGGTGGCCTCGAACACTACATCATAACACATATACCCCCGATCAGAGAATCAGTGGGTAGATAAATTGGCCAGGATGGCTAGTTCTGATAACCTTGAGGACACAGAGATGGTCCCGATAGAGGTACTGCAGTCTCCAAGCATCGATCAGATGGAAATTGATCTTGTATTAGAAACTGAGCCGAAAAGAGAATCATGGATGACACCCCTAAAGAACTTCCTGATGAATGGAACGCTTCCGACCAAGAAAAGCAAGAGACGTGCTGTTATCCGAAAAGCCTCCCGATATGTCATGCAAGGCGAAGTCTTATATAGACAAGGATTCTCAATGCCTCTCCTCCGGTGTATAGCCCATGACAACATCAAATGGGTACTGAAAGAAGTACACGAAGGTGAATGCAGTGACCACACCGGAGGACAAACGCTAGCAAATAACATACTGCGATATGGCTATTTCTGGCCCACCGTGAACAAAGATGCAACTAAATATGCATGACGTTGCGATGCATGCCAGAAATTCTCGAAGATTGCCAGGGCGCCTCCTAGTCGATTGGAGACGATGATGAGTCCGTGGCCTTTCGCTGTTTGGGGAATTGACATTATTAGAAGCCTCCCCATAGCAAAGGGCGGAGCAAAATTCGCCATTGTGGCCGTGGATTACTTTACTAAGTGGGTCGAAGCAGAACCATTAACGATGATCACAACCAAGCGAGTGATAAATTTCATTGTCAGAAACATTATATGTCGATTTGGGATTCCGAAAATCATCTTAACAGATAATGGAACTCAATTTGATAGCACTGAGTTCCAAGACTTTTGCCAGAGATATCACTTTGAGAAAAGGTACTCCTCTGTGGCACACCCACAATCGAATGGACAGGTAAAAGCGGCAAACAAAGTAATTAAGTCCATTCTGAAGAAGAGATTGAAGCGGGCCAAGGCCATGTGGGTCAATGAACTACCCTTGGCATTATGGGCCTACAGGACAACTTACAAGTCGGCAACGGGCCACACACCCTTCTCCCTCGCCTTCAGAGCAGAAGCGGTCATCCCGGTTGAGCTAGAAGTAACATCCCATAGAACAACTTATTACGGCCCGATGACTAATAGTAATTTGCTCCTTGAATCTTTAAATATGGTTGAAGAAAAGAGGGATGAAGCAGATTTGCATGCCTTGAGACACAAACAGAAGGTGACCCGATATTACAATAAAAAGGTTCGAGCTCGAACCTTTGAACCTGGAGACTTGGTTATGAAGCGTGCCTTTCCACCCCCAATACATTTGGGTTCGAAATGGGAAGGGTCGTATTCCAACCTACGGAGGCTTGATAATGGATCCTTTAACCTAGCGACCGTGGATGGAGACGAGAACCCCAGAGTGTGGTACGCCCAGCATTTGAGGCATTACTTGACATGAAATTGTCATCTTTATTCTTTTGTTTTTAGGACCATGTAAAAAGGCATGACTCACCTAGAATAGTCTGGTTATATGAGAAAAAGATTATAAAGTGGACGTAGGTCATGATTCGACCGAACCACTATAAAATACCGTGTGTCATTTACTTTTATCGCACCATCTATTATTTTACTCTTTTATTCTTTACTTACATGAGTTGTTATAATTACAATGTTCACTATAAACTTTGCAGCAATCTAGAAGCCCGTAATTCAAAGTGCCTTCTATTAAATTAGAAGCTCAAGAGTACGCAGAACGTCGAAGGTGCAATAAAGTAAATGACACAACTGTCAACACTCTAATTCTCAGAACCTAAGAAAGTGTATGAAAGACAAGAATTGTCCACGAGGCTTGAAGGTGCACCATAATTTAAAAGACCGTCTCGACCACACTCTACCCTTGACATCTGACGGGAGAGTATAAAGGTGCCAATGACTGAGCGCCGCAAATGTACTCCTACCCCACTGAAGGATTTGGGGGCAAATTGAAAGCTGGGTTTGAACTTTATCCTGAGCATAAGACAGGAGAGTATAAAGGCGTTTTGATTAAATGCCTCAAAAGGGCTCCTTTCCCGCTGCAAAATCGGGAACAAGAATGAAAGCTGAGCCCAACCCCCTCATTTCCGGACATGGGGGGTAACCTATATGACTCTATTCAATCCTCAATAAGCCCTAGCCAGACATTATATTAATGATTGATTAGGGGCATACTCATACACATATATGCATAGTGCAGGAATTTTTAATTTTTATTGCATATAATTCTAACTTAGATACAATGCATGACTAAGTATGATAAACTTACACAACAATACAAAAGAAACAGAAATTCATTTATAAATGCAGATTTACAAAGAAATGCTAGAACAAAAAGTGATAAGTGAGGTCCATTCTCATGACTACATCACAAGGCCAGTGGAAGATCTAAAAACATAAACAAAAGAATGCTACTTGGGCTTTGGGGATGACCTTGGCTTCTTCTCCTTCTTCTGCTTCTCCGGCTCCTCCTTGTCGGCATCAGATAGGTCATGCTTCTTCCTTTTCTTCTTACCCGAAGGAGGATCCTGTGGAAGGTCGGAGGATTGGGATGCAAGCTGTGCAGTTATCGACTTAGTAGACAACTTTATAATTAACCCAGATTTGAGATCAGCTGTAGAGATAGGTGGCACATTTAGAGGCTCTTGCTCCTCTATTTTTAAGGCCAGTTGTTCATCCTTCTTGGCCTTCAAGTCAACCAGAGTCATGTTATCGTCGTCCTTTGTTTCTCCCGTGATGGTGACCTCTTCTTCTTCATCCCCGTTGTCACCATCAGTGTCCCTTAAGACTCCGATGATTTCGGCATCCTTGGGAACATCAGCGCTTGATGCCACAATGGCTTTCTCCATTTCCTCAACTTCAGTTTGTTTTGGAACTTCACAAACTTCAGTATGGGATGGCACATTGATCTTCTCAGTCTCTACTTGCTTTTTTGCAACCTCCTCAGTAGACTTGACACCTATATCATGAGAAGCAATTGTTATTAGTTTGGTAGAAAATGTGGTCCTCTCAATTGTTTGCTCCATAACGCGATGACAAGTTACAATAGCTTTGACAAATTGTGGAGAGAATATGGAGGTACCTTCTGCTGACTCTTCGGCCGCCAACAGCCGAAGGAATGGGGACTTCGGAGATCAATGGATCATCTGGGTTATATTCCTCAACCTCTGAGGTCTTGGGCTCTGCAAATGAGCTTGAGCCTTCACCAACTTTGTGCTTGCCCTTGATCTTAAACCTCTCTTTCTCCATCTCCTCTAGAGTTTGACATCTACCCTCCGCTAAAACCTCGGGCTCTCGACCCCTGAGGAAGGTTTGCATAAGCAGGCCTTCGTTGACTTCTTCAACCTTTAAGCATTGCTTTTCGCCCTCGACAATCATATCCCGCACGTTAGCCAACGTGGTGGGATAATTCTTAATCCAAGAAATATTTCGGGTTCGAATGATGTTAGCGAAAAAGTCCATCAACAGTTTGTCGAACCCTTCTATCTCCTGTTCGGCTGCGGCAAGCTTACCAGTAGCAGTGGAGGCTGGCTAGAGGGCATCATTGGCATTACTCTCGGCAAGAGTTGCCCATCCTTTAGCATGAGCAATTTTTTCAGTGAAGCTCTCCATTTCCTTCTCCCAAGCATCCTTATCTATAGCAAAGCAGTCCTGTGATGCTTTCAGTTCAATATTTACCGTCTTGAGATCTTCTATCTCCTTTTTCAAAGCCACGCGCTGTTGGCTGTTCGAATCGAGCTCAAGATGGAAACGTTTCTTAGCGTCGTGCAACTCTATTTTATAATTTTTAACACCCCGCTGAGCTAAAGAAAGCTGAGCCTGTGCATCTTCAAGTTCCTTCTCAGCCTTGCTCCTGGCCGTGGTGTCATGATCTGTCTTCACCCTAGCTCTCGATGCATCTATTTCCAGGTGGGGGATAACGTCTGAAATATTCTTAGCATGTATCTCCATCTCCCTATATTGATTAGCCACATGACTGACTTGGCCCACAACTTCTGTATCCCAGTCCTCAGGAACCGGTTCAAGATCTGGCACGAAATGCATCCTTTCAAAGTAGAAGTCGGGGAACAGTTTTCATAAACGCTCTAGCTTAGCCTTAATTTTAGAAGTAAGGGCATCCTCCTATACATTGGTGGTGTCCAATTGATGTTGACCAAAAGGAAAAAGACCTGCCTTCTCTTTTTCTAAATCTTTGCTAGGATCCTTCTGTTTGTCTTTGGGCTCATGATGTTTCTTGGAGGATTTGCCTCGAGGAGGTATACCCTTCATGGGAGTTGAAGCCTTGGGAAGCTGTTTGCCCCCCGCATGTGGCAGTTGATGACTGTGATGCTTCCCGAGGTCTTGCCTCGAAGGAGAGTGAGAGCACGCAGAATGAGACTGATAAGAATCATGATGCCTTTGACTATCTCTTCCCCGACTATTATCGCGATCATGCTCAACTACGGGAGTAAGCCTGGGTGTGTTCTCGCGAAGGTCACGATGAGAGTAGAAATAGCGGGGAGGCATTTTTCCTACAAAAGTAACAAACATATATAAGGATCATGAATACAACTAGTATATGGGTGTTGTGACAAGTGGTGCATGTGATTTGTGTATCCCGTGTGATCCCCCCTAACAGACCAGGGCCCGAAGCTTGGCTCGTCTATGCAGTATCTTTATTTTTGGTGGGAGAGGTTACTTCCTCGGAGATAGGGAAGAACGGTTCCTCATCAAAATATTCGGAGGTGTGGATGTTATCTGGCAAAGGGATCTTTTCTAAATCCCCGAATATTTGCTCCTCTGTTAATGTATCATGAGTGGTAGGCTCTACTGATGGTATCCTCGGGAGAAACTGCCCTTTGGAAATTGAAACCTCCTTTGGCTCGTCAGCTCAGATTTCACCTCCTCTGTATACATTTAAATCCTCATCATCCTCGTTAATCATCGGCGAAGGACTCTTACGAAATTCGGTCATTTTTGTGGCTTCCGTGGTCACTTCTCCTTTGGTCGGGGGCATGTTACTATATTCCCCAACTGTCTGAGTAGGGGGAACGTACTTATGGGGCTTGCCACCTAGACCGAGCCCAAATCTTACATCCAGAAGATGGTGTTTATAAAGATTCTCGTTGGTTATTGTAACGACCCGGAAAATTTTCGACTTAGAAAATCGACACACAACACCATGTCGACTATTCAAATCGGAAATACCTGATAGTTAATGAAAGAAGCTAGAGGGTGAGAATAGATAAGATAGAAAATTAGAATATAAGAAGAAGAACATACAACAACATCAGAGTAACACGAATCTCATAGCGGAACGAACAACATATAATAGATAACATATCTTTGAAATAAAATCAGTATATGTGTGATGTAATATTATCAGAGTACAACACTTACAATACATCGGAATAAACAATAGCTATATAATCCTGAAGCCTCCTGCTCCAAGCTCCTCCAATGATATCTAAAAAATCCTGACTACTTGACTGCCCGTACAAATTTGGGAACCCAAGAGTTTAGGGAAAACAAAACAAAATAAACTTTGGGTCAGTCATGGGACCGGTGTGAGTAAACCATTTAAAACAGTTTAAGAAAATAAACCATATCTCATAAGACCATGTCGTATAACACGGAACGGGTTTTTCCCTTATGAGAATCCAAAACACTTGATTTAACATTCCAAATTCCTTTGGCAAGAACGATAATCTTTATATCAAAATCCTTCGATATTATAATAGTGCCTATCAACCACAATATAATAATCATGTAGCAGAACACTTTCATCTCACGTTCTACATACATAATGCGCAATCGAAAAATGCGGGCGCTTGCTGGTTAATGAATTCCAACTGGCAAGGTATGGGACCACCTTCCGACAGTGTATCTCTAGAGAGGAACACTGGGTTCAACAAGAACATCGTGCAACCCAGGCTAAACATGAGTGGTCGCTCATTTCGCTTGAGTGTACCGAATGTATTATCACATACGGTTGGGATCAACAACCGTTTCCCGAAAGGAACAGCATCGAAATAGATTATAGAAGTAAATGGAATTTCTCTAGATCAGGTGACAATACACCCTAATTGGCAGCCAACCACTTAGCCATGCGACCTACCCTATTTTATACCATTTCCTGGTTGTGAGGCTACAGGCCATAACGTATCCTTTACAAACCACATCTTTATTTACTTTGAATGTCACATCGTCATACCCGCTAAATCACAAATTGATTTCTCCAAACATATCACGGGTAAACAGCTAAGAGAAATGAATTTCTCTGCCACCAAACGTAAATACGTTTGAAGAGATCAACTTATGCGATCTATTAAATATACTCTGTCAGACATTCTTCCATACAGGTCGCCCTGGGACTGGACAGACCGAAGGCACTATTCTGTAAACAGGACAGCCCTTGCATAACTTCGATCTTCAATTATCTTCATCATATTTGATCGCAACGCTAATGCTCATATGGAGTGGTTTTCAGATAATGAATCTGATCCCAGTCTTTCTGTATTGATAATGGAAACGATCAAAATCTTTGATAGCCGGTGATTTAACTATCAAAGGAAAACATGTGTACAAACAACGGTCGTATTCCCAAATGGAAATCTTACCGATCAATCATCATTTCATTTCCTAATTTCACATTTATCGTTTTCCATATATTCGTAAAATCCTTATTTTCTAAAATTAGAAAATGTATGTTATTAACTTTGGAAAACGTTTCCATTTCTGATTCACGCATCAATATCTTCCCACCTCTATCAGTCTCTAACTATAACTAGTAAGAGAACAACTTCCCAAGTATAAGTCCCAAAGGCCGAAACCAACATCAGATCGATACCCAGAAAGCCATTTAACTCAACTAATTTCCTATCAGTTTCTAATTTCAGTAATTCCATTTAAATTCCAAATTCAAACCACAAATTCCATTATAATATTTTATTTGGAAAATATTTACTTTAATCTAATTTTTCACATAGAATGTGAATAATATTTCTTTATATAGTCAAAACAGTTTGATTTCGTATTTAAAAACAATATCTCAAACCCAAATTCTATTTATATTTTTATTTGCAGAATTATTCATACAAATCTTATTTCATTTCCAACATTTAAATCTCAGTTATAATTCCCTTTATATAATTCTATTTATTCTGTATAAATCCTTTTATATAATTCTATCCATTTTATATAATTCTATTCATTCTATATAAATCCTTTTATATGATTCCAATATTTGTTTTCCAAAACCTTTTATAATATCCGATTTATTTCATATATAAATATTTCATTTTCAATATTCACTTTGAAATTTTCCTTTTTACATTCCAGTATTTCATACGGTAAAATACAAAATAACATGACCAGTGTCATCATAATCAATCACAGATTATATATCACATCATATATCACAATATATGAAAACAAATAGTATTATAATATTGAGGAATCCAGTTGGATCCCTCCAACCTGTCTCCCTACATTCACAGATGTTAAACAATATAATTAACATCAATTTCATTTCTATATGAAATATTCTGATAAACACAATCAATATATAATTAACGATTATATATATATATAACTCTATCTATATTTTCAGCCAACTAACTAACAGTTCAACCAACAATCAACACACAGTAATCAATCATCATTTATCAAAACTAGATTATATTTAAAAAATATAAATTGTACAGAGTTAGTGAGATTAACTCACATTGGACGATCATCTTTAAATAACGATAACTGTCGATTGATTCAAACAGACAATTTATTTCGCTATAAATTGTAACGAGCTCCAATTCACTCCGAATCTGTTCCATTGCGTAGCCGCCATTCATACGATACCAATGAATCTTGTTTTGCTGAATTTGGATAACGTATGGGGAAGTTATGCATTTTACAAATTATACGTTAAATTATAGTCTAAAACTTCAAGTATTTATCTACATTCGGCCTTACCTTTCATTTCATTTTCCTTTGGCCCATTTTAACCAACCAGGCCCACAAACACTTCTTCCCCGATCAAAGAATTGCGCCTCTCTCCTCCTGTATTCAAAACCCACAGCCGCTAATTCCAAGCTTTGATTCCTCATTCAATTCTTCATAAAAACACAAACTATAATCACCATTAAACCCCCCTTCACTCTCTCCTTACTTCTTTGCCAAAGACCTGTAGCTCGTGTCAGCTGAAAGGATTCTGTCCTTGGCCTCAAACTCGCAAAACCAGCGTGCAACATTTGCCTCAGTACCCACACAATCTCCATGATTTCAAGAAATACACACACCATTTTATTCTCCTTCGAATCCTCTTTCCATCCCTCACCATTTTATCCATCTCACACATGATTATCCAGTTGCGACATTTCCAGGTTCCAGTACCATACGACATATGATCGACATCATTAATTTCTGAAAATTCCCAAAAATTCAAACCAACTTCCAATCGATCCTACCATCCTGAATCCAACAACAGAAATTTATATCGAATCCTTAAACTTCAAAAATACCCAGCCCTAGACTCACGTTCTAAGAAGACAACGAACGTATATGGTATCGAACGCAGCGAAATTTGTATGAAAATGAAGAGTGGCATCACAGGAGGCCGAATACATAAGTATGATGATTTTTAGAAATTTATTCCATTTGATTTTGAATTTAGAAGATGAACATTTCTCACGTTTTAAGAAGAGGAAGATGGAGGCCGGTTTCTGGTTTCACAGAAAATGGTTTAGGGTTAGTGAGAATGGTAGTGTATTTATAGGAAGATAAAATATATATTTTTATCGATTATTATAATCATTTATAATCAACCGTGTTTGTATTTATCATCTAAAAATCCCTATGATCACACATGATATCCAAAAATCACGAAAATGGGCATGCAGATACAGTTCGACATTACGGACCCAACGAAACTGGTTTCGTCGAATTCCGACTCCGTTTGCTCACACAGCGTATTTTTGAAAATCAAAATATCGACTGTTTTTCACATTAAAATCTCGTACGGCCACATACTGACTCCAAAAATCACGGAAATTGAAATCTAGCAATAATATAATTTTCCGGATCCAACAAAATTAGTTTCGTCGAAAACGGAGTTAATTTGCAAAAGTGGTTATTTTTAAAGCTCTAAATAAACCCATTTAAATATTAATATATTTAAAAATAATTAAATTTAATATTAATAAATTAATATTATCGTACATATTAACAACATAATATTATCCGGCTCCAAAATATTTTCTATCTGAATTAATAACTCAATATTTCAAATCTGGGTTAAATCGATATTACATTTATATTGAAAATCCATTTATAATATAAATAAATTGTTATAAATTACAAAGGAATTCCATAGAGACTTTTCAAACATTTGATTTGGACATATCTCACAATCTACACGACAAAATCTCGATTTTTCTCTTCCATTAGAAAAATATTCTTCTCCGGCTCCGAACGTTTCTTGTTTCATAGAAATCCGGCTTAAAACGGATTTTGTATATTCGTTTAAAGTTCGAATCGCCAAATTACGAACTGCCATGCCATTTCGAGCTCGATTATAATTATAATATAATTATACGATCAACTATCGTTTATATAATATATTCGTTAATATAATTCAACTCTAAACTGAATTACATATTATAAATGATCCAATTCACACAATATTGTGAATTCCACTATTTCCGATTATTTCGAAAATTAAATATATTATTCTATTATTTATATTAATTAAATATTCAATATTATTAAATTTAAACCATTTAAATTAATAAATCGCTATTTACATAATTAAATTAATTAATTATTACACCGTAAAAATACAGGACATTACATTCTTCCCCCCTTAAAATAATTTCTCCTTAAATTGCTAAGGTAGGAAACAAACCCTATTAATTGGATCAAAAATTATTTGTTTATTTCTTGACTCCATTTTCACTAAACCAATTTATTTTAATTAAATTATTAATTCATTTCTATTAACAAAAATTCTGAAAATTTTCTAACACCCGAAATTTTCGAATTTTTTTGCCAGCACCTCCTTTGTACTGGTCAATCGGTACAACTACAACTCGCCTCTCTAGGCCTTCTCCAAGCCAAAAGAAAATCAAACAGCCAAGCGGCTTTCCAAACAGGCTCATAAAATCACCAAACTCAATAGATACTATAAACTTGTACCTATTTGTTGGGCATACAACTCTGCCACTTTCATATTCTATTAATTCAGCATATATCCATTCATTCCCAATCGCTCTGTAATCAATTTATGCTTAAAACCACGTCACTCACTTATCGAAGCCGAATTATATTTCAAACTCAAATCCATTCTTGATTCCAACCTCTTAACTTACAAATCCAAAACCAGTTCAAATTCCTATTAAATTTATTTTTAATTCGAACTGTCTCTACCTGGGAGTTTTTAAACAGCTTAGTCTTTAAAACCAAATATCACTTTTCGGAATTCAAACAACTTGCTCTCAAAACAAAATCCTTGGTAGTAATCCGTCACTTAGACACTCGGAAATGAATACCGATGATGTCCGGATCATCATCAGAATTATTTCCCAGCGACTGAAGTGAGTTCAATACTATAACACTTTCAAATCCATTTCTAACCATTTCCATTTTGAAATACATTCAAAAAATTATTCACAATGCTTGTAACCAATTTAAAATCTCCTAGGATTTTAAAATTATCATATATTAATTCCAAATCCATTTACAAACACCTTTCCAACTTTCCAAGGTTTTAATTCCAGTTCTGATTTAAATTCAGATTTAATTCATCTGATTTCACATATTACACTTATATGAATTTTGATTGGTTATTTATATAACCAACTTAATTTTAATCTTTCTCGATTATAACAACAACTAACACATCCAATACTATATTATTTCCAATATATATATTTTCTTTATATCAAAATATATTTGGGTAAAATTATTTCATTACCCTCTTTTTTAAAACATACTATGTCGGTTTATCGTATTCAAGTGTTTAGAAACTCCTACCGATACAGTGGATCAAACTGATCGACCAGAACTCATAAACTACTCAACCAATGAATCTCCACAATATAAAACAATTTTTTATATCAAATAAAAAATACGCACTCATATATATACACTCAAACTCAATTTAGGGTATTACTAACCCCATCTCTACTGAGTCACGCCATAGAGCCAAGGTAATTACTTAACCTTCAGCTCTAATACCACTGTAACGACCCGGAATATTCGACTTAGAAAATCGAAACACAATACCATGTCGACTATTCAAATCGGAAATACCTGATAGTTAATGAAAGAAGCTAGAGGGTGAGAATAGATAAGATATAAAATTAGAATAGAAGAAGAAGAACATACAACAACATTTGAGTAACACGAATCTCACAGCGGAATGAACAACATATAATAGATAACATATCATTGAAAAATATTAGTATATGTATGTTGTAACATTATCAGAGTACAACACTTACAACACAGCGGAATAAACAATAGCTATATAATCATGAAGCCTCCTGCTCCAAGCTCCTCCAATGATATCTGAAAAATCCTGACTACTTGACTGCCCGTACAAATTTGGGCTCCCAAAAGTTTAGGGAAAACAAAACAAAATAAACTCTGGGTCAGTCATGGGACTGGTTTGAGTAAACCATTTAAAATAGTTTGAGAAAATAAACGATATCTCATAAGACCATGCCATATAACACGGAATGGGTTTTTCCCTTATGAGAATCCAAAACACTTGATTTAACATTCCAAAACCCTTTAGCAAGAACGATAATCTTTATATCAAAATCCTTTGATATTATAATAGTATCTATCAACCACAATATAATAATCATCTAGCAGAACGCTTTCATCTCATGTTCTACATACATAATGCATAATCAAAATCCGCAGGCGCTTATTGGTTAATGAATTCCAACTGGCAAGGTATGGGACCACCTTCCAACAATGTATCTCTAGAGAGGAATACACCGGGTTCAACAAGAACATCTTGCAACCCAGGCAAAACATGACCGGTCACTCATTTCGCTTGAGTTTACCGAATGTATTATCACCAACGGTTAGGATCAATAACCGTTTCCCGAAAGGGATAGCATCGAAATATATAATAGAAGTAAATGGAATTTCTCTAGATCAGGTGACAATACACCCTAATTGGCAGCTAACCACTTTGCCATGCGACCTACCCGATTTTATACCATTTTCTGGTGGTGAGGCTAGAGGCCATAACGTATCCTTTACAAACCACATCTTCATTTACTTTGAATGTCACATCGTCATACCAGCTAAATCACAAATTGATTTCTCCAAACATATCACAGGTAAACATCTAAGAGAAATGAATTCCTCTGCCACCAAATGTAAATACGTTTGAAGAGATTAACTTACATGATCTATTAAATATACTCTGTCAGACATTCTTATATACAGGTCTCCCTTGGACTGGACAGACCGAAGGCACTACTCTGTAAATAGGACAGCCCTTGCGTAACTCCGTCTTCAATTATCTTCATCATATTTGATCGCAACGCTAATGCTCATACGGAGTGGTTTTCAGATAATGAATCTGATCCCAGTCTCTCCGTATTGATAAGGGAAACAGTCAAAATCTTTGATAATCGGTGATTTAACTATCAAAGGAAAACATGTGTACAAACAACGGTCGTATTCCCAAATGGAAATCTCACTGATCAATCATCATTTCATTTCCTAATTTCCTATTTATCGTTTTCCATATATTCATAAGTTCCTTATTTTCTAAAATTAGAAAATATACGTTATTAACTTTGGAAAACGTTTCCATTTTGGATTCATGCATCAATATCTTCCCTCCTCCTTCAGTCTCTAACATAACTAGTAAGAGAACAACTTCCCAAGTGTAAATCCCGAAGGCCGAAAACAACATCAGATTGATACCCAGAAAGCCATTAAACTCAACTAATTTCCAGTCAGTTTCTAATTTCCGTAATTCCATTTAAATTCCTAATTCAAACCCCAAATTCCTTTATAATATTTTATTTGCAAAATATCTACTTTAATCTAATTTTTCACATAGAATGTGAATGATATTTCTTTATATAGTCAAAACAGTTTGATTTTGTATTTAAAAACAATATCTCAAACCCAAATTCTATTAATATTTTTATTTGCATAATTATTCATACAAATCTTATTTCATTTCCAACATTTAAATCTCAATTATAATTCCCTTTATATAATTCTATTTATTCTGTATAAATACTTTTATATAAATCTATTCATTTTATATAAATCCTTTTATATAATTCTATTCATTCTATATAAATCCTTTTATATAATTCTAATATTTGTTTTCCAAAACCTTTTATAATATCCTATTTATTTCATATATAAACATTTTCATTTTCAATATTCACTTTGAAAATTTCCTTTTTACATTCCATTATTTCATATGGTATTTAAAATACCAAATAACATGACCAGTGTCATCATAATCAATCACAGATTATATATAACATCATATATCACAATATATGAAAACAAACAGTATTATAATATTGAGGAATCCAGTTGGATCCCTCCAACCAATCTCCCAGCATTCACAGATGTTAAACAATATAATTAACATCAATTTCATTTCTGTATGAAATATTCTGATAAATAGAATCAATATATAATTAACGATTATATATAGCTCTATCTATAATTTCAGCCAATTAATTAATAGTTCAACTAATAATCAACACATAGTAATCAATCATCATTTATCAATACTAGATTATATTTATAAAATATAAACTTTACAGAGTAAGTGAGATTTACTCACATTAGACGATCATCGTTAAATAACGATAATTGTCGGTTGATTCAGACAGACAATTTATTTCGCTATAAATTGTAACGAACTCCAATTCACTCTGAATCAGTTCCATTGCGTATCCGCCGTTCATACGATCCCACTGAATATTGTTTTGCTGAATTTGGATAACGTATGGGGAAGTTATGCATTTTACAAATTATACGTTATTAACTATAGTCTAAAACTCCAAGTATTTATCTACATTCAGCCTGACCCTTTCATTTCATTTTCCTTCGGCCCATTTTAACCAACTCGGCCCACAAACACTTCTTCCCCGATCAAAGAATTGCGCCTCTCTCCTCCTGTATTCAAAACCCATAGCCGCTAATTCCAAGCTTTTATTCCTCATTCAATTCTTCACAAAAACACAAACTATAATCACCGTTAAACCCCCATTTCAATCTCTCCTTCCTTCTTTGCCAAAGACCTGTAGCTCGCGTCACCTGAAAGGATTTTGTCCTCGGCCTCAAACTCGCGAAACCAGTGCACAACAATTGCCTAAATCCCCACGCAATCTCCATGATTTCAAGAACTACACACACCATTTTATTCTCCTTCGAATCCTCTTTCCATCCCTCACCATTTCATCCATCTCGCACATAATTATCCAGTCGTGACATTTCCAGGTTCCAGTACCATACGGTATATGATCGACATCTTTAATTTCGGAAAATTCCCAAAAATTCAAACCAACTTCCAATCGATCCTACCATCCTGAATCCAACACCAGAACTTTAAATCGAATCCTTAAACTTTGAAAATACCCAGCCCTAGACTAACGTTCTAAGAAGACAACGAGTGTATATGGTATTGAACGCAGCGAAATTTGTATGAAAATGAAGAGTGGCATCATAGGAGGTCGAATCCATAAGTATGATGATTTTTAGAAATTTATTCCATTTGATTTTGAATTTATAAGATGAACATTTCTCACATTTTAAGAAGAGGAAGATGGAGGCCGGTTTCTGGTTTCACAGAAAATGGTTTAGGGTTAGTGAGAAGGGTAGCGTATTTATAGGAAGATAAAATATTTTTTTATCGATTATTATATTCATTATAACCAACCGTTTTTTGTATTTATCATCTGAAAATCCCTATGATCACACATGATATACAAAAATCACGAAAATGGGCATGTAGATAAAGTTCGACATTACGGACCCAACGAAACTGGTTTTGTCGAATTCCGACTCCGTTTGCTCATATAGCGTATTTTTAACCGTCAAAATATCGACTGTTTTTCACATTAAAATCCCGTATGGCCACATACTGACTCCGAAAATCACAGATATTGAAATCTAACAATAATATAATATTCGGGATCCAACAAAATTAGTTTCGTCGAAAACGGAGTTCGTTTGCAAAAATGGTTATTTTTAAAGCTCTAAATAAACCCATTTAAATATTAATATATTTAAAAATATTTAAATTTAATATTAATAAATTAATATTAATGTATATATTCACAACAGAATATTATCCGGCTCCAAAATATTTTCTATCTGAATTAATAACTCGATATTTCAAATCTGGGTTAAATCGATATTACATTTATATTGAAAATTCATTTATAATTTAAATAAATCGTTATAAATTATAATGGAATTCCATAGCGAATTTTCGAAAATTTAATTTGGACATATCTCACAATCTACGCGATGAAATCTCGGTTTTTCTCTTCCATTAGAAAAATATACTTCACTGGCTCCGAAACGTTTCTTGTTTCACAGAAATCTGGCTTAAAACGGATTCTATATATTCGTTTAAAGTTCGGATCACCAAATTACGAACTAGCGCACCATTTCGAGCTCGATTATAATTATTATATAATTATATGATCAACTATCGTTTATACAATATATTCGTTAATATAATTCAACTCTAAACTGAATTATATATTATAAATGATCCAATTCACACAATATTGAGAATTCCACTATTTCTGATTATTTCGAAAATTAAATATATTATTCTATTATTTATATTAATTAAATATTCAATACTGTTAAATTTAAACCATTTAAATCAATAAATCACTATTAACATAATAAAATTATTTAATTATTACACCGTAAAAATATGGGACATTACAGTTATACACCTCTTAATTTTACGGAGATCCAACTTGCTTTTTAAAAGGCGGGATAACCGGTCCTCGTACACCGAACCTTCTGTCTTTTGGAAATTATGAGCTGCACAGAGAAAGAGAAATATTAGCACTTTGGTCATACAATTGGAATATGTAATGAAGGATTCAGAACCTACTTGACTATAGCCACTTCCTCGCACATCCAGCTTGATGTTTTATATAAAACCAGTCAGATTTAGCATCTCCTAGATTATTGTGTCCATCTGTCAAGACCTTTTTGGAGGGAATTGACTCGAAGAAAATGAAGTTCGGAGTCCAAGTGGAACGATGCTTGAAATAATAATAGAATTTCAGATCTTTGAAGGTAAGCTCGGTCTCTAGAATCTCTGCATATGCGATGTACAACTTATACAGAGAAGCGCAAGCATTGGGATGGAGTTGCATGGGAGCAATACGTAGTCGTCTCAGCAGATCGACGATGATTGGAGGAAACAGAGGAATGGTGCCTACCAAGCACATGACTCCACTGATGGCCATGTACCCTTCCGGAGCAAAATGGGGTCTATCTCCTTCCTCTTGAGGTTTCACATCAGCCCAGGGAATCCTGTTTCTTAGGCATAGTCTCTTAAGCTTTATATCATCCAATTTGGAAGCTATAGAGTCACTCAGTTTCCCTTTCTCTACTTCTTTAGCACACTTGATTTCGTCAGGAGCTCGATCATCTTCCTTCTCCTCAAGTGATGTGCTCTCAGAAGATGTTGATTTTATATCAAGATCTGTTTAGTACTCAGAGTCTGAATTACTCCAATCTGGATCTAACGGGAGTACATCAGGATTATAATAGTTTGACCACTCTGGATCTGCACTCTTTTCTGCTATCCTTGTTGAGCATCTATCGGACATGTCTGTTGTGTTGGTGAACAAACATGAGCAATTATAGCATAAACACCCGTGAACCCCGTGTGTGCAAGTGTTGAAGTGTGCCAGTGTGTGCATTGCTAAAAAGGAAAGCATAAAGTTAAGCATGAAAGTGGTCGTTGTATATTGCTAAGTTATGTTGTCGTCCAGTCCAGGGAATCCATCTTGATGGCTCTAACCTAACCGTTCATCAATTCATTCAGATTACAATTGATTTTTAGCTGAAATATAAAGTGGCGTATTTGATTAGTTGATGCTATGAGGTCAAATATGGTTGTGTAACGAGAGTTGGTTTGAAGATACATTGGCTCGTGAAGGATTCAAAGGCGGTTCATGGTAGGGAGTTTGCTCGCTAAGGAGAGTCGGCTCGTGATGATGCCTTGATCAACAAATGCGCAGCGACTCATGACGGGGTCGACTAGTGGAGTGGGGTTCGGCTCGTGAACGCGCTAGGCTGATAATAAAGGATCACAATGATTCGCGAGTTAATATTGCAAACCTTCACACCCTACGAACCAATACCTCACTTACATCCATGACCCGATCCCACTTTTGTCCCTTCACCACGACCCGAATGCTTACAACTCACCACCCCTTCCATATCTTCCCCACGAATCGATGCCTTATCCACTTTCACAACCCATGACTTGAATCAATGACTTTTATTCCCCGACATCACGAATCGCATCACCACCCAATCCACAAATCAACCTGCTGTAACTCATCTTTCTTCCTACAGACTCCCTCCTCTGTCAGCAAGTCACCACGATACCCTAGGTCCACTCATGGATCCACGAGTATAAATCTCCGCCGCCATCACCTGAAGCATCGTTGATCTCACCAGCATTGGCGAGGCCATCAAAGACGCTAGTATAGAGGAACTCGATGGTGGAAAGCAAGAGAATCGCTTAAGAGTTGATTTCTAATTCGCATATCCTATAAATTGAGGGTATAAATCACAATAAGGGAATTGAAATACCTATTAACTGAGTTTAGGGGTCTGCGATTTGACTTAGGAAGAATTAGGGTTAAGGCTTGGGAAGGAGGCGGCGGCGGTAAAGATAAAGAAGAAAAGTGAAAAGATGAAGGGGAGATTAGCTTATATAGCCCGCGCAGAAACTCTTGGCCTTCCCTCTTTTGTCCTATTGAGATCGGTCTAGTCTTATGGACCGTGAATACTTAAGCCAGCCCACCATTGTTTGCGTGAGGACCTGGTACGCTATCGGTTCGTGATACGTGACATGGACCATGGCGTAATAAACTACTTTAAAGAACTTTATGGAATTTTGGGACTTACCTATAGAATTAATCGCGGTATGCTCCGAAGTTCTGGAGATCGGAGATGATCAGTAAATGGAAAGGAATAATTGGAAACTTGATAATGTATTTAAATTCGTCAGAGAACGCGATTCTTCGAAATAGCGTGACGATACAAACAAACACGACTGTCTACACTCGTCTGTTTGGGAATAGGCGTATTGATTAATTTCAAAGCACGTTCCAACTCTGATAAAATGTACTTCGAAGGGGAAAAATGTTTGCTAGCTTTCTGACCAAGCCACTAAGAAAATAAACATTTACAAGCAGATGGATGAAGACACACACACACAAGTTCAATATAAAGTCACCCAGGCTCGTGAAGCTTCATAGCCCGCTTGTGGGGCAATCTACCTCAATCCGTTCATGATCCAGACGTCATCCCTGACTCGTAATCAAGCATCATGGCCCCGCTCATGCCAATCCTCTATGACCCGCTCATGATAGCTTCTCCACGACCCGTCAGTGACATAGGATTACGAACTGACCCTATGTTCAAAGAATAATGGCCATGACCGAGTCCTCCACGAGCCGCAAATTCAGGATCTGATGACACCTATCCATACCGCCATATTGACCATTTCTCCACCTACTCACGAACGGCTCCGAGATCCTCAGGATTTGTCCCACATGTCTTCACGAACTGCCCGTAGAAATCACCTATAAATAGCCCAATACTTGACATTTTTCATAATTTTTTGGCAATTCTGAGTATTGTTTCCATCATTACTGTTCCTCCATTATTTACAATCAAAAACATCTTGAAATTATTGAGTGGGTTACCATTGTAAGAGTGACATTGAGAGAATTTACTGATTGTAGTTGCATTCAATCATATAATCAAAGTCATATAAAGTGGGCGTAGGCTCGTTAACGCCGAACCACTATAAATTTAGTGTGTTTGTTGCATTTTATTTCATTTCTAGTTATTATTCTCTGCAATTTCAGACAATTTGGGTGTTAGAGCCATAATTTGGTCTAACAGAGTTTAAAACCAAAATCATTGCATTCAGGTTCTATGAGTCGATACCGTGATTATTAGAGGCCTCGTTGACGTCAAGAAGTGTTCATGAGACTCGAATGATCACGCACGATCGATGGAGCTCGACTAGGAGGGTCAAAACCCTCCCTATCCGACCTGGACAATAGCCCAGGCTCGGACCAGTCGACTGGTCGACTCAGACCAGTCGACTGGTGGTCTTCCTGGGCAATAACCAAGATACAGATCAATCGACTGGTTTTGGCTGTGGATCAGAGGAATCTCGGTCCACAATCTAGATTGATCCAAGCTCTTTCCCAGCCGAAGCTTATCCCATTTGGCAGCTTTATTATCGACCTTTGATGGACCTTCGATTGGTTTGTGGTGAACAAATTTATAATCGATAGTCATCATATTTAATTCACGTTATTAAAACATGAATTATTTGTCCGATCGTCATTTCAGTCGCTATTTCACGAGATTTGCCACTTTCAAAACTATATAAAAAGGGTTTCTAAATTATTAGTATATACCAAATCTTTTACTAAATGGTTTTAATTCTACTTCATTACATGAATTTATTTTCCAAATTGTTTTACTATCTACTAGTATATGATTTCTAAATCTTGTTCTCGTTCGTATGAGAAATCTAGTTAAACGCCTTAGTAAAAACAAGGACTATTACCCCTTGTGTTTGTTTCGACGGTTAATTCTTGGACTCATTCGATTGGACACTGTGTCAATGATTGTTTCGTATTTCTAGTGGAATATACAACTTGTTCGTAAATATTCGAGTGGAGCATGTGGTTATGGACAAGTAGCTCGACTCTTATTGTTAGACCCAAATGTGGTTCTAACACCCAAATTTATTAGAAACAAGATAAAATAAAACAGAAATAAAAATGAACACACAAGATTTATAGTGGTTCGGCGAAGAAATGCCTACGTCCACTTAGTTCTCACTATATTCAGTAATTCAGTTACAAATGCAATGTAAGATTCACTCACAACTCACTTTTGTTCACTCAAATGATTAAAACAAGAAATGAAAGATGGTTTGGATTTTCCGGGAGTAAAGGAATTCGGATGATGGAGGTACTTGGATTCTCAAAAGTGCTGAAAAAAGATCCTTCTCTTTGTCTCTAGATGGGGTATTTATAGGTGTGAATTTGCCTGAGATTCAATCCGGGTCGGAACACGTGTCATCCATCGCACTCTCTTCGGGTTCGGATGAACTATCAAGCTGACAACACATCAAAGAGATGGACGTTAGGGGTAGGAATCAGTCATAGCCGGTCCGGTTCTCCTGGCTATTTTATAGGAGATTAACCTGGATCATGGGTGCGGGTCGGAGGCGTGCAGGTTGGGGGTCGGATCGGAATACCCGATCCGAACCGGAGTGGCTGGGACGTCTCTCCTTCTCTAATCATATTCCGCTCCGCTGCAACGTCGTGGCAAGCAAAAGGCTTTCCGATCCATTTGAAATTTATTGGCCTTCCGATCCGATCAGATATGCTTTGCCAATTTACCCAGTAAGAGCCATCCGATCCGAACAGGGAACTCTATCCGATCCGAACCAATATGCTGCTATCAATCTGAATTGTGGTGTTTTCTTCCGATCCGAACCGAAGTCTTATAACCTAAAATACTCTTCAATGGTTGGTTTCTTGGCTTTGTGTTGCCTAGTTCACAAAGTAGGCTAACATTTTGCCCCCTCAAAGGATGCTTTCGTTGTACAAAACGTGCTTTGATGTCGTTTAACCAGAATTGTCAGAAGTAATGCACAGATTTCTGTTCGGTTCGGCGTCCGACCCGAACACATTTTCTTCATTTCTGAGCAAATTTGGGAACTCATCTCGCCATGTAATGCTTCTTGCAGGTATGCTCCTCCTTTACTCTCCTTCTCTTC
Source organism: Allium sativum (assembly GCA_030737875.1). NCBI lineage: Eukaryota > Viridiplantae > Streptophyta > Magnoliopsida > Asparagales > Amaryllidaceae > Allium > Allium sativum. Next base: position 957,352,856 of record CM060909.1, read on the forward strand.
AATTCGAGTCGGATGCTGAATTAGCGTGTGAAATTTCCACTCGGTTCGGATTCCGATCCGAAGCGTTTTCGTGGATTAGGTTCTTGGACGTTGGGCTTTCAGACAAAGTCATGCTATTGGGCCTTCACTCCGGTCCGAGCGGGTGAGACAAAATAGGAAGACGAGGAGTCAACACCATTCCCTATATAAATTCACTACTGCCTTCATTCTTTTCTCCTTCGTTTCTATTGCTGCTCCCAACCTAAGTATTGAAGACGTCAGAAACTCGGATATTCTGAAACTATTCCTCGTAGATTTCTTAAATCGAACACATAGGTAGCTTTCCGAATCTCGAATAGCTCTGTTGTAAACGTACTTGATTTCAATTTGTGTTGGATTGGGATGGCTTGGCCATAAGCTTCGTTTGAACCCCCCGCCGCTGCTGGTGGATGCGCCATCGCTTCGAGGCGTTGCGAGGCTGGAGAGGGCAAAACATTTTATCCTCAATGATGGCTTTGGTGATAAAGCGGATTCGTTTGTGAGTAGGGAGGAAAGAAGAAGGAGATGAAGAGTGGGATGACAAACTGGAGTCGGTTCGGGTAGAAGACGGAGGATCAAAAAAGGAAGGAGAAGGAAAGGGGATCGGCTCGGATTACACATTTTAGAAAGACGGGAGGAAGGAAAATGCCGGCTCGGGTCGGAGATGAGGACGAGATAAGAGGCTGACATGAACGGACTGGTTGAGTGATGCTGGTTCGGTTCGGATCGGGTCACCCGATCCGATCAGATCAGTTCTGCTTCCGAACCCATTGTCTTCCTTGTCTTGAACTGTCCAAGCCTTAACGATGCATCCGAACCGAACCTACATTTGCATCTGTATTGAGCCAATCATCACATGCATATCCGAACCGAACCGAACGCATCAAACTTGGCACATAAAGACTACTCAACTAATTCAACTAACACTTACTCTAGACGAATATGCTTCGCTGACAGTTAGGATAGTGCCTTGTGAATATAAACGAGAATTAAGAACAACTCTGACCATCACTTTCTCTTTAAAGCTTCGTCTTACATTGCTGTACTTTTATTTTGTATTTCCCACGTTTGCTGCACACACTTTAGTTCACACACATACACAAAGAAGGGGGACACGGGATAATTTACTCTAATCCGTGCTATTGCTTCTTCAATAGTTCCATGACAATGAGGCCCAGACGCTCTTCTCGCCTAGCTGAGAGGAAAGAAGCTCCGGAAGCTTCCAACAAAACCACTCTCGAGGATATATCTTCTTCATCTGACCCAGAATGGGACAGCGAGGGTCCGGATTACGGAGTTGGTCATCGGGAGTGTGACGAAATGTCTTCAGAAAACGAAGTTTCCCTAGGCTTTGAGGAGGAAGGAGGGATTGGTGACCATCGAGCACCCGATGAATTTGACTCAGCCATCATATTGGAGTCACCTCCAGATTCTGTAGAATCGACAATTGACAATGACCGACTTGTGAGAATTTGCTTGAAGTATGGAATAATGAAGAGAGACACTTTAGTGCCCTCACGTTCTGACCGTCCCCATAACCCTCCAGAAGGATACATGACAGTTACTCGACTGATGTGCATGGTTGGCGCCATTCCTCCATTCTCGCCTTTCATCGTCGACTTCTTAAGACAAATGCGGATTGCCCCCATGCAGCTGCATCCCAACTCATATGCCTATCTGCATACCTTATTCATAGCATATCGTGAAATTCTAGGCGTGGAGCTCACGTTCGACGATGTTCATTTCTTTTATAATTTCAAATATCGGACTAGAGAAACCCCTTCTTTCTGTTACTTTGAATCAGTCCCAAAGAGGAAGATAATCTCTACGCCGTTTAGCAGCAAAGCTGGAGATTCCAGACTAGAGTGGTTCTATATAAAGCAACAGTCTGGATGCGCCAGGAGATGGAAAAAATCAAGTAAAGCACTGATCTTCTGATCCTGGACTCTATACACTTGAATCATCACCCTGACCTGTTTTCCTTTTTATTTGCAGTCGACAATCCCAAACAGGTATCAGACCAAGCGTTCTTTGATCGAATGCACCGTCTTCTCAACGGCGACCAAAAATTCCTTACTATTGACGAGGTCCTTAAAGATGAGTTCCTTCATTTTCACGGGCTGCTATCCGTTTTCCGTAGCATCGGTCATGGGACGGTTCCCTATGCATATATTCCTCCAGTGGAAACAGTTCCAGAAATAGGAGAAGGCTCGGGAATTCCTGCAGCTTCTCTTCAAACTTCACCCTCTCCCTCTTCCACTCAAGATGATGAACTGGCTAATCTGGCCAAAAAACATCGTGAAGGGTATATTGCCCCCGAGGAAACTACCTCACTAGACAAATCAAAATCTCCCCAAGGGTCGCCACTTCACGCTTCCGAAGGGGATGTTCCTAGCACCGACGAGCACATATTTCAGGGTTTGGGGGATCTCCCCTTACCCGAGACTATATACACTTCAGAAGATTTCAGAAAGGACCCTTTAGTCTTCACTTCTTCTGAAGAAACTACTCCTGCTAAGGCCAAAGAGCCTGCCCGCACCAGTCTAGCTTCAGACTCGGGTTGGTTGGGGGGACACACACACCACTTAGGATGCACTTTACACCGTAGCACTAGCATTCATTGCACTACTTTCTCCATGGATCCGTCGATTCTAAACTTCGTTTAATTTTATCGTGCAGGTACAATGTCTCGATCCTCTTATGATATAAGAAAGCTTCGCCGCAGCATGTCCAATCCTCCTCAGGATGCTGAGTATAATCGCCGGGATGACCGTGGTAGGGAGGAAAGAAGACCCTATGATCCTTATCGATCTCGATCCTCACGCTCCCGCTCACCAGTTCGACCGAAACAAGAAAAATACAAAAGCTATCAAGGTCGTAGGGAAGAGGATAGACCACAATCTAGGGATTCCACTTCCTCCCATGAAAAGCGGAGTAGAGAGAAAACTCCTCCAAAGGAAACTGGGTCTAGAAGTAAGCAAAAAGTCCCTGCTACTAAGCGACCTCAGACAGACAAGGGTTCTACAGAATCTTCTTCAGGAAGGGACACTGAACTAACAATCCTCGCCCCTCCTCCACCAGATGCGGGAACCGCAGTAAGGCTGGCATATTTAAAGGATCAATTTCCCGAGCACTACTTCGAGACTCTGACCTTTCTACCTTCCCTTGAACCTATTTCTTCTAATTGGGCAGAGGAGGCCAGAGCAAAGATTGATTTGGTGGAAAAACAATATACCGAGATGTTCAAGTATTCCCGCACTCTTTCTAGAATCATCCGAACTCTGATGACAAATGTTGACTCAATGCAAAAGACTGCAGAGGAGGATGCTAAGGCCCTAAAAACCTTAGGAAAAAATTTAGAAGATACTCAAGCTCAACTAGCTATCGCTCAGAAGAACGCTTCTAACTTCAAACAACAGTTTGAGGACATGCAAAAGCGCTATCATGATTTGCTTGAATCCCACACTCAGGAGCGGTCTGAGTTGAAGAAGCAGGCTGACGAGGCCAAGTCAGAGGCTGCTAAGACACGTCTTGCTTATGCTGAGCTTGAGCAGAAAAATGCTGAGCTAGCGAAAAGGAGTGCTGAGTTAGAAAAGAAAAACGCTGACTTGGCTTCAAAATTGTTAGAGGCGGAAAACAGGGCTGCTCTGGCTGAGGGCAATGTGGAATGCGCCATTAAATCTGCGGAGGAAACCCGCAAACAATTATCAGAGGCGGAGGCCGATATTCAGGGCTTCGGCGAACTAATGATCGAATTCTTCGCGCACATTATTCGTCGTCGAAACATTTCCTGGATCGAGGACTATCCATCCACTTTGGTTCATGTGTGGAATCAAATCGTCGAGTGGGAAAAAGAAGAGCTTAAGGTCGATTCCCTCGATGAAGATAAGCTGATGGAGAAATACCTAAGAGACGACGAACCGGAGCGCCTAGCTGAAGGGCGCCGTCTAATTGCTGAGGCCATGGAAGAAGAGAGGCGGAAGTCTAAACAGAAAACCGTCCCTGAAGTTGGTTCCTCTTCTTCTGCTCCTGTAACTCCCGAAGTAGAAGGGTATGATCCCGAAAACCCGGGAATTCCCCAAACAACTTTGCTATCTCCCATTCCTGAAATAACTCCAGAGGTAGTAGTCACCCCTGCTGAAAAGTCTTCAGAAGGTATCCCTATCTTTTCTCCTCAATTTGTCAAGGCTACTACTACCTTTGGCTACATAACCGAACGTTCGATGAGAAATCCTTTGCTCTCGCCTGAGTTGATAACCAATGTTTCTCATTTTGTAGGCGTTGAATCATCCGCGAAGACAGATGTAGCTCAAGGAGCTACCGCTGGGACACAACCCGCTGATAGGGTCAAAGAAGGGGAAGACAAGGCTGCTTTAACAGACCTGGGGGAAAGAAGTGAGCCAACTAAGGTCACTACTCCCCATGATGAAGAAATGATTGCAGCTCTAAAAGACGACGGAGGAGACGAGGGGCATGATGAGGAACCAGAGGTTACAATAACCGGGGAGTCAAAAAGCGCCGATGACATTACCTTGGCGGCCATGAAGGCCGACCAAGACAAGCGCTTGCAATTAAAAGCCGAAGAATTAGATCCTGAGGTCCTCAAGCCCCTTGCAGTTGTGGATGCAGGTTCAAGGTTAGTTGTTAAGCTCTCAACTAGATCTGTTACTGAAGAACTTGCTAAAAAATCTTCTCTTGATTCCAGTGCCCCGCCCTCTGGGAAGAAGTCTGCTGGCTCCAGTACTACATCTTCAGGGAAAAAGAAATCAAAGCGGATCTTGACTGAAGCCGAGAAGGAAGCAAAAGATGCGGAAAAAGCTGCCAAGAAATCGAAGGCTCATCCCAAACCCAAATAGTGGGTTCCCCTGTATCTTTTTAGCATTTTTGTAAACCAATAAGTGCTGCTACACCAGCAGCTTCCGCACTTTCTTTTTCAGTTATTTCCCTGTACAAATTCATTCATTTGTAAATAAAAATAATTCACTTTTTGCAATGTTTATCTGTTAGCAGTTCTGCACTTATGTAAAAATGCATATCTATAGTTATGAAACCAAGTTGTGGAGAGGGGAGATATGTGTATGTATATGTGTCCCCAGTCAATCTCCATAAGTTATTCAGTGCTTAACCATGCAATCTGAATGCTCCCGATTCTCTAACGGGATAGTATTTCCTGTGTCATCAATACCTGTTGTTTTTCCTGGCATTTCTTTTATACTCTCTCTCATTCTCTTGAGAGTTAGAGTTCGAATTCAGTTATTTGTTTATTCCCCGGTCGTTCAACGGGAAATGATTTCTTTCTCGGCGCTCGGTCGGAGACGCCTTTATACTCTCTTTCTCTCTGGAAAGTTAGAGTTCGGAGTTGAACCTCTTTCTCAGCGCTCAGTCGGAGACGCTTTTATACTCTCTCTCTCTTTCTCTGGAGAGTTAGAGTTCGGAGTTGAACCTCTTTCTCAGCGCTCAGTCGGAGACGCTTTTATACTCTCTCTCTTTCTCTGGAGAGTTAGAGTTAAGAATGTCGTTTTCTCATTCTTTTATGTCTTATTGCACAAATAATCATTGTGCTTCTTTTTATGTCCAAACTGTTTCAACCTTTTTAGGCTCTAAGTTATCCTGTATTTTATAATCACAACAGAACAACTAACTAATGTAAATGCATAAAAGTAAATAACACACAATATTTTTATAGTGGTTCAGCTAAGTCATAGCCTACATCCACTTTATAGTCCTTTATTCATATCATCAGATTTTCCCAAGGCAAAGCATGTCTTGTTACAGAATCCACAGTAAAAATAAAAAATATAGCATTTCTAATCCAAATATCGCATTAAGTGTTGGGCATTCCATGCTCGAGGAACTTCTTCGCCATCTACGGTCGTTAACTTGAAGGTTCCCTTTTCAAGTTTCCGTTGGATGACAAAGGGTCCTTCCCATTTTGGGCCGAGCTGAGGAAGGGATGGAAAGACTCTCTTCAGTACCAAATCTCCTGGTTCAAAAGTCCTGAGACGAACTTTTTTATCATAATAACGTGCCATCTGACGCCGATGTCTCGCTGCACGCAAGTCTGCTTCGTCCCTTTTCTCTTCGATTTCATCAAGAGACTCAAGTAAAAGTGCCCGATTCGTCATCGGGTCATAATACGTCACCCTGTGGGAAGGAACTTCCAGTTCAACTGGAATTACTGCTTCTGAGCCAAAGGAGAGAGAGAAAGGGGTATGACCGGTAGCCGTTTTAAACGTTGTTCGATATGCCCACAAGGCTAGGGGCAACTCATCAACCCATTTTGCCTTTGCACGCTCTAATCGCTTCTTGAGGATGGATTTTATTACCTTGTTTATCGCCTCTACTTGCCCATTAGATTGTGGATAGGCAACTGCAGTATATCGTTTGTCTATCTTATATTTCTGGCAAAAGTTTCTGAATTCAGCGCTATCAAATTGGGTCCCGTTGTCGGTAATAATCGTCCTTGGGATTCCGAATCGGCATATAATATTTCTGACCACAAAACTTATCACCTTTCTTGTGGTGATCTTAGTCAAGGGCTCAGCTTCCACCCACTTTGTGAAATAATCCACGGCTACTATGGCATACTTAGCTCCCCCTTTAGCAATCGGTAAAACTCCAATGATATCGATTCCCCATGTGGCGAATGGCCAAGGACTCACCATCGATTTAAGCTGGGTTGACGGTGCCCTGGGGATTCTGGCGAATCTCTGGCACTTATCGCAGCGTCGTGAATAATCAGCTGCATCCTTGTTGATCGTAGGCCAGAAGTATCCGTACCGCAATATTTTCTTTGCTAAAGTTTGACCTCCTGTATGATCTCCACACTCACCTTCGTGCACTTCTCTCAGTACACGCTTGATGTCGTCGTGTGCGATACATCTTAACAGGGCCATAGAAAATCCTTGTCTATAGAGGGTATCGTCTTGCATAACATATCTGGCAGCTTTGCGAACTACAGCTCTTTTCTCACTTTTCTTCGATGGGAGTGTCCCATTCTTAAGAAAACTCTTGATTGGAGTCATCCATGACTCCTTCTCTGGTTCCGCTTCATGAACGAATTCAATTTCCATTGACTCAAAGCTGGGCGATTCCAACGTTTCAATTGGAATTACCTCAGTCTCTTCTGGATTGTCGGAACTAGCCAATTTTGCTAGTCTATCCGCTTTCTGGTTTTCTACTATGGGAATATGTGTTATGTTGTACCGCTCTAAGCTATTTAATAGCTCTTTCACTTTCTTGAGGTAAGCGACAAGTCGAGGTCCTCGAGCCGCGAATTCCTCTCGCACTTGACAAACAACAATCTTAGAGTCACAAAATATGTCCATCATTTTTACTCCGAGGTCTTTAGCGAGTTTCAGCCCGGCAATCAGGGCTTCGTACTCAGAGTCATTGTTTGTTGCCGAAAATTCTAATCGCAAGGCGTAATATAACGACCGTCCCTCCGGAGTGACTAAGACAATCCCAGCTCCGGATCTTCGGTCATTTTTAGCTCCATCTGTATATAATTTCCACGGATTCATCTCTAGTTTATCCTCGGATTTAACCACTCGGTCATTGATTATTTCTTCCTCTGGAATGGTGAACTCCGCAATGAAGTCTGCTAGAGCTTGTCCCCTGATTGACTTTCGTGGTTGAAAATTCAAATCAAACTGGCTTAGTTCTATGTTCCATTTAATCAACCTTCCCGACGCTTCGGGTCTCTGCAACACCTGTCTTAACGGCTGATCGGTGTATATGGTTATTGGATGGGCTTGGAAGTAGTGACGAAGTTTTCGGGATGCAATCAGGAGGCTGTAAGCGAGCTTCTCGATCTTTGGGTAGTTGCGCTCTGCCGCTGCTAATTTCTTACTCACATAGTATACTGGCCTTTGTACTTTGTCTTCTTCTCGAATCAGAACTGTGCTGACAGCGTGAGCCGAGACTGCTAGATAAACAAATAGTTCTTCGTGATCTACGGGCTTTGATAAGATTGGCGGTTTCTCTAACAGCTCTAACAGATTTTGAAAAGCCTCGACACAATCGGGAGTCCACTGGAAGTTCTTCTTTCCCCTTTTTATCAAATCAAAAAATGGAACACATTTATCGGTGGCTTTGGAAATGAACCTACTCAGCGCCGCTACCTTCCCTGCCAGACTTTGGACGTCTTTAATTCTCCTTGGTTCTTTGATATTTCTAATCGCCGCTATCTGGCTAGGGTTGATCTCAATTCCTCGGGAACTCACAATGAAGCCAAGGAACTTTCCCGACGCCACTCCAAATGAACATTTTAAAGGATTCAATTTCATACGGTATTTTCGCAAGATACCAAACATTTCTGCTAAGTCTTGCGTATGACTGGAGGACTGCTTTGATTTAACAAGCATATCATCCACATAAACTTCCATAGTTTTCCCTATTTGATCATAAAACATTCTATTTACCAACCGCTGATAAGTAGCTCCAGCGTTTATTAATCCGAACGGCATTACAACATAACAATATAATCCCAAATTCGTAATGAAACTTGTATGCTCTTGGTCTGGTACATGCATAGGAATTTGATTGTATCCAGAGTATGCATCCATGAAAGAGAGAAGTTCATGACCTGCTGTCGAGTCTACAAGCTGGTCAATCCTGGGAAGTGGGAAACTATCTTTTGGGCAAGCCTTATTTAAATCTGAAAAGTCAATACAAGTTCGCCACTTTCCGTTTGGCTTCTTTACCAAGACAGGATTCGATATCCAGTCGGGATAAGTCGAATCTCGAATAAATCCATTTTGCTTCAATTTCTCTACTTCTTCTTTGAGAGCAGCCGACCTCTCTGGGCCCAGCATGCGTCTCTTTTGCTTCACAGGCGGATGCTTCGAATTTACATTCAATTTGTGACTGATAATGGAAGGCGATATCCCACACATGTCAGCATGGGTCCAGGCGAACACATCTAAGTTTGCCTTCAAGAAGTCTGTCAGCTCTTCAGCACGATGTGGATCCAATTGGGAACCAATCTTCAAAACTTTCGTCGGATCAGCTTTATCAACAGGAATTTCCACTGTCGCTTCATTAGGAGTTGCATTCCTAGCCTCTGGTTCCTCGTCTTTTCTAGGATCCAGGTCTTCAGGCGTTCCTTTGGGCAACTCCCTTAGGTTCAATCTCTCTAATTGCTATGCCGAGTCCCCCTTTGAGGGAGATGAGGCATCCTTACTCTCAGCATTAACTCCTTTCATCAACATCTTCAGTTCGGCCACATAGCAGGCCCGTCCAGAAACCTGATCCCCTCTTATTACTCCAGTCCCGGCTTCGGTTGGGAACTCTAGTAACAAGCACCGAGGGGCGATACAAATTCTAAACTCAGCGAGGGCAGGTCTCCCTAAAAATGCGTTATATGGCGAATCTACGTCCAGTACTACAAACTGAAGCATTCGCACTCTTCTACGTTCTCCTTGCCCTAAGGTCACGGGCAACTCTATATATCCCATGGGAGCTGTCGTCGCTCCGTTGAAGCCTCTAATCCATCCTTCACAAGGTTTCAGATCTTCGGGCTCAAGCTTCATCTGATCAAATGACTTCTTGAACAAAATATTAACGGAACTTCCGTTGTCCACTAATACCTTATGGACCAAAGCCGGCCCAATAGTGGTAGTAATAACCAACGGATCATTGGTGGGAGATTGTATCCCCGTGTTGTCTCGGCTGCGAAATACCACGTCATCGAACATGGTTTTTTGTTGTTTTATGGGGGTGACATCTTCCAAATCGTCACCTTCATTCACATCTAGATGCTTGGCAGCATTCACATATTGGTCCATTGACCTAAAACTTCGGATTGCCGGGTGAGGTCCGCCTACTATGGAGTTGATGACGATCCCTTTACCTTTCTGCTGCGTGGTAGGCTTAGGAGCAGGTAGGATCTGCTTTGGAGCCTGCTCTCCTTGCCCCCTGTCCCTCGGGGCAACCTTGTACTCATCCAACTTTCCTTCACGCAGCAGCTTTTCAATTACATCCCTCAAATGTCGACACTCATTGGTCGAATGTCCATGTGTTCCGTGAAACAAGCAAAATTTCCCTGTCGCCATTTCTTTCTCGGTCGAATCACGAGGTGGCGGTCTTTTGTACTGCAACACATTATACGTGTCCAGGTAAATATTTTCCAGGGTGTCATTCAATGGTGTATAGTTCTCGTAGTTCTGGAATCGGGGCCTTTTGTTAGGGTCGCTTCCCCTATTTCTGTTTCTCCTGTTACCGTTCGAATTGCGGTTGTTGTTGTTTCCCCCATTTCCAGTATTGCTGTTTCCACCCTTGTTTCCTACATTTACTTCAACCTTGCCAGAACTTTCCCCAGACTGCTTCACGGCAATATTACTCTGCACATTCTCCTTTGAAGCTGTCTCAGACTTTCTCTTCCGGTTTGCCCGGGCCTCCTCTCGTCTTAGATAAATATCGGCTTTTTCGTAGAATATCGCCCTTGTGGGGGGTGTCTTCCCAGAAAGGTAGTCTCCAAACTCAGATTCAGGATCGACTCCTTCCTTCAATGCCATCAGAATAGTGGGCTCATGCGGGTCACTGACCTCAGTTACAGCTTGGTTAAAACGATCTAAATATGCCCTTAAAGACTCTCCTGGTGCCTGTTTGATTCTCGACAATTCAATAACACTCTTGGACTTTCGGGCATGTAGTAGGAACTGGTTCATGAAACGCTCGCTTAGTTCTTTGTAATTAGAAATTGAACGAGGAGGAAGCCGGGTAAACCAGAATAATGCCACATCTTCCAGGTAGATTGGGAATGCTTTGCACTTCACTTCATCGGGGGCAGCAGCGGCGTTCATGAGCCACGAATACCGCATCAAATGCTGTCCCGGATCAGTCCTTCCGTTGTATTTGTCCATCTGTGGCAAGTTAAAGCGTCGGGGAAACTGGAAGTCTAGGATATCGTCAGTGAACGGAGTATGGCTTCGCTCAATGCCATAGTCTTCATTCGTATAATTCCGGCTCTCGGACATAATTCGGCGAACCATTGCCTGCACATCGGCACTAGTTAGGGGCTGCTCAGGTTCCCTGGCCCTAGTGTCCGAGTTCCTCCGGGGCTCTTGCTCAGGAGATGCCCTTCTTCTTCGAGCTGCCTCTGCTCGATTCCTTTCCCTGCGTTCCCGGTCGATCTCGGGAAGAGGGGACTGGAGTCTTTGCCCCCGAGTGGGGCTATCGTTTCCTAATGCTCGTGCGATATCCTCGCGAGATCCCAAAGATCCAAACGTCAGCTGCTCCACGTTCTGAGGTCGTTCGAGTGGCCTTCGTTCACGGGGCCTCTCTTCCTCGGAAGATGAAGATTGATCTACGGGTGTGTGACGAACCGGTGATGGAGTTCTTTGCCGGCGGAGCTCATTGATTTCCCGACTCATGAGCCTCATATTTTCCTGCATCATGAGATTGGTGCGCTCATGAACTCTCATAGCTTCCCTCGTGCTCTCAAGCATATCAAGCAAGCGCGAGAAATCTCCTTGAGTGATGGGAGCAGATGGATTGACCTGGTCTCCAACCCTGGCAGCTGGAATTGGAGCATTCGTGGGGACTCGAGTAGATGTTCCAGCTTCACCAAGCATCGGGTCGGATCGGAGGTAGGAAGTCGGGTCGGATCGGAGCTGGGGTGCCTGGTCGGATCGGTGTGCAGCGAGCAACTCGGGTCGGTTCAGACTGGGGGAGTGCACTGCTTCGGAGTCTCCTACCCGGATCGGATCGGAGCTCTCCCCTTGCTGTCGGTTCGGATTTCCTGCATTGATTCTTCCTGCTGCTGAACTCTGCCCCCGAGACCTTGTTACAACAGCATGTTGCTGATCTTCGCCAGCTCCATTTCCTTGAACAGACTGAACTTCCTTGCCTTTTCCTTTGGCCATGAGTCTTTGACAATTACTTCAACGAATGTAAGAAAGCGGAGAAACTTAAGGATTCACTTCTTTGAACTCAACGGTCCAAAAAGTAGAAAGAGATCCCGGAAAATAAAGAATTTAGATGAGGGTTCTCAGTGAAAGCACCAAAATGTTAGACCCAAATGTGGTTCTAACACCCAAATTGATTAGAAACAAGATAAAATAAAACAGAAATAAAAATGAACACACAAGATTTATAGTGGTTCGGCGAAGAAATGCCTACGTCCACTTAGTTCTCACTATATTCAGTAATTCAGTTACAAATGCAATGTAAGATTCACTCACAACTCACTTTTGTTCACTCAAATGATTAAAACAAGAAATGAAAGATGGTTTGGATTTTCCGGGAGTAAAGGAATTCGGATGATGGAGGTACTTGGATTCTCAAAAGTGCTGAAAAAAGATCCTTCTCTTTGTCTCTAGATGGGGTATTTATAGGTGTGAATTTGCCTGAGATTCAATCCGGGTCGGAACACGTGTCATCCATCGCACTCTCTTCGGGTTCGGATGAACTATCAAGCTGACAACACATCAAAGAGATGGACGTTAGGGGTAGGAATCAGTCATAGCCGGTCCGGTTCTCCTGGCTATTTTATAGGAGATTAACCTGGATCATGGGTGCGGGTCGGAGGCGTGCAGGTTGGGGGTCGGATCGGAATACCCGATCCGAACCGGAGTGGCTGGGACGTCTCTCCTTCTCTAATCATATTCCGCTCCGCTGCAACGTCGTGGCAAGCAAAAGGCTTTCCGATCCATTTGAAATTTATTGGCCTTCCGATCCGATCAGATATGCTTTGCCAATTTACCCAGTAAGAGCCATCCGATCCGAACAGGGAACTCTATCCGATCCGAACCAATATGCTGCTATCAATCTGAATTGTGGTGTTTTCTTCCGATCCGAACCGAAGTCTTATAACCTAAAATACTCTTCAATGGTTGGTTTCTTGGCTTTGTGTTGCCTAGTTCACAAAGTAGGCTAACACTTATATTTACTAACTTGGCATAGTTTACACTATACTTGATCAATTCTGATCAATCCAACCTTCGGGTCACTTTGATGATCCTCTGATCATCTTGAGGAACTCTGGTTCATTTTGAGAGTCTTCGGACTAATTGAGGAACTTCGGTTCTGGTGGATCTTCGGATCGTTCCGACCTTCGGGTCACTTTGATGATCTTCGAATCATCCTGAGGAAATTTGGTTAATTTGGTTATATCGATGATCTTCGCATCATCTTGAGGAACTTTGGTTCATTTAAGTTTTTATCGATGCTATGTTATTGATCTGAGTTATATATTCCATGTAGATTTGATGGTTGACATCATTTCTCGTGAATATCCATGTGTTGATATCGTATTTTTTGTTTCATGTAGACTTGATGGGTGACATCATTTCTCGTGAATAGATATATCTTTAGAGTGTAATAATCTTTTATAGCATCGAAATTTATGTGAGATATATTGTAGACATTTTATCGAGCCTTCACATTCTTCATGTGAACATTGTTGTTTTTGCATATATGTCATTTTCTGTTTATATCTCGGTTTATTATAATGAGCACAGCTAGACTGATCCGTTTATTATTTATTCTTATAAATAATATGTGGTCAGACCGAGTATTGCAGGTGCTTCTCCTTGACTACAACATGGACTAGCTTCTCCTTTGGTCTAATTGCACTTGTTTTTGTAGTTTTATCTTTCATGTACTTGAGATAGCGACTCTTATGTGTACATATTTTTTTGTGTTTTACGTGTATCTATTATTTTATAATATAGTGGATCTTGCATGACCACTTATATTATGATCACCATTTCTGTAGTATTATTCATATCTATTTTCATCTTAGTGATATGAATATTTGTTCCTAAATCTAATTTTATTATTTTGTATTTTATATTGCTTTCCGAATTATATATAGCCATTGTGTAGTAGATTTGAACTTGAATTAGATGTGTCAGATTTCCTCATGAGATTTAAAAAGTTAGACCACATTTAACACTAGTTCAAAGCTAATATACATAAGGTCACTCCTCAACAGCCTTATTCTTTGGGTTAGTTGACACCATTGCTTGCAATGGTCTTGGCTAATACGAGTATAGAGGTAGGGCTTTACACTTTTACTAGCCAATCAATCTAGGTTACATCTAGCTTCCTAATTAATTTGATATACATTGATTTCCGTTTCTATCTTATTTTCCTATTTTATTACAAATCCCTATAAATTTGCGCATAACTATGATTTAATTACTTTGCGCTTAAACCAAAATTTTCTTACTTTGTGCATAACTACAACTCACATAATCCGTGCTTAATAACATTTCAATTAAGCTTGCATATAACCACAATTCCATAAAATTAGCTTATAGTTATGATTTAATTTATTGGCGCATGATTGCAATTTGGCACTGATTGTATGGAAAATGGGGAAAAAGAAGAAGAAGAAGAACATTTCAATATTTTCAACTAAAATCAAACGATAAAATATATCATTACTGGAAAATATAATACAAATCCACTCACTTGGCTGCGTATTATTCTTGAATCTGATTTAGATCCACTACCCATGGTCTACCTAATTGGATCTATTATTGAATTAACAACGAATTTACAAATCTGACACTAAAAGAAGGAGAAGAATCACAAAAATACAGATTCATAGAACTCACCTCATGCAGAAGAGAAACTAGAGCACCTATAGCTTAGATCTACAATCTTTATCTCTAAATCTTGAATCCCAATTCTAAAACTAATATATTCTTTTTTCTAAAGGATTCAGAGGAGAAAGAAAATAGCAGAGCCTTGGCGTCATTTCAGATAATATGAGTTGAAAGTTAGGCTCTACTAGTCTATTTATAGGTGCACATAAGAATCTCGTTCGTTGGATCGAATAAAATAAAATCAGAGCTATAGAAGACGTCAATTTAACCCGGTATTGGGTCGATCCAAGCTCTAGGTGGATCGACCCAGTCCTATGATAGGTCGATCCCTAGGTCGGCCGACTTAAAGCACGGATCGACCCATTTACTGGGTCATAAATGTGAATTTCGCTCCTATTTATTTCCTCTTTAATGTTGCACTGAACATTAATTTTCTTACGTATTATTCTTCCCTATATTAATCTCTTTCCTTTATAACACACCTTCCAAATTACAAATTTCAATTTGTGTGTATATATTCGTGCATTACTTCATGAACTTTTATTCGTCAATAATTTCCCTATACGAATTCCATTTGGTGAAAGTCATATATGCAAATGAATTAGAAAATTATCACGAACACAATGGTACTTGTTTCGAGGCCAAATTTTGAAATCGTCAAACATCGATATTTATTAATAAATATTTGAGTATATATTTAAAAATACTGGATGTTACAGTCTTTAAAAAGGCGGCTATGTTGTATGGGCTAGGATTAACTTCGTGGTTGTTAAGCATCGAATTCATAAATGTAGATAGAAGTATCTAAATCCTTACTCTTCTTTTGACAATGAGTGTCCTTCCACTCGGCCATGTAACATTCCCGTCTATTCAGTTGATCTCATTATACAATCCCGAATCCATTCTTCATGAATTTCATGAGCAAGTGCAACAACCCAAACTCCAATGGGCCCCGATTTTTCATAAATCATTAAAATCCATGTCTAAATTTATAAGATCTAAAATAAGAAAATTATAACATAAATGATTTAAAATATAATAATAGGTAAGTACTCACCAAAATATTGACACTTTCTAACTCTAAGCTGAATAATCTATATTCGCCATCTAACCTATGAATGGTTATTAAGAGTGGGTCAAAACTAAAATTCTGGTGAATGGATTATATACATTTAATTTAATACTACATATAGTATTCTATTTTCATTTTAATTATATTAGGTTATTTGGGGTTACAATGCTTTCTTCTGCATGCGGAAATCGTATCTATATACCCTAAGGTAGACCAAACCTAACAGTCAATATATATATATGCCCACTAAACTGCCTTAGTCCTTAGTACTACCCATGTACCCTCTATGTCCTCCTCGATAGGACTTCTTCATTTCGCTACGAAAGAGTGGTGCTGTAACACCCCGTATTTTCAATTAAAGATAATGAATTGAGGATAAATTAATTTGATATTGGGAATTAAGTAAAATGGACTGTACGAATGCATTCGTCTCAAAATTCAGGTTCAGATAGAGTCTGAGTTTGCATATAATAGATAACGTATGAAGAAGTTATGGACGGTAGAAGTTTGACAAAGCGAGCGGGAAGTAGCCCAGTGTAACTGGCGCACTTGGCAAGTGCACCAGGGTTAATTTACACTGGCGCACTTGTGAAGTGCGCCAGTGTAAGTTTCTGGTATACGGACCCACAGGCGTCGACCAACACCCCCACGGTGTCGACCCATAGGTCGACCCCTACAAGGGTGTGTCAACCTTAGGGTCGATCCCGGGGTCGACCCACCCCAGATCTGGGAAGATTCATTAATGAATCTGGACTATTTTCTTAACCAAATTCGTTGCTGACTCAACGCTGCATGTACGATAAGATCCTGAACACCTATAAATAGGCCAGTAGAGCCTAGCCTAAATCTCATATTTTCTAAGAAGACGTCTAGACTCTGCCATTCTTCTTCCTCCTCAAATCTCTTTAGAAAATAGAGTAATTAGTTTAAGGGAATTTTTAATCAAGATCTGAAGGAAAAGAATGTATATCTGCAGATGGGTGTTCATAATTCTATTCAAAGTAAAGTATATTCTTGGATCTAGTCAATTTAAATTTCTCCTCTTTCTTCCCTTTATTTTTCTTTAAGTTGAGAATTGTGGATCCATGGTTATTTAGGTTCTAAATTTAGTTAGGAGAACCATGGAATGCTAGATCTGGACCAGATCATGAATTGGAAAGCTATTAGGTGAGTGGATTTAAGTTATACCTTTTTGATAATGGTATATTTATCGTTTGACATTCCCCGTTAATATCCATAGTAAATCTACTGAAATGTAAATCTGCTGAAATGTATAAACCTGTTAAAATATGTGGAAACGATTATTGTTGTATACATACATGTTTTAATAACCTGTTAATCGGATACTATAAGTTAAGTATAGCGAAATTGGGATAATATCATGTTAATTTGTGGCTATTATGTACTTGAACCCTTAACTGTAAGATTTGCGATAATTACATGTTAATTTGTTAAATTGGAATAATTACATGATTGATGATTACATGTTATTCTTTTAAAATGGAGTTAGTTACGTGTGTTAAGAAGAACATGCGACATGATAATCGGTTAAAATATACTTAATATGATATTAAGTGTGACATGCAATAATAGAATTATAGTAAAAATTTGGAAGAATGGATACACCTAAATTATATGGAAATTTTACGGTAATTAAGAAATGGTAACCGCACTTAGACACGAGGTTAAATTCAACTTGTGGCAGAAGTCTGCCCGGAGCCGCCCGACAAATCCAACATCCGTAGGTTGTTAATTTAATGTGAGGGATCTAGTGCGTAAATGTACATGTAAAGGTGGTAAGAGACGAGGTTAAGTCCAACTTGTGGTAGAAGTCTGCTCGGAACTGCCCGTCAAATCCAACATCCACAAGTAGTCAACTTAATGTGAGAGGTCTAGTGCATAAACATATATATAAATATATGCATATAACAGGATAGAAATAAATGGCATTGATTGTAATTAATGGAAATGAATGAAAGTTACAACAGTAAGAGAATTGGAATGAACAGGGAATGATAATAACCTACTATAATTAATTACATTAATGAGAATGTTATATAATAGGTAGGCTTGTCCTAGGGACAAGTGGAAATTATAACATAAGTTATAATAAATGGTAAGGATACTTTTTAATAAACCTTAGTTAAGAGAACTAAGTTAATAAGTAAACAACAACAAGTTAAAGTGACAGTATAAGATGAAATTATGGTTAGATAAGAAAGAATGAAGTAAACTTATGGAATGAAATAGGTTATATTTAATCATATATGTGGATTGAGATAAAATATACTTAATTATATATTAAGTAGAACATGTTATTATAAATATGAAATCAAACAATGAATTACATGGAGATGATAAAAAGGGGTTGTAGATTACATACCTTGAATTACAATCTAGATAATGACATGTTATGGGCTAATTAATGAACAAAAACGGGTTAAGTTATATAACCAAAATTAATAGGCAAGAGGGGTCCATTCCTTAGAGATATAAGCGGCTCGAGAAGAACTTGGTAACTTGACTAAGTTAATGTAAATGGAAATAGCCAAGTTGATTAAAAATCGGATGAGGTAGAGCAAGCGCGTAATTAAACGATTAGACATAGGGTTTAATAACACGTTAGCATGATGCGCTTGGACCACGCCTCATGTCTGAAGGTGAAGAACCCAATGGGGTAGATCATCGAGGTATCTAAAGGCACGAGTGGAGCACGTCCATTTGATTTATTGGTAGGACTGGAGGTAAGCACGCGGCTTTCGAGGGACGTGGTAGGGTACTCTGGGGTGGTCCTGTGTGTGGTGGCAGTATTTAGGCTGTGCTCGCAGGGGTTGGGTCTACGCGTTATTACCCAGTGAGTATGCCATGACTTGAAAAGTAGCTTTGCAGTCAGAAGGCTGTGACGAGATGATACTAGGGTGATTCGGCGATCGCCTCAGCGGGATGCTAGTTCAGGATCAACACATGATAGTAGATCGTCGGGTACCCGTCACTGGCATCCAGTGGGATGCGAAAAGACTATAGCTAATCCCAATACGCCATCAACCTTTCACTATCGAGGAACATTGGTTGATGATGATGCCAACTAGATGTTTAGATTGTTTGTTAGGGGCAAGTCGCTTAGCTCTTGTTGTCTTTACTAGTTGGGGAAGGGGCTGAGGTGGCGCCATAGCCACCGTGAAAAGCAGACCATACTAGATATATGTATTGTATTCCCTTAAAGGAGGGCCTGTACATATATGGAAAAGCTCCCGACCGAGTTCTGTGTTTCTTGTACATCCCTGTTACGGAACTCGGTACACAATAGATAATACGTGCGATTAAGGCATCAAGTACGATTGACGTTAGGTACATGAGAAAGCCTAGATACATGCATGTCATCTCTGGTTGGTATATCGTAGATGATAGGGCATTACTTCGCGTCAAGACCAAGCTTGGTCGAGAAGTTTGGATATGGAGATCCGTACGTCGCTCTAGCATAGGATGAAGAGTTGTGTATGTTTTCGTTGCACGACGGCGTAGACCGTGCGAGAAGGATACCATGGGAGGTGCCTTGATATTGGTGTAGCTACATATAATATATTAGGTTAATCTACTGGGACGTCGATGGGTACGACGTGTGTGTAAATCCTTGAGTGCTATTAACCCAAAGTGAACTAATAAGTAAGAAAACGTAACTGAACGGTATATGTAGGGCTATCCAAAATGTGTAGTTTAAATCCAGTCACTTGAACTTGTGTTCCGACCCTTTTCTCATAACATACTCGCAGGTTAGACTTGTAGTGAAGATATGATAGCTCTGGGATACTGGTTAGGCAGTATTATTACCAGGGTAAAGTTATATTTTGATTATATTATATTTTATCCATTCCGTTGTGAGATGTTTTCTGATCTCTGGTATATTTAATATCTCTGTCTTTTCTACAGCATGCTAGACAAACCAACGCGGGTTTCGATAGATTAGAATTTTGAAAAAAATCGGTCCGTCAAAATTCGGGTTGTTACATTTGATATCAAAGCTTAGGTTTAGGATTCCTGTATAAATAACGAGTGAATGTATTTGTATGTTTAAAAATAAAAATATGATATATATATACACACCTAGATCCATAGAGGAACCCACTAAATAGGAAAAACATAATATGGCAAAAGTTGGGATATATGTTTTATACACAAAAAGAATATACATGGAAATCTTAGACCCTTAGGTAATTTGGGTGGGAAGTGTACAATATGTTTTGTAATAGAGAAAGGTGGATCCCATATGTTAATATTTCAGATTATTGGGTTTGGCAGTATAACCTTACAAATTGGAAAACGATTAAAAAGAAGAAAAAAATTGGATTAGGAATACATATAGTTGAGAGAATTGACTTTTTGGGAGCATCTACGAAAGCCTAGGAAAATTGGAAACCCGCTTTGAGTCTAACCCGATTATTAACTTTTAAGAACTTGAAATTGTAAAAGCTTTTGGGAAGATGGTTTAGGGTGTTTTCAAGTTTTGATCTTAAAAGTTATAGTTTTAAAATATATAAAGAACATATTTAAAAAGTACATATTGTGGTTTGAAGTAAAATTGGGGTATATTTTGTAAATAGCAATTTTTTGCAAAAACTTTGTTTGAAATAAATTCTCTTAGTAAAAGGTGCACATTATAGAACATATATAGCTCGCTAGTTTTCAAGTCATATGTATGAAAAAGTGTTGCATTTTGTTGAAAACTAAAATTTTCAGTAAAGAAAGTTTTGAAATCTCTATTCTTTTAACAATCATTTTTGATAAATTGTTTTAACCAGAAAATTTTGTTGGGTGGACAAAATAAGTTGTAGAAATTAAGAATAAAGTAAATGTTTGCACCTTGTAATAAGTAACGAAGTTGACCTTATAGGCAAGAACGAGTCATAAACCAAATGGAGAAATAGTTGTCCTTATCTACTCCAGTTTTTGTGATTTGAAAAAAAATTGTTTGCATTTTTATGAGATGACATGTTTCTATAGTTGGGCAAAAAATAAGTTTTGAGGAGGAAAATAAAGTTTTGACACTTTTAATTTTGGAGGAAAAATGAAATTAGAAGGCCAAACCGCGTTTTTTAAATTTTGGAGTAGACAGGGATTAGTGCCTAGGGAAGACGGAAAAAGTTTTGAGGCTATGAAGTAGATAGCGAGAATTATCTTGCAATAATGGTAAGTTCCGGTAGAATGCATAAGCATTGAGAAGCCTAGGGTGTTGCTTGAAAGTGACTGTTGGTACACATCTAGGACTAGTGGTGACTACTAAATAGTGAAAGGAAAGTAAGTGTTTAGATCCTATTGCTAATTTCCCTGTTAGGGGTAAAACACGTTATGGCATTTCTGTTGGGATCGTTCTATTATTTTGTTCCTGTTGAGTAGTTAGGATAACACCTAAACTTGTCATGGATCCCGTGGTTTGAACTTTTCTGTCAGAGGGAGACATAGTCATGAGATTCTTGGCCCTTAATAGTAGCTGTGTAGGGCATTTTTTTTGCTATTTTAGTTAAAGGACTAGAAGGCTTATTTGAAACTAAACTTAAATAAGAGGAAAGAGTAATGGCATAACTAAACAGGAAACAACAAATTCAGTTAAGCAATGAACATGACAGTTAAAGAAAGACGGAACATTCTGAGAAAAGATTTTTTTCCAAGATAAGTGGAAAAAGAAAATCTATAACAAAGACAGTTTTCTTATGTCGGTTGTGCTTGGATAGGAAAATAGGGAATCATTATAAAATAGTTGTATAAAAATCCAAGTACAGATAGAAAAGGTGCACAAAAGAAAAATGGGAATGTGAAATTTTCCGTTTTCCACCTTTTTGCAACATAAGAAATCAAATTTAGAAAATTAGATATATATTTTTTTGAAATTTGAAAAATAAAGTTGCTTGGTAGGATTTTGGATGCAAAAATTGGATGAACTACGCTCTTGCTCAGTGAGAGTGTGGGAAAATTTGGATGAAGAAATATTTTGGTTTTCAAAAATTGCATTCATATAGAAATTACCAGTATATTTAGGATTTGTGTATCATGTTTTCAAAGAGATTTTCAAGAAAAAATTTGCATTCATATAGGAGGTACCGCTTAGGCATACATGTATTACTATGTTGTACTACACTTTGCACAAGTGCACAATGTTTGCAAAAATTGGATGCACACATGATGGATGTATTTTATGCGAGCAATTACTAATTTTTACCCTTATTAAATTTCGGGACAAAATTTCCTAAGGTTGGGAGAATGTAACACCCCACATTTTTAATTAAAGAAAATAAATTGGTGATAAATTAATTTAATATTGGGAATTAAGTAAAATGGACTTTACCATTGCATTCATTTTGGAATTTTGGTTCAGATAGACTCTAAATTTGCGTAAGACGGATAACATATGAAGAAGTTATGGACGGTAGAAGTTTGATGAAGCGAGCCCGTAAGCGGGCCAGTGTAACTGGTGCACTTGGCAAGTGTATCAGGGTTAATTTACACTGGCGCACTTGTTAAATGCACCAGTGTAAGTTTCTGGCACACGGACCCACAGGGGTTGACCCACAATCCCACGGTGTGGACCCTGGGTCCTACAAGGGTGTGTCGATCTTAGGGTCGACCCCGGGGTCGACCCATCCCAGATCTGAGGAGATTCGTCAATGAATCTGGACTGTTTTCTTAATCAAATTCATTGCTGACTCAGCGTTGCGTGTATGATAAGATCCTGAACACCTATTAATAGGCCAGTAGAGCCTAGCCTAAATCTCTTTTTTTTTCTTCTGAGAAGACGTCTAGACTCTGCCATTCTTCTTCCTCCTCAAATCTCTTAAGAAAATATAATAATTAGTTTAAGTAAATTCTTAATCAAGATCTGGAGGAAAAGAATGTATATATGCAAATGGGTGTTCAGAATTCTATTCGAAGTACGGTGAATTCTCGGATCTGGTTAATTTAAATTTCTCCTCTTTCATCCCTTTTTTTCTTTTAGTTGAGAATTGTGGATCCATAGTTATTTAGGTTCTAAATTCAGTTAGGAGAACCATGGAATGCTAGGTCTGGACCAGAATCATGAATTGGAAAGTTATTAGTTGAGTGGATTTAAGTTATACCTTTTTGATAATGGTATATTTAACGTTTGACATTCCCCGTTAATATGCATAGTAAATCTGTTGAAATGTAAATCTGCTGAAATGTATAAACCTGTTAAAATATGTGGAAACGATTACTATTGTTTACATACATGTTCTAATAACTTGTTAATTGGATATTGTAAGTTAAGTTATAGTGAAATTGGGATAATTACATGTTAATTTGTGTCATATTATGTACTTGAATTCTTAACTGTAAGGATTGGGATAATTACATGTTAGTTTGTTAAATTGGAATAATTACACGATTGATGATTACATATTATTCTTTTAAAATGGAGTTAGTTACATGTTAGGAAGAACATGTGACACGATAATGAGTTAAAAAGACTTAATATGATATTAAGTGTGACATGTAAAAAAAGAATTGCAGTAAAAATTTGGAAGAATGGATACGCGTAAATTATTTGGAAATTTTACGGTAATTAAGAAATGGTAACCGTACTTAGACACAAGATTAAATTCAACTTGTGTTAAAAGTCTGCCCGGAACCGCCCGACAAATCCAGCATCCACATGTTGTTAATTTAATGTGAGGGGTCTTGTGCGTAAATATACATGTAACAGTGGTAAGACACGAGGTTAAGTCTAACTTGTGGTATAAGTCTGCCCGGAACTGCCCGGCAAATCCAGCATCCACAAGTGGTCGACTTAATGTGAGAGGTCTGGTGCATAAACATATATATTAGTATATGCATATAACAGGATAGAAATAAATGGCATTAATTGTAATTAATGGAAATGGATGAAAGTTACAACAGTAAGAGAATTGAAATGAAAGGGGAATGATAATAACCTATTATAATTAATTACATTAATGAGAATGTTATATAATAGGTAGGCTTGTCCTAGGGAAATTGTAATGTAAGTTATAATAATGTAAAGGAAACTTATTAATAAACCTTAGTTAGGAGAACTAAGTTAATAAGTAAACAACAACAAGTTGAAGTGACAGTATAAGATGAAATTATGATTAGATAAGAAAGAATGAAGTAAACTTATGGAATGAAATAGGTTATATTTAATCATATATGTGGATTGAGATGAAATATACTGAATTATATATTAAGTAGAACATGTTATTGTAACTATGAAATCAAAAAACAAATTATGTGGTGATGATAAAAAGGGATTGTAGATTACAGACCTTGAATTACTATCTAGAGAACAACATGTTATGGGCTTATTAATGAACAAAAACGGGTTAAGTTATATAACCAAAATTAATAAGCAAGAGGGGTCCATTCCATAGAGATCTATGGGGCTCCGAAAGAACTTAGTAACTTGAATAAGTTAATGTAATTGGAAATAACCAAGTTAATTAGAAATCGGATGAGCTAGAGCAAGTGCATAATTAAATGATTAGACATAGTGTCTAAAAACACGTTAGTGTGATGCGCTTGGACCAGTTCGCTCGTCAGAAGGTGAAGAACCCAACGGGGAAGATCATCGGGGTATCTAAAGGAACGAGAGGAGAACGTTCATTTGATTTCTTGGTAGGACTGGAGGGAAGCACACGGCTTCTGAGGGACGTGGTAGGGTACTCTGTGGTGATCCTCTGTGTGATGGAAGTGTTTTGGTTGTGCTCGCAGGGGTAGGGTCTGGCGTTACTACCCGGTGAGTATGTTTTGACTACAAAAGTAGCTTTGTAGTCAGAAGGTTGTGACGAGATGATACTAGGGTGATTCGGCGATTGTCTCGGCGGGAGACTGGGTCAGGACCAACACATGATAGTAGATCGTTGGGTACCTGTCATCGGCAGCCCGTGGGATGCGAAAAGACTATAGCTAAACCCAAGACGCCATCAACCTTTCAATATCGAGACATGGTGGTTGAGGGAGACGCCAACTGGATGTATAAATTGTTTATTAGGGGTAAGTTCTTAGCTCTTGTAGTCTTTACTAGTTGAGGGAAGGGCCGAAGAGGGGCCATAGCCACTGTGAAAAGCAGACCATACTGAATATATGTATTGTAGGCCCTTAAAGGAGGGCCTGTATAGATATGGAAAAGTTCCCGACTGAGTTCCGTGTTTCTTGTACAGCCTTGTTATTGAACTCGGTGAACAATAGATAATACGTGCAGTTAAGGCATCAATTACAATTGACGTTTGGTACATGATAAAGTCTAGATACATGCATGTCTGCTCCGGGTGGTGTATCATAGATGATAGTCCATTACTTCGCGTCACGACCAAGCTTGGTAGAGAAGTTTGGATTTGGAGATCAGTACATCGCTCTAGCGTTGGACGAAGAGTTTTATACGTTTCTGTAGCACGATGGCATTGACTGTGCACGAAGGGTACCGTGGGAGGTGCCTTAATATTGGGGTAGCTACATATACTATATTAGGTTAATCTACTGGGAGGTAGATGGGTAAATCCTTGAGTGCTATTAACCCAAAGTGACCTAATAAGTAAGAAAACGTAAATGAATGGTATATATAGGGTTATCCAAAATGTGTAGTTTAAATCTAGTCACCAGAACTTGTGTTCTGACCCCATTCTCATAACATACTCGCAGGTTAGACTTATGGAAGAGATATGATAGCTTTGGGATACTGGCTAGGCAGTATTATTATACCGGTAAGGCTATATTTCGACTATACTATGTTTTATCCATTCCGTTGTGAGATGTTTTCTGAGCTCTGATATATTTTATATCTCTATCGTTTCTGCAGGATACCAGACAAACCAACACGGGTTTAGATAGATTAAAATTTTGAAAAAAAATTCGGTCTATTGGAATTAGGGTTGTTACAAGTGCAACTATATCTTTAAAGGACAACTTTATGGGGCCTAAAATACAACTATCACGACGTACGATAAGAAAACGTGAAACTATGTCCGCATTAGATTGTTTAAATGCTCGTACATCCATAATGTATCACCGAGCGCATACAATGAGGACTTGCACATAATCATATGGTCTACTACCTGATATCAGGTAACAAGGCCCACCATTGCATGGAAATTGGTCAGGAATTTCCATATTTATAAAGACAACTTCGTTAAGCCTACATTATGGATATTCTATTTGGTGTGTCTCTTTCTCTGTGGTTGTGGCTCTATATAGCCCATCTCAATTAGTCGAAAGTCCCCTCAAGAGCTAACTGACTGCAAACAATCAGAGCATTCAATTTGTGTTGTACCGCATCCAATATCTCGATAGTTAAAGATCATTGGCCTTTTAGTTTAGCCCTAATCTTTCCCGTTCTCGCTCTAATTGATGATGGCTGATATCTATATATAATTATCCATATAGGGTCCATCCCATCAAAACCTGCACGCAAGGCATGAGGCCAGATGTCATATGAATACCCTCCTTCATCCATCAAATTTCTAACCACTAGTAAAGAACAACTTCGTTAGGCCTATAATACAAATGTAGTCAAGGCATGTTTTTTTTGATGGAACCTATACAGACCTGCTTCTGGGTGTGTAGCTTGGTTAGGCAAACCCCAGAGGTCCATCCTAGAGTATCCTAATAACCCGTAGAAGTCTCACACTTCCATCCAACGTTGTTGAATAACAAGTTGGAAGTGCTTCCATTGTGCTAAAGCATCTGCGCTGATCCGCTTCGTTAGGCTCTTCATCTAGACCCCTTTTGGACAGCTACAAACACACCTCGCTATTTTATTAGATCATATGTCTAATCATACACTTGCTTTTAGCTTACTTTTATTTTCTTTTATTATGCTACTGATTTGCTTTTCCTGCCTAGTAATTTGGGCCTTATTTATTTTCTTATTAGCTTAATCAAAGATCTATATCTTAATATAATGAACCAATTTTATTTTTCCTTTCTTCCTTTTTAATTACAACCCTCATTTTATAATTTTACTTGCAAATAAATAGATTTTCCTAATTTCTCTTTCTTTCTTTTTAGCTCAATCCTAAATCTAAGCCCAACCTATTGACTCGGTTCCTAGCCTGAGGCTATGATATTCTACTGTTATCAGTAGAGGTTACATTTTTTTTATTATGATTATCTAACGTGTTAATATAGTTCCTATTTACCATAATCATCTATTCATTTTCTGTCACTTTTTAAATAACAAAGTTTGACATAATTTACTGCAAATTCACACAAATTTACCTAATTCAATTTAATTCCCTTTTATTACAGTTTTACAACTTGTACATATATTTGCCAAAATTTTATTCCCTTTTATTTAATCCGTATTTGCAAGGTTACATTTTTATTCTATTTTTTACATACAAAAAGATGATCAAATTTGTGTATTTTAACTAAAATTTACATATCTAGGCTTTTCAAGAACATATGTAATTAATTGCATAAAACTATAGATAATTGAATTTCCAATTCTCAACTATAAATACATTAATATCTTTATTTGCACTAACCCCATTTTTCTTACCTTTATTCTTATAATTACATTTACCGTCTTTCCTACAATATTAAATTATGGAAATATATACCTTTTTTCTCAACCAACCAACTAAGCTAATACAAACTTCCAAACCAATTTATTCATTAGATTCCCTTTTATCTCAATTTCTAAGTTTTTGTATTATACTATAAATCTCCTACTTTCAGGCTTATGCTATTTTCCACAATTTTCAATCTCACCATTATCTATATTCTTTTATTTGGATTCTTGTTTGACGATAATAACAATTTCATATAAGTAAACATTTAACCGTTTACATTTTGATTAGGAATAATATGCATGAACCATTTCTACAGTTATCCCAAACATAACTTATGTCAAATTTAATAGTATATAGGGAACCAATGATATTATATACCAATACATAAAATTTATATAACTTAAATCCACTCACTTGGACAAAGCACTCCGAATTCTAGATCTGATTTAGTACAATTTTATTGCCCATAGTTTTCCCTTTTGTAACCCTATTTCTATCTACAAACAAAAATTTGAAAGAATTATAAATTTGGATCTATAGAAAAAGAAAAATTAATTTAAAAACCAGGAATGTAGAATGTTAACCCCATGAAAACGCAATTCAGAAAAAAGCACGTCAAAGCCACTCAAGTCGTTAACATGACATAAAACCGTATCAAACAAAAGAGGACGCTCCAGAAATTAAGTCGTCTGCACGACATGGAGGAAAGTCGTCGACACGACATAAGTCAAGTCGCAGGAACAACATAGGTCACAATGCCATGTCGTGAATGCTGCAAAGTCATTTGGGCGACATAACTGATAACTCATGTTGCGTCTTCCGTTCCCATGCCAGGGTGTACACCTTCAGTCGACAGATCATTCACCATTTGCATAGACCGGCTCTCGTGTTAATATGGGTCAGCATCATGTAGTGTAAACAGACACATTGCATGAGTCGTTATTAACGAAAGGATCCAACGGCATACGGTGTACATGAAAACAAGGCGTGGCATATTTGCAAAGGTTGGTTCAGCTTGTATAGCCAGTCGCAAATGACAGTTGTTCGTTACTTAAAACACTCATACAATTAAGTCGTAGACGACTTAAGTCAAGTCATGTGTGATACCTTGAACCATGCCGCATATACGGTATGAGTATGGAAGCTGACTGCAACATGAATATTAGAAGGGCATGTCCTTTCAACTACGTGATCATTTATATATCAAGTCATGTCGTATGAATCTATAATACACACACTGGAAACCAACCCGCATACACGTAGTGGTGGCATTGCCTCATCATTCACACATTGGAAAGGCTGCAAATTGTACAAATGGGAACCATGCCACAAATTAATTCATGTTGTACGACATGAAATCAAAGTGCATGAGCACATGGCGTAATAATAAGTAAGCAACAACATGCCGTCATCTTTATTTAAATAAAGACAGAAAGAATGAATAGCCTACTCCATGTCGTTGAGGAATTCATGCCGTATGATTCAGCATAAAAAAAGTCAGAGAATGACACGCTCAACAACAACATGTAAAGTCAAGGAAGACTCCAGATCGTGAGGAACACTAACTTATGTCGATAACACAATCCACTATACGCCGTTGAGACCTTCATCCTGTTGTCCCCATGTCGTGGTCTAATTGTTAAAGGCTATCCAAGTCGTTGACACTCCATTCCGTATGTCGCAAGCCATTTTATGGCATCCCCACTCCATGTCGTAGGTGTGTGTGTTGCATGGCGTTGCTTGCAATTTACGTAGAGCAAACTGAATTCATGGCGCAAGCAACCAAGTCGTGGAAAGCATGTCGCCATCTCCAAGCCGCTCTGTCAAATTCATGCCACATGTCAGCTTGTCGCAAGTCTTTATATTGAGAGTGGAGCTAACTCATACCGTTATTTGACTCATGTCGTATGACTTATAACTGCGAATGAACCCATGTCGCAAAGTATTAAACAACTCATGTCGTTTTGCGACTTGAATGAAGAGGGGAGCGGCATGAAGACAGAACGTGGAAGCTTTGGACAGCTATCAATAGCTGTAAAGGAATTGTACGTGTGGCAGTCACTTCATGAATGGGTTAGTGCAGAGAGAAGTTTCCATCCTTGTCGCTGAGGCCAGTTTAACGGCATGGCTCGATAAGCGTGCAATACATGAAGACAGCTAGTGACATCTGGAGCATATACGCGTGACGTATATATATTTAAAATATTGTTGGTACAACTTAACATAAAGGCATGTCGTTTTCAGACATGTTGAGGCCGCTAGTATATTAAAAGAAGTCATGTCGTTAGATGGGCCAGTTGTGTAAATAAGTGATTTCACGTCACAGGTTGAAAATCATGCCACGTTCCAGCATGGACCGGGATGTGAACTAATTCATACCGCCTCACATATGATTCCATAGTCATGTCGCTGGGGTATAATGCATGATAAGTGTGAACGCATAGCTGGCGCAACTTCTCTCCAACTATACACCCTATTTACCACTTTGCCACTACCCTTTGGACACTACTATAAATAACCCACTAATCCACACTTAATGGGGGGGCCGAAAACTCATTCCTATGAGGAGACTCCGCGGAATTCAAAGCTCATCTACAACTTCTCTAATGGATTCCATGGATTCAACAACACTTTTCTAACTTCATGAAGATCAAATCCAAATCAATGATCATGAGAGCTCTCCACAATTGGATCTAAACTCCTTCAGTCTCATTCAAGCTACAAGATAAACCTCTCAAACATCATTCAAGAGATCTTTAATCCTCTCCAAAGTTTAAATCAAATGCTATGAAATCTATGGAGATCATGAAAAAAGGTCAAAGCACACAAGTGATTGAAGATTCATCACAAAGCTAAAAGATCTCTTCATTTTCTTCACCAAATTCAAGTGAAATTAAATTATGAGGAAGTTTAAAAGAGAGAAATGATTGTAATATGGGAAAATTCATATGTTGTAAGCTTGAATATCATAATGAGAATGGATTAAAAGTGGACGTAGATTCGTATAGAGTCGAACCACTATAAAAATTCCTTTGTGTTCTTACTTGCATTTATTCATTTATCTTGCGATTTCGCGGTTCCATATTCTTACCGAATAGGTGAAGTGTAGCTTTTACACCTTTGGTGTTTGATCCCGAATTTGTAGCAAACATTTGGCGCCCACCGTGGGGCCGCGTTCACATCTCCTACCTTCGTATTGAAGTTCTAAGCCAACTTCTACCATAGATTTCGCAAATTCAAGATCTAGGCCAAACGACGAGTTATCTTCCAAATTCAAGGCCTTGTCCGTGATCATGGCAAAATCTGAGAAGGCCATGAAGTTACATTACATAACTTGACGTTGTTGTTACATATAGTATAATTAAAGAATGTGTTCATTACCAATGTTGACGCTACGCGTTTTGAAAGCATGAGACTATGAGCTAAAGTTAGTGGTGTTATCAGAAATGTAAAACTGTTGAACCATTCATTTCCATAAAGCAGATGCAAACTCTCAGGAAGTGTGATGGGTTCACTGAGCTGAATGACGCTAAAGTATAAAGTTGTCTATGGATGATTCATGTCGTTCACAACTTAAAGATGGTCACATGACTTGAGATAAAGGTCGTTGACTCGACATGGTGCAAGCCCATGGTACGACATGATTCTAAACATCGCACGATATGGTATTGATGCGTTCATTGCACTACAATATCCCGTCACTCTAATTTATGGCATAAGTCATCCATGTCATTTAGTGCGCCATGATATCAACACATGAGGAACCGCGTCGTTGCATAGTCAGGACGTTAATGTCGTTCCGCATCATGAAGCATTCTTCCGAAGTCATATCGCAGTGTGTATGGTGTAATACAAAACGATCGTAAGCATTGGCATGCGACCATGTCATCAACATAATGTGGACTCATCCCGCAAACTTCCATGTCGACCGTACAACATGATACGAGCCTTAAAACGTAGATATTACCATGAGCAATTATATGGAAGGCCATGTCGTCCCAACATGTTGAGGAGGCTGTCACACGACATGAAAGCAAACAAAGAGACAAATTCATATCACCAGTATGAGGGTATAAATGGGCCATACGACATGAATCATGGCGTGGTGGAGTCATGTAGCAGATCACATATAGAATATCCATGTTGTGTATCAAGTGTGTGATGGCACATTGCTATGTGTATTAATGAACAATACATGAGAATAAAGGATGGAACAATTACGTGTTAAGGATGCTCTGGTATAAAGCATGTCTATTAAGTGATGGCGCATGCCATGTCGAGACGTGGAATATTCTCAAGTCGTTAGGCTAGCCAGGTCGTGGGTGCATCATGTTGTTCACACCTTCGAATTGGCCATCTAAAGACTGTGCATTATCTCACAAAATAAACATCGAACTAATGTCAAAAGATTGAAGTCAATTGAACAGGAATGCACCAAGTTACACCTGGACAAGATCGACATAGGCTTACCTCAACATCGGTATAGATCGGCTTGCATACTTTTATCTTGGATTCCATCTACAACTTATGCATCATTATGCTTTCGAAAAGCAACATCCCAAAGATGGAATTGCAAAGCCAAATCACCATCACTTGACATGAGAATGAAGAACACACTGTTCTACAATTCAATCCAATATCATTTATATCGTCTAGTATAACCTAGAACTAGGTCCTCAGAACATGACATCATGGTTCAAGTTTGGTTCGAAGATGAATGGGGTCTGCCTTGACTAATCATTCTCTCCGTCCTGCATCATTATCGCTGGCAGCCTTCAATTGCGAGGATGACATGTCGCCATCCCCATGCACTAAGTAGCTCAATGACATCCAAATCTATCTCATTTCAAATGGAAACTTCAAATGAAATCTCTAACGGATGGTAATCAGGCACTCATAAACAAAATGAATGTTTCTCTAAATGCCCAAGCCAATCCCGCTCTTCCTCCAAAAGATTCATGTCCACCTTGAAGAGAAATGGATTCAATAGCTCTTGATCAAAATCAGCACAATGATATGGATGGTATCGGAAATTGGACAAACGACAAAGAGGGAGCCAACGTCAAAGGCATTAATCCGCATGCTAGAAATCATTCCGATCGAAATACTCGAAATGTTGCTAATCCCACACAAGGGGCAATTCCTCGATTTCTGAACCACGACGTATTGCCAAGGCAACATTCCGTTAAAGAAATTGAAAATTGGCCCTGCAGGACTGCACAACACTAAAGAGTATATCACAGACATGAATGAACAGAACATGAAGGAAAATCAAGCACATTGTGGCAATAAAAAGAAATAGGACTTCTCTCCTAAAAGAATTTCCATTTACCAAAAAGGTCCTTCGAACAAAATGTCCAGAGAAGTTCACTCCTCCTGCCCTACCTCACTATAACGGCCTTGTGGATCCTAGCTACTTCCTATTCAATTATGAGTGGTGAATGAATACAGGTAAGACAAAGCATGAGGTGGGATGCACATACCTTCCTCTCTACTTAAAGGGCGCAGCGTCACTATGGTACACAAAGCCGCCACATAAGTCCATATACTGGTTCTCTGATCCAACCAAAAAGTTCAAAGGGCGATTCTACCTATAGGTTACCAAAGCAAAGGATGCTAAAGCGCTCTCGCCAATCGACCGGGTCAAGGAAGCAAGACTCGACCAGGGAGTGTAGCAACACTAAAGCTCGCTACCATGGCAAACAGTTCATGCTTAGCTAAGCGAACCGGGAAGAGAGTTAAAGGTCGCTCGGATACTCTGGAGAATAGCCCTGTGGATTCAGCAATTCTCACAGAAATAAAAGCAACTTTAAAGACCTACACTTTAAAAACCGTTGGGGAAGTTTAGATCCTAAAAGTCTGCCCCGCTGACCAATTGCGACATTTCTCTGCATAATGCACTCTTCGTATCCCATGGGAAAACTTATATATTCCCTTATAATTGTAAACCTCCTATGGTAAAAAGGAGGGATTGTAAAAGGATATTAACTTTGTTACTAATGCACTCTTATTTCGATCTTATATTTGTGAAATTTTAATTAAAACAAAAATCTCTAATGATCGAATAAATGTTGCAGGTATATTACTCAAATGAACCTTGCCCCACCATGAACTACTAAAATCATGCGATTCTCGCCATGCATACAAACCATGATAATTCAAACGCCGTCTACTGGATTATCCATCAAAGGGAGTGCTTCATGAGAGGCAGGGTCCAAGCCACTATTTTCATAATCAAGATCATTCGTTAAAACGAGCATCCAATTAAAAACAAGTGTATGCCTCATGGAACGCTGCAACAGCATGCGGCACCACATGGAGAAACTTGCCATAAAGCGACATCCAGCTGTGAAGGTGGGGAAAATATCCCATTCGAACCCCGGAGAATCTAAAACTACCTGGTTCCTAGGGCACAACTTACCGTATCAAGATTGGAGGAGCTTGGTCAAATCATGGATACCATCATAAAACCAGGACCATGGATGGTTCAAATCAGCCCCTATCTCGTCAATGGGAGAACCTAGCTGAGCTTGATGATTATTGAAGCGCATCCCGATTGGGGTAACTCATTCACCCATTGCTCAAAACTCAAAACATCTTTCACATCGAAGGGTCAAACAATGAGAAAGTGTCATGGTAATCGAACTAGAGCGTCGTAAGTGTCATTAAAAGGGCATCTTTAAGAGAAATGGTTCCATGGCCACCATATTACATTAACAAAAAGCTTACAAGGCAAAGCTAAACTATCTTAAGTAGGAAAAGTTAGCATATTGTCCGCCCGTCAGCTCAGGGAAGCTAGGGCCATACTCCCAAGCCCACTTTATCAAAGTTCTTACCGGTCAACCGCTAAAGCAAGTTCTCTTCCGCCCATATGCTTCGGGAAGATTATTAAAGTAGACTATTAAGCTTAGCCGATATGACATTACTTACCATCCTCTAAAAGAGCGGAAGCACATACATAGCCAAATAAAACCTGGTGGCCGCTACGGCACATCCTGACAAGGATAGCTCAAGCATCTGTTGCTTAATACCCAAACACCATCTATAGTAAATATGAAGGTGTGAAGTACAAGGCCACAGACAGGGGGCGCCACGAATTGAGAAATCAAATGATATGACACTCTGACTACTAACAAAGTTGTAAGTTTCACCGTAGGGGCACCTTCTTAATTGCAAGGTTTAGGGCCCTAGTTCTAACAATTCATGATGAAAATCCGATAAATGAACTAGCGTCCGCCCCGTGAAACAACGCGACCCTAAAAACCAAAGACCTCCCCGAGGGGCACCTGGTTCATCGCCAACGCCATTAAGATATGGCTGAATAGTGATACAAACACCAGGCTTTTTAAACCAAAGACCTCCCCGAGGAGCACCCGGTTCATCGCCGACGCCATTAAGATATGGCCGGATAGCGATATAAACACCGGGCTATAAACCCAAGACCTCCCCGAGGGGCACCTGGTTCATTGCCGACGCCATTAAGATATGGCCGGATAGCGATATAAACACCGGGCTATGAACCCAAGACCTCCCCGAGGGGCACCCGGTTCATCGCCGTTGCCATTTACACATGGCTGGATAGCGATATAAACACAGGGTTTTTAAATACCTCTTCGGAGGCATCCGCTCAGATGCTGGGTCTTCCAAATCCAGCTATTGATTCTGGGTCCTTCAAATTCTACAAGTGACTGGCTTGTTCAGTCACAACGAATAACGGATTTCCGAAAAAACCAAGACCTCTCCGGGGGCACATGTTCAGATCTAATCTCCGAAAAGCCTGGACTGCCAAGTTGACGAGAAATATGACTAAACATGATAAAATATAAGGCCTCTCCGGGGGCACACGTTTAAATCTAACCTCCAAAGGGCCTGAACTGTCAGGTAAGCGAGAAATATGATTGAACATATAAAATATAAGACCCCTCACGCAGGGACACAAAAACAGAATTCATCTTTAAAAAAATGCATGAGTAGGATAGACAAAACTGGAAGCTTTTAATCATAATCATGTCAAAAGTTCAATAATGGCAAAAACACACGATCAAAAAATTTCAAATGAAGTCGGACACACAATGCCACACCTAACCTTCAAATCCTGTGACAAATTTTGGTATGGGGACATTACCACCGCATTAAGGGATTCAACAATGCTCACTTCTTAACACATACCACAAATTCGTCACAATTTTGAAGTTAAAGGTTCAACATTGGTAAGGACCAACTTGACCAACGATGCGAAACTGGTCAAGATCGGCCTAATAAATAATGATTCGTGGTTACAATTGAAAAAACCAACTCGCCAAAAGTAGCACGGAATCATTATAATAATGTAAAGCATTGCAAAAACAGATAACTCCACAGTTTAAAATTTGTGTTGTGAGCATGAAAAGGAAACAGGTGCGGAATGCTAAACAAAAAAAAGCACAACAAGCAGAGCATGTTTTCATCACGACATCACAAAAGCAAGTCTTAACAAAGATCTCCAATGGAATTTTCCAATGAAGCACTTTTATCAGAGGCCTGGGGCATTCGATGCTTTGGGCATACAATGGAAAGCAGAAAAAATTCCTCGAAAGAGAAAGGATCGAATTAGTGCAAGTAGTTAGAATTCACAGAGAAATCCTTCTGTGATAAGAAACATCTTCATCTTATGTTGCTTATCAATAGCCTTCAAAGACTCAAGAACATACAATGGCCTGCTCAGAAGCTCTAAATGATCTGATAAAAGCAAAATATTTTTGCCAACAAATTAGAAGCTCCTAGTGCAACAATCCAAATCATGGAAATTCAGCCAAATTGGCTACATCCACCTAGCGCGATTCACGACAACTTATAATAAAAAGGATAACATGATCATATTAAGAGTTGGAAAATGTCCGAAAGATATATCACGGGCTCACCACGACATTGTAGTAAACAAAAACCCGATTTGTACTTAGCAAAAAGGCAAATGTATACTCAGAGATATATAAGCCGAAATGCACAAACAACGGAAGGTCCATCCTTAGACGCTCATCAAAAGGGCTTTACCTTCAAAGAAGGGCATTTGAAAATTATGACAAAGTCAATATGGCTTGATACGTCAATGAAAAGAAGCCTCGAGGATTCAATTAGTTAAACGTTAACTGATCCCAAGGAGAAGAAAGGGTACATATATCGGTCAAGGTTGATTAAAAGCAATCTCTCGCAAGAATGTATTCCTTGGCTAAGAAAATCTAGGCCGCCCCAACATGAAAGCTTCCATGACTGCAAAGCTCTATTCGTGTATAACTCAAAAAACCTGAAAATACTTTACTTCAAACTCGAAAATAAATAATGGCAACCGTGCTAATATGGCATAATCCTATAGAGCGATAGCATTTGCATTTCCCTCGGGAATCGAAGCTAGTATCTGTCAATGGTATCAACATGAGCTATATAAGAAAGGTTGAGCACTGACCATGCGCTGGGGCAAACGATTGAGAAACGAAAGTTCAATTTTTTTTCTAGCCCAGGATGATATATGATATCAAGTACAGTTGGAAGAAACAACAGTACCGAAGGTTGCAGTATACTCGAACTAAAAAAAGAGGGGCAGATGCAGAGATAATGCTAAAAGCGATTCAAATTCCAATAAACCAAATTCCAAGGCTTGAGGTCCTCGGGATAGATACTGCAAAAATGCTGTATAAAATGCCGACCCGACACAACTCATTAAGTGATGCACGCAAACCATTCAGTTTACCAAAAATCCTATGGTCATGACCACCTAAGAAGATTGTCTAAGAACACGAGTCGAACTGACTGAGGCATCACTAATAATTGAACAAGGCAAGCCTGACTCAGAATTCCATCAGAAAAAATGTCAGGTGCACACATTCCATAAATATTGAATCTATTACAATAATAAATTAAAAGATAATACTTAAATTTGGTAGTCCAAAACCGAGACTGACAAATGTTAAGAGTTACCGATAAGCAAAGTAAGTGTATTATCGTTGTGAACTGTGTCTATCATGTCATAACTCCTAAATAAAAGCAGCTTCACATTAAAAACATATTCACGTTTCTCATAATTTATCTGGATTAACTCGTTCTCGTCTTGAGCAATAGATAACGAATTTGCCGCCGAATGTGCGCAAAAAAGCTCTTCATTACAGATTCTCTAAAAAGTCACTTGCGATAAGGGAAACCCTCCAGTGAAACTGTAACGATACGCATTTTGCCCGACCTTAATCAATTGATAGATCGACTAAAACCGTTCAAAATCCGCATACGTTAACTCTGGGAATACAACACATCAGAACAACAACAGCAGACTTTTATAAAACATTACAGTAATGTTACATCAGAGTACAGAATATCAGAGTACATCGAATAAATTACAGTGGAAGATAAATTACAATATTTTAATACAATACAGTGCAACGGAAACAAAGTAACTAAGGCAGCGGAAGACAACTATGCTCTGGATACAGCTTTAAGCTTCAATCTAGGATCCTGCTTGAGATAAGAACCTGTAGACAAACTACTCGACTGCCCGTGTGGAAAAGATGGCACCCGAGTTTGTAAAGTTGGAAACAAACAACGGGTCAGTCATGGGACTGGTGTGTGAATTCTTAACTAATTTAACTAATAGCAATAAGGCAAGTTCAAGGACCACGCCGCTAACGTGGAACGGGTTTACTCCAATGGATTATCGTGCATAAATTAAAGGTAAATCGTTAAACAACGCAATGCTTTTTTTAGAAAAATGAAACCATCATAAGACCCAAGTCCCATCACACAATGCAAAGCAAACCAGAGGATAGGGTTTTACCTTATAATGGTCAAAAATGCTTGATACGATAAAAACGATATCTAATATTAGTGTGTATATGTTTCAAAAATATTTCAATCATAATGTATCAATCCTAGGACACATAGATACCATAATACTATGCCTCCATACTAGTAATACAATCAAATTTGTAGGTTCGTACTGGAAGTTTGGATTTCCATCATGAGTCAAGGCTAGGGAGGAGCTCCTTACCGATTCGAGACACTCTAGCTAATGTCTCAGGATCCCCCGCAGTGAACCCTTGGAAAGCTGCAGGGCCGGTCCACACATACAGCTTCGTGGATTGGCAATTCCTGAACACACGTTTCCCGGTCCTATAGGACCTATCATCCGAGGCGCCTCATTCCATCATCCACATAAGTAAAATGTCGGGCTGTGTTAAAACCCAAACACCACTTCTAGCTAGAAAGAAACATGCTGCTCTCCGTGCGTTACCTTCTCCCGTTTTAGACTCCACCGGTGTGTGAGGCTCGCGAAGTCACGCTATACACAAAACTATGCCTAAACAAGCTATGCTTTGATCATCCCACAAGGCCTGCTTTTCAACAAAGCCTTGATCATATGCACCTTAGCAGGCCACATCGTCACTCCATATCACACTACCAATCCTTTGCCGAAATATATGAATGGGTGTTAAGCAAGAGAATAAATTCTCCGCCACCAAACATCCATACATTCGACAGAAGATTAATAACATGATATTTAATGGAGTACGATGTCAGACACACAATCCATTTATAAGCTTATGCTCTGGGTCTGAGCGAAAACCAAATCCGTACAAATCAACACTACGTCCGGACGGCCACCACTGTAGCCCCTTCAAGGTAGCTACTCCAATCACAGGCATCAGCAGTCGTCGTCCATTCGATATGAAGATCGTCGGTCTTCAATCACCGTCTTCAACTCTTGAATTTTAAACGTCGTTCAAATTATTTGGAATGAGATAGACTCGGACTTTCCAAATAATTCTCGTATATATATAAGTTGGAAATCAATTCATATCGTTATTAGTAATTTGTAACGATTTATCTTTATTTATATATATATATAAATAATTAAATTCCATTTCATTAACGTAATTACATAACAAGTAGTGAATGCTGCTTCACAACCTATTGAAATGTTTAAAATGTGTAATGAAATTTATTTTATTTCATTACATTTTGCTAACGAAAAACATTCCTATTCATATATACAATATTAACGTACAATGTACACACCATAATGTTTATTTTTATTTTCATACACATACACATCTTATACATAACAATGTACATTTTTTTGTTTCATCCTTCGAATTACACAAAATGTATTTTGTGTATCATACCAATTCCAATAAAAATAGGCATACTTGTGTTTCATTTCAATTTCAACAAACGAATATTTTTGTTCATCCACTTTTACTTCTACAAAAATGAGTATTTTTGTTTGTTTATTTCAATGTAACAAAATTGATAGTTTTGTTATCTTTTCAATGCAAAACACAAAAATAATAATTTTACATTACAAACAAAATGATAATTTTGTGTGCTAATCTATTTACATGAAAATGAAATTTCCATATTTTTAATCTTTTTAATGAAAAACTAATTCATTAAAATATAAATTTCATATCCTTATTCTTTTTAGTTAAAATCCAATTACACAAAAATGTAATTTCACGCTTTTAATCTACATGCATGAAAGAATGAAATTTTCCCCTTTTTAATCTAATTTACATTAAAATGTAAACTTTTCTTTATTTATCAATTACATAAAAAAATGTAACTTTTACCTTTAATCTTAATTTCACAAAAAATGTAAATTTCTTACTTTTGGTTTTAATTACATAAAGATGTAATTTTCTTTCTTCCTTTTAATAAAAATATAAATTTATCCTTTTAATCTAATTACATAAAAATGTAATTTTTCATTCTTTTAAACATGACGGTGAAAATAATGTTCATTTTCTATTTAACTATTTGTATTTTAATATGGGCCAGACCTCTCACATTAGGCCTGCAACTTGTGGATGTTGGATAGGCCGGTCGGTTCCGGGCAGACTTATCCCATAAGTTGGGCTCAACCTCATGTCTTGGCCTAATTTGTATTTGCGCACTTGGACCTCTCACATTAGGCCCAACATTTGTGGCTGCTGGATATGCCGGTCGGGTCCGGGCAGACTTCCACCACAAATGTAACCTAACCTCGTGTCCAAGTACAATTGTAATTTTTAATTATGATTATAAATAATTTAATGAAAATTATTTTAAACGTTCTTTATTAAAATAATCCTCATACTAAAAATGCTCTTTATATATTCCAATCTTTCTATTGTAATAGTAAAGCCCAGTCTTTTAATGTAACCTCTTTATATATAAAAAAGGTACTTTTACATTAATATGTACTCTTACATAAACATATTTCTTTTTAATTCATATGTTTCTTTTTCATATAGAAATGTACCCTTACATAAAATGATTATTTTATTTTCATAACCTATTGAAGGTGGCATTTTTAATGTACAAGTATTGAATTCAATAAATGGTTATCTTGTTTTCATTAGCATATGAAAGGTTATATTGTTGGCGTACAAAAGTATAATCCAAGAAATGATTTTCATTAGCGTCAACAACTTGAATTCCCTTTCATTTTTTTTATATATTACATTAAAAAGATAAATTTTTAATGTACTAATATTTTTGAGTCCCAACATAAATGTTTATTTCTAACATAAATGTTCTTTCTAACATAAATGTGCTTTCTAATCATAAATGACGTTCTTGAATTCTAACTTAACTGACGACTTTTAATTAACATAAATGACAGCTTTTTATAATAACATAAATGTTTGCTTTACTTTCTAACATGAACAACTACTTTTATTCTATTTCAACATTTTATGACAAAATTGTACTTTAAACTCTTCTATTCTTTTTGCATATAAAATGACAACAATAATGATACTTTAAGACCCATTCTTTTCACTACCACTAAACTGACGGTGAAATCAATTTTTTTTTCAAAAATGATAGGGAAATCATCTTTTTAATTTGACGAAAAAAATGGCGGTGAAAATATCACTTTTGTAATTTGACAAAAGTGACGGTGGAAATTCCTTCTTTGTAATTTGACAAAAATGACTGTGTAAATAATGTGCTTTCCTTTTAATCAAAATGAATGAATATTTTCATGTTACTACACTTAAAGTAAACATAAGTTTATTCGCATATTTTAACCACGACGCTAATAATATGTTTATTTTTCTGATTTCATGAATACGTTAAAAATATGATAATTTTTCTATCTTCATGAACGCGTTAAAGATTTTATAATTTTTCCTACTTTCATTAATGCGCTAGAAATATGATAATTTTCCTTATTTTCATTAACGCGCTAGAGATATGATATTTTTCTCTATTTTCACCTACATATGAGGACGACTTATAATTTTGGTGTCAATTTCATAACAACATATTAGAACAACACATAATATAGAGTCAAATGTCAAACCACTACTTATGAGAATATTATATAATTTGGTGCCAACAAATCTATCATGATTCAATCCATACATAATACTTCATCAATAATTGATTCATTTTAATGAAAAACAATTCTATGTAAACTAACAAATTTAATTCTCTAACACAAATGGTATTTTTAATTTACATGTCATGATTCTATCAAAGTGATGTTTTTAATCTACATATAATGATTCTATCAAAGTGTTGTTTTTGTCCACACAACATATTTCTAATCAGAATGGCTTTTGAAATCTAATATAACATTTCTATAAAATAAATGTTATTTTTAATCGAATAAACATCTAACTAAAATGTTTTTTTTTTTTTTTTTCTAGCATAACATTTCTATAATATAATGGTATTTTTAAATCTGACCATAATCTAATTCAACAAAACATAAATAAATGATAATTTTATTTCTAACATAATAATCAATCACCTTAACAGATCATTCTAACAACATCAAACAAACCAAATCAAATTACATATACAACAACCTAAATTTACAGCAGATAAAAAAAATGATTTTTTTTACACGATTATAATCAATAAAGTTTAATTATTTTAAAATAAAAGAATTCTCACCTCGCTTGAGATTTAGTCTAAATTTGATCTTCTCTGTTTCAGAACTAGCCCGTCCCAAGTTGTAGATCTCTCTGATACGAGTGCAACGCAACTTACGGTTCGTAAATTGGATCTCGTACGAAAAAGATACGATAAATTACATGTTTGATAATTTAGTAAATAATTAACTTAAATAATGAACTAAATTTTCCCTTTAACCTCTTAATCCAAATTCAGGCCACCCTCATCATCTTCATTCCAAGTATAAGGCGTTCACCGAAACGCATAGATTGATTTTCAAGTTATGTTTTGATCTGCCATTAGAGAAAGAAATGAGCAGATGCAAAATATACGTACAATGAAAATTGGCTGACGAGGTGGAACTGAATTTTATTTGGCATATGTGTAGATGGTCCAATAGGAGAAATAAACAATTATTCCATTGCATTGATTCCTATTAATTACAATTTTGGTTGAACATTCAATTTTAATTCCAATTATAAATTAATTAATTCCATTTCATTCAAATACATAAATATAAATTTTAATACTTACCAAAACAAACCAAATTTTAATTTCAATTATGATAAATAAAGTTACTATTTTTCAAGTAAGTTGGATTTCATTAATTACGAATTCAAAATTGTATTTCAATTATTAATTACACCAATAAATTTCGACAATCAATTACAAAATTAAATTATGAATT
Source organism: Allium sativum (assembly GCA_030737875.1). Taxonomy (NCBI): domain Eukaryota; kingdom Viridiplantae; phylum Streptophyta; class Magnoliopsida; order Asparagales; family Amaryllidaceae; genus Allium; species Allium sativum. Next base: position 957,395,636 of record CM060909.1, read on the forward strand.
TATTAACCCAATTTAACGTAAATAATTTAATATTTAATCCCAACTCTCAATAATTACCATATAAATCAATTTATAATTTAAATTCACATAAATAATGATACTTATTACCGGTGGACCTTCATTACACAAACAACGAACATATATTATTACCATATTAGTTAATTTAAAAATTTCAACATATATGAAATTCCAAATATGATTAAAATGGTTCTAGTTATAAATCATATTTATGAGGACCCAAAATAGATCATTTACAATTACATTTATTTATATGACTTTTATATTTGTAGTTTCCATTTTGAAGTAATTAATTAACCTGCTGAATTTCCCATTTCAAATTTATTAGCATCCCAAAATCATAGTTATATTAACTACTATACTTGTTATATCATTAGGAAAAAGTTTAGAATCGAATCAAATTCTTCTTTCTTAAATTTCCATATTGATCGTTTATTTTAATTTCCAATTTTATTATTAACGATATCAAAGATAATTATCTTTCCAATTACAAATCAACAAGTTATAAGTCTCTATGAAAACAATTAACGTTAGTTAAAATTCATGATAAAATTATTATCTAAAAATTTATTATCTAACATTTAAACCTCATAAATTTCATACTGATTTAAAATAGATAAGAAAATGAAACATAACGGTTGTTATTTTAAAGTAATTCCAATCATATTCATACATCTATAGTTTTCAAGCAAATATTATAATTATTAGCCAACTTTATTTTAATCAAAATAAAATTTAATCTTACTTAGTAAATCAAAATTTATTCCTATTAAATTCCAATTTTTATATTTCAATAATTATTTACACAAATCAAAATATTTAAATATTAAGTTTCAACTTTCAATATTTATAGATGCAAACTAAATCAAAATTTCAAACTGCAGCGCTATTTCTAACTCCTTTTATAATTAAATAAAATTTATTCGTTTTAACTTTGATTAAAATAAATTTTTAATTGTTATTATTTAAATAAATTATTTTATATTCTCAAAATTCATTAAAATTTTCTAAAATAAATTTTTTAAATTGGTTTAGAATTTGCGGGTTGTTACAATCTCCCCCACTTAAAATCTTTTCGTCCTCGAAAAGGAACGAAGCTAAAAGTGTTTAATTAACTAACTCATCTTTCATTCTTTAATTCGTTTCTATAATTTTATTAGTTGAACTAATAATTACACTAAACAATCATCAATCAATTAGTTGATTAACTTTACAAATATATATAACTTTTATATATTCAAAAATCATATTTTCTAAAATAGATTATAATTACAAATACGTATATTATAAGCTTGTTACTCTCAACTCATTCTAGGGCATTACTAACCCCATCTCTAATGAGTTTTCTCATTCTAGGATACAGTTGATCTTATTTCTAATGAGTATTCTTACTGGATATTACTAATCCATTCTCTGATGAGTCCTTTGTTCAGTTCTAACGAGTTGTACCCCAAAGATTTGAGCTAACCAGAGCTCTGATACCAACTGTAACGATACGCATTTTGCCCGACCTTAATCGATCGATAGATCGACTAAAACCGTTCAAAATCCGCATACGTTAACTCTGGGAATACAACACATCAGAACAACAATAGCAGACTTTTATAAAACATTACAGTAATGTTGCATCAGAGTACAGAATATCAGAGTACATCGAATAAATTACAACGGAAGATAAATTACAATATTTTAATACAATACAGTGCAGCGGAAACAAAGTAACTAAGGCAGCGGAAGACAACTATGCTCTGGACACAGCTTTAAGCTTCAATCCAGGATCCTGCTTGAGATAAGAACCTGTAGACAAACTACTTGACTGCCCGTGTGGAAAAGAGGGCACCCGAGTTTGTAAAGGTGGAAACAAACAACGGGTCAGTCATGGGACTGGTGTGAGAATTCTTAACTAATTTAACTAATAGCAATAAGGCAAGTTCAAGGACCACGCCGCTAACGCGGAACGGGTTTACTCCAATGGATTGTCGTGCATAAATTAAAGGTAAATCGTTAAACAACGCAATGCTTTTTTTAGAAAAATGAAACCATCATAAGACCCAAGTCCCATCACACAATGCAACGCAAACCGGAGGATAGGGTTTTACCTTATAATGGTCAAAAATGTTTGATACGATAAAAACGATATCTAATATTAGTGTGTATATGTTTCAAAAACATTTCAATTATAATGTATCAATCCTAGGACGCATAGATACCATAATACTATGCCTCATACTAGTAATACAATCAAATCCGTGATTTTGTATTGGAAGTTTGGATTTCCATCATGAGTCAAGGCTAGGGAGGAGCTCCTTACCGATTCGAGACACTCTAGCTAATGTCTCAGGATCCCCCATAGTGAACCCTTGGAAAGCTGCAGGGCCGGTCCACACATACAGCTTCATGGATTGGCAATTCCTAAACACACGTTTCCCGGTCCTATAGGACCTATCATCCGAGGCGCCTCATTCCATCATCCACACAAGTAAAATGTCGGGCCGTGTTAAAACCCAAACACCACTTCTAGCTAGAAAGAAACGTGCTGCTCTCCCTGCGTTCCCTTCTCCCATTTTAGACTCAGCCGGTGTGTGAGGCTCACGAAGTCACGCTATACACAAAGCTATGCCTAAACAGGATATGCTTTGATCATCCCACAAGGCCTGCTTTTCAACAAAGCCTTGATCATATGCATCTTAGCATGCCACATCGTCACTCCATATCACACTACCAATCCTTTGCTGAAATATATGAACGGGTGTTAAGAAAGAGAATAAATTCTCCGCCACCAAACATCCATACATTCGACAGAAGATTAATAACATGATATTTAATGGAGTACGATGTCAGACACACAGTCCATTTATAAGCTTATGCTCTGGGTCTGAGCGAAAGCCAAATCCGTACAAATCAACACTATGTCCGGACGGCCACCACTGTAGCCCCTTCAAGGTAGCTACTCCAATCACGGGCATCAGCAGTCGTCGTCCATTCGATATGAAGATCGTCGGTCTTCAATCGCCGTCTTCAACTCTTGAATTTTAAACGTCGTTCAAATTATTTGGAATGAGATAGACTCGGACTTTCCAAATAATTCTCGTATATATATAAGTAGGAAATCATTTCATATCATTATTAGTAATTTGTAACGATTTATCTTTATTTATAAATATATAAAAATAATTAAATTCCATTTCATTAACGTAATTACATAACAAGTAGTGAATGCTGCTTCATAACATATCGAAACGTTTATAATGTGTAATGAAATTTATTTTATTTCATTACATTTTGCTAACGAAAAACATTCCTATTCGTATATACAATATTAACGTACAATGTACACACCATAATGTTTATTTTTATTTTCATACACATACACATCTTATACATAACAATGTACATTTTCTTGTTTCATCCTTCGAATTACACAAAATGTATTTTGTGTACCATACCAATTCCAATAAAAATAGGCATTCTTGTGTTTCATTTCAATTTCAACAAACGAATATTTTTGTTCATCCACTTCTACTTCTACAAAAATGAGTATTTTTGTTTGTTTATTTCAATGTAACAAAATTGATAATTTTGTTATCTTTTCAATGCAAAACACAAAAATAATAATTTTACATTACAAACAAAACAATAATTTTGTGTGCTAATCTATTTACATGAAAATGAAATTTCCATATTTTTAATCTTTTTAATGAAAAACTAATTCATTAAAATACAAATTTCATATCCTTATTCTTTTTAGTTAAAATCCAATTACACAAAAATGTAATTTCACACATTTAATCTACATGCATGAAAGAATGAAATTTTCCCCTTTTTAATCTAATTTACATTAAAATGTAAACTTTTCTTTATTTATCAATTACATAAAAAAAATGTAACTTTTACCTTTAATCTTAATTTCACAAAAAATGTAAATTTCTTACTTTTGGTTTTATTTACATAAAGATGTAATTTTCTTTCTTTCTTTTAATAAAAATATAAATTTCTCCTTTTAATCTAATTACATAAAAATGTAATTTTTCATTCTTTTAAACATGACGGTGAAAATAATGTTCATTTTCTATTTAACTATTTGTATTTTAATATGGGCCAGACCTCTCATATTAGGCCTGCAACTTGTGGATGTTGGATAGGCCGGTCGGTTCCGGGCAGACTTATCCCACAAGTTGGGCTCAACCTCGTGTCTTGGCCCAATTTGTATTTGCGCACTTGGACCTCTCACATTAGGCCCAACATTTGTGGCTGCTGGATATGCCGGTCGGGTCCGGGCAGACTTCCACCACAAATGTAACCTAACCTCGTGTCAAAGTACAATTGTAATTTTTGATTATGATTATAAATACTTTAATGAAAATTATTTTAAACGTTCTTTATTAAAATAATCCTCATACTAAAAATGCTCTTTATATATTCCAATCTTTCTATTGTAATAGTAAAGCCCAGTCTTTTAATGTAACCTCTTTATATATATATAAAAGGCACTTTTACATAAATATGTACTCTTACATAAACATATTTCTTTTTAATTCATATGTTTCTTTTTCATATAGAAATGTACCCTTACATAAAATGATTATTTTATTTTCATAACCTATTGAAGGTGGCATTTTTAATGTACAAGTATTGAATTCAATAAATGGTTATCTTGTTTTCATTAGCATATGAAAGGTTATATTGTTGGTGTACAAAAGTATTATCCAAGAAATGATTTTCATTAGCGTCAACAACTTGAATTCCCTTTCATTTTTTTTATATATTACATTAAAAAGATAAATTTTTAATGTACTAATATTTTTGAATCCCAACATAAATGTTTATTTCTAACATAAATGTTCTTTCTAACATAAATGTGCTTTCTAATCATAAATGACATTCTTGAATTCTAACATAAATGACGTTCTTGAATTCTAACTTAACTGACGACTTTTAATTAACATAAATGACAGCTTTTTATAATAACATAAATGTTTGCTTTACTTTCTAACATGAACGACTACTTTTATTCTATTTCAACATTTTATGACAAAAATGTACTTTAAACTCTTCTATTCTTTTTGCATATAAAATGACAGCAATAATGATACTTTAAGACCCATTCTTTTCACTACCACTAAACTGACGGTGAAATCATTTTTTTTTTCAAAAATGATAGGGAAATCATCTTTTTAATTTGACGAAAAAAATGGCGGTGAAAATATCACTTTTGTAATTTGACAAAAGTGACGGTGGAAATTCCTTCTTCGTAATTTGACAAAAATGACTGTGTAAATAATGTACTTTCCTTTTAATCAAAATGAATGAATATTTTCATGTTACTACACTTAAGATAAACATAAGTTTATTCTCATATTTTAACTACGACGCTAATAATATGTTTATTTTTCTGATTTCATGAATACGTTAAAAATATGATAATTTTTCTATCTTCATGAACGCGCTAAAGATTTTATAAATTTTTCTACTTTCATTAATGCGCTAGAAATATGATAATTTTCCTTATTTTCATTAACGCGCTAGAGATATGATATTTTTCTCTATTTTCACCTACATATGAGGACGACTTATAATTTTGGTGTCAATTTCATAACAACATATTAGAACAACACATAATATAGAGTCAAATGTCAAACCACTACTTATGAGAACATTATATAATTTGGTGCCAACAAATCTATCATGATTCAAATCCATGCATAATACTTCATCAATAATTGATTCATTTTAATGAAAAACAATTCTATGTAAACTAACAAATTTAATTCTCTAACACAAATGGTATTTTTAATTTACATGTCATAATTCTATCAAAGTGATGTTTTTAATCTACATATAATGATTCTATCAAAGTGTTGTTTTTGTCCACACAACATATTTCTAATCAGAATGGCTTTTGAAATCTAATATAACATTTCTATAAAATAAATGTTATTTTTAATCGAATAAACATCTAACTAAAATGTTTTTTTTTTCTAGCATAACATTTCTATAATATAATGGTATTTTTAAATCTTACCATAATCTAATTCAACAAAACATAAATAAATGATAATTTTATTTCTAACATAATAATCAATCACCTTAATAGATCATTCTAACAACATCAAACAAACCAAATCAAATTACATATACAACAACCTTAATTTACAACAGATAAAAAAATGATTTTTTTTACATGATTATAATCAATAAAGTTTAATTATTTTAAAATAAAAGAATTCTCACCTCGCTTGATATTTAGTCTAAATTTGATCTTCTCTGTTTCAGAACTAGCCTGTCCCAAGTTGTAGATCTCTCTGATACGAGTGCAACGCAACTTACGGTTCATAAATTGGATCTCGTACGAAGAAGATACGATAAATTACACATTTGATAATTTAGTAAATAATTAACTTAAATAATGAACTAAATTTTTCCTTTAACCTCTTAATCCAAATTCAGGCCGCCCTCATCATCTTCGTTCCAAGTATAAGGCGTTCACCGAAACGCATAGATTGATTTTCAAGTTATGTTTTGATCTGCCATTAGAGAAAGAAATGAGCAGATGCAAAATGTACGTACAATGAAAATTGGCTGACGAGGTGGAACTGAATTTTATTTGGCATATGTGTAGATGGTCCAATAGAAGAAATAAACAATTATTCCATTGCATTGATTCCTATTAATTACAATTTTGGTTGAACATTCAATTTTAATTCCAATTATAAATTAATTAATTCCATTTCATTCAAATACATAAATATAAATTTTAATACTTACCAAAACAAACCAAATTTTAATTTCAATTATGATAAATAACGTTACTATTTTTCAAGTAAGTTGGATTTCATTAATTACGAATTCAAAATTGTATTTCAATTATTAATTACACCAATAAATTTCCACAATCAATTACAAAATTAAATTATGAATTTATTAACCCAATTTAACATAAATAATTTAATATTTAATCCCAACTCTCAATAATTACCATATAAATCAATTGATAATTTAAATTTTAAATTCACATAAATAATGATACTTATTACCGGTGGACCTTCATTACACAAACAACGAACGTATATTATTGGCATATAAGTTAATTTAAAAATTTCAACATATATGAAATTCCAAATATGATTAAAATGGTTCTAGTTATAAATCTTATTTATGAGGACCCAAAATAGATCATTTACAATTACATTTATTTATATGACTTTTATATTTGTAGTTTCCATTTTGAAGTAATTAATTAACCTGCTGAATTTCCCATTTCAAATTTATTAGCATCCCAAAATCATAGTTCTATTAACTACTATACTTGTTATATCATTAGGAAAAAGTTTAAAATCGAATCAAATTCTTCTTTCTTAAATTTCCATATTAATCGTTTATTTTAATTTCCAATTTTATTATTAATGATATCAAAGTTAATTATCTTTCCAATTACAAATCAACAAGTTATAAGTCTCTATGAAAACAATAAACGTTAGTTAAAATTCATGATAAAATTATTATCTAAAAATTTATTATCTAACATTTAAACCTCATAAATTTCATACTTATTTAAAATAGATAAGAAAATGAAACAAAACGGTAGTTATTTTAAAGTAATTCCAATCATATTCATAAATCTATAGTTTTCAAGCAAATATTATAATTATTAGCCAACTTTATTTTAATTAAAATAAAATTTAATCTAACTTAGTAAATCAAAATTTATTCCTATTAAATTCCAATTTTTATATTTCAATAATTATTTACACAAATCAAAATATTTAAATATTAAGTTTCAACTTTTGATATTTATAGATACAAACTAAATCAAAATTTCAAACTGCAGCGCTATTTATAACTCCTTTTATAATTAAATAAAATTTATTCGTTTTAACCTTTATTAAAATAAAATTTTAATTGTTATTATTTAAATAAATTATTTTATATTCTCAAAATTCATTAAAATTTTCTAAAATAAAAATTTTAAATTGGTTCAGAATTTGCGGGTTGTTACAGAAATTGAGCCTACTATTGCACCACCATTCATCGAAAAAAGGAAAAAGACACAAACAGAGCCAGTATGTACCATCGACTTGCTCAGGGGTTAGGTGCGAATTCTAATTGAGACTTCTGAGTCCATCCAAGCTACTGCAACGAGTCCAAAGGATGAACAATCAAACGACACCTATTCGACAAATTGCCAAGTGGATACAGGATACGGAAAATTTTGTTCGCTCGTAATCCAGAAGATGTAACTGTTTTAACCTCGGAAACTCATAAAGATTTCAGTCTAAACAGAAGTAATCCATATATGACAACTAGTCTTCTGTCCAATGGTACAAAGCATATAAGCTCAACCGGCAAGACAAAAGCTCGAGTAGCTCGAAATTAACGAGTCCAGTCTCTAAAGCAACTTGGGATTTCGGTACTTTCACCAACCTAAAGCCTCGAAGCTTATATGTATGTCAAACATGACTGAACGATATGGTCAAGTGCGAGAAATTGTAACAGTTCAAGCCGACAAGTTGCGGGATTGCCAGACAATGTTAGCAGATTTCCAGATAGTTAAGTCTACATGATCATGAAAATAGTGTTGAGTTTGCACGTGATAAAAGATGGACTTGAGCATCCAATAGAATTTCCGATGTCAGAACTGGCCTACAAAGCACACAGACATTGAGCCATGAAAGTCTATCCCATAATAAAGGATAAATACCTCCCAAATAAGGGCGCGAATATCTGGAGCTTCTCCAAGAAGAAGCAAAGATAAATCACAGATACGTATTTTCCAAATAAGAAATATCATATACCATTATATAAGTCATAAAACAATAATGTTTGAAATCCACAGTCGACTTGGTCGATTGATTGATTTTAAGCGTTAATGTGGTTTCGAATTAGAATATCGTATTTGTGCAGACAATATTTGACGAGTGATGAACCGTTGAATAAAATAATTCTGGGCAGATATTCATTCAATTCGAGATAAAATCTGCCATAGTTCATTTTTCATGATTATTTAATCTGCTACCGATATGGACGGTCGATGGCGACGTGTAAGTCCAAAATACACAAATGTTTATTGCTTTCATAAGGCAGGAAACATGCCACAAAGGTGCTCAATTTCAAAGGAAGAGCCATAAATTACTTACATTCTATGGTGCTCAAAGGATTGGATAACCATCCAATCTATAAAAGCTCATGCCAACTTAATCCTTAAGTCGATTAATATTTAAGTCGTAGGAGGATTTAAGTCGTTCAGAGATTAGGTCGCAATATGATTTAAGTTGTTGAATGGCTCATGTCGCAAAAGACTCAAGTCGTTGGCTACTTAAGTCGAAGGAAACTTAGGTCTGAGATCGAGATAGACATTCAAGCAAGTTCAAGGCCTAATGCAGATTCATTTCATGATCACACAAGAGATTGATAACACATACCAAATCACATTATGTACAACTCAACATCATGCAAGATCAAAGTAAGCAAGCATAATATATCAACAACGATGTCCATTTCGAAGCCCGCATTTCTCGCAAGCGAAAAATACAAGCTTCGAGGGGCAAATATTAACCCCATGAAAACGCAATTCAGAAAAAAGCACGTCAAAGCCGCTCAAGTAGTTAACATGACATGAAACCGTATCAAACAATACAGGACGCACCAGAAATTAAGTCGTCAGCACGACATGGAGGAAAGTCGTCGACACGACATAAGTCAAGTCGTAGGAACAACATAGGTCACAATACCATGTCGTGAATGCTGCAAAGTCATTTGGGCGACATAACTGATAACTCATGTTGCGTCTTCCATTCCCATGTTAGGGTGTACACCTTCAGTCGAAGGATCATTCACCATTTGCATAGACCGGCTCTCGTGTTAATATGGGTCAGCATTATGTAGTGTAAACAGACACATTGCATGAGTCGTTATTAAGGAAAGGATCCAACTGCATACGGTGTACATGAAAACAAGGCGTGGCATATTTGCAAAGGTTGGTTCAGCTTGTATAGCCAGTCGCAAATGACAGTTGTTCGTTACTCAAAACACTCATACAATTAAGTTGTGTAGACGACTTAAGTCAAATCGTGTGTGATACTTTGAACCATGCCGCATATACGGCATGAGTATGGAAGCTGACTGCGTCATGAATATTAGAAGGGCATGTCCTTTCAACTACGTGATCATTTATATATCAAATCATGTCGTATGAATCTATAATACACACTGGAAACCAACCCGCATACACGTAGTGGTGGCATCGCCTCATCATTCACACATTGGAAAGGCTGCAAATTGTACAAATGGGAACCATGCCGCAAATTAATTCATGTTGTACGACATGAATTCAAAGTGCATGAGCACATGGCGTAATAATAAGTAAGCAACAACATGTCGTCATCTTTATTTAAATAAGGGTAGAAAGAATGAATAGCCTACTTCATGTCGTTGAGGAATTCATGCCGTATGATTCAGCATAAAACAAGTCAGAGAAGGACACTCTCAACAACAACATGTAAAGTCAAGGAAGACTCCAGATCGTGAGGAACACTAACTTATGTCGATAACACAATCCACTATATGCCGCTGAGACCTTCATCATGTTGTCCCCATGTCGTGGTCCAATTGTTAAAGGCCATCCAAGTCATTGACACTCCATTCCGCATGTCGCAAGCCATTTTATGGCATCCCCACTCCATGTCGTAGGTGTGTGTGTTGCATGGCGTTGCTTGCAGTTTACGTAGAGCAAACTGAATTCATGGCGCAAGCAACCAAGTCGTGGAAAGCATGTCGCCATCTCCAAGCCGCTCTGTCAAATTCATGGCGCATGTCAGCATGTCCCAAGTCTTTATATTGAGAGTGGAGCTAACTCATACCGTTATTTGACTCATGTCGTATGACTTATAACTGCGAATGAACCCATGTCGCAAAGTATTAAACAACTCATGTCGTTTTGCGACTTGAATGAATGGGGGAGCGACATTAAGACAGAACGTGGAAGCTTTGGACAGCTATCAATAGCTATAAAGGAATTGTACGTGTGGCAGTCACTTCATGAATAGGTTAGTGCATAGAGAAGTTTCCATCCTTGTCGCTGAGGCCAGTTTAACGGCATGGCTCGATAAGCGTGCAATACATGAAGACAGCTAGTGACATCTGGAGCATATACGCGTGACGTATATATATTTAAAATAGTGTTGGTACAACTTAACAAGAAGGCATGTTGCTTTCAGACATGTTGAGGCCGCTAGTATATTAAAAGAAGTCATGTCGTTAGATGGGACAGTTGTGTAAATAAGTGATTTCACGTCGTAGGTTGAAAATCATGCCGCGTTCCAGCATGGACCGGGATGTGAATTAATTCATACCGCCTCACATATGATGCCATAGTCATGTCGCCGGGGGATAATGCATGATAAGTGTGAACGCATAGCTGGCGCCAACTTCTCTCCAACTATAAATACCCCACTAATCCACACTTAATGGGGGGACCGAAAACTCATTCCTATGAGGAGACTCCACCGAATTCAAAGCTCATCTACAACTTCTCTAATGGATTCCATGGATTCAACAACACTTTTCTAACTTCATGAAGATCAAATCCAAATCAATGATCATGATAGCTCTCCACAATTGGATCTAAACTCCTTCATTCTCATTCAAGCTACCAGATAAACCTCTCAAACATCATTCAAGAGATCTTTAATCCTCTCCAAAGTTTAAATCAAATGCTATGAAATCTATGGAGATCATGAAAAAAGGTCAAAGCACACAAGTGGTTGAAGATTCATCACAAAGCTAAAAGATCTCTTCATTTTCTTCACCAAATTCAAGTGAAATTAGATTATGAGGAAGTTTAAAAGAGAGAAATGATTGTAATATGGGAAAATTCATATGTTGTAAGCTTGAATATCATAATGAGAATGGATTGAAAGTGGACGTAGATTCGTATAGAGTCGAACCGCTATAAAAATTCCTTTGTGTTCTTACTTGCTTTTATTCATTTATCTTGTGATTTCGCGGTTCCATATTCTTACCGAATAGGTGAAGTGTAGCTTTTACACCTTTGGTGTTTGATCCCAATTTTGGAGCAAACATAGAACTTGCCTCATGCGGATGGTATAAATCATACACATTTTCCTAGATCTATATTTTCTACCTTCAGATTTTTAATCAGAAAGCCGAGATATAAAATTCATATTTTTTGAAGAATTGGAGGAGAAAAAAAAATGGCAGAGCTTCCGCGACCACTCAAAAATTATTGATATAGAGGCTAGTTCTACACGTTTATTTATAGTTGTCCAAAACTACTTTGTCTGTCTGATTTGAAATGAACAATATCTTACGGAACACCACATAATAAACACACATTTACTTAACATGTTAAGGTCAACCTGCTCCCTTCTTGGGTTTGCTTATGTATCAACCAAGCTTTATATAGGTTGACTTGGGAGTTGTGGAGGTCAGGCCACACATATTTTCTTTTGATGTGTACATTTTTAAGAATTCAGTTTCAAACTTGGTTATTACTACTAATTTCTTTCAATTATTTATTGATTAAACTCATTTTATTATACATGTTTATTTTGAATTTCAAAAACGCATTATTTATGGATATTAATACGTATTTGTTTCTTGGTAACGTTGTGTTTGTTAATATGTTATGTTAATAATTTTCCATTAATTCCTAACTTAATTTTGTTTATGACGTGCGTTAAATATTTATATTCAAACGTGTGTTACTTCTGCAATTTATACTTATACATATATATATATATATATATATATACACATATACATATACATATATATGCAATTTACATGTGTGTTACCATTTGTGAATTAATTCTTTTGTGACATTATATTACATTTACTAATTTATCACATTATGATTAAATAACATTTGCTATTAATAAATATCCATTAACTACTTTATAACATTATATTTACATAACGTTAACATTCTAATTATTTTGCATGTTCTAGTTTTCAAATTCAAACATGCGCTATTTCTGGAAATCACAAGTTCATATATTTATGAAGTATATATATATGCGTTTTTTACACATACAATTGTTTCCTGATGCAGAACTTCGAACCTCAATAACTTTTCCATATGAACTTCGTACATAATATATTATATATGTGAATTAATTAGAAATTAGCCGCAAACACAATGGTGTAAGTCTCGAGGCCAAATTACAAAACGGTTTGTTTCATTTTTCATAATTATTTAATTATTTAAAAATGTGAGGCATTATAATCTTCTGCCCTTTAGGAATTTCGTCCCCAAAATACAGCAAAAGTAAAACTATGTAACTTCCCGCATCAACCGAATCCAATTTTAACAACCATCAATGTATTGTCCAAAGAGTATCACATCATAAAATATATAAATTCTAAGCGGTACCTCTTATATGAATGCTCTTTTCTTTCAAGAATTATTTTTAAAACTTGAAGAAAACATCCTAAATATACTTGCACTTCTACATAAGTGCAATATTTTAAAAACAAAAACTTCTTTACACCCAAATTTTCCACACTTCTATAGAATAGTAGCATAATTCAACCAATTTTTGTGTTTAAAACCCTACCACACAACTTTTATTATTCAAATTTTAGCAAAAAAAACTAATTCTGCAAACCCGACTTCTTATGCTGGAAAAGGATAGAAACGGAAAACTGCACATTTTACGCTTTACCTTAACGTATTTTTTCTCTGTATTTGGAATTTTTCTCAGTACTTTGCTAAAAATCATATTTTTCGAAGTATAGTTTACATAAGAAAATTTTCCTTTTTAAATTTTCCCAACTTTCTATGGAAGAATTTCTTTTTCTCTTCTAGTTTTTCATTTATTATTATTGTAACAACTTTTTACCTTCATTTTTAGAATTGTCATTTTCTTTTTAGTTTCTCTTTTTCTTTTATTAGCCTCTTATTAGTTATACTCGTTGTTTACTTTCTTTTTGAGTGATCATTATAAAAACATAGAAAAGGGTAATTTACTAATAAGCATTGGCTTCTATAACAGTTAGTACATAGAAATTATGTATGTGAACATAGAACTAAATGTAAAGAAAAAAATAAATCTGAATTTAGGATAAATCTAAAAAATCTTAAGCTTGGCTTTAGCTCAGAAACTACCTCTAAAATACTTTAGAATTCTCCTCTAAAGGCTTCCTACACTTTATTCTCTTGGGCCCCTATCTATCATCTAGATAATCTCTATATGCTACTGGGCCCCTTAAACCTAAAGTCTAGTTAGGCTTCTACCCCAGTCCCCATACTGATCTTTACATATTGCCTCAGTCCGTCATGATCGAGCCTTAGATATCGTAATAGGTCGAAATCCAATAGTACCTACATAGCCATGACGTGATATCGTACTAATGGATCTTTATTCTTTTCTCGATTATAACTTGTATCATTATTTATTTGCAAGAACCCAATGCTTACTCGTTTTCGCTCCATTTTCCTACTATTACCGGCCTACAGGTCCTAATCCTACTATGTAATTCAATCTTTTATCATTTTATTGCAGATTTACATGTGAATGCTATTCTCATGTGAACTAACCAATCTTTTTCAGTGACCTGCATCCTTTATTAAATCTGTATTCATGTGAAATCTTTCTCTACCATTTTCATATAAACTATACGGATCTAAATTTAACTTTAATTCTTCTAATTGTTATACTTCTTATTTATACATATTTCAAATGGTTATGTACTTTAACACACTAGAGCTAATTATCATTATTATTATTGCTTTCTTTTCCAAGAGGAACTATTAAAATTAAGTCTCTTTGAATCGTTTTTAATGAGTGTTAGACCGAAATTTGGGCCTAACACCCAAATTCGATGTGAAAACCTCACAAACACAGATCAATGCAGAAAAGCAATAAAATAAAAGGAGACACACGATATTTTTATAGTGGTTCGGCTCAATCCAAGCCTACGTCCACTTTATAGTTTCTTAAATCCTAAGAAGCTATTACAATACAGCTTTCTTGTAGTTTATACGAAATCCTCGTGTTTACAATGAAGAAGTGGAGATTAGAAATTGATGTTTATACACGATAACCTCATGTTAGAATGATTAGAAGTGGCCTTCTGTTGTGCGCAAAGTCCTTTCATTGATAATGGTGGAAGCCCTCAAGATCAAGTGCCAAAAGTCCCTTCAAATGGCTATGTTGTGGTGTATTTATAGCTGTAGAGAAGCTCTGGGCGGTTCCGGTTCGGATGGGCCACGTGGCGTGACCGGACGAGATCTCAGAAGTAGTGGAGAACGTGGAAAAGTGGTTATTAGGTCGTGATTTGCCAAGTGGAGTCCGATCTGCAATTGTAGGAGTTGGTTATGCCAAGAGAAGAGGTCAAACTTCGTGTGCAAAAGCAGATCCAGTTGGTTCGGATCGGATCCGAACCGAATCGATTGTTCGAGCAGAATGCCTGCGTGCACTTCTGTACAGAATACTTCAGGTGGGTCAGGTCTTCGGTGCTTTGATCCAATCCGGGGAGTGAGCTGGAGTCCAAGTCTGAGCGTCTTTGAAGTATGGGGTCGGAGCGGGTCCGATCCAATCCACGGCTTTGCCCATGCCAAAATCCAAGCCGTTCCGGTTCTGCACACGTTCACGGAAACGGGTGTAACTTCAAAACCGTAAGTCCGTTTTAACGAAATGAAAGCTCGATTCGAAGCTGATTCAGAGGGTTACAAGAGTTACAGAGCTCAGCTTCGTAATTGCTGTTTTCGGGCCTAAAAGAGGCCATCTGATAGGAGTTTCGAGCCATTCTTTATTGTGATGCGACTTCAACCAAATCGCTTCCTGTCTTCTAACGATATTCCCCATACTTGTGCGTATTGTTAACCAGAGATTTCATGTGTGACGGCTTTGACTAAAAAGCAGGTCAACATTTTTCCCCCAGAACATATCTTGCTGGTTGAAGTAAGATGTGTTCTGGATAATCCAAGAAATCCAAGGCCACGCCGGGCCTGCCAGCTGCAAGTATAGTCCATACCTGCGAAGAAAAGAAAGCAAATAGGTATGTCAAAACCTGACAAGACTGATTACACTTTCGAGCATAAACCATGCTTGGGCATTTGTTTGAGCATAAACAACACTCAAGAGACATTCGAATCATCCTGCCAAAACCTGACGAGGGACCTAACCTTCCAGGTATAAGCCATACCAGGAAGTTCAAACTGAGCATAAGCCATACTCGAGTTTTATTGAGTTCCTTTACTAGATCTTGACGAGATCATTCGTCGTTCCTGAGTATAATCCATACTTAGAAATTCCGTGGAGTACAATCCATACTCATGCCGAGATGGAGCTATACTTGCTAAAGCCTGACAAGACAGTCTGTCCCTAGGCACAATCCGTACCAAGGGTTTCGAGATAAGTATAAACCATACTTTAATCGAGATTGAGAATCCTTCCACAACCTGACAAGACACTTAAATTCGCCAAACATAATCCATGTTCGGAAAGTCCTTCCTTATTCAATTCCAAGTACAAAACCAAAGCAAATCCTGATTGGTTTGTCATCGAGTCCAGAGCACGTTTTGGAGCTAATCCTTACCCCGAATGTGTGTACTCCGATTTAGCCAAACGGAAAACCTAAAGAAAGCAAAGAGACATATCTTAAATCCTAAGAAATGCTGAAAATGCAGAGTGATCCAATCTAGATCAGTTGATGATGAGCCCACGAGAGCTCGATCCAGGATCATTCCCTCTCCGGGGAGCAGGTGGAGGTAGTGCAGGTGCAGGCGCTGTTGGTTGTTTCACATACTCGGGTAGCTCTCCACGTTTAACCCGTTCCTCAATCAGATCTCTAAGATGCCTGCAGTCATCCGTGTTATGACCGTCTATATCATGAAATATGCAGTGTCCTCCAGAATCACGTTCTCTATGCGATGGCTCCCTCCTGGGAGGCTTTGGATAGGAGACGTCACCGTTTGTGTTTATGTAGATGTCAGTCAAGGTCGAATTGAGTTCATTGTACTTTTCATATCTGGGCCCTCTCCGGGGCTGAGTGTTGCGGTCATTCTTGACGGCAGCTTTTCCTTTGCCTTTACAAGAATCAGACGGTTCTCCGTCTTTGAGCATGTTAACATCGAGAATTTTCTTTTCGGACGTTGCATCTTCTTCACGTAGAAACCTATCTGATTCAAGGTAGAATTCGCTGAGATTCCTTGGTGGGTCTCGATATAAGGATTTTTTGAACTCTGAGTTGTCCAGAACGCCGGATACTGCCGCCATTAATACCATAGATGGCTCAGGTCAATCAACGGATGTTGCTGCAACGTTGAACCGTTCCAAAAATGAGCGCAGAGTTTCTCTGGGCCTCTGCTTGATTGTAGTTAGTGACATTACATTCTTGGGTCGAGCGACGTGGACCCGAAACTGTTCAATAAAGCGAGCGACCAACATGTTCCAGTTGTTGACCGATTCAGATTCCAACTGCCGAATCCACATAGCAGCTATATCAGTCAAAAAGAGAGGGAAGCACTTTGCCATGACATTTTCCGATGCCGATTGAACTTCCATGTGTCGTTTGTAGCGCATGAGATGCACCGTAGGATCCGTCCTACCGTGGGTCGTGCTCGACCCATGCCATGATTTCCAGAGGGGGAGCTACTGGCCCCGAGCTCAGGTAATGCTGCGGTTCGGATTGGATCGGATCCGACCCGATGTGGATTGTCCCTTGTTTCCATCTGAACTGGGTTTTGATTTGTTGTGATGTGCTCGGGTTGGATAAGGACCGATCCGATCGGGTTCGCTTCAGCTGCTCGAGCTGTTTCCATGTTATTTCCAGTGAGTTGTGCATTGTTGCTCGGTCTTCCTTCCGTCCGAGCAAAGAATTGGTCAATCATCTCCTGTTGTTTGCAGAGGAGATCATCTTGCCTTGCCATTTGAGCTCTCAATTCAGTGAGAACGCCATCCATTTCATCTCTAGTCAGGTATGCTGACGAATTTCCATGAGAGGAAGCCTCCTGGCTCGCCTAGTTCCCTGCGCCTTCAGTGCCAACGTCCTCAGCACGATAGAAGGTTCCATCTTTCTTTCGTTTGACCATTGATCCAATAGCCAAATAATCCAAGCATAAGTTGAAGTTGTCATGTGCCCCCTTCCTGGCGCGCCAAAATGTTAGACAGAAATTTGGGCCTAACACCCAAATTCAATGTGAAAACCTCACAAACACAGATCAATGCAGAAATACAATAAAATAAAAGGAGACACACGATATTTTTATAGTGGTTCGGCTCAATCCAAGCCTACGTCCACTTTATAGTTTCTTAAATCCTAAGAAGCTATTACAATACAGCTTTCTTGCTGTTTACACGAAATCCTCGTGTTTACAATGAAGAAGTGGAGATTAGAAATTGATTTTTAAACACGATAACCTCGTGTTAGAATGATTAGAAGTGGCCTTCCGCTGTGCGCAAAGTCCTTTCATTGATAATGGTGGAAGCCTTCAAGATCAAGTGCCAAAAGTCCCTTCAAATGGCTATGTTGTGGTGTATTTATAGTTGTAGAGAAGCTATGGGAGGTTCCGGTTCGGATGGGCCACGTGGCGTGACCGGAGGTGATCTCAGAAGTAGTGGAGAACGTGGAAAAGTGGTTACTAGGTCGTGCTTTGCCAAATGGAGTCCGATCCGCAATTGTAGGAGTCGGTTATGCCAAGAGGAGAGGTCATGCTTCGTGTGCAGAAGCAGATCTAGTCGGTTAGGATCGGATCCGAACCGGTTGTTCGAGCAGAATGTCTGTGCGCACTTCTATGTAGAATACTTCAGGCGGGTCGGGTCTTCGGTGCTCCGATCCGATCCGGGGAGTGAGCTGGAGTCCAAGTCTTAGCGTCTTTGAAGTATGGGGTCGGAGTGGGTCCGATCCGATCCGGGGCTTTGCCCATGCCAAAATCCAAGTCGCTCCGGTTCTGCACACGTTCACGGAAATGAGTGTAACTTCCAAACCGTAAGTCCGTTTTAGCCAAACGAAAGCTCGATTCGAAGCTGATTCAGAGGGTTATAAGAGTTACAGAGCTCAGCTCCGTAATTGTTGTTTTCGAGCCCAAAAGAGGCCGTCTAATAGGAGTTTCGAGCCATTCTTTGTTGTGATGCGACTTCAACCAAATCGCTTCTTGTCTTCTAACGATATTCCCCATACTTGTGTGTATTGTTAACCAGAGATTTCATGTGTGACGACTTTGACTAAAAAGCAGGTCAACAATGAGGATTTTGCGTTTTGTGTAAAGCAACAAGGAAACCTTTTTTTTTCATTTTCTTTGTTAAAATAGGTAGCATAAAATATATTGCTTTGCATGTACTTTTTACGCCTCTTTCACTATGCATTCCTTATTATTTAATATATTTCTTTCATTTTTTCTACTTCCTTGTTTCATACGAATTCATTTTTGGATTGTGGTGTTGCCATTGTTGTGGTTTTTCAAGTGGAATTTACCTCCTATGTGTTGGTTGTCTGTGCTAAGGTGTTGGTAGGATTCTGGTATGGTTCCCGTTGTTTCTTGACATTTTCTTTGCTTGTTCCTTCTTTGCCGAAGGTGTTGTGTTCTGTGGTTTCTTTTACACAGCACTTTCAGCCTGTATCGTTTGTTTGGTTTAGTTTTGGCTATTTTGTTTTGATTGTGATTTTCATGACATCTTTCTTTGGTTCATTCGGCTGGGTCTGCTATCGGCCTCGTGTTCGATAGCCACAACTAGTTTTGGCACTGCCTTTCGTGGCTTTGTTGATTAGTCATTTCCTTGGCTATCTTTGGGTAGTTTTTGGTACAGTAACTCAATTAATGAGTTGTTTGTTGCTGGTTGTGTTTGGTGGTGGTTTTCGCATCGGGTGTTGTGGTTTATTTATTTTACGTGGTAGTGATTTGACTATGTTAGTTTTTGTGGTCGTATAGCTTTCTCGATTGCGAATAGTTATATGATCGGTAGTAGTTCTTGTCAGTCTAGGTCATTAGGCAGGTTCCTTAGGTTGGGATTGCCCCTCTTTTTCATGGACCTCTTTGGAGGTTGTGTTCCGTCGTAGGTAGGAATCTTTAGTCATCACGTGATTGCAAATTTAATGACATCTCATCTTTGAGTGGTTCCTTACAGCAACGTGACATGCAATCTTCATGCATGTTTACATGCCTATCCTCCTCTCCTTCGTTATTGGTTGCGATCTCTCCGGCTTCTCCACTTTATTTCCTCTCATCCTATCACATTCTCTTACCCTCTTCTTAGCATGGAGTTCTTTAACGATCGGTTATCTCGCCTTACTAAGAATTCCCATTCTACTAGACCTATGGCTCCTTCATCTGGCCAGTTTATCTCCTCCTCCTTCTCAACTCTTTCATCTTCCCTTTTTTAGCCATTCGCCTTAGCGTCCTTCAGTTTCTTGCTTCCATCCTTCGTGGGTGGTTTTGAGGCAGGTGTCTCCTGCTCCTCGCACGATTCGTACTCTCTGTATAGCAACGGCCGAGCAGATCATTAGATCTACTCGACAAACTATTTATCTTGTCTAAGTTAGTTCCTTGGAGTTTGTCCACTCTGTTTGTGGTTGTTCTCAACCCTCTTCTGTTGGTCTTTTGGCTGTTTTTGGTCTGGATGGCGAACTTTTTATTTTGGAACGTTCGTAGAATCGGCATTATTGCTTCTTTGGCAAGGCTTAAATGCACCGTCAAGGAGCATTCCGTCCATCCGGAGGCACTCTTAGAGTCGTTTATAGGCTTTGAGGTGCTTACCAACACTGTCCTTTCTCTGGGTTTTGGGGGGCTGGTCAACCAATGTATCTAATAAGATTTGGATTCTTTGGGCTAGTGATATTTTCATTTGCCCCATTTTTGATTCCTTGCATCTTATTTAGGTTGTTTGTTCGTTTTCTTCTTTTTCTTTGTCTTTCCAGTCTTCCGCGGTCTATGCAAAATGCGATCGTGCTGAGAGGTTATGCTTTTGGGCTGACCTTCTGTACCTCTCTGGCCAGGGATTTGCAGATTCGGTCATGGAAGGAGATTTCAATGTCGTTTCCTATCAGGCCAAGAAGCATGGGGCTCGTCTATTAACCTATTGCGGTTGGGGACTTTTATTCTTTCATTGTTGAATCTAGTTTTTCGGAGGTGTCTTTTGTTGGATCGGCTTTTACTTGGTGTAAGAACAAAGATGTACCCTTCTTGATTCTTTTTCGTCTTGACTGGGTCTTTGGTTCTGAGGGATGGTTTAACCTTCCTTTTACGTTCTCAATTACTCATCTACGTGGTTCTGACTTGGATCACACTCCGATGGTTCTTCATTTTATGACTTTTGGTTTATCGGGACCTTCTTTATTCCAATTTCAATCCATGTGGAGATCCCGTCACTCCTTCCACCAAGTTGTGGAGGAATATTGGTCGTCTCTTACTTCTGGTACCCCAATCATTGTGTTTTATCTCAAACTTAATGTCTCAAAGCTTGTCTGAAGGTTTGGAATGTCCAAATTTTTAGGAATATCTTTGATCATGTTAAATTGGCTAAAGAGTCTCTTATCTTAGCGAAATATTCTTATGATGATGTTCCTTCTGCTTCAAATAAGATAAGGTGGGCTTAGGATTAACTCGCCTTTTATTCCGAAATGCGATTCGGGAACCACTTCCTATGCCAGAAAGTTAGGGGAACGTCGATGGAGATACGAACTCCACTTTCTTTTATTCTTCTATAAAAACGCAGAATAATCATTTAGCCATTACCGGATTCTTCGTTCTGATCTTTCCTTGACCTATACTCCCGTGGAAGTCAAAGAGACTATCATTTCTCACTTTCAATCTTTCCTAGGTCGCCTTTTCCAATATGGCTATGTTTTCTTTTATCCCTAGGTTGATTCTTCCCAACAAGTGTAATGGGCTTTTCAGTCCTCTGTCTTGTGAGGAAATTCGTTCTTGTGTGTTTTTGCTAAGCAAGGATAGTGTGAGTGGTCCGGAAGGATTCAATGTCTTTTTTACTGTAGTTTCTAGCCGATCATTCAATTTGACTTTTGCCTGGCTATCCAATATTTATTCTCTAGTGGTGAGCTTCCTAAGGGATGGACTTTCGCCAATCTTGTTCTAATCCCTAAGACAAAAGTCCCCGCTCGTGCTTAGGTTTCCGTCCTATTAGTTTGTGTAACTTTTCAAACAAAATAATCTCTAAGGTGGTATCCTCTAGGCTAGGACCTTTTCTTGATCATATGATTTTATCTTCTCAAGTTGGTTTCGTTAAAGGGTGCCTTACAAAGACAATGTGCTTTTGTCTCAAGAGCTCATTTCTCAAATTGATCGAAAGGTTAGGGGATCCAATGCGGTTATCAAGCTCAAGATGGAGAAAGCTTATGATCGCATATTTTGGCTTTCATCATTCGGGACCGTCGGGCTTTTGACATCCCTGAGCCTCTGATTGATGTTGTTTGGAGGCTCATCTCAAATAGTTGGTTTTCATTTCTCATTAACGGATTGGCCAATGGTTTTTTCTAGTCGAGTAGGGGACTACGACAAGGTGATCCTTCTCTCCGACGCATTTTGTCCTCGCCGCGGAGGCGTTTATTCGTGGTGTTCATTCTCTTACGATTTATGGTTAGATTCATCGATTCAATATCCCTAGGCAGTACCCAATTATTTCATCCTTATCTTTCACAGATGACATCATTATTTTCACTAAAGGAAACTGATGTTATGTACATCGACTTCTCAGTTTTATTTAGTATTACGAGAGGTGTTCATGCCGACTTGTCAACGCTTCTAAAATTTGTTTCTTTCCAGCTAGGTCGATAACTCTAGAAAGAGTCTTCTGGATTGAAACCTTTTCCGGTTTCAAGGCTGCTTCCCTCTCTTTTCCTTACCTTGGTATTGTTCTCTATCGAGGTCGGTAACTCAATGTGATCTTCTATCCTTTGATTGACAAAGCTAGAGTTAAGATTATTTGTTAGAACTCTTCTCTTCTTTCCCAAGTTGATAGATTTGTTATCATTAAGTCAGTTCTTGAGCGTATTAGGTCTCACATATACGCATCCATGACTCCTACTTCCTCGTTTTTAAGCTCGTTTTGCTCTTTGGTTGCGTCCTTTTTTTGGGGGAATAAGGACAAGGAGGCACCATTTGGTCTCTTGGAACATCATCTATCATCCCAAACTCGAAGCTGGTTAAGGTCTCCGGAACCCGAAGGATATCTACAAGGCTTATGCGTGTAAGCTCTGGTTTAGGTTTTGTTAACACGACTCTCTATGAGTGTCGTTCCTCCGTACTAAGTACCTGCGTCTTTCGTTGTCGTATTACAACGAAACCCTGTCTTATGCTAGTGAGACATGGAATTGTGTGCAATCCACGAAGGACTTTTTCAACTCACACGATGATGGTATGGGATGGAATAGTGATCCTTTCTCCTTGATGGCTGTATGGGATTCTACAAGATCTTCTAGTCCTAGAATTCCCACTTTCTCGTTCATTTGGGATGGCCGCATGCCTCCTAAGGTTTTCATTCTTATGCGGAAGATTCTACATGATGGATCACCCTTAGATGATAATATTGTGAGGATCAGAATCCCTATTGTTTCTTGGTGCAGGTTTTATAGGGAAGGAGATATGGAAACTTCTACTCATTTATTTTTCTATGGCAAGTGTGCTTGCTCGATCTGGTCTTTATTTGGTGCACAAGTTGGTTTACTAGGCAGCGCTTCTTCCTTTTTGGACTTGCTTCGCATTTGGTAGGAAGGAAGTTATGGGAAGTCTCTCTGCTGTATCATCTTCCATCAAATTCTGTGTCTGATTTGTTGGCATCTTTGGTGCTTTTGAAACAAGGCAGTTTTCGGTAAGGTACCAATGAGGTCATTGTCTATCATTCAACGCGTTAAGGATGATGTATTTATTGCATTTCGCGATCGTCCTTTTTTGTAAGTAATTAGGTCTCAATCATTAGCTTTGTCTCAGTTTTTTAATGCTTCCTCCGGTCTTTTTCCCCGTGTTAGGGTTGGGTGAGTTTTAATTTGTGTTTTCTTGGGTAGTGTGTGTGTGTGTGTTTGTGTTTCAACTTACTTCTTCCTCCCTCCCCTCCCCCCTGGGCGGTTAACCTTTTTATTTAGGTTGGGAGCTTGGCCGACGGAATTGGTTTGTCGCTATTGCTAATCCCCGACCAACGTTGGTCTGTCTTCCGTTCGCTCAATCGATGCTTCATGACTGGCTAGAGCTAGCATTTTCTTTGGTGCTTCAGTTGGGCTGGCATGCATGGTCGCTTATGGTCTTTTTTGTTTCTCAGTTGATCGTTTTTACTGTCTCCTTCTTATTTTTCTAGAGTGTTGTTATATGTTTTTTTATTTGTTTGTTAGTAGAGGCGCTCATTTGTATTGTTCGGTCCTGTGTTTTACAGATTTGGTGGTACTTTTCGTGCTGCTTAACTGGCTATTTTCTCCTTTTTGGATATATATATATATATTATTTTTCTTAAAAAAACAAACTTGTCGATTTAGAAATTTTCTAGTTATGAAAAATTCTATTTTTTCCATACTAAATTCACGTGATCATCTAAGGTTTTTATTACACTACTCTAAACTTTATTCTACTAAGTACCTATTCTATTCCATCTTCCTTCGAATTCAATATAATAGAGTTTCCTAGAATTACTTCCAAAAATTCTAGCATCCTTCTCCACTTATTTTGTCTAACCTAATACACACACACATGTATGTGTGTATGTATGCATGCATGTATGCATGTATGTATGTATGTATGCATGTATGTATGTATGTGTCTTTGTATCCAAAGAAAATCTACTTTTAAACCAAAAAAGTACTTTTGCGCAATTCTCTAGTTTAAATAAATATTTTAAAAATCGTAGATTTTGAATTTCAAATTTGAAATCTTTTTTTAAAGTTTAATTATGAGGCTGGACTCCAAGCGGGTTCTCAACCTCCTTGCCTGATATATTTTCCAAATAGTCATTTTCTCCCTTCAATTGTTCTTTGCACAAATTTTCAAATTCTTCCCATTCCTGCACTAAAATCCATTTCTAACACAATCCTTGCACAATGTATATGCCTAACCCATTTTCTATTTTCTTCCTTGGACACTACTACCCTACCCACAAATCTAAAATAATTCTAAATTTCAAGACACTTAACATATAGGCACCCATCTTATTTTCAATCTTAGTGTACATTCTATTCCATGGTCACTCTAGGACCTACTATTCTTGAACTTCCATAATCCCAACCTTGATGTGCAAAACTATTTTCTAAAAGCTTTCCATATGTCATATCTTTTAAAAGTGGGTTTCTCTATGGATCTAAGTATATATATAATATATTAATATTCTAAAAATAAAAAAATACTTTCGCTCACTATCTATTTAGGACCACTAAACTTAAGCTTTGATACCCAATGTAATAACCCAAACCGCATCGGGCCAAAACTTTTCGCAAAACGTTAAAATCTAAGTCCACTGAAGCCTCGGTTAGGTATTTGGTTTCCTGCGAATAGGACAAGATAAAAATAATAAAATCATAGTGGAAATGATTAAAATATAATAATAGGTAAATACTTACCGAAATATTAGCACTTTCTAAATAAGTGCCTCTAAATTGAATAATCTCTACCTGCCATCTAACCTATGGATTGTTATGAGGAGACGGTTAGAACTAAAGTTTCAGTAAATGGATAGATTATATACTTTTGAGTTCAACACTACAAATACCATTTTATTTCCATTTTTGATTATATTAAGTAATTCGGGTTTCTCGCCTCCGTGCGTAATCGAACCCATCTAACCTTACACAGATCGAACCTAATAATCAATATATATATATATATATATGTAGCTATATGCCCAATAGATTGTCTCAGTCCTAGGTACACCCATAATACCCTCGATATCTTCTCGGTAGGACTCTGTCATCTTGATATGAAATTGTAATGCAACTACATCTATAAAGAATAACTTCCTGAGGCCTACAATACAGATGTTTCATCGTCTTACATAAAACTGCATCCGCATCGGATCGCTTCAATCTCAGACAACCACAATGTATCACCCCGTGCATACATTGAGGACTTACACGTAATCATACTATCTACTTCCCGAGCTCAGCTAACAAGGACCACCTTTTATGTAATTCAATCGGTAATTTCCATACCTATAAAGGCAGCATCATTGGTCCTACAATATATATATTCTATTTGGTCTGTCTCTTTCTCCATGGCCATGGCTTCACGCACCGCCTCCTGCCTCAACTAGTTAAAAGACCCGTCAAGAGAAAAACGATCGTGCCCAAAAGAAAATAATCTAAACATCCAATTGCCCCTTATCCAACATCTTGATAGTGAAAGATCATTGGCCTTTCGGTTTATCCCTAATCTTTCTGGTTCTTTCTCTGACTGATATCTATATGCGACTTTCTTTATGGACCCTCACCCACCAAAAACCTACTCTCAAGCCCATGAGTCCAGGCATAATACGAATAACCTCCTTCATCCATCAACCTTCTGACTGCTAGTAAAAGGACATCTTTGTTAGGCCTACATTACAAATGCATTTAAGGCATACTCTTTTGATGGAACCCCTATAGACTTGCCTCTGGGGTGCAATTTTAGGCCTACCCATTAGAGTATCCTCATGTGACATAGAAGTCTCGCACTTCCTTCTAGATTCGTTGCACAACATGTTGGATGTGTTCCTACTATGCGAAAGCATCTGCGATGATCTGCTTCATTAGGCTCTTCATCCACACTCCCTTCAGAATGCTCCAAAAGCATCTCATTATATTTTTGCAAGGCTGACTCATTTTTAAAGTGATCCGTAACACTTTTTATTAAAGCAAATAATAAAAACTTTAATTACAGGAGGTAGACATTTTATCTAAATACTACAACAAGGTTTTTAAAGTGGCTCATCCATTAAGTGTCATACAACTCTTTCTCACCATCAGATGAGGAAATACTACGAGATCCAAAAGAAACTGGACCGGTAACCTGCGAGTAGCCTGAGAAGTTGAAGCCAAGTGGGGCACATATCTCGAGCAATCTTTGTTATAAGTTTGTCTTCTGTCCCAACTCACATCTTCCAAAATTAGCTTATTCGCATTGCAATATTAGCCATTTTCATGTAAAATAAGATCACTACCATTATCATAATAGTGTAGCATTCTTTGCTCCCCCTCAGACATGCTAACAAACATAAAGAAATCTTTATGGATTGGGTCGTAGCGTATCCGAAGGACCATGGATCCAAGCCGACTCGAAAGTCTTCCATACAATATCAGATTTAGGCTCAACAGTCGGATCAGAAATAGGAATAGTTACCAAAGTGGGTACAACCTCTACAAGAACCAAAGGAGCAGGTGCAGGCTTAATATCAGGACGAGGATTGGATTTGCGGGACTTTTCGGACCCACTTTCTAATTGGAGGCTTGGGAAGTGGGATTTTGGGAGGTAAGGGGAGAGGCTCACTATATGTGGAGCGCTTACAAGTTTTCTCTGTATGACCAAAGGATTTACATCCTACGCATATATCAGGCTTCCAACTGTAGAAAACATCAATGACAACTATACGACATTCAATAATAACCTCAATAGTTGAAGGAAGTAGGTTCTTAGGAGTTATCTCTATCAGGGTCGTAGCATAAGAAAGTTTCCTTCTAGACACCGTATTAGCATCAAAACATTTCAATTTTTCAATGTGGCAAGCCAAACATTTCAATCCCAAGAGAGATTGCAAAACAGAAGATACATGAGTAAACCATGCCCAGATGGGGATAGAGAATACCTACTCATGTGCTGATCAACCGAGGGGAACCATGAAGTAATAATGAAAGGTATTCTGGCGAGAATAGAAGGTTTAGATTCCAAGACTCTTCTTCTCTCCTCAGGGATAGAGAACCTAAGGTAGAACATCTCATCAACAAATAACACACGCAGTCTGCCTCTAATTTTCCATACTCGACATACATGGTCATATACATTAATCTCAGCAGGGGTTGGACTTAAGAAAAATCCCACCAAAGAGTCAGATCAAAAGTCTTTACTAGGTTGCACAACAATATTTGGTAGCTCCATAGGAGATTTATCAATTCTGAAATGTATTGGAGAAAATTCTCTAGTAATCCACGACAATTTATTGAACATAGAAACCACGTTGGCAGCTTCGGAGCTGATAAGTGAATTGGTAGAACACTACTGTCAGACTTATCAATACAGACATTATTGTCTACCTGCTCATGCATATTTTCATTTTCAGCGAATTTTTCACCTCCATAATTGGTATCAGTATCATCAATGGTCGCAGCTATAGGAGCCGCCTTAGCACTGGTGCCAGGCAGAGCACTGGCCATAGCCAGTAGAAAAGTTAGAGGCGAAAGCCTAATTTCTGAAGCATTAATATTTGACATTGGAGAGTCAGTTCTTACCGAAACCGTTCGATACTCTACGCTGAATGATGCCAAAATTGGGTTCATGAGCCCAACGCCTAGGTTTCCAGATCCAGATGAAGGTTTGCTAATGAGAAGGGGGTAGTTTGATTCAGAGATGTCGCCACAATGGGGAGAGGCGGAAAGTTCAAGAGGCAATCGACCCGGGGTGGAGCTGGCCAATTAGGGTTTGCTTTGGAGAAGGGTCGACCAGAGCGGGTCAGCAAAGGCTCGCGTAAGGGAGATGATGGAGACAAGATGTGATGGAAGACGAGGGATGGAGAAAGGATATTCGGGTGGAATGGAAGATGCGAAAGGACGAAGTCGCGAAAAAAGGACTATTTGAAGTCAAAAGCGGTCGCCGTTGCAGACTTTCAACTTGGTCTTTTTATCGCCATTTTGAAAATAAATCATCTTCTAAGTGATGAGTGTGATGAATCTGATTATATTATTAGACCATATGTCTAATATTTCATTTGCATTTAGCTTACTTTTCTTTAATTATGCCACTGATTTGCGTTTCCTTTCTAGTTCCATTTAGTTTGGGCCTTTTTTATTTGCCTATTAACTTAATCCAAGGTCTAAGTTAGAATATGATAAGCCTTTTTTATTTTCTCTTTCTTCCCTTTTGATTACAACCCACGTGTCAGAATTTTAATTGTAGATATTTCTACTTGACTAATTTTATTTTATTTTTCTTTTAGCCCAATTCAAGATCTAAACCCAACCCATTGACTCAATCCCAAGCAAAAGCTTATAATATTTTACTTTTATCATAATAAGTTACATTCTTTTTCTTTTTATTATGATTTTCTAATATGTCAATACAGTTCTTATTTACCATAGTAATCTTTCCTTTTCTTTCACTTTTAAAACTACAACTCTTATCATAATTTACTGCAAATTCTTACAAACTTACTTAATTCAACCTAATTACTTTTTATTACTATTTTACAATTTGTACATATGTTTCTTTAAATTTAGTTCTCTTTTATTTAATTCGTGTTTACAAATTTACGTTTTTATTTTATTTTGACACAAAAAAAGAGCATTAAATCCATGTCTTTTAACTAACATTTACATATCTAGGCATTTTTAAGAATGTATGTAATTAACTGTAGAAAAAGTAAATAACTGAATTTTCAATTCCCATCTATTATGTTCTTTTTCCTTCTTTCCATTATAGTTTTACTTCACTATACAGTTATTGTAAGTTTTATTCTAGGAAGTAATCTTACTCCACTTGGTTGACTACAGAAGCTGCTTTAAAATCGATTTACTTATATTAATATTAGTATGAATATGAATATTATAAACAGTAACACATAACTGCATGATATTTCATTTATCCTTTTGTTAATAGTCGGAGAGTGCAAAATACTGTAATATTTTGATTTTGCACTTACCCCACTTTTCTTACTTTTATTCTTACAATTACATTTTCTGTCTTTTCTAAAATATCAAATATGTAAATATATCACCTTTTCCTCAACCAACCAACTTATCTACACTAACTTCCAAACCAATTTATTTTTTTGAATTCCCTTTTTATCTCAATTTTCAAGTTTTGACATTTTACTGTATGTCTCTTGCTTTTTGGCTTATACCTTTTTCCATGATTCTCAATCTCAACATTACTTATATTCTTTTATTTGGATTTCGTTTCACGATAATAACAATTTCATATAAGTATACTTTTAATCATTTACGATCTGATTTGGAATATCTTGTATAAACCATTTCTACAATTATATACCATTAACAAAAAAGGTATATAAATTAAATTCACTCACCTAGAAAAAGCCCTCCAAGTTCTAGATCTGGTTTTTAATCAATATCTACTACCAACAATCTTCCATTTTGTAACCTTATTTGGATCGATAAAAAGGAATTTGCATAGATTATAAATTTGGACAGACAGAAACAAAAATAAAATACTTCAAAAACCAGATCTGTAGTACTTACCTCATACAGATGACGCTAATCAAACATTTCTTCATAGATCTTGGGTTTCTACCTCTATATTTCTAATCTGAAAGCCTAGATCTAAAATATTTATTTTTTAAAGAATTGGAGGTGAAAAGAAAATGGAAGAGCTTTCACATCCACTCAAAAAAATACGAGTATAGAGGCTACCCCTATACGTCTATTTATATATGTTCAAAACTATGTCTGTTAACGATATTTTTTGTCAACACCAAAGATAGGTCTAAGGAAGTGGACCTAAGGGGAAAAATAGATTTTTTTAGCCTTCACAAGTTTGTGTTAATTCACCATCCCTTAGATATCAAGGTTTAGAATCCAAAACAATAGTTGCTCTTCCCTCGGTGGGGTGAGTATCAGGCTTAAGTGATTCAATAACCAACAGTTATCTTGGGATGAAAGATTCCTAAGTGCAACCTTAGTGAAATGACTTAATGGCTTGCAGAGAGGGGTTCTGCACTGGGCTTGCGGAAGGGTCTAAATTTGTAGGAAGATGGGTGATTCACTTGGCTTACAGAAAGGTTTGGATATGGACTAATATAATGTAGGAAGAAAACAGTACGTCGCAGCAACAATAACTTAGAAATCATGTAACAAACCCATAAAGAAATACTCTAAGTATCGATCCACACTTTATTGATCTTTGATTTAGAATACATGAATAGGATAGAAGAAATCTCCAAATCGATTTAATAATTAGGGTTTACTCTAGAGAAAAAAAGAATACAAGAATAAGAATGAGGAAATCGTCCCCAAAATATAACTCCTGGGGTCTTATTTATGGAAATTTCGGGGCCGCTTCTGCTGTTGGGCCGTTGGGCTTGCAGAAGCCTCTGTTGTTCTGCTTTTCTCCTTGGTCTCGGATGTTTAGCTTTCGACCGTCTTTGCAGTGCTGATTATAGCTTCCGGAGTGAGGGTCCCAGTCAGTTGAGGCTTCTTTGAGATTGATATGAGCTTGTCGATGTAAATGGAATTCGGAAGGCATTCATGCTCTCGGTGGTGGCTTCTGGATGTAGGCATCTGGTTTTCTCATGAATGCTTTGAGGAGCTTACTCTCGCGATGTATGTATATAGCTGCTGGTTCGGAACCCCTATAAGTGTCGGCACTAAGCGGATTAGTATGGATAGCTTGTATCCCTTCTGGGGTTACGGTTTGCCTCCCAGTGGAGCCTTCATGTGTAGCCTGGTCTTCCGGAAGGTGCTTCCGGTGATCCACTTGTCATCTATCAAAGTGACCTTCCAGTGGTTATACAATAGAAGCTTCGGAAGCTGGTTCTGGATAATCTCTATGTGTTTTAAGTCTGGTATCTTTAAATGTCTTTATTTCCTGATGTGTCGGTATTAAGCATGTTAATACCGACAGCCCTTTCGTCTTTCTGGGTTTTGATTAGCGGAACTCTTGCTTCTCTCTTTCTTAGCTTTTGAGTTAGATGACCTTTCGCTACAGAACCCCTACCGGATAGACCAAATCGGATATACCCTGCCAAATGGACCTCGTCAGTATTCTGTAGCTTTTGAGTTCTTCCTAGTGTTTGGCTTTTGCTTTTTGGAGAATTCCTATGTGCTTGTGTTCATCCAATACCCCTTTGCCGTTAGCTTGCTCCAGAGTTAATTTTGGTAGTAACATTTTCCCCTAGTGAAGGGGGTGTTTTAAACTTTTCAAGTCAAAGTTTTGTCTTTTCCCGAGTGTCTGCACTACGTCTTTTGATCTCCCTTGATCGGAAACGTTGATTGGTCTTCTTTTGTATGGTGGGAATTAGAGGTAATTTTTGCATGATTACCATTGGTTCTTCTTTTTCTTCACTTTTCACCTGCAACATTAATTTCTTGAACCAAATTATTTGTTCATTGAGAACTTGAAGCTTGTTTCGATAATTTCTCGACTAAATCTCTGGTAATATTCTTGCTTTGAGCTCTAAATGGGAATTAAATCACTCCGTCTAAACCAATTAGGGTTTTGCATGCTAAATACAAGTTATTTGAATGTCGATGATTTGGATTACGATTAATGGCGAGTTACACATATGCTCTTTCCCCCAAATATCAATTCTTAGGGTTTTAAGATATGCAATTCGCGTAAAAGTGCCCATTTTGAAAGCTAAGTGACAGAGATGATTCTATTGACACCAATAATTTTATTACCAAAGTCGATGACTTGCCCATTCCTCCTTTTACTAATACTAGCTCTAGTGTTTATGTAATGTGTGAGAGTCAGTTTGACTTAAATCGGTGAACTATCCAATAGGGTTGTCGGAAAGATGATTTTTTTTGGTATCGGTAGAATTTAGGAACTTTATTATTGCAACCTTTCAACTTTAGTTCTATGTGCCGGTTCCGAGAGCGAACCAGGCCTTCGGCGATGACTTAAGGTTACCCGGTTCCGGTTTGACTTTACCTTTCCCTCTGAATCTTCCTGGCATTATCCTTAGGAAAAGATAATCTTGTCAACGCTGAGGGCTTGATTGTTCTTTAACAAATGTGAAATTTGTTGTGTGCTTTGCCTAAACTGGTATTTAGAGTTATCTTAATATTCACTATCATGACCATTTATCACTAATAGGTCCATATGTTGTAATTACACTATATATCAATGAGTATGATACCAATTCACGCATTTATGGAATTATATCACCTGGCAGTGCCATGTCTGGTAAAGGGAGTTTCAACCCATCGCAAACTGGTGTTCTTGGCATTTCTTGGAAGATGAGACCTTTTTCCTTGAAGAAATATTTGATTACTTCGCAAGATAAAGTAAATTTCATCCTTGCTAGCATTGGAATTGACGAGGTGGATATACTCGCTACCTACCCTGATAATATTATGAATCCTCTTGAAGGGTATTTTGCATACTCGGCCAGGCATATATGGCATGGAGGCTTCATTCCTTTCCCAACCTTCATATCTCGACTTCTACGGGATTTGGAGGTTGCGCCTATCCAACTCCCACCAGGCACTTATACATTGCTTCAGTGTCTTGAAATACTCGCCCTTGAGTCGGGTCAGGCCTCTCTTATTTCTAATTTTATTCAGCATTTGATGCGCTTTTCCAGAGCTGCTGACTCCTCTATATTTCACGCCAATCCTTTGAGGAAAATTATTAGCGATGGTGCGGGTAAGGCTATTTCTTGGGAAGATTAATTTCTTCATCAGATGACCTGTCGGTATCTCAAGAAAAAATTCTAATCATGGTGAGTTTTCCAACTTTTATGAGTGATTGCTCTACTTATACATGGCCTAATTTTAGTTGCTTTTTCAGATCCTGCTTCCAAGAAGGTTACTTTAACCGAAAGTGAATCTCATGTGTTTGAGCTTATTTTGAGGCTACTTGAAGAACCACAGGGTCGATATGTTTTGCTAACCAAGGATAAGTTGCGTCAATATGATCTTCTTCCTGACGGACAAAAAGTTTTGGGGCGTCCACCCATTCATTTTCCAGGCTCTAAGCATTTGATGTTGGGTTCAGATGCGTTTACTTCCTCTACCCCTTTGTTTTCTAGTATGCTTGCTGAATTGTCAGTTTTTTTTATTGAAGCCTCTTTAATACTCAAGTTTTGCATTCTCGAACTTCTCTTTAATTTTTCATTTGACTAGGAATTTTGGCTTCTGAAGCTTTGAACCTTACTAACGTTTTAAATCAGTTCACCATTGTTGCCATAAAGAGGTTGGGTGAGTTACCTATCGAACTGTCAGCTAAGAAACTAAAACTTGATTTTTTCTGCTTTTACAATTTCCGAAGGCGCTTTCGGTAAGGAAAGTGGAGGTTATGTCCTACCATCATTCCTTCCAAGTACATCAGAAATGGGTACACATGCTACATTGTGAACCCCGTCCTCTCAGTCTACTGAGCCTTTGAGGCTTTCTGTCCCTTCAACAAATTTTATTTACTTAGTGAATCTTGTTATTTCTTATTTAGGGCTTAATGGCATTTCATTACCCTCTTCTTCTTCTTTAGATGTGGCGGATCCTTATCAACACTTGATCAACCGACAACTTCAGGTACGAATTTTTCACTCTTAATCTTGATTTTTATATCTTGCGGTTGTTGAATGAATTCTTCTTCTCTTTCAAATTACCAAAAAATGGCTTTTGACTAAGTCAACTCTTCTTTAACCCCCCAAATTGTTCGACTTCGGGAGGCTAACAAAGCTTTAAGTGATGAATGTGAGAGTTTGAAAGCTTCCCTTGAACATGCTGAGGCAGCTTTTAAGGAGGAAAGACAGACTATGGATTCAGTTCCCGATAGAGTTTCAGCCTTAGAACATCAGATAGTGGAAGATGTGGTAACTCACGCTGATGAGATTCAGAAGAAGAAAGAGAAGCTTTCTCGTGCTGCGTAGGTTATATATGAAGCCAAAGGCAGGATTTCTGATTTTTCGCCAGTTCATCTTCCGCAAATCAAGACTGAATGTTACAATGATGCCCTATTTCACATTCTTTCTGACAACTTTCATAACCTTTCCGATATTCGAACTACCTCTGTTCCACCTTTTATCAAGGATAAGGTTATGGAGCGGATCGAGTTAGGTAAACAGGGTGTTGAAACGCTATAGAAGGGAAAACTAAAATTGAAGACCTTCTATACATTGGTGACCTTTCCGATGATTCCGGTGAAGGAGAAGAGATTTCTATTTTTGTTAATGATGTTGGTGATATTGGCGGTGATGGTTCGAGAGGTAAGGACCGTCAAGATGAACATGATATGGGCAGAGATGATCCTCTGACGGGTGTTGAAATATCTCATGATTCTACTAGGCATAGTCCCGATGTTGGAGGTTCCCATGCTTCCCGGGATGTTGAACCTCCCTTGTCCAAGGAAGGTAATACTTCCAACCTTTCGGGAAGATAAAAACAAATTGATTCTGAGATACCTCTCTCTCTGGTATAGACCTTGTTTTTACAATGTTCTTACTTTTCCTAAGTATTTGACCGTAACTAGTTTCCTGCCATTATATCTTATAGACAAAAAGAAAAGTTGTTTCTTGCCTTAGAGCGAAATTAGACAATAAACTAAAGGAGTTAACTCGATCTTGTGTAGAGAAAGAAAGATTACTAAAAGAATATAATTCCTTATCTCGAAAATACCATGATTGTGAAAAGAGTACACATAAGCTTATGTCTTATAAGGAGCATGAAGCGGCGCCCTGGTTAAAGAAAGCCCGTAATCATAAGGAAATTCTTCGCGAAGAGAACAAGGAACCGATGACCTTATTTTGGACGTTAATTGAGGATATGGACATTTTGGTTGACTTCTTGTATGAAGTTTACAAACGATACAAAACGGTAAATTTTTCCTTTCTAGCGGCAAGCAGTGGAGGTTTAATATGTCGCCTCCATAGACATTATTAGATAAGTCTGGATCTGATCCGCATCCAAGGGTGTGTTGGAACCTCGAAAGGGTTCTTTCAATTCCTATGGACCTCCCCTCGGAAAAGCTTGAATACAACAATGATAGGTTTATCACTGCATTGTTTAAAAGGTCTATTTTGTATGAACAAGTGGAATATTTATAAAATTGATTCGATAATATATGTAAGACTTGTATGGAATTCTATTTACTATATGTGATTGCTGATACTTACATGCATTATGACAGAACCTTGTTTACTACGAGGATGCATTACGTGTGACTTGTAGATTGAAAAAAAAGGAGTTTTTTAACATCATCAATTCACGCTTTCAAGAAAAAATGTTTTCTTAGGAAACTTAAGAGTGTATATACTGAATTCCATCGACTCTCTTTTAGCTTCTTGAGCAAAGACCGTGAAGCAATTCTAAAAAGTCTAAGAGCTGAGCATCCCGAGACGTAATGTAAACGGTTGATGTACTAGTCAAGTGAAAGTGATCCTTTGTAACTCTTTTGATCCATATGTCAAGGCGGATTAGTTTTGGATTTAACTTACGCGAAGCTTTAATGTAAGAATGGAGCTCTATTTTTACAAATTTAAAAGATATGGTCATAACCGTTTTCTGTTCTTATGAGTAGGTAGATCTTAATGGAACTTCCCCGTCTCAAAGTGAAGTTCCGCCAGCAAAAGAGATTTCTTCTATATCTCAAGAAAGGAACAGTTTGCTCCAGAATTTATCCATCAAACATTTGAACAAGAGAACGAACTCTTTGAAAGGTCAATTAGAAGAAAGAGATAGAACTATTCTTGGATTGAAGACATACATAAGGACTAAACCCACTATAGGGTTTGAGGATGAATTAAGGAGGTTACATCAAAGCATTGTCAACTTGGAAATCAATTTGAAAAATGTCAATATGAAGTGCGAGACATGGGAATATTGCTTCAAAAACATTCCTATCATGATGGAGGTCCCAACCTCCAAGCGTTGCGACTCCGCACAAGACCCTAGCCCTTCGAAAGTGTCTTTACCTGAATAACCCTGCTCCCAGGCTAAAAGATTTAGTCACTTCGGAGTGGTGTAAAAGAGTGGTAGCTGAGATAAAGGGGACCTATCATACCAAGTTAATTAAAGATTCATATGACCGTGTTAGCCGGTATGTTGATCAAATTTGATGCTTGTAAGAAGAGAGGCATGATTTGCGCATGAATATTTTTGAGTTAGAGAAAGAAAACAAGTCTCTTTAGGCTATGTGTGGAGCTTTAACAAAGCTTTAAAGCTTCAAATCAAACCTTCTGACCATCTTGATAAAGCGAGTAGGACACCGCAAAAGCTTAACAAGCTACTAGGATTGCACTTCGTTATGCCATTAATCCCCCTTTACTCGAGGATGGAGAGGATCTGAACATTTTGTAATAGTAATGTGTACACATATCCATGTTTAGGTAACTGAGGTGTAACTCTTGTAAATGAACCTGTGCATTAAAGTTGTCTGTAATGTAAATGGTTGTTGATATAAAATGTAAATAACAATTATTCATATATTAATGGTTTAAGAAATTTCCATAGATAAGAAAAGAGATAACCATTTTATTCGGAGTTCTTTTAATGATGGGCTCTTCATTTCCTCCTAAGTTGCGTACTGTGGACTTTCTTCCGAGAACATATCTCTCGCTATTCTGATTTGGAATTTTGTGATAATACCCTGGAATTTCTCCTTCGGTTAATCATGAACTTTTAGATTCATCGCGGGCTTGAATTATCCGGTAGAGGACCGGGAATTAGCTTTTGATGCTTTAATATAGCTCATAGACTATTTCAGATTTGCACATTTGACAGAAGTCTCGAACTAACCCAGAATTGGGTATTGCGATAGGGCCGGGAATTCACTTCTGGTGTTCATAGAGATCCGAACCAACCCAGATTCGGGTATTAAAATAGGAGACTGGAAACCCACTTCTGGCCTTTGTTGAGTGCCGAATCTACCCAGATTCGGGTATTAATACGGGAGACTTGAACCAACCCTTGTTCAGGTAATTAGTGCACTTATGTCATTAGTGTTTTGGTATTCGTCATGGATTTGATTTGTGAAGCAGAGGTTGTACGTGCTTCTTGAGCCATTGTCTAGAATTTTGATGTCAAAGCAGAGGGTGTACGTGCTTTGTTGGCCACTCTTTGGGCCTGTGTGTTCGGTGCACTTGGCTAGCTTTTCCACAAGCGGTGCCCTAAGGACTTACCTGACCTCCCTCCAGGAGGCACCTTATCCTGACCATCGTAGGTGATGATAAGGTCTTAGAAACTTAAACCAGGCCATCGTAGACACATAATTAAGGTTTACTCTTTTGATGCTCTATACTCACCATCGTAGGTACTGATAGAGGCTTACACACCACCCCCTTCCTAGGGGTGGCCTGTCCTGACCATCGTAGGCGATGATAGGGGTTTGTGTTCCCTTTTGCGGGCAATGCGGAACAGAAGAAGAGGTAGGATGTGCTCTTCTGCGAGCAGAGGTAGGACGTGCTTGGTTCTAGCAAAAGTAGGGCGTACTCTTCTACGAGCAGAGGCAGGGCATGCTAATTTTAGATGCTCCGCCACGACCATTTATGGTGTGAAACAAAGGCTTACGCTTTTGATGCTTTAACCTAGCCCCTTCTGATTTGGACATGGATAAAGACTAACACATCACCCCCCTCCGAGGGATGCCTTGCCCTGGCCAACTTAGCGATGGCAAGGTTTTTTTTATCCATTTGTGGTTTGACCCCTCTTGGGTTTCTTTAAGCTTCGAAAGTAGGGTTTTCTATACCCTTGTTTGTGTTTGGTAATCCTTTCCCTAAGGACTTTTATTGATTTTAATCTGATCTTTTTATAAACTCTTGTAATTGGCCTTGGTTGACAAATTTGATGACCATTTCCTCAAGAATTCTACAGTAGTTAGTTTCATGTCCATTCATCATGTGGTAGTGACAGTAGAGTCCTCCATACTTCCTTGCGTATTTGGGTTTTTTCTTTGCGAACGGCCAATAGCTAAGTTCGCGTTTAGTTAAGTAGTAGATATTTTCCATCGAAGTGGTAAAGTAGTATCCCTTGGGTTGTCCTGACTAAGCCTCTCTCCTTGCCGCTGGGACTGAACCCTTTTGCAATCCAGTTTTGTTGTTTTACCTATATTTTTGTTTCTACTTCCCAAGATATACTGATATTGAGGTGCTATCCTTTCAGACCATTTGTTGGTGAAGTGGTCAAAATCATCCATGTTTCTTATTCAAACACCATTCCTCTGATTTGCTTGTGGAGAGTTCTCCTTATGTGATAGAAAATGTTAATATCCTTTGATGTAGAGCCACCTGGAGGAGGTGTTAGGGTTAGTCCTATGTGGGAAAAGTTATTATCCCAAGATTTGAAAGCATATTGTTCTATTTCCTTTTTCCCCTTCATTATCCGCAAGGCTTCCACTCTCATCCTTTGTTCTTCATTCACTCTTAGGTCAGTGATTTCCGACTTATCCATTTGAGATCCAAAAGACCCTTGTCGGGACCTCTTACCCATAACTTTGCTTCTTCAAAGCTTTAGTCCAATGTGGGACGAAACAGCACATGTAGATATGTGGTAAGGTTAACCAAAGGGTCGGAGGTTCAAGCCCTCCTTCTAGCGTCAAAATGTTAACGATATTTTTCGTCAATACCGTAGATAGGTCTACTGATGTGGACCAAAGGGGAAAAATAGGTATTTTTATCCTTCACAAGTTTAAGTTACTTCATTGTCCCCTAGATATTAAGGTTTAGAATCCAAAAGAATAGTTACTCTTCCCCCAATGGGGTGAGTGTCACACTTAAGTGATTCAAGAACCAACAGTTATCTTAGGATGAAGGATTCCTAAGTGCAACCCTTAGCGAAATGACTTAACGGCTTGTAGAGAGCGGTTCTACACTGAGCTTGCGGAAGGGTCTAAATTTGTAGGAAGAGGGGTGTTTTCACTTGGCTTACATAAGGGTTTGGATATGGACTCATATACATGTAGGAAGCAAACAGTACGTCGCTGCAACAATTAATGAGAAATTATATAACAAACCCATAAAGAAATAGTCTAATTATTGATCCACACTTTATTGATCTTTGATTTAGAATACATGAATAGGATAGAAAAAAAATCCCCAAATCGATCTAAGAATTAGGGTTTACTCTAGAAAAAAAGAATACAAGAACAAAAATGAGGAAATCGTCCCCAAAATGTGATCCATAGGGTCTTATTTATGGAGAATTTGTGCTCTCGGAAGGCATTCGTGCTCTCGATAGTGTCTTCAAGATGTAAGCTTTCGGTTTTCTCATGAATACTTTGAGGATCTTTCCATCGCGATGTATGTAGATAGCTGCCGGTTTAGAACCCCAGTCAGTGTCGGCACTAGATGGATTAGTATGGATAGCTTGTATCCTTTCTGGGATTCCGGTTTGCCTCCCGGTGGAGCCTTCGTGTGTAGCCTGGTTGTAATGACCCAAGGATTTTCGACCCTGGAAATCGACACAAAACACAATGTCGACTAATCAAGAATCAGAAATACCAAGTCAATAATAGAAAGAAGTTAGAGGGTAAGAAAATAGAAAGAAAGAAAGTTAGAATAGAAGAAGAAGAAGAAGAAGATCACAACACAACCGAATCAGAGTAACACGAATCTCACAGCGGAACGAATAAAATATATAATATAACATAACTTTGGAAATATAACTTGTAACAGTATATACATACCATTATCACATAACATCACAGTGGAAATAAACTATACATACATATATATATATATATATATCTAGTGTTGATGCCTTCTGCTCCAAGCTCCTCCAAGTATATCTAAAAAATCCCGACTACTTGATTGCCCATAAAAAATTGGGCACCCAAGAGTTTAGGGAGAACAAAGCAAAATAAACTCTGGGTCAGTCATGTGACCGGTGTGAGTAAACTCTAATCATTTTGGTTTAACTTTTCCAAAATCCTTTTAAAAGAAATGAAAATCATAAGACCGATCCACACATAGACATAGACGGTTTTTACCTTATGATAACCCAAAATATTTCGTACGATCAATATTTTCTGATATTATAATAATGTCTAAATCAAGTAAATGACAATCTAGCAGAACGCTTTCATCTCACGCTCTGCATAATAATATACAATCAAAAACTGCGGGCTCTTACTGGAGAATGAATTTCCAACTATGACAAGGTATTGAACCACCTTCCGATCAGTGTACTCTACAAGCGATACAATGGAGTTCAACAAGAACATCTTGTAACTCGGCCGCACATGACTGGCCATTCATTTCGCTTGAATGTTCCGAATATATTGTCACCTTACGGTTGGTATACCAACATAACCGTTCCCGAGAGATACAGAAGTGAAAGAAGTAACAAATATGAATATTCTCTAGATGGTGACAATATACCCTACCTGGATGCAACCCACTTAGCCATGCTTCTTTCCCGATTTCTGTCATTTCCCAATTGATGAGGCTTGAGGTCATAACGTATCTTTTAACAGATCACTCCTTTATTTAATTTGATTTCCACATCGTCATACACGTCAAATCACAAATTGATTTCCCCAAAAATACCACTGGTATAAGCTAAGAGAAACGAATTCCTCCGCTACCAACGTAAATATGTTTGAAACGATCAACCTACGCGATCTACCAGATATACTCTGTCAGACATTCGTCCATTCAAGTTGTCCTGGGACTGGACAACCTGAAGGAATTATTCTGTAAATCCATCTTAGGCAATTTCTACCTAGGATCTCCAGAATAACCCTTGTATAAACTCCATCTTCAATTGTTTTCGATCTATTTGATTCGAAACAATAATGCCCATATGGAGTAATTTTCAGATAATAAATCTGATCCCGGTCTCTCCGTATTGACAACAAAAATGGGTCAAACACTTTGATAGTTGGTGATTTAACTATCTAAGGAAAACATGCATACAAACAACGGTTGTATTTCGAAATAGAAATCTTACCAATCAATCATCATTTCATTTCCCAATTTCCTTTCAATATCTTTACTCACTTACTTCTTCAACTCGTTTATCCTCTCATGATTTCTTGGAAAAACGTTTCCATATATTCACAACTCCTTATTTCTCGTATTTTGAAAATATACATTATCTTTGGAAAACATTTCCGTTTCTTATCCACTCATCGCTATCCTTCAACGTCCAGTAGTCCCTAACTGTAAACTAGTAAGAGAACAACTCTCTAAGTATCAAACCCGAAGGCCGAAACCAACATCAGATCAATACCCATAAAGTCGTTCAACATTACTAGTCTCCAGTTAGTTTCAAATTTCCTTAGCTCCGTTTGAATTTATAAAACGTTTTCTTTTAAATCATTATTCACTTTAAAATGTGAATATTATTCCTTTACAGAAAACAAAACTCATTTTATTAAATCAAATCTTGATTTAAATAAATATTTCCATTACAATTTAAAATCTCATCTTTCTATTTCTTTTAT
This sequence comes from Allium sativum, assembly GCA_030737875.1. NCBI lineage: Eukaryota > Viridiplantae > Streptophyta > Magnoliopsida > Asparagales > Amaryllidaceae > Allium > Allium sativum. The sequence continues at coordinate 957,437,850 of CM060909.1, forward strand.
AAATTCATATTCGTATTTCGCTCCATATACTCCACTTATAAATTAACTTCCTGTTAAATAAATATCAAGTTTATAACTAAATCTCGTTACCTATTTATTTACTAATTATTTGTTTTAAAGCAAATATTAACTATCTTTCCAATTACTGAATTATATCATATATAATTTATAAGAATAAATTATTTTGATAACATTTGACATCATCGGATTTAAATTACAAATCCTTATTGATTTGTTTTAACTCTATTCTCATTTCGAATATCGAAATAATTTCATTGTTTTTTCTAAACGATTTCCATTTTTCCTTTTTAAATAAGTTCTTTCCTTGAATTTATATTTTTAAAACTAATTAATAATAATCATTTTGCTTCGTTTATAAATATCATTTATAAATTAAATTACTATTTTTTATAAAATCAAAAACAAGTTATTATATTCTAACTAATCGAAATTCTATTTCTATTTAAAAATAGAAATTCCTTTTTAAAACCCCAATTTCTTTTCCAGTAATTCGAATATATTTTACGGTATTTATATACCAATTATTTCAGATCAATGTTGTTCAACCACCAACAACACACAATAATCAACATCAGATTGTTTATCATATCATATAATGCAATATATGAAAATCAATAATAAAATTGTTGAGGAATCCAGTTGGATCCCTCCAACCTGTTTCCCTGCATCCACATATGTTAATCAATATTTATTTCATATCAATATGAAATAATAAAATAAATAGAATCAATATTTAACTAATGATTTATATATATATATATAACAATGTTTGTAATTTCAAACCATTAATAAGAAAATCATCCAAACAACCATCACACACAGCATTCAATCATTTTTATCAATATTAAATAACGTTTATAAAATTATAAAACTGAACAGAGTTTGTGAGATTACTCACTTTGGTTGTTAACCGTAAAATAACGATTAGTGTCCGATAAATCTGGTCAGGTGTTTTATTCTTCCATAATTTCTAACGAGCTCCAAAGGGTCCCCAACCCACTTCATAACGTAGTCTGCCTTCTTACGGTTCCAACGAATCAAGCCGTTCGAAATTCTGATATCATATGTGTAAGTTGTACCATTTGAAAGTTAATATACTATTTTAAATTTAATTAAATAAATTTATACTATATTTGGGCCTTACTAAATAAAATTCCGGTTCAATACCTTATTTGAATACTCAGACCCGCCTTGCCTTTTCCCAATACCACACTCAAACGCTGCTTTCCCTTTCTTGATAATTCACGTTTCATTTAGTGGGCCCTTCTTATTTTCTTTTTCTTTTCTTTTTGTACTGGGCCTTACCCCTACTGATCGGCCCAGCGCCTCATTGTTTTATCCCATAGGCCTGCCAATAAAAAGGAAATCCACCGTGCTTTTCTTCCCAATTTTTCTGAAGCAGCTCCTCTTCTTTTCATTTCAATTTCCAATGCAGGCTCCAATTGTTTTGAAACCATCTCTGTGTCATTGGAACCAGGGACGTAACTAGCCTTAAATTGGGTGGGCAACTGCCCACCCCAAGAAAAATAAATTTTAAAAAGAACAAACATAGACCTTCATTTCAGCCCAAACACCTAATACAGTTAAAAACTAAAGTATAGATCAACACACTTGAAAGTGATTGCACTTTAAAACTAGAATGGTGGTGCGGTATATATTGTTATACTCTACACTGGATTTTCTAATGGAGGTTGTCTTTCAGACATGATTTAGTCATGCAGGCATCTCAATTTTATTATAACAATTTTGATACATCAATTGTTTTTTCTTTTCTTTTTTGGTTATGAGATGGTTACACTAATAATTCTTGAAGCTGCCAAAAACCAAAGACTGGTAGTTTGAATAATTGAGAATTGACAGTTAATTTTTGACAATGCTGATGGGCTGTAGATTGTGTGGTTCATACTTAAAAAGACAACACATTCTCATACTAATTTTTTTCTATAACTATGACATGACTAAAAAATATTAAGCACAAAGCTATAGATCGATTTTCAACAAGTATATAAAGCAGGAACTAAACAAAGTACTTACAATTTAGTCATTGATGTTTTCTCATAAAAAAGTTTTTCGAAAATATTCATATTGGTGTAACTTATATAAGCACTAATTATTGTTATTGTTGGGAACGTGCCAAAACCTTACGCATACTAATTAGACTTTTTTTACATATATATAGTTACGCCCACCGCAAACGAATATCCTGGTTTCGTCATTGATTGGAAACACACACACCCCCCTCCCCCGCTGGCGAGCTTCTCAGCCATCCCTCCTTTACCCCCAAGGCCTTCATACTCACTGAAAACGACCTTCTTTCCTACAGACCTTGCTCCTGTCGAATGAAGACATCACCACTCCAAAACTTCAAGTGCCATATCCCAATTTTAAACCCCACGTGAATCATCACCATACCACGTAGTGCTCGGAAATCGTCCTCCCTCCCCATTGCGTAAAAAGTTGTTTCCAGTAAGCTTCTTTTGTTTCCGTATTGTTCTTGCTCACTAACCCCACTTCATATTTTCAAGCTACAGCATCTAGTGACTTACGCAGCAGTCATATGTGAACAGTTGTGATTTGTGACATAAAATCACATATGTTGATAAAGACGAGGCGTGGATGTGCTTGGCGGTAGAGGAGATGTATGACTGAATATAGTGGCGGCTGCATGCCTCTAGGGCTTGGTGCCATAGAGATGATTGGTGCCTCCAGTTAATCCAAGGCTTAGCCATCGTTCTTCGTTGTTCTCCTTCTCCAACAAAGAGTGTTAGTCATCTTAATATTCTTTCTCTTTCTTAATAAGGTTATTGATTCTTGTAGTTTGTTTATTGTTGGTTGTTGAACCAGTGAGTGTAAACAAAATTCGTTTTGTGAATCAATAAAGATGGTGGTTAGGTGGAATATTTTGTGTTTGCGCGTGTGATTTCATATCTGTGTTTGTTTCCATAGAAATCATCTTTAAGTAATTGGGTGAAGAAGATTCTGGTCGCTTCCGAAAAGGCGCAGTTTTCATAACAGTTGGTATTAGAGCTAGATCATCGCAAAGCTTAGAGTGATTTTGGATTGGAAAATTGATTTTTGTTCGGAAAAAAATTGATTTTTTATGAAAAAAACGATTTTTTTTATGTCGGATATGATGGCGCTGTTGATGATGACTAATTCTGATTGGGGATTTGAAGGCCTCAATTGTTTGGTTGATGGAGATGAAGAGAAGCCCTCTGATGTGGATGAGGGAAGATGGAAGAAGACAAAGATGTTGGCAATTGGTTTGATTTGCCTATACCTTGGTGATTCGTTTCATGTTTTCGACAAGGGTCTTCACGTTGATGATGCTCGAGGGATCATGAGTGATCAAGGAAGGAGCTCAGGTCAAGTGGTAGACGGGTGTCGATGTGGAAGGCGAGTGACGGTTGAAGAATCTAGTCCATGGCAAGGTGGAGAGGTTCATTTGGTCACTGCTGATGTGTTCGACAGGGGTCTTCACGTTGATGATGCTCGAGGGATCCGGGGTTATAACGGAAGGAGCTCAGATCAAGTGTTAGACAGGTGTCTATGGTATTGTAAGCACTTTTAAGCCGTTGGTTGATGCACGGTGCAGCTCAGGTGGTAGATGCATCTTTTGTAGGCGGTGAGTTGTGTTTGTAATTGAGGTGTGGTCGTAGTCCTTTCAAATCGACTGGGTGTGATTGTTGCCCTGAAATCAATTGAGTCCCTGTATTCGAAGAAGGTGGGGTGTATCTCGTTGCCTGCAAATCGAGGTTGGTTTAATTGAGAGAAGGTGTCCTTGAAAGAGCTAGGTTGGCTTGTTTGGTGATTGTTGGAGTGTTGATATGATTTCAGATTAAGGTGGAGCATTGTGATGGTGATTTCACATGTCCATGGAAGTCGGTTGACTTGTTGTTGATGTGATTTCATATCAAGGTGGAGTGTTGTGATTTGTGACATAAAATCACATATGTTGATAGAGACGAGGCATGGATGTGTTTGGCGGTACATGAGATGGTGCAGCAATAGAAAGAAGGTTAGAAGAAGCAGTTTGGCGTTTTGAGCAGATTTATTGCTGGATTTTGACCCGGTCTTTCTGTGACTTATCTACAAGTATTGAAGGGATATATTCCTAATATATCTCTAAGAGGAAAATTGGATATTTTTCCTAGGCCTTCTATTCTCCTATAAAAGAAGCACATTGGGTTGGATTAATGTATGACTGAATATAGTGGCGGCTGCATGCCTCTAGGGCGTGGTGCCATAGAGATGATTGGTGCCTCCAGTTAATCCAAGGCTTAGCCGTCGTTCTTCGTTATTCTCCTTCTCCAACAAAGAGTGTTAGTCATCTAGACATTCTTTCCCCTTCTTAATAAGGTTATTGATTCTTGTAGTTTGTTTATTGTTGGTTGTTGAACCAGTGAGTGTAAACAAAATTCGTTTTGAGAATCAATAAAGAGGGTGGTTGGGTGGAATATTTTGTGTTTACGCGTGTGATTCATATCTATGTTTGTTTCCATAGAAATCATCTTTAAGTAATTGGGTGAAGAAGATTCTGGTCGCTTCCGCAAAGGCGCAGTTTTCATGACATGAACATATGCAACATCATGTACCATCTCAAGCATCGGCATGCACTAAACGTTCCCGCGCCTGTAGTACTTCCAGCAAAAGAGAGCTACTGCTCCTCAACAATTGGCCATTCTCGCATCCAGTCCTCACTTCTATTCTACACACATATTTTTCACTCACCATACATCCATGCGCCCTTTCATACTTGCGCAACCCAGAAGCATTTCACTGGTTCCCAGGCCCGGCCTTGGACATAGGCAACCTAGGCGGTCGCCTAAGACCCCGGATCGGCGGGAGGAGAAGGAGGAAGGAGGGGGGCCTCAAAGTTTTGGGTATATGGGATATTGTGTCTTTGTATTTGTTTTTCCAACAGTGAAATTTCTTTGGTCGTGCGGCAGTGCAAGCAAATCTTTAACATGCAACCAGAGTCTGAATGTATCATTCGTTGGACTTTATGTTTATTTAGCATCTGCCAGTTCTCTACACAAAATTTTGGGTGCGCCGCTAAGCTTCAGTCATCTATTGCAGATGTAGACAAAATTGTATCTTTATGGGTGATAATATTAGTTATCTTTGAATTGCATGGCATCTTTTGCTTAAATATTTTGGGTTCACGCATCTTGGACTTTTTTCTTTCTGACTTTGTTTGTGTAGTTCAGGTCATAAATTAATTGTGACTTCAAGATGAACCTGCTACTCTATAACTGTAAAGAGTAGGTGCTCTTCATGCTATGAACATAGTATAATCTATGTTTCATTTTATGCAGCGTTCTATTTTACTTTATGTTTATTTAGCATCTACCAGTTCTCTACATAAAATTTTGGGCCTCGAAAAATTTTCTGGCCTAGGGCCGGCACTGCTGTTGTTCCCCTATGCTTCCTCTGTTCAACCCCTGGATCGCAACCGCCCTTAGCTCGACTTCGCATGCCATCGAATGTTCGACCACCAGGAAAAAAAAGCACGATACTTTTGTTTACGGAATACCACCAAACCACGTCAAACGGCCCGCCTCCTCACCAGAAATTCACCACCGCCTTTCCCAAAGTCGGTCGACCACCCTAGCCCTCCGTTGCCTCAGCCCTAGGCACGCGTTGGTATAATTCCAGTAATGTGAACACTGCGTTGAACCCAATTAAAAGTATAGGAGTGACGAGCACCTCCGTATAAACCTATATACATTGTTTTAGATTTTCATGTGGAAGATGGAGTTTGTTTTTAGATCTCGTTTTCCATTTAAATAATGTTTGGCTGAGGGGAGATATGAGCATCTCCAATGGTGCGTATTACCAACGTAACATCAAGGGGAAGACACACCAGAATATTAAGGTTAATATTCAGGATCCAATTCAGGATCCTAAATCGATGTCTGGCGCCTATTTTATAGGCGCCAGACTCTGGCGTTCATAAAATAGGTGCCAAACTTCAAATGGTCCACAAAAAGATTCTTTTATACGAGTATGTTAGTACTCTATTTCATACAATACAACATGAGACACATTTCAACTTCATCAGTGATAATAACAACACTAATTAAATCTACATATCAAAATTAAGGGGAGCTTGTGCCCATTTTTGGACGACACTCTGTAAAGGAACGGGTCTGACACCTATTTTATAGGCGCCAGGATTCTGGCGCCTATAAAATAGGCGCCAAACCACTGGCAAATTACACCGGATTATGAGTGTAATATTCAGTCCCCTGAATAATATTACACCCGTAACCCATTGGAGAATGGAGTTGCCCTGAAGATAGGGGACTTAAGCACTAAAGAATTCATGGTACAGATTTCTGCTGCGTGAAAGGTAGACAGACAGATTAGGCTTGACATAAGTGTTTGGTAGCTCACATGCAGGTTGTCTTTTCAGTTTGTACGTTTGCTTAAACTTAGTTGCTAAGAAATGAAACTTTATATTATTATATGTTTGCTTCATTGGTTTGGCCCCCATATTTTTTTATATAAAATCTATATAGTTAATGTTAATTTAACCAAACTCATGCGTGCAAAATGAACCCAAGTAGGACGAGAAAATAAACCATGCAACATTAATGGTCAGCACATACAAATGTTGTTATAAATTGATCAAAGTATATGATGGTAGATAGTCGGCGTTACACAACTATAATATTCAAGAAAGTAGCTAGCCTAGAAGATTGTATATCGAGCGAGGTCATTGAACGTGTATTGTAAAAGTAAAATTCATTTGGATAATTCCATTATGTAAAATCCTGTTCATTCATATCGCTAGCAAAATCATCCGCCTCTCATAAATCGAGATATACAACGACGGGACGATTTTCTTTCTTCAACTCATCACAACTTCACCGACGTCCTTTCTGATTATCTTATTTATCAAAATCCAAGGTATATTCAATTTATCTAATGAGTTAATCTCGCATATCTATTTGAAACCCTACTTACAATGTCATTTCAAAATCCAAGGTATATTTAATTTATCTAATGATTCAATCTCGTATGATGTTCGAAACCCTAATTACAATGTCATTTCAGGGACAAGAAATCTTAGATTCGATCTCGTATTAGGGTTTGATTTTCAATATTTATGAGTATTTTGATTAATTCAAGTAACTTATGCTGCTAACCTCATTTCTCATTCTTCCCTCTTATTTTGATACTTATTCCTCATTCCTCAATTCTTACTGCGTTGAACACATTTTACAGTAGACAATATTTCTTTAAACTTGGACGTATTACTAATTTAATTAATTTTTGATGGTGTATGTGGAAACTTAGAACCGTTTTTAAGAAAGTTGCATGTATTTCATGTTAATCTTTTGATGAGAATGCAGTCGTGTAACTTTATTTGGATCGTTGCATTTATATACTGCACATAGAGAACACTGTTTAATACTGATATGATTCAAATTTTCATTATTATCTTGATTTTTGGATTGGATGATGGATGTTAGGGTATTATTTATGCAAGAAGAGTTGTTCATATTACATATAATTATATAGATTTTGACAATCTTGATTTCATAGATCCTGTAAATGGGCATATCCTGCCTACATGTATAGGAAGTAATGAATAAAAATCATATTAATATAGTAATAGAAATGAAAAAGTTAAGTAAAAATAATTTGGCTGCAGGAAATTTTGGTTTTGTGATCTTTTTTGCCTTCCTTACATAGTTTACGCCTACATTCGAAAAGATCAGACGGAGATGCTTTTATTCTTATTTTTCAATGCATAATGCATGTGGTTCAGTACTATTTTACAATCTTTTTTTTGCCTTCTATTGAGCTGATGAACTATCCTTATTAGCCTACATATCCATGTTTTTGTTTCATAAAATTTGATCATTAACAAAATATACTAGTAAGAGTGAAAAACAGAGTTCCATTTTCCTTGGTCGTGGATTTCAACATGATCCATCAAAATATTGTCTTTTTCTAGTGTCCACAGTCCTTTTTACTAGAAGCTACTATTGCCGCTGTTAGCCATACTATCTTCTATTGAACTACTTGCAATAAACATAGATATATTAACACTGATGAAGATGATTTAATGTATCATTTTGGTGGCTTTCCTTGGTATTCATACAATTGCTAAATGTTTCACATTCCATGTTGCAATCTTTAGCTTCTCAGTCCCATAAAGAGAAACTATAGTAGGCACTTTTATTTTGCTTTTTTCCTATCCACACTACCAATTTGTAGTGTGTAGTTAACATTATATCAGCGTTTAATTGTGGAGCTGGTGTATGCTTAGCAAACCAATTTTTTATTTTGGCTCTCTAAAATGCAAGTGAACTGGTGAATCATAATTTACAAATGGGATCACATATCTTGTAGTGGATCTTCAAATAAATAAAGAATTAATTGATCGGTTATGGAATTAGCAGGATTAAAGAAAAATCCCACATAGATAGTTTATCTAATTATAGCTATTTGTAACTGAAGTGACAATCTACGCTATTGTGAAATAGTCGAAAGCCAATTTAATATTCATTTGTTTTATAGGAGCAAAATAAGGTAAACGAATAGATGTTAAAAAAATGTGTGACAAAAATGAATTTTCTTTTTCTCTTTTCTTTTTTCAGAAAGGAAAAGAGGAAAAGAAAAAAACAGATGAAAAAAATCTAAAATTATTGTAGTTATAATGCTACACATGCCTGACCCTTCTTCACAATGTCCAATATCATAAAGAATCCATCCCTCGTATACAAGACACTCGAGTTCAGTTGCTGCATGTTTACGAGCAAGTTGTAGGCTGCGCACGGCTGTTGTAGGACAGTCCAGCCTATCAATCAAAAAAGCCTCGAATGCACAGTGGGAACCATTAATTTGAACCTTCTCATTTATGTCTTTAGTCCAAACTTAAGATTGTAAAAAAGAGATTGTGGCAGTAACAAGGTTGAAGTGAAGGTTTTGATAGATTGGGTTCGGCTTAAGGTAGTCACAGTTTTTAGATTGGGATTGTGGGTTGTTTTGAATGATGGGAACAATTTGATTGAATGTATAGTTGATATTTGATGGCGTGACGGTCAGTTTTTGACGATGAGGCTGTCCCGTTTGGTGATGCAATTTGTAATTTGGGTTGACGAAGTGTGCATGTTTGCCAAGTTGTAAGGTGCAGGCTCTAGTTATGAGTTGATGGTGACTGAAGTGAATGTGAGATTGCGAATAATATATAAAGTTTGGATTTGAGTTTTTTTTTTTTTTTTAAGTTGTACAAATCATATTTAGTTTAATAGGGTAGTTATCAAAACCAAGCAATCTGACTGAACAAAATTTCCAGCAAAAAATTATGCTTAATTTCTGTGGTGTTTGAGAATTACACAAAAACATGTAAATTGCAATGTACTTTTAGTTAACATTGATAAACCTTTCGTGCTGCCATTTCTATAAAATCTACAACTAAGTGAACAATTGAATAAATATATAGTCATTATGATTCATACAAAGATCGCTCAGGTAACATTACAAAAACCAAAGTGTTTAATCGAGCTATGTTGAGCAAAACCCAAAATGTGAAACAACTTCAAGCATAGCAATCAATGGCACACGATTTACACTATGATGGATTCGTATTGGTTATATCACCTAATTTACCAACAAGAATAGTCTATGTGCGTGTGTTTACTATTTTCTTTCTATTTCAAAATGACACATCATATTTTGCATACCGCTCCTTTTATACTAATATAATACTGGAATTAATACCCAGATCCAAACATGACAAATATTTTGATATAGTTTAATTAGTTTCATTTATCAAACAAATCAAAGAGAAATTTTCTTATAGTGGCCTTGCAAACTATCCTAAGCCATTTCTATTTAGCTTTTTTGGAAGTTACATTTACAAAATGTTATGTGAAAGTAATTAAATTGTTTCCTATTGTTAATTTTGAAGTATTTAAAACAGGTATGAAGTATCTCCAGACATTAAATACACAAATCGAAAAAGGAAAACTCGCTTTTGATTAGTTGGATTGTAAAATGAATGTTGCCATGAAAAAGATGAGTGCATTATATATTTTCCACTATACATTCCTCAGTTCAAATTTTGATATCATTGCTCGAAAATTTACAGTTTCTTTCATGTTTAGTCTGTATGAGCTGAAGTTGGTTATTGATTTGTGCAAGAGCGAGGCAAACACTGAACAAGTTGTATGCTTTGGCTATTTAGGTCTTCAATTTTGTTGTAATTAGGCTACTATTTGTTCTAAAAAAACAGTCATGAATTCTTGGTATTTGAACTAATTTTTTATTGCTAGGTGGTTAAATTTTACTGTTGAGTAGTATAAATTACCAAATTATTGTTCCATAAAAAAAATCTAGTTGTGGAAACTTTGATAATTATATGGTCCTTTAGGCATGTTAGACATTCTTGTTATAAAAATGATGTAAATATAATGCTAATCTAACAGTTCACATGCTTGATTCCTATATGTAGGTTAAGCTAAAACCATGGATAAAAGTTGGGTAGATCTTGATGGTAGTTCAGATGAATATAGATATAAATTGGATTTATTTTTGGATGATGCATTTGCTAGATCTGCAAGAAAAGATAAAATATTATGCCTACGTAAGAAATGCTACAATCGATATTTTAACGATAGAAAAACTGTTGAAGGTCATCTTCTTTGGCAAGGGATGGATACCATATATAGAACAACTTGTTGGACACACCATGGTGAGCTTTTTATGGATCAAGACAATGAACTAGGGAATGATATTAACTCTACGGAAAATATGGAAACATACAGCAATAGCAATGAAGATGGGGGTGAGATGCGTGGTTTTCTCAATGAAACATTCTTGCAACCCTTGACCGGACAAAATGTTGGTTCGTCAAGCCAACCTCCTATTTTTGAGAATCAAGATCCTGAAGTAGAAAGATTTCAAAGGTTACTAGATGAAGCTAACAAAAATTTGTACCACGGCAGTAAGCAAAAGAAACTTGATGCAATTGTGAAATTATACCAGATTAAGTGCTTGGGAAATGTGAGCAATGCAGCTTTTTCTATGTTCTTGGAAGCATTCAAGCAGATGTTGCCAGATAATAATTGTTTGCTAAAGTCGAGTTCACAAGCTAAGAAAAGTATTGATGATTTGAGTCTAACATATGAAAAAAATTAGATGCATGCCAAAATGATTGCATGATATTTTGGAAGCATACATCACAATTGACTGCGTGTTCTTGTTGCGGTACTTCAAGGTATGGAGTTAATGATGCAGGTGAGGATGGTCGTAAGAAAGTTTTAGCTAACATTCTTCGTTATTTTCCTCTTGTTCCTCGCTTAAAAAGGTTATATATGTCGAACTATACTGCAGAACATATGATATGGCACTCATCATGCTCTAACGACGGAGTTATGAGGCATCCAGCTGATTCAAAGGCTTGGAAGCACTTAGATTATACATACCCTGATTTTGCAAAGGAAATTCGCAATGTGCGTCTGGGCATTGCAAGTGATGGGTTCAACCGGTTCTCTCGCATGGACCATAAACATAGTACTTGGCCAGTTATAGTGACTGTTTACAATCTTCCTCCTTGGATATGCATGAAGCAATCTTTTATGTTTATGTCTTTATTAATCCCAGACCTCATGAGCCTGGAAATGATATTGATGTGTATATGCAGCCTTTAATCGAGGAGCTAAGAGAATTATGGGAAATCGGCGTTGATACATATGATGCTTTCTCTAACCAAACATTTAATATGAGAGCAGCAGTTTTGTGGACTATAAAAGACCTACCTGCATATGCAAACTTGTCAGGATGGAGTATATCTAGAAATCTTGCATGTCCGCATTACAATCACCAAACATATTCAATACTTTACCCAACAGTAAGAAGCAAAGTTTTTTGGGCAGTCTTAGGTTCTTACCTATCAAACATAGGTTTCGATATGATGCTTGCTCATTCAATGGAAAGCATGAGAATGATCTTTCGCCTAAACCATTGTCTGAATTGAATTATTTAAGACAATTATCTAAGTTGAGATTTGCATTTGGTGAAATTCCAATAGTTGAACCTCTTATCGGAAAGAAGAAGCGCAGGAGTTCAAATTTTAGTAGAGAGTCTAGAGTTACTGGACCATGGAAGAAGAAAAGCATATTTTTTTACTCTACCATATTGGGAACATCATTTAATACGTCATAACATCGACGTCATGCATCTTGAAAAAAATGTTAGTGAAAATATTTTAGGGACATTACTTGGAACTTCAAAAAAAGGAAAAGATGGAATTGAAGCTCGAGCTGACCTTGAAAGTTTAAAAATCAGAGAAGCACTCCAACCAATTCGTGAAGGGAATAAAACATATATGCCTTCATCGATTTTCTTTATGACCAATGAAGAAAAAATGTTGTTTTGTAAAGTACTTTCAAATGTACGTGTTCCCGATGGATATTCAGCTAACATAGCTCGATGTATGGATGTAAAGGAAAAAAGATACGTGGTTTAAAAAGTCATGATCACCATGTGCTTATGCAACACTTGCTTCCTTTTGCGATCCGTTAAGTTTTACCTAGGCCCATCACACTTGTATTGCTTGAATTACGTTCAATTTTTCGACAATTATGTAGTAAAAGGCTATACGTTGCATCAATCGAGCAATTGAAAAAGAGGATTGTGCTAGCCTTGTGCATGATGGAGAAGATGTTTCCACATTAATTTTTCACCATATCAGTTCATTTAATCATCCATTTAGCTCATGAAGCAGCAATTGCAGGACCGGTTCAATATCGTTGGATGTACCCAATAGAAAGGCAAATTTTATCATTTCAATATAAATTTTAGATTATTTATTGATTACTAAAGTAAATATTTATATATATTTTTAGGTATCTACAAACATTAAAGAGGTATGTTCGAAACAAAAGTTATCCAGAAGGATGTATTGTAGTAGGATATCTTGCAGAAGAGTGTGTTTCTTTTTGATCGATGTATTTAACAAACGTCGAGAACCGTTAAAATCGACGAGGTCGCAATGCTGATACTTCTTTGCCTCGTGATGTTGTCGGTAGTCTACCGTTATTTGCAAACATTGGTCGTCATTTGGGTAAATGCACAGAAGTTGATTTAGAAAAAAAATGGCGGGAACAATGTCACTATTGTGTCTTATTTAACTGCAGTGCAGTAACACCATATTTAGAGTAAGATAATTCTTTTGAATATCAAGATTTACTCCTTAACCGCACGATTTAATTTCCATATCCAATTATACTTTATGGTTTGCTACTTAAATTAAATAGTCTAACTTGTGTTTTGATAGAAAAAGGTTGGAGGAATTACGAAATATTCACTGACGAAAAACTATTCGAGAAGTAGAGGTTTTGAGGAACAAAGAAATTCCTACTTGGTTTAGAATTCATGTATGTATTATTTTCTGATATACCTGATTGATAATTTGCAGTCGTGTCATATATTATAATTTAAATTTCATATAGAGTAAGACAATATGCTTATTTCTATACTTGGCTAAGTAAATAATCTTCGTGATGCTGGAGATTTATCAATATCCGAAGACTTATTTCGATTGGCAAATGGTCCAAATCGGACTGTAAAGCATTATAAGAAGTATGTCATCAATGGCTACAGGTTTCGAACTTACCTAATGGATGAAACTTTCAAAAATCAAAATTGTCGTGTCTTTGTGAGTGCTGAAACGTCAAGTTATTCAAGCGTAAGGGATTGTAATCCTATTACCGGTAACGTTGACTACTATGGCATGTTAAAGAATGTTTATGAGTTTGATTATAGATTTCCAGGAGAAAGTGACGATCAAGCATGTAAAGTAGCATTGTTTGAGTGTGACTGGGTAAGAAATTCAAGGAAGAAAAATGACCAATATGGTTTCAGTTTAGTCAACATCAATCATGTAGCACAAAATGATGATAAGTTTATATTGGCTTCACAAGCTATTCAAGTCTTTTATGGTGCTGATAAAAAAGAACCGGGTTGGAGTGTTGTATTTAAAACGAAGCCTAGGGTTTTCAATGATGTAATGGATGACAATGATGAGTTTGACATAGATGGTTACTATTCAACATCTAACCTTGATGATCCTAGTTTAGACAATCAAGAACTACAAATAAGGACTGATATTCCTGGTGTATATGTTAACAAAATATTGCCATTGCATGATGAGAGTGATGCCATGCCTAAAGGGAATGAACATAATGATAACGATGATGATGACGATGACAGTGGTGATGAAATTTAGTACTTAAGTTCTTGTTAAATTTGTGTCAAATGTGCTACATTTATGTAATGGAGATTATGTTTTCTATAGTTGTATTGAAAATGCTGATGAAGTTTTTTTTTTTTTTTTTATCACACAAAGTTTTGTGCACTAACCAGTTTTCATACATGAGGGTGAGTGTGTGTATTCATGTGTGTATGTATCAAAAGTCGTTTAGTAGATAACAACAACATTTGTAAAACTGGTAACGTGCATCCTTTTATTTCTCATTTAGAAGTAGACTTGTTATGTTAAATTCGCATTAAATGCATTCACTTTAAATTAATTTTTGCATAGAATGTTTGAAACATGACCGTACATGAAATGTATTAAGCATAATTCATATTGAACATCTAGCTCATAGTTTACGCTAAGTGCTTAAAACATAGTTTATTTTACTTAGTTTTAATGTATTTTGATTTCTAAAAATATTATTTGTTTGAAGTGCATGATCTTATAAATTACTTAGAATAACGGGCATTATTGGCTTCTTTTATTTTAATTGTTTAGATGAGTAGCTCTGGGCATTTAGATTCTAGCCAAGAGAATCATTCAGATGACGATATACTGGAAAATTGCGACTCTAGAAAAAAGGTATATGTTTCACGGATTATTATACTGAGTTTTATGTGGTAATCGATATCAAATCTTTTAGCTTTTCTCATTTTAGATTTGCAAATAAACTAAATATTGTGTTGCTTATAAACAGTTAGCTTTCAGAGTACATTTGGTGGGGACGCAGGGTGGATAGCGCAGGTTGTGGTAAAGTTTGCACGTGATTTCAGAGATTGAGTTCTTGGTTGCTTTTGATGTAGTCGGTCTTGAAAAAACCATCACATTGGAACACAGTATCTCAATTATAACAAACTCTTCATTACCCCCTCAAAGTTTACTTCTCTTCACCAACGCTCAATGTATTCTTTCCGAATATCGTCTCCATCCTCCACTGCCTTTAACAAACTTCATGCATTGTTAGTAACCAAAATTGTATTCGTCTATGAAGACATATCTATTGCCTTCCTACCTTTCATAATTTATAGTGCCACCACTCCAAAACCATACACATCACCTTTCTCTGTCACTACCTATACAACGCATACTTTGATGCCAAATTCTCATATGTACTCGTTACCCATGTAGTAAGATGCATCTGTCCTTGGGTTTGTCTAGCCAATCAAAAATCATGACCCTTCTCCTTATCACATTTTCAAGCAGTATATCAGTAGCCTTTATACCACAATGATGTGTCGCTATTTTATTCCATAGCATAGACAAGCCAGTCCTTTGACCACGTTTATAGTTATATTTCTTAGGATCAGCAGAATAAGGGTGGCATGTGTCTTAAACAGTTGAGACCTATCCACACATTTGGATTGTTGTGAAATTGAATTGTGGAAAGTCACTGGTCCTTCCTTCTAGAATAGGAATGCAAGGCGGTTTGTTAAGCAGCCCTTTATATTTAGCTTAAATATGAATGGACTCTTTAGACTTGGTCCATTTGTATTTAAGAGAAGATAATAATTATTTCAGAGGCTATGTGTAGGAACATTTACTGGATATTTTGTGGCTATGTTTGTTGGGGAACTTGTAGACTCGTAACTTGAAGAAGACGAAATCACGTTGCTGGTTTTCAAGTTTATATAAGAAAATAACTCTTAAGCATCAAATTGGGTATTTCCACCACATAAGCAGCTAACTTTGTCAGTTTCACTGCTATTATGGTAATGGTTTTCATTAGAATTTCCCAAATACAATTACCATACTACTTTTAATGATTTTGTTTGTATAATTGAAATACCTATATTAAAAACAAACATAATTTTTATGTTGCTGCAGTCAGTCTAATCCATGTTTCAATCACTTTTTTTAGGATTACGAAGAAGATGTGGACGTGGCTTTGACAAACCCAAATGGGGTAAGTCGGGCAAAGAAAGCAAAGAATTCACCAAAATGAGTTATGCATTATTCCCAAAGACAAGAAGTTATCTAGGTAGTCAGGTAGCTTAGCGCGGAACTACAATTTAATACCATTATCACCAATTGATTGGCGATCACTTGCTGCTCCAGAAGTGAAGAAAATATGGAAAATTATATTGGTAAGTTAAATTACATTTTATTACTTGAGCCCACTCCTTTGCATGTAATAAATTTTTAACTCAAACATCAAAAGAAGACAAATGAAAATATGTTCTTGCTGAACATAATACGCTGTACCAATACATGAATGCTATCCAGTTTCCATCACAATTAATATGAATCTAAATTTACTTATTATGCATAAGTATACATATATATTATATTCATAAAAAGATGCAAATATGAATATACATAGCCGAGTCTAGTTTGCATCACGATATGAGAATACATAGCCGAGTCTAGTTTGCATCACAATTAATATGAATATACTTGTAGCAAGTTTCTTTGGAAAAAAATAAGTGTAAAGTTTGGTTACATATGTTTTTCTTGAAATTCTACTTATAATTTAGCTTAATCGTTTTCTATTTCAAGGATTCTATTGACTAGCATGCTGAAGATCTTCCTCATATGCCTACTATAAAATATGCGCTTCTAAAAAGACTTTCTAAAAGAATCACGAACAATAGATCTGCATTAAAAAAGAAATATTACACTCCATATGTGGATTTACCATCACGTTTTACATGTGGAGATGATCGTGTGGATACTGAACAACGGAAGAAAATAGTGGAGTATTGGGGCAATGATGAACAAAATAAAGTAGGTCGTCTTATGTTTCTTGTTCTTTCTTCATAGTCTTATTATTTATTTTTTATTTACATTTTTAATTGAAATGGAATTTATTTTTTCATTGTAGATTAAAGTTGAAAGAAACATTGCAAACCGTAAGAAATTGAAGACTAGTTACACGGGTGGGTCAAAGAGTTTTGTGAGACACCTAGATGATTATGTAAGTACCGATACTTCAGTTTTTATAAATAGTTTTTCTTTCTCTTTAACATACATATGCACACACATATATATATATATATATATATATATATATATAATAGTGTGCGTGCGTGTATATATACGTAGACACACACATGCAAATTCAAAATTTGGATACTGCAGTAGTTAAATTAGAGAATAAGAACCAAATAGTCTGCAAGTAATTTGACATGAATGAAACTAGTTATTATATTTTCATTTTAGCACTACAGGTTATCTTTTTATTTCCTTATTATTGATTGGTTTGAAAAAAAATCTAGCTGGTTAATAACAAAACCTTTTGACTAGATACAAATCAAAAGAACTTTGTTTTTGTAGTGAATTGTTGCAACTGTTGTAGCAGCAAAACTCATGCTCCAATCCCTTAGATGGCTAGAAAACTTGTTGCAGTTTCTACTAAATTATAATATAACAAAAAGAGTAAGCTTCAATATTTGAATTAAATCTTGCTGGTAATTGACTCATTAGGTTCAAACCGATTCCACCTGATTATCACAGCGGTATTTAGATTCCAGTTTAAATTCATGGGCATGAAAGTAACAAGAATCAACTTACTTCATAGCAAAATTTGTCTCTCTTTTTTACATAGATTGCATTACATTACAAATTTATAATAAAACTTAGCTCCCCCCATATATATTTCTGGTTGTTTATATTTTGCATCCTACATTGTCCATATATAATTGTTGATACATGGAACCTTTGATATATAATTTTGATTGAGTTGAGATATTTGAAAAATATCCTTCCTACCAGTAAACTGTCATGCCGATTCAAACATCTTTGTCTCCACATACAAATTACTGATTGGTTTAAAACAATATTTCGTTTTTTGTACAAGAATGCAGTGGCGATGCAATGTTACTAAAGAAATACTAGATCAATCACGGAAATTAAATCTTGTAAGTTGTATGTGGAGACAAAGATTTAATTTAAATAGCATAGGATGATCCATGCACAAAGAGCATAGGATGAATAAACAACATTGATCACTAGAATTTAGATAGCATAGGATGAGCTACTTTATTGGACATAATTTCATGTGCAATGAGCTTGACAAACAAATTAGGCTACTACATTAAACAATCAGCAAAGCTAAAGTTCATGGCAGGTTTCTCATGTTTGATAAACATATAAATACTTTTTTTTGCAAGATTTAATTACACTTGCAAACATAAGCAAGCATGAAACATACAAACACTTAAATGTCCAAAGGAAGCAAGTATACAATTAACACTGATTTGTACATGATCACTTAGTTCTTGAATCTCATTTACCTGTGTATTGTGTTGGATTAGATGTACGTTGTCTAATTATTGTTATTTTGTTGTCTTAATAGAAAGAAAAATATGGTCGTGAATCTGATCCTATTGAAGCATACGAGTTGCTTCACAGAAGAAAGAACAAACACAAAACTTGGGTGGATGTTGGGTCAGAGCAAGTGGCGGTATTTTATCTACATTTTGAAACTTATATTATACCATATATTATATTCATGTTGCATAAGCTTAGTAAGACGTCCAACCTTCATTTTTTTGTTAAGGCTATCCAAATGTGGACAACTATTTTTTTTTAATTACACCAATTTTCAAAGAAATTACTCTGCAAAATAGATGAATCCATATCTTAAGCCAAGTTAAGAACATCATTCACTGATTTCTGTGTATCATTATTTGTGGATTTTATAGCATCTAATCATAATTTTGTTTCCAAATATCTAGTTTTTTTTAGATCTGTCGTCTTCCTGTTTGTGTACCCTATGAGCTTATTGCACTTCAGTTTTCATGTTTCTCCTTTCGTACCAGTTCACACTTTTGTTCAATTTAGATTACAGCTTGTTGTTCAATTTTTTAACCGTCTTTCATATAATTCTATATATGTTTTCAGTTTACTATTTGTTACCTATGTCCGCATACGAGCTGTTTAAATTCATACCTTTTTACTATCTACAAACTATGTTGGATGGCAATTAGTTCGGTGTTTATTCTATTATAGCATTGCAACAGGCTTATATACTTCCTTCTTTAAATTCTGACTTAGAATAAGTTCATGTAACAAGTTTTTTAATTTATATAACTATTTTGTTCTTCGTGTATATCTTACTCTCCACGCTTTTATCGTTGCTGCATTTGTCTTATCAGTTGCCTAAACCTTTCCAGCTGAATTAAGAATGTGCCGTTTACAAATATAATTAAGCACTATGCCTTTTAGTTCATGCTTTGATTTTTATATCCACTTGTGTATCTATATGTTCATTTAATTGATACCAAGTTCTACTCCATTAATTGATAATATCAATAAATGCATGTTCAATTTTATTTTTTTCAAATCTGTTTACTTCTTAACTATTTATGTTATATGTATATCAACTGCATTGTTTTTGAGGTTGGATCATGAGTATATTAAAGCTGCATGGCTCTGAACTTCTCTGGATTCATCTGGTGTGTGTCCGTATAGATATGTGCGTGTTTTGAAAAGTGAACTAAAATGACATAAGTGAATCCTTTTATAACTAAAATGACATGACTAATCAAAATTTCCGTACTATTACTTGTATTGCAATGAACTTATTCGGCACACCATATGAATTTCAGTATTATTTCAAAACTATATATGAATTGTTGATTAAGCAAAAATTTGGTTTGAGCACAAGTCTTTGCAAAAAATAAGTCTGCAATAATTTGGCAGTCATTGAACAAAACTTGGGTAAACTTGTTGATAATGCAAAGCTTTAGGACAAAAATGTTAATTTGTTTACATTGGACATTTGATCACATTTTTTGTTTAATGCTCAGTTTGCACTGAATATTTAGTTCACATTCAGGGCTTTACTTAGTTTATAGTATTTTACATAGAACCATACTCAGTTGCTTTTTTTTTTTTGCAGACTAGAATATCACGTGAACTTAACCAACTTGTAGCAACCCATGGCGAAGAGACTCCGGAAACGGTGATCTTGTGACATCGAGTATGGTACCCTGGGTACAACAGACTCAACCAACGTCCTCAGTTTGTAAATCACGCAGAGGACGAGAATATGCATCTTTGGAGTCGAAATGTTTAGATCTGAAACGTATGTGTGAAAATCAAAGTAAGGAGATAGAAGAGTTAAAACTTATGGTTTTTTCTTCACAACAGCAGTCGTCCCATTCTATGTCACGAGAACCAGCATCTCAACACTACTCATATTCAGAGCATCAGTCACAACCTCCTGCTCAACAACAACCGCACACCCATCATTTTTCCACCATTCTACATCAACCAACCCCGCAACAACATTCATCTTCTCCACATGTAGATTATGCACAATAACATATGTCACGTCCGCATTTCAATCCCAGTCAATTTCTATCATCGTCTAGCCAATTATGCTACCCTTCATATCGTCCCTCTTTTTACACGCAAATGGCATATCCAGTTGGAGAGTCTACATCAATGTTAAATGGGAACGAGTTTACTCGAGAAGTGTCGCCATTGGTGAATAATCAAAATGGAGGCTTCAGCATGGCAGATTTTTCGCACCAAGGAATTCATCAGAGAAATAACCAAAGTGGAGAGTTTACATCAATGCTGTAAGTTGAGCCCTTGAGAGAGACTGCTGAAAATTGGTATGTATTTTATTTTATTTTATTTTATTTTTTAAGTCTATATTTAAGTATTTTGAAAAATCATATTACATAGCCTTAGGAATCATGTGCAGATTTGCATTCTTTTGGTTAGGCATTAATAGTAATCTCATGGTATGCTTGAAGCTAATCTGATTTGCGGTACTTGATTCAAAATCCACAATACAATGATTTAATCATGCAGTATAGTCAAAAAATGAGCACCTTTCTAACTTACATAAGTAGTTGAAAATGAGTTTTGCAGAGGGATTATCATTGCATATCAGACATAATTTTGGATTCTAAGCTCTTTTCTTAACCTTAGAAAGGTCAGTCTTTGATCTCTCTGCCATTGTAATAGGATCGATTGAACCTGCAATGCCTGTCATTGAAACGTCATCCCTTCGGTTCAAGAAAAATCCTCTAGTCCCTCCTGGGCCACAAAATTTTGATAGTTTAGGGCCATGTTCAATATTAGGAGGTAGTATTGATAAACTGAAGCATAGTAGGATGCCAAAATTGATCAAGTTTTGTGCTTATTCACAAACTTGATAAATTGAAGCATAATAGGAGTTAGTATTGATAAACTGATAAACATACTTACCTTCGTTTCACATGTACTTCACACATGGATCCCACCACCTCATTTTACTCGCATCATTTTTTATTATTTATATATGCCTGGTGGCAATATGGATTTTTCTTTGTGTACATCCTTGTTGAATGAATGATCTCCATCACCGTGCTAATATAAAACTTAATAACTGCTATGATTTTTACCTTGCTTGCTCCATAAATGTCCGTGGATTTTCGGTTTTTCTCTTGTAACAATAGTGTTCACTTCTTTGCTTTTTAGGTCTCTTCACAGTCTCATTAAATGATTCACATAGCACCTTACTTTCCATGTAATGCCCCATTATCTTTAACTTAAGTGTTAAAAAATCTTTGCCTGTAGATATGTACATATGTAGACTTAAGTGTTAAGCAATATTTTGCCTCGAATGAATGTGTTTTTAGACTTTTCTCTGTCAAATGTTATGGTATTAGGTACAACCAATGCTAATTTAATCGCACTGCACTATGTTATTAATCATTATACTCGAAATTAAATAATATTTACTTTTATTTAAACATGGATTAAATGATACCTGTACCACTATATTTTTAACACTGTTGATAAGGTGTACTGTTTTGGTGTACTGGGCCTGGAATCTTAGAAATTGGGACAGCTATTCAGCATTAGTATTGATTACAGGATCTCTCACGAAAACGTGCATCACATTTTTGTTTATGCATTGTAAAATTAAATATTTTAATGTTCAATTACCATTTGTTTTAAGTGTTGTTCTGTATAATGAAAATAAAAATTACTGGCTTCAAAAATATGATTTCAACTTTAACTATCCAAACAGTTAATAAATTTAGCTGCTACATGCATCAAATTGTTTAATGGTTGCCTTCACGCAAGGCCGTCCCAGAGTGAATGGCACTATGTTATTGATGTTTTAATATTTAAGCTATCGTTTCTGAATATAATATAAGGGCACTCGACCTGAGATTTTCAGCAAATTAGGCGTGAAACGGAAGTAAAGGTTATTCAAATAATGGACATGGCAGTATGAGTTAAAATGGTCTAAAGTTACTTAATTAATTTATTGCTTAAATTTTGTGTATCATAAGTATCATTATTTCAGTAACATTAAAATGTAAATACTATAATGAAATTTTGAATGCTTAATCGATATAGTTGTAAAAAGAAATTAATAAAAAAAGCATAGAAACGTGGTTATGGAAGCATAAGTTACTTAGCCTGTTGTAACGGCCCGCAAATCCGTACTATCTGAGTTGACTAATAACACAACACGTCCAACCCAAATTGCACAGAAATACGAATCATTATTAGAAAGAAGTTAGAGAATGAGAAATAGAAAGAAAGAAATATTAGAATAGAAGAAAAACGAGGATCACAAACTCACAACGGAACGAATAAAATATATTAAATAACATAACTTTTGAAATACAAATATGGTTTGAATACACATACCATTATCAGAGCACAACAGCTATTTCTGGAACAGTTATAAACACCTATTTCCAAATAGAAAACATGGTACACAACGGAATATAATAGTCTATAGCTAACAGGTGAAGCCTCCTGCTTCAAGCTCCTCTAAGTGAATTTGTAAAATCCCGACTACTTTACTGCCCGTACAAATTTGGGCACCCAAGAGTTTAGGGAAAACAAACAAAATAAACTCTGGGTCAGTCATGAGACTGGTGTGAGTAAACTCCAACCATTTGTTTAACTTTCAGAAATCCTTTCGAAAGAAAAGATAATAGTAAGACCAGCCCACACATAAACATGGATGGTTTTTACCTTACTATAACCCAAAACACTTTAATACGAAAATCCAGTAATATTATGATAGTGTCTAAATCAAATAAATAACAATATAGCGGAACGCTTGCATCTCACGCTCCATATATAATATAAAATCAAAAACCGCAGGGCGTTTATTGGAGATTGGATTCCGACTATGACAAGGTATGGAACCACCTGCCGATAGTGTATCTCTAGAAGGGAATACACTGGGTTCAACAAGAACATCTTGCAACCCGGTCCACACATGACCGACCACTCATTTTGCTTGAGTGTATCGAATGTATATCACCAACGGTTGGGATCAGCAACCTTTTCCCGAAAAGGGACAACATCGATAGATTAAAGAAGTAAAAGGAATTTCTCTAGATCGGTGATTATACATCCTAATGGGAGCGACCCACATAGCCATGTTGCCTGCCCGATTTTTGTCATTTCCTGGTTGTTGAGGCCTGAGGCTACGATTACTTTCCATTCATTGATAGCACAATTACTTTGAATGCCACATTGTCAGATCCGTTAATCACTAATTGATTTTCACAAATATATTCTGGATATTACGCTAAGAGAATAAATTCTCCGCCACCATATATATTTATACAGACCAACATATGCGATCACTGGAAATACTCTGTCAGACACTCGTCCATACATGTTCGTTCTGGGACTGAACGAAACCAAAGGCACAATTTCTATTAATAGGAAAAGTCTTTGCACTTTACTCCATCTTTGATTATCTTCATATAATCTAATTCGCAACGCTACTGCCAATACAGAGTGGTTCACGAATAATAATCCAACCGGTCTCTCCATATTGACAACGATATTGGCAAATACTTCGATAGTCGGTTATTTAACTATCGAAGAAAAACAAACATCCATTCAAGCATCAAACAAATCACTAGGCCTCTTAATTAACATTTCATTAATTAAATCACTTCTTTCCATTTCCTTATTAATATTTGTTAACCAAATATTTTCAATAATCATCTTGGTCTCTTATGTTGTTTGGAAAACATTTCCATATTTTGCCATCTTTTAATTTCTATACTTAGAAAATATCTTCCATTAATAATTGGAAAATATTCCAGTTACTTCTCCGTTTCACGACCACTCATTTTGATACTTAGGAAATATTATATTTCCAAAATTCCACTTATTTGGGTTAAAACGAATGTTGTGTAAAACATCGTTACAACAAGCCAAAATAATACATTCAACTAACTCTTATTCAAACATTTCTCTTCGAGACTGGATCCTGCTATTTATTGGTTAAAAATAAAATCAAACAAGTTGGGGTATAACTACCTCTCAGACCTTGACTGAAAACATCCTTAACTTCAAAATGGACAAGACCACTTACCTCGAATAATCAACCTCATAAAACCAATTATTCATTTTTAAACCCGCATACGTTTCTCTTTCTAATTTTATCAGATTTAATTATAGATTTCCTTTTTGTTTATAACATTCTATTTAAATTTTGATTTCTTATCGAATTCTATATATATCGACACATTGATTTCTAACTATCAAAATTTCGCCATAACCTCCTTTGTACCGGGAGCATCGGGAAAATCCCCAAACAGCCACACAGGCCCTCTCCATGCAAAAAGAAAATAAAAAAACCAAGTGGCTTGCCGATTCGGCGCATAAAACCTCATATGGAATTTAAACGTGTAACTTTTTTTCGGGCACTAACTCTATAAACTTCACACACTTCATATATTTCATTCCATACCTATATAACACATATGTGTCCATTTCTAATTTATTTCAACTCAATCCAGTCATTTTTAACTCAACTCGCTAATAAATCCTTTATTAGCTCTTTTGCCCATTCCACTTTATATTTGAACATATCATGTTCAATTATCATTTTATCTTGCTTATGAATTAATTTAATTCCATTTCGACTTAAGTTCCATATTCGATTTCGAATAAAAATTCTCAAATCTACTTTACTTATTCAAAGTCCATTTTCATATCGAATTTCGATTAACTAATTATTATTCAAATTAGTTAGTTTTATTCAATAACTAAAAATCTGATTTTTTTTTGTCCCAAAAATCATTTCACTTACTTCACCGGAGTTCATATTTATTTTATATCTCCAGTCTGGATTTTTCTAATGGCAATTCGGATTTTATTTCCTAAAAATCCTTTTTATTTATATAAATAAACCGTTATGGTTTTTAAACGATTTTGGCGCTATTTTTCTGAAAATTTGATTTTGACATAACTCAAAATCTATCAGACGAAAATAAGATTTTTCCCTTCCATTAGAAAACTATTATTCAAACGGTCCTGACGATTCTTGTTTCAAAGAATTCCGACTTAAATTGAGCCCTATATACCCAATTGTAGTTCGAAACGCTAATTTACGAACTACAGTGTTGCGGCGAGTTCGTTTTAATTATATTTAAATATATAAATGTTTAAACTTCGTTTATAAATAAATTCAACTCCATTCTGATTTATTTATACTTCAATTTTCTATATTAAATTCCAATTCCTTTTACAAATTATAAATTATTTGGATTTATTTTTTTATTCTATTTAAAAATCCGCATTCTGAAATATATTTCATCGTTCCCATTTCGAAATGATTTCAACTTTCTATTTTCAAATTTTATTTTCATTTTATTTGAATTTGCTATATTCAAATTCCATTTGAATTTTCTATATATAATAACTTATAACACCCAATTTATTGTCATATTCAATTTATCTTCTATTTAAATAAATTCGAATTAATCGAATTCAAATCATAAATCCTTACGGATTTATTTTAGTTCAATTTATATTCTGAACATCAGAATAGATTCCATTGTTTATTTCTTTAAAACGATTTCCCCATTTCTATTTTTAAATTCACATTTGAATTTAAATATTCAAATTATCGAATGATAATTTCTCCACTTTATTTATAACCACCGTTTTTAAATTCATTTCACTTCTCTGCATTATTAATTTATAAACCACGTTTATAAATTCATTTCAAATCCCGCATTATCGATTTATAGACAACGTTTATAAATTCTTTCAAATCCCGCATTATCGATTTATAAACAACATTTATAAATTCATTTTAATCCCCGCATTATCCAATGAATTTTTTTCCATTTAATTTATAAATACCAATTGTAAATTTAGCACTTGTTTTTATTATTCAAAACAAGTCAATATATATATATGCTCATTCGAAATTCAAATTCTACTTTTAAAATAGATTTCCCCTTTTTAAAACTTAGTATCCCTTTCACGATATTTTTAAAATTCAACATTCATGCCCAGTGATATTTCAAACATCCAAAACACTCAATTATCAATCACGGGTTTCCTACCACATCATATATGATAATATATTTGAAATAAACAAATAATGATATTACTGAGGAATCCAGTTGGATCCCTCCAACCTGTTTTCCTGCATCCACAGACGTTATTCACATAAATAATACCCATTCTGCTTCGTGGCAGGATATCGTGGTATAGAAGGTCATCCACTATCATAGCGTGGGGCGTATAGGGTCATCCGCTAATGATACTGCGGGCATCCGCTAATGGTAATGCGGGAATCCAACCAATCACCAATATATATATATATATATATATGTATGTATATAATATCCACAAACACCAATCCTAAATAAATAATATACATTTAATATAACCATAATAAAATTCCAATGCAAGCAAACAACTAACGAACAATTATTTTTAATGAATAAAATAATTCTAACTAAATTTGAGTGAGATTTACTCACCGTGATTTTAATTTTCCGAGTACCCCATTTAAGCTTATCGTAGATTTCACGATTCCTTCATACCTCTGTTTCCAATGTAAACAATATAAATATATTTCAGTTATTGAAGTAGACTAATTTTAATTTAAATCAATTACTCATATGTAAACTAAATTCCAATTAAATCCTTAACTGCTTAGTCTTCAGATTTTAGTTCTTTACTAACTACTCTTTAAGTTTGTACCATTTTACTTTGATCAATTAATGAAATATAAATTAATTTAATTTAACTAGTTAATGAAAATATAAACTAATTCTTATATATTTAATTAATTATCACATTAACTATTCATTTTAATGATTCGCTTACTAAATTCTCCTTTCGGTTTCAAAATTCCAGATTAGGAGAAACAACATTCCTTTTTTTTCACAACGTATAAATCTTATTTTTCAATCATAGACTAATTAAATTTAAATAATAATTCACTTCATCGCACACACACTCTGACCTTCACCTCATTGCATCACATCAGAACTCCATTTGTAGTCCCTATTCACTACCGGACTTCTAACTTCCATGCTTAACCCACAAATAAGGACCAGTTCGGTCATTGAATTTGTCAAAAATGGTAGTGCACTTTCTCCTCTCCATCACGAACGAAAAAGGGCCTCTGACTTCCACACCAAAAACCGCAACTTGCTTTCTTCCTTACTTCCGAACCTCTTCAAGAACCTTGCGTCCATTCCCTTCGAAGGCTGCTACAGGCAGCGACTCTACTCGACACCAATTCCTCCCATTTTCGTTGAGTTGCTCCTCGCGCTCCCTCTAAATACATCCGTACCTTCGATCCACACTCCGACCTCTTTTGTGATGAACCATGCGGAACCCTAGTCGATCATAGTTCGAAATCGACTCATATTTCTTTACATCGCACGAGAGTTAAAGGGCATAGGGATGAAGCCCTTGTTTCAATGTTTTCAACAAATTCCAAATTGTTCGATTTCATTGCATACTCGATTTTAGATTAATGTTTGAAGTGGGGGAAACTCGATTTTGGTGCGTCTTTGGCTTCCTTACTGCTGAGGACGAGAAATATAAGAAGAGGGGTAAGGTGTTAGTCGTGATTTTTAAAGCAATTTGGTGGATCCCTTTTGTTTGAAGCAAAGGCCATTTTCGTGGAAGCTTAGTTTTGATTAATTTATAGAAGAACAAAAATGGAAAAAGAAGATAGAGGAGGGGTCGCGATTTTATAGAGATGAAGACTTAAGTATTAAGGAAGTGTTCTGCGTCAAGGGTACATAAAAATTAAATGAGATTTGATTTTGATGTAACTGTGATTTGACCTTTGATTTAATTTGATTTGAAACAAAGAGATTTTTATTTCTTTTAAACAAATTCTGATTTGATCTTTGATTCGATTTTGATCTTATCCATCAAAATATCTTAGGGTTCACACACGAACCGCTATTTTAACGTAACCACTGTCGTTTAAATGTTATAACGTTATTCTTAACTGAACAATATATATTCTGAAATTTAATTTCAACCTATATATCATTTTACATTCAGAACTAATCAATTCGTTAATAAATTATTTTTATTATCGCCTATATTCAAATATAATTAAATGTTGATCATTTGAATTGTTTCGATTTAGTTTTTAACTTCAGTTTCAATTATTTACGGTTTATGATAATTCGATATACACGAATTAAATTATATTTGATTATAAATCGATAAATTCTATATAAATATCCATTTACATTATCAATTCAATATTTAAAACCATATTAATTATTTAAAATAAACTGTTCGAAAATCCGGGTCGTTACATTCTTCCCCCCTTAAAAGAATTTTGTCCCCGAAATTACTTAGGTAAGAAAAATGCTACAAACCAATTAACCTTTCAAAACTCATTTATGTTGAACTCGACTCTTTATTTCAACAAAGTTTAATTCCCACAAAACTTTTGTTTTCATTCATATTCCACATCATATAGGCTTACATTCAGTTAATCTGAATGATTCAATATCTTCACATCCAATTCATGTTCCATTCAAATCTATTCTAGTTGATTCTAGTCAATTCATTTACTTCGATCCATTTAACTTGCTTAAGTTAAATTTACTTCCAGAATTCAAATTCCCGGGTTTTTATTTCAAATCCTTTAGAAATCATATAAATATATACATATATTTATAACCATCTCAAATTCAAAACATTTGGATTTTCAAACTAACTTGTTTTCTTTCAAACCAATTCCCATCAAAAACTTTTCTAAGGTAGCAATCCATCACTTAGAAACTCGAAAATGAACACTGATGAAGCTGTAGTCCTCACCAGAATTATTTTCCAGCCATGAAGTGAGTTCAGTGCTTTAACACTTTCAGAATCCATTCAAAATGAATTTTATTCAAAAATCCTTTCAAAATAAAGCTATATTATTTTAATATACTTTAAAAATATTTTCCAACTTCCCAGGATTTAAATTCCAAATTCTGTTTTAAATCCAATTCCAGTTCATCTCATTTGTATATTTCATTTACATACAAATTTTATTTGGTTATAGATAACCAATCCAATTTTATAATATTATCTAATTATAATATTAACATCTAACACATCCATATATTACCATAAATTTCAGAAAATTATTCCTTCATGTTCAATCTTCTGTTCAAGTATTTACAAACTCTTATCGACGTCGTGGCGTCCCACCATTCGACCAGAATTCATAAACCACTCAACAGACTAGCCAACACATTATAAGAAAGTTTTTATATCAACAAACAAATACGCGCTCTCATATATATACGCTCAACTCATTCTAGGATACTACTGACCCTATCTCTAATGAGCACAACCCCACCAAAGCCTAGGTACTCGCTCAACCTAAGCTCTGATATCAACTGTAACGGCCCACAAATCTGTACTATCTGAGTTGACTAATAACACAACACGTCCAACCCAAATTGCACAGAAATACGAATCATTATTAGAAAGAAGCTAGAGGATGAGAAATAGAAAGAAATAAATATTAGAATAGAAGAAAAATGAGGATCACAAACTCACAGCGGAACGAATAAAATATATTAAATAACATAACTTTTGAAATAGAAATATGGTTTGAATACACATGTCATTATCAGAGCACAACAACTATTTCTGGAACAGTTATAAACACCTGCTTCTAGATAGAAAACATGGTACACAGCGGAATATAATAGTCTATAGCTAACAGGTGAAGCCTCCTGCTTCAAGCTCCTCCAAGTGAATTTGTAAAATCCCGACTACTTGACTGCCCGTACAAATTTGGGCACCTAAGAGTTTAGGGAAAACAAACAAAATAAACTCTGGGTCAGTTATGGGACCGGTGTGAGTAAACTCCAACCATTTGTTTAACTTTCAGAAATCCTTTCGAAAGAAAATATAATAGTAAGACCAGCCCACACATAAACATGGACGGTTTTCACCTTACTATAACCCAAAACACTTTAATACAAAAATCTAGTGATATTATGATAGTGTCTAAATCAAATAAATAACAATCTAGTGGAACGCTTGCATCTCACGCTCCATATATAATATAAAATCAAAAACCGCAGGGTGCTTATTGGAGATTGGATTCCGACTATGACAAGGTATGGAACCACTTGCCGATAGTGTATCTCTAGAGGGGAATACACTGGGTTCAACAAGAACATCTTGCAACCCAGCCCACACATGACCGACCACTCATTTCGCTTGAGTGTATCGAATGTATATCACCAACGGTTGGGATCAACAATTGTTTTCCAAAAAGGGACAGCATCGATAGATTAAAGAAGTAAAAGGAGTTTCTCTAGATATGTGATTATACATCCTAATGGGAGCGATCCACATAGCCATGCTGCTTGCCTAATTTTTGTCATTTCCCGGTTGTTGAGGCCTGAGGCTACGATTACTTTCCATTCATTGATAGCACAATCACTTTGAATACCACATTGTCAGATCCGTTAATCACTAATTGATTTGCACAAATATATTCTGGATATTATGCTAAGAGAATAAATTCTCCGCCACCATATAAATTTATACAGACCAACATATGCGATCACTGGAAATACTCTGTCAGACACTCGTCCATACATGTTCGTTCTGGGACTGAACAAAACCAAAGGCGCAATTTCTACTAATAGGAGAAGTCCTTGCACTTTACTCCGTATTCGATTATCTTCATATAATCTGATTCGCAACGCTACTGCCAATTCGGAGTGGTTCACGGATAATAATCCAACCGGTCTCTCCATACTGACAACGATATTGGCAAATACTTCAATAGTCGGTTATTTAACCATCGAAGAAAAAAAAACATCCATTCAAGCATCAAACAAATCACTGGGCCTCTTAATTAATATTTCATTAATTAAATCACTTCTTTCCATTTCCTTATCAATATTTGTTAACCAAATATTTTCAATAATCATCTTGGTCTCTTACGTTGTTTGGAAAACATTTCCATATTTCGCCATCTTTTAATTTCTATACTTAGAAAATATCTTCTATTAATAATTGGAAAATATTCCAATTACTTCTTCGTTTCACGACCACTCATTTCGATACTTAGGAAATATTATATTTCCAAAATTCCACTTATTTGGGTTAAAACGAATGTTGTGTAAAACATCGTTACAACAACCCAAAATACTGAATTCAACTAACACTTATTCAAACATTTCTCTTCGAGACTGGATCCTGCTATTTATTGGTCGAAAATGAAATCAAACAAGTTGGGGTATAACTACCTCTCAGACCTTGACTGAAAACATCCTTAACTTCAAAACGGACAAGATCACTTACCTCGAATAATCAACCTCATAAAACCAATTATTCATTTTTAAACCCGCATACATTTCTCTTTCTAATTTTATCAGATTTAATTATAGATTTCCTTTTTGTTTATAACATTATATTTTAATTTTGTTTTCTTATCGAATTCTATATATATCGATACATTGATTTCTAACCATCAAAATTTCTTAAAAATATTCTAAATCCTTAAATTTCCCGAAAATTTCGCCATAACCTCCTTTGTACCGGGAGCATCGGGAAAATCCCCAAACCGCCACACAGGCCCTCTCCATTCGAAAGGAAAATAAAAAAAACCAAGTGGCTTGCTGATTTGGCGCATAAAACCTCATATGGAATTTAAACGTGTACCTTTTTGTCGGGCACTAAATCTATAAACTTCATACACTCATATACTTCATTCCATACCTGTCTAACACATATGTGTCCATTTCTAATTTATTTCTACTCAATCCAGTCATTTTTAACTCAACTCGCTAATTAATCTTTTTATTAGCTCTTTTGCCCATTCCACTTTATATTTGAACATATCTTGTTCAATTATCATTTTATCTTGCTTATGAATTAATTTAATTCCATTTCGACTTAAGTTCCATTATCGATTTCGAATAAAAATTCACAAATCTCCTTTACTTATTCAAAGTCCATTTTCATATCGAGTTTCGATTAACTAATTATTATTCAAATTTGTTAGTTTTATTCAGTAACTAAAAATCTGATTTTTTTTGTCTCAAAAATCATTTCACTTACTTCACCTGAGTTCATATTTATTTTATATCTCCACTCTGGATTTTTCTAATGGCAATTCGGATTTTATTTCCTAAAAATCCTTTTTATTTATTTAAATAAACCGTTATGGTTTTTAAACGATTTTGGCGCAATTTTTCTGAAAATTTTATTTTGACATAACTCAAAATCTATCATACAAAACTCAGATTTTTCCCTTCCATTAGAAAACTATTATTCAAACGGTCCTGAGATTCTTGTTTCAAAGAATTCCGACTTAAATTGAGCCCTATATACCCAATTGAAGTTCGAAATGCCAATTTACGAACTACAGTGCTGCGGCGAGTTCGTTTTAATTATATTTAAATATATAAACGTTTAAACTTCGTTTATAAATAAATTCAACTCCATTCTGATATATTTAAAAATAAATTAAACTAGTTTGCCAAATCTGACATAATTATTTCCGATTATCTCTAATCGTCTATTATTTCATAACTTTGTTATACATTTATTTATACTTCAATTTTCTGTATTAAATTCCAATTCCTTTTACAAATTATAAATCCTTTGGATTTATTTTTTTATTCTATTTAAAAATCCGCATTCTGAAATATATTTCGTCGTTCCCATTTCGAAATGATTTTAACTTTCTATTTTCAAATTCTATTTTCAATTCTATTTGAATTTCCTATATTCAAATTCCATTTGAATTTTCTATATATAATAACTTATAACACCTAATTTTATTTTCATATTCAATTTAACTTCTATTTAAATAAATTCGAATTAATCGAATTCAAATCATAAATCCTTACGGATTTATTTTAGTTCAATTTATATTCTGAACATCAGAATAGATTCCATCGTTTATTTCTTTAAAACGATTTCCCCATTTCTATTTTTAAATTCACATTTGAATTTAAATATTCAAATTATCGAATGATAATTTCTCCACTTTATTTATAATCACCGTTTTTAAATTCATTTCACTTCTCTGCATTATTAATTTATAAACCACGTTTATAAATTCATTTCAAATCCCGCATTATCGATTTGTAAACAACGTTTATAAATTCATTTCAAATCCAGCATTATCGATTTATAAACAACGTTTATAAATTCATTTTAATCCCCGCATTATCCAATGAAAATTATTCCATTTAATTTATAAATACCAATTATAAATTTAGCACTTGTTTTTATTATTCAAAACAAGTCAATATATATATATATATGCTCATTCGAAATTCAAATTCTACTTTTAAAATAGATTTCCCCTTTTTAAAACTTAGTGTCCCTTTCACGATATTTTTAAAATTCAACATTCAGGCCCAGTGATATTTCAAACATCCAAAACACTCAGTTATCAATCACGGGTTTCCTACCACATCATATATGATAATATATTTGAAACAAACAAATAATGATATTTATGAGGAATCCAGTTGGATCCCTCCGACCTGTTTTCCTGCATCCACAGACATTAATCACATAAATAATACCCATTCTGCTTCGTGGCAGGATATCGTGGTATAGAAGGTCATCCATTATCATAGCGTGGGGCGTATAGGGTCATCCGCTAATGATACTACGGGCATCCGCTAATGGTACTGCGGGAATCCGACCAATCACCAATGTATATATAATATCCACAAACACCAATCCTAAATAACTAATATATATGTAATATAACCATAATAAAATTCCAATGCAAGCAAACAACTAACGAACAATTATTTTTAATGAATAAAATAATTCTAACTAAATTTGAGTGAGATTTACTCACCGTGATTTTAATTTGCCGAGTACCCCATTTAAGCTTATCGTAGATTTCACGATTCCTTCATACCTCTGTTTCCAATGTAAACAATATAAATATATTTCAGTTATTGAAGTAGACTAATTTTAATTTAAATCAATTACTCATGTGTAAACTAAATTCCAATTAAATCCTTAACTGCTTAGTCTACAAATTTTAGTTCTTTACTAACTACTCTTTAAGTTTGTACCATTTTACTTTGATCAATTAATGAAATATAAACTAATTTAATTTAACTTAATGAAAATATAAACTAATTCTTATATATTTAATTAATTATCACATTAACTATTCATTTTAATGATTCGCTAACTAAATTTTCCTTTCGGTTTCAAAATTCCAGATTAGGAGAAACAACATTCCTTTTTTTTTCACAACGTATAAATCTTATTTTTCAATCATAGACTAATTAAATTTAAATAAGAATTAACCTCATCGCACACACAATTTGACATTCACCTCATTTCATCACATCAGAGCTCCATTTCCAGTCCCTGTTCACTACCAGACTTCTTCCTTACTTCCGAACCTCTTCAAGAACCTTGCGCCCATCCCCTTCGAAAGTTGCTACAGGCAGCGATTCGACTCGACACCAATTCCTCCCATTTTCGTTGAGTTTCTCCTCGCGCTCCCTCTGAATACGTCCGTACCTTCGACCCACACTCCGACCTCTTTTGTGATGAACCGCGTGGAACCCTAGTCGATCATAGTTCAAAATCGACTCGCATTTCTTTGCATTGCACGAGTGTTAAAGGGTATAGGGTTGAAGCCCTTGTTTCAATATTTTCAACAAATTCCAAATTGTTCGATTTCATTGCATACTTGATTTTAGATTAATATTTAAAGTGGGGGAAATTCGATTTTGGTGCGTCTTTGGCTTCCTTACTGCTGAGGACAAGAAATAGAAGAAGAGGGGTAAGGGATTAGTCGTGATTTTTAAAGCAATGTAGTGCATCCCTTTTGTTTGAAGCAAAGGCCATTTTCGTGGAAGCTTGGTTTTGATTAATTTACAGAAGAATGAAAATGGAAAAAGAAGACAGAGGAGGGGTCGCGATTTTATAGAGATGAAGACTTAAGTATTAAGAAAGTGTTATGCGCCAAGGGTACATAATAATTAAATGAGATTTGATTTTGATGTAACTGTGATTTGATCTTTGATTTAATCTGATTTGAAACAAATAGATTTTTATTTCTTTTAAACAGGTTCTGATTTGATCTTCGATTCGATTTTGATCTTATCCATTAAAATATCTTAGGGTTCACACACGAACCGCTATTTTAACGTAACCACTGTCGTTTAAATGTTATAACGCTATTCTGAACTGAACAATATATATTCTGAAATTTAATTTCAACCTATATATCATTTTAAATTCAGAACTAATCAATTCGTTGGTAATAAATTATTTTTATCATCGCCTATATTCAAATACAATTATATGTTGATCATTTGAATTATTTCAATTCAGTTTTTAACTTCGGTTTCATTTATTTACGGTTTATGATAATTCGATATACACGAATTAAATTATATTTGATTATAAATCGATAAATTCTATATAAATATCCACTTACATTATCAATTCAATATTTAAAACCATATTAAATATTTAAAGTACACTGTTCGAAAATCCGGGTCGTTACACCTATGATTGTTCTAGATGTAAGTACCAACCAAATGAATAACACATCAATAATACATTAAAAGAAGAAGCCCAAAATATAATGAAAATGTGACCCTTTTTGTTAATATAATATGGTTTAAATTATTCAAACACCAGAGTCGGTCCTGATGTCTAGAATGCCCAGTGCAAATTTTCAAATGATGCCCCACGCTATGGAAAATTGGTCAAAGATATTAAATATAATTGTTATTTTTTTGTAACTAATTAAAAACAACTTTTAAATCAGTGATAAACAACCCAACTGGGCCTTTCTTTAGATATTTGGTGCTTAAATCATTGTAAAGAAACTAAAAATACAGCATTGTCTAAACAATTGAAATAATTTATGTTAACAAACAAGGAGGTAAAAGGAAAAAAGAAATAACTTCATTTGCTCTGATTTCAGACTGCTGTCTCCACTTTTTCAACCAAAATATTAAAATTAATATCTCATTACTCCATAATTTACTGATGCTCAAGCCAATAAAGGTAAAATACATATATCATTCAAGATAATCCCATGAGTTCACATTAGCCTTCATTACAAAATACAAATGAATACCACGGTTTATACTTCAAACCACTCGCTGCCTACTAATCCTTACATCAACACTTGGCAATGAAATATGGAGGTAACGCATTAATACAGTAAACTGAAGCCCCAATTTTTTTTTTTTTTTTGAAATTAAGGTAAACATCGAATAAGCGGAAAAATCGAATAAGCAGAAAGAGGAGTTGGACCGAAAACCAGAGGCACTCAACTATTTTCAGCACAACTGGATATAATTAAAAGCTGGAATAAAAAGCTTCCAGAGTGCGGATTCAATTCAAAATAGGTTGGAATACATCAAAATAATTCAAATTTACCTTTACAAGATTTAATTCAATCACATTCGCAAGGAGAGAGTTTCGATTCAATAATGATCACAATCCCAGATTTCAATATTTTAGTGCCAAAAACCTATTCGAATTTCTGTTGCGGACTCGATCAATGGTCTAACGTATACGGTGTTGCGAAGGAAGAAGACGGGGATTGATCGAATGGATTGAAGGAAACAGCGGCATCAAATCGGCAGACAGAAGAAAAAAGAAAATCCAAATAAAACCCTTCGTGATTTTTTGTTATTTGTTTTATTACTATATGCGACAAAATTTGGATGCCCTTGTATTTTTTATGCCCTGAGCGTGGGCACCATTCGCACTATGCCAAAACCGTCCCTGCAAACATGTATACCAACATTAAAAAAAAATTGCTCCACCTTAGAAAACCTTCAATGGGAATAGTATTTAATTTATGACCACTGAACGAAAACACGATCTCTGGTAGTAATAGCTTTGTTAAGAATTATTTCCTGCATATGGAAAGGAAG
This sequence comes from Allium sativum, assembly GCA_030737875.1. Taxonomy (NCBI): domain Eukaryota; kingdom Viridiplantae; phylum Streptophyta; class Magnoliopsida; order Asparagales; family Amaryllidaceae; genus Allium; species Allium sativum. The sequence goes on from CM060909.1 coordinate 957,475,269, forward strand.
AACCAGGATTCAAATTGTGGAGTATGTACTGGCTTTTGTTGATATTGGGAAAGTTAAGTAGGAGTCTAACGTGGTCATGAATGATATTAGTACATGGGAGGTTAGTTACTTTAAGACAGACAAGTATAAACTGTCTTGAAACAAACTAGAAAATGTATCTTGGGGATAAATGTACTAAGTTCATTTTTTTTTAATTCATTACTTATAATATTATTATTATAGGCTCTAGTGCATGGGCTTACAAGGCGGGCCTTATAATAAACTGAGTCCGGCTCTTTGATTCTATAAAATATAGGTTAGATAAGTAGGTTGGGCTTTGATTGGTGAGCTGGGGTTAGTGGATTGACAAATGTCTAAGGTTTTTTTTCCATTGGATTTAGGATGTTATATTTTCAAATTTAACACTTAGGTATCTACCTAGTACGTAAAATTTGTAATCTTTATCAACGGTTCAACAAGTTTACGTGGTCTACTTTTCATTTGCTTTTATTAGAAATTGCCAAGTACTAATGTGTTTTTTTCTTCAGAAAACTTGATGTGATCCAAGTTTCTTTGGGTGAGATGCGGCAAAACTCTTCAATTAAGAGTGACTAAACCATCATCATAAAAGCTGAAAAACTGAAAAAGGCTGGCATTTATCATTTTTGGTATGTACTGATTGATTGTATTTAATTTGTGCAAGTTTGAATATAACTTGAGATGATTTGTATAATGTGCATGAGGACACTATTATTTTTGTTTGTGTAGTTATGTGTAGTTCACACATCAGTTTTAGTAATGTTTTGGTTATTTTTATTTTCAGAAATGAAAATTTCATTGTGTCAAGCAGTGTGTCACGATTCAAAAAATAGAATATATAGACAAGTTAACTTATATGGTGATATCCCAAACTGCCGATTTAGGGTGTAAAATACTCCAAAAAAAAGTTGCTTATTTTCCAAATTAAAAATTACAGTAAAATTCTAAAAATTAAATTGAGTATATGTCTCAAATATCTTGTCCAAATTCGAAATAAATAATTTATAATAAATAAATTATCGTTATGGTTTATAAATGATTTTATAGCGACTATTCGAAACTTTGATTTGGACTTAATTCTCAATCTACAACACGAAATCTCAATTATTCACTTCCATTAAAAAAAGTACAGTTTAATAGATTCAAACGTTTCTTGTTTCAAAGAAATCTGATTTATAACGAATCTTATATAGTCATTTAAAGTCGAAACCCAATATTACGAACTACCACGACGTTACGGGCTCGTTTATAATTATATTATAATTATTACATTCAACTGTCGTTTGAATAATATATTCGTTATTATAACTCGAATATAACTTTATAAAATATCAAATATTATCAGAATTACACAATATTGCAAATCCAACCGTTTCTGACAATTTCAAAAATAATTATATTATTCCACTATAAAATTAATTATTTAATATAATTTAGTTTAAATTATTTAAATTACCATATCAATAATTTAAAATAATTAAATAAATTAATTATTATATCGCAAAAAATCTGGGACGTTACACTGGCATTTTGGAAGGTGGCTTTCGGTGATCCGCTTGTCATTTATCAAAGTGACCTTCCGGTGGTTATACTGTAGATGCTTCGGGAGCTGGCTTCGGATAATCTCTATGTGTTTTAAGTCTGGTATCTTTAAATGTCTTTATTTCGTGATGTATCGGTATTAAGCAAGTTAATAGCGTAAGCCCTTTCGTCTTTCTCGGTTTTGATTAGCGGAACTCTTGCCTCCCTCTTTCGACCTTTCACTATAGAACCCCCTATCGGATAGACCCAGTCGTATATACCCTGCCGGATGGACCCTGTCGGTATTCTGTAGCTTTTGAGTTCTTCTTAGTGTTTGGCTCTTGCTTTTTGGAGAATTCCTATGTGCTTGTGTTCATCTAATACCCCTTCACTGTCATATTGCTTCGGAGTTAATTTTGGTAGCAATAATTTCGTTCGTCCCATTTAAAACGAACAAAATTTCAACAAACCACACATAATAGTGTTAGGGACTGCGGAATTGATCGTTAGGGCAAAGCAAACACTAAAGGGGGGTTAATAGTGTTTGTAAGAATTTAACCAAAACATAAAACGAAAGAGAATTATGGAATGAATCAAAGAACAACACAATCACAGACACAGATTCAAACATAAATGCAAAATAAACAGAAAGAAAAATGTAGAAAAGGAAAGAGCACACCGGATTTTACACTGGTTTGGATCACTCCTACGTCCAGTCCCGCACAACGCTGGATTGTGAAGAGTGTTATTACTCTTTCAATAGTCAATTACATCCTCCCTAATTTCATGGCTCACAAGGAGACATCAATTCCAACTTTCTTGATTTCACAGCTTACAAGAACACACCTACTCTTATTTCCTTGATTTCACGGCCCACAAGAACACATCGACTCCTCTTTGACTCACAACAAGGTCTATTCAACCCAACCAATTTCAAAACAGCCCTATAACTCTTCAATAACACTTGATTCAGAGAGTAGAGAGTGTAGAGAGAAGAAGTTTTATCAAAATAGAATTGAATTCGGCAGGGTATAAGTGTAAAAACCATAAAAATGATTAAGAATAATGGTGGGATGAAAGAGTATGAAGTTAGAGAAGAAGATATGTCAAAACATTCGGTTTTAACCTCTTAGAGTATGAAGGGTTGCAACGGTTCTGAAGCGTTTCAAAAAGTGAAAACACTTTCCTTCAAAATTAGAAAAAATAGCTGTTATATGTCGACATACACTTTTTGCTATGTCAACATATTCATGTGTATTTTTCATTTTCAAAACATTTTTCAAGTATTTTGATATAATACTAATTCTGGAAATTCTTGAGTAAAATTCTAGTGTTGTAAATTAATATTATATGATAGAAAATCATATGAAAATATACTTTTAAACTATATAAATATATTTTTAAAATTATAAGGTTTTAAACTATATAAAGTATAAACATAAAATATTAAAAAAAAACTAAGTTTGAAATACAAAGAAGAATAAAAATAGAAACAAAAATAGAAAAACAAAATAGAGAGGATTGAGGATAGAATTGAAAATCAGAATTTGAAAATTAGAACTTGAAAATTAGAATTAGAATTTGAAGCTGGAGTGCTATTTAAAATCTTACACAATTTAGACTCTATAACTATATTGATCTTAAACTCTTGAAATCTTGATTACTCATGAGTCTTGAAATTTCTCTGATCTTTAAATCTCTATCATCTTTATAACTGTACAGTCTTCAGTAATATTTCCTGTATATAATTCATGCACACACACATGCACGCGCGCGCACACACACACACACACACACACACACATATATATATATATATATTATACAAAAAGTGTTAGCATATATTTTATAATCAATGATAACTGAAATAAGGTTGTTGCCATCAAAACTCCATTCTCCGACAAATAAAAATGTTTACTTAAGTGTTATGGTCGACCTAAACCCCTCTTGTGTAACAACCCGAAAATCTGGGCCAGTTTAAAATTTTTATTTCGGCAATTTTAGCGAATTCTGAACATTTAAAATGAATTATTTTAAATAATATCGACGAGAAATTTATTTTGAATAGAATTCGATCGTATATATTATATACACCGTCATTAGAATATAAATAATTATATATAATTATAAATAGAATTGAAAATGGCGCGGTAGTTCGATAATTCGATTTCAAACTTCAATTGAATGTACCGGGTGCAAAACAATCCGGATTTTAGTGAAACCAAAAACATTAGGATCTAATTGATGATATCTTTCCAACGAATCCGAAAAATCGAGATTTCATAGCGGGAATCAAAGGATATGTCCAGTTGAAAATTCTGAATAGTCGCTATGGAATTCAAGCCCTTAAAAATAGCCATTTTGCAAACGACCTCGGATTTCGACGAAACCACTTTTGTTGGATCCGGGATGTCAAGTTATTGATAGGTTTCAAATTTCATAATTTTTCGAATCAATATGTGAGCGTGGCAAGGGAAAACGCGTTTGACCAGTTTCAGATGATTTTAATCGACTGGAAATTGGCCATTTTTATAACGGTCTCAGAATTCGACGAAATTAGTTTTGTTAGGACCGTATCGTCAATACGAAGTTAGAAAATATTTTTCGAGAATTTTTAGAGTTAGTATGTGACCCCGGTAATTTGAAATGTACGTTTAAAATTCAATATAGAGATTTAAATGTAAATTTAACGGAAACTGATTGTAACAGCCGAATCAGCTTACGATGCATATCCCATTGTGTTCGGAATGGGGGTGAAACGCTATGGACGACAGGCGGTGGGCCTCGTTTAGAGGTCATATGTAAAGTAACTTTTTGGGACTTAAATTAAATTAAATATATTTATATTTATATTGGGGGGGTCAACCCTTCATTCTCCATACCAGTCAAAGCAAATAAAAAAAAAGAAAAAAACCCGGATCCATCCCGTACCTAGACCCCGTCGCCCCCCTCTCGTTCACCGCGCCACCTCGTCAGAAGCGCCACTTCGCCGGAGCTCCGCCATCTCGCCATCGCCCTCCTCCGCCCCCTCTGCTTCGTACGAACCCCAAGCCCCTCCAAAGCGAAGCCCTAGCCTCCAATCAACCCAATACCGCCACCCCTAGGCCCACACCACCACTTGCCGCCGCCCTCAGATCCCCTCCGACCACCATACCCGCCAATCGACCCCACACCGCCACCCTCAGGCCACAGAGCCCCCCCTCCGACCGTTAAGCGCCCTCTTCCCCCTCTTCGATAAGCAAAGTAAGCTTTTACTCTTTTATTTTCCTTTAAGTAAGTAATTCAATGTAATTAGCATTATAAAAAAATCAGTTTTCATTATGTATATTTTATCAAAGTAAAGATTTCATTTTTATCGAAGTAAAGATTTCATTTTTATCGAAGTAAAGATTTCATTTTTATCGAAGTAAAGATTTCATTTTTATCGAAGTAAAGATTTCATTTTTATCAAAGTAAAAATTGGATTTTTATATATTAAATAGCAAACTAAAAATTGGATTTTTATATATTAAATAGCGAAGTAAAAATTCGATTTTTATATATTGAATAGTGAAGTAAAAATTCGATTTTTATATATTGAATAGCAAAGTAAAAATTCGATTTTTATATATTGAATAGCGAAGTAAAAATTCGATTTTAACATATGTAGAGAATACGGGCAACGAAGATGACAAAAAGGCGAGGACGATGAAGATTTCTCTAAATGAAGAGTCGTGGTATTGGATAGCTATTGGTGAGAATTTCTCACTCTTCAATTTATTTTTCTAGTTATATATATATATATACTAGGATGCAGACGGTGTTTGCACCCGACACCCGTCATCCACAGACCATGGATGGCTTGTTTGTTAAATTGTTTGTTTGTGTAGTTGGTTAGATAGATTATTTGGTTTGAATTAAATTTTTTGGTAAAATTGAATGGATTTGATTGATGTGTGAATGGCGTGGGCCTTCACTAGACCGGGGATAAGGCTAGGCCTTGTCCCGTTTCTAGTATCGTACCGTTATGTCGCCGAAATTTTCTAAAATAAGTTAGAAAAATAAAAATATCATTTTTATTTGGTAAATGAACTGAATAAAAATTCATGTTTTAAAATAAAATATTTGATCGTTAAAAATATAATTTTTAACGTGAATGTGAGTAAATAAATATTCATTTACAAACCGGACGGTTTGTTTATGTACACCTATTTGAAGGACATTGATTGGGACGATAAATTTTACACATCGCCCAACTGCACAAATAAAAATCTGTGTTTGATTGCTTGAAACCCCACACGGGTATTGGGATGATATTTGACGTACACTAATCCCGATTTTTTAGTTGTATGTCGATCGACTGATTGACAGGCTGTTATAAGCGTTGAATATTTATATTTGATGCTTATACAGTGTAGAATGCACTTTGGATGATGGTTGATTATTCATCGTTGTTGATATATACATGTGTTGTAGAAAATCCATATAATTAACATTATATGGTAATTGATTGGGCCTCATTCCAGTTTTGAAAAAGAAATATTTGAAAAAGAAATATTTAGAAATATTTGAAAAAGAAATATTTGAAAAAGAAATATTTGAAATAGAAATATTTGAAATAGAATATTTGAAAATAGGAATATATGGAGCCGTGTTGATTAGATTGACGCCATTTTGACGTGAACGATATTTATATCGATTTTATTCATTTTTCAACGAATATTGAAATAGATTTGAAATTCGAATTAAATTGAATAGATTTGAAATTGAAATCACATTTAAATGAATTCGAATTGAAATTGAATATAAATGAATTCGAATTGAAATTGAAATTGAATTGAATTGAATTAGAACTGAAATTGAATTAGAAATCAATTTGAATTAAAATCGATTTGAAATAATTTAAAACGAATTTATATTGGAATATTCAATTTTGATTTGAAATTGAATATGAAGTTGAAACCGCTTTGAAAATGAATTGAAAACGATTTATAAAGCACGTTTTAAATTGAAATCGACGAAGAATATATTATATATATATTATATATATAATATAATGGCCTGAATAGAACGCGCCGCGCCACAGCAGTTCGCGAATTTCGACCATTGACTTCGAACGGATATTGCGGGAGATCCGACCGTCGGATTCTCCTAAAACCAGAACCGTTGGGTTCGCATCGAAAAGAACTTTCTAACGAATGTGAAAAATTAGAAATCTAATGGTTGGATTTGGAATTATGTCCAAATCAAATTTGAAAAAGGTCGCTGTAAGTGCAGTTCGATGGCCGTTGATGGAAATCGACTGTACGGGCCTTGATATAATTATTAAAAATGGTAATAATTTGTGTAAAATCATAAGAAATGATTTAGAAAGGATTGGGATGAAAAACTCCATATTTGAAAAGATAAAAATAGATTTTTATCGAAATGAACTAGTTTTGAACTAGAATTATAATTCTATTTATTTTTAAATAAACAAATGGAATTAGAAAAGGATTTTAAAAATAACCAGATTTTCCAATGATTGCATTGGAGTGGATTTGAATCGAAATTGTCTTCGGAATATTTCGATATTGGAATTCGTGATTATACAGATGTTGTGATGGAAATTTGAAAGATATAAATTTATTTCGTTATTCCCAACACGACATTTGTTAATCGTAGAATTTGATATTGAATATAAGCCGATATATTTTCTATTTAGAGCCTTGCATTGAATATCAAATGCGATTTGGGTTTGTCGTGAATGGTGTCTTCACTAACACTGTTCTTGAACCCAGTTGAGAAAAGATTAAATCTTTTTATTTAGAGTTAATGAAGTGTACCAATTAAATAATATTTAATTGGAATTGAATCGATATTGATTTTTGGGTTTATCGTGGACGGTGTTTTAAATAACATTCGTTCTTTAACCCGATAATTAATGAATGTGATTTTGGGTCTATCGTGAACCGTGTTTTAAATGACACTGATTCTTTAACCCAATTAACGATTAAAACTAAGTGGAGTTTTAATGAATCTTTAATTAGATTGAAAAGATCGAGAATGGAGTATCACCAGTTTTACTCCAAGCGATAGTTAAATCTTTAATTAGATTTGAACGTGAAATGGTAATTGAATTTACCGATAACACTGTGGTGTTAGATATGAAGTATTACAAGTTTTACTTCATGGGATGAATAGGTTGGAATTGGGAAATTAAAATAAATGATTACTTCGGTAAGGTTCGCTAATCCCGACTAGTTTGAATTGATATTCAAAAATAGATTAAAGAATAAATTTTAATGATTTATCTTTGATAAAATTAATGGGAACCTTTCCCTATGAATATTAAATTTAGAAACTAACTGTTGGTTAGCCAAGCAGAATGGTTTTCTGGATATTGATCTGATGTTGGTTTCGGCCTTCGGGGTTAATATTTAGGGAATTATTCTCTTGATTAATTTACGGTTAGTGACTAATGAATTCGAATGAGGCGTATGCTGTGTTTGTGTAACACTTATTTAAAATATACGCGAGTTATTCGGAAAGACCAGGTTTATCCCATTCTGAATAACTGATACGACGATAAGTCGAAGATGAAGACGGTGGTCGAAGACCTGAAGTCTTCACGTCGTTTGGGTGATTACTGATGATCTTGATTGGGCTGTACACCCAAGAAGATGGAAACAGTTGGTGATCGTCCAGATGTGCTTGGAGATCGATGGATATGCGGGGTACTAGGTGCCTCTGGTGTCGTTCAGACCCAGAACGGACTTGTAAATGGACTGTGTGTCTGACATTGGATTTTAGTCCGTGTGATTGATCTCTATAAAATATATATATGTTTGGCGGCGGAGAATTTATTCTCTTGCTTAACGCCCTTCTCTGAGACGTACGAGCTCAGGGGTTATATATTGATGGATATCAAACGCATGGAGTGAATTGCCTGTGTGGCATGCCTAAGTGGCAATTGATCGAGGCTTCTGTTGAAAAGCAAAGTCTTGTGGTGATGATCAAAGCACAGCCTGTGTGGCACAGCTTTGTGTAACGTGAATTCGCGAGCCTCACACCCCGGTGGTGAACCAAAAACGGGAGACGGACCTCAGGGGGGACATGCGTTTTCTTTCTAGCTAGGGTGGTGTCAGTGACCTACCAGCCCTGACATTTATATACTTTTCACCTATGTAGTTGTTGCTGTTGCGAGGCGCCTCGGTTTGATCGGACGATCCGGGTCCGATGGAGTCATTCGTTGGCTCATTTACGCCCCAAAGGGCGGAGGAACGTATTGTTCAGGCATTATAATCCACATCGGTGGACCGGCCCTGACGATCCAAGGGGCAGTTGCGGCTGTTCCTGAGGGGCGGGCTAGAGCGTCTCGAATCGGTTGAGGACTATCTTTTGCCTCGGTTCACAGACGGAAATCCAATTTCCAAATACGTGACATTTGCGGTTTTATTTGTAAACCTATATATGGCGACATAGTGGCATGGGACGCTCATGTCACCTATGATTGATACTTATGATTTGAAGTTGTTTTATACACTATGCACTTATAATGGTATCAAATGATTTCTTTTAAACGTATCAAGCATTCTTGGCTATTATAAGGTAAAAACCCTATCCCCCGGCTTGCGTTGCATTGTGTGATAGGACCTGGGTCTTATAATAGCTTCATTTTTCTTTATTTAGCATTGCGCTGTTGTTTTATGCACTGGTATTCTTGGGAGGAAACCTGTTCCGTGTTATACGGCGTGGTCCCTTGATTTACCTAACTTTAAAACAAAGATTTATAACTGTTTTAGTTCTCACACCAGTCACATGACTGACCTGGAGTTTATTGTTTTAACCTAAACTCTGGGTGCCCCTATTTTCGACACGGGCAGCTAGTAGTTTTGGTTTTGCAGATTTATATTCACAGGATCCTGGTTTACAGCTGGAACGATATCCGGAAAGCTTTGTATCCGTATATCTCTTCTAGTTGTGTATTGTATTATTTTCCGCTGCTATGTATTTAAATGTAATTTAAATCTCTAATATTTCTATGTAATATTTATTTGTTTATACTCTGTATATTCTTGTAATCTGATGTATTGTTGTAATATACAATGAAATGTTCTTCCGTCTGCGTTCTGATTTGTCTTGTACTCAACGCTATCCGCGCTTTCCTTCACGGGGAAGTTCGGGTCGTGTCATCTTGGGTCGACCTACGGGTCGATCTGATCTTTACATAGGTCGACCTGGGTGTTGTTGTTGGATCTCGCTGTATAGCGTTTTGATTATGACAATTATACATGTTCATATATATATATATCAACTAACCTTGTTTCGCAGGAAAGAAAATCTCTACAACAGATTCAAGAGATCAAATTGAAGATCATATGTATTTAGAGTATGTTAGTGTTAGTATATATATTGTTAGAATCTTCCTTGGTGATACACACATACACGTACTTAATTTATAAATTTATTTACGAAAACATACACAGGATATGGGACTGTATCAGTCAACAGACATTTGTTTATTTCAAGTTAGACGTCTGTTTGCTGAAACAAAAATTATCTCTACCATTATATTCAGACATCTGACTTAAAATAAACAGATGTCTGTTTTGATTCCAAAATGTCCTATTTCTTTGCTTTTTGAATTTTATTTAAAAAGAGACATCTGAATACGAATAGACGCAACTATTCTATGAAGAGTCATAACTTTTAATTCATATCTCTTCTTTGAATCTCTTCACGAATGATTGCAACTATTTGATTGTTATAAATAGGAGTTCAAACAAATGTTTTCTTCGCTGATCCTGCTCTAATTCTTTCTGTCTTATCTATAGCATTCAGATTCCCAAAAGCACTCTATTTTCATATTTCTAAGATTTCAAATTATTTCCAATCTTCCATATTCTTTCATGAACTACAATATCATCATCAAGTAAAGAATATAGGATGGGTGTTTGTTAATTTGACATATCTATGTTATCAAGAACACAAATAGTCAACAAATTTACTATATTGTCGAAGACCTCTTCAGCAATTGAGGCAAGAAATCACATTCGGTTGTTCGTGTATTTTTATTGATTGTAAACCTGTTCCTCCGGCTGAAGTGAGGGTTGTTAGTAGTGAAATTCCAGAAGGGAGTCTAGGACTAGACGTAGAACGAAGGTTCGAACCAGTATAAATCTTGGTGTCACTTTTCTTATTACACATTATCCTGTTCGTACTCCATGTTATACGATCCTACTGCTGCATAGACCCTTTCAGTTGGTATCACCGTATCAGAGCGAGGGGTTCTAGAGATTGTAACAACATCCTAGAATAAATGGCAATAAAGAAATGTAGTCAAGGAATTAGAAATAGGAAGAGCAACAAAGCAGAATCAAAAGAACAATGTTTTATGGCTAAAGTCAGATCACAATCGATATGTTTAGATTCATTATATAAAGATCTTTTGTTAGACCAAGAAAAATTGTTAAAAGATTTTAGAACATTAAATAAACTTAATGCAGTTGTTTTAGCCAAGTCTAAAGACTGTAGGCAAGAAAATTCCAAATAAAATGACAGAAACAATGATCATTTAAAGGAAATCGATGTCTTACAAAATAAAAATACTTCTACAGAAGATTCTTTAAATAATTCTAGTTCTTTAATTTTGTCTCTTGAAAAAGAGAATAGAGATTTAATTAGAAAGTATTTAGAATTATGTGAATTTTTAAACGTTAATAATAATATTTTGTAAAAAGAAATTTATGACACAAAAGAAAAGTTTTAAAATTTACAATCGTCTTTAGAAAAAACAGAATCTCAAATTTGTCATCTTGAAAATGAGAATAATACTTTGAAAAGGAAGAATTTTGAATTAAATGCGGAAATTGATAGTTTAAAAAGTAGCAAAATTTCTTTTAAAAGTGGCAATCGTGACTTTGGAATCAAATTTGAAAAATGTAAAAGTATGCTCGCAAAATTTAATAAAGGTCAAAATGATTTAAATATGATTTTACCTAGTTTTAGACCTTTACACGGCAAAAGTGGTTTAGGACATAATAAAACTAATCATAGAAACAGTACTGGATATGCTTTTATGTACAATAAAATATCACTACTAGTACTAAAGCACAAGTAAATCCAAGATTCAATTTTATCAAAATTCGAATACTTTTATGACTAGAGATATTTATAATATATCTGGAAGTACGAAAGAGAATACCAATATAAATTATTTAAGTATTTCAGTTTCTGTAAATTGAAAAACAGAGAAAGATATATCGATGATTATTTTGATTCAGTAGTTAATTATGAAAAAATTATTTTTAAAGGTTCCATTAAACCCACTTGGGTATGGTTACCTTCCATTTAACCCCTGAAACCTGACGAAGGAAGTGGATACCAAAGTATTTATCAAATTTTTTGCATGTACACCACAACAATGAGGAGGTTATTCTAATATCTCTGAAATCTTTGGAAACAGAGCTCAAAACAAAAGAATAAATCAGAAAATATGTGGTCTTCTAGTTCTAATGATGAAGAAGTAGCGAACTCTAGCTCCAAGTGATGATGCTCCAAAAGATGGTGATTCGAGTATTGGTCCTAGCATGACGGCTACTGAAAGTTGGTATGCTTGGTATGGTTTTTATGGTATCTTTTGCATCGAACTCTTTTTATTCATATGGTTTGTAATATTTTTTGATACTTCAGTCTATTTGGCACAAAACTCTATTATGTGCCTACTATGGTGATGAATATATGGATGTTTGCATGTGAATACTTATGCTTATGTTATGGATGTTGTTTATTGTTTGTGTGTTTGTGTGTTTGTGCATATTCATGTGTATTGTTTACATAAGTTTCTCCTTTTTATCACTGACAAAAAGGAAGAAATATATGATAATATATGCATATTGACAGGGGGAGTTACATATATGGTTGTCATTATCAAAAGGGGGAGACCATTGAATATCCCTGTATAGCATTTTGATTATGACAATTATACATGTTCATAAATATATATAAAAAACTAACCTTATTTTGCAGGAAATAAAATCTCAACAACGGATTAAAGAGCTCAAATTGAAGATCATATGTATTTAGAGTCTGTTAGTGTTAGTATGTATATTGTTAAAATCTTCCTTGGTTGTACACGCATACACATATTTAATTTATAAATTTATTTACGAAAACATGCACAGGATATAGGCCTGTATCAGCAAACAGACATATGTTTATTCCAAGTTAGACGACTGTTTTCTGAAAACAAAATTATCTCTACCATAATATTCAGATGTCTGACTTAAAATAAACAGATGTCTGTTTTGACCTCGAAATGTCCTATTTCCTTGCCTTTTGAATTTTATTTAAAAATGGACATCTAAATACGAATAGACGCAACTATTCTATGAAGAGTCACAACTTTTAATTCATATCTTTTCTTTGAATCTCTTCACGAATGATTGCAACTATTTGATTGTTATATATAGGAGTTCAAACAAATGTTTTCTTCATTGAATCTTACTCTGGAAAGATTATAGGAAGGGTGTATATTAATTTGACATATCCGTGTTATCAATAACACAAATAGCCAACAAATTTATTGCATTGTCGAAGACCTCTTCAGCAATTGAGGGAAAAAATCACGCTCGGTTGTTCGTGTATTTGTATTGATTGTAAACCTGTTCCTCCGGCTGAAGTGAGGGTTGTTAGTAGTGAAATTTCAGAAGGGAGTCTGGGACTAGACATAGAACAAAGGTTCGAACCAGTATAAATCTTGGTGTCACTTTTACATACTACACATTATCCTGTTCATATTCCATATTATACGATCTTACCGCTGCATAGACCCTTTCAGTTGGTATCATCGTATTAGAGCAAGGGATTATAGGGATTGTAACAACATCCTAGAATATATGGCAATAAAGAAATATAGTCAAGGAATTAGAAATAGGAAGAGAAACAAAGCAGAATCAAAAGAACAATGTTTCATGGCTAAAGTTAGATCACAATCGGTATGTTTAGATTCATTATATAAAGATCTTTTGTTATACCAAGAAAAATTGTTAAAAGATTTTAAAATTTCAAATAAACTTAATGCAATTTTTTTAGCCAAATCTAAAGATTGTGAGCAAGAAAATTCCAAATTAAAAGATAAAAACAATGATCTTTTAAAGGAAATCGATGTTCCGCAAAATATAAATACTTCTATAGAAGGTTCTTTAAATAATTCTAGTTCTTTAGTTTTGTCTCTTGAAATAGAGAATGAAGCTTTAATTAGAAAGAATTTAGAATTATCTAAAAATGTGAGTTTTTAAAAGTTAATAATAATATTTTGCAAAAAAAAAAAGTTTGTGACACAGAAGAAAATTTTGAAAATTCACAATCGTTTTTAGATAATTCCGAATCACAAATTTGTCAACTTGAAAATGAGAATAGTACTTTGAAAAGGAAAAATTCTGAATTAAATAAAGAAATTGATAATGTAAAAAGTAGCAAAATTTCTTTTAAAAGTGTCAATCGTGACTTTGGAATCAAATTTGAAAATTGTACAAGTAAGTTTGTGAAATTTAACAAATGTCAAAATGATTTAAATGTGATTTTATCTAGTTCTAGACCTTTACACGACAAAAGTGGTTTAGGATATAATAAAACTAATCATAGAAATAGTACTAGATACGCTTTTATGTATAATAAAAATATCATTACTAGTACTAAAGCACAAGTAAATCCGAGATTCAATTTTTATCGAAATTTGAATACTTCTATGACTAGAGATATTTATAATAAATCTAGAAGTATGAAAGAGAATACCAATATAAATTATTTAAGTATTTGATTTCCTGTAAATTGGAAAAACAGGAAAAGATATATCAATGATTATTTTGATTCAGTGGTTAATAATGAAAATTTTATTTTTAAAGGTTCCAATAAACCCTCTTGGGTGTGGTTACCTTTTATTTAACCCTTGGACCCTGACGAAGGAAGTAGGTACCAAAGTATTTATCATATTTTTTGCAGGTACACCACAAAAATGAGGAGGTTATTCCAATATCTCTGAAATCTTTGGAAACAGAGCTCAAAACAAAAGAATAAATCAGAAAATCTACGGTCTTCAGTTCTAATGATGAAGAAGTAGCGAACTCTAGCTCCGGAGATGATGCTCCAAAAGATGGTGATACGAGTGTTGGTCCTAGTATGATGGCTACGGAAAGCTTGGTATGATTTTTATGGTATCTTTTGCATTAAATTCTTTTTATTCGTATGGTTTGTAATATTTTTTGATACTTCAGTCTATTTGGCACAAAACTTTATTATGTGCTTGCTATGGTGCTGAACATATGGATGTCTGCATGTGAATACTAATGCTTATGTGATGGATGTTGTTTATTGTTTGTGTGTTTGTGCATATTCATGTGTATTGTTTACATAAGTATCTCCTTTTTGTCAAGGATAAAGGGGGAGAGATATATGATAATATATGCATATTAACAGGGGGAGTTACAAATATTGTTGTCATTATCAAAAAGGGGGAGAATGTTGGATCTCGTTGTATAGCATTTTGATTATGGAAAATATACATGTTCATATGTGTGTGTGTGTATATATATATATTAACTAACCTTGTTTTGCAGGAAATAAAATCTCAACAAAAGTTTCAAGAGCTCAAATTGAAGATCATATGTATTTAGAGTCTGTTAGTGTTAGTATATATATATTTTTAAAATCTTCCTTGGTGATACATACAAACACGTGTTTAATTTAAAATTATAATTATGAAAACATGCACAGGATATAGGCCTGTATCAGTAAATAGACGTTTGTTTATTTCAAGTCAGACGTTTGTTTGCTGAAAGAAAAATTATCTCTACCATAATATTCAGACGTCTGACTTAAAATAAACAGACTTCTGTTTTGACCCCGAAATGGTCTATTTCTTTGCTATTTGAATTTTATTTAAAGAAAACATCTAAAATTTTAATTCAGACATCTGAATACGAACAGGTGCAACTATTCTATGAAGAATCACAACTTTTAATTCATATCTCTTCTTTGAATCTTTTCACGAATGATTGAAACTATTTGATTGTTATAAATAGGAGTTCAAACAAATGTTTTCTTCACCGATCCTGCTCTAATTCTTTCTATCTTATCTATAGCATTCAGATTCACAAAAGCACTCTATTTTCATATTTCTAAGATTTCAAATTATTTCCAATCTTCCATATTCTTTCATGAAATACACTATCATCATCAAGTAAAGATTATAGGAAGGGTGTATATTAATTTGACATATCCGTGTTATCAAGAACACAATTAGTCAACAATTTACTGTATTCTAGAAGACCTCTTCAGAAGTTGAGGTAAGAAATTATGTTCGGTTGTTTGGGTAGTTGTATTGATTGTAAACCTATTCCTCCGGGTGAAGTAAGGGTTGTTAATAGTGAAATTACATAAGGAAGTCTGGGACTGGACGTAGAACGAAGGTTCGAACTAGTATAAATCTTGGTGCCACTTTTGCTTACTGCACATTATCCTGTTCATATTCCATATTATATGATCCTACCGCTGCATAGATTCTTTCAGTTGTGGCGGTCAGGCCCTACAGGCTTTCTTCGGACATGTACATTTTTAAATTGTATTCCAAACTATGGTTATTAATGCTAATTTCTTGATTTAATTCCTTTTACTGTACGCGTTTATTTTGAAATTTAAATGAGCATTATTTCTGAAAGTAATACATATTAATTTCTAGGTAACGTTATATTTGTTAGTATGTTAACGTTAATTTATTTCCGTTATTTCCTAATTCAATTCCATTTATGATACACATTAACTTTTCAAATATAAACGTGCATTACTTATGTAATTTAAACTTGTATATATATTTATCTAAAATAAATATTTATATGCACATTTATATGTGTGTTACCATTTGTGAATTAATTCTTTAATAATGTTATATTACATTTATTAATTTATAATGTTAGCATTTAATAAATCACCATTAACGATTTTATCACGTTACATTTATACAATGTTAACTTTTTATATTATTCTCTTTTATTCTGCACATTCGAGTTTTCAAATTCAAATATGCATTATTTCTATAATTCACACGTTTATATATTTATAATATATACATATATATATATATATATGTGTGTGTGTGTGTGTGTGTGTGTGTGTGTGTGTGTGTGTTTGTTTACATACACAATTATTTTCCGACAAAGAACTTCAAACATCAATAACTTTTACGTACAAACTCCGTTCGGAACATAATATATATGTAAATTGATTAGAAACTTGCCATGAGCACAATGGTGTAAGTCTCTAGGCTGAATTACGACAATTCATAAATATGTTTATTTTCACTATATATCGTTATTTCATTATTTTATTATATAAAAATAGAGGGTGTTACAACAAGCACCAAGGAGTAATGCAAGCTCTAAAGTCTGTTAAGGCTTGTAGACCCAAGAAGACACTTTATGGAGATCATATGCCTAGTACAACGAATGAGATGATGTGTACTCTTTTGCGATTCCCTTCTCCCAATTCCATCGGTTTCTCGACCATTCCTACGGGCTCGTTGGTGGTCCTATTGAATCCATGTATCTGTGTTGTACATGGCTTTAGATCCTTGGCCTTAAGCATCATTTATTCATATCCCCTCTTAAACAATATATTTACTAAACTCACACAATCCACCGGGAACTTCCGTATAGTTCCACGATCGACTAAGGCCGATATAACGAGCAGAAAAATAGTCGAGGCCTCCACCCCGTCTACATTTTTTCCCTTGAAGACAACTTCATCGTTTATCGTCCTCTTTTGCTTCGTTGGAGAAGATTATTCGACAACATGGCACTCCTCATACTCAATGTGCTTAACCACGTTTACATTTTCCTCCGTTGACCTCCAACTTCTGTTGGCTGAATGTGTCTCGCTAACGATGGTGTTAATCACGATATCATTTTTTGTTATGTAGTAGCTTTTGGTGCTACATGACCTTGGAAATTCTAATATGATGTTCCCTGTCCCCCCACCACTAGGGACAACCTGTGTACTCGTCAAGAATTCTTTCTCGAATCAACTTCTCAAACAATGTCCCTCAGATGATGATACTTATTCATTGAGTAGTCGTACATCTCATAAACCACGTCCCTCTTCCAATTCCTCTCGTCCTCTTCTTTCTTCAAGAACTAAGCCGCCATATCATAAATTGTTCCAAAGTCAATGTGGGCTTCTTAGTTAACCATTCTCCAAACTTCTAGTTGGGGTTGACACACTCAATCATCGCTATTAACATAGCCTCATCGGTAGGATTGCTTACTTCCATGACTATAATGTTGAACCATCCTAAAAAGTCTTTATGTGACTCCCTTGGCGCATGATGTATTCAAGGTAGCATCATTACATGCTTCAAGTGAGTCACGTGAATGCAAAACTAGTTTAGAAAATTCCTCCCTAACTCTTCAAATGAGGAAACAAGATTCAGTGGCAGCTTTCCGAACTAGTTCGAGTCCGTTTTCATATTTTATTTATTGAAAATGGAGTTCATATGAAATTTTTTACAAATAAATCAATTTGTACAAAAATAGTATACATACAGCATTTGAAATTCAAACCGTAAATATAAAACTGAAATAAAAATAAGTACCTATGACATAATGGAATATTCCTTTTATATTCCAAACCTGTGTATATATGTATAAATAAGAGAGGACAAGAATCATAAGAAAATGAAAAATCAACATTAATAACGTATTAGAATAAAATCCATCGACTAAAAGAAACAAATTCTCCACGCCAGATCCTTAAGGGGGGTCGACCGCCTCCACTTAAAGGGGGTTGACCGCCCTCCTAGGGAGGGTGTTGATTACCCTTAAGGAAAATGGGTGGGTGGAGGATGGCTTGAGTTTAGGTTTTTATATACTTTTGTGGGAATGAACCATTGAGATTCTACAAAACGAACCTGACAGTCCACACACACTTCAACAAGTATAAATAAGGCCTTAGCCTCCTCCCCAAACCCTAAATTCTCTTCCAAACTCTGCCTCCATTCGGTTTCTCTTCCATTCTATCTAAATTTCAGAATTAGTTCAGGTTAGTTTCTTCTTCGGTCT
Source organism: Allium sativum (assembly GCA_030737875.1). Classification (NCBI taxonomy): domain Eukaryota; kingdom Viridiplantae; phylum Streptophyta; class Magnoliopsida; order Asparagales; family Amaryllidaceae; genus Allium; species Allium sativum. The sequence continues at coordinate 957,493,880 of CM060909.1, forward strand.
AGCCTATTTTCTATCTTTCAATTCTAATTTCTTCATAGAATCTGGAGTTAGATTTACATGTATATAAGATTCTAACTTGATTCTTATATGTATACATATAATACTTTAGATGAATATTTGGAGCACCCATTTTAAAGGCTACAATCCATAGTTTTGTTCTACGTAGTTTCCTTCTTCTCATAATTCTATGAGTGAGAGTTATTTAATTATTTTCTGTAATTGTTACTGTAGAAATGGATTGTTATGCCTATATAGAATAGGGATTCTTGTGAAAATAAAATCCATATAAATCCTCCAAATATATAAATAATATATAAAATGATCCATCTTATGTTAATTTGGATTTTGGATGTAAGAAAAGAGTAGGTTTTTGGGTGTTGCGTGATTTTATCGTTTCGTCTGATTTATTTTCTTTTTCATTTATTGAAATCTATTTTATAATAAAGCATAAAATTAGGTATTTTAATTTATATACGTTTAAACCTCTATTCTTTTATAAAACAGACGATTTAAATGTAATAAGACACATATTACCAAAATCATAGTTTTATGTAAACATATTATATGAAAGTAAAGTTGTACTAGAAGGAAATTACATATTATTGTTGTATTACACCTTGTTCTTTTCTTTTATTATTTAAATAACAATAAGAACCTAAGTTGCAAGTTATTTTGTTTGTGTTCCATTATATCCTTATTATTGCTTCAAATGTGGAACGAATATTATATGTTATGTTGAGAAAATTTAGGAATATAACTTGTAAACCTTGATTTTTAGATAGACATTTCTATGTTTAGATCGTTTCCTTTATGTGAGCTACAAAGTACACTCTTATATATATATATATATATATATATATATATATATATATATATATGTATGTATGTATGTATGTATGTATGTATGTATATATCACAAATAACGTAATTAACGTATCATAAGTGAGTATTAAATGTGTTTAATTAAGAATTCGAATTTAAAATCTCCTCATAGGAAATTTGTGCGTGTATGAGTATTAATGGCTTTTTAGTAAAATTAATGACATGTGACACAAGGTTTGACTCATACGTATAGCAGAAGCCAGCTCATAACCGACCAGCATATCCAGCACCTACAAGAATTTAGATTAATGCAAGTGTCTTGCGCTATGAGTCATTATAATAAATGCATAAGCTAAGTTAAGTCCTACTTGTAATTGAAGTCTGCCCGGACCGACCAACAAATCCAGCAACTATAAGAAGTCGGTTTAATGTGAGATGTCTAGTATAACAAATACTTGTGTAAAGTAGGCCTGCCTCGAGAAGGTATTGAGTGGATGACCTACATTATTTGGATATTAAGTTGTTAGGACTAGGTCCATTCTTAAGGTTCACTCCTTGGTTTAAGACTAAAGTCATGGGACCCGCCCTTATTAGGTATTAAGTGGTCACTGAGTCTGCCTTTCTCTGATAAATTTATAAGGTATTAAATAGTCTTAAATAAAAAGATAAACATATGAGTTGGGTGGCTCTCCGAGAATTATCCACTTCTTATCCATGGGCTATGCGAGGGCATACCTAGGAATGAGCTTATAAGAGTTATAAAGAGCATGCAAGAGGGACCATCCGTCTAAGGGAATTATTAAGTGATTAGGAGTTCACCCATAATGTCAGTTAAATAGTAATGCAAGGGTTCACCGGAGGGGTTATAATGGTGGTGAATGTCTACCAGCATCCGGTATTAAGTGGTAGATTACTACTCTCACATTATAATTAAGATAATATTTGATCGATGTCTTAAGTGACTGTAGTTTTCCATAGGGTATAAAGTGATCGTATGGAATCCACCCATAATTATATATATATAATGACCTTAAGTGACTGAATGATAGTCCACCTCATATGGTATTAAGTGAACGTAGGAATCCTCCTTTATATATATAATGACTTTAAGTAACCATAGGATAGTTCGCCTATTTGATGTATGTGTATGTAATATTTAAATCATGTGTTGAATTCTCCTAGACACAACTTGATGAATCTATACTGCCAGTTATAGAAAATAGATTTCCTTTAAACTTAAATGATTTTCATTCGAGAGAACATGTTGTTTTGACCCCTCTCTCCTCTACTTAACAACACGGGTTAGTAGGTGTAGGTGCTTGATTGAGGATACCATGAAGTCAGGAGCTTGGGGACGAAGATTTTATTATAGTCTATTATGTTTACTATGTTTAGTAGTTGATTGTATTTATAGGATATTATTGATGTACCGTATTTATAACATTTGAATCTATGATGTAATTGATATTGTTATGGTTTTTATGAAATTATACATCTATTTTAGTTATTATATTTTGTCTTATCCGGTGTGAGGTTCTGATTTTGTTTTAGTCTGCCTCTGTTATTTATGTCTTATAGAAACCAACGACTTGCTTAGAATAACTCTAAGTTCCGATGGACCTTTTTTGGGTTGCGATTTAGACCATTCTAGGCAGTTTATTACAATTTGCCTGATCATGGCTGTCATATCCGGAGATTATATTATGGATTGATGCACTGTGTCCGTTCCATGCCTAAACCTATTGGTCTCCATCTTTTCTGGTAATGTTACTTGTGCTATAGTGTGGACAACACTTCTTAGGCCCTTAGCGACTCGGTCGGTCATAGGACATGAGATGAAGAGTGTGGTAACATGAGAGGGTCCACCGGTGTCGTGATCAAAGGTAAGAAGTCCAAAGTTCAGGCTAAGGTATACAACCAAAATTGGGTCGGCTGCCCTAGATCGACCTGGCCAAACCGTCTCGGGTCGGTCTTGACCCAAGTATCCACGGTAACATTTCCATCTTCATTCACATATATTCTGCGACGTGATCCCCCACGACTCCCCTCCGACAACGATAAACCTTCTAATTCGTAGGATAGTGGGTTAGGAGATCGCCTCCTCTGTTCATTCCACTCTTTGTTCATCTGATTAACTTATGACCTCAACTCTTAGTTATCTAGGATTTGCTGGTTCAAAGCTTCATGAGTCGCCTCCAACTTTCTCATCGTGGACATCAAGTCATCATGAGTGACAACATTTTCTGATGGTGTCGCTGCAACCGTGGTGGAGTCCACTACATTTCCATAACTACCTTATTGTTCATTTGCATCATCCTGCGCCTTGTGTGTAGCCCTTGAAGTGGTTGCTCCTTTTTTTGCAGCCATTGCCAACGTTCAATTTAGTCTAGAAATGCAAAAACGAATTGGAAGATGTGAATTTCGATCTTCCCAACAGACTCAATGATCCGCTTGTTGATAAAAAGATCTTGATGCTGAGAATTATTGTTCTTAGTGGAAGCACTAAAAATGTTTACGTCGAAATTGGTACCAACACCCTCGAACAAGTCTAGGAAGCAATTAAATGAAGAAATAATAAATGAAAAAAAGTATAAAAAAAGCAGCGCAATAAAAATCTGTAGAGGTTCGACAATGATAAGCCTACGTCCATTCTCTTTTTGTTTTTTGAGGATTACAAGATTTCAGGTCGTACTCACTTTGGTTACAATATCAATAATGAAGGAAAATACAAATAGAGCCAAAAAGATCCTAAGCTCTTTAATGCAACTCGTATTCATAGAAGAAAGCATGTTCAGATTGACTGAAAAATATAATTGAGAAACTAAGAGTCGTGGGAAGACCATCTCTGGAGAGTTTGGGCTAGATCGCCCAAGTTTTGGGTTTTAGATCAATGTTGATTCGGATTTACCTAAACTAGGGTGATTCGACCAGGAATTGTTTTATAACTTTGAACTCTCAACTGATTCTAACACTTAGATGTCACATTGAACTGAGAGATCTTCACTAGGGAGACCAATATAGAGCTGAAGGAGTCCAAACGTGCCTGATTGATTCTAGGTATGTGACGCCATGACTAAGTTGGACGATCCGATGATAGACTTGATCGATCCATAGTGTTATGTAACGACGGTCGAAACATGTTATGTAACGACGGTCGGAACAAATCCCCCTTCCTTGCAAGCATATGAGCTGGCACACAACTCCCATATAACAAAAGGAATCTCTGATGTTATGTGCATACCAGCTCATATTTGTACACAATTCCTTCAATATATTCCATGATGTGGGACTATTGTATTCAAACCATCATTCCTCCTTAACAACATGTGAGGTAATCCTAACAAAACAAAGCCCTCCTTCCTTCCAATATAGGGCGTGCGCATATGAGTTGGCACACACATCCATATAACAAAAGAAATCTCTGTTGTTACGTGCCTACCAACTCATATTTGTACATGCCTCTTGTAAGTTATTTCATGATGTGGGACTTTATATTCAAACCATCATTCCTCTTTAACAACATGCGAGACAATCCTAACACATAGTAATCGCGGTCCAAGTGGCCTTAGCCGACTTGAGACATATGAAGTCTATGTTGTCTATAAGTTTGACTTTTGACTTACCTTCATGTCATTTTTTTAAGTCTCAAATAGTCGAGTTCAAAGGTCGGGTAGCACCTTGTAAGTTTACACTTGGCTTTTATCTGTCGATATCTCCATGTTTTACGAATTCTACAGGTGTTGTATAAGATTAAATTCGAACTCGTACAAAATAAAGGTAAAAGAAGATAAAGAACGATGTTTAAGCATTAGAGATACTTGCAGCATCAATGGTGAAAAGAAAAAGGAAAAAAGTTAAAGAGCATCATGATTTCATGCAAGAAGTGGCCATACATGAAATTCATAAGGGAAACCCTAAATTCAAAAAAGAAAAGTGGACAACTTAATTGACTAAACTAACCGATCTTATACCGGTTTGAGTAATAGAAAAGGGCAACTAGAAAAATATGCTTATACTTAAAAAAAACTTAAATAAAAGTACATTCAATAACTAAACATAAAATATAGGCATAGACGGAAATTCTGATCATTAAATCATCTTTAATTTGTACCGCATTAGAAAGGAGACAAAAATTCAATAATCATAATTGTTGTGTTTAATTTTGAGTCCCACAGTTGCACTATTTGTTTTTAACACTACAATGGTTAATATTCTAAGTAAAATTTTGCTCAACATAAGTAGTCATACATTCAGCAAAAATATTTATCACACGATGTTATTAATTATCATTTTGGCAAGCGCCCCAACTAAAAATGCTTCTTAAATAGCCTTAGTTAAGCACTTTGTTACATTTAGTTGGTAAATACCAATTATCATTTGCTATTAATTTGTAATTTTAACTTCTAACGCTTCGCCGCTAACATAAATTTGAGTTTTCATAAACAAGCAGTCATATTTAATTTCAAACGCAATGGCAGAATGATCTTTTAACTAATCAGGCACCCGTAAAATTCATTAAACACTTAAAAAAAGAATGGAGACACCCTTAGGTAGCGCACCCTTAATGATGATCTACTTTTTCGTATACCCCTTCCCCATAAAATAAAAACAGATATATCATTTTCATCAATTATACCCCTTCCTGTTAAAAAACTTTTGGATGCGAATAGTAACATATCCGCAACCGCATTTGCATCCGAAAACTTTTTTGGATATTGGATATTCGCATCCGCGGATATAGACAGATATCAGATAATTATCCGTTCCCCCAACGTTCGACAAATGAAGGAATATAAATGGAAAATTTTAGTTTAATATAATTTTTTTCAGTATAATTAATTATTAAAGTACTGAATATAAATGAATATGGTAATAATAAATACTTCCAGCTTAACAAAATACTAAATTATTATTTTTCATTACGGTCCGAATGTATAATCTATTACTTAAACAAGAAAACAGGAAATCCATACTGTTTACGTGGCAACATACAATCCCAGTGCTGTTAAAGGACGACTGTTCACGCGCTCTTTCTTTTTTACAACTCCTCGAACTGGTAACTTTTCCTTTTCCCCCAATCCTTGAGAAAAAAACAGTTTCTCCTCTTCAACCCACCACCTCATTCCTCCCTTCTTCCCCAAATTATCTCAAACTTGGTCCTCAATTAATGTCGCCAACGCTGCTAACCATCATAGCGCATACCAGTGGCGGAGCCAGCAAACTACTCTAGGTAGGGCGTATTTATTATACAAAAAAAAAAAAAAAAAAAAAAAAAAACTGCAACATAATACCTGACAGTGCCGAGTCTTTCATTCTTCATGCAGGAGAACACATAGAAGTTTTCCAGCTCAAAAATAACTGAAAAATTATTGTGTAAATAATTTAGACAAACATAGCTAGACAGAAAACTTAGTGCCCAACTAAATGGAGATAATGTACAGATTTAATGTAAGAAGTTCTTGCATCATTCAATCAACTCAGTGCACAACTAAATGGAGATAATGTACAGACTTGTTTACCTACAGATAGTTATAAATATTCCTATCATATAATTACAAACTTCATAAACAATATTAATCCCAAATGCTAACTGCATATTATATATTACATTATGAACAAAATGGTATTGATTTTGCCAAAATAAAGATGATGACTTGGGGTTACTGCGAAATATTTCTTACTTGGGAAATATTTCTTACTTGGGAATTCAACCAAATACTTTATGTGCATTAGTTATTTTGCTTACTTGGGGTTACTGCGAAATATTTCTTCATATCGAAGTGAATCAATGCACTGCAGTTTTTTGTCCGTCAACTAACAGTAACCTGCAAAGTTCAAATAAAACATATGAAATCAAACTGAAAATCAAAATATGTTTGTAATTGATAATTGGTTAGAACTTAAAATTTAGAAATTTGGGGAAAACCATTAATCAAGCAAAATGTTTGCATATTAATAATACTATAATCAAAAGCAGAAACTTATATATAGATTAGAGGTTTGGACAATTGAATTATGGAGACTTGCGGCTGCGGTTTCTAAACTTCCAGAAAAACAGAAAGAATAAAATGGTCTGAAGGAAACCTGCTACTTCCATATTGCAGGAGGATGGGAACAAGCAACGTAGGAAAAGTCAAAAAGCACATAGGGCATTTTTAATTCTTTTAGGTAGGGCCGAAACATTGTTTAGTCATATTTTATGAAGTAAAATCAAAAGTTGAGGTAGGGCCTTGGCCCTATGTGGGTTGGAGCTGCATCCGCCCCTGGCGCATACAGACCACCGTAAACTGCTTTCCGCGAACTACTCCTCCCACTTCCTGATCCAACACGGTATAATCAGATGCACTACCGTTATACATCGTCGCCACCTCCTACCCAACAACGTCAGTCGGATAGTATCCATCTCCAGCAAACTTCACTTCATTCGCCCTCCACCCCGATTAACACGAATCTTTCAACACTTTGTGAATCCATCAGACATCCACTGAAGGTGGCCACTCACTGAAATTGCACTGATCTGGCTCTAAATGCCGTCAATTTCACTACACCAAAGGTTTGCACCCCACCAACTACAATCTACGACTGGGATCTACCAAGCAGGATCCCGCAACGAAGGTGTTTATGGGGAGAATTCGATATCCATGAAATGAGTAAGCCTTGCAAATCATGTTTGATTACAAGTTTTGAACAGTATGCTTAGAAAACCTACGGGGAATGAGCAAAATATATTATGGGTTGTGTGATACTGTTGTTAGCGGATCTTGAATATGATATCTAATACTATGTCATGAGAAAATTTGAAAAACTTTTTATAATCTACAAATCCACGACCATTTGAACGGAAATCATTATCAGATTTCTCGATTCACATTTGTTAGCGCGATCTGGAGTCTATATGGTTTGGTGATTACCCGTTTATAACTCCGCAATACTTCAAAATGATATTCTTTGGGCGTGCTTGATGTTGATTGGCACAACATCGATTTAATCTTCAGTGCCCACTGCATGGATTAGTTTACTGCCTTATTCTGGCATATGGAATTAGTGTCTGATTATTGGTTTAATGGATGGTATTCACAAACAAAATCATGGGATATGTACATTAAATTATCATGAAATTCAATTACTTTAATTGTCATAGCATGAAGAACTAGCTTTACAGGCATGTAAGATACATTGCAGGATAGTTGAATGCAAAACTTTGCATTACATTATAATACACTAATAACTTTTGGTGGGGTTAGCATGAACAACTAGCTTGATAGAAAATAAGATGGCAGCACAATACATTGCAGGGCAGTTAAACACAATAGTGGAAATGAGGTTATCATGTTTACACACATAGACATATGTGTGCGTATGTTATATTTTCATTTAAGCATGACGACTAGCCACAAATGCATGGTAGTTCAATCAACGTAATATATAGATCACTTCATTATCTTTTGGAAAATGACTTTCTTTCTACCTTATACAGTAGAGAATAACAATTGAGGTTGCATACTTTATGTATTTCAACAAATAACAAGAATTATGTAGATCTAAACCGATTTTCATTGTATATCTACTCATTTTTGAGGATATGTAAAGCATAGTGCACATTCCTTTAAGCTGATGTTCAAAAGATATTGGCAATGGAGGTTTGTCAAAGCAGGAGTTAATGAAATGACCACACTACAGAGGTTCGTCATACAGGTACAAGTTTATTACAAGCTTTTATATACTGGCCCAATAATTTGGTTAATTCTGTTGTGTAGCTTCAGAACAATACTTGCATTTTTTATCGGAAATATTGTATAATGCTTGGTTAATTATCTCACAATTGCATTTCTCTGTTATAAATAACAGAATTGAGATATAGAACAGGCTGCAATATGCAAAGCTCCACTTCATTCTCACGAGAAGTAAAATTTCCATTCTATCACTGTATTATGATACTTAAAATTATTTCACCGCATAAAACTTCAACTGTATGATGCAGGTACCATAACCTGAAGAGTGATCACAATGGAGGAAGTCCACTATAATCATACATCACGAATCATCAATACACCATGAAAGTTCGGTCCTTAAGTTTCTTAAAATTATATAATTTACATATTTCCTAATGAAAACTGTAGAAGCTAAAATCTTGAAGTTATGTTTCCAAATGCAGACAGACGTGCTAACATGAGAAAAGATGAAATCCTATACTTGCTCAAAATCACTTAAATTACCATAGAAGATGCAACCAGGTTTGAATTGCTATACTTAAATCTATTATATTTTAACATTCGTGCTACATAAACCTACCATACAAATCCAATCAGTTTTTTTACATTTGTGCATGTACTTCATTATAAACTAATGTTCTGATTCTTATGCTTTCATGCTTTTATTTTTTATCCATAGGGTAATTACAACCTCAATGATTATTCCGGACACTTTTCCTGATAATATACAAGCTATGATGATGGATTTATCGAGTTATTACTATATCTGTGTAAGCATTCCAATATATATATGTGCTTTTCTAATTTCAATATTCTTTTCAATCTTGATGCCATCATTAACTTTTGAATTTTATACTTGCAAGTTAGCTAGAGTTGAATTTTATATTATTTTTGCAGTCTTTTTTTATATTGGTTTTACCCATACTTAGGTAAACTTAATATTGGTTTTCCTTTTTACTATCACTGCTAAACTTCAAACCATAACACTGCTGTGCACCTACATGTTCTATTGAAGTAGCTACAGCACGTTGAAGCATGAAACAGTATAATTACAACCTTCAAGGCTTGGGTTTCTTGATCAGAAACATTAAAAACTATTGTACGTACCCAATTGCTTTTTAACATGTTAATAGTTATCTTTCGGTGACAGTTCGAAGAATGAGAGATTCATACACAATATTCATGTTTTTAACGCAGTATTCTCACTGTTGAAAAGAATACTATATTAAAAATTACATTGTTAACAGCTCATTTTGAAACTTTGTTGCATTTTTTCACTTAAATGTCAACATATAACCTCTTATTTTCTCTGACAATTTTATTAACCTCAACTCAAAATGGTTCTAATACTTATTTAGCTAACGGGCTTTTTCACATGAAATATGTATGTGCGGAACATGTACATATGAAATAAGTCAAAGGATGATATCCCTCATGCTTTCGAAATGGCTTAGTAAGCTTGGTTTATGTTTCAACGTGGAAAAAAGGGAAGTAAAAATACTTACGGTGTTGGTATTTTGTATAATTTCCTGCTTTTAAAATCAAATTATATTTTATGATGTTCAAATATGAAAGAAAATCGGTTTCTAAGAAGATCAACGGAAACTACCACTATGACTGTAAATTTTGTATGAATGTCCGATGTCCGTGATCGAAATATGTCCTTATGAGTACCGTACGTTTTTCATTTCGAACATGAGTTGTGACAAAAAAATTTGATTCCACGTACTTTCCCGCTGAACCACATTTCTGACTAGGCCTGTTATGGTAACGATAAATTTACCATTTCCAGTCGATTAATAATCATTTTTTTGTAAACGGTATACTAGTTATGGTAAGATAAATTTACCATTTTTAACATTAAATTACTGATAACTTTTCTTCAATATCAGCGTTAACGATCATTTTACCAATCAATTTAAAACATTTGTATATTCATCTGGCATGCTTTTGTAACATGTATTTAAAGCCAAATAAATGATTAAATTTAGTTCAAAAATAAGGTGAAATGATTCCAGGTGCACTTATTTTTCTTCCTCATTCTTTTTACTAACTAACACTAAATATAGTATAATAAAGATGCAATATATAAAAAAAACATATCAAGTTACAAACAATGATTGACAAACGGGAATTTACCATTATTAGTATAACGGTTACCAGATTATCGGTATACCGATCGATCGGTAACGGTAATAAATTTTGACTTACAAGTAAAAACGGTATGGTAACGATATTTGCTAAATGGTAACGGTAACCATTACCATAACAGCCTTAGGTCTGACCATATGTTCGAATAGTACAAATTTAAAATAACAAGTTCATAGTACAATTTTTTTTCAAACCAAGTTAAAAACAGATTGGTTCAATACCAAACACTTCTTTTGGATGTCTTGCTACATTCTGAATCAGAGTTTGAGCATTACACTTCTTTTGGACGTCTTACTACATTTTGTACGCTGTAATATGTAAATTTCTAAACTTAACCAGTACGTCGCAATTACGTTTACTAACTATGCAAGTTGTCTCTTCTTGGTCACTGCATGCTAATTCCCCTTCTATGCAGTTTTAATTTCTGTTTTTAGAATGCCTCATTAAATACTAAATTTTTGATAATTTCCTCGACAACATTAATATACTGGCTTTCCTCAATATATATCCATCTATTGTTTGATTTAACCCATGTGCGAAGCCTATTTATTAGTCCTGCTTTACAGTATGTCAGTACATTGTAGCACACACCATCTTTAAGAGTAATTGTGTCGAATACCAATTGCTCTACAATAATATAGGTTTGACACAGGCCCGACCCAGAGGATAGTCTACCAAGCCCTCGGGCTAGGGCAACAAAAACTAATTTTATTCCTACATACGCCTATCAGGTTATACCCAACTTTATGTTTCTGCTACTTCAAAACGTACTGAATATCACACTACATACCATGTTCGCATTAAAACTATTGGTTTTAACGACCTAGGACAGTTGCATGTTTTTTTTAACAAATGCTGACTGTAGGACAACAGCTGACAGGCGTGGTAATGAATTGCTTCATGACTGCCGTGACCATAATATACAAATTCCATCGGCAATTTACATATGACTTAAAAAATGACAGCAATTTTTCCATGCGCTACGACAATATTACTACAGCGCTATTAACCTTATCCTTTGAAATTGGGTACTTATACCGCACAAAGTTGGCAAAAATGATAATATAGCAGTGTTGTTAATATGTTACTCATGTAATTACTTCATCATTTGATCTGCTATACCCATCACTTTCTCCATTAAACCACTTTTACTCAATTTTGATGGTCGTTTGAGAGACAACCATGCTGCTTCTTATTTCAACTTTAGTACGTTATCAATTATCTACCCGTCATTTCTATGAGTACCATATGTTTCATATTACTCTTTTGGCAACAAGTATATGAACATATTTTATATGATCTACACTTTATATAAGGTTGGAATATTCTGTAACCAGTGTCTGATATCTTTATATTGGTATTATCAATAAGATACAATACTGAGATATCTTTGAATGAATATCCACCAAGATAATATGGTCTGTGTTTTGTACTGTTTTTGACTCCCAGTACTACGTGATATTTCCACAGGGAATGATGTTGTAATGATTCTTATTCCCATATATACCTCATCAATCTATTTTACATTGTTACTTAATATGCATCGACAATGAAGTCAAAATTTGCATATATTGATTGCCATGTAAGCTCAGTACATCCTGCTCACATGATCTACGTACACGAGTGCATCCCTGCTCACATGATCTACGTGCATGAGTACATTACATGCTGGACAGATACACTTGAAGTGGGCATATGTCGCACTCATGCTAATCCAATTAGGCAGTTTGTCGACAACCTGCAGTTATTCTACAGTAACTTAAGTACCAACAACAAGCGTTAACCGTCCAATTATACCACTTCTTTATTTAACAAAATATACGGTATGATGACTTAGCAACACTGGATCGAATTTTCGGTGTTCTCATGGACCAAACCAATCACAGCCCCCTGATTTTCTCCATTTTGCAGTTAAACCCCCGAAAGAATGTGGGTTTAATTGCAAAATGGACAAATCAGGACGCCGTGATTGGTTGGGTCCATGAGAACGTGGGGTATTTGGTCCACAGGATTCGGTCTCCACTTATCAACATATGACCATGTCTGTACGCTACCGAAGCATCCACTTGAGAACAGCTACAGAACATGTACACACAAAATTACTCTCCCCTCCCCCCTCTACACCTACTACCTACACAACCCACCCACGTATAGATAGCACAAGGATAAACTGTGAAAAAAATGCCCGTTTGCGAAGCACGGGCCTCATTCTAGCTTTCTGGTATTTCATATCCGCATGATATTACTCCGGATGTGGATGCAGCATGCAGAGGTGGATGGATTTGGAATTAACGGTCTATATTCAGTAACCGCAATGCTCTGAAAAACATCAGATTGAGAAAATCAAACCTACCGACATGGAAGTAGGGAAGGAAAATAAAAACAAATCCCCAGAGAAACACATAAAAGGCGAAATCATACCATACGACAATTATGTCAAGGCCATTTCCCCATAATGTAGCAATTAAGACTGAAAACCAAACTAAATTTGAAATTACTTTTACCGTTCATATCTCTTACATTAATCTTTTCCTTTTGTATTTTCGAGTATCAGTAAGTGGGATTCAAAAGTTCGCAACATAGACTTAGTCAAACTCAGTTTATCTAACTTTTTTCTTCATTCCCTTTTTTTAACCATAACAAGCATATAAGACATGTGTTGCACACGTAATATTATAAAAATAATATTTATATTTTAATTATTGTTGAAAACAACATTATATTATGCAATATCAGGTAAAAGTGATTTATAAATTAAAATAACATGTAACGCTTACATGTACATGATTCAACCCTTAGTATCTAAGCCTCTCAAAGGCAAATAAATGTTCCAAACCTTAGAAAACGTTAAGGTAGATGATAAGGGCATGACTGCCCCGCACGTGCCCCACACACATGCATTAAATTGTTATTTTTAACGATATATAATTAAACAAACAAATACTACATAATTGAAACATGATTTTGATAATACTGTTCTAAAGTTCTGAAAACACAGCATCCATTAGGACAATCTCAACAACGATTTGCAACATTCAACATCTCCCTTCCTAACTATCCACTAATTTTATAATCATCTTACAGCCAATGTCACAAAAAAAATAACAAAACAAAACAAAAAACAAAAAAAACCTTTGTAACTATCCACTAGTTTAAAATATTTTGAATTCATGTTTAACTTAACTAGTTTTTTATAAAGATTAAGACGTAAAATAGCAGGAGAAGATTTAAAAGAACTTTGCAATTGTGGATAAGAAAAACATCTTATGGCCAGCTTCTACAGCGAAGATTTATCCCTTATTTAAATTTCAACGATTAAAACACTTTAACTTTGGAGTTAACTATAAACATCTTATTATCATAGGAGGGTTGTGCTTAGCGCTTTGAAGATATATCATCTAGTTAAGTTATGGGCCAGGTAATGTTTAGTATCATGTGAAGACAGGAAATGTTTATACAACTTAATCGCTACGAGAAAATGTTGAAATTCCAAAGGCAAATTGTAGTCGCAATGTAATGAGAGAATTTTTCCAACGAAATAGCACGACCACCGTCCCAAAAAAACCCTTAGCAAACAAAAGTTCTATTGACATTGTAATTACTATTTTAAGGATGTGCGATGACTTTCCGATGCTTTAAATTACTGATGACACATGACATAGTAGAAGGTTTTGCAATGACTTTGCAACGACTAGTTAAGTGCAACGTTTACGACTATACAATCTCAACCATTTTCCAATGATTTAGCTACGATAGGTGGTAAAATATAATCTTTTATTTTTCCTATGCAAACTAAAGTAGTTTTTTACAAAAAATTACTGTTTTTTCATTTAACCATCAATTGCAATAATAACGTACATGCCAACAATGGCAAACATGTAATTCTAACATATATCAAATTCAAGTTAGTGGTTTCGCTTGAAAACCATATAAAACTTATACTAGCAAAACAATTAAATCTTTTCACAATACATAACATTGTAGTAGTCAAATAATATATCAACTTTATGTCTACACCATACATATTGTTATTCGACCTTTCATCCCAGCTACCTGTAACTATTCAATCATGTATAATTCAACAATTATCAAGGCAGATAGCCTAAGATGATAATCCAAAGGCTCAAATACCTAGTCCAAATTAAGTTATAGGATAATAGTCGAACGAACATAGTAGATTGACATGCTGAAATTCCCCTGACACAAATTACATGAGTCAAGAATTCGGATCGGTACTGATATGGGTCGCATATATCAACCAGTTCAACTTTAAAGAAGGTCACTCCATATCCAAAATATGTCGAGCAATTGCATAAACCAATTCCATAATGAAAACCAGGGGACGGAGGAGGACCAACACAAGAAACGACAGCCCGGATTCGACGTGAAGTAGGATTGGTATCGATTCAGGGTCATATCAAATCAAAGGCCCATATTTATGCGACCTGGTTGACTCCCCTTTCGAGGTTCCTCAGCCAAAATTTCAACCTGATCATCCGTGGTCGCCTTTGGCTAATACTAGTTGGCTTGAAGAGTTTAGGATCTTTATATATTTATATTCTCAAGCATTATTATATACTCTGGATCTTTGCTGATCCAAACCTTTATAATATCAAAAATCAACAATAAAGAGTTAAAAACATTATAGCGTACGTAGGCTCTTAAACATTAAAACACTATAAAATAATCCATTTTGCTGCTGTTTTTCTTGAATTTTCATCTATTTGAATTCAAATGTCTTCATTTTGTTGCGACTGCTGCTGCTGGCCTAACTCGATCAAATGCAATTACCCAAGAAGACTTGATGACTCTAATAAAAAATCGAGAAGGTATCCAAGAGGTGTTGAATCAGCATATTTGGGACAATATTGGCTTGAGGAATAAGCCAATCAAATGACGGAAGGAGGAGATCCTTAAGCCTATAGTACTATGAGTCTGAGCATTCTTCGCCATTAGAGCAAAGCTACAAAATCCAGTGCTAGAGAATAAAGGTGGTGACGTTGTACCAAATCAAACCATGGCTGGCTAAAGACTCTGGTTTAGTGTCGATCCAGGGCACATAACCCACATCGATCTTGATCATACGACACAAACTGGCCGACTATAAGGAGGCATGCCGATCTGAAACAGGAGGAGCTGCCGATTTGAATCTGTTGAGGCAAGTCAAATGACTTTGAAACTCACACAAAATGGAATTCTTAAGGAAGGGAGGATCGTACCAAACCCAAATGCTACTAGATAATCACGCACCATTGCCTTGTTATCCACTCGTCCTATGATCGACCAGGAGTTGGAGACCAAGTTTTTGCCGTCGGAACACTAATCAAGTGGTTTTACCTGAAAGATGAGAAATGTTGGGACATAAACTTATGGACATAAGCATAGGGAAAAACTCGACCTTCAACATACATTCCTTTAGACCCCGGACCTAATAGTTATGGTCAAACGGATAATGAGAGACAGCTAAAGTTACTCTAGTGAAGACACTGGAGTATAAAGGAGCTACACCCCCATTCACTAACAATATATTGAACCCAGAACTAGTGGCGTAGACATGATTTAAGACTAGTGAGGTCACAAGCAAGATATTTTAGCATGTATTCGACAAAATTGAAGAAAAAATCCTAACAAATCATTGAGCAACAATATACAATTAGTGACAAAATATCATTTGACTACAAAAACAATCAATTATATTGATCTTTTCAGACTAAACAACTTCAACATTAATACAAATAATCTAAACTTGTCAACGTCGGGTTCTCACATTTTGAAACCGATCCACGATTGCATCATTGCTACTTTTTTGTAATCAATTCACTGCTACTTTTTTATGTAATCAGTTCATTGTAATCGCTAGCTAAGTTCACTGCTGTTTTTTTTGTAATCAAGTTACTGCTGTTTTTTTTTGTAATCAATTCACTGCTACTTTTTTTGTAATCAATTCACTGATAATCGCTAGCCAAGTTCACTGCTACATTTTTGTAATCAATTCACTGCTATTTTTTTGCTGGTGTCTTTTAAGTTGCCTTTCAATAATTCACCACTTTCAAACTTACCCCCAATTAATTGCATATTTGAAACCCTAACGAATAAAATTCAAAATAGCAGAAATTAAAATTAGGGTTAGTTGATTACTCATCCGAGAAACGATGCAAGAGTGGTGATGGTGATGCAGAATGGAAGCCGCGCGATTTGAAGAGAATCAGGAAAACGATCGATTTTTTCCTTTCTATTTTCTTTCTTTTTTTTCCTTTCTTCGTTTCTACTTTTTCGTTTGTGTCCGTGTTTTGCTTCTCCGCATTTGGGTTTACTGAGGGATTTTTTTTGCTTTTTTCGGTTGGGTTTCTAGTGAGGTGACGTTACCTCATCAGCCATAGTGTCCCTCCGCCTCTGCGAGAACATCTACGAGGATTCAACTTACCTGCAGTGCCTAATTATGCGAGGAAGACCGACCCCATACAACATCTTGCAAGTCATCAGCCGTATATATATTCAACTCTGGCCACCGATGCAATCAAGTGCAAGCCGTTAGAATTTACTTAGAAGGCTTACCAAAAAAATGTTCGCCAAGCTACCGCCATAGTCGGTTTCATCATTTAATGAGTTAGAGCACAACCAACAATGGCTTGTTCAGTTACTAAACAAGCCATGGAGCAACCAGATGTGGCTTGTTCAGTTATCCGTGGCTAGTCTGTGGCTGGTTTGGAGCTCGTTCGTGGCTGGTGCACTGGACGAGAGTTGGTGCTTATAACGGCAAAGTGTTTGCCGTTATAAGTTTATAGCGGCAAACTCTTTGCCGTTATAAGCACCTAGCCGTTGCACCCCAATGGCTAGTGCATATCCTCCCCTATATACAAATCTACCTCCTTCTTATTCCACACAACCACCTTCTCAACTTCAACTTCTTCAACAACAAAAAATGTCTTCTTCTGCACCCAAGCGAACCGAAAAAAAACTGTAAACAAGAAACCCATGTCCAAACCGCACTCTTCATCATATGCCATGCAACGGTCAGTCCAACAGCATCAATCATTGTAGCCATCTCACGAATATGGCTACTCGCCATATTCAAATTATCCATACCGACCACCGTACCAACCGCTTGCTCCTCCTAATTTTCCTCCCATCCATTCTACCGCCCCGACACAGTTTTACCAACGACCGCCCGTGATAGGCGTGTACGACGATCATTCGTCGTATATGTCAATGATGATGCAGACCAATCAAAATCAACAACCTCACCTAACTCCGCAACAGACCGAGGTTCGTGACCGCGAATGTATGCAAAATCTGCAAAGCTGTTTTTCATACGTGTAAGTCTCTCCTACTAACGAAGAAAATGTTGAAACTTCAACGGAGGAGGCGGAGGAGGAAGATGTAAATGAGGATGCGAATGCTACAAATTTTGAAGAATGTAATCAAGAATATGTTGCGCCTTTCAGTCCCGAATATAACCAAAAGAATACGAAGTGGAAGTCTTTAAGCGACATTTTCAGTAAACGACGCCAAATCGAAGTTGAATCGGAGCCGGATCCCGGAATAAAAGATATTGAGGATGAACATGCTGAAGGGGAAGGAACAGCAGCGGATGGAAGAAAAAAACAATGTAAGTTTACTTCCGAGCAGTACGTTTCACTTGCTAAATCGTGGATACGCATTTCACAAAACAACATTGTTGGGAATAACATGAAAGGTCAGAAATTTTGGGAAAGAGTTGCAGAGTTTTACAATTCGTTGGAAGCGAGGAATTGAACATGGGGATCACTTAGAGAAGGTTATAGAGTTATGAATGCCGCATGTCAGAACTATCTGGCAATACTGACAAGCTTGCAGAACAGGCAGCAAAGCGGTGCTGCACCTTATGACGTTGTAAGTACCATAGATTACTTTTAAAAATAACTTACTATACCATGGTTCATTAGTTAGAAATGTCATACACTCATACAATTTCGACTTTGTGTTACAGATTGAAGAGTCACGAAAGGCCTACCAACAAAAGTATGGACTTCCATTTAAATTTCATGACTGTTTCGAGCTTCTATCTAGTTTGCCGAAGTGGAAGAACCCAAGCAACTTCATGTTTGAGCAGCAAAACAAAGCTAGAAGGATGAACTACTCTAATTCTAGTCCAGGAAGTGACCCGAGTTTGCATGAAAGAAACCCTTTATTTGGAACTAGTGACGGACGACCTATTGGTAGAGCCAAGTCAGTTCAGCTGGAGCAACGCGGTGCAGAGTTATCTAGATTTATGGAAACAATAGAGAATTTAGCTAAGGAGACAAGAGTGCATAGAGTTTGATTTTCGGTGCAAAGAAACCGCAGCGAGGAAGAGTTCCAAAAGGCAGTTAGGGATGATCGAGAGCTCTGCAGACAAGCACATACGAAGAAACAAGTCATGCTACGAGAAAAGCAGGAGGAGAAGAAAGCAATGGTACGAGAGAAGCTGGAGGAGACGAAAGCTATGCTGCGAGAGAAGAATTATATTAAAATGATTACATGTGATTTTAGTAAGCTTTCCCCTCTACAGCAAGAATTATTAACCGAGCAGCTTGGAGAGTACAGAAAAGCGGAAGCTGTAGTGGCTCGTATAAGGACTAGCTATGTATGTTGGGTTAATTTGTAATATGATTGCGAACTGTTTGTAGTATTTATGTACTGGTTGGTGTTTATGTACTAGCTATATATGTTGGGTTGAGTTGTAATATGATTGTGACTTGTTTGTAGTATTTATGTAGTAGTTGTTGTTTATGTACTAGTTGTATATGTTGGGTTGAGTTGTAATATGATTGTGACCTGTTTTTAATATTTATGTACTAGTTGTTGAAATAATGATACAATCTACAATATGATTGGAAACCAGATTTATTGACCCAACTGCACACAAATACATAATACTCTGATACATAGTACACGACTACACACTGATACATAGTGCACGACTTGAATTGACCCAACATTGAGGAGATATTTAAGTTACTAGTTAAGTTCTAGTACCAACGAATGATTCCGACTATTCCTTCCTTTATGCGCCCATAAATGTTCCACCAACTGGTCACACAATTGGAAGTGCGCAGATTGATCTTCAATGTGTTGAACCATATCAACATATTCTTCCATTGAGTTTACATCTTTATGTGGTTTTGCATTTGACCCCGTAAACATGTCAGGATAATTAGACTTTTGATTCTTATATCCGCCTCTTTCAGACTCCACAATCATGTTATGTGTTATTATACAAGCATACATGATTTCTGAAAGCACTCTTGCATCATGAAAACGAGTAGGATTTCGTAAAATATGAAATTGGGATTGTAAAACACCAAACGTACGTTCGATATCCTTTCTGTAGCTAGCTACTTTTTCAGTGAAATAACTTTCTTTGTCATTTGATGGTACTCTGTATCCTTGCATCAAAGTTCTCTACTTTGGGTATATTCCATCCACTAGGTAGTATCCAATTTTGTGTTCGATATTACCAACTTTATATGAAACATCTGTTGTGTAAAGATATGATTGTTTTAAAACATTTATATCATTCAATGAACCTGGGACTCCAAAAAAAGCATGCCAAACCCATAAATCGTCTGTTGCTACTGCTTCAAGGATCATTGACAACACTTTCTTATGTCCGGTGAACATTCCTTTCCATCCCGTTAGGCAGTTTTTCCAAGGCCAATGCATGCAATCTAAACTTCCAATCATACCTGGAAATCCTCTAGCTTCTCCCCTGCGTGGTATCCTGCTTATATCATTTGGTCCAAGCGTCCGTAGATACTCCTTCCCGAACTGTTCAACAACTGCTTTGCAGAATTCTTTCAGACACTCTATTGCTGTTGATGCTGCGATTCTGGAATATTCATCCATTTGGTCCCCAGATGTTCCATAGCTTAACATCCTCAACGTCGATGAAATTTTGATGTGGAGCGAGTGGCCGATTTCTTGTGCTCTGTTCAGTCTATAAGTGAAATAAGGGTATGACTGATGAAGTTTAAGATAAACTTTTGAGAAAATTGCCGGACTCATACGATAACCACGGCGGAACAAAGTTATATCATAGGTTGGATTGTCGATGAAGTAATCCCTCATTAGTCTTTCATGTCCATCCTTGTAGTCTCTCTTATACCGCCGGTCAATCCGGCCATGCATACTACCTCAACGGTTGTTCATTGAGCCTTTAGCAAAATAATTGGAATACCCAACCATTGCATGTTGTTCCAGCTCCTCCTCCGTCTCTTCCTCCATTTCTAGTTCGGAATCGTCAGTTTGATTCATGACTTCGTAGTAATGGTAGTACAGATTTGGATCCATTGCTTGCTTTTTTATAAATTTAGTTTCATTGTTCTCCCTGAGTGTAGACGTAGGACAGATATATATAACCTAGGATGGTTAGCATAATATCTCAGTCATTGAGTAGTCAAATCGGATAGTTGTTGTGATGTGAAAGGTTGGCAATAATGGTTAGCAATACATGTAGGCATGAATGGTTGGGATAATATCTCTGCAATGAGTAGTCAAATTATTCTAGCCATATTTTTTGGCAATAATGGTTCCGACATAATGGTTGGGATAATAATGGTTATGTCATTGAGTAGTCAATTCGGACAGTTGCAGTGATGTGAAAGATCGGAAATAATGGTTGGCAATTCATGTAGGCAAGAATGGTTGGCAATAATGGTTGGGATAATATCTCTGCAATGAGTAGTCAAATTATTCTAGCCATATTTTTTGGCAATAATGGTTCCGACATAATGGTTGGGATAATAATGGTTCCGTCATTGAGTAGTCAATTCGGACAGTTGTTGTGATGTGAAAGGTTGGCAATAATGGTTGGCAATACATGTAGGCAAGAATGGTTGGCAATAATGGTTAGGATGATATCTCTGCAATGAGTAGTCAAATTATTCTAGCCGTATTTTTTGGCAATAATGGTTCCGACATAATGGTTGGGATAATAATGGTTCTGTCATTGAGTAGTCAATTCGGACAGTTGCTGTGATGTGAAAGGTTGGCAATACATGTAGGCAAGAATGGTTGGGATAATATCTCTGCATTGAGTAGTCAAATTATTCTAGCCATATTTTTTGGCAATAATGGTTCTGACATAATGCTTGGGATAATAATGGTTCCGTCATTGAGTAGTTAATTCGAACAGTTGTTGTGATGTGATAGGTTGGCAATAATGGTTGGCAATACATGTAGGCAAGAATGGTTGGCAATAATGGTTGGGATAATATCTCTGCATTGAGTAGTCAAATTATTCTAGCCATATTTTTTGGCAATAATGGTTCCGACATAATGGTTGGGATAATAATGGTTCTGTCATTGAGTAGTCAATTCGGACAGTTGTTGTGATGTGAAAGGTTGGCAATAATGGTTGGCAATACTTGTAGGCAAGAATTGTTGGCAATAATGGTTGGAATAATATCTCTGCATTGAGTAGTCAATTATATCTCCAATATAATAAACTCGATATAAAATCAATTATATCTCCAATATAATATTAACAACACCATGGCTTCAGTGTTCACCATCATGGCTACGATGTACGCTACAAGAGAGTAATTTGTCATAGTAGAGTAGGATAAGGAGATACAACAATTTATAAAGATAGAACAATAAGCATAAAGATACAATAGTTTATAAAGACACAACAACTGATGATAGTACATGCGAACTAGCTCGATCGAAGCATCAAATAGGAATTAGCAACTTCATTACACTGCATTTTACGTTTTGTCTTACGGGAGTCGCATGACGTTCAATCGCAACTGGTTCTTATCACTTCGAACACGTCTATTCTCTCGTTCGAGTTCGTTAGCATATGCTATTCCCCGAGGACACAAAGGTGGGTCTATCCAATCCGTGTAATTGCAACCATTTGGATAAACTGGACTCGCTGCATGCGCCGACCTATATTGTTGCCCTCTGCTCAAACCACAACTTCAACCGCGTACCCGCAGTAGCAACGAACTGGATAGGAATCAACTACATGTTCGTGCAGTGGTACACGATAGAACTCTGCTTCCTGCGTTGACTGAGTGACCGTCTGTTCAGATGATACTTGAACAGGTGGTACTGGCGTTTCATGTGGAGGTTGAACATTCATTTTTTCGTATGACGGTTCAGTTTGCGGTCTCATTTGGTTTAGGAACTGGAATTCGTCTTCAAGCTCCTGTAGCCTCATGTCTTCGTACGCATGTTCCTCAGAATCTGTAGATGATGACCACAAAGACGTTTTCAGTGAATGCTAATAGAAGGATGTGCTCTAAGAATGGGAACGAAGTTGTTTGAGTGCAGGAAGGTATGAGTAAGTTACCATATATATATATATATATAGCTGCAAGATTGGTAATGGTGTGAACGGTCACTAGCTACACTTTTATTTACGTTATGTGATTTTCAAAGCTTGTGTCGGCAGCGAAAAAAAAGACTGATGTAACCGGTCACTGGTACGACTGTAGGGAACACTGTACGGAATCTGCTTTTGATTGATAAAGCATATCAAGGACGACCCAACCTGGACGAAGGACTGCACTATAATCCGAAAACTCTCAAAAAAGAGTGACATGACTCCACTCTGCCAGAAAACATGACTGCACTATGCGAACTGTGCAAGACTTGACTAGTCAATGAGCTACAGTTGGTTGACCCGCTACATATGGTTACAAAGCGTATAAACTCTGCTACAGGTGTCTATTTAATTTGATGTTCGTACGTAGAATATGGAGTTATCTGCAGACCTTGTTACATTGGTGTGTTATTTAAGAATTTTGCATTTCTATACGAGAAGACGACAATCTTATTCAAGATCAAATTCAAACGTTAATACATTCCAAACGACACTTGCAGGGACTAGAACAACAGAACATAGCAACATCAAATACAAACTACAATAATAATACTTCATTTGAAGAAAAACCAAATGTAATGATTTCTGAGATAACCAGCTCTAGTTGCCTCTGCAACAATCTTGTTCAAACGCCTTATTTCGGCTTGCGCTTCCACTGCATATTGAAGTCCACGTTGGCACATCGTGGGGGCTAGCCACTGCGTAAAATTACAACATTGAACATCATTGGGGTAATGTAACAACCCGTATTTCGATAACATGTTAAGACGAGAATCAAGGCAGAATTTAATTTTAAATTCTGAATCAAGTAAAACGGGCTATGCCACTGCGTTCGTCTCGGAAAAATACGCAAAATAGAGTCTGAGTTTTCGAGAATCGGAGTCCGTATGACCAAGTTATGGTCCGACGAAGTTTTCAGAAAATTCAAGTTCAAAAACGAGTTCTAATTTCGAAAATTTGGCCTAGAAGGCTAGGCGGGAAAATTCCCGCCAGCCACCCCAAGTCGACAGCCCTGTCGACTTAGGAGTCGACATGGCATGACCCAAGTCGACAGCCCTGTCGACTTGGGTGTCGACTTATGGTGGCCAGGCAGTTTTGCCTGGTGCACCTGTTTTCTGTTTTGGCTAGGTTTTTGGGCCTGGTTCGAAATCTGATGGTTCAGGTTGATCCTAGGGTTAATCCTAAGGTCCTAATCACTCCTAATCTCTATAAATAAGCCCCTAACCTACCCCTAAATCCTCATTATTCATTCATGCAACTAAACTATGGCAAAATTATTACTCTCATGGCCTCCACTCTCATTTTAAAATTCCTAAATAAATTCCTATGAGAGATTCATGTTCATTCAAGTGTTTTCAAGCATGAATGGATGTTGTTAGCTTGCATTCAAGTCAAGTTGCAACATTTCTATTTCAAAGCAAGGGTTTTATTGATTTGGAGCTTTCATGTTGGGTTTATTTGATTGCATAAGAGCTTCGTCTCAATCTTTGTTTTGCATTTCGATTTGTGCCTTCATAGCAATGTAAGCCCTTTCCCTACTCTTAGATATTAACTATGAAGTTAAATGTTCATGTTGCAAGTTTGGGTTTGATCATTAAGTATGATACATGCTATCATGTCATGCAAGTTTATGAAGTCATTATCTTGATCTTGTGGGCTAAAAGCTACAACCTTTATGTTGAAATGTTGCATTATGCAACATGAGAACCCTCATAACCTTTATGTCAACTTGCATATGAAGTCATAATCCTTATATGATGATATATGCGAGTTACTAGTCATCATTCCATGTCTTTTGTCACCATGATTCGCTTATGTGCCAAGTTTGGGTTTATGCATGTTTTTGAGGCTTAAGAATGTAACATGCAAGTTAATGAACACATTTGTGCCTCATTTGCCACCATGATTAACTTGTGGCTTAATATCCATTTTTGTCATGCCTTTGCCAAGTCTCTTCTTTTAATCCATTACGTTGTTGCGAACGTATATGCGAGTTTAAAAGCGTTGGGTTATGTTATGGGTAATTTCTAATGACATGAAAATATAACTTAAAAACATGACTTGAAATATAACATGGAAGTTGACATGTAAGTATGTTTGAAAATATGAAATTGGGAATTTACCTATTAAGTTAGGTCTACCCATACTCTGGAATTGGGAATTTACCTATTAAGTTAGGTCTACCCATACTATGGAATTGGGAATTTACCTATTGAGTTAGGTCTACCCATATTCTTAAGAAAACTTGAATATGAACATGACACTAGACTAAACATGAAAGTGACCAACTCGAGGTTGGGTTGAGTTTGCAACATAAAGCTACCCGGAACCGACCGGCCTAACTAGTAGTTGCAAACAATAGGACCCAATGTGAGAAGTTGGTCATGTTGTGCTTGAACCCGAGGTTAGACCAAGTTGTGGTGTAAAGCTACCCGGAACCGACCGGCTTTACTAGTAACCACAACAAAGTCTAATGTGAGAGGTTGAGGTGCATTAAGTAATTAATGCCACATGATAAGGTTAAGTAAGTTTCCTTAATGACACTTAACCGTATAACACAGTTAATGGATGGGGTTAAGTTAACTTAGACTTAACTAATCTAAACATGGAAATCGGATGGGGTTAAGTTAGCCTAGACTTAATTAATCCAACTTGGTAGTTTAAGGGGGTTAAGTTAAACACTTAACTAATCTAACACGATGATTTGATGTGGTTAAGTGACTTATACTTAACCAATCTAACTCGTTAATTTGATGTGGTTAAGTTAACCAATACTTAACCAATATAACGTGAAAACATGATAAGGCTAAGTCACGAATCGCTTGAATACACTTGACCGATTTGACTAAGTAAATTGATAGGGTCAAGTTAATATATACTTAACCAATCTAGAATGATAATTGGACGAGGTTAAGTCGTGAATTGCTTAATATACTTAACCAACTTGACACATGGTTTGTAGGGTTAAGTCTTGAACTTGGATACTTAGCCAATTTTGACATGATTTGTAGACGGATTAAGTCATGAACTTAAGTGACACTTAATCCATTATATAAACCCTAGTTCAGAGAATTAGGTGGATAACCGTAATTAACAAGAATAACGGGAATAAGCTAAGTGGTAAACCTTAGTTGGAGAATAGCTAAGTAATAATTCTTAGTCAAGGAATTTTGGACCAGTTCATAGATTGGATGAGTAACCCAATACGGTGGGTCATCGTTTAAGCACACGAGTAGGAGCAAGTTATCTGATTTAGATAAAAACTCCAGCGAACTGGGTAACGAAGCAGCGGCTTCGGGGAACGTGAGGATATTCTTGGTATCCCTCTGTGAGCTGCCAGGTGATCGCACTAGGCTCATGAGAGGTTAAGGTCTGCGTTAGAAGAACCAAGAGTATGCCTTGGTTGCTATACGAGCGACCTAAAGACGGGGATGGATAGGGGATAGTCGACGATACACGGTAGTGCGCTAGATAGCATATCGTCAGGCTACCTACCATCTTTGGTCAAGCGTGTACGTACGGAAAGGCAGAGAACACCCAAAAAACCATAATTGCTATCTAATTATGGTTGCTGTAAGGCTAGGATGTGGGTTGGCCAGTAGTGTGTTCTCATACAGGATTTATCATGTCTTGTCTTTCACTAGTTGAGGGAGTGGTCTCGTGGGACCATAGCCACGTATAGGAAAAACAGACCTTAGCATCCGCATCGGCAGATAAATCGAAAGCTCCCGACTGAGTCCTGTATTTCTTGGTCTGCCCTGTGACACTACTCGGATGGCACGATGTGATACATGTGCATACAGTCATGGAAAAACGATTCACGATGAATGCGTGGGAAAAAGGGCGCGGTTGACGGTTAGCGTAATTCCTAGTGGCCCTGGGTGGTTGAACCCAAACCGAAATACGAAAACGTGCAATAGGTAAGCATAATCACTAGTGGTCCTAGGTGGCATAAGTCCTAGTTGCACAAATGATGATTCATGTTGGAAAAGCCTAGCTAGGTCTAGGGTAACAATCCAAACGAGCTTAAGGATCATGGAATTACATTGGAGTAGTATAGAACCTCATGGGAAAGCCCGTACGGTCTACAGCAAGGAACTGAACATTTACATGGAAAGAAACATACGAGTTGAGTAACCTATAAATGCGATATATTAGGTTGACATGAACCATTACACGACTTTTGAGTAAGGGTCATTCATGGTTAACAGATGATACGGTGGGGATACTAGTATGGTAGGTGCAGAGCTAAAATACAGGATAGATACCATGGGACGTTATACGGTATAGATATCTTGGGGATATTATACTTGATAGGAACCTGACGATGGGATACCTTGTTTTATCTTGACATCGTAATTTATCATGACACCTTAGTTTATCTGAGTTCAGTAGTTCATCCTGTTATTTTGATTTAGCTTATCTATCTTGTCATCATGCTTATGTTCATCTCAGTTTCTCATGTCAGTTAACTTTACTAGTTTTTATGCTGATAGTAGATAGGGCTTACTCAGTCTTTTTGACTGACCCGTTTTGTTTCGCTTCTTGTCTTCCGTTTCCCCCCAGGTTACAGGGAGGAAATACTGTTGTTTAATTCGGACTTCTTCTGCTTGAAGGTCATCGTGGATGGCTTGGACTTTTCTTGGCTATGGCTACTTTACTGTTTTACTTGGGGAATAATTTTCGAAAATGTCTTTATGCTTCTTTACTATTGCAAGACAGGTTTTGATGTACTCTGATGTAAAAGGCTTTAGACCTTATTTATTCATGTTATGAAAGTTTGATTTTACTTCCGCTATTTTATATGTTCTGTCTTGTGATATTTCTGTGCATGTTTACCAATAATGCCCCTCTAAAGCTAGTGCATTCCCTTGCGAGTGACCCTAGCGGAGGCGGGGTGTTACACGTGGTATCAGAGCAGAAGGTTACCAGACTGGGAAAAAGTTTTTAAAGACCTTCTGAAAACTATTTGAAAATCGTTTACAAAGAAGC
The DNA here is from genome assembly GCA_030737875.1 of Allium sativum. Lineage (NCBI taxonomy): Eukaryota > Viridiplantae > Streptophyta > Magnoliopsida > Asparagales > Amaryllidaceae > Allium > Allium sativum. The sequence continues at coordinate 957,521,909 of CM060909.1, forward strand.
ATTTTTCAAGAAAATTTTCTTTTAAAAGAAAAAGGCCATTCCCCAAAGGCCATTAGCACCATCCTTGTTTCCTTAATTGAATCTCTTTTCCTTTCTTTCCTCCATCTGTAGTCACAGTGGTTTTAACTGCGACTAGTCTTTTCTATCTACGAAAGTGCTTTCCATACGATGGAGGTGGTTTTCGAAAGACCAGTGGCCGCGTTATAAGAAAGGATAGTGAGAAAGAGGATAAAGGATACGAGCTTAAGGATGAGCAACTTGTTGGTATGGATTAGTCCTCAAAGGAGGGAGAAAGATGAACAATGAAACCCATGACGAGAGAGTACCTTTGGCATGGTAAAACGGGGCGGATAGTTAAGTATTATGGGACAAGGACAAGATCATCGGGAGGGCAATAGTATGCTCTCATTTCTAGGGTACCTCGGAAGGAGGGTAACGATCTTGTTAAAGGTTTAGCTTTTCTTCTCTATCATCCCGTTAGGACTTCGTTTTTCGTATCATTTAAGTCTGCTTCGATAGTTGAGTCTCTGCACCTTAAGTACTAGCGTAATAGAGAATCCCATTTTTGTCTCAAAGTCCTATTGGAGAATCATTCCATTTATACATGACTTGTTTGGATTTGAGAATGTCTATGCCAAGTGTTGAGTTTGGAAATAATGCTTATGTTTATAAGCTATGGATGGATTCTAGGGATGAAGTGGTTATCCAGTAGGAGGTGCCACTCTCGGTTTTGATAGGAGGGTAGTTAGACCTTTTGACTAGCCTTGGTAATACCCTCGAAGTATCGTGTAACCTTTTTGAGGTTCTGTAATGACTAGTTACTTAGAATCCCTTGATGCCTTTATTGGAAATTTGAAGCCCGATCGAGTGGTGTTCGCCGATAAGACGGATGGTTTACTTCATTTATGCATGGGTTATAGAGATCACCCTAGTAAGTGCGCTTGATAACCTGGTTGACATCTGTTTACTTTCAAGAGAAAGTTCTTCTACATGGAATACCTTATAGTATATAAACGAGATCCAAGATTCACTAGTGAATTTTGGAAAGCTTGCATGAGATCATGAGTACGCAGTCATGTTTGCGCCAAGTATTCTAGAAAAAGGATAAGTGCAAGTGGAACGAGAGGCGACGAAGAAATGAGTTCCAGCTCATGTTATGGAAACAGGAAATAAGAAGCTACGAAATCGCGAAGTTAAAAGACGGTCAAGGCACAATGGAATTAAGCTCAAGGAAATACGACTTTGATGGTCAAAGACTAGATACGCGCATGATATCTCTTTTTGGGAGTATATCCTTGATCCATGTTTTCTGTAGAGCTTACTTGTAGGCTATCTTTTGTGGACATCCTCTCGGTCCTATTTTCTGTTACAAACCCCGTAAGGAGTTTGTCTTGTTTATCTTCTCGACCCTGTTTCAGGGAATCCTAGGTAGAACCCTATGGATGTAAACATGTATTTGAAACATGTTATGATTGATATGGTTGCAAGTGGTTGCAAGTGGTTGCTCGTGGATGCGCGAATACACATTAGATACTAGCTCGACTCGGTCACATTTCATATTGCATATGCACGAGTATCTATACTTGTTTATGGATGAAATCGAATGTATTATCATGCGGTTGTTGCATATGAATGAATGATTGTGCACGCATATAGTATCTATATGACTAGGATTATTTGCATACATGTTGGATTCATGGCACTATACATATTTTGCATTAGAAAGATTATTCAGGCCTGATCATTAGCATTAGCTAAGGAACATGTACACACACGTTTTGCATATATTCATACATCATTAGAAATCATCTAAGGACAATGGTTGCTTGTGGATGATGTTTTGAGTAGATGAATGGTGGATGGTAGGATATGTTCTTCCTAACTTGGAGATTTCGGGGACGAAATCCTAAAAGGTGGGGAGAATGTAACAACCCGTATTTCGATAACATGTTAAGACGAGAATCAAGGCAGAATTTAATTTTAAATTCTGAATCAAGTAAAACGGGCTATGCCATTGCGTTCGTCTCGGAAAAATACGCGAAATAGAGTCTGAGTTTTCGAGAATTGGAGTCCGTATGACCAAGTTATGGTCCGACGAAGTTTTCAGAAAATTCAAGTTCAAAAACGAGTTCTAATTTCGAAAATTTGGCCTAGAAGGCTAGGCGGGAAAATTCCCGCCAGCCACCCCAAGTCGACAGCCCTGTCGACTTAGGAGTCGACATGGCATGACCCAAGTCGACAGCCCTGTCGACTTGGGTGTCGACTTATGGTGGCCGGGCAGTTTTGCCTGCTGCACCTGTTTTCTGTTTTGGCTAGGTTTTTGGGCCTGGTTCGAAATCTGATGGTTCAGGTTGATCCTAGGGTTAATCCTAAGGTCCTAATCACTCCTAATCTCTATAAATAAGCCCCTAACCTACCCCTAAATCCTCATTATTCATTCATGCAACTAAACTATGGAAAAATTATTACTCTCATGGCCTCCACTCTCATTCTAAAATTCCTAAGTAAATTCCTATGAGAGATTCATGTTCATTCAAGTGTTTTCAAGCATGAATGGACGTTGTTAGCTTGCATTCAAGTCAAGTTGCAACATTTCTATTTCAAAGTAAGGGTTTTATTGATTTGGAGCTTTCATGTTGGGTTTATTTGATTGCATAAGAGCTTCGTCTCAATCTTTGTTTTGCATTTCGATTTGTGCCTTCATAGCAATGTAAGCCCTTTCCCTACTCTTAGATATTAACTATGAAGTTAAATGTTCATGTTGCAAGTTTGGGTTTGATCATTAAGTATGATACATGCTATCATGTCATGCAAGTTTATGAAGTCATTATCTTGATCTTGTGGGCTAAAAGCTACAACCTTTATGTTGAAATGTTGCATTATGCAACATGAGAACCCTCATAACCTTTATGTCAACTTGCATATGAAGTCATAATCCTTATATGATGATATATGCGAGTTACTAGTCATCATTCCATGTCTTTTGTTACCATGATTCGCTTATGTGCCAAGTTTGGGTTTATGCATGTTTTTGAGGCTTAAGAATGTAACATGCAAGTTAATGAACACATTTGTGCCTCATTTGCCACCATGATTAACTTGTGGCTTAATATCCATTTTTGTCATGCCTTTGCCAAGTCTCTTCTTTTAATCCATTACGTTGTTGCGAACATATATGCGAGTTTAAAAGCATTGGGTTATGTTATGGGTAATTTCTAATGACATGAAAATATAACTTAAAAACATGACTTGAAATATAACATGGAAGTTGACATGTAAGTATGCTTGAAAATATGAAATTGGGAATTTACCTATTAAGTTAGGTCTAATCATACTATGGAATTGGGAATTTACCTATTAAGTTAGGTCTACCCATACTATGGAATTGGGAATTTACCTATTGAGTTAGGTCTACCCATATTCTTAAGAAAACTTGAATATGAACATGACACTAGACTAAACATGAAAGTGACCAACTCGAGGTTGGGTTGAGTTTGCAACATAAAGCTACCCGGAACCGACCGGCCTAACTAGTAGTTGCAAACAATAGGACCCAATGTGAGAAGTTGGTCATGTTGTGCTTGAACCCGAGGTTAGACCAAGTTGTGGTGTAAAGCTACCCGGAACCGACCGGCTTAACTAGTAACCACAACAAAGTCTAATGTGAGAGGTTGAGGTGCATTAAGTAATTAATGCCACATTATAAGGTTAAGTAAGTTTCCTTAATGACACTTAACCGTATAACACAGTTAATGGATGGGGTTAAGTTAACTTAGACTTAACTAATCTAAACATGGAAATCAGATGGGGTTAAGTTAGCCTAGACTTAATTAATCCAACTTGGTAGTTTAAGGGGGTTAAGTTAAACACTTAACTAATCTAACACGATGATTTGATGTGGTTAAGTGACCTATACTTAACCAATCTAACTCGTTAATTTGATGTGGTTAATTTAACCAATACTTAACCAATATAACGTGAAAACATGATAAGGCTAAGTCACGAATCGCTTGAACACACTTGACCGATTTGACTAAGTAAATTGATAAGGTCAAGTTAATATATACTTAACCAATCTAGAATGATAATTGGACGAGGTTAAGTCGTGAATTGCTTAATATACTTAACCAACTTGACACATGGTTTGTAGGGTTAAGTCTTGAACTTGGATACTTAGCCAATTTTGACATGATTTGTAGACGGATTAAGTCATGAACTTAAGTGACACTTAATCCATTATATAAACCCTAGTTCAGAGAATTAGGTGGATAACCGTAATTAACAAGAATAACGGGAATAAGCTAAGTGGTAAACCTTAGTTGGAGAATAGCTAAGTAATAATTCTTAGTCAAGGAATTTTGGACCAGTTCATAGATTGGATGAGTAACCCGATACGGTAGGTCATCGTTTAAGCACACGAGTAGGAGCAAGTTATCTGATTTAGATAAAAGCTCCAGCGAACTGGGTAACGAAGCACCGGCTTCGGGGAACGTGAGGATATTCTTGGTATCCCTCTGTGAGCTGCCAGGTGATCGCACTAGGCTCATGAGAGGTTAAGGTCTGCGTTAGAAGAACCAAGAGTATGCCTTGGTTGCTATACGAGCGACCTAAAGACGGGGATGGATAGGGGATAGTCGACGATACACGGTAGTGCCCTAGATAGCATTTCGTCAGGCTACCTACCATCTTTGGTCAAGCGTGTACGTACGGAAAGGCAGAGAACACCCAAAAAACCATAATTGCTATCTAATTATGGTTGCGGTAAGGCTAGGATGTGGGTTGGCCAGTAGTGTGTTCTCATACAGGATTTATCCTGTCTTGTCTTTCACTAGTTGAGGGAGTGGTCTCGTGGGACCATAGCCACGTATAGGAAAAACAGACCTTAGCATCTGCATCGGTAGATAAATCGAAAGCTCCCGACCGAGTCCTGTATTTCTTGGTCTGCCTTGTGACAGGACTCGGATGGCACGATGTGATACATGTGCATACAGTCATGGAAAAACGATTCACAATGAATGCGTGGGAAAAAGGGCGCGGTTGACGGTTAGCGTAATTCCTAGTGGCCTTGGGTGGTTGAACCCAAACTGAATTACGAAAACGTGCAATAGGTAAGCATAATCACTAGTGGTCCTAGGTGGCATAAGTCCTAGTTGCACAAATGATGATTCATGTTGGGAAAGCCTAGCTAGGTCTAGGGTAACAATCCAAACGAGCTTAAGGATCATGGAATTACATTGGAGTAGTATAGAACCTCATGGGAAAGCCCGTACGGTCTACGGCAAGGAACTGAACATTTACATGGAAAGAAACATACGAGTTGAGTAACCTATAAATGCGATATATTAGGTTGACATGAACCATTACACGACTTTTGAGTAAGGGTCATTCATGGTTAACACATGATACGGTGGGGATACTAGTACGGTAGGTGCAGAGCTAAAATACAGGATAGATACCATGGGACGTCATACGGGATAGATATCTTGGGGATATTATACTTGATAGGAACCTGACGATGGGATACCTTGTTTTATCTTGACATCGTAATTTATCATGACACCTTAGTTTATCTGAGTTCAGTAGTTCATCCTGTTATTTTGATTTTGCTTATCTATCTTGTCATCATGCTTATGTTCATCTCAGTTTCTCATGTCAGTTAACTTTACTAGTTTTTATGCTGATAGTAGATAGGGCTTACTCAGTCTTTTTGACTGACCCGTTTTGTTTCGCTTCTTGTCTTCCGTTTCCCCCCCCCCCCCCAGGTTACAGGGAGGAAATATTGTTGTTTAATTCGGACTTCTTCTGCTTGAAGGTCATCGTGGATGGCTTGGACTTTTCTTGGCTATGGCTACTTTACTGTTTTACTTGGGGAATAATTTTCGAAAATGTCTTTATGCTTCTTTACTATTGCAAGACAGGTTTTGATGTACTCTGATGTAAAAGGCTTTAGACCTTATTTATTCATGTTATGAAAGTTTGATTTTACTTCCGCTATTTTATATGTTCTGTCTTGTGATATTTCTGTGCATGTTTACCAATAATGCCCCTCTAAAGCTAGTGCATTCCCTTGCGAGTGACCCTAGCGGAGGTGGGGTGTTACATGTGGTATCAGAGCAGAAGGTTACCAGACTGGGCAAAAGTTTTTAAAGACCTTCTGAAAACTAATTGAAAATCGTTTACAAAGAAGCATTTTTCAAGAAAATTTTCTTTTAAAAGAAAAAGGCTATTCCCCAAAGGCCATTAGCACTATCCTTGTTTCCTTAATTGAATCTCTTTTCCTTTCTTTCCTCCATCTGTAGTCACAGTGGTTTTAACTGCGACTAGTCTTTTCTATCTACGAAAGTGCTTTCCATACGATGGAGGTGGTTTTCGAGAGACCAGTGGCCGCGTTATAAGAAAGGATAGTGAGAAAGAGGATAAAGGATACGAGCTTAAGGATGAGCAACTTGTTGGTATGGCTTAGTCCTCAAAGGAGGGAGAAAGATGAACAATGAAACCCATGACGAGAGAGTACCTTTGGCATGGTAAAACGGGGCGGATAGTTAAGTATTATGGGACAAGGACAAGATCATCGGGAGGGCAATAGTATGCTCTCATTTCTAGGGTACCTCGGAAGGAGGGTAACGATCTTGTTAAAGGTTTAGCTTTTCTTCTCTATCATCCCGTTAGGACTTCGTTTTTCGTATCATTTAAGTCTGCTTCGATAGTTGAGTCTCTGCACCTTAAGTACTAGCGTAATAGAGAATCCCATTTTTGTCTCAAAGTCCTATTGGAGAATCAGTCCATTTATACATGACTTGTTTGGATTTGAGAATGTCTATGCCAAGTGTTGAGTTTGGAAATAATGCTTATGTTTATAAGCTATGGATGGATTCTAGGGATGAAGTGGTTATCCAGTAGGGGGTGCCACTCTCGGTTTTGATAGGAGGGTAGTTAGACCTTTTGACTAGCCTTGGTAATACCCTCGAAGTATCGTGTAACCTTTTTGAGGTTCTGTAATGACTAGTTACTTAGAATCCCTTGATGCCTTTATTGGAAATTTGAAGCCCGATCGAGTGGTGTTCGCCGATAAGACGGATGGTTTACTTCATTTATGCATGGGTTATAGAGATCACCCTAGTAAGTGCGCTTGATAACCTGGTTGACATCTGTTTACTTTCAAGAGAAAGTTCTTCTACATGGAATACCTTATAGTATATAAACGAGATCCAAGATTCACTAGTGAATTTTGGAAAGCTTGCATGAGATCATGAGTACGCAGTCATGTTTGCGCCAAGTATTCTAGAAAAAGGATAAGTGCAAGTGGAACGAGGGGCGACGAAGAAATGAGTTCCAGCTCATGTTATGGAAACATGAAATAAGAAGCTACGAAATCGCGAAGTTAAAAGACGGTCAAGGCACAATGGAATTAAGCTCAAGGAAATACGACTTTGATGGTCAAAGACTAGATACGCGCATGATATCTCTTTTTGGGAGTATATCCTTGATCCATGTTTTCTGTAGAGCTTACTTGTAGGCTATCTTTTGTGGACATCCTCTCGGTCCTATTTTCTGTTACAAACCCCGTAAGGAGTTTGTCTTGTTTATCTTCTCGACCCTGTTTCAGGGAATCCTAGGTAGAACCCTATGGATGTAAACATGTATTTGAAACATGTTATGATTGATATGGTTGCAAGTGGTTGCTCGTGGATGTGCGAATACACATTAGATACTAGCTCGACTCGGTCACATTTCATATTGCATATGCACGAGTATCTATACTTGTTTATGGATGAAATCGAATGTATTAACATGCGGTTGTTGCATATGAATGAATGATTGTGCACGCATATAGTATCTATATGACTAGGATTATTTGCATACATGTTGGATTCATGGCACTATACATATTTTGCATTAGAAAGATTATTCAGGCCTGATCATTAGCATTAGCTAAGGAACATGTACACACACGTTTTGCATATATTCATACAGCATTAGAAATCATCTAAGGACAATGGTTGCTTGTGGATGATGTTTTGAGTAGATGAATGATGGATGGTAGGATATGTTCTTCCTAACTTGGAGATTTCGGGGACGAAATCCTAAAAGGTGGGGAGAATGTAACAACCAGTATTTCGATAACATGTTAAGACGAGAATCAAGGCAGAATTTAATTTTAAATTCTGAATCAAGTAAAACGGGCTATGCCATTGCGTCCGTCTCGGAAAAATACGCGAAATAGAGTCTGAGTTTTCGAGAATCGGAGTCAGTATGACCAAGTTATGGTCCGACGAAGTTTTCAGAAAATTCAAGTTCAAAAACGAGTTCTAATTTCGAAAATTTGGCCTAGAAGGCTAGGCGGGAAAATTCCCGCCAGCCACCCCAAGTCGACAGCCCTGTCGACTTAGGAGTCGACATGGCATGACCCAAGTCGACAGCCCTGTCGACTTGGGTGTCGACTTATGGTGGCCGGGCAGTTTTGCCTGGTGCACCTGTTTTCTGTTTTGGCTAGGTTTTTGGGCCTGGTTCGAAATCTGATGGTTCAGGTTGATCCTAGGGTTAATCCTAAGGTCCTAATCACTCCTAATCTCTATAAATAAGCCCCTAACCTACCCCTAAATCCTCATTATTCATTCATGCAACTAAACTATGGCAAAATTATTACTCTCATGGCCTCCACTCTCATTCTAAAATTCCTAAGTAAATTCCTATGAGAGATTCATGTTCATTCAAGTGTTTTCAAGCATGAATGGATGTTGTTAGCTTGCATTCAAGTCAAGTTGCAACATTTCTATTTCAAAGCAAGGGTTTTATTGATTTGGAGCTTTCATGTTGGGTTTATTTGATTGCATAAGAGCTTCGTCTCAATCTTTGTTTTGCATTTCGATTTGTGCCTTCATAGCAATGTAAGCCCTTTCCCTACTCTTAGATATTAACTATGAAGTTAAATGTTCATGTTGCAAGTTTGGGTTTGATCATTAAGTATGATACATTCTATCATGTCATGCAAGTTTATGAAGTCATTATCTTGATCTTGTGGGCTAAAAGCTACAACCTTTATGTTGAAATGTTGCATTATGCAACATGAGAACCCTCATAACCTTTATGTCAACTTTCATATGAAGTCATAATCCTTATATGATGATATATGCGAGTTACTAGTCATCATTCCATGTCTTTTGTCACCATGATTCGCTTATGTGCCAAGTTTGGGTTTATGCATGTTTTTGAGGCTTAAGAATGTAACATGCAAGTTAATGAACACATTTGTGCCTCATTTGCCACCATGATTAACTTGTGGCTTAATATCCATTTTTGTCATGCCTTTGCCAAGTCTTTTCTTTTAATCCATTACGTTGTTGCGAACGTATATGCGAGTTTAAAAGCGTTGGGTTATGTTATGGGTAATTTCTAATGACATGAAAATATAACTTAAAAACATGACTTGAAATATAACATGGAAGTTGACATGTAAGTATGCTTGAAAATATGAAATTGGGAATTTACCTATTAAGTTAGGTCTACCCATACTATGGAATTAGGAATTTACCTATTAAGTTAGGTCTACCCATACTATGGAATTGGGAATTTACCTATTGAGTTAGGTCTACCCATATTCTTAAGAAAACTTGAATATGAACATGACACTAGACTAAACATGAAAGTGACCAACTCGAGGTTGGGTTGAGTTTGCAACATAAAGCTACCCGGAACCGACCGGCCTAACTAGTAGTTGCAAACAATAGGACCCAATGTGAGAAGTTGGTCATGTTGTGCTTGAACACGAGGTTAGACCAAGTTGTGGTGTAAAGCTACCCGGAACCGACCGGCTTAACTAGTAACCACAACAAAGTCTAATGTGAGAGGTTGAGGTGCATTAAGTAATTAATGCCACATGATAAGGTTAAGTAAGTTTCCTTAATGACACTTAACCGTATAACACAGTTAATGGATGGGGTTAAGTTAACTTAGACTTAACTAATCTAAACATGGAAATCGGATGGGGTTAAGTTAGCCTAGACCTAATTAATCCAACTTGGTAGTTTAAGGGGGTTAAGTTAAACACTTAACTAATCTAACACGATGATTTGATGTGGTTAAGTGACCTATACTTAACCAATCTAACTCGTTAATTTGATGTGGTTAAGTTAACTAGTACTTAACCAATATAACGTGAAAACATGATAAGGCTAAGTCACGAATCGCTTGAATATACTTGACCGATTTGACTAAGTAAATTGATAGGGTCAAGTTAATATATACTTAACCAATCTAGAATGATAATTGGACGAGGTTAAGTCGTGAATTGCTTAATATACTTAACCAACTTGACACATGGTTTGTAGGGTTAAGTCTTGAACTTGGATACTTAGCCAATTTTGACATGATTTGTAGACGGATTAAGTCATGAACTTAAGTGACACTTAATCCGTTATATAAACCCTAGTTCAGAGAATTAGGTGGATAACCGTAATTAACAAGAATAACGGGAATAAGCTAAGTGGTAAACCTTAGTTGGAGAATAGCTAAGTAATAATTCTTAGTCAAGGAATTTTGGACCAGTTCATAGATTGGATGAGTAACCCGATACGGTAGGTCATCGTTTAAGCACACGAGTAGGAGCAAGTTATCTGATTTAGATAAAAGCTCCAGCGAACTGGGTAACGAAGCACCGGCTTCGGGGAACGTGAGGATATTCTTGGTATCCCTCTGTGAGCTGCCAGGTGATCGCACTAGGCTCATGAGAGGTTAAGGTCTGCGTTAGAAGAACCAAGAGTATGCCTTGGTTGCTATACGAGCGACCTAAAGACGGGGATGGATAGGGGATAGTCGACGATACACGGTAGTGCGCTAGATAGCATTTCGTCAGGCTACCTACCATCTTTGGTCAAGCGTGTACGTACGGAAAGGCAGAGAACACCCAAAAAACCATAATTGCTATCTAATTATGGTTGCGGTAAGGCTAGGATGTGGGTTGGCCAGTAGTGTGTTCTCATACAGGATTTATCCTGTCTTGTCTTTCACTAGTTGAGGGAGTGGTCTCGTGGGACCATAGCCACGTATAGGAAAAACAGACCTTAGCATCTGCATCGGCAGATAAATCGAAAGCTCCCGACCGAGTCCTGTATTTCTTGGTCTGCCCTGTGACAGGACTCATATGGCACGATGTGATACATGTGCATACAGTCATGGAAAAATGATTCACGATGAATGCGTGGGAAAAAGGGCGCAGTTGACGGTTAGCGTAGTTCCTAGTGGCCCTGGGTGGTTGAACCCAAACCGAAATACGAAAACGTGCAATAGGTAAGCATAATCACTAGTGGTCCTAGGTGGCATAAGTCCTAGTTGCACAAATGATGATTCATGTTGGGAAAGCCTAGCTAGGTCTAGGGTAACAATCCAAACGAGCTTAAGGATCATGGAATTACATTGGAGTAGTATAGAACCTCATGGGAAAGCCCATACGGTCTACGGCAAGGAACTGAACATTTACATGGAAAGAAACATACGAGTTGAGTAACCTATAAATGCGATATATTAGGTTGACATGAACCATTACACGACTTTTGAGTAAGGGTCATTCATGGTTAACACATGATACGGTGGGGATACTAGTATGGTAGGTGCAGAGCTAAAATACAGGATAGATACCATGGGACGTTATACGGGATAGATATCTTGGGGATATTATACTTGATAGGAACCTGACGATGGGATACCTTGTTTTATCTTGACATCGTAATTTATCATGACACCTTAGTTTATCTGAGTTCAGTAGTTCATCCTGTTATTTTGATTTAGCTTATCTATCTTGTCATCATGCTTATGTTCATCTCAATTTCTCATGTCAGTTAACTTTACTAGTTTTTATGCTGATAGTAGATAGGGCTTACTCAGTCTTTTTGACTGACCCGTTTTGTTTCGCTTCTTGTCTTCCGTTTCCCCCCCCCCCAGGTTACAGGGAGGAAATACTGTTGTTTAATTCGGACTTCTTCTGCTTGAAGGTCATCGTGGATGGCTTGGACTTTTCTTGGCTATGGCTACTTTACTGTTTTACTTGGGGAATTATTTTCGAAAATGTCTTTATGCTTCTTTACTATTGCAAGACAGGTTTTGATGTACTCTGATGTAAAAGGCTTTAGACCTTATTTATTCATGTTATGAAAGTTTGATTTTACTTCCGCTATTTTATATGTTCTGTCTTGTGATATTTCTGTGCATGTTTACCAATAATGCCCCTCTAAAGCTAGTGCATTCCCTTGCGAGTGACCCTAGCGGAGGCGGGGTGTTACAGGTAACACCTATGGTCCTCGAAGCCAGGACATCCCAAGAATCGGCGTCTAGCATTTTTTTTAGTTTTGGCAACAACAACAACCGATTCATCTCCACAACAACAAATAGGGTAAGCTCCACTAGGTAGTGTTGGACCGATAGGATGTAGGGGCTCGATTTCTTGTCCTTCGTATACAATCTGCTTACTAGGTCTTTTATTTCCTACAACTTCGCGCAATCGAGCATTCAAAGATTTTGTTCTCGGCTTCCCTGATTTACACAGAACTTCTGCTCCTTCACCGAATTCCACCTTAGGCTTGTTGTGTTGCATACTATTCCTGGACCGTTCAAACGCTTCATAACAATTATTCATTGTTTCATCGTCAATCTCCAAGTTGTCCATAGCTGGAATTGAAAACAAAACCTATAAAAAACTGAAATGAGTACAAAGTGTATGGAATTTTTGTTCTATTAAAGATATAAAACTGGTGCATATATATTGCTGCGTTTGAACAAAAAGCAGGGCTATATTTGTAAAAAGAAATGTTGTAATTCCCAACATAGACACAAAGTAGGTGATACCTGGGACAAATATATTGTAGTGATACAATGACTAATTAATAAAGTGAAACAATCACTGAAAATGGTTAATGCACCCGAGGACGACCCCTGTATTTTAACTCCTAACATTATAATCCGAAAACTTGTATCGAATTTTTTAATGCACTTGGGAACAACCCTTACGCATAGGTTACACAAGTGATAATAATTTACAAATATGATAAATTACACAAATTGTAGATTAGATAAACAATAGGTTCCATAAATAAAATCAGCGTACATACCCTGAACGTTACACAGCTATTGGGTTACATACTTCGTTCGAACTTCAGTGAAAGTTTTCAACAAAAATAATGCATAACGATACAAGTGATACGACGCGTAATGATACTGTACATATTACGCATAACATAAAATATTTAAATCCTAATTTAATCCACGTTGCAAGTGATAATTTGCATTACTTAGGTCGTTTACTTGATTTCACATCTTTCTTATTTCTTCCTCTAGTTTCAAAGCATACGTAATTGCTCGACGGGGAAAGTGATCATCTATCCACTGTCCTAACTCGCATCCGTTGGTACATACTGGACAATTATAATATCGACGGCCAACGCCGTTTCCATGACGGACGACTAATTGCGGTGCTTCAAACCCATAAAAGCATACAATATTTGCGGATTACACCTCGCCTTCTTCAACCGTGGCTCTAACACGAGGAATTACAAGGTTAGACCTGCGGTCACGTTGTCGAGTTCGATTGTCTGGTTGATGTCGTATTTCCATTTCATGCATTCCTGCTTCAAGTTCTAATTGTCGCACCTCGTCATTGTGTCGCTCTTCCATTTCGATATACCACTCAGTTGGTTCTCTAGGTGTGGACGGATTAAGGTTTGAGGGTCCAGAGAGAAGGTCCATGTAATTGTAAGAAGATGGATACGAAATTGGCATGTTTCTTAGTTGAGATATAATTTTGACTCCGTATGGATGGGTATTACTGAACCAATGTTAGATTTATATAGGAGGAGATTTAGTTACCACTGCATGCGGAACTTACTTCCCGTTTTCAAACGACACGGAATGTGAAAACCAATTGACAACAAGTAATGTTTACGTTGGACTGTGCACTGTTTACTGAACACTGTGCACTGTTTACTGCATATTGTTTGCTGTATACTGTACACAATGCACTGTATCATGTAGCTACGTTGGAAAATGCGTTCTTAACTTTAGGAAAAGAGTGACATGACTACACTCTGGTCTGAAAACTTTAGAAAAAGAGTGATAGGCCTACAGTCTAGGAAAAGAGTTTGCCTGTACAAAAATATAATGGCAAACTGTTTGCTGTTATATTTTATAGCCGTAGCACCACAACGGTTACTGAAACGGTCACATTCCTCCCTTTATATACCAACCTACCTCCTCCTTCTTCCACACAACCACACCTCCTTCTCAACTTCATCTTTGACAACCCAAAAAATGTCTTCATCTGCACCCAAGCGAACCGAAAAGAAAACTGCAAGCAAGAAACCCATGTCCCAAGCGCACTCGTCATCATATGCCATGCAACGTCCAGTCCAACTCCAGCAATCGTTTCATCCATCTCACGAATGCGGATACTCGCCGTATTCAAATGACGATGCCTCTTCCATTCATCAAAGATCTTGAAAAGAAATTGTACTTGAAGGGAAGGTTTCTGAGCCACTACGGACGATTGGATACAACCCTATTTGCCATTGTGGACAAGAATCGGTCGTAGTTGATGACGAGGCCGAAACCAATGCCGGTCGTCGATTTTTCGGCTGTCAAGCCTACAACGACCACATAAACTATCCTGGTGAAATTGATTGTTGTTGCTTTAAGCAGTGGGTTGACCCTCCCATATGCGAATGTGGACGTCAGTATGCACTGGAAGCGCAAGCAGAAATCAGACGCTTGAGCAGCATTAATGCCGGTAAAACTAGAGATGGTCCTTTCCCTAGGCCATGGTAGGTGTATGTGTTTGAATTTGATGCTTGTGTGCTCAGTTGTTGTAGTTTGTATGATTATGGTTTGGCATTTCTTTCTGTTGTTCTAGTTGTCATTGCAGTTGTTATAATTGCTCAATTGTTGTAGTCGTTATAATTGTCAAGTCATGTAATTTTCTAAGTTATTGAAATGGTTATTGCACCCGAGGACGACCCCTATTTTTTAACTCCTACATATACACAAACTTGACACTATGACAAAACAATTCGGAATAAAGTCACTGTAGGGAATCTAACATAATATCACGAGCTTAATAGTACATGCCAAAATTAATTGTAATTGTTGGTCGTACATTACCCTTATAAGTACTGCATATTTGATAATCCATCACATACCTTTTAAGATTCAAGCAGCACCGTTCCAGGCTCAAGTGAGAAAAATTATTTCCTTGTTTTCTTAAAGGCAGTGTTTATTATCAACAAAATTCGAACTTCTAGTAACTCTACTTATTCTACTGATGCAAAGGTTACATGGACGATTCAGAAATAAGTGATGAACAAATGGGAAGGATTTTTGATGAGTATGAACGGAACTTAGTCAACGATAACGAAGTTGGATTAGTTCAGGATACACAAATTGAAGAAGTGCCTGTCGCGATTCAGCATCGAGCGGTTACAGCTCCGCGTCCTTCTCTAGTAAATAAATGACCTAGTAATAGTGCTCAAACATTGAATTCTCCTACTCTAGGCTTTTCTTCCAAGGATTTGTTGGCCCTCGTAAAATCATATATTGAGGTTGAAAAGAGAGATGAGTTACTAATGCAAAGTGGAGGGGGTTTAACATATGAAGAAAGATGGGCAATGATCATGAGGCTATACAACAACTATCATTCCCGGCCCACTAGACGAACATCGGTTGAAATCTAAATGGCTAATCGTCATTTTGCAGACGCTTGTGATCGGTACACACAGATTATCGAAACGGTTGAAGACGAGAACATATTTAAAACAAATCAAGCAACATATGATTCTCGTTACCTATTCGAGTATGGTGAGGAATTTGTTAGTTACGAAGCGTATAAACTCCGCTACAGTTGGTTGACCCGCTACGGGACTGAGTAGGCTTATGGTATTATGATTTTATGGTTGTTTTACTATCTATTTAATTTGATGTTTGTATGTAGAACTTGGAGGTATCTGTAAACATTGTTATGTTGGTGTGCTATTTAAGAATTTTGCATTTCTAAACGAGAAGAGGGCAATCTTGTTCAACATCAAATTCAAACGTTAATACATTCCAAACAACACTTACAGGGACTAGAACAACAGAACATACCGGCTCTACACAAAAACAGTCTCTACACAGAAATACAGTCTCTACACAAAACCAAATACAGCCTCTACACAGAAACATAATCAGAACGTACACAAAATACATCGAAAGTACATAATAGTGGTAGTCAACAAATACAGAACGCCTACTCAAACAATAGGAACATACAACTGACAACTGTGAAAATGTAATACATCGAAAGTACATAATAGTGGTAGTGAACAAATACAGAACGTCTACTCAAACAACGGGAACATACAACTAACAACTAGGAAAACGTAATACATCAAAAGTACATAGTAGTGGTAGTCAACAAATGCAGAACGTCTACTTAAACAATAGGACCATACAACTGACAACTGCGAAAGTACATAAAAGTGGTAGTAAGTTAGTCGTCCGAGTCATTTGAATGTGTACGTGGACATGTGCGGCGCCGATGAGGTCTCTCATCATCACCAACATCTGGAGGCTGACTCGACCCAGCACTAGACCTATAGTGGTAATACATCTGCAAGTCCTGAAATCTCTTGCGCTCTGCCTCAAGCTGGGCCTCTAAATGCGCCTGATGTTGTCGTGCCTCCTCTGCAACACGACATAGCTCACCATCATAGTAATCTAGGCTACGCCTATGCTCTATGTAGCCCGTATGCCTAATCGCCATCTGCATATCATACAGATAATGATATGATATCTGTGTAGGGTCTGGGTAATCGTGATGGGCCGGAGGATGATACACGTCAACGTAACGATCTGGTCCAATAGTGGGCACTGCCATGGTCCAACCAAAATGACTGGCGGCCGCCACATGATCAGCTGCTCGAAAACTCTGGCTGGGTTGGGTAATATCCTCGACAACAGGTGGACGTATGTTGTGTCGTATAGCAGATGGCCCTACTAAATCAATCGATGTTGCATGTGTAATCATGTCTGAAGACCCGGTGAAAAATCTGCGCCGGAAGGCAAGGTATGACTCCCCGGTAATAATAAAGCTCTCGGTCGTCCAACAGCCTGCTGCCCTGGCTATATCTAGCTGCTCCGACGGGTAAATCATACACCGATAAGTATATGGGTGTGGATCATCGGGAATAGCGTCGAAGTCATACAAATGTCTCCAGCACCTCTCACCAAGAAACCAATAAGCACCTACCATCGAGGGATAAGATATAAGTGAAAATCTCTGTCTGGCAAGCAACCTAGCAATCTGTACGATATCAAGACCAACTGATGTACTCTGCTCAAATGGATGCCATATAATCTGATCCCTATACATCCTCAGCTCGATCTGGTTGTGGGCAACTGGATACACATGGCGTGACTCATTATCCCTGGACCCTCGGTTGTCTGCAGTTCAAAAGCATATACGGGGGAAAAAGGTCGACGGGTCTGAAGTGTGGGTGATAAAATGAAAATTCCTAGAGTACTCAATATACCAGTACTGTAACAACCCCTAGAATCCATATAAAGAAACTTGAGAATCGGAGATGGTGCACTGCATGTCGAGACATCTGTATACGTATGCAAGGATAGGTTTGCCCCAATCATATAAAATCGCCCCATCGGCATTTAACTCAGTCGCGACTGTAACATACCTGACAGGCAAACTACTGCTCGTAGAACTAAAGAATAGGTTACCCATAAGGTATAACACAAATAATCAAGCAAGCTCCAAGTCATCAACAACAGAGTATTGAGCGAGTATGCTATCCATGGTCGCACGGATGGCGCTCACTCTGATAGCGCCTTCTGCCTGATACGACGCATCAGAAACGTCAAAATGAGGCAGTAGACCATGAAGAAGTGCACGATCACGCCATCGACCATCATCAAAAGGCAGTGGGGGATAAGCATCTACTCCAATACTAATACCAATAAGCATGGATAAATCAAGCGGTGTAAGTCCTAACTCACCACAAGGAAAGTGAAATGTGTGGGTGGTTTTGTACCACCATAGAGCAATGGTCGCACACAATTGAACATCAGCATTTATAACATGGTTTATTCCTAAAATTGTAAAGCGCACAATAAGATAAACTAGGACCAATAAATTATCCACTTGTTTCATTAAAAGGTCTTTAATATTACCTAGGAAAAAATGAAATACAAGAGCATGTAACAGTGCTACGACCCCCTCCTTACCCGCCAACTGTGCATGATAATATCTAAGTGTGGTCGCTAACGAACCACGTGAACGTATATTCCGCGGCTGCCAACAGTTCAACAAAATATTATACTATCTACTCAATGTCTAATACTCAAAGAATATTATTTAAATAGTACTAAAAATACTTACAGGCAAACTCGACTGCGTGCTAACGTGTTCTTCGCCTTCTGGAAGAATGTGAAAGTTGGATAACACAGGAAGCTTCGCGGCGCTGAGGTTCGGATCCAGAAAACCATCGAGATCGGCCTGTCTAGCGGAAACCGACCCCACACCCCTACGCGCCCTGCCTACTCGTCCACCCCTACGACCGCCGCGTCCATGACGGCTATCTTCCTTGTGCGCCCCTACATCCTAGTTTTCTATGTTTTCGGCGGTTGCAAGCAAGACCTCTATTCCGGGCACGTCCTGTGCGACTGGTTGTTCGCCACTACCCCCTGCATCGTTCCCGCCTGCGCCACTACCCCTGGTGCCACGATCGTCGCCTTGCATGAATTTTTTGGCGAATTTTTTTAGTAATCTAGACATATTTTCGAACGAATATCTCAAATACGGTAGTTAATTTGGTTAAAAGCTGACGGATTGGTAAATTAGTGGTAAAATTTAGGTGCAAAATGGAGTATGAAATGAGGTTTTTGGGTTTGAAAATTGGGGAAGGAGAATGAATAGAAGGGCGACAACTTGGAGGGGTATCTAGTTAGGTTTATAACGGCAAACACTTTGCCGTTATAATCTTATAACGACAAAGTGTTTGCCGTTATAAGCTTACAACGACAAAGTGTTTGCCATTGTAATCTTATAACGGCAAACACTTTGCCGTTGTAAACCACTCCATCACTAGCCCGTGGCTGGTTTCCTTCTTCTGGTTGCTCGGCTCGTTGGACCAGTTGAAAAACAAGAGAGAGAATAACTGAACAGAACGGATTGTTGGTTATGGTCTTAGAAAAGAAGTTTCTTAATCAATTCTACATTCATAACGATGACCAGTTTACATCAAGCGTAGGAGCCATTGAAATATTTCTTGTAAAGGTTTACTGTTATTATCGCTAAAGTCATTAATCTTAATAACAAAGCTATATTATTGCACTGATCATGTGTGTTGACCCTGACTTGAAATTTGGAGACTGATTAGCTGGAAAGCCTCCATCTGTATTAGACCAATTCTACAATAAATGCGGCCGGTTCATGAGAAAAGAGGAGGTGAGAAAGACATGTAAAAGAGAGGCAGTTGGACCCAACAATGAAGGCATACAAAATAACGTTGAAGTAAAGTAGTCTGAGGACATCTTCAACAAAGTCGGTAGCTGCTGGCTATTGCGGTAAGTTGAACGTGGAGGTGGAAGTCATGCATGCTTACTAAGGTAGCGTTCAAGGTAAGCTTGAGGGCACACGAGCTGGGCGCAAATGAATTTCAGCATGATTGAAGCAGTGGCTTTTAGGGCAGTAGAGTGATGGTTGTGGTTCTGCGGATGGTCAGTGGTTAAGCAGGGAGAGATGAAATGGCAATGAGGATGATTATGTCATGGTAATGCGAAGTGGTAGGTAATCAATGGAGGAGATTGCCATTGGTTCTTGTGACGAGCTGCTGGGTTGTTGAGGTGGGTATTATTAGGGTTGTTATGGTAATGGTAAATTTACCATTACCATACCGTTACCAATAAACTGGTAACCGGTTACAAAATTAAACGGTATACCGTTGATTCGGTACGGTAATGGTAATTTTACTGTTATGAACGGTAAAGTATCGATAAAAAAAAGTATTCCGTCGATAACGGTAAATTACCACAAGCTAATATGTTTTATATTTTGATCTATACCGTCCTTCGCTTTAAGTGGTTTTTGGAAACTTCAGGAATAACGTTGCTTCACTTCTTGGGCTTTGTTATCATTTAAATTTGTCTATCTCATTATTTATTTCGTTGCCTGCATAAGAATAATGATAACTAAACAAATTCACATGGAAGCTATACACTATAACGCACACAAACTTATCATGGTTATGCACAAACATAATATGCACAGTAAAATACGCATATACACAAATGACGAGGCACACACTACTTTGTTTTTTTAAGATTTTAAACTAGTAGTTGTTTTGCTGAACTTATACATTTTATTTACATCATCTTCATTATTAGATGATGCGTTATATTGATAGTATTAGCATATATTGACAGCCATGTTTTGTTTTTCTGAACGTAACCAAAGTCTTGCTTCCAGCTATTTTAAAAATACATTGTTGCCCGTACATTATTTTGGCTTCCGTAAACGGTACGGTAACGGTATTTGCATAATGGTAACAGTAACCGTTACCGTAACAGCCCTAGGTATTGTACCGGTTTGGTGGCTTGGAAGCAATTTCAATGATGGAGGCGGATAGTGAAGAAGAAGGATCATTGTCTTAATTTGGGTAATTAATTATAATTAAGTAATTTATGTTTTAATGATTTTTAATTGTATAGTGTTAATTTATTAAGTGTAATACTCTCTCGTGCGAGGTCCAAATCGAACATCATCAAAACCACTGAACTCTTATTGACGTATACTACATTTCATAATTGGATTTGATCGTTTTCGGAGCTTGTTAGGACGTATACTAAAATCAAACTCTATTTGATTTTAGTTTACATCATATTGCTTTGGCAATTTTTAGGTGAGTTTACTCAATCGAACTATCATTTTCATTAAGTAAATTAATACCTGTAAAATGACACACAAAGTGTTAGGATTATTTAGGAGATTCATGAATATTGGTTTTGTGATTTGTGCACATATGACACACACTCTTGCGATATATGACACAGAAACTATATTAATTGTTGTTAAGATTTGTGTGCTGATTTATGTGTGATTCTTTAATGGTGTATGTATTTTATTCTCACTCTGCAAGTTCTTATAGTTTTAGGAAAATAACTATGGGTTGAAATGATATATACCCTGATGATTGTATAGATTCTAGGATTTGAAATTGAAATGTATTTTAGAAATTTTAATAGAAATTTTATCTAGAACATAGATTTTGTTATACTTAATAAAGATCTAATTTTAAGATTCAAAATAAAAATAGGTGTTTAAAAATCAAATTTATAAGTTAATATATGTTTTAGAATATATATTGAAGATTTCTGAAATTTAATATATTAGCTATAAAATATATGAAATTAATCAATACAATATAATTAGTAAGTTAATAAGAAATTTAATATATATATATATATATTCATATATATATTTTATAAAAATATAAATATGGATTTGTAAATACTTTAAGTTGGAAGATATGTTAAGATTGAATTGTAGTTAACTTATGTCAACTGAAACAAAAAATTATGTGAAACATGAATTAGTAAGAAGTCTAACGTAAGATTCTGGTTTGAATGATAAATTTTAGTAATTTAAGATAAAGTAAAAATAGTATGAAGTAATAATTTAATGCTTAATAAGTACTATGATTTAATAAATTTACTTTTAAAATATAAACTGTATAGAAAGATATAATGATTTTTTTTCGAAAGTTAAGCTTTAACATTTATTCATCAAATGGTATTTACAATATAAAATCTCTCGAGTATGTGGAAATGGTATAACAAACTGACCATCTGTCGCAGTAACCCTCATAGATCAAACAGCTTCTCATCATACATAAACTCTCATCATACATAACTAATTTCAAAGACAATTGCCTAATTTCCACGCCCTGCACTACTAATCAGTATTTCCCAACAGCTCTTCTTGCAGACTCGGTGAGTTTCATGAAAGGAACAGTAGACCATGATACTGAGACATGCGTCAATAATCCACTTGTTACCAAAAGATTAAAGTACACAAGTGATTTCAACAATGTACACGGATGCCAATCCTGGAAAGATCCGCACAAGCATATCAATTGAGAGAAGGGTCATACATCGGATTCTTCCTCGTGTGCCTTCGGGAAGTTTTCATTTTACTAGTGAGAGGCATCACATCTTCTGGACCATAATTATATCCCTCATCAAGATCGTCATCTAGCCAGAATTTTCCTTTTAGTTTATTATTCTTGACTTGAAAACATGGAAGAGAATTTCTGGGCATCGCAATGGATAGCAAAGTAGGATTAACAATAGGAAAGGTCAATCCTGAACCTGTCACATTGGGAGGTGGTAGCTGAAAGTTTGCGGGTGGTTTTAGGTTAACATAAGGGGGTGCTTTTAAGGGTTGAGAAGATGAGGATTCTGGAGCGCTAGACTTAGTGTCAACATGAGACTTTGAGGCAACGGGAGACATTGTGGTAGACGACTTACCCAAGCCTCCTTTAGCAGAGTTGGCACCATTAACAAGAGTATCATCGAAAATATTGCCTACCAGATTCTCCATATCGACATCTGGATTGGTATGTTCAGAACTATGATCTGCAATTATCTGAGAATTGTTAACTAGTGCTTCCGGACTAGTATTAACATCAGCCACAAGATTTGTGGTGACATGTGCCTTATCAGCATTATCAGAGTTCCGCCCAACCCCTTGATTATTGCCTTCAGTGATTTGTCCAACCTCTTCAATATTAGCTTGCACATTAGTGTTAGTGTGAACATCATGCACAACTGCGTCAATATTTCCATTTTCAACTTGCTCATTTGCTAAAGCTTCAAAAGGATTCGTACTAACATTAGGCTCTTCATCCACAACATTAGCAGTAGCCATATCATTAGTAGCAACTTTCTTCCTCTAATACTTTTTAGCTTTAAGGTTAACTGATATCCAGGTATTGATATTATTGCTCTTCCTATTATACTGAGCATTATGAACATGTGGTTTGTCATGAACATTATTTTCAAAAGTGCCAACAGCACCCTGCCTATGTTGTTGCCCCTCATTTGCCATCCTAGCCTTATCATTGAGTTCACATTCATTAGTATCATGGCCAAAAACTTTGTGTGATGTACAAATCCGAGGTCTCCAATCATATGTTAACTTAATAAATGGGCATTTATCTCCCAGCCCAGCAACCTCTATTTTCTCTGGTAATTCAAATTCAGACAATACTTCAATCAAAGCTTTAGCATATCGAAATCTTTGAAGTTTTTCAGTGCTGCTATCAAAACATATTAGCTTCCCAACGTGACATGCAAGCCAGTTAATCCCTATCAGAGTCCAAAGTATACTGAGAATTTTGTAGAAATGAACCTATATACGTACTTTTGTAATCTAATCTTGAGAATTGCCAATGGTAGGATCCCATCGTGAAATTATAAACATATGGCCTCTAATGAAAATAGGATCAGACTTAAGGATTTTCTCTTTATCCACTTCATTAGAAAATTTGAAATAAAAATGCATACCATCCGATTTGATATCTACCTCACCATCCAATTTCGAAATACGGCACAAAATATTAACTACACTGGTATAGGATAGCGTACCATCTAAGAAGAACCCAACGAGATGATTGCCCCAGTATTTCATGCCCTCGTCCCTTACCATATCTGGTGGTTTTTTCGGTTTGCCATCCCTCACAGTATCGAACTGTTGTGGTTTGTAAACGCCTGCATTACGAGGAAGAGAGTTGAAAAGTGATGCATAATCCATCTTAATGAATGCAGGAAAAGAGGATTTCGAAGAGCTTTGGTTAGCAGAAATTCCCTAATCTGGATTGGAATTTCCTTGATTAGGAATCAATGCATTCTGAATTGCTAAATCTCCATGAATACGATTAACATTTGAAGCATTGGAATCTAAGGAGGAATTTCTAAGATCTGGTTCTAGGTTTAACTCTAAGGGGATTGCGGTGGACGGATTGACAGCGGGTGGAGGTGGATCGAGGGGAATAGGCGAGAAGAGCGTGATGGAAGAGGAGGGAAAGCGGAATTGAAGGCGGTGGAGGGTGGAGAAGAGAAGGGAGATTTGGCAGATGCCATTACATTGGTTTGGCTTTCCTCAAATTTGAATGTTTTTCTTCAATTGATATAATGTTTTAACTTTAAGATAAGACTTAAACTTTATTACAATATATCCTCAAGTTTGAGATTTTATTAAGTTTACTGTTTAATTGATTAAGATATGGCATTTTGTTATATACAATTTGACTTTTAAGTGAAACTTAATAATTGGTTTTAAAATGAATTAAATTGTTTTAAGTTAAACCAATTTCAAAACATCTAAGGTTAACAATTTGAAATCTATTTAAATGATATAACTCAAATTTAATAACTCAAATCAAATTTATTTGTAAAGACAAACACATACGTGTTAGGATTAATTAGGAGATTCATTGTAGTGACCCGTAACTTCCCCGGTAAGGAAAGCGCGGATACTATGAGAACAACACCCATCGGAACGCAAACGGAAGAACATTTCATTGTATATTACAACAATTCCATCATAATACAAGAATATACAGAGTATGAATGAATATACACATTTGATAAATATCAGAGATTTAAATTACATTTAAATACATAGCAGCGGAAAAATAATACAACGCACAACTGAAGGCGATACACGGATACAGAGCTTTCCGAGCATCGTTCCAGCTGTATATCAGGATCCTGTGAATATAAATCTGCAAAACCAAAACTACTAGCTGCCCGTATCGAAAATAAGGGCACCCAGAGTTTAGGTTAAAACAATAAACTCCAGGTCAGTCATGTGACTGGTGTGAGAACTAAAACAGTTATTTAAAACTTTACTTTAAATGAGAGTAATTCAAGAGACCACGCCGTATAACACGGAACGGGTTTCCTCCCAAGAACACTAGTGCATATAACAAAACAGCGCAATGCTTTTTCGAAAAATGAAGCTATTATAAGACCCAGGTCCCATCACACAATGCAACGCAAGCCGGAGGCTAGGGTTTTCCCTTATAATAGCCAAACATGCTTGGTACGTTTAAAGCAAATCATTTGATACTATTATAAGTGTATAGTGTCAAAACAATTTCAATCATAAATATCAATCATAGGCGGCATGGGTACCATCTATCATGTCGCCATACTAGTTCTACAAATAAAACCGCAATATCACGTATTGGAAATTGGATTTCCATCATGAGTCGAGGCAAGGGGCAAGCTCCTCTCCGATTCGAGACACTCTAGCAAATGTCTCAGGACCCCACTATGATCCTTTGGAACCTCCAAGGCCGGTCCTCACTTACTTTTGAGGATTAGTTATTCCTGAACACACGTTTCCCGGTCCTATAGGACCTATAACCGAGGCGCCTCGCATCCAACAACCACACAGGTGAAAAATATATAAATGTTGGCCAGTTTAAGCACTGACACCACCACTAGCTAGAAAGAAACGTCGTGCACTCCTTAGGTCCTTATCTCGTTTTTGACTCATACCGAGGTGTGAGGCTCACGAATTCACGCTATACACAAAGCTACGCCACATAGGCCGTGCTTTGATCATCAACCACAAGACTTTGCTTTTCAACAGAAACCTTGATCATTTGCCACTTACGCGTGCCACACTGGCAATCCACTCCATGAGACTGATGTCCATCGATATACAACCTCTGAGCTCGTACGTCTCAGAGAAGGGCGTTAAGCAAGAGAATAAATTCTCCACCGCCAAATAGATGTATATTTAACAGAGATCAATCAACACAGAATAAAATCCAATGTCAGACACACAGTCCATTTACAAGTTCGTTCTGGGTCTGAACGAAACCGGAGGCACTTTCCTCGCATATCCATCGATCTCCAAGTACGTCTGGACGATCACCAACTGTTTCTCTCCTCTTGGGTGTACAGCCCAATCGAGATCATTAGTAATCACCCAAACGATGTGAAGACTTCCGGTCTTCAACCATTGTCTTCATCTTCGACTTATCGCCGAATCGGTTATTCAAAATGGGTATAAACCCGGCCTTTCTGAATAACCCACGTATATAATAAACAAATGTTACACAAACACAACAAACGCCTCATTCCAATTCAGAATATTCTTTTATTCAAATTCTTACACTCTTAGGGAAAGGTTCCCATTAATTTTATCAAAGATAAATTCTTCTAAATTTATTCTATAATCTTCCTTGGGATATCATTTCAAACCATTTTATGGTTTTCCAAACTAGTCGGGATTAGCGAACTACACCGAAGTAATTATTTGTTTTATTTCCCAATTCCAACCTATTCATCCCATGGAGCAAAACTGGTAATACTCCATATCTAACACCGCGGTGTTATCGGTAAAGTTAATTACCATTTAACGTTCAAATCTAATTAAAGATTTAACTATCGCTTTGGAGCAAAACTGGTGGTACTCCATTCTCGATGACCTTTCAGATTTGATAATTTAAATAATCAATTCACTTTCAATCTAATTAAAGATTCATTAAAACTCCACTTAGTTTTAGTCTTTTCAAAAATCAATATCCTGTCTTTAACTGGATTAAAGAACCAATGTAACCTAAAACACGATTCACGATAAACCCAAAATCACATTCAAATTCAATTCCAATTAAACATTATTTAATTGGTACACTTCATTAAATCTAAATGGAAAGATTTAATCTTTTTCTCAACTGGGCTTAAGAACAGTGTTAATGAAGACACCATTCACGACAAACCCAAATCACATTTGATATTAAATACAAGGCTCTGAATAGAAAATATATCGGCTTATATTCAATATCAAATTTTACGACCAACAAATATCGTATTGGAAATAACGATATAAATATATCTTTCAAATTCCCATAACAATATCTGTATAATCACGAAATCCAACATCGAAATATTTCGAAGCCAATTTCGATTCAAATCTATCCCAATTCACGTATTAGGAATTTTGATTATTTTTAAAACCACTTTCAAATTCAGTTTATTTCTAAAATAAATTGATTTTAATTCTAGTACAAAACTAGTTCATTTCGATAAAAATCTATTTTTATCTTTTCAAATAAGGAATTTTTCATCCCAGTTCTTCACAAACTATTTCTTATGATTTTACACAAATTATTGATATTTTTAATAATTTTATCAAGGCCCGTACAGTCGATTTCCATCAACGGCCATCGAACTGCACTTACAACGACCTTTTCCAAATTTGATTTGGATATAATTCCAAATCCAACCGTTAGATTTATAATTTCAAATATTCGTTAGAAAGCTCTTTTCGATACGAACCCAACGGTTCCGGTTTCAGGAGAATCCGACGGTCGGATCTCCCGTAACGTCAATTCGAAGTCAATGGTCGAAATTCACGAACTGCAGCAGCGCGGCGCGTTCTATTCAGGCCATTATATAATATATATATATATATATATATATATATATATATATATATATATATTTCGTCGATTTCCTTTTAAAACGTATTTTATAAATCGTTCATATTCGTTTTCGAAACGATTTCAACTTCCCTTTCAATTTCAAATCAAAATTGAATTTTCCTTTATAAATTCGTTTTAAATTCATTTCAAATTGATTTCAATTCAAATCGATTTTTAATTCAATTTCAATTCAATTTCAATTTCAAATTAATTCAATTTCAATTCAATTTCAATTTCAATTCATTTCTATTCGATTTCAATTCGAATTCATTTCTATTTGATTTCAATTCAAATTCATTTCAATTCAATTTCAATTCGAATTCATTTCAATTCAATTTCAATTCAAATTCATTTCAATTCAATTCATTTTCAATTCGAATTCATTTCAATATATTCGATTTTGAAATCACTTTTCGATATTCATTGAAAAATGAATAAAATCGATATAAATATCGTTCACGTCAAAATGGCGCATCTCTAATCAACACGGCTTTATATATTTCAATAAATTCGTTATTCTAACCAACAAATGAATATTTATTCCATTCAACACATGAATCTATATTTCTTCTTACTTACAATAAAAAGGTAAATTTTTTTGTATAAATATTTTATTCAACACATGAATACACTTTCAACACATGAATTCACAACACCTGAACATCGTCAACACATGACTATTTATTCTATTCAACACATGAATTTTCTTTTATAATGTTCATTATTTCCCAATTGGAATGAGGTCCGATCAATCACCATATAATGTTAATTATATGGATTCCATACAACACATGTATATAAATAGCAACGATAAATAATAAACCATCATCCAAAGTGCACTACACAACTGCATAAGCATTAAATATAAATAATTAACGCTTACACAGTCTGTCGACCAATCGATCGACATATTATTAAACAATTGGAATTAGTGTACACCAAATATCATCCCAACACCCGTGTGGGGTTTCAAATCAACAAACATAGATTTTTATTCATTTACATACCCGTTAAAAATTATATTTTTAACGATAAAATATTTTTAACTATATAAATATTTTATTTCCTTTCGCATCACACAATCAATTTTCACAACACATCAAACAATCAAACATACAAGTCATCCATGGTCTGTGGACGACGGGTGTCGGGTGCTGCTAAGCACCGTCTGCATCCTAGTATATATTTTAACTAGAAAAGAAGATTTAAAGTGAGAAGTTCTCACCAAAGCTAATCCAAATGCCACGACTCTTCATTTGTAGAAATCCTCGTCGTGCTTTGCTGTTGAACTGCTGAACCGTTCTGTTTGACATTCCAATATAGTTCTTTTCACGCTGTTCAAATAAAAATTATATTTTTAATGTGCCCCGTATATAAAAATCGTATTTTTAATATGCCACTAGTATAAAAATTATATCTTTAACTTCTTCCTTATATAAAAATTATATTTTTAACCTTTCTATATTATAAAAATTATATTTTTTATACCGTTCTATACATCTTTATCGCTACTCTACATAGATAAAAATCGAATTTTTATTATGCTAAGCATATGAAAACCATATTTTTCAAACAAATAAAGATCATATCTTTATGTTTATAAAAATTAACTTTTTATGTTTATAAAAATCAAATTCTTATCCCGTTATCCCTGTAAGAAAATTATATTTTTCTACCACTATCCATATAAGAACGATCCCATTTTTCTATAAACAAAATTAGATTTTTATGCAAAGTGATATATACAATAATCATAATTTCATATAGGTAAAAATCCTAGCTTTACGTCGCCACTACACATATAAAGATCCAATTTTTATGTTGCTTTCATACGTATAAAAGTCTAGTTTTTACTTTGCTACTTTTTCAGATAAAAATCTAATTTTTACTTGTTAAACATAAAATAAAAATCGAATCTTTATATGTGGAAACTGAAAATAAAATCAACGTTTTATATATAAGAAACATATTGTTACAACACTATAAAATACATAAAAAAAATAAACTTTCCTAAACAAAAGATAAAGAAAAGAAAAGTAGGAAAACTCACTTTGTTCTATAGTCAATCGGAGTGGGGGAAAGGGGAAATGGCGCTCGTTGGAAGTGGTCGGAGTGTCTGAAAAGGGGGAGGGGAGTTCTTCGCGGAAATCGAGGTGGAAGGGTTTCACGTCCGGTGGCGGCCTTCGATTTGGGTTAGGGCTTGCGTTGGGGGTTCGAGCGTTGAAAGCAAGAGGAGGGAGAGAGGTTTTGGCAGCGGGAAAAGGAGAGAGAGGGCGGAGCATCGTCTGAGGGTGACCGTGGGGGAGGGGGGGTGTCTCCGGCGCTGGGTGGTCGGCTAGGGGAGCACATGGTGGAGAGAGAAGGAGGGACTGGAGGAGAGAGGGGGGTTCGACGGTGGGGCGCGCCGAGCTGGGGAGGTGGCGGCGCTGCTCCGCCACCTGCGGCGGTGATGGCGGGTGGAGCGCGACAGCGCTCTGCCCCCCTTTTTTTTATTTCCTTTCGATCTGCATCTGATTTGGACGGGAGAGAAATAGGGGGGTTTACCAAGGATATATATTCAAATATTTTATTATTTTTAATTACAAAAAGGTAACTTTTTAACACGAACTCGAAATCAAGCCCACCGACTATCGTCCCTAGTGAATTACCCCTATTCCGAACACAATGGGATATGTATCGCAGGCTGATTCGAATGTTTCAACCAGTTTTCGTTGAAATCAAAATATAAATCTATATATTGAATTTGAACGCGCATTTCAATTTACCGAGGCCACATACTAACTCGAAAAATTCCCGAAAAATATTTTCTAGCTTCGTATTGACGATACGGTCCTAACAAAACTAATTTCGTCGAATTCTGAGACCGTTTGAAAAATGGCCATTTTTCAGTCGATTAAAATCAACTGAAAATGGTCAAACGCGTTTTCTTTTGCCATGCTCACATATTGATTCGAAAAATTATGAAATTTGAAACCTAGCAATAACTTGACATCGCGGATCCAACAAAAGTGGTTTCGTCGAAATCCGAAGTTGTTTGCAAAATGGCTATTTTCAAGAGCCGAAATTCCATAGCGACTATTCTGAAATTTTCAACTGGACATATCTTTTGATCCCCGCTATGAAATTTCGATTTTTCAGATTCGTTGGAAAGATATTCACAATTAGATTCTATTATTATTTTTTCACTAAAATCCGGTTTATTTTGCACTTGGTACGTTCATTTGAAATTTGAAAACTAATTATCGAACTACCGCGCCATTTTCAATTCCTTTTATATATGTAAATAAATATTTATATTCTAACGACGATCTATATAAATATTTGTTTGAATTCTATTCAAAATAAATTTCTCGTCGATATTATTTAAAATAATTCATTTTAAATATTCAAAATTCGCTAAAATTGCCAAAATAAAATTTTTAAATTGGTTCGCATTTTCCGGGTTGTTACATTCACTAATATTGGTTGTGTGATTTGTGCACACATGACACACACTCTTGCGATATATGACACATAAACTATATTAATCATTGTTATGATTCGTATGCTGATTTATATGTGATTCTTTAATGGTGTGTGTATTTTATTCTCATACTGCAAGTTCTTGTAAATTTAGGAAAATCACTATAGGTTGAAATGATATATACCCTGACGATTGTATAAATTCTTGGATTTGAAACTGAAATGTATTTTAGAAATTTTATTTGAAATTTTATTTCGAACTTAGATTTTGATATAATTAATAAAGATCAAAACTAAAGATTCAAAATAAAAATAGGTGTTTAAAAATCAAATTTATAAGTTAATATATGTTTTAGAATATAATGTGAAGATTTTTGAAATTTAATATATTATCATTAAAATATATGAAATTTAATCAATATAATATAATTAGTAAGTTAATAAAAAATTTAATTTATATTTACATGTATATAGATTTTATAAAAATATAAATATAGATTTGCAAATAGTTTAAGTTGGAAGATAAGTTAAGATTGAATTGTAATTAACTTATGTCAACTAAAACAAAATTTTACGTGGAACAAGAATTAGTAGGAAGTCTAACATAAGATTCTGGTTTGAAAGATAAATTTTAGTAATTTAAGATAAAGTAAGAATATTATTAAGTAATAATTTAACGCTTAATAAGTACTATGATTTAACAAATTTACTTTTAAAATATTAATTGTATAGAAGTATTTTTTTAACTTTGAGATAAGAATTAAATTTTATAGCTTTATTATAAGAAATCTACTAACAGGGTCATGTTTGAGATTTTATTAAGTTTACTGTTTAATTGATTAAGTTATGACATTTTGTTATATACAATTTAACTTTTAAGTGAAACTAAATAATTGGTTTTAAAATGAATTAAATTGTTTTAAGTTAAACCAATTTTAAAATAGTTAAGGTTAACAATTTGAAATTTATTTAAATGATATAACTCAAAATTAATAACTTAAATCAAATTGATTTGTAAAGAAATGTATAAATAAATTGATTTGATAAAAAAATAGCATTATAAATTTATTAAGCTATGATGACTTGGAAAATATGATTTGCTTCAAAAATATACTTAATAGTTTGACTTTGTTAAAATTAAATAAATGTATTGTTTAAGTCAAACCAGTGTCAAAATATATTTCAAGTTAAACATTTGGGAATTGAGTAAAAGATTGTAATAAACGTTATAAAGTTAAGTTAATGTGGATTTAAAGATATGATGTAGAGATTTAATAAATGAACGTGATAAGAATTTATTAACTCAATGCTTTGAATAAAAATATAAGCAAAGCAGTGTATTGAATTAATCTAAATGTGATATGTATATAAATTTCCATAGATTGTAAGGAAATGAAAACCCAACATCAATTATGTTTTGTGCACTTCTATTAACATTTAACTTGAGTTAGTTTACTGATATGAGAATGTTAATCCTAACTCCAGTGTTTATTTTTCCTTACGCTCAGGTCAGACCGTTACCGTTTGAGATTTCGCCTTCGAAACTGGAGATTCTTGATGACCTTATCTTTACTCAATTATTTATGTCATTTCTATGTCTAAATGAAAATTATGTATTGGTCTTCCACTGTATTTGATATTGTCACTCTAATTTATTATATTACTTTATTCTGTTGTGGGATATTGTATTATCCCGTGTATGTTATTATGTGATGGATTCTTATTGAACCCCATAGCAATAACAATCTATAATTGAGTTGGTTCTATTATAGGCTTGAATGGTTGGAAACAGCAGGTCATTACATTATTGTATATCGCAACCGTTCAAATAATAAAAAATTTAAAGTGAGAATACGTAAAATTTATCCTTAATCATGGAGAGACTGCTATTTAAAGTGAGATGAAATGGAAATAAAGGATAGGAACGATCAATTATTCAATTATATATTTGGTAATAGATTAGAATAATAATTTTAAAAAATACTAAATTTTACAATTAGTAGTGGTCATAAAATAAATATAGTGAATGAGTAATTACTTAAAAATGAAAACTCAGCAAACAGAAAACTTCACATAAAGGCTGGGGATTATCAAATTTGTGAAATAGATATCCACATCAGAGTTGGGTGATATATATAAACATGGATAAAATGTGTAAAATTTCTCAAGTATAAGCAAGCTTAATGCAAAAAGGTTGTTATAAATGTAACAATAAAACTATAATACTTATTAAACGTGCATGTACTTAAAACAGTAAATTATAATACTTGTTAAGTAATAAAAAAAGGAATCATTAATCCAATCTTTGTCGGGCCCACAAAACAACGAAGAATTAAATGTTATAGTGATTC
This sequence comes from Allium sativum, assembly GCA_030737875.1. NCBI lineage: Eukaryota > Viridiplantae > Streptophyta > Magnoliopsida > Asparagales > Amaryllidaceae > Allium > Allium sativum. The sequence continues at coordinate 957,555,249 of CM060909.1, forward strand.
AGCTATAATGTTGATAAATGCAACAATAAAGAAATCGAAAAACAAAGATAAAACAAATATTTTTAAATAAATATAATGAAGCTACATGAAAAATTAAATAAATTGCAGTCATATTCAGATATAAAGAAATAAAAAATTTTAGTTGTGAAAATGCTTAAAGTTAGATATAGTATTGGTCACAAAAAAACATGGAAATTGGGATCATTAATAGACTAGAGATCAATTAAATTTGTGAAATGGGTTGCATGTGTGTGACACCCCACGTCTGTTAATGTCACTCACTAAGGGAATGCATTAAGTTTTGTGGAGCGCTATAGGTAAACAGACACAGAATAATTACAAGATAGATACAAATAGATAGCAGTGGAAATTTAAAATTTTATTAATCATAAAGCACGGTTACATCATATGTCTGAAAATACATAAACTCAGTACATCATTAAAACTTCTGTCTTGTACTTTAAATATCAGAAAGCAATAACAAAGAAAGCATAATCCCTAAATCATAAGCCACGGTAGCAAAGATAGAAGCTTGAGTAATACATCTAGAAGCTCCAAGCAAGATGACAGCAGAATCCCGACTAAGCCTGAGAATTCCCTCCCTTGAGAACCTGGGGGGAAGAAACGGAAGAAAGAAGGAGAAACAACAGGGTCAGACATAAAGTCTGGCGAGTTTAGTTACTTTTTGCCAGTAGATAAATAAAAGCAACATGATAGGCATATAAAGTGGATAAGAGATAGATTACTACATAAATGGTAGGTGTGACAAGGTAAGCAAGATAAGGTGTATGTGCCTCACTAATGATTACTCTGCATTACTACCAGTATAACTGAAATGAGATGATCCCTTCCACTATAAGTTGGTAGGCTTAGGTCATACGTCCAAGTATGCCCTAACCCCTACCCTAATCGATCAGCTCCCTACTCCGTAGATATCCTGTGCTGGCCCTATAGTAGGAGGTATCACTTCTAAAGTGTCAACCCAAGATGTGGACGACCATATCTACTGGTGTTACGGTCGTCTTAGTTCCCTCTGCCCGGCCCATGCACGCATATGTCCCCGGTCGGTTTGCGCCGCCCACACCATCCGTCTCGTTTGGATCTCTTACAATCAATCAGTAAGTGTTGCCACTTCTCCGCCTAGCACGGAATTCTTTACTTGATACCAACTCCGGGTTACTGACTGAAATGAGTCCCACACAATATGATACAAGCTCTCCCATTTGTCTTGTATCCCCACTAGGTTTTTCACTGACTATGTATACCCTTAGGTGTCTTTAATTACATAGCCCTATGTCGGTTATGCTTACCGTAAATGGGTGTCTTTAATTACATAACTTTATTATATTTTCCCCTGTTTATGTATACCACTAGGTGTCTTTAATTACATAACATTATTTATTTCTACCAGTTATGCTTACCCTAAAGGGTGTCTTTAATTACATAATTCCAATCTTTCTACCGGTTATGCTTACCTACAGGTGTCTTTAATACATATCCCCCAATCTTCCAACCGGTTATGCTTACCTACAGGTGTCTTTAATACATAACCCTCAATCTTCCAACCGGTTATGCTTACCTATAGTTGTCTTTAATACATAACCATATCATTTCTACAAGTTATGTTTACCCTAAAAGGTGTCTTTAATTACATAACTTTATCGGGTTAAGTTTGTGGGCCTATATATACTAATATTACCCACCTACCCAAGATTTTCTTAACCCTCCCGCTGATTCAAGCATGTTTATTTAATGGTTAAGTTTGTGGGCCTATATGTCCTAATATTACCCACTACCCAAGATTTGCTTAACCTCCCACTGACCCAAGCATGTTTGTTTAATGGTTAAGTTGTGGGCCTATATATATATATACTAATATTACCCACCAACCCAAGATTTACTTAACCTCCTCCTGATCTAATCAATTTTACTTAACCCTAACTTTAGTTCTATATCATACAATCCCTATGGATTAGATTATGTTAAGTAGTATAATTCATTGCCATGTCCATTTATGGTTTATAATGGGCTAGACCTCCCACATTAGGCCTATAACGTGTGGATGCTGGATATGCCAGTCGGGTCCGGGCAGTCTTATTCCACGGTTGGGCCTAACCTCGTGTCTTAGCCTGATTCGTATTTGCGTACTTAGACCTCCCACATTATGTTCAACATTAGTGGCTGCTAGATATGCCGGTCGGGTCCGGGCAGACTTCCACTACTAATGCAACCTAATCTCGTGTCGTAAGTACAATTACAATTCCTAGTTGTAATTACTAAACATTCCATTTTTAATTAATTTACCAATTAATTAATCCTTTCCTTTTATAGGTGTCAATACCTATATTACCCAATAATTTGAATTACATGTCCAAAAATGTTCATATTCAAATTATTCCAATATTAACCCCTTTTCCCCAATTCTTTAACTAGCGCCCTCACAAAATTGGCAGTATGCCTAGGCTAGACAACAGCCTAGTCATAAACGATAATAGGGAAAAACAATAGGAATGTAACAAAAGTGATCATCTTGGCATAAACATAAACTTAGAATGATAATGTGAACATACATATTGGCATGGACATTTAATTATCATCATAACAAGATGAACATAAAACTAGTGAACATAACATCATGTCTCAATAATCACAGTAAGATCTAAATCAGCAGTTTAGATGTCTCATTTGTTTAGATTTAACATAATAACACATGGTGATCTCTAGATCTAGAGGTTAAAATAGATCTAACATAATAACACATGGTGATAAATTAGATCACACAGAATAAATCTAACATGATAACACAAGGTGATAATCTAGATCTGACTAATAGTTTCAATGTCCCGTAAATTAGATCTACTAGTTTAGAAATAGATCTACACAAATCCATATAATAGTATGCCACAAAAGTTATAATTTAGATAAAGATTTAGATCCAATCCTAATCAATTCAAGATGGCATATTTTAATGATTTACATAAATGATTAGATCTACCCAATGACATAACTATTCAAATTAACAGATTTATATTAACCACAATATAGTTACAAACCAAGATCCACAATAATAAGATAGTAGAATAATCACAATTGAACTGGATCTAAAGAAATAGATCTATCATGACATAGCAGAATAATCACAATTGCATTGGATCTAAAGAAATAGATCTATCATGACATAGTATCAGATATGATAATAGCATAAATTCATAGTTGACACATATCCAAGTCACAGTCTTTCATAGTTTACTTTTATTTATCTAAACCTAAAAGAAACTAGAAACCTAAAAGAAACTAGAACTCACAACGTTAGGTTTAGAGAATAGAGAGAACGGATCTTGAATTCTGAATTTGATTTGCAAAGTATGCAGAAAATGGTTCAGTTTGCATTCCAGCAGCATATGGCCTCCATGACTCCCAATGAAGAAATTATGAGGAATAGCCACATTTTATAGCTGCAGAGCCCTCTGGAACCGACTGCCACCTCAGCCCTAGGGGTGTCGACACCCCTGCGGGTGGGTCGACCCCCTAGAGCGGGAATTTTGGTGCTCTGACGAATTTTTCAAATTCGAACAGTTCTGGATAGAATTCTGACTCAGCTCTAACTCATCTCTGACTCATACGTATGTACATAATTTTTCTGCGCGTATACAAACTTAAAACCCTCATAACTTCCTCATACGGTGTCCGTTTTACGCAAACCAAATGTCTATCTTGACCAGAATTTCGAGACGGACGCAATGGTGCAATCCGTTCCTCTAAACTTGAATATTAAATTAATTATTATATAATTTATTCTCTTTAATGTCGTTAAAAATTCGGGGTGTTACAAAGTGAAATTCGGGAGAAGGGATATATGAAAACGTGGATAAAAGATATAAAATTTCTTACATTCAGTAATTATACATTTCATATTTATTATATTTTTTATTTTGAGAAAGAAGGAAAACTGGTTAATGGGATTGAAGGACGAGGGTAGTAATAATCGCATTGTAAGAGGAAAAAGCTTAAACATGCTCATTATTAATAGTTGAAAAGGATCAAAACATAAACCTTGTTATTATATTCTAGTGTAATACAAATGCTTGAGGGATAAATACATCTAAGGAGGATACTGCAAAACAAAATGTGTGATTTGGGAGAACATAATATTTCACCTAAGACTGAATGAGGTGATAGGACACAAGAAGGCTAATATTGAATTCCTTGAATAATAGATGTAACGTAAATGCTTGAGGGATGAATAGATCCAAGGGGGAAACAGCAAAACAAAATTGGTGACTAAGAAGAACTGAGTATTTCCTTGAGATTAAATGAGGTGATAGAACAAAAAAGCCTAAATTTTAATTTCTTATATGATATAATGTAACGTAAATGCTTGAGGGATGAATACATCCAAGGGAGAAACTGCAAAACAGAATCAGTGATTAAGGAGAACTGAGTATTTATGTAAAAACATGAATTTCGACAGAGCGAATTTTTTCAAAAATCCTAATCTATCAAAACCCGAGCTGGTTATCTGTTATCCTACAAAAAATCAATGATAAATGTATCAGAGCTCATAATAGAAATCTCACAGCGGAAGGGAATAAAATATAATAGGCAGTAAATACCCAATAATATATAATGACACTATTTAACAAGTGTCTCTAAGCTGCAAAATCTCAACCACCTGTATAACCCGCGGATTTGTTATGAGGAGGGGGTTAGCTGGTGAACGGATAAATTATATTTTCTACAAAAAACACTACATATACATTCTATCACACATTTATATTTATTAAGTTATTTGGGTTTAATTCACAATATACTTTTGATTTCTCCGCATAAATCGTACCAATCTGCTCCCCTGTAGATTAACCAAATAAAAAATATATATGTAGCTATATAGCCAACATTGAGGTACTTCCCAAAGTAGCCTCCTTGAGTGATCCCCATCGCCATACTACAAAAAACGTACTGGACCTCCATCTCCATGTTATGAAAACGTACTAGACTGTGTTACAAAGGCATACCAAATCTCCAACGTCACGCACCGAAAGCGTGTTAAGCTATGTTGCGAAAGCGAATAAGCCTTTATTGATGCGCCATAAGTGCGCCTTAATCCCTGAGTTTCTCCACGAAACTCAGTCGGGGGCTTCACACTTACATGTAAAGGATAGCCTCGTTAGGATCTATAGTACAGATATCCAAATTTAGGTCTGTCTCTTCGGTTATTCTCTAAGACCGCACTCCAGCCTACCCTCAATCTAATGAAAGACTGCTGAAAAAGCTAAATGACTGTCCTACCATCCAATCTAAACAAACATTTGGTCCCTCATCCAGTGACCTGATAGTAAAAGATCATTGGCCTATTGGCTTAGCTCCAGTCTTTCCCGCACACACTTCGACTGGTGGATATGTTAGGGATGATAAATACAGATCTTAAGGCAAAACCAACACTAGAGGGGGTGAATAGTGTTTTAAAGAACTTATAAAAATCTTAAACAATTAACGATTGCTCAAACAACTATCTGAATCATAGAAATCACAATAGAAACAATCGCAGCTGCGGATATAAACATAAATAAAATGTAGAAAAAGAAAGAACACACTGGATTTTATATTGGTTCGGATTACTCCTACGTCCAGTCCCACGTGATGCTGGGTTTCGCAGAGTTTTATTAATATCACTATCCAATTACAACACCCTTGATTTCACGACTACAAGGTTAACACTGATTCAACACCCTTGAATTCACGGCTACAAGGTTAACACCAATTCAACACGGTTGATTTCACGGCTGCAAGCTTAACACCGATTCAACACCCTTGACTTCACAGCTACAACATTAACACTGCTCATTTTCCTTGATTTACGAGGTACAAGGAACACACCCTTTCCTTATCGATTACAATTTCCCTAGAACCCTTGAATAATACTTCTAAACAAAAAGTAATTGATAGAGATTGAGAATAGAAAGAGAACGATATAATTTGTATTGAAATCAACAGAGTATAAGTGTAGAAATCAAGAATTTAAAATAGAATAATGGTGGTAAGAGAAAGGACGAAGAAGACTAGTTGTTTAAAATTTCGAAAATGAGGCCTTTATATAGTGTTCCAAAGGTCACAACAGTTCTGAAACGTTTTAAAATATGAAAAGACACTTCCTTTTGAATTTGAAAAAATGACGGTTATACGTCGACATGTAAAAGCTTATGTCAACATATGCTAGGTTTTCAAATTTTAAATCATGTTTTAAAGTATTTAAATCAATATATATATATACACACACACACACACATTCTGAAAATTCCTAAATCAAAACTATAGTTGTTTAAAATATAATTTATTAAGTATAAAAACATATAAGCTTTTATTTAAACATATAATATAAAAACCATACTTATATATATGATATAAAACTATATAACTATAAACATATTTAATATAATTGTTTAACTTTATAATATATATGAACTATATAAGAAACTTATATATTTGAAATCATAAGTAAAACCTTTAGATGATTTAAAATCATTTTGAAAAGAGTTTGAAACAATTTGAAATCAATTTAAAAAAGATAATTTAAAAACGGAATTTTGAGAGTGCTAACCAGAGTTTTACATACTAACTAGACTTTATTACTTTGATAATCTTGAACTCTTGATATCTTGATACCCATGAGTCTTGAATCTCTTAAACTGTACATTCTTTATTATTTATTTCCTATATATAAATCCTGCATATATATATATATATATATATATATATTCTGGATAAAGGTATTAGTATATATTTTATAATCAATAATGATTGAAACAAGGTTTTTGTCATCAAACCACCACCAGCATTCCATTCTCTAACAAGCTCCTCCTTTTTGATGATGACAACTTTGGTTTATAAAATATTCATACTTGATATTACCTGTCAATCTGATTCTTCAATTACTCCCTCTTTCACCATGAATTCCTTCTAACTCCCCTTAAAACTATACCTATTTTATAATTTCTCCCTCTTTTTCATCAAAAAAAGGTATATCTATCTAAACTTGGAATAATCCTGGAGACTAATTCTATATTTAGCTCCCCATAAATCTTTAGCTTTCCCTAAATATGTAATTTTCTTATAACTCCTCCATAAACTAACACAAGGCTAAACCCAGCCTAAACTGTAATACCCTTAAAACTATAATAAGACTTCAATCTAGACTAAGAAATGATTCTAATATATAATACTTCCTTAAAGCTATGATGCAACTTAAATTAATATAAGTCAAGTAATGATAAGTCAATATTTAAGCAATTTAATACAAACAATCAACCAGTTTAAGTTTTGTTGTCATAAAACATCAATTCAAATAAATTTAAACGTAAACCCAAACATTTCTTGTAACTTCTATTTATCCGATAAAGCTCCTGCTTTAATCTAATACTATAAGAACTATATAAAAGTAAAGTAATGAAATCTAAAAAGGATGAGTATAGTTATATTATTTAATACCTACATATGCATAAGTATATTTCTAACATACCTATCAGCCGCAAATGAAATTCAACCAAGTCAAACAAGTCAATCAAGTTATTCTTGTCAAACAAATCAAACAAGTCAATTAAGTCAAACAATTCAGATAAGTCATTCAAGTCAAATAAATAAATCAATCCAAACAAGTTAATAAAGTCAACCACGTCAAAGTAAATGTATTTAATTTATAACCGTATACATTTCTAAGACAACAACTCCCCTAAACAGTATACTTGTTATGTGCAGAGTTAAAATTTAACATGTAATGCAGTGTGTGCAGTATTTTGTTATGTTGTTTATAATGTTGCAAAGCAATATGAAATGATATATTGAATGAAATGCAACTTGTGATGTGAATGATTTTAATTTGAGATGCACTATAATTTATAATAATGATGCATGTTATGAAATAAAATGTGTAACGATAATATGCAGAATGATTTGGTAATGATATATATTTTGGTAAAAGATATTCAAAGTTCCATCTAACTATTATGCATATACATATATATTATAAATTATTTCAATCAAACAAAGGTAATATACATTAATTTCTAGACTTAGGTTAATGATACTAACGAATTAGATTGAAAGAATAGTAAAGATAAGAGTTTAATGGTAATTAAAAATATATTCATAATAGGTAGTAAAATATTTAAAATAATTCTATGAGAAATATGTAGTTAAATAATCTTAGTAGGGTGCTTCTTTAAAAATAATATAAAAAATTGAAGATATTTTTAAAGGGAATATAAAATTGTATCATATGAAGTAAACTATTTTGATATATATATATATATATATATATATTCATAATCGTATATATAAAAACTATTTTTAAAAAGAACTTAAAATTTAATTTATTATGAGATATACATCAATCTTTTGATACAAATCAACTTTAGAAATCAAAACATATTAATTTGCTAAAGAACCATTTATATGTTAAAACTTTAAAATAAATCTATAGTTATAACAAAATTATTCTGATGAAATATGGTAATATAAAGTAAATTATAGATCTACAACTTCTTATATTTAAACTACATATTTAAGACATAAAAATCACACACACAAACACACACACCCACACACACATACACACATACACACACACACACACACACACACACACACACACATATATATATATATATATATATATATGTTATACCAAATATTAAGTTAAATATACAAGTTTTATAAATCTTAATAAAATAAGACATCAAAATTAGTTTTAAGTTACAAATAGTATTTTTGATAATGTAACCCAAAATTGGTATGAAATTATATGTGAAAATATATATATAAGTTAAACTACGTATGTTTAAACAAACTATATATGTTTAAACTTCATATATAAATCTATATTCTATAAAAATATCAAATGTTTGAAAATTTTAATTATTCCACGCATATTAACATATCTATGTAGTATATATATATATAATATTATTGATTTATATACTTTCAATATATATTTTTAAACAAAATATATGAAACATAAGTAGATGAACAAAATTGATAACTAGAGTTTGAACTGACATTTTCATATCAAAAAGATGTCCTATCAATTTTTCAAAATCAAAACAAAGAGTAGTAAATTTTAAATTTTAAATTTTTAATAAGAAAAGATTTTAATTAGATAGGTATATTGATAAGTATATTATGGTGCATCGACATATGAACCAAAATGTCTAAAATTATAAAAGAGATAAACTTCTACACCTAACTATGTGCATAGATGTACACTCCTAAATTCAATGATAATTATGAAATAATTATAAAGCGTACCTCCTTTCGTTGTTCTTCCATTGTCATGAACCAAAAATTCAAATCTTCCAAAATTTGACGATGAGATCTACTCTATTGCGACGGGCTCATTTTTCTGATCAGCATAGTATATTCATTTGTCATTTCGTTGTGGATTGTCAGTTACATATTCATCTTTATCTTCTTGATTAATGAACGATTATCCTGGTGTCTTTTGGCCAGTAGTCATCAGGCATAACTCTTCCCCTGCAAAACAACATAACTTTTTAAAGAATCAAGTGACTTTTCAAAACAACTAATTGTAATTTTAAATAATAACATCATGATGATCTTGCGACATATCCATTTGAAAATAATGTTAAAAAATTGCCATTTAAACTTTTTCAAAAAAAATCAGATTATGATGACTTGAATTTTCAACAGAATAAAATGTAGACTCATCTAATACTGATGCAATGCATGAATTTAAACTAATGTTATAAATCATTTCAAAATTTGTTATTTAATATTTCCAAAAGTCCAGATGACAAAATTTTGAAAACATATTCTCTGATACCAATTGTTAGGGATGAGAATTACGGATCTTAAGAAAAAACTAACATTAGAGGGGGATGAATAGTGCTTTAAAGAACTTATAGAAATTTTAAACAATTAACGATTACGTTAACAACTATATGAATCACAGAATGAATATCACAACATAAAAAATCACAGATGCAGATATCAAAAAAAAAATGCGAAAAAGGAAAAACATATATGATTTACACTAGTTCAGATTACTCCTCCGTCCAGTCCCACGCAACGCTGGATTAAGCAGAGTTTTATTAATATCAGTATCCAATTACAACACCCTTGAATTCACAGCTACAAGGTTAACACCAATTCAACACCCTTGATTTCACGACTACATGGTTAACACCGATTCAACACCCTTGATTTCACGGCTACAAGGATAACACCGCTCCTTTTCCTTAATTTACTTGCTATAAGGAACAAACCGTTTCCTTATCGATTACAATTTCCCTAGAACTCTTGAATAGCACTTCCAAAAAAAGAGTATTTGATAGAGATTGAGAATAGAAAGAGAATGATATAACTTGTATTGAAATCGGCAGAGTATAAGTGTAGAAATAAAGAATTTAAAGTAGAATAATGATGGTATGAGAAAGGACGAAGAAGATTAATTGTTTAAAATTTCAAAAATGAGGCCTTTATATAGTGTTCCAAAGGTCACAACAGTTGTGAAACGTTTTATAATATGAAAAGACACTTCCTTTTGAATTTAAAAAATGACGGTTATATGTCAACATGTAAAAACTTGTATGTCAACATATGCTAGGTTTTCAAATGTTAAATCATGTTTTAAAGTATTTAAATCTATGTGTATATTATATATATATATATTCTGAAAATTCCTAAATCAAAACTAGTTGTTCAAAATATAATTTCTTAAGTATAAAAATATATAAACTTTTATTTAAACATATAATATAAAAACCATATATATGATATAAAACTATTTTTTTTGAAAGTGGGTTAAATTCTTTATTTCAGCCCAAAAGCCGGCTCGACCCAAAGTATAGCCCGTTTACAACTACGGGTATAATACATATACTTCCAATGAGATACTTTTCGTGTCCCCTAAACATTCTCTGAAAAAAGACACAAAAAGCACAAAAGCAAAATTAGGGTTCATGATCATGGTGGATGTAAATTCGCTCGTGACCATTCTCCAGTCGCTTCCTTCCAGCTCCACCCCACAATAGCAATCGTTCTCGTTCCGTTGCACTGGTGAGTAGCTTCTTACTTATCCTTCCAATTACCATTGCAATTTCTCTGTTGATGATGGTTGCGTTGACTTATACGTCTCTGCTCTTCTTCTTGAAAGTACGGGAATTGCATTCTCTCCATGTCTGCCACACTGTGGCTGTGAAGCAAATCTTGTCGAGCTCTATCATCAGCTTCGACATGTGACCTCCAGTTAAGGTACTCAATTTCTTCCTCCAAGTTTCCAATTTAGTCAGTGTTGAAGCATTTTATTTTTTGTATAGCCCACAATCTTTTGTTGAAGCTACACTCGAAAAACAAGTGGTGGTGCGTTTCAGGAAACCTATTATAAAGTACACATCTGTCCTCATCTATAATCCCCCAGCTACATAATCTTTCTTTGGTAGGTAGCCTACCTAGAATGGCCTTGTATAGGGTTTGTGCCATCTTAGGAGGAGTTGATCGAGTCCATATCACATTACTCCAGTGACAATTGGGCGAGTCATTCTGATACTTTCCCAATCCTAAAGTTACCATTTTGCCATCTCCATTTGTCATCATTTCGTTCAGAGTATATTGGCAGTGCAGATATTTCATCATTGAAATTGTGAGCCACCAAGTAATTACTGCATTGCCAGTTTTGATTTGAGATAATTGAGCTAACTGGCACACTAGGTGCCCCATAGGCCGAATAGCTATCCCAGCCTAGCCTATCTATTATGCTTTGACCATTGAGCCATGGGTCTCTCCATAGGTCTATGGTGTCACCATTTGCAATTTCACGTTGTATATGTGGTTTAATTTCATTCCTGAGGTTCATTCAATTTTTCCAGACTGCAGAGGCATTGTTGTCAATACTTGCAGTCCAGAAATTTGTCTTCATATAGCGGGCTCTCATCCACACAGCCCATAAATTGTAAATACTTATAAGGACGTGGGTTCAAATCTGGGAGCATCAACTTTGTCTATTTTCTCTTCTGTCACCTAATGATATAAAATATATAATCATAAACATATATAATATAACTGTTTAACTTTATAATATATATGAACTAAATAAGAAACTTATATATTTGAAATCATAAGTAAAACCACTTGATGATTTAAAATCATTTTGAAAAGAGTTTGAATTAATTTGAAATCAATTTAAAAAGGATAATTTGGAAACCGAATTTTGAGAGTGCTAACCAGAGTTTAACATACTAACTAGACTCTATTACTTTGATAATCTTGAACTCTTAAAATCTTGATATCTTGATACTCATGAGTCTTGAATCTCCTTTGAAATCTTGAATCTCTTATACTATATAGTCTTTAATATTTATATCCTGCGTATAAATCCTTTGTATATATATTCTGGATAAAGGTGTTAATATATATTTTATAATCAATAATGGTTGAAACAAGGTTGTTGTCATCACCAACATTCCATTCTACAATAGGACAGGTATCTGACTGTTAGGAAATCCATTTTATGGTTCCGATAACAATAACTACACAATGGAAATCATATGAATATATACAATAAGCTTATGCAGGGTATGTTCAATATCAACTCAATATAAAGCAAAAAGTATGGCCCGACACCAAGGAAAAGAAGTACAAGTTGAAGAAAGATGGGTCAAACAATACAAGATATGCATTGAGAAAAGAAAAGGCTGATACAAGTGTATCAGACGTCTGAATATATCCTCTGGAAATGGTCTGAAGAACATCCAGACGTCTTAAGTTTATCCCAAACGTCTGAATTATGTCTGAGCAACATGTTTGAAGATTATATCAGATGCCTGGTTTATTTTTCAGACATCTGACCGCAGTTTTTTTTACAATATAAAGAGGTTTCAGATGTCTGAAGAAAATTCCAGACATTTGATCTGAAGGTTGCATTGAAGAAAAGAAGAAAATGTCACATATCTAAGAGACACTTCCACCCCTCTTCACCACATCTCTTCACCACTAACCAGATAAACCCTTGGATCAATAGAAATGGCTATTACTCCTCAAATACAACTTCTCAACAATATTTAAAGGATCAACACTCGAAGAGAAGCACAACTTTGATCATTCCACTCTCTATTATCTGTGACACTCCATGTCCGTTAATGTCACTCTTTATTAGAATGCATTTAGTTTCGTGAAGCATTATAGGTAAACAGAAACATTACATGACAGATATAAAATAACAGTGGAATTAAAACTAATAGAAAAGCTTTGTGGTTCAAACCCAATTACATAATAAGTCTGGATTACCGAAAACATAAAACTTCTGCCTTGTACAAAAGCCATCATCAGAGTACATTAATACATAAAAAGAGCATAATCCCTAATAGCCATAGTAGAGAAGATACGAAATCAACTAGTACATCTAAGAAGCTCTAAGTGGAATGAAAGAAGAATCATGAACAAGCTTGAGTATTCGCACCCTTAGAACCCGAAGGGGGGGAGGAGGAAACGAAAGAGAAAGAAGAGGAAACAAAATGGATCAGACATAAAGTCTGGCGAGTCCAGTTACTTTTAGCATATAAATAAGTAAAAGCATCATGATAGGCATATAAGTTGGAGAGAGATATCAGTGTCATAAGGTAGGCATAACAAGGTAAATAGGATAAACTGAACAGAACATGCGTTGCGCTTCTATAATACTTTTCTCTGCACCAATACTAGTATAACAAGAACAAGATGATCCCAATAAGTACAAGTGTAGACATAGGTGTACTTCTATTAAGAAGTTTTGCCCCCATACAATAACAGGCATCCCAATAGAACTGACAGGCGTTAACCCCCAACGATAATAATGGGCTCCTAAACAAGCAAGACTAGATGTACCCTAATTACTAGCCCCAATCGATCAGCTCCCTAACTCGTAGATATCCTGTGCTGGCCCAACAATAGGATGTATCACCTCCTAAAGTGGCAACCCTTTTGCTTACAAGATGTGCACAACCATATCTATTGATGTCATAACGTCTTATCTTACCTAGAAAGCGGACCCATGCACGCACATAACCCCGTTGGAACGCGCCGTCAACACCCTCACCCAAGTGACCTCTTATAATCAACTTAGTAAGCCTTCCTAGACCCCGACGTAGTTCGGGGTTCCCCGTTTGATACCAAGATGGGTTACTGACTGAACGGGTCTCACACAACAGATGATACAAGCTTCCCCCTAAGCTTGCATCCCCACTACTAGGATTTCAATAGGTTATGCCTACTAGTTTAACAAAATTGCATAACCCCATAGGTTAAGTTAGTCGGGTTCATACGTTTAACCTGTCCCCATATATTTAACAAGATTAGCTTAACCCTCCCGCCTTTTCAAGCAAGTTTACTTAACTCCCACACAAGTTAAAAGGTTCACGTAATCCTTATGGATTCAAACAGGTTAAGTTTTACTAGTTCATCACCATTCATTCATTTATGGTTACAATGCGCTAGACCTCCAACGTTAAGTCCACAATCTGTGGATGCTGGATATGCCGGTTGGGTCCGGGCAAACTTCTTCCATAAGTCAGACTTAACCTCGTGTCTTAGCAAATTACATGTTTATGCACTTAGATCCCTCACATTAGATTTACCACTTGTGTATGCTGGATATGTCGGGTGGTTCCGGGTAGACTTCTACCATAAGTGTAACCTAACCTCGTGTCTAAGTGCGGTTACAGTTTCTAATTACTGTAAATCTAGGCATTCTCATTATTATCCAATTATCATGTTTTATTATGCCCCAAATCCCCGTTCGATCTACGATACAAGTTATAGATCAAGATATAGATTATGCCCCCAAATCCTAAATTTTGGTTCAAGGTACAAATTATGCCCAAACTTCTCAATCATGTTTTACAATATGAATTATGCCCCAAATTAATCGTTCCCAATTTCGTCGTTTGCGTGTTTCAGCGATAGGCCTAGACTCGAAGGTAGCCTAACTATAAAAACAAAAAGGGAAAGAGGGGGAGAAGAGAACAAGGATAGGCATAGTAAATAAAACAGGCATAAGGTGACATAATTAGGCAAACTAACATAATAGGCATAAGGTGACATGATTAGGCAACTAACATAATAGGGATATCATGAATAGGCATATAGACATTAACCAATAGATCAGGTGTACGAGTAATGGCAGATCTATTATGATTTAGGTTTCTAACAGGCATAGGCTTAGATCCAAACTTATAAACATGTCGAGATTACATATTAGGTGTTTATATCTAAAAGCAACGTAAACTCACTGTGATTGGTTCTAAAGAACAGAGAATTGATTGAAAATGCAGAATAACAGATTCTTGAATATGTATAACTTATTGTTGAAGAAGAATAGGCTAGATCAAACTGAGTTGGGCAGCACCTCGTTGTCGCCATTGATTTAGATGAATAAAACAATGAGATTAAGGTCCTTTATATAGCTAAGGGTTAATGAATCTAGTCAAGAAACGAGTCCACGTTAAGAAACTGAATTCTGCCCAGATCTTGGGGTGATTCGACATGGATGTCGAAACCCCTGTGTTGGTGTCGACCCATGGGTCGACACCGCTTGTGACACCCCACATCCGTTAATGTCACTCACAAAGGGAATGCATTAAGTTTTGTGAATCGTTATAGGTAAACAAACACAGAAAATTACAAGACAGATATAATTAAGATAGTAGCGGAAATTCAAATTTTTATTTCAAACACAAATCATACATCGTAGTCCAAAGTACCATAAGTTACAAAAACCACTACAACAATATAAGTTCTGTCTTTTATCATCAGAGTACATAAATACTTAAAAGAAAACATAATTCCCCAAATAAGAGAGACAAAGCCATAGCAGAGATAAGAACTTGAACCATACTTCGAAAGCAGCTCTAGCAAGATGATAACTGAGTCCTGACTAAGCCTTAGTGTTCCCGCCCTGAGGAACCTGTAGGGGGACAGAAGAAAGAAGAGGAAACAAAAAGGGTCATACATAAAGTCTGGCGAGTCTAGTTACTTTTAGCAAGTAAATAAATAAAAGTAGCATGACATGCATATAAAGTGGATAAGAGAGATCACTACATAAATGGCAGGTGTGACAAGGTAGATAGGATAAGGTGAATACGGTCCCTTAATGATTACTCTGCACTATTACTAGTACAACCAAAATGAGATGATCCCTTAAACTTCAAGATGGTAGACTTAGGCATACGTCCAAATGTACCCTAACTACTACCCTAATCGATCAGCTCCCTACTCCGTAGATACTCCATGACGGCCCTACAGTAGGATGTATCACGTCCTAAAGTGGCAACCCCTAACTGATATGCATAGCCCTATATCTACAAGTGTCACAGTCGTCTTATCCCCTTCGGCCCGGCTCATGCACGCACATGGCCCGGTCGATTTGCGCCGCCAACACAGCCTCCATGTTTGGATCTCTTACAATCAGACAGTAAGCGTGTCCCTTCTCCGACCTAGTTTGGAGTTCTATACTCGATACATACTCCGAGTTACTGACTGAAACGGGTCCTACACAATATGATGCAAGCTCTTCCCTTTGTCTTGTATCCCCCACTAGGTTTTCCACAGGTTATATTTACCCTAAAGGTGTCTTTAATTTTATATAACCCCAATCTTTCAACAGGTTATGCTTACCACTAGGTGTCTTTAATTACATAACCTTATCGGGTTAAGTTTGTGGGCCTATATGTAAATATTACCCACCCTTCCGATTTACTTAACCCACCCACTGTCCAACCAATTTTACTTAACCCTAACTTTAGTTCATAATCTTACAATCCCTATGGATTAGATTAGGTTAAGTAGTCCAATTCATTACCATGACCATTTATGGTTTATAATAGGCTAGACCTCCCACATTAGGCCTACAACTTGTGGATGCTGGATATGTCGGTCAGGTCCGGGCAGCCTTCTTCCACAAGTTGGGCCTAACCTCGTGTCATAGCCTGATTCATATTTGTGCACTTAGACCTCTTACATTAGGTTAAACATTAGTGGCTGCTGGATATGCCAGTCGGGTCAGGGAAAACTTCCACCACTAATGCAACCTAACCTCGTGTCATAAGTGCAATTACAATTTTTAATTGTAATCTTAAACATTCCATAATTATCCAAATTTACCTATGTATTATAGGTGATTATTCCCCTTTTTCCCCATTTGAATTATATATCCAATTCATATAAACATTACTTAAATTATGTCAATTCTAACATTTTTCCTCTGTTCCCTAACTAACACGTTCGCTTATATTTGGCAGCAAAAGGTGATGGGAATGTGACAAAGGTGATTGTTTTGGCATAAACATAAACTAACATGGTGATAACGTGGACATATAAGCATAAATCTGATAAACTTGTGGCAGTTAATTGATTCTAACATAACTATGATGTCATAATAAGAACAATAAGATTTAAATTAAAAATTTATATGTCCAACTGGTTTAGATCTAATATGATAGGCATAAGGTGATAAACTAGATTTGATTAATAATTTAGATGTCCACATAATTCATATCCAATAGTAGAAAAATAGATCTAACACGAATAAGGTCAAGATCCACATTATAGCATGTCATAGAAGTTACAACAGATCCAATAATATAGAGATTTAGATCCAATAGTTAAAAATATATCTAACACAAAAAAGGTCAAGATCCACATCACAGAATGCCATAAAAGTTACAATAGATCCAACAATATAGAGATTTAGATCCAAGTTATACTCAATTTAGAATGTCATAAGTTCGCAATTTACAATGGATCCAATATAATATAGCATATGAACAAATCCAAACTATTGTCATATCACGTTTACTTTTATATATTTAAATCTAAAAGCAAGTAGGAACTCACAGTGTTTGGTATAGAAAAATAGAAGAAGATTGGATCTCGGATCTCTAACTGAATTTCTTAAGTCGATAGTTGTAGGAGATTAACGGATCTAGTTCAATATAGGCACCGGCAGAGTTTGGCCCCCATGGATTCTCAATGAAGAAAACAAGAGAAATGACCATGTATTTATAGCTGGCAGCCCCTTTTAAACCGACTGCCACATCAGCCCTAGGGTGTTGACACCCCTATAGGTGGGTCGACCCTGGTGTCGACACCCCTCTAGGGGGTCGACCCCCTAGAGCAGGAAATTTGGCGCCAGATGAATTTTTGATTTTTGGACCCTTTCTGGATAAGTGCTGACTCATATCTAACTCGTATGTGTATCATGTGTATATACATATTTCTTCTGCATGTATACAAACTTAAAATCCTCATAGCTTCTTCATACAATGTCTGTTTTACGCAAACCAAATGTCTATCTTGACAAGAATTTCGAGACGGACGCAATGGCACAGTCCGTTTTCCTTAATCCTGAATATTAAATTAGTTATCATTTAATTTATCCTATTTTAGTGTTGTTAAAAATACGGGGTGTTACATTCTCCCCTGCTCAAAGATTTCGTCCCCGAAATCTCTAAGTTAAGAAGAATGCATATCCTACCATCCATCATCCATCTACTCATCCATCAATCATTGGCATCCATTGTCCTTAAAGACTTCTAATGCTTATATGAATATATGCATGGGTGTGTGTATATGTCCCAACACTAATGCGGAAATCAGGTGGTCTAGTGATTCAGTTGACCTCCTTAATGCAATGTATGTTAGTGCCATGAATCCAATATGTATGCAAATAATCCTATTATAATATTGAGTTCTATATGTGTGCACACTCATTCATCCAAATGCCAACATCCATATGGTAATACATCCATTTCCATCCATAAAAGAAAAAAAATGCACACACATCCTTATGCATTATGAGAGTGATTGAGCCGATCTAGTGCCTAATGTGTGTGTATATGCATCCACAGGCAACCACTAGCAAACACTTGCATCCACTTGTATCCATAAAACATAAAATGTCTTAAACACATGTTTACATCAATAATACTCCTATCTAAAGGTCAAAAATACTATGGATAGGATATATTCAAATGATTGAAACAAGCACAGATAAAACTTAGGAAAAGGAGTTAAGGACATACCCTCGAAAAGAAAAGGGTATGAAGCACGAATCTTGGCTTCGGTCTCCCAAGTCGCATCCTCTGTGTTATCTCCCTATTGAACCTTTAGCAACTTGATCTCTTTATTGCATAGCTTCTTAACTTCTGATCCAAGAATACGGGTAGGGATCGCCTGACTGTCGCCTCTCGTTCCACTTCTACCTCTCCCAATACACTCGACTCATCAACTTCTGCGGTGTCATATAGGCACTTCTGCAGATGAGAAACGTGGAAAACTTCGTGAGCGCCAGAAAGATTTTCTGGGAGCTTTACTCTATAGGCCATTTGGCCAATCCTCTCGGTTATGGGAAATGGTCCAACAAACCTAGGTGCCAACTTCCCTATCGATCCGAAGCGAACCACATTCCTCAGAGTTGATACTTTGATAAAAACTAAGTCTCCCATGTCAAATTTGATGTCCGTCCTTCTCTTGTCTGCATAGGACTTCTGCCTATCTTGAGCTGTCTTCATCCGCCATTGAATAAAGTCAATCTTTTCGGACGTTTCTCTCACCATATCTGGTCCAAGTAATAATCTTTCTATAGATTCCCACCAAAAAGTTGGTGATCTACAGGGTCGCCATACAATGCTTCGAAGGGTGCCATTCCGATGCAGGATTGATAGCTGTTATTATAGGCAAACTCTACTAAAGGAAGGTGCTCTTCCCATACCCCTCCGAAATCTAGGATACACAGCCTCAAAAGATCCTCTAGAATTTTGTTCACCCTCTCCGTCTGCTCATTGGTCTGAGGATGATAAGCAGTGCTTAAACACAACTGTGTACCTAATGCTTCTTGCAAGCTCCTCCAAAATTCACTGGTGAAGATGGGGTCACAATCGCACATGATGCTATAAGGTACTCCATGAAGACGAACTATCTCACGAACATAAATTGCTGCCAACCATGATGCCGTCCTCTTACTCTTCAATGGAATGAAATGAGCGCTCTTAGTCAGTCTGTCCACTACTACCCAAATACCGGTGTTGCCTTTCTTTGATCTAGGCAAACCATCTATGAAATCCATAGAGATGCTTTCCCATTTCCACTGAGGAACCTCCAAAGGATGAAGTAAACCACTAGGCTTCTTTTGCTTAACTTTAACTTGCTGGCAAACTAGACATTGGAAAACAAATTCGGCCACATCTTTCTTCATCCCAGCCCAAGAGAAAACCCTTTTCATGTCTCTATACATCTTATCACCGCCTGGATGAATAGTCATCTTAGAATGGCGGGCTTCTTCTAGGACTGCCTTTATCAAGCTTCCAGTTTGAGGAACACAAAGCCTTCCATCTCGTCACAACCACCCCTTTTTCATCTATGGCTATCTACTGAGGTGACTAGAAGTCTCACCTTTTCTGTGTTTTTTCCATGATGTCTAAAATCTGTGGGTCACCTTGCTGCGAAGCTCCTATCTGATCCATAAGAGTTGGCCGTATCTCCAAGGATGCAAACAAATTAGGAAAAATCTCGATGGAGGGTCTAAAATTAAAAGTTGAGATGAACTCCAAGCTCTTCCTCTCCACACACAGAGGGCTTAAGCCATCCTCTGCCTACTTAGTGCGTTAGCAACCACATTACCTTTGCCAGGGGTATAAGTAATCTCAAAATCATAAGAAGCTAAGAACTCCATCCACCTTTGTTGCCTTAAATTAAGATCCTTCTGTGAGAACAGATACTTGAGAGATTTATGATCGGTGTATAACTCAAACTTCTCTCCAAGTAAATAACGACGCCACGTCTTTAGTGCGAATACTATGGCAGCTAGCTCTAGATCATGGGTGGGGTAGTTCTTCTTCATGAATTCTCAACTGTCTACCCCCATAACACATTACTTTTCGTTCTTACATCAGAACCTCACCAAGCCCTGTACCACAGGCATCAGTGTAAACGGTAAACACTTTACTCCCATCAAGTAAGGTCAAGAATGGGGCTGTTGTCAGAGCCCTCTTCAGTCGTTGGAAAGCAACATCACAATATATATCCCATGAAAATGCCAAATTCTTCTTTGTCAGCCTGGCGAGTGGGGCTGATATCTTTGCGAAGTCCTTAATGAACTTCCTATAATAACCTGTCAACCCAAGAAATCTTCTCACCTCGGTTGCATTTTTAGGAATCTGCCAATCTTGCACTGCAACCACCTTTGCGGGATCTACAGCTATCCCTTCTTTGGAGACCACATGTATAAAGAATCTCACCTCTTTTCTCAAAAAATGGCATTTGGAGAACTTCTCCTTAAGCTGATGTACATAGAGAGTTTTCAAAACTTCTCTCAAGTGTTGGGCATGCTCTTCTTCACTTTTGGAGAAGATCAGTATATCATCAACAAAGACCATGACAAATTTGTTTAGAAACCCCCGAAGCACCCCACTCATCAGATTAACAAAATAGGCGGGTGCATTCGTCAACCCAAAAGGCATAACTAGCCATTCAAAGAAACCATCTGGAGTTCTAAAAGCGGTCTTATCTATGATGTCCTCAGCCACCCTCAAATGAAATCCCATGACCAAGTCTAACTGAGAAAATACCGAGGCACCAACAAGCTGATCAAATAAATCATTAATCCTCAGGAGCGGTGCCTATTCTTCTTAGTGAGTTTATTCAACTCTCTATAGTCAACACACAAACGAAGCGAACCATCCGCCTTAGTTGCGAATACAGATGGAGCACCCATTCAGATATGCATCGTCTGACAAATCCTTTCTCAAGTAGCTCCCTTACTTGCTTACTCAGCTCCCTTCTTTCCATTGGAGCCATATGGCGCACCGGTAATGAAACTAGCTTTGAATTGTCCACTAGATATATATGAAAATCGATCTCGCGCCTCGGAGTTAAACCCTGTACCCCATCAAAAACATCGGAATAATCTCGGACTACTGGAACAGATTGCAGATCATCGATAGATGCATCAAGAGACTCTAGGAAACTAAGCATAACCGACCCTTGTGGGTCATAAGAAATCTCGAGGGTCCTCCCATGACAAGTCAGAAGCCTAACAATCCTCTTCTCACAATCCAGAATGGCACTATACGTGGTAAGCTAATCCATCCCTAGAATTAACCCATAGCCCATAAACCCGAGCACATATGCGTCGCACTCAAACTCGAGGCCTAGCACGGATATTTTCAAACCCCGAAAAATCATAGATAAATGAGCCAAACCACCAATAGGGTTTGAAACAACTACGGATCCACTACCATACTAGTAATTAAGTGCAGAGATTCAACTACAAAATCAGATATAAACGAATGTGTAGCACCAGAACCGAAAAGAGTTCTAACAGGTTGATTGGAAAGAGAAATCAAACCTTCAACAAAACTTTCTTACCTTTATCCGGTACGATGGCCCCGAGAGCATACATCTGCCCTCCAAGAGATCCTTCCCTTTGGCCTTATCCTTGCCTCTTCAGGAACTCTTTAGCAAAGTGTCTGACTTCCCCACAACTGAAGCAAGTATTCTTCGTTCTTTTGAAGTCTTTTATCAAGTGACCCTCATGTTGTGACACATCCTCTTACCCTTAGCTTTGCTATTCTTTCTGCCTTTCTTTTTTTGTTGTTGTTGTCCATTCTTTGGCCATACCTTGTTTTGTGTTTCCTCAACTCTAGCTTCTTTCTTTTTAGAGAAATCATCTACTCGCGATGGTAGAGGAACAACGATTGCAGCTGGTGGAGGGACGCCACCTTGGCTCCCGGTTAGTGTTGTGGCTTTAAGATACCTACGGAACCAATCCGGTACTTCAATGCCCTAGGGAATATAAGGTTGCCCAGACATGCTGAAAAGGAAATGAAAGAGATTCTCACAAAGGATTGAAAGATATTACATATGACTTTTTGGGGAGTGTTTTTCAAAACAGACTTTTCTTTTTTAAAATGCTTTCTTTTAAAACCCATTTTGAAAATAGTTTTCAAAAACTTTTATCTAATCAGGTAACCTTCAGCTCTGATACCAAGTGTGACACCCCACGTATGGTAATGTCACTCACAAAGGGAATGCATTAAGTTTCGTGAAGAGTTATAGGTAAACAGACACAGAATATTACAAGATAGATATAATTAAGATAGTAGTGGAAATCCAAATTTTTATTTCAAATACAAATCATACATCGTGGTCCAAAGTACCATAAGTCACAAAAACCATTACAACAATATAACTTCTTCCACAAGTTAGGCCTAACCTCGTGTCATAGCCCGATTTGTATTTGCGCACTTAGACCTCTCACATTAGGTTCAATATTAGTGGCTGCTGGATATGTGATTATGCCTCTTTTTCTCCATTTGAATTATATGTCCAATTCATATAAACATTACTTAAATTATGCCAATTCTAACCTTTTTCCCCTGTTCCCTAACTAACACGTTCGCTTATATTTGGCGACATCTAAGCTAGAAAGTAGCCTAGTCATAACAATAAAAGGAAAGGTGATGGGAATATGACAAAGGTGATTGTTTGGCATAAACATAAACTAGCATGGTGATAAGGTGGACATA
The DNA here is from genome assembly GCA_030737875.1 of Allium sativum. Lineage (NCBI taxonomy): Eukaryota > Viridiplantae > Streptophyta > Magnoliopsida > Asparagales > Amaryllidaceae > Allium > Allium sativum. The sequence continues at coordinate 957,578,816 of CM060909.1, forward strand.
TAAGCATAAATCTGATGAACTTGTGGCAGTTAATTGATTCTAACATAACTCTGATGTCATAATAAGCACAATAAGATCTAAATTAACAATTTAGATGTCCAACTGGTTTAGATCTAATATGATATGCATAAGGTGATAAACTAGATCTAATTAATAATTTAGATGTCCACATAATTCAGATCCAATAGTAGAAAAATATATCTAACACGAATAAGGTCAAGATTCACATCATAGCATGTCATAGAAGTTACAATAGATCCAATAAGATAGAGATTAGTTCCAATAGCTAAAAATAGATCTAACACAAATAAGGTCAAGATCTACATCATAGTATGCTACAAAAGTTACAATAGATCTAACAAGATAAAGATTTAGATCCAAATTATACTCAATTTAGAATGTCATAAGTTCGCAATTTACAATGGATCCAATATAATATAGGCATATGAACAAATCCAAACTATTGTCATATCACGTTTACTTTTATATATTTAAATCTAAAAGCAACTAGGAACTCAAAGTGTTTGGAAAAGAAAAATAAAAAAGAATGGATCTCGAATCTCTAACTGAATTGCTTAAGTCGATAGTTGTAGGAGATTAACGGAGCTAGTTCAATTCAGACACCGACAGAGTTTGGCCCCCATTGATTCTCAATGAAGAAAACAAGAGAAATGACCATGTACTTGTACCTGGAACTCTCTCTGAAACTGACTGCCACATCAGCCCTAGAGGTGTCGACACCCCTATAGGTGGGCCAACCCTGGTGTCTACACCCCTTAAGAGTGGTCGAACCCGGTGTCGACACCCCTCTAGGGGGGTCGACCCCTAGAGCGAGAAATTTGCCACTAGATGAATTTTCGATTTTTGGACCCTTTCTGGATAAGTGCAGACTCATATCTGACTCATTTGTGTATCATGTGTATATACATATTTCTTCCACGCGTGTACAAACTTAAAATCCTCATAACTTCTTCATGCGGTGTCCGTTTTATGCAAACTAATTATCTATCCTGACCAGAATTTTGAGACGAACGTAATGGCACAGTCCGTTTTCCTTAATCATGAATATTAAATTAATTATTATTTAATTTATCATCTTTTAGTGTCATTAGAAATACGGGGTGTTACACCCCTAGGGTGGGGTCGACCCTTATCGGGTCGAACTCCCGCTCTCCCCCGCGTTTCTGATTTTGAACTATTTTGAATTGTTTTGTATATATATAATTCTCTTATTCATATACAAACTTCTAACCTTAATATCTTCTTCGTACGATGTCCATTTTATGCAAATTTGGGGTCTATCTTAGACAGAATTCCGAGACGAATGCAACGTCGCAGTCCGTTTTACTTAGTTCCAAATGTTTAATTAAATATTCCTTAGTTTATCATTATAGTGTTGTAGGAATTACGGGGTTTTACATTACCTCTATTACATATTCTATCAACAATCAAGCAATCACAACTATATTTTACTCTTGTATATACTTCTTCAAAGAAACTCTTATTGAAGATAGTTTGGAAGATTGTGCATTCAATAGTTAATATCTATGTTATACTAGAACACAACTTTGACAAGAAACTCATTTGTAATCGAGCTTATTCCTCCGGGCAAAGCGAGAGTTTATTGATCGAGGAATTCCGAAGGGGAGCTTCGGGACTGTACGTAGGACTAGAGGTCCGAACCAGTATGAACTATGGGGTGCATTTTCCTTTACTTACTTCTACATTATATATATCACACTTAGTAGTATAAGCTCATGTTTGCCATATATACCCTACACAATCCTCCTATTATACTTTCAAATGACCTACTATCCTTAGTTGGGTCTTGACTATGAATCCTCCCTCCTTAAGGTAGCAGCCGAATCATCCTAAGATCATATTCTTATCCAACTTTAGGTTGTTCATCATCCAAGATGTAGTCAAGGCATACTCACAGTATGGAACCATACAGACCATGCCTCTATGGGTAAAGCTTCATTAGGCCTACCACATAGAGCCATCGCAGAGTATCCTCATGTCCCGTAGAAGTCTCAGACTTCCTTCCAGTCCCATCGACTAAGTTGGATGTGCTCCCACTATGTCTCCCGACACCTTCAATGATCTCCCCCATCGGGTTCTTCATCCTTACGGACTGGACCAAACACATATCATTATTTTATTAGATCCTATATCTAACTTATTCTTGTGCGTTTTTTTTACTTTTCCTTTTTTGTTTATTTACAATATCCAGTAATCTATTCAATTGAATATTAATTTGTAAATCAACTTTGCTGATTACCATAGAATATTACCTAATTAGAAGGCCACCATTGAATATCTTAAGGCTTATCAAACTTAATTTCCAATTTCATGTTTCCATTGTTCCTTACCTTTCACTTTCCAAATTATAACTTTTATGTTATAATCTTTCTTACATACTTTTGTCATTGAACGATGCTTATTATATTTCAATTATAAGTTGACAATAAACCTTTTTTCTAATGACTTCTTCCAGTTATTTTACTTTTCTTTTTCCATCTTTACCATTTATTCTTTTAGGAAGTTAGGCATATTGCAAATTGATTAATTATCAAGATTGAAAAAAAAATCCATTTCCATAGTTTTAGGTAATTATTATAATAGGAACCCATGATTGCAAATCACTCCCTTTCTTATTTTTGAGGTCGTCAAATTAGTGCACAATACGGTTAACTCACCATTTCACACTAATCTTCATTTATTCATAATCCTAGTTTGCAATCATGTTTCCTATTTTTCTTTGTTTACCCAAACTATGCAAATACAGTCCTTTTTTTCCTAACCAGTTAATCCAGAATACTGCTAATTTTCATATTTGATTAATATATATTAATTATTATCTCTAGCTTGTTTTCTTCTTTTTGTTTTGCACAATTATAAAATTTGTCATAATTTGATTTACACTTCTTTTTCTTTTAATTGTTACAATTTCTGCACTATATCCATTTTAATCTTAAAAGGGACTTCTTACAAACAATATGTACTTTTATCCCCAAATCTCTAAATTTTCCTCTTTTTGTTATAATTTCGATTAAATTACACATAACTACAATTCAATAATTCTGCGCATATCCATAATTGAATTACCAATTTGCGCATAACCCCAGTTTTATTTAATTTTCGTGCATAACCAAAATTTAATGTAAACGATATTGTTGACGTAGAAGAAGAACATATTGTAGATTTTAGCAAGAATCAAATGATACAAAAATACTGTTATCGAAAAATATAATTTAATCCACTCACGTGAGATTTATGCTCTACTATTTTGGATCTGATTTGGATTTGCGCTTCTTTCATTTTAATTTGGATTTGTAGATTTGTCTGGATGGAGGGTCTGAGCATCTATAGCTTAAATCTTTAATATTTATATCCAAATCTCGAATTAAAAATCCTGAAACTAATATATTTATTTTTTGAAGAACTTAAAGGAGAAAATAAATGGCAGAGCTCTCTGGCGCTCTCTTAGAAAATATGAGTTAAAAGTTAGGCCCTACTTGTCTATTTATATGTGCTTAGAAAAACCTCGTCCATTTGATTGAAATAAATAAAATCAGAGCTATACAAAAAGTTAAATCCATGTCACTGTGCCCAGTATTGGGTCACAAACATTAATTTTGCTCACTTTTATTTCTTGTTTAACATTACACTCGACATTACTTCTTCTTGCCTGCTGTTCTTCCCTATATTAATTTTTTTCCATTTATAACATACGTTTTAGATTTCAAATTCATACTCGCACATATATATTCACACATAGCTTCATAAACTTTTGTTCGTTAATAGCTGCGCAATAAATGTTAGTATTAATGTTATTCCCTTGCAAATTTCTTTCTAATCTATTTAATTATTTCAAAAAAAGTTAACGGGCGTTCACATGCGTAAACAAATGTGCACATTCATTCCATCATTATATTCTGCTTTTAATTTATGCTTTAAATTCTAATTTTGAATTTATGCACATATATACGCACAATCCCATTTATTTTCAAAATTCAAGCAGTGTTATCCTGACATTTATTTCTTGTTTGCTACTTTTGAATTTCTTACCAATATGTATATATATATATATACACACACACACATACATATATATATATATATGCATATACACACACATGCATATATATAATTTTTTTCCTTATACATACATATATATAGTGTGCTGCTAAGGGCACCCAAAATACTCTTCCTAATACCGCTACTAAAAAATACCACAAGAATTATCATTACATTCTTCCTAATACCATATGTAAAAAATAGGGGCTGCCACACAACTGTTTCCTTAATTCCCTTTTGTTCCTTATTCGTTCCTCTTTCATTCCATTCTGAAATCCTAGCTCTTCAACCGATCGATCAACGATAATGACGCCGCAGCAATGACGAGAAAGAAGAATGCGTGCCAAAATATACAAAAGCCGTGAATAAGGTTTGAATTAAGCAAACTAGAAGAGGAAGTGAAATATTAGAGCTTCAAACGGTAAGAATTTGAATTTTACCGCAGGAAAGATGAAGTAGACATCGATATTCTTAATTAGGGTTTTCAGATTATGGCTTACTACATGATTAGTTCGGCAAATAGTGGTTGAACAAGAGATTAGAATGGAAAGGTAAGTGGTATTAGGAAGCATACCAAATTTATTGAGTTTTATTTTTTAATTGTGGTATTAGGAAGAGTATTTTGGGGTGTCCTTAGCACCACACTATATATATATATATATATATATATATATATATATATATATATATATCTTAGAATAAGCATCCTTTTAGTTGGCTCTGTTAAATCTAAGATATGACATTAGCGCGATTCGAAATCCTGACCTACACCTTGGGAAGTGCATGTTGTACGAACTCACCTAACTTAGCTTTTTGTTTACAAAACTGAAACATTGGTAGTTATCATTTTTGTTTGTGTTTCTCTTGTATCTTCTTTTTCATGTTTTGTCTAAAATTTTATTTAATGATATCTCCCTCATTTTAAATATGTTATCTACAACCCATAGGTCTAAATTGATCAGAAAATTATCACGGACGCAATGATGCCAGTTCTGTGACCAAATTATGAATAATTTAGGAATTTTATTTATTTAATTAATTTAAAAATGCGGGATGTTACAATATAACTTGAGAGTTAATGACGTGATAGAACAAAAAGGTTTAATATTAAATTTCTCATATAATAGAATAGACTAGTAGAATATATTACAAAATTCCATGATGTTGGCAATATGACTCCCTTTATTTAAAATTTTCATCATATAGAAGTTTTCACATATCATATGATTCAATCCTTTATTCATCTACAAAGGATTTTTATTATAAATACTTAGTTCCAAAATTCTTATAGAAAATTTCCAAAAATTGCTATTAATATCTAAAAGACTTTAAAATACAAAAATGTCTCTTCTATTCCAAAAACTTTGTTTAATTCCAAGCTTCAGTAAATTAAAATCTCTTATTCCATTACAAAGTAATTCTTCCATTAAACCCCTAACAAGTTACAAGGTACTAATCTCCTTTTAATAAAATAGTTCATAGAGTATGAACCATTTATTGCTCCAAACACTAATCAAAGGATTTTTTATTAGGCAATTATTCAAAAACTCCATATTCAATGTGGAAATTTGGTTGGTGGACTTCATTTTTACAGTAATTAGTTTTAAGGACAATACGTTTGAATAATAAGTTATAAGGAAAATTTTACGAGAAAATGATAAATTTCTTTATTTATTTTTTAGTTATACAGCGAAATGATAGGTTCATTTATCATTATTTCAGTATAACTGAAAATGATAACTCATTTATCTTTTTTTTTTGTAAATTATCTTTAAAACTAAATTTTCAAATGTGTTATCTTTAAAACTTATTACTTTGAACAAAAAAGTCCTTTAAGTGAAAATCCTTATATTTAAATTGTACTATACTCACTCGAAAATATTTCCAGATGCGAAAGCTGGCCTCAACAATCACTATTTATAATGCTTATAAATTTGTTTAATAACTGAATAATTTAATTTATAGTTTTGTTAAATTTATTTGGCGATGTTATATAATATTTATTCTAACTCGAATTAACTCTTATATAATTTACTGAAAATATTATAATTTAACTTATATAGCACAGGCATACACACATAGATATAATTTATTGAGTGATTCAACTTATGCTCTTGTTTAATTTATTGAAAGAAAATTATCGTTTAACTCTCAGATATATCCACATAAGAAAGTCAGGCATACAACCAAATTGGTGTTAATGTATGTTGATGTCCAAAAGTTAGCGCTACATCGAAAGAGTTCTACGACAGTAAAACTAAGAGAATATGTAGAAGAAATGCAAGAAAACAACCAAAAAATAGTTTATAGTGATTCTTTCATTGTTAGCCTATGTCCACTTTGAAGTTTTAACACTTTATTGATGAAATTTATAAGTTTATAGCCCAGATCGGTATTGCTCACGGGGTAAAAACTCGGATTGGTATTACTCCCGGAGGTATAAGAGAAATGAAGATACAAGTGCCCAAATCCTATAATTAAGGAGAAGAAACCCTTATTCTCTCCTAAGAATGTAGGTGAGAATTTGGAGGGAAGTACGTCTGTGCACGGGAATCATGGCCCAAGAGGGCTGAGGGCCCAAAACCACGTATACCGAGACTGATATCGAACTCGGGATCAGTATCGATCCCTCATGATTTATTCATAGTTATGAGACTTTGACTTCATGTAATTGCAACTTTTACTTCACTCTATCTTCTGGTAGAATTTGATGAAGGGATCGGGAAGAACGAACACTTGAAATTGGAAAAAGTTTTTTGCTACTGATGTAACACCCCAAATTTTTAACAACATTAAAGTGGATAAATTAAAGAATAATTAATTTAATATTAAGAATTAAGGGAAATGGACTACGTTATTGCATCCGTCTCGAAATTCTGGTCAAGATATACATTTGGTTTGTGTAAAACGGACCACGTATGAAGAAGTTATGAGGATTTTAAGTTTGTATACACGTAGAAGAAATATGTATATACACATGATACACATATGAGTCAGATATGAGTCAGCACTTATCCAAAAAGGGTCCAAAAATCAAAAATTCATCTAGTAGAAAATTTCCCGCTCTAGGGGGTCGACCCCCCTTAAGGGGTGTCGACACCGGGGTCGACCACCCTATAGGGGTGTCGACACCCCTAGGGCTGACGTGGCGGTCAGTTTCAGAGGGGCTGGCAACTATAAATACATGGTCATTTCTCTTGTTTTCTTTATTGAGAATCCATGGGGGCCAAACTCTGCATTGTCTGAACTGAACTAGATCCGTTAATCTCCTACAACTATCAACTTAAGCAAATCAGTTAGAGATTCAAGATCCATTCTTCTTCTATTTTCTTGTAACACCCCGTATTTTCTATGAATATTAAAATAACGAATTAAATAATACTTAATTTTAAAAGCAGGAAATAAGTAGAATGGGTAGCGCCATTACGTTTGTCTTAGAATTCTGGTAGGAATTGAGTCCGAGTTTGCGTAAATCGGACTCCGTATGAGGAAGTTATGAAGCTTAGAAGATTTCAGTTCAAAGCAGAATTAAATTAAATAATAATTAAAAATCAGAAAACAAATTCAAATTTTGAAAATCAGTCAATAAAAGATAAGCGGGAAAAATCCCGCCCGAGGGTGTCGACCCCCCTATAGGGGTGTCGATAGGGGTGTCGACCCCCCTATAGGGGTGTCGACCCCTATCTTCCCAGATCTGGGTGACGAATTCTGAAGGATTAGGGCTTATGTGTCGCGCTATGGTTGGCTGGGTGAGTGTCTCTTTGATTTGGATGGCTCTGATGACTCCTATGCTAATCTAAAGGCCATAGTTTGTCTAACACATCTATAAATACATATCTAAACTTAAACCTAACCTCATAACCCTATTCTATTGTGCCTCTATGCTATCCATCTCTAAACTAGCCTAGCCTCCTTCTTCTCCAAACTAGAAATCAAATTAGAGAGTTTCAAATTGAAAAAAGGTTTTCTGCTTCAATCAACGAAGAAAGATTAGAATCGCTACAACGTCGACTAATTCTCTTTTTTTGATCCTATCGCTGTAAGTTCAGTTATTATTTAGATTTGAACTCATAATAGAAATCATGACTGTAATGAATCGAATCTAGAACTATGCCTAATTGTAAGATAATCAATTCTAATTCATGCTTGTTCATTTGTCAAATTTTAAATTACCTATGCCCATGAGACTGGTGTGATTGAACCTATCATGTTGTAGATCATATTAGTAATTTCTTTACGTTAAATCCTATCGAATCTGTATACCTATGATGTATTTTCCTTAGTTTGCTCATATTCGTTGTTAATGTACAACATGCCTATTAGAACCATGATTCTTGTGTTTGGTACACCTTTGCATGCCTATTTTCCCTTATGTCAATTCTTGTGTTTCTTCTCTATCCCCTTTCCGTTTTATTTTATGAGTACTTGGAGTTTGGAAACCTTGTTGAATCTTGTTGTACATGCAATTGTAACGCGGGGAATTGGGTATAACCTATTGGAGTAATTTTGGACATAACAAGTATAGTGGACATAACTTGAATTGACTACAATTGTGGATAATTGGCATACAAAAATCTAGACTTGGACATGAATGGTAAATATGTAAATTGGATAAAATATGAACATGCCTAACCTGAGGTTAGATTGAGTTGCAGTGTAAGACTGTCCGGAACCACCCGGCACATCCAGCAACTGCAACAACAGGTATAATGTGAGAGGTTAGCGCATCAAGCCCAAAACCCGAGGTTAGAATGAGTTTGCGGTAGAAGTCTGCCCGGAACCGCCCGACACATCTAGCAACCGCAAACAACAGTTCTAACGTGAGAGGTTGGTGCATTAATAAATTAATTAATGCCAATGAACAGACATGCTAAGAATGGTAAGGTTAAGTAACATATGTATAAGCAACACTTAACCAATGCAACATGTTAATTAAACAAATGGGCAGGGTTAGGTTAAATTGAGAACACTTAACCGTTATAACATGTTGATTAGGAAACCCTAGCAATGGGGACCCATTTCAGCAGTAACCCACATAGATGTATCACGGTACCCTGAACTAGGCAGGGCGGGGCACGATTACTTGGCTGATTATAAGTGGTCAAAATAGCGGCAGGTGGTGCGTCAGTGTAGGTTCCGACGGAGTATAGGCATGCACGTACTCCGGAGTGGAAAAATCAGGCACTGGGCATCAGTAGTTATACACTGTGCATCTTGAATTGTGTTGGGTCGCCATCATAGGGATTGATACACTCCGTGTGGGACCAGCACAGGTATCTACAAATAAGCGTTGCTGAGTGACATAGGTAATAAATACATGCGAGTAGAAGCCGATTGATAAAGGGTTCATTTTATTATGAACACATGAGGCTAGTTGAAACAATTGTTAGTAGGTGCACAGAAATAGAAATGGGTGTGATAGCATATTCAGTTTATCTTACCTTATCTTGTCTTATGTTATCTTGTTACTATGGTGTTGTCTTATATTCGGTTTATTCATGTCATGATCCTTTTTCTTGTTTACATACTGAAAATCACTGGGCTTACCAGGATTTATGTCTGACCCGTTTTCTTTCGTCTTCTTTTCTTCCGTTCCCCCCCCCCCCCAGGTCCACAGGGAGGGAATACTTCAGCTTAGTTCAGACCTTTTCCAGCTTGAAGAGAGTAGATGTATTGCTTGGATTCTCTTTTCTTGGGCTATGGCTGTGGTTACACTTTTATTGGGGATTATTGTTGCTTTACTACTGTTTTATGCTTCTTTATGTATTTGGAGTTTTGAATCAAGACAAAGGTTTTATTTTAATTATTTGGAAGTTGGGTTTTGAGACAATGGTTGTAATGTTTTGACTGAACCACGCTGCTTATGAAATGATTTCAGTTTTTCCGCTGTTTGTATGTCTGTCTTGTAAATTATCTGTATCTTTTACCTACAATGCTTCACCAAAGTTAATGCATTCCCTTTGTGAGTGACCTTAACGGAGGTGGGGTGTTTCACTTGGTATCAGAGCCAGGTTGGTTACCAGATCAGATAAAAGTTTTTGAAAACTATTTTTCAAAAAGAAGTTTTAAAGAAGCATTTTCAAGAAAAGTGTTGTTTTATTTTAAAGGCATATTCCTTAGATCCATATGCACTATCTTTCTACCCTTTGTTTTGAATCTTTTTCTTTTCGTTTTAGCATGTCTGGGGATCTTAATCATCCAGAGGGAGTGCAAGTACCCACCTGGTTCCGTCGGTATTTAGAGGCTACGGCCCCCGCCGAAGGATAAGCGGACGCTCCTCATCCCCCAGCCGCAGATGTTGCTCCTCCTCCTCCCCCAGCTGCGGACGTTGTTCCTCCTCCTCCTCCACGTCCAAAAGCTTTCTCGAAGATATGTAGGGACTTTCGAGCTATGGGCGGAAAGAACTTTAATGGGACTGAATCATTCGTGGAAGCAAGAAACTGGCTCAAGGAAACATAAGATCTGTTTGTTATCTTCGAAGTGGACGATAAGCGGAAGATACAACTGGCTGTATGGTTACTTAAGGATGAAGCCTCTTTCTGGTGGGAAGTTACTAATGCTGAGAGACCAGTTGAGACTTGGGAGGACTTCAGAATGAGGTTTGGGATGAAGTTCCTCTTGCAAGCTGAACAAAGCCTACAGATGGAGAAGTTCTTAGCACTCAAACAGGGAAGCCTATTGGTTAAGAATACATCAACAAGTTCAACCAATTGGCTAGATTCGGACTGGACTTAGTAAACACTCCACATAAAAAGGCTCTCCATTTCTCTAAAGGGTTAAATGAGCCACTGCACGACCTAGCTATGTCCCATATACCTATGGGCGCGACTTATGAGAGACTGGTGGACATGGCACTGTTATATGAGGAAAGCAAGGTCGAGAAGAAAGAGGTGAAGATGGAAGAACCTCTAAATAAGAAAGTGGAGGAATCACAGAATTAGAAGACGGATTATAAGAAGGGCGGAAAGAATAACAAACCCCGTGACAAGAGGAAGTGTAATTTTTGTGGCATACTTGGACATCTGATTAAGGAATGCAGAAAGAAGAAGAGGAAGATGGGTGGTGGCTTTTAGTGTGGCGAGGCAGGACATATGGCTATGGATTGCCTAAGAACGCAAGGGCAAGGGCAGAGGACAGGATCTGCTTCTGGAGGGTAGATTCACGCTCTCACAGCACCTATGCAAGCAAGAGGTAGAAATATTTCTGTTGAGAGTTTAGTTTATCTTTCTGATCATCATGTTCGTACTCTTTTTGATTTTGGCGCATCGCACTCTTTTATATCTACTTCTTTAGTTGAATCTCTGTACCTAGATACCAGTATCGTAGAGGATCCCATGGTTGTTTCAAATCCAATTAGGGGCTCGGCTTATTTATTAATGATTTGTTTGGATTTGGAAATTTCTATACTAAGCGCTGGGTTTAGATGCAATGCTTATGTTTTGGGTTTCACGGGCTATGGGTTGATTCTAGGCATGGATTGGTTATCCAGTAATGGTGCCATCCTCGATTGTGAAAAGAGAGTGGTTAGACTTTTGACTCGCCTTGGTAATACTCTCGAAATCTCTTGTAATCCTATGAATTATGTTATGCTTAGCTACCTAGAATCTCTAGATGCGTCTGTTGAAAATTTGCAATTTGTTAGAGTAGTCCGTGAGTACTCGGATGTCTTTGAAGAAGTGAAGGGTTTACCTCCAAAGAGAGAGATAGATTTCCGCATATACCTAGTTGATAATGCAAAACCAGTTGCTTTACCCTTTAGACACATGGCTCCAAGGTAAAGGAAGGAGCTCAGCAAACAAGTTAAAGAGTTGCTCGAAAAGGGATTCATAAGGCGGAGTATTTCTGAATAGGGTGCTCTAGTAGTGTTCGCAACCAAAGCGGATGGTTCGCTTCGCCTATGCGTGGATTATAGGGAGCTAAACAAGCTAACCAAGAAGAATAGGCACCCACTTCCAAGAATAGACGACTTGTTCGACCGGCTCGCAGGTGCATCAGTTTTCTCCCAACTAGATCTGGCTACCGGATTTCATCAGCTAAGAGTGGCTGAAGACAGCATAGGTAAGACTGCGTTCAGGACTCCGGATGGTTTCTTCGAATGGCTTGTCATGCCTTTCGGTTTGACAAATGCACACGCCTATTTCGTAGATTTGATGAGTAGGGAGTTTAGGGAGTTCCTTAATAAATTTGTAGTAGTCTTCGTGGACGATTTTTTGATTTTCTCAAAAAGTGAGGAAGAACATGCTTTGCATTTAAGGGAAGTTGTGGATACTCTTCGAGCACACCGACTTAAAGAAAAATTCTCCAAATGCCATTTTTGGAGAGAAGAAGTAAGGTTTCTTGGACATGTGGTGTCCAAAGAAGGGATAGCTGTGGATCCCGCAAAAGTAGTGGCGGTGCAAGATTGGAAGATTCCAAGAAATGCAACCAAAGTACGAAGTTTTCTCGGACTAGCGGGCTATTACAGAAAGTTCATTAAAAACTTTGTTAAGATCTCAGCCCCACTTACTAGATTAACGAAGAAGAACCTAACTTTTGCTTGGGATTTGGATTATGATGTCGCTTTCCAACGATTGAAGAGGGCTCTAACAACAGCTCCAGTTCTGGCATTGCCTGATGGAAGTAAGATGTTTACAGTATACACAGACGCATGCGACACGGGGTTAGGCGTTGTCTTGATGCAAGAAGGTAAGGTAGTTTGTTATGGAGGAAGGCAATTGACGGTACATGAAAAGAACTACCCAACTCATGATTTGGAACTAGTTGCCATTGTTTTCGCTCTTAAGTCATGGCGTCATTACCTACTAGGAGAAAGGTTTGAATTGTTTACTGACCATAAATCATTAAAAATACCTTTTCTCACAAAAAGATCTTGACTTAAGACAACAAAGGTGGATGGAATTTCTTGCCTCATACGATTTTGAGATTGCTTATACCCCTGGAAAGGGTAATGTAGTAGCAGACGCCTTAAGTAGGAAAAGGCTGACCTTAAGTACTCTCTTTGTAGAAAGGCAAAACTTGGAGTACATAGCAACCTTTGACTTTAGACCCTCCTTTGAGTTTGTACCTGATTTGTTAGCATTGCTAGAGGTGCGGCCTACACTTTTGGACTCAATAGGAGTCGCGCAACGTGAAGACCCTTAGATAGTTGATGTGGTGGATAAGTTAATTAGAGGTGAGACTTCTAGACACCTCAATAGATACTCCATAGATGACAAGGGTTGGTTGAGACGGGATGGAAGACTATGTATCCCATATGCAAGGGATTTAGTGAAGACAGTTCTTGAAGAAGCACACCATTCTAAGTTGGCCATACACCCAGGTGGAGACAAGATGTATAAAGACATAAAAAGGGTTTTCTGTTGGAATGACATGAAGAAGGATGTAACTGAATTCGTCTCTAAGTGCTTAATATGGCAGCAAGTCAAGGCAGAGCAGAATAAGCCCAGTGGTCTGCTTCATCCTCTAAAGGTCCCACAGTGGAAATGGGATAGAATTTTAATAGACTTTATAGATGGGTTGCCAAGGTCAAGAAGGGTCAATACTAGTATTTGGGTAATAGTTGACAGGCTCACTAAAAGTGCTCGCTTTATACCTGTTAAGAGTAGGAGGACTGCCTCATTATTAACATTCATTTATCTTAAAGAAGTAGTTCGACTGCATAGGATACCCTCTAGCATAGTAAGTGATCGAGATCCTATCTTTATGAGTGAGTTTTGGAAGAGTTTGCAAGAGGCTGTAGGCACACAGCTATGCTTAAGCACTGCCTATCACCCTCAAACCAATGGTCAGACTGAAAGGGTGAATAGAGTATTAGAAGATCTTTTGAGACTGTGCATTCTTGATTTTGGAGAAACGTGTGAAGATCATCTTCCTTTGGTGGAGTTTGTCTACAACAATAGCTACCAAGCCACCATAGGCATGGCACCCTTTGAGGCTTTATATGGAAGACCATGCCGATCACCAACTTGTTGGTGGGAATCTACAGACAAGCTCGTACTTAAGCCCGACATGACCAGAGAGACTTCGGAGAAGGTGGACTTGATACGAAGACGAATGATGACCGCACAAAATAGACAGAAGTCCTACGCTGATAAAAGAAGGACCGACCTTGAGTTTGAGGTTGGAGACAGGGTTTTCCTTAAAGTATCTCCTTTGAAGAATGTCGTTTGCTTTGGATCCGTAGGAAAATTGGCACCATGATTTGTAGGGCCATTTCCTATCATTGAGAGGATTGGAACGATGGATTATAGAGTAGAGTTGCCTGAAAGATTGGCTGGAGTTCATAATGTTTTTCATGTTTTTCATCTATGAAAGTGCTTACATGAGTCTGCGGAAGTGGTGGAGCCGAGCATACTAAAAGAAGTAGAAGTGGAACGAGAAGCGACGGTGAGAAGAGTTCCAACTCGTATCCTGGGAACAGAAGTTAAGAAGCTACGCAATCGTGAGGTCAAGATAGTTAAAGTACAATGGAGTGACGCTGAAGAAGACGCGACTTGGGAGACCGAAGACAAGATACGCCAGCCTACCCTTTTCTTTTTGAGGGTACATCCTTGATCTCTTTTTCATAAGTTTATGCATGCTTGTATCTATCTTTTAAGTATATCTCCTCGTTACTATTCTTGGTCCTTAAGTAGAAACCAATGAATGTAAACATGTATTTGAAACATGTTATGATTGATGGTTGCAAGTGGTTGCTAGTGGTTGCTCGTGAATGCATATACACACACATTAGGTACTAGATCGGCTCAGTCACTTTCATATTGCATATGCATATATGTATTTGTATATGGATTGAAACTTGATGCGTTATCACATGGATGTTGCATTTGTATGAATGATTGTGCACTCATGTAGAAGTTATAAAGTACGATTAGGAATAATTGCATACATGATGGACTCATGGCACTAACATAATTCGCATTATGGAGGTCAACTGAATCAGTAGACCGCTGATTTTGCATTAGATAAGGATATATACACACACTATGCATATGATCATGAAAGCATTAGAAATCTTTTTTTGGACTATGGATGCCTGTGATTGATGATTGAGTAGATGGATGCTGGATGTTAGGATACATTCTTCTTAACTTAGAGATTTCGGGGACGAAATCCTTTAAGGAGGCGAGAATGTAACGCCCTGTATTTTTTATGAATATTAAAATAACAAATTAAAGAATACTTAATTTTAAAAGCAGGAATTAAGCAAAATGGGTAGCGCCATTGCGTTTATCTCGGAATTCTGGCTGGAATAGAGTCCGAGTTTGCGTAAATCGAACTCCGTATGAGGAAGTTATGAAGTTTAGAAGATTTCAGTTCAAAGCAGAATTAAATTAAATAATAATTAAAAATCAGAAAACAAATTCAAAATTCAAAAATCAGCCAATAAAAGATGAGCGGAAAAATCCCGCCCGAGGGTGTGACTCCCCTAGGGGGTATCAACATAGGTGTCGACCCCACTATAGGGGTGTCGACAGGGGTGTCGACAGGGGTGTCGACTCCCAATAGGGGTGTTGACCCCTATCTTCCTAGATCTGGGTGACGAATTTTGAGGGATTAAGGCTTATATGCCGCGCTGTGGTTGGATGGGTGACATGACATTTTGGTTTGGATGCCTTTGATGACTCCTATGCTAATCTAAAGGCCATAGTTTGTCTAACACATCTATAAATACATATCTAAATTTAACCCTAACCTCATAACCCTTTTCTATGGTGCCTCCATGTTGTCCATCTCTAAACTAGCCTAGCCTCCTTCTTCTCCAAACTAGAAATCAAATTAGAGAGCTTCAAATTGAAGAAAAGGTTTTCCCCTTCAATCAACAAAGAAAGATTAGAATCGCTACAATGTTGACTAATTCTCTTTTTCTAATCCTATCGCTGTAAGTTCAGTTATTATTCAAATTTGAACACATAATAGAAATCATGACTATAATTAATCCAATCTAGAACTATGCTTAATTGTAAGATAATCAATTCTGATTCATGCTTGTTCTTTTGCCAAATCTGAAATTACCTATGCCTATGAGACTATTGTGATTGAACCTATCATGTTCTACATCAAATTAGTAATTTCTTTATGTTCAATCCTATCGAATCTATATACTTATGATGTATTTTACTTAGTTTGCTCATATTCGTTGTCAATGTACAACATGCCTATTGGAACCATGATTCTTGTGTTTGGTACACCTTTGCATGCCTATTTTCCCTTATGTCAATTCTTGTATTGCTTCTCTATCCCCTTTCCATTTTATTTTATGAGTACTTGGAATTTGGAAACCTTATTGAATCTTGTTGTACATGCGATTGTAACGCGGGGAATTGGGTATAACCTATTTGAGTAATTTTAGACATAACAAGTATATTGGACAAAACTTGAATTGATTACAATTGTGGATAATTGGCTACAAAAATCTAGGCTTGGACACGAATGGTTAATATGTAAATTGGATAAAAGATGAACATGCCTAACCCGAGCTTAGATTGAGTTATGGTGTAAGACTGCCCGGAACCACCCGGCACATCCAGCAACCGCAACAACAGGTCTAATGTGAGAGGTTAGCGCATCAAGCCCAAAACCCGAGGTTAGAATGAGTTTGCGGTAGAAGTCTGCCCGGAACCGCCTGACACATCCAGCCACCGCAAACAACAGTTCTAACGTGAGAGGTTGATGCATTAATAAATTAATTAATGCCAATGAACATATATGCTAAGAATGGTAAGGTTAAGTAACATATGAAAAAGCGACATTTAACCAATGCAACATGTTAATTAAACAAATGGGTGGGGTCAGGTTAAATTGAGAACACTTAACCGTTATAACTTGTTGATTAGGAAACCCTAGCAATGGGGACCCATTTCAGCAGTAACTCATATAGATGTATCACGGTACCCTGAACTAGGCAGGGTGGGGCACGATTACTGGGTTGATTATAAGCGGTCAAAATAGTGGCAGGTGGTGCGTCAGTGTAGGTTCCGACGGAGTACAGGCTTGCACGTACTCCGAAGTGGAAAAATCAGGCACTGAGCATCAGTAGTTATACACTGTGCATCTTGAATTGTGTTGGGTCGCCATCATAGGGATTGATACACCCCGTGGTGGGACCAGCACAGGTATCTACAAACAAGCGGGGCTGAGTGACACAAGTAATAAATACATGCGAGTAGAAGCCGACTGATAAAGGGATCATTTTATTATGAGCACATCAGGCTAGTTGAAACAATTGTTAGTAGGTGCAGAGAAATAGAAATGGGTGCGATAGCATATTCAGTTTAACCTACCTTATCTTGTCTTATGTTATCTTGTTACTATGGTATTGTCTTATATTCGGTTTATTCATGTCATGATCCTTTTCTTGTTTACATGCTGAAAATCACTGGGCTTACCAGGCTCTATGTCTGACCCGTTTTCTTACGTCTTCTTTTCTTCCATTTCCCCCCCCCCCCCAGGTCCACAGGGAGGGAATACTTTAGCTTAGTTCAGACCTTTTCCAGCTTGAAGAGAGTAGACGTATTGCTTGGATTCTCTTTTCTTGGGCTATGGCTGTGGTTACACTTTTATTGGGTATTATTTCTGCTTTACTACAGTTTTATGATTCTTTATGTATTTGGAGTTTTGAATCAAGACGGAGGAAGTTGGATTTTGAGGCAATGGTTGTAATGTTTTGACTGAACTCGCTGCTTATGAAATGATTTCATGTTTTTTGCTGTTTGTATGTCTGTCTTGTAAATTATTTGTATCTTTTACCTATAATGCTTCACCAAAGTTAATGCATTCCCTTTGTGAGTGACCTTAACGGAGGTGGGGTGTTTCACTTCTAATCCAAATACTGTGAGTACCTAGTTGCTTTTAGATTTAAATATTTAAAATTAAACGTGATATGACTATAGTTTGGATTTGCTCATATGACTAGCATTAGAAATCTTTAAGGACAGTGGATGCTAGTGATTGATGGATGAGTAGATGGGTGATGGATGGTAGGATATGAATTCTTCTCAACTTAAAGATTTCGGGGACGAAATCCTTTGAGTGGGGGAGAATGTAACACCCTGAAATTTTAACAACATTAAAGCGGATAAATAAAAGAATAATTAATTTAATATTAAGAATTAAGGGAAACAAACTAAGTCATTGTGTCCATCTCGAAATTCTTGTCAAGATATACATTTGGTTTGCGTAAAACGGACACTGTACGAAGAAGTTATGAGGATTTTAAGTTTGTATACGCGTAGAAGAAATATGTATATACACATGATACACATATGAGTCTGATATGAGTCAGCACTTATCCAAAAAGGGTCCAAAAATCGAAAATTCGTTTGGCGGCAAATTTCCCGCTCTAAGGGGTCGACCCCCCTAGAGGGGTGTCAACACCGGGGTCGATCCCCCTAGAGGGGCGTCGACACCAGGGTCGACCCACCTATAGGGGTGTAGACACCCCTAGGGCTGACGTGACAGTCGGTTTCAGAGGGGCTAGCAGGTATAAATACATGGTCATTTCTCTTGTTTTCTTCATTGAGAATCCATGGGGGCCAAACTCTGCCGGTGTCTGAACTGAACTAGAGCTCCTACAACTATCAACTTAAGAAAATCAGTTAGAGATTCAAGATCCATTCTTCTTCTATTTTCTAATCCAAACACTATGAGTTCCTAGTTGCTTTTAGATTTAAATATTTAAAGTGAAAATTAGGCACACATACCTAAAAGCAAACTTATTTAAGCTCACATCTGGTCATAGTTTATAGTATAAATCCACCCCCCCTATTTTTGAATTGCCGCCTCCTTTTTTATAGGATCCGTTTCCTACTTTTATGCATCCGCCTTTTTATTTTTTGGTTATGCCTCCTTCATTTTGTGCCAGGAAAAAATGCGGCACTGAGTAAAAAAATAATTCTAAAAGCTGGAAATAATAGCCGAAGTCTACGCCAAGGGAAAAAAGTTTCATATATGTATGCAAGTATTGCCAATACTTGCGTACATACATGAAATTATTGCATAAAGGAAATTATGCTAACGGTTTTCCTGCAGATATGTTGCACACATGTGTGCATGTTTCGGATTTACTTGCATACTTGAATGCAAATAAAAATGAACTAAGTTGCACTATTATGAAATATTGCATATTTTTATGGAAGAATGATGTAATACTTGCAAAAAAATATGCTAAAAAAATCAAACACGGATGCAACACTAGAATACTATCACATATATACACAAGAAATTGGAATTCGTGCATAAAATTATGCATTTAACTGCATATTTTCGCTGTTTTTTCGCGCGTTTTTTGATTTTTTTTTAGTGATTTTTTTGTCGAATGCATAATTTATTTAAATATTAATTTTCGTATTTTTTTATTTGGTTTTTGATCTATTTTTGAAAAATAGGGACCTAATATATAATAAGTTTATGACCAAATGTGAGCCTAATTTTGAAACTTAATAGGGACTTATAAAAACGCACCCATATTTAAAAGTAAACATGATATGACTATAGTTTGGATTTGTTCATATGACCAGATTATACCAGATCCATTGTAAATTGTCAAAATATGACATTTTGAATTGGTTAGGATTTGGACCTCAATATGTATCTTATCGGATCTATTGTAACCTATATGACATTCTATGAGGTGGATCTTGATCTTATTTGTGTTAGATCTACTTTTAACTATTGGATCTAAATTATGTGGACATCTAAATTATTAATCAGATCTAGTTTATCACCTTGTGCTTATCATGCTAGATCTACCTTTATAGATCTAATTCGTTTGTGGTTAATTTGCCATGTAATGTTAGATCTACCTTTATAGATCAAATTCATTTGTGGTTAATTTATCACGTCACATTTGTGGATCTTAAACTTTACCTATCATGCGGTAATTAATTTAGATCTATCATTAATTGGAAATATGAATCCTTATTTATTCGTACCTATTATGGCATCCTTGGTATGTTAGATCTAGTTTTATTATCACATCCTCATTAGATCTATTTTTATATGTCCACCTTATCACTATGTCAATTACATGTTTATGTCACTTTTGTTAAAACAATCACTATTTTCATCTTTCCCCTTTTATTGTTTATGGCTAGTGTACTTTCTAGCCTAGGCATGACGCCAAATATATGCGAATGCGTTAGTTAGGGAACCGGGGGAAAACATTAGAATTGGCATAACTTGAATGATGAATATGAATTTGGACATATAATCCATTATGAATATAATTCGGTAAATGGGCATGAACACCTATAAAGACATAGGTATAATTAATTGCACTTATGACATGAGGTTAGGTTGCATTAGTGGTGGAAGTCTGCCCGGACCCAACCAGCATATCCAGCAAACACTAATATTGAACCTAATGTGAGAGGTCTAAGTGCGCAAATACGAGATGGGTTGTGACATGAGGCCGGGCCCAACATGTGGAAGAAGACTGCCCGGATCCGACTGGCATATCCAGCATACACAAGTTGTATGCCTAATATGGGAGGTCTAGCCCATTATAACCATAAATAGACATGGTAAAGAATTGGAAAAAACAAGGAAGGATAGTAACCTATTATCATTAATTACTTTAATGAAGAATGTTATATAATAGGTAGACTTGTCCCAGCGACAAGTGGAAATTGTAACATATGTTATAATAAAAAGGGAAATGAAGCTTATTAGAAAACCTTAGTTAAGAAAACTAAGTTAATAAGTAATCAACGTCAAGTTGTAGTAATATGTTAAACAGAAACAGGTGAACTAAGACGAAGTATACTTAATTACATATTAAGTAAAACATGTTGTTGTAACTATGGAATTAGACAATGAATAATACAAAGGGATTGTAAGATTACTTCCGCTAATTACAGTCCAGGGGTGAAAGATTGTAAGATTACTTCTGTTAATTACAATCTAAAGAATAACATATGATGAGGCTTATTAATGAACTTTAATGGATTAAGTTATATTTGTATGAAATTGATAAGCAAGTAGAATTTTGGAAAGTGAAAAGAAGTCAATGTGAATGGGGATAACCTGTTAGTTTGTAATGCTTAACCTAATTGAATCCATAGGGATTGTATGAACATGACAACTTGATTAGGGGTTAAGTAATATTTGAATGAAACAGTGGGAGGGTTAAGTACATCTTGGGTTGGTGGTTAATATTTGTATGTATAGGCCCATAAACTTAAGTTGTTGGGGTTATGTAATTAAAAACACCGTTAGGTAAACATAACCAGTGGAAAATCTAGTAGTGGGAATGCAAGTCAAAGGGGAGAACTTGCATCATTTTGTGTGGGACCCATTTCAGTCGGTAACCCTTAAATAGGTATCAAACGGGTACTCTGAACTAGGTCGGAGTGGGGCACGCTTACTGAACTGATTATAAGAGATCCAAACATGGAGGATGGTGTCATGACGACGCATTCCAACAGGGTCATGTGTGTGCATGACTCCGCCTGCTCAGGAAAATAAGGCGCTGTGACATCAGTAGATATGGTTGTGCACATCCGGGAAATGAAGGGTTGCCACTTTAAGGAATGATACACCCAACTGTAGGGCCAGCACAGGGTATCTATGGGGTAGCGAGCCGATCGACTATGGTAGTAGTTAGGGTACACCTAGATCTGGTCAAGTTAGGAGTCTGTACTAGGGGATACCTATGGATTGTATGGGGTTTACCACCTCTCACCAGAAAGTACGCCTAAGTCTACCATCTTATACATGTTGGGGATCATCTCGGTTTAAGTTATGCTAGTATTAGTGCAAAGTAATCATTAGAAACATATACATCTTCTCCTATCTACCTTGTCACACCTGCATTTTATTTAGTTATCCCTCTCTTATCCACTTTATATGCATGTCATGCTACTTTTATTTACTTACTTGCTAAAAGTAACTGGACTCGCCAGACTTTATGTCTGACCCTTTTTGTTTCCTCTTCTTTCTTCCGTTCTCCCCTCCCCGGTTCGCAGGGAGGGAATTCTCAGGCTTAGTCAAGACTTGGTTATCATCTTGTTGGAGCTTCTTTTGAAGTATAACTCAAGTTCTTATCTCTACTATGGCTTTATCTCTTTTATTTGGGGAATTATGTTTTCTTTTAAGTATTTATGAACTCTGATGGTACAAGACAGAAGTTATGTTATTGTAATGGGTTTTTGTATTTTCAGACATGTGAGTTTTTGGACCATGGTATTTTATGATAAATAAAGTTTTTATTCCACTGTTATATTATATGTCTGTCTTGTAATATTTCTGTTCTGTTTAATATAACGCTTCACGAAACCTAATGCATTCCCTTTGTCAGTGACATTAACGGACATGGAGTGTCACACTTGGTATCAGAGATGAAGGTTACCAGACTGGATAAATTTTTTGAAAATTATTTTCAAAAAGGTTTTAAAAGAAAGCATTTTCAAAAAGAAAAGCCTATTTTGAAAGACATTCCCCAAGAAATCATATGTAATATCCTTCAATCCTTTGTCTAAATATCTTCCCTTTTTCTTTTCAGCATGTCTGGGGAACCTAACATTCCTAATATCCCAGAGGGCGTTACGATACCAGGATGGTTCCGTAGGTATCTGGATGCCACGACACCTGCCGAAGGCCAAGGAAACGTTCCTCCCCCAGCTACACCAGTCGTTCCTCCTCCTCCTTCAAGAGCAGATAATTTCGCTAAGATCTGCAAAGATTTCCGTGCTATGAGAGGGAAGCCATTCCATAGGAACGAGACGTTCGTAGAAGCGCAGAATTGGCTCAAGGAGACTGAGTACCTTTTCATAATATTTAAAGTCGAGGATAGAAGGAAGATTCAGTTAGCTGCTTGGCTACTGAAAGATAAAGCCTCATTCTGGTGGGAGGTCAGCCAAGCTGGACGTCCGGTGGAAACTTGGGAATATTTTATTCAAAGATTTGAAATGAAATTTCTTTCCTAAGCCAAGAAAAGCATGCAGATGGAGAGGTTCTTGGCACTCAAACAAGGGAATATGCTGTTAAAGAATATGTGAACAAATTCAACCAGCTAGCAAGGTTCGGGTTGGAACTGGTGGATATGGTAGATAAGAAGGCTTTGCGGTTTGCTAAAGGACTAAATGAACCCCTTCATGGGTTAGCCATGTCCCATATTCAAATGGGATCCACTTTTGAAAAGCTTGTCGATATGGCCCTAATGCATAAGGAAGACAAGGGAGAAAAGAAGGAAGTAAAAGTTGAGGAAACAACTCAAAACAAGAAGGTATGGCCCAAGAAAGGACAACAACAACAATAGGAGAAAGGCGGAAAGAATGACAAGGCTGAAGATAAGAGGAAGTGCCATAGTTATGGGCGAGAGGGTCATTTGGCCAAGGACTGCAGGAAAAAGGAAGAATGCTTGCTTCGTTTGTGGAGAGGTCGGGCATCTTATTAAGGATTGTCCGAAGAAACAAGTACAAGGTCAATGGGCAGGAACCACTGGAGGGCAAGCGAATGCTCTCGTGGCTAGTGCTCCAGATCGAGGTAGGAAATTTTTTGTGGAAGGTTTAATTTCTCTTTCAAACCACCCTATTAGAACTCTTTTTGACTCTAGCGCTTCACATTCATTTATATCTAGTTCTGTAGTTGAATCTCTGCAATTAAATACTGGTATGGTAGTGGATCCCGTTGTTGTCTCAAACCCCATTGGTGGTTCGGTTCATTTGTTGATGATTTTTCGGGGTTTGAGAATATCTGCCTTAGGCATCGAATTTGAGTGCGACGCATATGTGCTCGGGTTTATGGGCTATGGTTTGATTCTAGGTATGGATAGGCTAGCCATGTATGGTGCCATTCTGGACTGTGAGAGGAGGGTCGTTAGGCTTCTGACTTGTCATGAAAGGACCCTCGAGATTTCTTGTGACCCGTAAGATTCTGTCATGCTTAGTTTCCTATAATCTATTGAGGCATCTATTGATGATTTGCGATTGGTACCAATAGTTGTGAGTATCCTGATGTTTTTGATGAGGTTCGGGGTTTACCCCGAGGCACGAGATTGGTTTCCGCATATACTTGGTGGACAATGCAAACCCAGTTGCATTGCCAGTGCGACATGTGACTCCTAAAGGGAAAGAGGGAACTTGATAAGCAAGTTGGGAAGCTACTTGAGAAGTGGTTTGATAGGTGAATCATATCAGGATGGAAAACCTATTGAAGACAGTCCATTAGGAGGCTCATCATTCTAAGATGACTATTCATCCAAGCGGCGATCAAATGTATAGAGTTCGAGGTAGTGAATCCAAACTTGTGAGAGGAAGTGAAAGTAGAGAAGGAAGCAATGATTGGACGAGTTCCGACTTGCATACTTGGACCAAAGTTTAAGAAACTGTGCAACAGAGAGGTTAGGTTAATAAAAGTGCAATGGGCAGAAGATAGCGGGGATGCGACTTGGGAGACTGAAGACAAAGATCACGCTTCGTACCCTTTCCTTTTTGGGACTATGTTCTTAACTCCTTTTTCCAAAGCTTTTATTCGTACTTGCTGTTATCATTTAGGTATATCCTATTAATCGAATATTCGACATTTAGGTAGGAGTCCCATGATTTTAAACATGTGGTTGAGACATGTTATGGTTGATGGATGCAAGTGGATGAAAGTGTTTGCTACTGGCTGCCTGTGGATGCATATACACACACATCAGGCACAAGATCGGCTAAATCACTCTCATACTGCATATGTATGTGTGTGCATTTTCTTTTTTGGATGGAAATGGATGTATTAGCATATGGGTGTTGCATTTGGATGAATGAATGTGCACGCATACTGAACTCACATGTTATAAGAGGATTATTTGCATACATATGGGATTCATGGCACAAACATACATTGCATTAAGGAGGTCAACTGAATCAGTAGACCGCCTGATCTTCGCCTTAGTATTGGGACATATACACACACCTTTGCATATATTCATATAAGCATTAGAAATTTTTAAGGACAGTGGATGCTAGTGATTGATGGATGAGTAGATGGATGATGGATGGTAGGATATGCATTCTTCTCAACTTAAAGATTTCGGGGACGAAATCCTTTGAGTGGGGGAGAATGTAACACCCTGAAATTTTAACAACATTAAAGCAGATAAATTAAAGAATAATTAATTTAATATTAAGAATTATGGGAAACAAACTACGTCATTTTGTCCATCTCGAAATTCTGGTCAAGATATACATTTGGTTTACGTAAAACGGACACTGTATGAAGAAGTTATGAGGATTTTAAGTTTGTATACGCGCAGAAGAAATATGTATATACACATGATACACATATGAGTCAGATATGAGTCAGCACTTATCCAAAAAGGGTCCAAAAATTGAAAATTCGTTTGGCGGCAAATTTCCCGCTCTAAGGGGTCGACCCCCCTAGAGGGGTGTCGACACCGGGGTCGACCCCCCTTAAGGGGCGTCGACACCAGGGTCGACCCACCTATAGAGGTGTCGACACCCCTAGGGCTGACGTGGCAGTCGGTTTCAGAGGGGCTAGCAGGTATAAATACATGGTCATTTCTCTTGTTTTCTTCATTGAGAATCCATGGGGGCCAAACTCTGCCGGTGTCTGAACTGAACTAGAGCTCCTACAACTATCAGCTTAAGAAAATCAGTTAGAGATTCAAGATCCATTCTTCTTCTATTTTCTAATCCAAACACTATGAGTTCCTAGTTGCTTTTAGATTTAAATATTTAAAGTGAAAATTAGGCACACATCCCTAAAAGCAAACTTATTTAAGCTCACATCTGGTCATAGTTTATAGTATAAATCCACCCCCCATATTTTTGAGTTGCCGCCTCCTTTTTTGTAGGATCCGTTTCCTACTTTTATGCATCCGCCTTTTTATTTTTTGGTTACGCCTCCTTCATTTTGTGCCAAGAAAAAATGCGGCACTGAGTAAAAAAAAATTCTAAAATCTAGAAATAATAGCAGAAGTCTACGCCAAGGGAAAAAAAGTTGCATATATGTATGCAAGTATTGCCAATACTTGCGTACATATATGCAATTATTGCATAAAGGAAATTATGCTAACGGTTTTCCTGCAAATATGTTGCACACACGTGTGCATGTTTCGGATTTACTTGCACACTTGAATGCAAATAAAAATGAACTGAGTTGCACTATTATGAAATATTGCATATTTTTATGCAAGAATGATGTAATACTTGCAAAAAATAATCTAAAAAAATCAAACACGGATGCAACACTGGAATACTATCACATATATACGCAAGAAATTGGAATTCGTGCATAAAATTATGCATTTAACTGCATATTTTCGCTGTTTTTTCGCGCGTTTTTTGATTTTTTTAGTGATTTTTTTGTTGAATGCATAATTTATTTAAGTATTAATTTTCGTATTTTTTTATTTTTTATTTGGTTTTTGATCTATTTTTGAAAAATAGGGACCTAATATATAATAAGTTTATGACCAAATGTGAGCCTAATTTTGAAACTTAATAGGGACCAATAAAAACGCACCCATATTTAAAAGTAAACGTGATATGACTATAGTTTGGATTTGTTCATATGACCAGATTATACCAGATCCATTGTAAATTGTCAAAATATGACATTTTGAATTGGTTAGGATTTGGACCTCAATATGTATCTTATCGGATCTATTGTAACCTATATGACATTCTATGAGGTGGATCTTGATCTTATTTGTGTTAGATCTACTTTTAACTATTGGATCTAAATTATGTGGACATCTAAATTATTAATCAGATCTAGTTTATCACCTTGTGCTTATCATGCTAGATCTACCTTTATAGATCTAATTCTTTTGTGGTTAATTTATCATATCATGTTACATCTACCTTTACAGATCAAATTCGTTTGTGGTTAATTTATCACTCACATTTGTGGATCTTAAACTTTACCTATCATATGGTAATTAATTTAGATCTATCATTAATTTTAAATATGAATCCTTATTTATTCATGCATATTATGACATCCTTAGTATGTTAGATCTAGTTCTATTATCACATGCTCACTAGATCTATTTTTATATGTCCACCTTATCACTATGCCAATTACATGTTTATGTCACTTTTGTTAAAACAGTCACTATTGTCATCTTTCCCCTTTTATTGTTTCTGGCTAGTCTACTTTCTAGCCAAGGCATGACGCCAAATATATGCGAATGCATTAGTTAGGGAACGGGGGGAAAACATTATAATTGGCATAACTTGAATGATGATTATGAATATGTACATATAATCCATTATGAACATAATTGGGTAAATGGGCATGAACACCTATAAAGACATAGGTATAATTAATTGGTTAATAATTAAAATGCCTAGAATGACAGTAATTAGAAAACTGTAATGACACTTATGACACGAGGTTAGGTTGCATTAGTGGTGGAAGTCTTCCCGGACCCGACCGACATATCCAGCAACCACTAATGTTGAACCTAATGTGACAGGTCTAAGTGTGCAAATAAGAGATGGGCTATGACACGAGGCTAGGCCCTACTTGTGGAAGAAGTCTACCCGGACCCGACCGACATATCCATCATCCACAAGTTGTAGGCCTAATGTGGGAGGTATAGCCCATTATAACCATAAATGGACATGGTAATGAATTGGAATAAACAAGGAAGGAGAGTAACCTATTATCTTTAATTACTTTAATGAAGAATGTTATATAATAGGTAGACTTGTCCTAGGGACAAGTGGAAATTATAACATATGTTATAATAAAAAGGGAAATGAAGCTTACTAGAAAACCTTAGTTAAGAAAACTAGGTTAATAAGTAAACAACGTCAAGTTGTAGTAATATGTTAAATAGAAAACAGGTGAACTGAGACGAAGTATACTTAATTACATATTAAGTAAAACATGTTATTGTAACTATGGAATCAGACAATGAATAATACAAAGGGGTTGTAAGATTACTTCCGCTAATTACAATCTAGGGGTGAAAGATTGTAAGATTACTTCTGTTAATTACAATCTAAAGAATAACATGTAATGGGGCTTATTAATGAAATTAAATGGATTAAGTTATATTTATACGAAATTGATAAGAAAGTGGAATTTTGGCAAGCGAAAAGAAGTCAATGTGAATCGGGATAACCTATTAGTCTGTAATGCCTAAACTAATTGAATCCATAGGGATTGTATGAACATGACAACTTGATTAGGGGTTAAGTAATATTTGAATGAAATAGTGGGAGGGTTAAGTACATCTTGGGTTGGTGGGTAATATTTGTATATATAGGCCCACAAACTTGAGCTGTTGGGTTATGTAATTAAAAGCACTGTTAGGTAAACATAACCAGTGGAAAACCTAGTAGTGGGGATGCAAGTCAAAGGGAAGAACTTGCTTTATCTTGTATGGGACCCATTTTAGTCAGTAACCCTTAAATAGGTATCAAACGGGTACTCCGAACTAGGTCGGAGAGGGGCACACTTGTTGAAGTGATTATAAGAGATCCAAACATGGAGGACGGTGTCATGACGGCGCGTTCCAACGGTGTCATGTGCGTGCACGACTCTGTTTGCTCGGGAAAATAAGACATTGTGACATCAGTAGATATGGTTATGCACATCCAGGAAATGAAGGGTTGCCACTTTAGGGAATGATACACCCTACTGTGGGGCCAACACAGGATATCTACAGGGTAGGGAGCCGATCGACTAGGGTAGTAGTTAGGGTACATCTAGACTCTGGTAAAGTTAGGAGTCCGTTCTAGGGGCTACCTATGAATTGTATGGGGTTTACAACCTCTCACCAGAAAGTACGCCTAAGTCTACCATCTTACACATGTTGGGGATCATCTCGGTTTAAGTTATACTAGTGTTAGTGCAGAGTAATATTAGAAACATATACATCTTATCCTGTCTACCTTGTCACACCTGCCTTTTATGTAGTTATCCCTCTCTTATATACTTTATATGCCTATCATGCTACTTTTATTTATTTACTTTCTAATAGTAATTGAATTTGCAGACTTTATGTCTGACCTTTTTTGTTTCCTCTTCTTTCTTCCGTTTCCCCTTAGGTTCGCAGGGAGGGAATTCTCGGGCTTAGTCAAGACTTGGTTATCATCTTGTTAGAGCTGCTTTTGAAGTATAGCTCAAGTTCTTATCTCTACTATGGATTTGTCTCTTTTATTTGGGGAATTATGTTTTCTTTTAAGTAATTATGTACTCTGATGGTACAAGACAGAAGTTATGCTATTGTAATGGGTTTTTGTATTTTCAGACATGTGAGGTTTTGGACCATGGTATTTTATGATAAATAAAGTTTTTATTCCTCTGTTATTTTATATGTCTATCTTGTAATATTTATGTTCTATTTGCTATAACATTTCACAAAACTTAATGCATTCCCTTTGTGAGTGACATTAACGGACGCGGGGTGTCACAGCTGATTTATATCGATCCCTGATGATTGCCGAGTTACACCGATCCTTGAATTGTTGACATTATTTTGATGAAGTGCGGGGATTAGTACCGATCCTGAAGTGCGAGTCATATCGATCCCAGAACACTTGGTTGTATGTTAAAATGTCTGGAGTTTGGAATTCATATTGATCCCGAAACGAAATTTATATCGATCCTGGATACTTAACCATTCGGAAGATGTTTTGATGAGCTGAGATGTTCATATTCACACAACTCCATCCGGACTTGATATCTTGTGTTTGAATGACACTTCTGAGTTGTTCTTGCTACGATGGTCGGGTCATAACAATCTAGATGGCTTCTGATAACCGGGCCAAAAGGTCAGGTAACACTTGCTCTCCAAAGTATGTCTTTTGTGAACATGACGTGCTTTGATCGAGACAAGTATTTGATGGCGGAAAACATCTTCAACACTTAACTAGCGAATGGTCATGACCTTTCCATTGAGAAGTACATACTAAGAAGTGTATCACTTCAGAGCGGCTGCGATGCTTTATTGAAGCTTATTGGGATAAGTGTGTAGTTCCAGCATCGTCAGTAGTTCTGACTGGTTTGAACTTCATTGCTAGAAATGGAATTTGTTTGATTTCCCAAATGAACATCTTATATCTGTCGATTCAAGAAATTAAACGTTAGTCACTGGCTCTCGCTTACTTTGGGGTGTAAGCAAGTTGTTGCCAATATGGGGGCACATAAGCACTCACACATTGGTACGTGTTTTTGCACGATACGATGAGACTTGTAAGTGTGTAATCACAATGATATAGATATGTTTGTAGGCATATGATTGCATAGTTTGTTTCAGAAGCGAGATCAAACCCAAGTGCCAAATGTGTATTCCTATATAGTTATGTATTGGTGAGTACATGAGTGGTCGTCGAGTCATGTTTTCCTTAGCAATGGGAGCTTTGATAACTGGTGTAGACAAGCATAGCCATTATTAACTCCCATGAATACTAATCTTAGATTTCCTCACCCTTCCTTTCCTTTGTTTTTTTTTTGAAAACTACTTGGGGTCCTGTAATGACCTAGGGATCAGTATTGAATCCTTAGCAGTTAGTTTCTCAAAGTAGGAAAGAAGTAATCCTTAAATATTCGAGGATACAAAATTTTGTTTCTTATCCCAAATACTTGGTTATTTCCGGGTTACAAAGTAAATTTTCCTAACCCGAAAACTTATGATTTTCTTGAGTTTTTTAGGAGATGGAGTTGGAGTCAGGGATCAGTGTAGAAGGATAGATGAGTGCTGGTCTTGTGGGGATACAGAGTCAAGATGGAAAGTTAGAAATTTCTCTATGTGCTCGGGAATATGGACTGAATTTTTGTATTTCAAAGAACTGGTGAAATTTTTGGATTCTAAGCTCGAGTCTGTAAACTTGGACTTCTTTGCGATGTCGTGTGATTGGATTAAGAGTTAAAACTTAATATTTGAGAAATGAACTTGTTAGAGCTGATAATTCAGATGTATACGTAGGATTAGAGCAAATAGGACTGTGTACACATGGGTGAATCATCAATTCCGGAGTTCAATTCTCGACCTAATCACGACGTATTCGTGGATCGATCCAAGTGCCATGAAGATGGTCAACGATGATGATGAAGTGGGAGCTATGGGAAGGGGTATGCCCTCGGGGATGCTTCTTAATGTGCCTCTTGTCATACTTCCATATGTGCCCCAAACTCAAGAGGAGTTGGTCAAAGCTCAGGAGGAAGTGAATTTTTGTTTAAATGTTTGAGTATTTCTTACACTTTCCAACAACTGTACTTATGTAATGTAACTCGTTGTTACTCTTAGATTTGGGTTGCTCGGGTCTTAAACCTTAAGGAACTCAAGTCGTGCGAATTTCAGGTGCGTTGACTTCACTCTCAAGACTTCCTTTCAGCCGTTAATCTCGAGTCGTGTGAATTTTGAGTTTGGTAGCTCCACTCTCCGGACCTCTTTTCGATCGTCGATCCCAAGTTTCAAGGGCTAAGAGATGGATTTCGTTGGTTTATCCTTTATACTCACCCATTGGTTCATTGGGGTTAAAGTTGATGGCATCTTTGGTTTGCCATTTTGTACTCAAATACAGGATCTGAGGATCGAAGTTGGCCAAGCGAGTGGTCGGTATCACTTTGGTTTGGCAGGTGCCAATGAATAGACTCCTAATTATGCCTGAGCATAAATAGGTCGTGGATTAACCATCGGGCTTACTGGTACCAACAGATAGTGTCCTAAATATGCTTGAACATAAATAGGTCATGGACTAACCATCGACTCAGTGTTGCCAATGGATAGTCCCCTAAATATGCCTACGAATAGACATGTCGTGGACTAACAATCAGTCTTGGTGTGCCAGTTCATGAGCATAAATAAGTCATGGACTAACCATTTGGCTTAGGGAACTTTCCCCAGGTTTTGAAAGTAAGTGAGGTAGTACCAATGGGCGGACTCCTAATTACGCCTGGCATAAATAAGTCAGTCAAGTCCATTGGGATTAGGTAAATTGACCCCAGTTTAGGAGGTAAACAAAGGTTGCAACAGTCTGATTGCATTTGTTGTAGTATCGCTCCAAAGATCTACAAATGAATCATGAAGGCTTAAATTGGTACTTTAGCATTTCGGACAAGAGCTACATTTAAGTTGCACACGAGAAGTAAAATCCTCCAATCAAAATAATCTTCGAAAGTGGACAACAAGATTTACATATAATCAAAATTCAAGCGGAATGAAATAAGCATTGTGGTGTCGTAAATGTGAGCCACTTATTTATGTCACAACATTTTTGAACTTTGTTCCCTAAGGATCTAGTCTATGACCGGGTTCTTTGCTGGTTGTCGTTCTTGGTGAGCGTTAATGGAAGGCTTGAAAACTTCATTTGTAGGACCATGTTTGTACTATTTCAACTTTCTCTGGTGTAGAGGATCTCAGTAGAATCCCTCAAAGATGATAGTGGATTGTGTCATGATCATTCACTTCATGGTAAATATGGTCGAAGGAGTTTTTGAGTGAAGTGTGGTTGTCAAATGATTCATGACTACTTGCACTATTTCATTCTTTAGCAAATTTGCTTAGAGAATCAGAACTAGGGTCATTGGAGCTTTCTCCGGTCTATTTAATAGGGAAATTCTGTCACAGTGCCCTAATATGGATTGTTAGGATGGCCACTTCGAGTAGCGTGATTCCTACATGTCTCTTCTTGGTATAGTAATTGGTTGCCTTTTCATAGAAAGCTTCCAGGCTTTTTGGTTGTTTCAGTCAATCCATGCCACGAAGTCTAAATCCAGGAGCACACCCTTTGCAAGATGGACAAGGACAGTATGGAGCTCAGGATCTGTTGACGCGCCTTTTACCAAGGCCATCACAACTCAGATCTTTATTGAGTAGAGTACTTGAGATTCGTGTATGAACACTCGATAGCTTGATTTTTTTTTTTTTTGGAGTACCAAATGTTCTTAGGACCATGGAATTCACAAGATAGGAGTTCCGCGTGGAGTAGGTCGGTTCAACCTTGATTTGCACTACCAAGCTTCGGATCGAAGCACACCATTGATTCTGGCTCGAAGATCCCGGGTCAACTTAAATACATTCCACGCATCACTAAGAACATTTAGGATCGGAGCTTTTCAGGTCTGTCAAATTCGAGCCGACCCATACTAACCCGAAACCTGAAGATTCATTCAAAGGCTGCAAACTCGGACAACTCGGACCTAATCTATCTTCTTAAAATCCAGATCGGATAACATGTGTTGCACGATACAAGGAGAATTGTTTCTCACGTGAAGACTGAGCCTAGTTGCCTACCCTGATTTCTTGCATCGCATGACACATAGCCGATACGACTCGGGATGGTCACCACGTGGCATGTTGACCTGACCCATATGCTCAGATATAAATAGGTATTTTGAAGGCTGAAGAGAGGACTTTTTGGGCTAAGCCTTGATTTCACTCCTGATATGCAAGACTGTTGCTCCAAGGAAGTTGAACACATCACTAAAATGCAAGGATTTTGTGTATAATTCATTTCTTTCTCTGCTTTCTTAAAAATCAAACAACTGTGACCTGTAATCAATGGCATAAACAAAGATTATATGTGAATGTAGGCTTGGATTAAGCGAAACCACTATAAAACACTTGTGTGTTCCCCGTTTTTATCATTGTTCTTGCATTCTGTGATTGTGATTGTGAGAATATTCTACGATTCATGCATGGATTACGCACTTTGGGGTTGATTGTCAAGAGTGCCACTTTGTAACATCAACACTTTGTCATACCAGGAATGAGGCAAGCAGGCATGCAACCTTAGAAATTTCTAACTTGAAAGGATTTGAATAACACGTCTTTGGATTAAAGATGGTGAAGTAGAAGAAGGATGGAGCGTCTTCTTAAGCTCAAGTCATAGGCAACGAGGCAAGCCAAGAGGCTTCCTCCTATAGAGACCCCTCTGTCTACCTGTCAAGGGAGGAGATGTACAACATTCTTAAGGAATTGAGGATAAGGATGGAACATCAGAATGAACTTCTTCGCAAGAAATAAGAGATGATGGATAAGTTCTTCCCGCAGATGGATGGAAGGTCGGGCAACCCAACATCACTCCTTAGAATCCGCACCACTGGGATAGCAGCGACGCCACCGCTTGGGTTGACCCTAGATCCAGCTCGGCCCGACATCTTTCCACAGATCAGATCTATGCAACCCCATACTCGTCCTACCTTCCATTTCGACCTGAGCACAGCCAGAGTCAACCGCCTTCGACTCATTGAACAACGTCGCGACACAACAACTCGTGATACTATGGAGGGAAAAGCTAATGTAAACCAAGCTAATGTAACCCTGGATACAGGCAACTCACAGATGGGAACTGAAAATGCTATCCTGGCTTGGCTTGGCCATATCAACCTGGGTCGGCTTGGTCATGAGGATAGAGTCGAGTTGAACCCCTATACATAAGACATACTACCACCATCTTCTTAGCTTTGTGTTGAAGTCCCCAACACTTGATTGCAGAATTGGCAGCAACTTCTTGGGGATGAAAACCAAATTGTCAATTTAATTTGATGCTTCTTTAAGGATAGAACATCTCAAGACGACATGGATAACGTCAATTGCAGCCCTTTTTCACAGGACATTAGGACTTCCTGCAACCCTCCTGACTTGAAGCTACCGTCTTTGGAGGAATACAATGGCAATCGACCCTATCGTGCATCTGATGTGCTACGTGCACCACATGGAAGTACTATCGGCGTCGGATAATGTCATGACCAAGTGCTTCTCTATTCCTGACTGACGCACCTGCCATGTGTTTCTGGCGGTTGGAATTTGAATCGATCATCAACTGGAGTGCTTTGGTCGCCTGCTTCATAGAGCAATTCAAGGTCCACATTTCTTGTCCCAAGAATGTCATGACCGTTACTTTTATCAAACAGAGGTCCAATGTGACCCTAAGCTCATATCTGGAAAGGTTTAACGTGACGATGGCATCGATAAACCAACCAGAGCTATCCATTGTACTCGTGGCAGCCACCT
Organism: Allium sativum; assembly: GCA_030737875.1. Classification (NCBI taxonomy): domain Eukaryota; kingdom Viridiplantae; phylum Streptophyta; class Magnoliopsida; order Asparagales; family Amaryllidaceae; genus Allium; species Allium sativum. Next base: position 957,613,818 of record CM060909.1, read on the forward strand.
CCAGCATTTTGGACAAGAAAGATTTAAAAATCACCTTACAGCGACATCCGCCCAGAGGCCTTGGTAAATTCTTCTTTGAAGTCGATAGGTTTTGCGTCAAGAGGATGCTAATATTGAGGTGGATGACCTCGACGTTTTCCACTACACCAAAACAGGTGATTCCCAACGAGTATAAGCGTCGCTAGTAATTTCAGTGACACTTATATGTGTCACTGTAGGAAAGTAGGGAACAATCGCAACACTTATAAGTGTTGGCAAATATTCATTCGCAATACGCGTTGATAAATATTCATTCACAACGCTTATAAGCATTCGTAAATCTTATAAGCGTTGGTAACATTATATTCCCAACACTTATCAGCGTTGGTTACTTGCAACACTTATATTTGTATACAAGATAGCATAAGCTCTATTTAATATGCATTCAGCTATTATATTGTGTCAAAATAGCAACATATAACAAAATCAATAAGAAAAAAAATCCATATTCGTGACAACATCAAAGTATGAACTAGCAAAAAAAATCAATACATATGCAAATTATAATTAAATAAACATCAAGAAACAATATCTAATTCCATAGTAACAACAATATAGAATTAACAAAATACAAGAAGTTTTTCATATTTGAAGTCTACAAGTACCAAATGCAAAACTCCATCCATATAACGAACCTTACATCCAAAAATCTGCAAAGCTTGTACCATCGAATTTTCCCTTTTTTCGCTTCTTATACTGCTTCTTGCGTGCATTTAATTAAATAACATCAGTTAAGTTTCAAATAGTAGTAAATGTTATAAGTTCAGAGTCATACCCTTTTAATTTTGATATATCTTTTGTATATTGAACTCGATGAAGTTTTGCAATTTAAGCTTCTTTTTAAGCCTTTTGGTTCAATGTTGCAATGGCATAGCAACCTTCAAGATTGTACTTCTCCAATATAGAATGTTGGCAGGGGCGACAATCTTGTTGGTGTTGTCGACCCGGTAGGCGATGCCACATTCTGAACACTTAATAATGCAAAATCTCTGTCTAAGCTAGACTTTGTTCTCTCATTGACAATAAATAGAGTTGGTGTCTGAAATTCGGCTGAACAAACAATTTGAGGAGGATCATCCAAATCATCTGAATTGACCTGTGGACAATACCTTAGGAAAGTAATCATGATAATCGGTCGAAGGCCTTGAGTAGGAGGACATCTATAGAAAATAAATAAACAGCAACAATATCAAGATGGAAAAGGATTGTAAGTGTATATATCAATTATCTATATATCAATTATCAAAAGGTTTCCACAACTCTATCTTCTATGGAAATTATAATAATTGTAAAGAGCTCCACAACAATTGTAAACAGAGGGGAAAGCTGGTCTCCTTGCTATAAACCATTTGTGCTTCCAAAAATGTTCAGTGCTATCTTGATTAATAACTGAGAACATGGACGTATTTATATGTTTTGCAATCTACTTAATCCTTTTTTCCAAAAACATTGAACTTCATAGCATAAGAATTATAAATTACTTTTTTGGTGTAGTGGATTAACAACTGACAATATGCACATAACAATTAATATTTAATTATACTTTTAAAACGTAATAGATAACGATTGATAGTCATAGATAAATAAATAAATAAGAATAAGAAGCACACACATCACTTTTTGTTACTGAAACAGCAAGTTACAAATGGGTAATAAAGAATGAACCCGGCCCAAGACCCTCTAAACGCAATACTAAAAACTAAATAACTCAGCAACTACCAACACCAAACTTCACTCCCCACAAAAAAATGGCAGCGCTATAAGAATGTGTTCAGTTGACAATGAAGCAGGAACTGGGAAGCAAAATCAAATAAGAAATAAATATAGATCCATCTAGGATTCTAGGCAGATGCTACAAAATTAATTGGTTATATAAAGTTACCGTGAAGTGGAAGTGATGGTTGTCCTGATTGATGCAGTGGTAGTGTGGTCTGAAGGAAGTTGATGGTGATGAAGTAGGACATATGGATTTAAAGTTAATGAATGGTGAGCGAATGTGTGATGCCCCCAAACCCCCATTCCACGGTGGCAAGGGTAATCTTTGGAATAGAACACATAAACAAATAACAGCAGAACAGAAATATATAATTACACCAGATAATTTACAACAGAATACACTGGATAAACATAATCATCAGAGTTACATAGTATAACAGGATCATACTTAGTACAAAATACAGTTTTAGCTTTATATAAAATGTCTACAACGGAATCAAACATAATACACATAACAGGAGCTGAACATCATAAAAAGAAGTGATAGAATCCATCTTCATCTCCATAGCTATCCAGAGAGAGCCTGCTAAAACCTAAATACAAGGCTGCCCGTGTAGAAAATAGGGCACCCGATTTGCAAGTGAAACAAACTACGAGTCAGTCATGGGACTGGTATGAGAAATCTACTTAACTTATTTTACAATGAGCCCAATCACAGGACCACGCCGCTAATGCGGAACGGGTTTACTCAATTGGAATGCCAGTGCTCAAAACAAGTAAATGATTTAAACATCGCAATGCTTTTTATAAAAATGAAGCCATTATAAGACTCAGGTCCCATCACACAATGCAACGCAAGCCGGAGGATAGAGTTTTACCTTATAATGACCAAAATATGCTTGATACATATAAAACAAAAGCATTTGATATTATTACTAGTGTTTATATGTTTCAAAAACAATTTCAATCATAAGTATCAATCATAGACGACATGGGTACCATATATCATGTCGCCATATATAGGTTTACAATCAAAACTGCACGATGTCGTATTTGGAAATTGGATTTCCGTCATGAACCAAGGCAAGGGATCGTCCTTACCACTTTGAGACAATCTAGCCCATGTCTCAGGACCCAGACATAAGTGGGCCCATGGATCGTCAGGGCCGGTCCACACGAAGTGGATTAAAATGCCTAAACACTGCGTTTCCCCGCCCTATGGGGCGTAAACTGGTCATATCCCGACCAAACCATTGGCTCCGAAGAGACCGAAATAACCGAGGTGCCTTGCTATCCATTATCCACATAAGTAAAACGTCAGGGCTTGCAAAACGCTGACAACACTCCTAGCTAGAAGGAAACAAATGTCCTCCCTGATGTCCTCTCCCGTTTCTGGCTCATACCTGGGTGTGAGGCCAACGAATCAACGCTATACACAAAAATATGCTATTTAAAGTCGTGCTTTGATCATCAACCACCAGGTTCTGCTTTTCAACAAAAGCCTTGATCACTACATCTCAGCATGCCATACAGGCAATTCACTCCATGCAACTGATGTATATCAATCACACAGAATGAAATCCAATGTCGGACACACAGTCCATTTACAAGTCCGTTCTGGGTCTGAACGAAACCGGAGGCACCTTATTCCTCGTTCCATATGTCCAATAAAGGAGAGAGGTCCTCGCACATCCGAACGATCAACAAGTACATCCGGGCAACCACCACTGTAACCCCTTCAGGGCAGCAACTCCCATCAAAGGCATCACTAGCCATCCATTCGATGTGAAGATCATCGTTCTTGCACTGTCTTCATATCTTCGACTTTTAATCGTCGACCAATTATTTGAAATGAGATTTAACTCGGCCTTTTCATATAATTCACGTATATTTAGAATTCAAATCAATTCATTTCCATGGTTAAATTATTTGACATCCATAATTCAGTTCATTAATGTAATTTTCATGTCAAACACATTCAACCATCAAATATCCAATAAACCGAGTAAATTCGGTTTATTTCCATTCCATATCTTTTATAATATTTTATAACGATTTATCGCTATTTTTATTTATTTAAAAATAATCCATTTATTCAAACGACGCTTCAGGCCATAACGCGGCCATGGCGCTATTTTTCTTCATATTTGATTTACACATATCTGAAAATCTGACCATCGGACATTTACAAATTTTATATCATTGGAAAGATATTTTCAAAGCGGACCCAACGGTTTCAGTTTCAGGAAAATCCGACAGTCGGATCTCCCGTAATAATCGTTTAAAATCACGATTTCAAAATACGAACTGCAGCTTCGTTACTTGTTTGATTTTAATTATATTTATTTATATATATATAAATATAATCCGTTCTTTGATTTCCAAACCATTTTCATTTCACATATTTGATAAAATAATATTTTTACCCAACATATATTTATTTCAACACATGACTATTTTTAAAACTTCATATATATAACAAAATGTGATTTTTTTTATTGTTAAAACAATTTATTTCAAACATGGATATTTTTATCGATTCATATATATAATAAAAATGTGATTTTTATTGTTAAAACAATTTATTTCAAACATGAATATTTTATGTACTTCATATACATGAATATAAATCAAACACATGAATATTTCAGAAAATTTCGGCAGCATAACGGTAGAGGGTTTAAAACCGGCACCGTCCCGAGTACGGCTCCTCGCACTACCTTACGCCTCACGGCGTTCCCTAATGGGCTTATCCTTATAATCTAAATATTTCGATTCATTTTTATATCACAATGGATTTTTCCACAAACAATTCCAATTTTGTTTCAACCACAAACAATCATTATCAACCATTCGCATTTATCAACCAAATTCCAAGTCAACCAAAATCCAAACAATCACAACCAATATATATCGTCCATGGTCTTTGGACGAGGGGAGTATATATATATAGATATACGTATATAAATATATTTCCATTTCATTTCAACTCTATTCAACGCACATATGATTTTCACAACGTATATATAACTTATACATCGCACATATAATTTATACAACGATTATACATGAGGTGTACAACGCTTATATAACTTATACATCAATTATATAATTTATACATCGTCATTCCATATCGTTTTGAATTTAGAAATCTCACCTTGGGTTCCACTCCTCCAAAAATTGATGGAAGCTCCAAAAATTCTCCGGCCTCTTTTAGAATGTAAAAGACGTCGTCACGAGTCCAATGTCTCTTATTTCACTGGATTTCGACATCATAGCAAAAAGATATGATTTTTATTGTAAAATAATATTTCGTAGTGCTTTAAAGTGCTATAATCTATTTTAAAAATCACAGCTGTTACCTCAGTTTGAGCGTTCGAAACTAGGTCTTAGTTTTTCTCGAAATCCGCAGCGCCTGGAGATGATCGGGTTATACCACGGTGTGAGCTTGGAACGACGCACCAGAGGGTGGAAACCTCGTCCAACTCGGATGTCAGAGGGAGGAGCTACCAGACTCGAAACAACGGAACTTGGGGGGTGCGATTCTCAATGATGGCTGAACGATGGAGGGCGCTACCTATATGGATTTGAAGAGGGTGAGCGGATCTACAAAAAACCCTGAAGGACCCTTGGATTTTACTAAGAGGATTGGACGAAATCGAGGGGAGAAGGAGGGAACCTATTGCCGCCGTCGGTCGAGGGTTACAGTGGGGGGTATTGATTTTCTGGAAAATATAAATTATAAAAGAAATTTAATGACTGGTCGATATTTATACTATCTCCAAAATAGGGTTTTCTTATACGAACTCCAAATCAAACCCAACGATTGTCGCCCCTAGCTAAATACCCCCATTCCGGACACAATGGAATATGTTTCATAGGCCCATTCGACTGTTACAGTCAGTTATTTTCCAAATTAAAATATAAAACATTCAAATATGGATTTGAACGTACATTTCAATTTGTCGGGGCCACACACTGATTCCAAAAATTCAAAATAAATAAATCTGGCTATGTTTGGACGATACGGTCTCAACAAAACTAGTTTCATCGAATTTGGAGACCGTTTGAAAAATGACCATTTTCTGGTGAATTAAAATTGACTGAAATTGACCAAACGCGTTTTCCTTTGCCACGCTCACATATTAACTCCAAAAATTATGGAATTTGGAATCTAGCAATAATTTGACATTCCGGATCCAACAAAAGTGGTTTCGTCGAAAATGGAGGTCGTTTGCAAAATGTCTATTTTTAAGGGCTATATTTATTCTATAGCGACCTTTCTGAAAATTCATTTGGTCATAACTTTTGATTCCCGCTATGAAATTTCGATTTTTCAGGTTCGTTAGAAAGATATTCTTAAGTAGATTTAAATATTTTTAGTTTCAATAAAATCCGTTTTATTTTGCATCCTGTACAGTCAGTCAAAGTTCGAATTCAAATTTTCAAACTGCCGTGCCATTTCAGGCCTTGTTAAAAATTAAAATAAATATTTATATTCCAACATCGATTCAAATAAATATATACGTTCTAATTCATTTCAAAATAAATTTCTTGTCGTTATTATTTAAAATAATTCTTTTAAATATTCAAAATCCACTAAAATAGCAAATTAAAAATTTTAAATTAGTTCTGATTTTTTGGGTTGTTACAATCTCCCCCACTTAAATCTTTTCGTCCCCGAAAAGGAACGAAGCTGAAAGTTGTTTAATTAACCAACTCAACCTTCATTTTGGCTTTCATCCTTCAACTTTTCAGTTTCTAAGAATTTTCTAATTCTACGAAAATTTGGCTAACACCCTAAATTTCCGAAAAAATTCGCCATAACCTCCTTTGTACGGGGAGGGGTTTGGAAATTTATTGAGCCGTATTAGGTACCCAATAAATACATATATTTATACTGATATATTCCGGTGTCCACACGGGAGTGTGCATAGATCATAACTCCAGAGAATAAATTCTAGTCACCCTATAAATGGTTTTTGAGCCTTAATGACTAGAGAGACGTGTTTATTGTCATCTCCAGATCCGTGTAGGTTTTTATTAATCCGGCAATTTACCGTTATATTTTATATAGTCCATATCAGTCTTCGGTTCAATCTGTAATATAGTCATCGCCATACAAGCCTCTCGCTTGTATGGTAAATCTTCAATCTCGTCACATAAGCTCCAAATGCTTATGTGGTATATGATAGAGTATGTTATCTTCAAGAAGTATGCCATGTATTGTAGTTCAAAATTAATTGTTACTATCCTCTGCCGACGTTTATTATTTCACACAGAACAACCAGCACTCCGCATCCAATGGCATTCACAGGAGTTGATATATAAATAAAATTGCGCATCCAACTCATTAAGGTTTACCTATTTATCGGGCACGCAAATAAATTCTTTACTCAACAGCAAATCTATTTACCTGTTCCAACATATATAATGTACATGCATGTATTTCTATAAATTTTCAAATCAGTTCAATATTCGATTCAATTTGCATAAATTTACCCTTCATTCTCTTATGGGTTTTATTATTCCAATGTTATTAATTAAACTAACAATCACCCAACACAACTAGCAATCAATTTATTGATTAACTTTTCAAAAATTTAATGATTAATTTATGTACTCTTTTAAAATCATCAGACTATATAATTAAAAAATTTACATCCATGAAAAGGAAACAACAACCAAGTAGAAAACAATACGGAAATGCAAAATATGGTAAATGTACCTTGCACCAGGGTTAATCAGATATATCCACCCTGCAATTGGGATAGGCTTTCTTAATGCTCACCTCAGTTTCCCAAGTACAGTCCCGCGGATCTCCACTCCATTGCACTTTGACTAAGTGAAAATTCTTGTTCCTCAGCTCTTTTGTTTCTTTGCCAATAATCTTTATCGGCTCTCTCCTTACTGCCAATTCTGGAGTAATTTCCAAATCTTGTTGCACGGCTTCTTCCACGACCACGTCTGGATCATGCACATGCTTTCGAAGTTGAGATACATGAAACACATCATGTACTCCGGGTAACCAATCAGGCAATTGAACCCTATAAGTAAGAGTTCCAACCCGTTCGAGCACAGGAATTAGACCAATAAATCTAGGTGCCAATTTCCCTGTTTTACCAAATCGGACTACTCCTCTTATTGGGGAAACCCTCAAATACACATAGTCACCCACAGAAAAAGCCATATCACTTCTTCTTGAATCAGCTTGGTTGTTCTGTCGGCTTTGAGCTGTTTGCAATCGTTTCTTAATGAAATCGACTTTGTCTGAAGCTTCGCTAATCATATCGGGTCCCAATACAGGTCTATTGCCAGGTTCTACCCAACAAACGGGAGATCTGCACGGTCGACCATACAATGCTTCGAATGGTGACATTTTCAAGCTTGCTTGGTAGCTGTTGTTGTATGAGAACTCGGCTAAATGCAAGTTGTCTTCCCATGATCTGCCAAAATCAATAACACAAGCCCGCAATAAATCTTCTAGAATATGATTCACCCTCTCAGTTTGACCATCTGTTTGAGGATGATAAGCGGTGCTCAAGTTCAGTTTTGTTCCTAATTCTTCTTGGAATGCTTCCCAGAATTTACTAGCAAAAATTGGGTCACGATCACTAACGATGTTCATGGGAACTCCATGAAGTTTAACAATCTCTTTGAAATAAATCTGTGCCAGACTTTGAGCGGTTCTATTTGATCTGACAGGTATAAAATGGCGGTCTTCGTGAAACGATCTACGATCACCCATATACTGTCATTTCCTCTCCTGGTTCTGGGCAAATCATCTATGAAATCCATAGAAATTTGTTCCCACTTCCAACCTGGAATTTCCAATGGTTGCAACAATCCGGCGAGTTTCTGTTGATCGCTTTTGACTTGTTGACAAGTAGAACACCGGCTAACGTACAAGGAAATGTCTCTTTTCATAGATCTCCACCAGTAAGTGCGTTTGATATCATTATAAATTTTACTCACTCCCGAATGGATACTAAGTTTGGATTTGTGACATTCATCCAGCACTTCTTTCCGTAGCTCAGAAATGTTTGGAACACAAATGCGGCCCGTTAACCTCAGAGTCCCATCGTTATCAACCTGAAAACTCGAGGGCTCACCTTTCTGAATTCTTTCTTTGATCTTCTGAATGAAGTGATCATCCTTCTGAAGAGCAGATATGTTATCAATCAATGAAGTCGTGATTATAAGATTGGCGATGATTACATTCATTCTGCTGAGCGCATCAGCCACAACATTGGCTTTCCCCGGGGTATATAAAATATCGAGATCATATGCCGCGAGAAATTCTAGCCAACGCTGTTGCCTCATATTCAGATATTTCTAGGTGAACAAATACTTCATTGATTGATGATCGGCATATAGCTCGAACTTCTCACCCAATAGAAAATGTCTCTAGATTTTCATAGCAAACACGATGGCTAACAATTCAAGATCGTGTGTCGCATAATTCTTCTCATGCGGCTTCAACTGACAACTAGCATAAGCTATTACTTGGCCTTTTTGCATTAATACTGCACCAAGACCTTCTTTAGAAGCATCTGTTCAGATTTTCAAGTCTTGATTGCCATCGATAATTGTTAACACTGGAGCAGTTGTCAATCTTAACTTCAGCTCTTGGAAAGCTGTCTCACATTCCGGAGTCCAATTGAAACTTGTATGCTTCTTTGTATGCTTTGTTAAGGAACTAGATATCTTTGAAAAATCTTTAACTAACTTTCAATAATACCTTGCCAATCCAAGAAAACTTGGGACTTCTGTGGGAGTAGTTGGCTGCTTCCAATCTTGAATAGCTGTGATTTTACTGGGATCCACAGAAAATCCTTCTTTTGATACCACTTGGCCAAGAAACTCGACTTCTTCTTGCGAGAATATACATTTGGAAAATTTTTCTTTTAAAACATTCTTTCGGAGAATTTCTAACACTTGTTCCAAATGTATTTCATGCTCGCTCTCTGACTTAGAGAAGATCAATATGCCATCACTGAAAACCAGTACGAATTTATTCAATACTTCTCTGAATACTCTGTTCTTTAGATCGACAAAATAGGCTGGAGCGTTACATAAGCCGAACGGCATTACTAACCACTCGTAGAATAAATTTGGACTTCTGAATGATGTCAAAGGAACACACTCTTCGGCAATACGAAGCTGATGGAAACCTATAGCTAGGTCCATTCGTGAAAATACTTTCGCGCCATTCAATCGATCCTACAAATCATCAATCCGCGGAAAGGGATATTTATTCTCCAATGTCTGCTTATTCAAGTCACGATAATCTACACATAGTCGTAGAGTACCGTCTGACTTTGGGACAAACACCACTGCTGCTCCCCAATCATAGAAACTAGGTCAGATCAGACCCTCCATACAAGTTGTCGAGTTTGATTGTCTAACTCTTCTTTTTCCTTCAAGGTAATTCTTCGAATAGCGTGAACCACTGGCCTTGCATTCGTAATTAAAGAAATTTTGAAATCAATTTCTCTACGCGGAGGTAAGCTAACAACTTCTTCAAACACATCCGCATAATTCTTGACGACGGGAATATTTTCTATATCGACCGGAATATTCTCTGTGACGACAGGAATAGGTTTTAATTGAGCTGGAGAAACATCAAGAACTGCCCAAAAGTCTTCTCTATACAAATTCGAACCTTCATATGGAATGGTTATATAATTCCCTGATTTAATCTTCACCCGTCGACGCATTTAACTTCAGCTTCATATTTGGTTAACCAATCCAATCCCAAAATAAGATCAAATTCTATAAAATTCATGACGATCGCGATGGTAGGTAACCGATAATAGGAAAAAGAAATATGCACTTCAAAAATCCAATTGAGATTAAGGGAACCCCCATCCGGATTATGGACAATCATAGGTTCTTTGATCTTCTTCAATTTCAAATCCAATTTCTTAACCGCATTACTTGCAATAAAGCTTCGTGACGCATCTGTATCAAACAGTACTTTAACTGGGATATTTTTGACAGTAAGCGTGCCTTCCAAAACATCTGGCCTCGCTTGACTGGTTGAGGATGCAGGAACTTCTGCCACATCATTTACAAGTACTGCTTCAGATTTCTGTGATAGCTGGCAATTCTTCGCAATATGACCAGCCTGGTGGCATTGATTGCATTTCTTATTCTCTCGACCCTTCTTATTGGATTTGGATCCAACATTTCTTCCTTTCTTCGAGGATTTGCAATTCCCTTGAAAATGCCCTCGTTGCTTGCAGTTATTGCATATAGCAGTCGTTACTGGCTCTTTCTCAAATTTAACCTCTTTCCTATCGACTCTAGGCTTCTTTCTGACCCCAGACGTCGTAGTTGCCTCAGGCTGCTGTGTACTTGTCTCTGGGCTATCAGTTTCAAATTTCCTTTTGTTGCTAGAATTGCCTTCCTCTTCATCACCCAAAAGACCTTGCTTATCCAGATCTTCATACTGGTAACCCATGTATATCATTTCAGAAAAAGGAAGTTGCACATGCGCAGTTACACTACTTTGGTACTTTTATTGGAGTCCGTTAATAAACCTCAGATTCTTCCTCTTAGGATTTTGAATTAGATGCGGGGCAAAACGAGAAAGTTCATTGAATTTCTTATGATACTCTGGAATAGTCATATCTCCCTGAATCAGATTGTAGAATTCATCATATAGTCGATCAGTTGCTTCTGGAGGAATAAATCTCTCATTAAAAATTTCTTTAAATCTATCCCAGGTAATTTTATCTTAAGGATTATCCTTAATAACGGTTTCCACCAAATTAAAGCTTCATCTTTGAGTGCCAAGGATGTCAGTAATCTTTTCTTATCATCTCTCAGCTTTGAACCTTCAAAAATTTTCTCAGCAGAGCACATCAATGCTTGTTTTTGAATAATGGATTCATTGCCCGAGAACGGTACTCCACCCAGATTTCGATACTTCTTTAATAGAGCTTCAGTATCTGATTCTGACCTACCTCTTCTAATTCTGCCATTCATTTTTTACGACGTCTGCAAATAGCAGACAAAGTGTCAGGCCAATAGAAAAGGTATTTTAAAGCATAGAGACATATACTTGAATGTAAATGTGTCTATAGGGTGTATTTCATTCTGCTACACTCATTCTAGGATATTACTAATCCTATCTGAAATGAGTAATTTGTCTTAGAACACTACTGGTTCTATTTTTGACGAGTTCGTTAATATGTTATGTTCCGGAACTAAGCTTAACCAAAGCTATGATACCACGTGTGACGCCCCAAACCCCCGTTCCACGGTGGCAAGGGTAATCTTTGGAATATAACACATAAACAAATAACAGTAGAACAGAAGTATATAATTACACCAGAGAATTTACAACAGAATACGCTGGATAAACATAATCATCAGAGTTACACAGTATAACAGGATCATACTTAGTACAAAATACAGTTTCAGCTTTATATAAAATGTCTAAAACGGAATCAAACATAATACACAGAACAGGAGCTGAACAACATAAAAAGAAGTGATAGAATCCATATTCAGCTCCATAGCTATCCAGAGAGAGCCTGTTAAAACCTGAATATATGGCTGCCCGTGTAGAAAATAGGGCATCCAAGTTTGCAAGTGAAACAAACTATGAGTCAGTCATGGGATTGGTATGAGAAATCTACTTAACTTATTTTACAATGAGGCCAATTAATGGACCATGCCTCTAACGCGGAACGGGTTTACTCCATTGGATTGCCAGTGCTCAAAACAAGTAAATGATTTAAACATCGCAATGCTTTTTATAAAAATGAAGCCATTATAAGACTCAGGTCCCATCACACAATGCAACGCAAGCCGGAGGATAGAGTTTTACCTTATAATGGCCAAAATATGCTTGATACGTATAAAACAAAAGCATTTGATATTATTACTAGTGTTTATATGTTTCAAAAACAATTTCAATCATAAGTATCAATCATAGACGGCATGGGTACCATATATCATGTCACCATATATAGGTTTACAATCAAAACCGCACGATGTCGTATTTGGAAATTGGATTTCCATCATGAACCAAGGAAAGGGATCGTCCTTACCGCTTCGAGAGACAATCTAGCCCATGTCTCAGGGCCTAGACACAGGTTGGCCCTTGGATCGTCAGGGCCGGTCTACACGGAGTGGATTAAAATGCCTGAACACTGCATTTCCCCGCCCTTTGGGGGCATAAACTGGACATATCCCGACCAAACCATCGGCTTCGAAGAGACCGAAATAACCGAGGTGCCATGCAATCCATCATCCATATAAGCAAAATGTCAGGGCTTGCAAAATGCTGACACCACTCCTAGCTAGAAGGAAACGCATGTCCTCCCTGGTGTCCTCTCCCGTTTTTGGCTCATACCGGGGTGTGAGGCCCACGAATCAACGCTATACACAAAGCTATGCTATTTAAAGCCATGCTTTGATCATCAACCACCAAGCTCTGCTTTTCAACAAAAGCCTTGATCACTACATCTCAGCATGCCACATAGGCAATTCATGCAATGCAACTGACATATATCAATCACACAGAATGAAATCCAATGTTGGAAACACGGTCCATTTACAAGTCCGTTCTGGGTCTGAACGAAACCAGAGGCACCTTATTCCTCGTCCCATATGTCCAATACAGGAGAGAGGTCCTCGCACATCCAAACGATCAACAAGTACGTCCGGACAACCACCACTATAACCCCTTCAGGGCAACAACTCCCATCAAAGGCATCACTGGCCATCCATTCGATGTGAAGATTATCGGTCTTACACTGTCTTCATATCTTCGACTTTTAATCGTCGACCAATTATTTGAAATGAGAATTATCTCGACCTTTTCAAATAATTCACGTATATTTATAATTCAAATCAATTCATTTCCATGGTTAAATTATTTGACATCCATAATTCAGTTCATTAGTGTAATTTTCATGTCAAACACATTCAACCATCAAATATCCAATAAATCGAGTAAATTCGGTTTATTTCCATTCCATATCTTTTATAATATTTTATAACGATTTATCGCTATTTTTATTTATTTTAAAATAGCCCATTTATTCAAACGACACTTCAGGCCATAACGCGGCCATGGCGCTGTTTTTTTTCATATTTGATTTACACATATATGAAAATTTAACCGTTGGATCTTTACAAATTTTATACCATTGGAAAGATATTTTCAAAGCGGACCCAACAGTTTCAGTTTCAGGAAAATCCGGCGGTCGGATCTCCCGTAATAATCGTTTAAAATCGCGATTTCAAAATAGGAACTACAGCTTCGTTATTCGTTTTATTTTAATTATATATATATAATCCGTTCTTCGATTTCCAAACCATTCTCATTTCACATATTTGATAAAATAATATTTTTACCCAACAAATATTTATTTCAGCACATGACTATTTTTAACACTTCATATATATAATAAAATGTGATTTTTTTTTATTGTTAAACCGATTTATTTCAAACATGGATATTTTTATCGATTCATATATATAATAAAAACGTGATTTTTATTGTTAAAACAATTTATTTCAAACATGAATATTTTATATACTTCATATACATGAATATAAATCAAACACATGAATATTTCAGAAAATTTCGGCAGCATAACGGTAGGGGGTTTAAAACCGGCACCGTCCCGAGTACGGCTCCTCGCACTACCTTACGCCTCACGGCGTTCCCTAAGGGGCATATCCTTATAATCTAAATATTTCGATTCATTTTCATATCACAATGGATTTTTCCACAAACAATTCCAATTTTATTTCAACCACAAACAATCATTATCAACCATTCACATTTATCAACCAAATTCCACGTCAACCAAAATCCAAACAATCACAACCATGGTCTGTGGACGAGGGGAGTATATATATATATATATATACCGATATACATATATAAATATATTTCCATTTCATTTCAGCTCTATTCAAAATATATATGATTTTCACAACGTATATATAACTTATACATCGCGTATATAATTTATACAACGCTTATACATGAGGTGTTCAATGCTTATATAACTTATACATCGATTATGTAATTTATACATCGTCATTCCATATCGTTTTGAATTTAGAAATCTCACCTTGGGCTCGACTCCTCCAAAAATTATAGGAAGCTCCAAAAATTCTCCGGTCTCTTCTAGAATGTAAAAGACGTCTCCACGAGTCTAATGTCTCTTATTTCACGGGATTTCGACAACCTAGCAAAAGGATATATTTTTATTGTAAAATCATATTTCATAGCGCTTTAAAGTGCTATAATCTATTTTAAAAATCACAATCGTTGCCTCAGTTTGAACATTCGAAACTAGGTCTTAGTTTTTCTCTAAATCCGCAACGCCTGGAGATGATCGGGTTATACCATGGTGTCGAGCTTGGAACAGCACACCAGGGGGTTGCCACCTCGTCCAACTCGCACATTGGAGGGAGGAGATACCAGGCTCGAAATGGCGGAACTTTGGGGGGTTGTGATTCTCGATGATGGCTGAACGATGGAGGGCGCTACCTATATGGATTTGAAGATGGTGAGTGGATCTACAAAAAACCCTGAAGGACCCTTCGATTTTACTGAGAGGATTGGACAAAATCGAGGGGGAGAAGGAGGGAACCTGTTGCCGCCGTCGATCGAGGATTACGTAGGGAAAGGGGGGTTTGTTGATTTTCTGGAAAATATAAATTATAAAAGAAATTTAATGATTGGACGATATTTATACTATCTCCAAAATTAGGGTTTTCTTGTACGAACTCCAAATCAAACCCAACAACTCTCGCCCCTAGCTAAATACCCCCATTTTGTACACAATGGAATATGTTTCGTAGGCCCCTTCGACTGTTACAGTCAGTTATTTTTCAAAATAAAATATAAAACATTCAAATATGGATTTGAACGTACATTTCAATTTGCCGGGGCCACACACTGATTCCAAAAATTCCAAAAAAATAAATCTGGCTATGTTTGGACTATACGGTCCCACAAAACTAGTTTCGTCGAATTTGGAGACCGTTTGAAAAATGGTCATTTTTTGGTCGATCCAAATTGACTGAAATTAACCAAACGCGTTTTCCTTTGCCAACTCACACATTAACTCCAAAAATTATGGAATTTGGAATCTAGCAATAATTCGACATTCCGGATCCAACAAAAGTGGTTTCGTCGAAAACGAAAGTCGTTTGCAAAACGTCTATTTTTATGGGCTATATTTATTCCTAGCTGCCTTTCTGAAAATTCATTTGGCCATAAATTTTGATTTCCACTATGAAATTTCGATTTTTCTGATTCGTTAGAAAGATATTCTTTAACAGATTTAAATATTTTTGGTTTCACTAAAATCCATTTTATTTTGCATCCTGTATAGTCAGTCAAAGTTCGAATTCAAATTTTCAAACTTCTGCGCCATTTTAGGCCTTGTTAAAAATTAAAATAAATATTTATATTCAAACATCGATTCAAATAAATATATACATTCTAATTCTCTTCAAAATAGATTTCTTGTCGTTATTATTTAAAATAATTCTTTTAAACATTCAAAATCCACTAAAATAGCCAAATTAGAAATTTTAAATTGGTTCTGATTTTCCGGGTTGTTACAATCTCCCCCACTTAAAATCTTTTTGTCCTAAAAAAGGAACGAAGCTGAAAGTTGTTTAACTAACCAACTCAACCTTCATTTTGGCTTTCATCCTTCAACTTTTCAGTTTCTAAGAATTTTCTAATTCTTCGAAAATTTGGCTAACACCCTAAATTTTCGAAAAATTTCGCCATAACCTTCTTTGTACGGGGAGGAGTTTGGAAATTTATTGGGCCGTATTACGTACCCAATAAATCCTAAAAAGCATACACATATTTATAGTGATATATTCCGGTGTCCACAGGGGAGTGTGTATAGATCATAACTCCGGAGAATAAATTCTCGTCACCCTATGCATGAGAAGCTGAGATGAACATAAGGATAACAACATACTGGCATGATGATTAACTAACAAGATATATAAAGGTGTCATCGCATAATTAAGGTTAAGTTTTGCACCACGGGTGTACTAGCATTCTAACATGTCAAGTAAAAACAAGAATTGATCCCTTGGCCCAAGCTTGGCCCATCATCATGAGGTGACCTAAATTAAGGTCCAACTACACGGTCTAGTCGATCGGCACCCTATAAGCCTAACTCGTCAAGTGTCGGTGTCATGCGGCTTAATCATGTAATGTAGTTGACTGTGCAGGGTCCACCCTAGGGTGTATCTGGCCCTACGGTGTAACCCTCAGACACCATACCATGATGCACAGTCCAAATCTACCGGTGTCCGTGTTCAACTCCGGACTTGATGTGCACGACCATGGTCCGCCTGAACAACCGGGGCATCATTCAGCCGTCTCTTTTGGTCTCTTACAATCAGCCCAGTAATCGTGCCCCACCCTAGCCTAGTCCTAGGGTCTTATGATACATCTAGAAGGTTACTGCTGAAAAGGACCACGCAACTAGGGTTTCTTAACGGGTTAAATGTGGTTAACCCGATCCAAACGTGGATTAAATCGGTTAAGAGTACCCAAGGCTCCTGATTTAACCTAGATTAATCCATCAAGCCCAAATTGGTTAAGTATTTAGTGGACCATGACTTAACCCTAATCAGGAGGCATTAATTAACTTAATGCGCTTTAACCTCTCACATTAGATTTTGTTGTGGTTACTAGTTAAGCCGGGTGGGTCCGGGTAGCTTTACACCACAACTAGGTCTAACCTCGGGTTCGAGCACAACATGACCAACTTCTCACATTAGGTCTTATTGTTTGTAGCCACTAGTTAAGCCGGGCGGGTCCGGGTAGATTTATGCTACAAACTCAACCCAACCTCGAGTTGGCCACACTCATATTTTCTAAGTGTCATGTCCATTATGTTTCCAAAACATAATTACAAGTTAACATATCACGTCATGTTATAAAAATCATGTTCATGTCATAATTTTACCCAACCCCAACGTAATCCCATCGTTTACATACTCGCAACAACGCATAAAGGATAAAATAGGGAACTTGGCATAATCATGACAAAAAGGTGTTGAAGCCACAAGTTTATCATGGTGGCATATGAAATGTACATATATTCATATACTTGCATATTGCATCATTAGGCTTCAAAAGCATGCATAAAACCAAACTTAGCATATGAGTGATACATGGTGATAAATGACATGTAAAAGTGGCTAGAAGTTCGCATTTAGCCTCACATGCAAGTTATCATAAGGGATATGATAACTTCCAAGTTGCCAAAATGCAACCTTCAACATAAAGCTTGGAGCTTTATGCTCACAACATCAAGTTTAACTTACATAACATGATAACATGATCAACCCAAACTTGCATAACATAGCAACATGTGTCATACATAATGATTAACCCAACTTGCATAATGATCATCCAAACTTGCATATAATGATCAACCAAACTTGCATATAATGATCAACCAAACTTGCATATCATAATGATCAACCAAACTTGCATATCATAATGATCAACCCCAAACTTGCATCATTCATTTAACTTTAGAGTTCAAGAAAGAAAGTAGAAAAGGGCTTACAATGCTATGAAGACACAAATAAATAGTTATTATAAAGATTGAGACGAAGCCCTTATGCAAAACCCAAATATGCAAGCTCCAAATGAAAAACCCTTGAGCCAAATCAATAAAAACTCTTGCTTTGAAAGAGAAATGTTGCAACTTGACTTGAATGCAAACTAAGAACACTCATACAAGCTTGAAAATACTTGTATGCACTCAAAATCTCTCATATAGATAGACTTAGGAATTTTAGCATGAGAGTGGAGGCCATGAGAGGAACAAATTTGGCATAGTTTAGTTGTAGGAATGAATAATGATGATTTAGGCTAGGTTTAGGGGTCTTTTTTATAGAGGATTAGGATAGTATTAGCCATAGGATTAACCCTAGATTCAATCCAAGCCATCAAAGCATGTCTTGGGGAAGAAGTCAAGTGTAGGAACCATTTAGGGCCTTTAGATTAAAGCTGAACCATGAGAACCATTCAAAAGCAAAATCTGCATTTGAGCGAATCGGCCAACGGGTTGACAGCCAAACACCCTGGATTAACCCCTAGTCGACCCAGTAGGCTCGGGTCGACCTCAAAAATCGGCCGGTTCGGTTATTCCCCTCTCCCAATTCGCTGTTTTGAACATTTTTGCATATTTATTTATTAAATTTTCAATTATATATATATATATATATCAATATATATATATTTCTCTGCGCAACCCATTTCACTTAATTAAGTATACTTTAATTTGTGAATTTTTATGTTCAAATTACGGGGTGTTACATTCTCCCCTCCTTAAAGGATTTCGTCCCCGAAATCTCCAAGTTAGGAAGAACGTATCCTACTATCCATCATCCATCTGCTCAAAACATCATCCACGTGCAGTCATTGTCCTTAAAGGATTCTAAATGTTGTATGATCATATGCAAAGGTGTGTGTATATGTACTTATCTAATGCAAAAATCAGGCGGTTACTGATACAGTAAACCTCCTTAATGCAAAATATGTTAGTGAAATGAGTCCATATGTATGCAAATTCCTAACATAATTTATAATCTCTACATGAGTGCACATAATATTCATCCATATGCAACATCCACGTGATAGCTCAACAAGTTTCATCCATGAATAAGTATAAGCACTCATGCATATGCAACATGAAAGTGTGTGAGCCGATCTTAGTGCCTAATGTGTATCATGCATCCACGAGTATCCACGTGCAAACACTTGCAACCACTTGCAACCATCAAGCATAACATGTTTCAAATACATGTTTCAACCAAGGGTTTCTACCTAAGGTTCTCATGACAAGATCTACGAAACAAGATAAACTAGATAAACGCGGATAAAAAGAAAGATATGCTAATTAGGAAAAGAGATCGAGAATGTACCCTAAAAAAGAAATGGATAAAGCCCACGCATCTTCTCCTCGGTTTCCCAAGTTGCATCTTCGTCGGCTTCACCCCACTGAACTTTCACCAACTTGACCTCTCGATTCCTTAGCTTCTTGATCTCTGTTCCCAAGATACGAATCGGAGCTCTTCTCAAGGTTGCTTCTTTCTCTACCTCAATGTCTTCAAGAATGCTTGGTTCAACCACCTCAGCGGACTCATGTAGGCACTTTCGGAGATGCGAGACATGAAAGACATTATGCACTCCGGCTAGCTTCTCGGGCAATCCCACCTTATAGGCCATCTTTCCAATTCTCTCTATGATAGGGAAGGGTCCTACGAACCTTTGTGCCAGCTTCCCCGCTGCTCCAAAACGTACCACATTTCGCAAAGGAGAAACCTTCACGAAAACCATGTCTCCCACTTCGAATTTCAAATCTGCCCTTCGCTTGTCAGCATAGGATTTCTGTCTATCTTGGGCCGCTTTCATCCCTCTTCTTACTAATTCAACTTTCTCGGATGTGTCTCGTATCATATCGGGCCCAAGTATAAGTCTATCTGTTGTCTCCCACCAGCAAGATGGTGACCTACACGGCCTCCCATATAAAGCTTCAAATGGTGCCATCCCTATGCTGGCTTGATAGCTATTATTATAAGCAAACTCTACAAGAGGAAGGTGGTCTTCCCAAGTACCACCGAAGTCGAGAACACAAAGCCTCAAGAGATCTTCTAGCACTCTATTCACCCTTTCGGTTTGGCCATCCGTCTGGGGGTGATAGGCTGTACTCAAATTCAATCGCGTACCCATCGCTTCTTGCAAACTATTCCAGAACTGGCTAGTGAAAATTGGGTCACGATCGCTAACTATGCTAGAAGAAACTCCATGCAACCATACTATCTCTCGAAGATAAACAGATGCTAGCCATGATACGGTCCTCTTGCTTTTCACCGGAAAAATGGGTTCTCTTCGTAAGTCTATCAATTATTACCCATATCCCATAAAGCCCAAATAGTTTGGTGACGAACTTCTTCACCCCAACCATATATCACAAATAGGCTAGTCATACTCCTTAGGGGGTTTGCAACAGATCTAAGATTGAGGATAGGACCGAGAGGATATACTTAAAAGATAGCATGCGAGTAAGCTCTACGGAACAATAGGGATCAAGGATATACTCTTAGAAAGAGATTAAATGCGTGTATCTAGTCTTCGATCTTCTAAGCCGCATTTTCTTGTGCTTAATCCCATCGTGTCCTGACCGTCTTTTAACTTCGCAATTCCATAGTTCTTAATTCTTGTTCCCAAAATATGAGTTAGAACTCATTTCACCGTTGCCTCTCGTTCCACTTCCACTTATCCTTTGCCTAAAATACTTGGCTTAAACATAACTGCGTGCTCATGGTTTCGTGCAAGCTTTCCAAGATTCGTTAGTGAATCTTGGATCTCGTTTACATATTATACGGTATCCCACGCAGAAAACTATCTCTTGAAAACAGTGCCAATCCACGTTGCCAAACTGGAGCTGAGGTAAGGGCTCTCTTGAGCCTTTGAAAAGCAAGCTCACACTCCAAGTCCCATGCAAAGACTAAGTTCTTCTTCGTCAACTTAGTAAGAGGGGCCGAGATCTTAGCGAAGTCCCTGATGAACTTCCTATAGTAGCCCGCCAAACCGAGAAAGCTTCTTACTTCGGTTGCATTCCTAGGTGTCTTCCAGTCTTGAACCACAACTACTTTCGCGGGATCCACCGCTATGCCTTGCTTAGAAACTATATGTCCAAGAAACCGAACTTCCTTTCTCCAGAAATGATATTTGGAGAACTTGGCTTTCAACTGATGCGCTCTAAGCGTATCCATCACTTCCTTGAGATGCCTAGCGTGCTCTTCCTCATCCTTTGAGAAGATCAGAATATCATCCACGAAGACAACAACAAACTTGTTGAGGAACTCCCTGAACACCCTACTCATCAAGTTTACAAAGTAGGCGGGTGCATTAGTCAATCCGAATGGCATGACAAGCCATTCAAAGAATCCATCTGGAGTCCTAAACGCAGTTTTATCAATGCTATCCTTAGCTACTCTAAGCTGATGGAATCCGGTGGCTAGATCGAGTTGAGAGAAAACAGAAGCACCTACCAGCTGGTCAAAGAGATCATCAATTCTCGGTAACGGGTGCCTATTCTTCTTTGTCAGCTTGTTCAACTCTCGATAATCAACACATAGGCGAAGCGAGCCATCCGCCTTAGTAGCGAATACCCCCGGAGCACCCCACTCAGAAATGCTTCGTCTAATAAAACTCTTCTCAAGCAATTCCTTGATTTGCTTACTGAGCTCCCTTCTTTCTCGAGGGGCCATGTGCCTAACGGGCAATGATACTGGCTTGGCATTATCGACTAGATAAATGCGGAAATCTATCTCTCGTTTAGGGGGTAACCCCTTAACTTCTTCAAAGACATCAGGATAGTCTCGGACCACCCTTACAGATCACAGATCATCGATGGACGAGTCGAGAGATTCAAGATAACATAACATGACGGGACCTCTAGGGTTACAAGAAATTTCTAGGGTATTACCGAGGCGAGTCATGATCCTCACCACCCTAGGTTCACAATCGAGAATGGCTCCATAACTGGACAACCAATCCACCTCCAAAATCAACCCGTATCCCATAAACCCGAGAACCTAAACATTACATATGAATTCTATGCTCAAGATAGAGATTTTCAAATCCACACAAATCACAGGTAGATGGGCGGAACCCCCAATTGGATTTGAAATACAAACGGGATCCTCAACTAAGCTAGTACTTAGGTGCAAACTTTCAACAATATCAGAAGAGATAAAGCTATGCGATGCGCCAGAATCAAATAAGGTGCGAACAGGAAAATCAGAAATGTAAACATGAATTTCTATAAAAACTCTACCTCGATCAAAAGCTGGAAGAGCGAGGAGAGCCTGCAATTACCCTCCAGAGGGTCTTACTTGCTGAGTTTGTCCTTGCCCTTGTCCTTGCTTCTTGGGGCAATCCTTACTGAAATGTCCAGTCTCTCCACAATGAAAGCATTCGCCCAACTTCCTTTTCTTCTTCCTACAGTCTTTGGCTATGTGCCCAGTAATCCCACAGAAGTTGCACTTCCTTCTTTCTCTTGACTTGTTGTCCTTGCTATTGTTGTTCTTGCCTCCTTTTCCGGAATCTACCTTCTCGCCTTGAGACTCATTTGCCTTGACCTCCTTCTTGCCACTCTTATCTTCCTCTTGAAGCAGGGCCATATTCACCAAACTCTCGAAAGTCGCCCCCATGGGTATATGAGACATGGCCAAACCGCGCAATGGCTCATTCAATCCTAGAGCAAAGTGTAGGGCCTTCTTCTGAGCTGTGTTTACCAATTCTAGGACGAACTGAGCAAGTTGATTAAACATATCCACGTATTCCCTAACTGTCATGTCCCCTTGCTTTAGAGATAGGAAGCTCTCCATCTGAAGATTCTCTTCAGTCGATGATAGAAACTTTAGTCCAAACCTTCTCCTAAAGTCATCCCAAGTCTCAATGGGTCTAGTAGTGGTGGTGACTACCCACCAATAAGCAGCTTCCCCTTTTAATAGCCATACCGCCAGCAGAACTTTCCTACGATCTTCCACCTCAAATATAGCAAAGAGGTCTTCAGTTTCCTTTAACCAGTTTCTTGCCTCCACAGAAGTCTCCGTTCCGACAAAATTCTTGCAACCCATCGCCTTAAAGTCTTTGCAAAGCTTAGCGAAATCTACTTGCGGATTCTGAGGAGGAGGAGGAGAGATGTTAGCGACGGGGGAAGGAGGAGGAATGTTCGCGGGGCCGGCTTCATTCGCCCTTGCCTCCATAAATCTTCGGAACCAGACGGGTACTTGTACGCCTTCCGGGATGTTAAAGCGATCGGCCATACTAAAACGAAGAAAAAGATAGATTCAGAACGAAGAAACGAAGGATAGTGCTATGGCTTTTGGGGAATAGCCTTTTAAAATAAACTAGACTTTTCTTGGAAAATACTTAATTGGTTTTGAAAATAGTTCTTCAAAAGGTAAGTTTTAAAAACACTTTTGCTCAAATCTTGTAAACCTTATGCTCTGATACCAAATGTAACACCCCACCTCCGCCAATGCCACTCTTGCAAGGACATTAGCTTTGGAGGGGCGTTAAACAAGGTAAACATGCATGCAAATATCACAAGACAAAACATATAAGTAAAACAGAGTAGTAAAGCAGCGGATAAAACTTAGCATTTCAAAACCACAGTCATGTTACAACAAAGTACTTGGTCATTATTTTCCAACAACAAAGTCTAGATAAAAGCATAAACTGAAAAACTGAAATACATAAAGTACTATCCCCAAAATGAAGTGATAAACCATAGCTAGCTCAATGTCCAAAACCGTACATGAGCAAATCCAGTAAGCAAGCTGTAAAGATCCAAGCTAAGCTCCAATGTTCCCACCCTGAGAACCTGAGGGGGGGGGGGAACGGAAGAAAAGAGGCGAAAGAAAACAGGTCAGTCAAAAAGACTGGTAAGCCCTACTACTATCTGTCTATGAACTAGTAAAGTTAACTGGCATGAGAAGCTGAGATGAACATAAGGATAACAACATACTGGCATGATGATTAACTAACAAGATAGATAAAGGTGTCATCGCATAATTAAGGTTAAGTTTTGCACCACGGGTGTACTAGCATTCTAACATGTCAAGTAAAAAACAAGAATTGATCCCTTGGCCCAAGCTTGGCCCATCATCATGAGGTGACTTAAATTAAGGTCCAACTACACGGTCTAGTCGATCGGCTCCCTA
Source organism: Allium sativum (assembly GCA_030737875.1). Classification (NCBI taxonomy): domain Eukaryota; kingdom Viridiplantae; phylum Streptophyta; class Magnoliopsida; order Asparagales; family Amaryllidaceae; genus Allium; species Allium sativum. Next base: position 957,638,343 of record CM060909.1, read on the forward strand.
TAAGCCTAACTCGTCAAGTGTCGGTTTCATGCGGCTTAATCATGTAATGTAGTTGACTGTGCAGGGTCCACCCTAGGGTGTATCTGGCCCTACGGTGTAACCGTCAGACACCATACCATGATGCACAGTCCAAACCTACAGGTGCCCGTGTTCAACTCCGGACTTGATGTGCACGACCATGGTCCGCCTGAACAACCGGGGCATCATTCAGCCGTCTCTTTTGGTCTCTTACAATCAGCCCAGTAATCGTGCCCCACCCTAGCCTAGTCCTAGGGTCTTATGATACATCTAGAAGGTTACTGCTGAAAAGGACCACGCAACTAGGGTTTCTTAACGGGTTAAATGTGGTTAACCCGATCCAAACGTGGATTAAATCGGTTAAGAGTACCCAAGGCTCCTGACTTAACCTCGATTAATCCATCAAGCCCAAATTGGTTAAGTATTAAGTGGACCATGACTTAACCCTAATCAGGAGGCATTAATTAACTTAATGCGCTTTAACCTCTCACATTAGACTTTGTTGTGGTTACTAGTTAAGCCGGGCGGGTCCGGGTAGCTTTACACCACAACTAGGTCTAACCTCGGGTTCGAGCACAACATGACCAACTTCTCACATTGGGTCTTATTGTTTGTAGCCACTAGTTAAGCCGGGCGGGTCCGGGTAGATTTATGCTACAAACTCAACCCAACCTCGAGTTGGCCACACTCATATTTTCTAAGTGTCATGTCCATTATGTTTCCAAAACATAATTACAAGTTAACATATCACGTCATGTTATAAAAATCATGTTCATGTCATAATTTTACCCAACCCCAACGTAATCCCATCATTTACATACTCGCAACAACGCATAAAGGATAAAATAGGGAACTTGGCATAATCATGACAAAAAGGTGTTGAAGCCACAAGTTTATCATGGTGGCATATGAAATGTACATATATTCATATACTTGCATATTGCATCATTAGGCTTCAAAAGCATGCATAAAACCAAACTTAGCATATGAGTGATACATGGTGATAAATGACATGTAGAAGTTGCTAGAAGTTCGCATTTAGCCTCACATGCAAGTTATCATAAGGGATATGATAACTTCCATGTTGCCAAAATGCAACCTTCAACATAAAGCTTGGAGCTTTATGCTCACAACATCAAGTTTAACTTGCATAACATGATAACATGATCAACCCAAACTTGCATAACATAGCAACATGTGTCATACATAATGATTAACCCAACTTGCATAATGATCATCCAAACTTGCATATAATGATCAACCAAACTTGCATATAATGATCAACCAAACTTGCATATCATAATGATCAACCAAACTTGCATATCATAATGATCAACCCCAAACTTGCATCATTCATTTAACTTTAGAGTTCAAGAAAGAAAGTAGAAAAGGGCTTACAATGCTATGAAGACACAAATAAATAGTTATTATAAAGATTGAGACGAAGCCCTTATGCAAAACCCAAATATGCAAGCTCCAAATGAAAAACCCTTGAGCCAAATCAATAAAAACTCTTGCTTTGAAAGAGAAATGTTGCAACTTGACTTGAATGCAAACTAAGAACACTCATACAAGCTTGAAAATACTTGTATGCACTCAAAATCTCTCATATAGATAGACTTAGGAATTTTAGCATGAGAGTGGAGGCCATGAGAGGAACAAATTTGGCATAGTTTAGTTGTAGGAATGAATAATGATGATTTAGGCTAGGTTTAGGGGTCTTTTTTATAGAGGATTAGGATAGTATTAGCCATAGGATTAACCCTAGATTCAATCCAAGCCATCAAAGCATGTCTTGGGGAAGAAGTCAAGTGTAGGAACCATCTAGGGCCTTTAGATTAAAGCTGAACCATGAGAACCATTCAAATGCAAAATCTGCATTTGAGCGAATCGGCCCACGGGTTGACAGCCAAACACCCTGGATTAACCCCTAGTCGACCCAGCGAGCTCGGGTCGACCTCAAAAATCGGCCGGTTCGGTTATTCCCCTCTCCCAATTCGTTGTTTTGAACATTTTTGCATATTTATTTATTAAATTTTCAATTATATATATATATATATCAATATATATATATATATATATTTCTCTACGCAACCCATTTCACTTAATTAAGTATACTTTAATTTGTGAATTTTTATGTTCAAATTACGGGGTGTTACAAGACGTGTTTATTGTCATCTCCAGACCCGTGTGGGTTTTTTATTAATCTGGCAATTTACCGTTACATTTTATATGGGTATAGTCCATATCAGTCTTTGGTCCAACCTGTAATATAGTCTTCGCCATACAAGTCTCTCGCTTGTATGGTAAATCTTCAACCTCGTCACATAAGCTCCAAATGCTTATGTGGTATATGATAGAGTATGTTATCTTCAAGAAGTATGCCATGTAGTGTAGTTCAAAATTAATCGTTACTATCATATGGCAACGTTTATTATTTCACACAGAACAACCAGAACTCTGCATCCAATGGCATTCACAGGAGTTGATATATAAATAAAATTGCGCATCCAACTCATTAAGGTTTACCAATTTACCGGGCACGAAAATAAATTCTTTACTCAACAACAAATCCATTTACCTGTTCCAACATATATAATGTACATGCATGCATTTCTATAAATTTTCAAATCAGTTCAATATTCGATTCAATTTTCATAAATTTACTCTTCATTCTCTTATGGGTTTTATTATTCCAATGTTATTAATTAAACTAACAATCACCCAACACAACTAGCAATCAATTTATTGATTAACTTTTCAAAAATTTAATAATTAATTTATATACTCTTTTAAAATCATCAGACTATATACAACAACAACAAAGCCATATATCCCAAACAAGTTGGGATTGGCTAGATATGGAACCCAAAATTAAGGTAAAATAACTAATAATAATATATAAAAAGAGTTTAAAATAACCAAACAGATTAAAGTAAAAAGGTTCATCATCAGACTATATAATTAAAAAAATTACATCCATGAAAAGGAAACAACAACCAAGTAGAAAACAATATGGAAATGCAAAATATGGTAAATGTACCTTGCACCAGAGTTAATCAGAGATATCCACCCTGCAATTGGGATAGGCTTTCTTAATGCTTTCCTCAGTTTCCCAAGTACAGTCCCGCAAATCTCCACTCCATTGCACTTTGACTAAATGAACCTTCTTGTTCCTCAGCTCTTTTGTTTCTTTGCCAATAATCTTTATCGGCTCTCTCCTCACCGCCAATTCTGGAGTAATTTCCAAATCTTGTTGCGCGGCTTCTTCCACGACCAAGCCGGGATCATGCACATGCTTTCGAAGTTGAGATACGTGAAACACATCATTTACTCCAGGTAACCAATCAGGCAATTGAACACTATAAGCAAGAGTTCCAATCCGTTCGAGCACAGGAAATTGACCAATAAATCTAGGTGCCAATTTCCCTGTTTTACCAAATCGGACTACTCCTCTTATTGGTGAAACCCTCAAATACACATAGTCACCCACAGAAAAAGCCAAATCTTTTCTTCTCGAATCTACATAGCTCTTATGTCGGCTTTGAGCCATTTGCAATCGTTTCTTAATGAAATCGACTTTGTCTGAAGCTTCGCGAATCATACCTGGTCCTAATACAAGTCTATTTCCAGGTTCTACCCAACATGCGGGGGATCTGCACGGTCGACCATACAATGCTTCAAATGGTAACATTTTCAAGCTTACTTGGTAGCTGTTGTTGTATGAGAACTCGGCCAAATGCAAGTGGTCTTCCCATGATCCGCCAGAATCAATAAAACAAGCCCGCAATAAATCTTCTAGAATACGATTCACGCTCTCTGTTTGACCATCTGTTTGAGGATTAAAAGCGGTGCTCAAGTTCAGTTTTGTTCCCAATTCTGCTTGGAATGCTTCCCAGGATTTACTAGAAAAAATCGGGTAACAATCACTAACGATACTAATGAGAACTCCATGCAGTTTAACAATCTCTTTGAAATAAATTTATGCCAGACTCTGAGCGGTTCTATTTGATCTAACAAGTATAAAATGGGCGGTCTTCGTGAAACGATCTACGATCACCCATATACTGTCATTTCCTCTCCTGGTTCTGGGAAAACCATCTATGAAATCCATAGAAATTTGTTCCCACTTCCAACCTGGAATTTCCAACGGTTGCAACAATCCGGCGAGTTTCTGTTGATCGCTTTTGACTTGTTGACAAGTAGAACACCGGCTAACGTACAAGAAAATGTCTCTTTTCATAGATCTCCACCAGAAAGTGCGTTTGATATCATTACACATTTTTCTCACTCCCGGATGGATACTAAGTTTGGATTTGTGACATTCATTCAGCACTTCATTTCGGAGCTTAGAAATGTTTGGAACACAAATTCGGCCCTTTAACCTTAGAATCTCATCGTTATCAACCTGAAAACTCGAGGGCTCGCCTTTTTGAAATCTCTCTCTGATCTTCTGAATGAAGTGATCATCCTTCTAAAGAGAAGATATGTTATCAATCAATGAAGGTGTTATTATAAGATTGGCGATGAATACATTCTTTCTGCTGAGCGCATCAGCCACAACATTGGCTTTCCCCGGAGTATATAAAATATCAAGATCATATGCCACGAGAAATTCTAGCCAACGCTGCTGCCTCATATTCAGATCTTTCTGGGTGAACAAATACTTCAATGATTGATGATCAGTATATAGATCGAAATTCTCACCCAATAAATAATGTCTCCAGATTTTCATAGCAAACACGATGGCTAACAATTCAAGATCGTGTGTCGCATAATTCTTCTCATGCGGCTTCAACTGACAGCTAGCACAAGCGACTACTTGGCCTCTTTGCATTAATACTGCACCAAGACCTTCTTTAGAAGCATCTGTCCAGACTTTCAAGTCTTGATTGCCATCGATAATTGTTAACACTGGAGCAGTTGTCAACCTTAACTTCAGCTCTTGGAAAGCTGTCTCACATTCCGGAGTACAATTGAATCTTGCGTGCTTCTTTGTAAGATTTGTTAAGGAACTAGATGTCTTCAAAAAAATCTTTAACGAACTTCCGATAATAACTAGCCAATCCAAGAAAACTTCGGACTTCTGTGGGAGTAGTTGGCTGCTTCCAATCTTGAATAGCTGTGATTTTACCGGGATCCACAGAAATTCTTTCTTTTGATACCATGTGGCCAAGAAACATGACTTCTTCTTGCCAGAATATACATTTGGAATTTTTTTTCTTTTAAAACATTCTTTCGGAGAATTTCTATCACTTGTTCCAAATGTTTTTCATGCTCGCTCTCTGACTTAGAGAAGATTAATACGTCATCAATGAAAACCAGTACGAATTTATTCAATATTTCTCTGAATACTTTGTTCATTAGATCGACAAAATATGATGAAGTGTTACATAAGCCGAACGGCATTACAAACCACTCATAGAATAAATCTGGACCTCTGAATGCTGTCAAAGGAACACACTCTTTGACAATACGAAGCTGATGGAAACCTGTAGCTAGGTCCATTCGTGAAAATACTTGCGCGCCATTCAATTGATCTAACAAATCATCAATCCGCTGCAGGGGATTTTATTCTTCAATTTCTGCTTATTCAAGTCACGATAATCTACACATAGTCGTAGAGTACTATCTGACTTGGAACAAACACTACTGTTGCTCCCCAATCAGAGAAACTAGGTCTCATCAGACCCTTCCATACAAGCTGTCGAGTTTGATTATCTAACTCTTCTTTTTCCTTCAATGTCGTTCTTCAAATAGCGTGAACTACTGGCCTTGCATTCAGAATTAAAGAAATTTTGAAATCAATTTCTCTACGCGGAGGTAAGCTAACAACTTCTTCAAACACATCCGCATAATTCTTGACGACGGGAATATTTTCTATGTCGACCGGAATATTCTCTATGACGACAGGAATGAGTTTTAATTGAGCAGGAGAAACATCAAGAACTTCCCAAAAGTCTTTTCTTTCCGAATTCAGACTTTCACATGGAATGGTTATATAATTCCCTGATTTAATCTTCGCCCTAACGACTCTGTCAGCGCATTTAACCACGGCTTCATATTTGGTTAACAAATCCAATCATAAAATAAGACCAAATTCTGTAAAATTCATGACGATCGCGATGGTAGGGAACCGATAATAGGAAAAAGAAATAGGCACCCTACAAATCCAACTAAGATTGAGGGAACCCCCAACCGGATTATGGACAGTCATAGGTTCTTTGAGATTTTTCAATTTCAAATCCAATTTCTTAACCGCATTACTTGCAATAAAGCTTTGTGACGGGCCTGTATCAAACAGTACTTTAACTGGGATATTTTTGACAGTAAGTGTGCCTTCCAAAACATCTGGCCTCGCTTGACTGGTTGAGGATGTAGGAACTTCTGCCACTTAATTTGCATGTAATGTTTCATATTTCTGTGATAGCTGACAATTCTTCGCAATATGACCAGCTTGGTGGCATTGATTGCATTTCCTATTCTCTTGACCCTTCTTATTGGATTTGGATCCAACATTTCTTCCTTTCTTCGAGGATTTGCAATTCCCTTGAAAATGCCCTCACTGCTTGCAGTTATTGCATATAGCAGTCGTTACCGGCTCTTTCTCAAATTTAGATACTGGTTGAGGATGTTATGCAGATAGAAGGAAATATCAGCAGATAGTTTGGTTGTGGTTTGCTGAAGCATTTGTAGAGTTGTGGCAGTTTTGAATTTGTGTGTGAATGAATAGAAATGCACAGACATAGAAATATGCAAGAACCGAGTGTTGTAAACTATAATATAAAAACATGAACTGGAAATGTACTGCATATTTTTGAATATGCAATGTAATTCTTTTTTTTTTCAAGTATGAAAACTGTGCATGTAAGAAAATGAAAAACAGTGAAGGGAGAATGTGAGACTGAACACAATGATTTTTGAGAGAAAACACAACCAGCAAAGACAACAAAAAAATCAAAACAAATGTACACTAACAATTTAAAATGAATTCAACAAGAAAACTGGAAAATAACAACAACAACAAAAAATCAACTATTTTTTTAGAGTGCAAGTGCATAACAGAAAGCGAAAGTGAAACAGAGAAAAGAAATACAAATGCAAAGGTTACAAAATGGAATGCAAAGGTTTTTTTAGTGCAAGAGACATCTAAAAGCAAAACTAACAAACAACAAAGATGGAAAAGGATCCTAAGTGTATAAATAGGAAATACATGGATTCCTGAGGAAGAAAAATACTAATCATAGATGGTTGTAAAGAATGGTATGCTTTCCACATTCAAAGTGTTAAAGTTGTTGGTATCAAACCATTTTTTAAATCAACTATTATCCATGCACTTAAAGCAACAGTATCACTCAGACAAACATCACACAACTTGCAACCAGTTATTACTCGTAAGAAAAGAATCAATAATCTATGAAGAATTTATTTATCTATGGAGGAGATCAAGCAAGCTAACCTCATTTCTAAGTCCAACTCAAATTGATTAAGTAAGTTTTCACTTATACATCTATTAGGCCCAACTAATCTCATTTCAAATTCCAACTCAAATTAGAAAACCAATATTTCTTAGATGTCGTTCTACATTGCATACGTCTTTTTCCCTTCCTAATCGCAATAGGAAATTACTAAAAATTTCATAATATATGTTTTTTTTAAAGAAAAACTCTTCGATAAAATATTAACAACACTTAAAGTTTGGGTTCTTTTCGACTATTTCCGTTTAACAACACTAGTTTGTTCCCACGTTTCTTGCTTTCTTGATATGCGCTCCTTTTGTTCTTAGCTCATCTTCAACATTCTTATGCACTTTAAGAAGTGTTTATTCGTTAGACAATTGTAATAGAATTAAAGAATGCCCTCAATCTATAGTGCTGAACTACTTAAAAAATAATTTAATGCCTTGCTTTTTTGGAAATGAACACAAAGGTATAATAATATTCTGAATGTGAGAACAATGAGCATTTTTATTCTTATAAAAACCATCAAAATGTCAAAGTAAATATAAATCCCATGCTTTTTTTGTTCAATCAAATAGTTGTGTTGATATAGGAAAGCTATTTGTATCCAAATTAAAATTATTGATGTCCTAGTAAAAAAAATAACAAAAATCTTCCTCAGTCCACTTACCATCCAAAATACCTTAGCTATGTTGAATCACGATATTTTTGCCACATCCCATTAATATCTTAGATCCGAGAGTGCCTAAAATGATCGATAAAGACTCGGCGATGAATTCCCGGAAGTGCGGTTACACATGTATTTCCTTTAATTGCTGATACTTATCTTTTTGAAGCTGCAGTTGCTGCTTTATGCTTCCGTCTCATAACTTTGCCTCTACGTGATCTTGTTGGCCTTCTTGGTCCATAAATCCCTTTCTTCTTCATTTTTTCCATCTTCTCGAGTAATGACCTTATCTCTACTTTCTTCGGACAACAATACCAGCCTAACAAATTCCTTTGGCCTGACATTCCCAAGCCTTTCATGTATTGTTTTAAATGCAGGAAATAAAGCTGCTCTCATAAAATATCCTTCAGTTAACATCATACAATTTGACTGAGGCAGTTTCAGCACGTCTTTCAGTTCAAGATCCATACAGAAAGCCGAATCTTTTAGCCACATTCGAAGAGAATGAGCTTTGGCTATCGAATACCGCTGCGTGCTTTGCATGGAAGAAATGATGAACTCATTTGCCAGAGATAAATTTTCAGAGTATTGTTTAATGAAACCATGTTATACTCGGCAATCCCTGTAATAAGGGCGCCAACTGACTTTTGTGATTCTGTAGAACCATGCAATGAAGCATCTTGCATGTGGTCCAGCGATAATGTAAGACCATAAAGTGCAACACCACTAGATAACTTTCTAAAGCTGCACCCCAATATTTTTATGCAACTCTGAAAACATCATGATTGTATATGCCTTTTCTAATGGCTAACTGGAAAACCCAAGAAGCTGTAGCACGTTTCTGAAATGCCCACAAGAGATCTTCGAGTGCATTTACAAAGTTAAAGCAAGTATTGTCTTCTTCTGGGATAAGTTTATCAAATAAAATGTCTAACTCTGTAAATAATGACTAAGATTTCTCAGTTAAAAATCTAAGAGGAAGGTCAACTCCAGTGTCGCCCTGAGAATTTAGAAGGCTTGTGGTATTTTCAGTTTTCCTGCAGAAGCTTGCAGCCCTCATGAAACATGTCCAAATTCTATGATCTGGTTCTATGCCATTGTTCTTCATATCCAATAGCTTAGAAATTCCTATGTCATATTCGCTCTTCTTGAGATAAGCATTGATCATAGAAGCGTACGGTAATGTACTTAAACTCTAGCAAGAATTTTTCAAATTATTAAGCACTTTTTCAGCTTCTAGAGGTTTCCTACGATCACCTTATGATACCATAAGCATGTGCATTGTAGCAATAGTTGGCTCTATCCCATCTTCTTTCATAAAAAATAACAAATTTTTAGCTTTTAGATGGTCGTCGGAGTTTCTGTAGATTTTCATCATTATATGATAGAAAGACCTATCTAATTTATATCCTATTCAGGCCTCAAATCCCTACTGCACATAACTATGAGAGTATTGTACGTGTCTTCATCGGCAGTAAATCCATAGTCTTGAATATTTTTATATACTTCCTTTGCTTTCCAAAAATCTTCAATCTTTGTGTACATTTTAAGAAATAAATTGAGAACCACAAAGTCAGGTTTAAAACCTGACTCCTTCATTTCACTCACCAATAATTCCGCATCTCGAACCCTTGTGGCATGAGTAAACAAACCAAGTATGCTTCTGTACAAATGCATTGTGGGAAAGTACCCAGTTGCTTTCATACCATTGTATGTCTTTTTCACCTTCCTCACGCGCAAACGCATCAAGTATCATGAGAATAGTGCTTTTGCTTATCTTAAAATCCATATCCTGTAATTCCTCAACAATGACATAAAGCTCATTTAGCCTTCCATCTATGGTTCATGAAACCAGTTCTACCATTATAAACATTCATTGAGTTTTCACTGATTCATATTTTGATTAAAACATTTTTCTACAAGTAGACAAAAATGCTGATAGATCGAAATCACCTGAAGCCTGAAATCGAGTACCCCAAGAACCTGGAATCACGAAAATCACCTAAAGCCAAAATCGATTCCTTGAAATCGAATCGAGTTTCCCTCGAATTTAACGTCGAAGTCGATAGCAATTGCGATTCCCCTAAAATTGCGAGTCTTCAAAATCGATTAGAACTAGTTTCGTAATTCTTTTAAAAGCGTCCCTGAAGTAAAGCGTTGAGACTTTGAAAGGGAACATAGGTTTAGGGAAAAAAGCAAGAGGATGTTTACCATTTTGACCTCAGGAACCAGCCTTAATATTGCAAATAAGCGATGACAATAAAAAAATTATAAATTTGTATTTTTGGTACACACTTTTAACATAGCAACGCTTATTATTGTTGCTAACCTGTAACACAAATAAGTGTTGGCAATTGAAAAAAATAAGGGTTACCAAATGGTCATTATGGTTTAGTGTTCATGGTGAAGGATGAATGACCATCCAATTCTAGAAAGAATAAGGGTAAGGCCCCGAAGAAGAATGACATAAATGTGCGCTTCCAAACAGAATCCAAGTACGACAAGTATACCGGCTCAATTCTTCATTACTGGTTATATACCTTGACATGCGAGGAACTCTACCTTTCCCTAAGCCTCCCAGGGGGAGCCAACTCAGAAGGAACGGGATATTAGGTTACACCGTATGTTTCATGGTGTGGCATGTCATGCCACAAACGAATGTAGGGACTTACGTGACCTCAACGAAGAGTGGATCAAACGTGGAGAGCTACCCAAATATGTTAAGCAACCAACAAAGCCTACACTGGAAATACCTCCACGCAAGTTCCTCGGAATGGGAGTGACTTAGGACCTAGAAACCACGAGATCATTATCAGCTGATCTGGATTAGATTACCATGATTTTTGTCTTTCTTTAGAATAAGATATGTATTTGAGCATTTTAGGATTTTCGGATGGCTATGTCGACTTGTATATGCATGTGGATTAGGATTCAATCTTCAGACATACTTTGTTCTCGACAATAAAACCATCCGATGAATAAATGGCTAAGTTGAAGTACACACGTACAAGATTAGGATTTAGTCCCTAAGCGTGCTCTGGATTGAACGACAAACCAATTAGGCTTTCTTATGATTTTTTAATCATTTTTGATATAAATAAAATTGATTTTCAAGCATGGATTATGTTTGGTAAACTTAAGTGTCTTATCAGTATGTGGCAAGATTACTCAGTCACAAATCAGAGTATGGATTACACTCATCTCGAAACTCTGGGTATGGATAATACCCTGGGGTAGGCCACCTTATCAGGTTGTGGCAAGTATAGTTCTAGCATGGTATGAGTATGGATTATACGTGACTTAGATTCCAGAGTATGGTTTATACTCAATCTAAAACTCCTTGTATGGTTTATACGAGCAAGGATGGATTAACTTGTCAGGATTTGACAAGAAAACCAAATTATAACTTGAGTATGGCTTATGCTCAGTTTGGATTTCTGGGTATGGTTTATGCCCTAAGGGTCGAATTATCTTGTTAGATTTTAACAAGGCGATTCATTCATAGATTGAGTATGGATTATACTTACTATGATACCCAAGCATGGTTTATGTTTGAAAAGGCTAAACGATAACTGTCACAATTTGACACAGTTGTTTGTCGGCTTTTTTTACAGGTGTGGTTCATATTAGCACATGGATAAGCCCAGCGAGGCCATGGATTTCTTTATAATATGGTCCAACACAACCATGGATTTCTTGTTTTCTAATTAATACAATTTACAACAATCGTGGGTTGTTTGGTCTTCTATTATTACTTAATATGACCCGGCATGATCGTGGCTTTTTGGACTTCTATACAGTAAACTTATTTTATTAATTCTCTTGGATTTCTATGGTAGTGGATTATTCAGAACACACCTTCCTTCATCAGGAAAGATATGTTCTGTAGGGCAAAGTGTTGACGAGCCTATTACAAGGCTATCCCAACTCGGATATCTATCAAGCAGAGTACTCAATATTCGAGTATGAACTCTCACTAACTCGATATATTTGTTTGGAGTACCAAATTTCTCGGAGACTTGAAATTCACATGATAGGAGTTCCGAGTCGGTCAATCTTGTAGGTCAAACAGGTCGGTTCGACCTTGATTTGCACTACCAAGCTTCGGATCGAAGCACGCCGTTGATTCTGGCTCAAAGATCCTGGGTTGGCATGCCCGAATCGACTTAAATACATTCCAAGCATCACCAAGCACACTTTGGATCAGAGCTTTTCAGGTCGGTCAAAGTTGAGTCGACCCATACCGACCCAAAACCTTAAGACACATTCAAAGGCTGCAAACCTGGTCAACTTTGGCCTACTCTATCTCCTTAAAGTTCGGATCGGATAACAGTTGAGCTACATGATACGAGGAGAACTTTTTCTCACATGAAGACTAAGCCTAGCTGCCTACCCTGATTGATTGCATCGCATGACACATGACCGACCCCACCTAGGATGGTCGCCACATGGCTTGTCAACCTAACCCAGTTGTTTATCTATAAATAGACATTTTAAAGGATGAAGAGAGGACTTTTTTGGCTAGACCTTCATTTCACTCTTGAGATGCAAGGTTGTTGCTCTAAGGGAAGTTGAATACATCACTAAAACACAAGGATTTTGTGTATAATTCATTTCTTTGTCTACTTTCTTACAAATCAAATAACTATGACCAGTAATTGATAGTATAAGTGGACGTAGGCTTGGATTAAGCTAGACCACTACTAAACTCTTATGTGTTCCCCGTTTTTATTATTATTCTTGCATTCTGTTATTGTGATTGTGAGAATGTCCTGTGATTTGTGCGTGGATTACGCACTTTGGGCGTTGGTTGTCAAAAGTGCCACTTTTTGACATCTACATGATCCTCAACTTCTGCCATGGCATTATTGAACCTCTCTAAGTAGCTTTTCAAGGTTTCATATGCTTCTTAGTAGATGTTCGATATACTCATGTCTTCAGTCCTGGTCATGTGCATGCTGATTTGTTTGACCAATTCCCTTGTGAGTTGGTCGAAAGTTGAGATTGTTCTTGGTCGAGGTCGAGAGAACCATAACAAAGCCACGCCTTCAGGAAAGACAGGGAAGCACTTGCACTTCACCGTGTCTGTGCCACAAGCGGAATTCATACGCCACTCATTACGGTTCAAGAAGTTTCAGGGATCTGTCTTCCTAAAGTAAATCGCTATCTATAGCATGTTGAAGCGTCTAGGCCATTCGACGTTTAGGTCATGTGCAGTGAACGGGTTATGTCTCACACTGGCTTCCCAATTTCTGTTGACGTGGCCTCTATTCTCTCTCATGATCCTACAGACTATGTTCGTGAGTACCGGTGTTCCGATCTTGACTGGATTCCAACGGTCGAGATCTAAGTCCAACTTGTATAGCCAAGGATGCCTCCCTGAATGGACAAAATTCGTTGCTATGAGATCCATCAACATCCATTCTTCTATTGCACGGAGGATAGTGAGAAAAAACGTGGGCCTTGTTTGTTGCTTGAAACTTAGATGCCAAGTTCTATGGACTGACAGGCTAGGCCTGCCTAGTGGGGGGTTGTGCGCTAGTCCTTTGGGTCGAGTCCACGCCCTAATCAGGAATGGTAATGTTGACATGTTCCGTCTTTGATGGTGATTTCGACACCATCATGGTTGGTTCTTCTTTGGCTTTGGTTTTTGCAAAGGGATTGAAATGTAGAGCTCTCAGAGACGTAGTTCGGAGGAGGTTGGTGCTCATATTCACCCAAAGGCGAGTGATGTCTCCTTGAGCTCTTTGCTACACTTGTTGCATCATTTCAAGGTTTTTCTTGATTTGTACGTTAAGTTGCCTTTGAGTTTCTTCTTCCTTTATTGTGAGCCCAATAAGCTGGGCTTGAGTAGCCCAAGCCTTGGGACTACGAGATGTTTCCCCATCAGGAATGGTTAAAGCATTGAAAGTTATTGCTGGATGGATGGCTCTTGGTTGGCATTGAAAGGTCCAGCGATGGTGGATTTTCCATATTTCACCATTAGTACCAAGTTTGTGGGTAGATCTTCAATGATCTGAGTAGGTTCCCAAACTTGGATGGAAGAACAATGGGAAAAAAGTTAGATTTTGTTACTTTCCCCATTTCTGGCGCGTCAAAATGTTGATATCCCAAAGTTGGAAAGCCACCCAAAGAGTTCCACGACAGTAAAACTAAGCGAATACGAGAGAATATGTAAAGGAAATGCAAGGAAACAATCATAATATATTTTATAATATAGGTAGTTGTTTGACACTTTTCTGCTGACTAGAAAAGCGTAAATTTTGAAATAATTACTTCAAGCGCACAGGTGTGTAGTATGCAGGTTGAACACAGGGAAGAAAATTAAAATTTATATATGTAATTTCATGAGCGAGTTAGACGAATTTGGAGGATGCGATTAAATAAAATTGAAACTGCAATTTGGTTCAGGACAAATCTAATTGAACCAACAACCAAATTACAATTATCGATAAAACAAAAGTGAAAAGCAAGTAAACTACAATTGAATTCACTACATATTCGAATCTAATCAGATCTACATTAAATTCAATAACTAACGATGAAAAGAAAAACAAAAATTAAAAATTTAGAACAGAAATAAGCAAACAGAAAGAAGTAAAAATTAGTGTTACCATCAAATCTAATCAGATAGTCAATCACTAATGAGAAAAATAAATGCAGCAGCAATTTGTGCTCTATCAAATCTAATTGGATAGACAACACAAATTTTTATGAAAAAAATGCAAAAACGAAATAAAAAGAAAAGAAAGCTTTATTAATGGAGAAAAGAAAAGTATAGAAAAAGGTACCGGGGATTACAATGAATACAATGGGTATTTATAGGGGATGTAGTTTCCTATCTATGTGATTATTGAGCCTAAGAAAAATTTATGAAAATATTTTCTTTCCAAAGGCAAGAGATATGATTGGATTTTGATTTTATGATGATCCATCAAATCTTCTCAACATGGTAAGTGAATTTGAATGATTCTGTTTAATTTTCTTGAGAAAAATATGCCCAACTCCTAAAATATTTATTACTGTATATATTATGTATATACATACAAATGAACACACACACACAAATATATATATATATATATATATATATATATATAATATACCATTAGTCCATATATGCTTCATAGCAAAGGAGGCGGTGTGTATATATCCATGTTTTTTCCTTCAACAAAAAAATAAGTCTTGACAGGGATCGAACTTAGGCACTCTACCCAAATTTTTAGGTCTTTACCAGTGAGCTACAACATCTTTTGGGATGTTGGTATGGAAAAGTAGATTTTCTTAGCAGTTGTTCTTTAATTGAAATGAAGGAGACATTTATTGAACAACCTGTGAAAACACACAAAAATACCCATAGTAATATTTATTTATATACAATAAAGATAAGATATGAGTGTAAAGATAAACACTTTGACGTGTTAATCAAACATCCCTACACTTGTATTTTACTTGTCCTTAAGTAGAACATAATTGAAACACTAGACTAGGTAGGCCACACTTTCATAGGAAACACGATTGCGCTGAGCATATGCAACAAGCCATTAAACCTCTAGGTGTCCCTGGTGGACGAGTGGTGTCTCATGAGGGTTTTCAGCGGATACTGCCCACAAAATCAGAATGTAGTATGATATGGTTCTAGTGCAACCTGTGTAGTTAAAGCGCTTAGCAGTTCTTTAGCAGTAGAGATGTAAAAAGCTATAGCGAGGAAAAACGGGGATAGCGAGGAGGTACAAAAATGTTAATTAGATGTAAAACTGTACAATCAATATTGATTAACTATCATTCTCGAATTATTTATGGGGAAGAAATGAATATTAATTTATATTATATAACAAAATCAAATAATATCATGGTTATGCACACTAGATTCGAGGATTACTATAGATTTCTATCTTATTTAAGACACCTATAACATAAAATTATCTCTTTACATTAACTTTTTGATTTATTTTGAAACAGAACTAGTCAAATCATCCTCTATGTATTAATATTGCTAAAGCGGGTGCTAACTAGCGTTGATTTAGTGAGTGCAGCGGAAAATAGCGGGGCTTAAAGAGGAACTACGGTTCATCAGTGCTAAATTGAAATAGCGTAGCGGCCGGACAACGTTATGAGCTATAGTGTGGATTTTCCAGGGCTTTAGCTGGGCATTAACTGCATAGAGTGCAACTACATGAATGCAACGGACATGCAAATGAAAACACGACTTGTTTCAGAAAAGTAGTGACATAGCAGTATATAAGTCGAAGTCAATCACTTGATTCCTTTATTTCCTTAACTCATTACAAATTTTCAACATAATTCGAGTTTTCATACGTTAAATTTTAGTTTGACCAGTTGGTTCGGTTGATAATATTGTGCGGCCATGAAATGAATTCTTAGTTTGCTTGTCACAGTTTTCAAAGTGGTATTTTTATTTCCTTGTGTATGACTAGTCACATCAATAAGGTCAAGAAGTGCTCAGGCATCCATTGCTTATTTTCTCTCTTTATAAAAACTAAAATTTATAATTATTTACACATGCCTAACTAAAAAGACAAAGATATACCACCCATGCACTGCCTCGCAAGCTTACTAGAGAGTTGGAACAGAGCTAAGCGAATTGTGCAGTCCGACGCTGACTATGTCACAAGATGCCGGTAATCCTTAGGTGTCCATCGCATAAAATGAGACCAAGGTATACCACCCATACACTATCTCGCGGGAAAATGTGAGAGTTGGGAAAGAGTTTGGAAGATTTGCACACTAACGCTAGATTTACCAGCAATATTGGATACCCTTGGATTACTATTATTTTGAATATAAGAAGAAGAAAGAGTTATGCAAATCCAACTTAACACAACTTAATTTTAAAGATTCAAAAAGCCAATAATGTACTTTAAGTCATCCATTCATTAAACACAAACTACAATTTAGAGTAGACTTCATGGTCATCACATAAGAATCTCCCTATATACTATTCTAAAATGAGTCGTGTTTCAAAAAATGGGCATGTTACTACGACCTAAAATGCGTGAAGGTCCTATCTAAATACATGAAAAGAAAAAAGAAAATTAACGAGTAATTGAAAGAATACATTGTAGATCCCCCTCACACTTGGTCAAAACAGTGTCCACACTGTAAACACGTTCCCTAAATGTGAAAGATAGTACCCAAAGATGAATGAGATGCAAAATGAATTGTAAAATGAAATCTAGTTTGACCACTATATGTAAATGAAAATCATATACAACATGAAGTCTATGATGATGATGAATGTCATATGAACGATGCTTCCTTTTCCTCCCACGCTTACCTTTATCAAAAATGATGCATGATGATTTCTTATATGATTTTTGAGTTACAATAGGCATGGCAATGAATACTGAAATCAAAATTCTTCCTATGAAAATTTTATCATGCCAAGGGTGTATACTATTCAGATGAAGATTATCGTAATACCATAAACTTGAGCGTTTAACCTCAATTTCTTTTGATGATACGAACTTAAGATTATCTTCGAGACATTCCCTAAATTCATTCTCATCATTTAAGAATTTAAGCCCTTCTTCGAATAGTTCTTCAAAAGACATAGTGGACATGTCTATTGAGGAAAGTGAAACTTTCTAAGGAGACAAATTAGATTTGTCATCTACAACTTTTATGTTGGCTTCTCCTATTTCAGACTCTTTTGGTTAATGAAAAATATTCAGTTCAATGGCTAAGTGCCCAAATGATAGACAAAGTTGGTCGTTCCTATAATTTATGATAGCATTCGGGGTGGCTAAGAAGGGATGACCCAAAATCAATGGAATTGGACTATTAAGGTTCGAAACAGGATTGGCTTAAGAACTATGAAGTCGACAGGGAAGTAAAAAAGTTCAATTTGAACCAAAAAATCTTCAGTAATGCCCAAGGGCTTTTTTGATAGATCGATTGGCTAATTGAATCGTGATATTTGCTGGTTTTATCTCTTTTAGTCCAAGTTGATGATAAACAGTGTAAGGAAGAAGATTGACACTTGCAACAAGATTAAGTATGGCATGACTGATGTGAGTATTTCCTATTTTACAACTGATTGTAGGGAAACCATGGTCCTTATACTTGATTGGTGACAGATTTGAGAAAACAGAGCTAGTGTTCGAAGTGAAGAAGGTTGTTCTAGGAACAATGGTGGCTCGTTTTCTGGTGCATAGATCTTTGAGACACTTGGCATATTGAGGAATTCGTTCGTTGGTGTCTAAGACTGGAATATTGACATGAACTTGTTTGAAGATTTCAAGAATTTTTCTGAAATTTTCATCCTTCTTCTTATAGTTAAGTCTATGAGGATATGGATCTACTGGTTTATAGACTCTTTCAGAATATCGATACTCGAAGAAAAATGTTTCGATATGGGAAGTGAAGGAGGTAAAGGTATAGAAGATGAGATGTTGGGATTGCCAACATTAAAGGAAGAGATTTTTTTGGGGTTGCCGACACTGAAAGAAGAGACATTGGGGTTGCTAAAATTCAAAGAAGAAGAAGGTTTTGTAGTTTTAGAAGAATTGCCTTGGTTGCCATTGGAAGAGTGTCAAGCTTTTTGATTCGAGTCGGAATCGAATGATTGTCGGCATTGCTGACATTGTTGTCTATCATCTTTCTGAATCTAAGGGTGGTGAAAGCATTAACCGAATTATAGTTTTCGTCCTCACAAGAATTCGTAGTATGAGAGTTATATTTTGGATTCACCTCAAGTTGACTAGATGGTTTTCCTTTTTCATTACCGTTCATTAGTTCCTTCATCATATTCATTATTAGTTTGAGTTTAGCATCTTCGTTGTTTATTCGTTTATCTAACCGAACAATTTCTTGAGAAGATTGAGGAGACTAAGTTGATGATTGAAAGTTGGGATGCTTACACGGTTGACTTGAAGGTTTGGACTGAGGTGAAACTTGAGAAGTTTGAGGACTAGAAAATGGAGCTTAGTAATTCGAATTCGGTATCATGTGGGATGGATTTGCAATATTATTGGGATTAGGCCACGAGAAATTTGGATGATTTCTCCAACTAGTGTTATACGTGGATGAGTAAGGACTATTTTGAGTTATGACATTGACTTGGTCTTGAGGTTAGTAATGGGGTAGTCCTCCTCCGACTTGAGGAGTTTGAATTTCTAAGGGAATATGAATTGGATCCACGACTTGCACTCATCTATTAGAAGGATGAATGAGAACACGAATTAACCCTCATTGCATGATTTTTCAGAATAATCCTCTAAAAATTCCCAAGCTTTATCGGCTGTTATAAACATAAATTCTCCCCTATATATTAATTCTAGTTGTGTTCAAGTATGATAGTTTAGACCTTCATATGCAGTTTGGCACAAATATTGTTTAGGGATTGCTGATCAGGACAGTTATATAGTAATTTGTTGAATCTCTCAAAGTATTTTGAAAAAGTTTCCTCATCATTTTGAGTGGACTGATTTATTTCAGTTCGTATTTTAAAATTTTATGAAATAGGAAAAACTTTTTATGAATACGGTGACAAATTCATCCCAACTTCTTATGAAATGTTTTGGAAGAGAATTTACCCATCTTTTAGCACTTTCGAGTAGCACGAATGGAATCATCCTTGGCTGGATTGATTCATCAGATAATTGTTGCATTTTAGTTGTGGATGCATACAATTCAAATTCACTTAGAAATTCATAAGCTTTTTAAAACAAGTAAATTTGGGTACCCCTTGAACGAAAGAATGCTTAAGCTCAAAATTTTCTTCAATTGGTGGAAATACTGTGACAGAAGATTGAACAGTCCTAGTTGGGTAACATCAACCTCGAAGAGATAAAGATATATCATATACCATGTTGTGATTTGGAAAATTTTGATTTATTCGATTTTGATCCATCCCGTTTGAAAATTTTTGGTATATTTGTGACCCCGTAGGAGAATTATGGTGGCAAAAACTTTTTCCACTCATCGTTATTAAATGAAAACAAAGTAAATCCTAGACTTAAGGTTGACACAATTAGTTCCTATTCAAAATAAATAACGCACTAGAGGATATTTTATTTGTTGATAATCTCGATTTGAAGGGGGAAGAGTGTCTTATGGCCGTTCACATATAGTATAAATACTAAGGGATACGACCAATGTTTTACGTGTAGTATGCAACCTCTTTTGCTAATAGTTCAATAAATTGAACTACTATATATCTGCGATCAAACCATTGAGAGAATCTGTTTCACAAAATACAATCATGTAGTTAAAGATTTTGCAAATCAAATTAATAGATAAACTAAAAAAGATATGTTGGTTAAATTTTTTATAGAATATCAAAAGATTCATGATGTAAATACACTCTACGCATCATCGTCCATTATCAAAGGAATAAATCAAATTCCTCACAATAGAATAAGAAAAATAAGATTTCAATTCTAAGATATTTAACACAATTTGTTTGTCTTAGTTAGTTTGAGTTTTGATCATACGACCAACGTCTAATCAAGTTTTATTTAAGTCCAAGGTGTATGCAAATGACAGAATTTACTTTTTGGAGCCAAGAAAAGGTAATGACTTCCTCACCTTATATTTGTTAGGGGCTTTTCTCGTAACTAAAATTTCCATATGTAGCTAAAACAACAATCGGACAATAATAATCGCAGAAATTAAAATTGTACAAGCAAGCCGCTACCCTTATAGAAAATCTTTATGAACAATTTCTATATATTTTTCTTTTAGCAGAAGAGCACTTAATTTTTTTTACTGTGGGGTATGGTTGTCTGTCCAGAGCAATTGAACTCCACTGTTTGCTTTGTTCGACTCATATATTCTTGTTCGCTTTGCTTGAACTCTTTTCTTTTTCTTAATCCTTCTTTCTCACTTCCTTTTTTTAGTTTTGAGATGAAAAAGAAAAACAAACAACTAACTCAACAAAACAAAATGAGCACTCATATCTCTTAGAAATAAACCACTTACTTTTACTCAGGACAAACACAACCGAAAATAAAACATAAAAAGTTAATGGTCATGCTCCAAAACCGAACACACACGCACTCACTGCTATGACAAACAAATAATCTCATGAAACCCCAAGACAACTCCTCAAAGAAAATCGAAGGTAGATAAATTCACGCCTTCCTTCTGTTCTCAAAACAAATGCAACCTTTGTTTTTTCACTTCTTTTCAAATCAAAGACAACACACTCAGAACAATCCATGCTTGTAACTTAAATCGGATTTGCAAATCAAAGACAACACACTTAGGACAATCGAGTGTTGCTAATCCGGTTTAGGGTTTGGTGTTTGATTTGGGAATCGATGAAGAGATTTTAAGTCTGAATTGGGAGTTTTGAATTGCGAATTGTTGACTGCGAATTGAGTTTAGGTCGGAGGATGGGGTATTATTGGATTTCGGGTTTCGATTTGTGTTTGGTTGTGGGTTCGATGGGGATTGGGTGTTTTAATGATAACCTTTGTTGCACGAATTGTGGTGATGAGGTTTTCGGATTCGACTGCACAAGATGCGGATGTGATTTGTTTTTTTTATTTTTTATTTTCTTGGAATTCGATTGGTTTGGAATTTGGAAAGTTGCGTGGTGGTGGTTGAATTGGGTTTTGGCGAAAGTTGGCAGAGGGTGACCGATTGGAATTGGGTCGGGGATTTCTGGCAGAGGATGTGGATGACTGTTTAAGGTTGCTGAACGAGTTATGGTTTACTAGTTTGGTGTTCTAAATTGCAGGGATGGAACCAGGATTTGGGTTAGAGGGGGGCGAATTTAGGGGGGGACCAAAAAAAAATTTCAACACACATAAAGATGTATAAATACATGTACAAACGTCTTTAAAATGGTTATTTTTGCATAGCGGTACATGATTTAACCAAATTTTTTTTTTTTTTTTTTTAAATATGGGACCAAGGGGGGAGGGGGGGCGTGGCCCCTACTTGCCCCCCCTACAGTTCCGTCCCTGCTAAAGTGGGTTCAGGTAAATGTTTAGATGAGGGAGGGGATTGAAATATGTAAACATGAAATTTTTTGCTTTAGTATTTTTCAAAGTAGGAAAGAAATTGAAAAATGGATTGAAAGATGGAAAGAAATCAAATAAAAAAATGGAAAGTTTTTTCTCTTGTTTTAGAGATTATAGTATCAATGTGTATAATCGGTGGTATACCTTGTAGCCGTGAAATCAAGGATAGGTAGTCGGTGGTATCCCTTATAGCCGTGAAATCAAGGACGTGCAAAACTTGATCAAGTGTGTGTGGAATCAGTCGTATCCCTTGTAGCCGTGAAATCAAGTAGGGTTGTAATTGGATATATTGTAATAAAACTATGCGCAATTCAGCGTTGAGACTGGACGTAGGAGCAATTCTGAACCAGTGTAAAATCCGGTGTGTTCTATCCTTTCCTGTACTTTACTTTTGTTTCTCTTTGCGTTTGTGTTTGATTTTGTGTCTGTGGTTGTTTCTGTGGTGTTTGTTTCATATAGTTTATCACTTAATTTTTAGATTTTGTTTAAATTCTCAAAAACACTATTCACCCCCCTCTAGTGTTTGTTTTGCCTTAACGATCCATTCAGCAATCCCTAACAACAGAGAGGAAAAATTGAAATTTATTATTTATGTAATTTCATGGGAGAGTTAGACAAATTTGGAGGATGTGGTTAAATAAAATTAAAACTGCAATTTGGTTCAGAACAAATCTAATTAAACCGATAACTAAATTACAATTTACAGCAAACAAAAGAGAAAAGCATGTAACTACAATTGAATTCACCATAGATTCGAATCTAACTGGATCTATATTAATTCAAAAACTAGCTAGGAAAAGCAAAACAAGAATCCAGAACAGAAATAAGCAAATAAAAAGAATTAAAAATTAGGATTACTGTTGAATCTAATCAGACGGCCAATCATTAATGAAAAAAATAAATGCAATAATAATTTGTGTTCTATCAAATCTAATTGAATACACAACACAAATTGCTATGAAAAAAATGCAAAATCAAAATAAAATGAAAAGAAAGTTATACTAATGGAGAAGAGAAAAGTACTGAGAAAGGTATCGAGGTTTACAATGAATACAATGGGTATTTATAGGGAATGTAGTCTTCTATCTATGTGAATATTAGGCCTAAGAAAAATCTATAAAAATATTTTCTTTCCAAAAACAAGGGATATGATTGGATGTTGATTTGATGATGATCCTATCAACTCATCTCTACATGGCATGTGAGTTTGAATGATTTCGTTTGATTTCCTTGAGAAGAATATGTCCAACTCCTAAAATCTTTATTACTATATATACTATATATAACATACATATGAATACATACATATATATATATATATATATATATAATATCATTTGTCTATATATTCTTTATAGCATAGGAGACTGAGTGTATATACCCATATTCCTTCCTTCAGCAGAAAAAAAGACTTGATAAGGATCGAACTCAGGATACCCTATCCAAATTTATAAGCATTTACTAGTGAGCTACAACATCTTTTGGAATTGAGATAGTGTTGACATGGGAAAGTAACTTTTCTTAGCAGTTGGTCTTTAATTGAAATGAATTGAACATTTATTGAACAACCTGTGAAAACACACAAAAATACCCTCAGTAATATTTATTTATATACAATAAAGATAAGATATGAATGTAAAGATAAATACTTTTACTTTTCAATCACTAGCCTATGTCCACTTTGAAGTTTTAACACTTTATTAATGAACTTTATAGGTTTACATCCCCAGATTGGTATTGCTCACGGGGGGTACAAAGCAGGATTGGTATTACTCCAGGAGGTACTAATGAAGATCCAAGTGCCAAAAGTTCCAAAACCAAGGAGAAGAACCCTTATTCTCGCCCAAGAATGGGGTATTTAGAGGATCTAGAGGGAAGCAGATAGATGAGTGGGAATCACGGCCCGAGAGAACTCAGGTCCCACGTATACTAGGACTGGTACCGATCCCTCATGACGTAGTCATGCTTTGGGGATTTTGATCACTCTATCTTTTGGTGGAATTTGGTTGTAATTTGATAAAAGGATCAGAAATTACGAACACTTGAAGTTGGAAAAAGTTGTTGGGCTATTGAGCCATACCGGTCTCTAATGATTGCTGAATTACATCGATCTCGGAAGTGTTGGGATAGTTTTGGTGAAGTTCGGGGATTCATACCTATCCCGGAGTGAGAGTCATATTGATCCCGAAACACTTGGTCATATTTTGAGCTGTTTGGAATTTGGGGATTCATACCGATCCGAAGTGGGATTTATATCGATCCCCAAATACTTAACCATTCATGAGCTATTTTTGATGAACTGAGATGTTTGTACTTGTAGGACTCCATCTGGAATTGATCTCTTGGTGTTTGAGTGGGACTTCTAAGTTATTTAGCCCTGCAATGGTTGGTTTGTAGCAACCCGGATGGCTTCCAGTAGCCGGGCCAAATCGTTGGGTAACAATGTAGTATCTTGGTATAATACTCTATTACTTTGAAGTAACAAAATTTCGAACACAGACATGAGACTTCTTTTATATTTTTTATTACAAAATGCCTCTTCATAAATGCCATCTCTATGATGCAACAGAATCATTGCTTTATGTTTGCCTCTCATGTACTTTTGACTCTGATCTTTCATAAAATCCATCTTTTGTTACTCTGTAAGTAAACAAGATTACATTATCTTTTATATGATAGTATTATTAATTTAAATAACATTACTAATTTTATTATTACTTCAAATAACATTAATAATTTAGTTAATAATTAAAATAAGATTATTACTTTGATTATTAATTTAAGTGAAATTTTTAGACTTATTATTAATTTAAATAATAATAATAATTTATTATCAATTTTATTATTAATTTACATAACATTATTATTTTATGAATAATTTAAGTGCATTATTAAATTTGTTGTTAATTTAAATAAAAGTTTCATCTTTATTATTAATTAAAAGAACCTTATTTAATATAATATTAGTTAAAATAACATTATTAATTTTATTATTAGTTAAAATAACATCATTAATTTTATTATTGCTTTAAATAACATCATTCACTTTAATATTATGTACATTCAATAATTTCACTAATATTTTCAATAAAATTATTAAATTTAATAGCATTATAAATTTAGTATAGGAATTTCTGCATACTTTTTAAATGGCTGGCTAATCCATTTCCCATTACAAATGCAATTTAATTTATATTTTGTAACTTATTTCATATCGAAAGATCAAAATTTCTCCAGCATCTCTCCTTATTCCTCGTAGCACTCACAAAAGAGCATATATTGGGAATAAGAAGAAAGTGCCATCAAAATTATAGTTCGATTTGAAAGTCTGATTTACAAAACATACGATAATTACAACCTGTCCACAACTTGGATATATTTGGCAAATAACATAACAGATAAATATTGATTTCTATTTTATTTGGAAAGCAAATATCTATATAATGAACATGTCAAATATCGGCAAGCTAAACATATATGGCAATTCACTAACACCATTATAGCAATGACAACAATGTATTATCAAATAATTCAAAAGCAATGCCAACGGTGTCCCAAATCATAAACCAATCATCATACCAACAACCTACGTAACCGACCATATACCAAGCAATATAAACCAACTGTATGTATTATTCAAAGCTAGTCAAATCATAAAATTACATTGAAAATGAATGAGAGTACTAAATCAAACCGTGGAGATGTCGCTTGGCTTGGGATGATTTGCGGTGCTGGAGAAGCGACGACTTGGAGCGGTAACTTAGTGACAACTTGTGGCAAAAAATAGGCGTTGGGGGAGGAGGAGGGCTTGGCTTGCGAAGATATATGAGGTCAAGGAAGGAGGAAGGCTTGAGCTTGAACTTGGCGATTTGCGACTTGGATTTGTGGTTTGGGCAGCAATCGTGGCAGGAGAAGGGTTTCCGCAACAATCGACGTGGAGGCAGAGGGTGGTGTCATGTTTTGACTTTTTATTTTGGTAATGGGAAAAGTTGCAAAGAAGGGGGCATCGGCTAGGTAGAATGGTTCAGACCGACTCCACTACAAAAAAACTTACATGTAGAGACTGATATTTAAAAACTGAAAATTTCCAGTCTTTAGTTAATGACTGATCAATGACCAAAAAATTCAGTTTTTAATTTTAAAATTTTAAAACTGAAATTCAGTTACTAATCAGTTTCTAACATTTCAAATAGACTAGTTACTGAATTTTAGTTTGTAATTCGGTATTAAAGTACCCTTCGGATAAGTAAATGTTTGACAAAGGAGATCCTTTATTCATTCTAAATCTACGGCTATTGTTGTTAATACATCCCACCTAATTTAAAGGTGGTTAAAATTATTTTTAATTATTCTCGATTCAAACAATTAATCATTTATTGTACCCACAACTGGATGTTACCCACTATCTCACGCAACTTCATGGTTTTGCACGATGGTTTCCCCAATTAAGTCGTGCTCACTCCCCATCAATTTAAAGGTGCCAACTTCATTTCTTCTTCCCCATCCCACATTAATTTCTCTCTTCGCAGCATCCGAAACTGTCAGAACCATAGCAACCAAGGCTCTCCTTTTACTGTCAGTCCCTTCGCTACCATCAACTGTTGGAAATTTGTGTGAATTATTAAAATATTTGAATAAGTGTATGAGTGGCTCCTTAATGTGAATAGTCCCATATCATGGGATTATATGAAAGAAGCAAGTATTTATACTTGTTTCTAAGAAGCTTTGATGGGGCCTTGGGGCTCCCAATACATGCTTTGTTGTGAGGAGGGAGCCCATGCATCATGACCACCAAACACGCGCGCGCGACCGACCGACCGACTCGACTCGACCTGACCCGGCCCGGCTCGGCTCGGTTCGGTTCGGTATTGGGCTTGGGCTTTGGGCCTTGGCTATGTGGTGTAGACACTTATATTTTTGATCCAGAAAACACTTCATTTTTCGAACCTGTTTTTTTTTAAATCCGGATATTTCTGAACCGACTTTAATATGAAGCGGTAAAAATTTTGACCAAGTATTTCGCAGATCTTATTTTCCTCCACTGACCAGTATTTTCGAATAACCTAATCCTCGTCTATATATTATCATCAGATCAGACGAGATCTATATAGAAAAAATTCTGCTTTTCTCTTTCTAAGCCATTAAAAACATTCTTAAGAAATTTTCGAGCAGTTAAAAAAATCTGAAAGTGCAAATCTGCACTAATTTGTTTATGCAAAGCAAATCAGTTATTAATCGGAGAGGCTGTTTTATCCTAGAGGCGGCGGCGAAAGTACGAACTGGTTTTGCACCACCGACCAGATCGCCGAATCGTCTTCAAGAAAGCGACAGAGTACGTGACTCATCCATTTGTTTCCCAACAAATTGAAGACGAATAGAAACAATGGCTTCGACAACAACCATAGATGATGCTGCTCCTTCCTCTGCATTCCAGATCCCATTGGTGACTGCTGCCCCGTTTCGTTTCGAGGGTCTGCACTTCAAACGATGGCGTCAGAAAATGGAGTTCTACTTGACGATGAGGAAGGTGGCTGCTGCTCTAACCACCGACAAACCGCAGCTGCCAGACAAGCCTGACGGAGCTGATGAAGCGCAGATGACATCCTGGACTGAACAATCAAAGCAGTTGCAGAGCTGGACTGAACAGGATTATCTGTGCAAGAATTTTATTCTGAATGGATTGAGCGATGATCTATATGATTACTACAACTCAGAAGACAAGACAGCCAAGAAGATCTGGGAAGCGCTGCAGAAGAAATACGATACAGAGGAGGCAGGGGCAAAGAAGTATGCTGTGAGCCGCTATCTGAAGTACCAGATGACAGACGATAGGTCAGTAGAGATGCAGTCTCATGAGCTGCAGAGAATAGCTCATGAGATCATCTCCGAAGGTATGGTTTTAGATGAACAGTTTCAAATTGCTGTTATTATTGACAAACTGCCCCCAGGTTGGAAAGATTTTAAAAATTTCTTACGGCATAAGACTAAGGAATTTTCCTTAGAGAGTTTGATCACTCGCCTTCGCATTGAGGAGGCAGCACGCAAACAGGACCAGAAAGAGGAAGTGTTGTTTGTTTCAAACAACAACACTAAAAAGACCAAACCCGCAGTTCTGAAACCAAATCAGAAGTCTTTCAAGAATCAGAACAGACGCAACAAACAGAATGGGAATCCGCAAGGAAACCCAAAAGGACAGCAAAAACCAGCCCAAAAGAATGACTCTGGACAGTTGTTTCTATGTTACAACTGTGGAAAACCAGGTCATATGGCACGAAAGTGTCGGAACAAGCCTAGCTCTGTACCACAGGCTAACTTGACTGAGGAGGAGCCTCTTATGGCTATGATTATAGAGATTCACCTTGTTGGTGGATCAGAGGGTTGGTGGGTAGACACTGGTGCTTCTCGTCATGTCTGCTATGATCGTGCTATGTTCTCCACATACACAGCTGCTGAAGATCAGAAAGTATTGCTGGGAGATTCTCACACCACTAAAGTTGCAGGGGTTGGAAACGTGGAGATCAAGTTTACCTCTGAAAAGACTGTGATCCTCAAAGATGTTTTGCATACTCCAGAGATGAGGAAGAATCTGGTTTCTGGCTATCTCCTTAATAAGGCAGGGTTTACTCAATTTATTGGGGCTGACTTGTATACTATAGTGTATAAGGGAAACTTTGTAGGAAAGGGTTATGCTTGTGAGGGAATGTTCAAATTAAATGTTGAATCTAATAAAGTGAATAATTCTGCTTATATGTTGTGTGATTTTAATATTTGGCATTCTAGATTATGTCATGTTAATAAACGAATAATTCATAACATGAGCACTCTAGATATGATACCTAAGATAGCAGAATCTGAATCTGATAAATGTGAATTCTGTACACAAGCAAAAATCACAAAGAAACCTCACAAGTCTGTTGATAGAGAAACTGAACCCTTAGACTTGATTCATTCTGATATATGTGAACTTGATGGTACTTTGACTAGACATGGACATCGCTATTTTATCACTTTTATCGATGATTGCTCTGATTTCACATATGTATATCTTATAAAAAATAAAAGTGATGCTTTAGAAATGTTTAAAACATTCAAAACTGAAATTGAGAATCAAGTAAATAGAAAAATTAAGAGACTTCGTAGTGATAGAGGAACAAAATATGAATCTAATTCAATTCTGGACTTCTATAAATTACACGGTATTGTACATGAGAGAACTGCACCCTATTCACCTGAAATGAACGGTAAAGCTGAAAGAAAAAATAGGACTTTTACCGAATTAATAGTGGCCATCCTACTAAATTCTGGTGCAGCAAAACATTGGTGGGGGAATATTTTATTAACTGTATGCTATGTTCTGAATAGAATCCCCAAATCTAAGAATAAAATTTCACCTTATGAAATTTTAAAGAATCATAAACCCAATGTCTCGTACTTTAGAACTTGGGGTTGTTTAGCATATGTTCGCATTCCAGACCCTAAGAGAATAAAATTGGCAAGTAGAGCATATGAATGTGCATTTATAGGCTATGCTATTAATAACAAAGCATACAAATTTTATGATCTAAACGCACATAATATAATTGAATCAAATGATGCCGATTTTTATGAAACTAAATTTCCTTTTAAATTAAGGAATAGTGGGGGCACATCAAGTACGCCTATTAGAACAGAACTTGATAAAAGTTTTGAAGTTGAACCTAGAAGAAGTAAAAGAGCAAGAACCGTAAAAGATTTTGGTTCGGATTTTAGCGCTTTTTCTATAGAGGAGGATCCCTTAAACCTCCAAGAGGCCTTATCTTCAATAGATGTCGATTTCTGGCGAGAGACTATGAATGATGAGATGGATTCTCTTGAATCCAATAAGACTTGGCATTTGATAGATTTACCCCCTGGTTGTAAATCTATAGGCTGTAAATGGGTACTTAAAAAGAAACTAAAACCTGATGGTACTATAGATAAATACAAAGCAGGACTAGTAGCTAAAGGTTTTAGACAAAAAGAAAATATAGACTTCTTCGATACTTTTTCACCTGTAACTAGAATAACATCCATTCGGGTATTAATCTCACTTGCTTCCATTCATAATTTACTAATACACCAAATGGATGTTAAAACTGCTTTTTTGAACGGTGAATTAGACGAAGAAATTTATATGGACCAGCCTGAAGGATTTGTAGTACATGGTCAAGAACATAAAGTATGCAAATTGGATAAATCATTATATGGTTTAAAACAAGCACCTAAGCAATGGCATGAAAAATTTGATAACTTAATCATTTCAAATGGTTTTAAAGTTAATGAAAGTGACAAATGCATTTATTACAAATATGATAATGACATTTGCACTATTATATGCCTTTATGTAGATGACCAACTCATCTTTGGTTCAAACATTCATGCCATAAATTCAGTCAAATCCTTATTAAGTGCCAATTTTGATATGAAAGATCTAGGTGAGGCGAGTGTAATCCTTGGTATTAAAATTACTAGGTCAGAAAAGGGAATTTCTTTGGATCAGTCTCATTACATTGAGAAGATACTAAAGAAATATAATTACTTTGACTATAAACTTGCATGTACACCATATGATCCAAGTGTAAAGTTATTTAAGAACACTGGTGAAGGTGTAAGACAGTCTGATTATGCGAGCATCATTGGCAGCCTTCGGTATTGTAACATCCCAGATTTTTTAACGTTGTTTACGAATATTTAAATTTGTTTACGAATATTTAAATTTGTTTAAATATTGATTTGGCAATATTAGCAGATTTTATATCGAATTTACTTTATAAAATCGAGTTCAAATATATATATATATATATATTTATAATATAATAAAAACGAGCTCGAAAACGACGCGGCAGTCCGTAATTTTCGATCTGAACTTTAATTGAATATACCGAATTCATTTGAAGTCGGAATTCTGTGAAACAAGAAACGTTTGAATCAATTTGATTATATTTTTCTAATGATAGAGAAAAATCGTGATTTCGTCGTGTAGATGGTAAGATATGCCCAAATAAAAAATTTCCAGTAGTCGCTATAGAATCGTTCGTCGACCATAACGGTTTATTTGATATAACTGCATATTGGATTCGAATTTAGACAATATTCTTTTGAGACGTAGTGTTAATTTAATTTTTAGAATTTTACTATAATTTTTAATAAATTAAATATGCAGCTTTTTATTTGAAGTATTTTGCACCCTATATCAGTATTTCGGGGTTTCAAAATATAAGTTAATCTACCGATATTATTATATTTCTGGGACAGTGACACCTCGCTAGACACGACTTTATTTTTATTTCTGTCCATAGGGGTCTGTATGTAAACAAAGTATTATATGGCGGGGTACGCTAAACTTCTACCTAAACAATAAACAAATAAAAAAATTATATAGAACGTACAAGCCGATGTTTAAATGATTTTTCAACTCCTACCGCTATAAGATTTCCCTAGCCTACACTATATTTCTTTTTCCACTAACCTATACAGCTAGTATAAACGCATGCCTACCCAGAAATAAAACTATTTGTTATAGCAAGGACAATATGTAATCAGAATTTAAGGGACCGCACATGCTACGCCTATTTTCTACCTTCTGCAAAAGCCTCCCCTATGCATGAAATGTGTTTATCAAATTAATGCTTTCACATGCTAAAGCTGAACCACGCAGCATACGAAACGCCAGGGTAAGTACATAAACATATATTTAAGTAACATGTCTCATTGATGTACACCCAGTTATCCTGACTGTGAACAAGCCTCCTTTATGTGATTTCTTTTCAGTATCTTCAAACCGTGCCGACCAAGTCTTTAGTTTTCCCATCTACAACAGCTACCCAAACATAAAATAGAGCGGACCTATAAAATTATATATAATATATATTATTTTACGTGGCCATCACGTTTTGATCTTCTATATATAGGGCCTTTCCGTTTCAGCAAACCCATATTCTTCAAAACTAAAACCCGAAATTTCTCTGGCGCAAATGTAAACCGAACCCATCAAAGGAATATTATCTCCTCATTCATTTGTTGAGAGAGAGTCGTCTACGTGCAGAACGAAGGTGGTGGGCCTTCCGACGCAGCTGATGGAGACGAGGGACGGAGGGAGGTTGGCGGAGCTGAGTGGCGTGGCTGGGGGCTCGCGGTGCAGTATGTTTTCTGGCGGTGGGCCGTGTCGAGCGTGAGGGTGCTCATGGCTGTCAGTATAGGGGAATCGGGTTCGAACTATATGAACTGGAAGGAAGAAGTAACGTGATGGGTAGAAGGTGTGTTCAGTATGGATGTTTGGGTTTGGGAAGAACAGAAGGTGCGAAAGTGTTAATAATGGGAAAAAAAAAGAAGGAAAAAAAAAAAGAAGAATTGTTGAACGTGAAAGGAAGGTGGACGGTGCAGGCTCATGTGGATGATCGGTTGTGTTGGGTGCGGTATGTTTTCATGTGGGCTCCTGTTGGATGGTGGGCTTCCTGCCTTGTTCAAAAAAAAAAAAAAAAAAGGTATTAAATATAAAATGATATGAAGCATCTGGACCGAGGCATGAGTGGGAAGGGCCATAGGTTTAGATCATGGGAAGATAGACCCAAGTTGAAGCACGTGTAAGGGCTGGACACAGCTGGGAGTCTCAATTAAACTGAGCATCGGTTAATTCAGTTGAAACCAAAACATTGGACGACGAAAGAAATCAAGGTGAGTAAAACTCACTCAGTTACCCCATTTGTATTTTATATAAATAGGGTTTTATTATTTGGTTGCCATGTTTGCTAATTATTGGCTGATTTGATGATTGTCTGGATGTTGTTAAGTATTGGTATATTGATTATTTAAATTAAACGGTTGTTTAATTTAAAATGAAATGAAATCGTTATTTTTAACGATTATTTCCAACGAAGGTAACTTACCTTGTTGGTTACGTTTATAATAATATAAACGTATTTGGATGCTTGAATGGTTGTTATTGGTTGACCACTATCAGTTAAATTGATTATTTATTTGCACATGATCATTATATGAACTGTTTAACCGACATGATCGAAATATTGACTTGGTGGTTGTTTGTTGAATCTAAATTCAACATATGTTTGATTATTAACCAATGAGCGATATTGGTTGAGAAATTTATAGCAGATGGCCAAGATACAAGCTGTGTTTATAAAGATCAATGTACCGTCAAGTGAATCGGTAGAAAAATGAAGTTATGAAATTTATTTTATAACTAAATAGAGATTTTAAATAAATTATTTTAAATGAAGTTTATTTAAGTGAGTTAGAAATGAAAAAATATTTGAGTTTTAAAGGGGATTTATGAAGGAGTTCATATCTAAACCAAATTCGGCAAACTAAGTTATAAAGGGATTGTATGCGAATACGATAAGCTAGAAATGAATGTTACTTAATATTTGAATTAAGTAAAGGGAGTTTAGATGAAAATGGTTTGATATTAAACCAGAACTGTATAAACGAGCTTCATAAAAAGAGATGTTAATTTATAACATCAATTTTAAATTAACGTTACTGAAAATGGCATTTTAGCGAAATGGATGAAAAGTGAAATAAGATTGCCCAGAGCGAAACATTAAAAGGGTTGGAAAAAGGATTTTTCTAATTGGTTTTGGAAATAGATTCAGAAATGGGATTTGTAGTAAGGATCGGAAGAATAAATTAAATAGGTAAAGGAGTAAAGATTTTAAAGTTCATGTTCTAGAAATCATTTATTAAAATCAATAAATGAAGTAATAGTAAGGAGATTTCAAAAATAAGAAAGTTTTAACTAAAATAGTAAAATGAGGTTTGTTGGCATCAGAATGAATATGGGTTTTGAATTACAATTCATATTTATCTTAAGATAAGAATGATGTTGATCAAGGTCTGAGAGGTAATTAAAATACCCCAACTTAAACGACTTCAGGATTATCGAAAGATAATATTAGTTGTAATGGTGAAGATATAAGAAGTAATTCATTTTGAGAAATAATATTGTAATGTTATTTGATGAGTTGGAAATATATATGACGGGATTCCCAACTGGAAGAAATATAAAAAGGGGGCTTGAAAATATGAAATGGCATGTCCAAAATAAAGAAATAAAAGGAATTGGTGAAGATATAACGATACTTTCAAAAGTAAGAAAAGAGACTTAGAATAAGTTTATTCTAAAGGATAAGTGATGGGGATTGGGTTCAAATAATGAGACCAAAAGGGAATTTCGAAATGATCATTTTAAGAATGATAAGTGGAATCGGTTCTCCAATTATACGTAATAACTGATGTTATAGAAAATGTTTTAAAATGGTATTTCACGGGAAATGTGATATCGGTCTTAAGATATTTTTCTCGGTATCAGCATAAAATGATTTGAGAATATTATATCATTTTTAATGGCCAAGTGACGCTGTGTTCTGAACCAATGGATCTGTTTTACTTTTATGTTTGTTTATTTTGATAGTTAAATAACCGACTATCAAAATCTGGCCCAACGTTATTGGTACGGAAAGACCGGGATCGAAATTATATTCGAAAATCATTCCAACCAATAAAAACGAATACGTTGAAGATGCTGATCGAGATAGAGCGATTGAAGACCATAGATCTTCATGAAACGGAAGAATTACTTACAATCTCTGGCTGATCCTTAGAGATATACTGTGATTCTGTCGTGGCTGAAATCTACGGGTTGCAAGGACTGCTCGCTACTGATCTATAGGGTGATTCCTAGGATGCAGTAGGAGGGTGCCTTCGGTTCATCCTGTTCCTGGATGACGTGTATGGATGGATGTCTGACAGAGTATTTCCAGAAAGGTCACGTATATTGATATCTTCAACCGTACCAAGAGTGGAAGCGGAGAAGGAAACTTCTTTTAGCTGACACATAAAGTATTGTTGTGGACGTCAATTAGTGATTTCGATGGATCTGACAATGTGGCATTCGAAGTGAATGTGATGTGCTGATTATAAAGGTAAAGCGTGGCCTCAAGCCTCATCAACCGGGAAATGACAAAAATCGGGCAGGCAGCATGGCTATGTGGGTCGCTCCCATTAGGGTGTATAATCACCTATCTAGAGAAATTCCTTTTGTTCTTTAATCTATCGATTCTGCCCATTCGGGAACGGTGGTTTGAGTCCAACCGTTGGTGATATACATTCGATACACTCAAGCGAAATGAGTGGTCGGTCATGTGAGGGCCGGGTTGCAAGACGTTCTTGTTGAACCCAGGTGTATTCGCCTCTAGAGATACATCATCGGAAGGTGGTCCCATACCTTGTCAAGGTCGGAATCCAATCTCCAATAAGCGCCCGAGGTTTTGAATGTATACTATATATGTGGAGCGTGAGATGCAAGCGTTCCACTAGATTGATATTTATTTGTATGTAGACACTATTATAATATCAGAAAAGATATTGATTTCAAAACTGTTTTGGGTTATCGTAAGGTAAAAACCGTCCGTGTTTATGTGTGGATTTGGTCTTACGATTATCCTTTTCTTTCGAAAGGATTTTAACTTTAAAATCAAGTTGGATGATCCCCTTAATACTGTGCGAGTTTTACTCACTCTGGTTCACCAGACTGACCCGGTGTTTTACAAATGCTCGGGTTAGACCGGGGTGTACAGGTTCAGGTTACCAGATGATTTGAAGTCCATAGACGAGCTGAAGGTGTTCAGACGTATGCTATTACCTGGTATTATTCCGCTGTGTGATGTATATAAGGACAGATTATTATAACTGTCTCAGTATATTGATGTACTCTGATGATTGTAAGTTTTTATTTCAAAGCTCTCTATAAAGTTTATTTAAATATTATATTTTGTTCCACTGCGATGTGAGACTCTGTGTTGTGTTGGTTCTTCTTATTCTTCTATTCTAATATTTCTTTCTTTCTTATATCACCCTCTCAATTCTTTCTTATAGCTTTCTGGGGTTTTCGGTACTTGAATTCTGGACGAGAGATGTGTAAATGTCAGGATTCGAGTGTCGAAATCCCCGGGTCGCTACAGTTGGTATCAGAGCTATTGGTTGAGTAGTAACCTTGGCTCTGTGGCGTGACTCAGTATAGATGGGGTTAGTAACACCCTAGAATGAGTTGAGTATATATGAGAGCACGTACTTATAATTGATTTTAAAATTATTTTCAAACTATTTTGAAAAAGGGGTAAATGAAATAATTTTGCCCAAATTATATTTTTATATAGAAAAAGGAAATAATTTTCTATAGTATGGTAATATTGGTTGTTTTGCTTGACTTGTTTGGAATTCGAATTGAAATTGAATTAACTGGAAGACTATACTTAATTGGATATAAAAATGGAACTTAAGCTGGTTAAGTGGAATCGAATTAAATAATTGGGACTTGGAAATTAAATGAATAATAGTGAAAATTTATAGATTTATATTGACGTACGGTAAACCAAAGTTGAGGCAACCCAGTGGATACACATGTTGAATATAATTCAAATGAGTTGGTCGTCTATTATTTGAATGTTGAGTTGGTTAAATAAAGTTCATCAAACGGATCAGTGAAGAAATTGAATGGAATATTGTTGGATTACTATTTGCATTATAAATGAGTTAAGTGCAGATATTAGCAGATTATGGGAATTGGCTTTGTTGTATAGTTTGAAAGTACAGACCGGAAGAAGAAAGAGCGGTTAGTTGATTTGCTGCGAAATTGGAATTGAGTTGCCCGACAAAAAGGTAAGCCTTAAAATATTATTGGTTGGTGATTGATTTATACCCCTGAGTTGGGTAGCTATTTGGCTTTTGGTTTTCTTTTGGGGAAGTTGAGCCCAGAGTGGCATTTGTAGTTGTTGTGATCAAGCCGTGCAGTAGAGGTGCGGGCAAATTTATTAAGAACATTTAAAAAGTTTGAATTTGTTTTGGTAATAATTATTTTAAATAACAGTGTTCGGAACATTCTTCCTACCTTGCAATTTCGGGGACGAAATTATTTAAAGGGGGGAAGAATGTAACATCCCAGATTTTTTAACGTTGTTTACGAATATTTAAATTTGTTTACGAATATTTAAATTTGTTTAAATATTGATTTGGCAATATTAGCAGATTTTATATCGAATTTACTTTATAAAATCGAGTTCAAATATATATATATATATATATTTATAATATAATAAAAACGAGCTCGA
This sequence comes from Allium sativum, assembly GCA_030737875.1. Taxonomy (NCBI): domain Eukaryota; kingdom Viridiplantae; phylum Streptophyta; class Magnoliopsida; order Asparagales; family Amaryllidaceae; genus Allium; species Allium sativum. The sequence goes on from CM060909.1 coordinate 957,675,625, forward strand.
AAACGACGCGGCAGTCCGTAATTTTCGATCTGAACTTTAATTGAATATACCGAATTCATTTGAAGTCGGAATTCTGTGAAACAAGAAACGTTTGAATCAATTTGATTATATTTTTCTAATGATAGAGAAAAATCGTGATTTCGTCGTGTAGATGGTAAGATATGCCCAAATAAAAAATTTCCAGTAGTCGCTATAGAATCGTTCGTCGACCATAACGGTTTATTTGATATAACTGCATATTGGATTCGAATTTAGACAATATTCTTTTGAGACGTAGTGTTAATTTAATTTTTAGAATTTTACTATAATTTTTAATAAATTAAATATGCAGCTTTTTATTTGAAGTATTTTGCACCCTATATCAGTATTTCGGGGTTTCAAAATATAAGTTAATCTACCGATATTATTATATTTCTGGGACAGTGACACCTCGCTAGACACGACTTTATTTTTATTTCTGTCCATAGGGGTCTGTATGTAAACAAAGTATTATATGGCGGGGTACGCTAAACTTCTACCTAAACAATAAACAAATAAAAAAATTATATAGAACGTACAAGCCGATGTTTAAATGATTTTTCAACTCCTACCGCTATAAGATTTCCCTAGCCTACACTATATTTCTTTTTCCACTAACCTATACAGCTAGTATAAACGCATGCCTACCCAGAAATAAAACTATTTGTTATAGCAAGGACAATATGTAATCAGAATTTAAGGGACCGCACATGCTACGCCTATTTTCTACCTTCTGCAAAAGCCTCCCCTATGCATGAAATGTGTTTATCAAATTAATGCTTTCACATGCTAAAGCTGAACCACGCAGCATACGAAACGCCAGGGTAAGTACATAAACATATATTTAAGTAACATGTCTCATTGATGTACACCCAGTTATCCTGACTGTGAACAAGCCTCCTTTATGTGATTTCTTTTCAGTATCTTCAAACCGTGCCGACCAAGTCTTCAGTTTTCCCATCTACAACAGCTACCCAAACATAAAATAGAGCGGACCTATAAAATTATATATAATATATATTATTTTACGTGGCCATCACGTTTTGATCTTCTATATATAGGGCCTTTCCGTTTCAGCAAACCCATATTCTTCAAAACTAAAACCCGAAATTTCTCTGGCGCAAATGTAAACCGAACCCATCAAAGGAATATTATCTCCTCATTCATTTGTTGAGAGAGAGTCGTCTACGTGCAGAACGAAGGTGGTGGGCCTTCCGACGCAGCTGATGGAGACGAGGGACGGAGGGAGGTTGGCGGAGCTGAGTGGCGTGGCTGGGGGCTCGCGGTGCAGTATGTTTTCTGGAGGTGGGCCGTGTCGAGCGTGAGGGTGCTCATGGCTGTCAGTATAGGGGAATCGGGTTCGAACTATATGAACTGGAAGGAAGAAGTAACGTGATGGGTAGAAGGTGTGTTCAGTATGGATGTTTGGGTTTGGGAAGAACAGAATGTGCGAAAGTGTTAATAATGGGAAAAAAATAAGAAGGAAAAAAAAAAAGAAGAATTGTTGAACGTGAAAGGAAGGTGGACGGTGCAGGCTCATGTGGATGATCGGTTGTGTTGGGTGCGGTATGTTTTCATGTGGGCTCCTGTTGGATGGTGGGCTTCCTGCCTTGTTCTAAAAAAAAAAAAAAAAAAAGGTATTAAATATAAAATGATATGAAGCATCTGGACGGAGGCATGAGTGGGAAGGGCCATATGTTTAGATCATGGGAAGATAGACCCAAGTTGAAGCACGTGTAAGGGCTGGACACAGCTGGGAGTCTCAATTAAACTGAGCATCGGTTAATTCAGTTGAAACCAAAACATTGGACGACGAAAGAAATCAAGGTGAGTAAAACTCACTCAGTTACCCCATTTATATTTTATATAAATAGGGTTTTATTATTTGGTTGCCATGTTTGCTAATTATTGGCTGATTTGATGATTGTCTGGATGTTGTTAAGTATTGGTATATTGATTATTTAAATTAAACGGTTGTTTAATTTAAAATGAAATGAAATCGTTATTTTTAACGATTATTTCCAACGAAGGTAACTTACCTTGTTGGTTACGTTTATAATAATATAAACGTATTTGGATGCTTGAATGGTTGTTATTGGTTGACCACTATCAGTTAAATTGATTATTTATTTGCACATGATCATTATATGAACTGTTTAACCGACATGATCGAAATATTGACTTGGTGGTTGTTTGTTGAATATAAATTCAACATATGTTTGATTATTAACCAATGAGCGATATTGGTTGAGAAATTTATAGCAGATGGCCAAGATACAAGCTGTGTTTATAAAGATCAATGTACCGTCAAGTGAATCGGTAGAAAAATGAAGTTATGAAATTTATTTTATAACTAAATAGAGATTTTAAATAAATTATTTTAAATGAAGTTTATTTAAGTGAGTTAGAAATGAAAAAATATTTGAGTTTTAAAGGGGATTTATGAAGGAGTTCATATCTAAACCAAATTCGGCAAACTAAGTTATAAAGGGATTGTATGCGAATACGATAAGCTAGAAATGAATGTTACTTAATATTTGAATTAAGTAAAGGGAGTTGAGATGAAAATGGTTTGATATTAAACCAGAACTGTATAAACGAGCTTCATAAAAAGAGATGTTAGTTTATAACATCAATTTTAAATTAACGTTACTGAAAATGGCATTTTAGCGAAATGGATGAAAAGTGAAATAAGATTGCCCAGAGCGAAACATTAAAAGGGTTGGAAAAAGGATTTTTCTAATTGGTTTTGGAAATAGATTCAGAAATGGGATTTGTAGTAAGGATCGGAAGAATAAATTAAATAGGTAAAGGAGTAAAGATTTTAAAGTTCATGTTCTAGAAATCATTTATTAAAATCAATAAATGCAGTAATAGTAAGGAGATTTCAAAAATAAGAAAGTTTTAACTAAAATAGTAAAATGAGGTTTGTTGGCATCAGAATGAATATGGGTTTTGAATTACAATTCATATTTATCTTAAGATAAGAATGATGTTGATCAAGGTCTGAGAGGTAATTAAAATACCCCAACTTGAACGACTTCAGGATTATCGAAAGATAATATTAGTTGTAATGGTGAAGATATAAGAAGTAATTCATTATGAGAAATAATATTGTAATGTTGTTTGATGAGTTGGAAATATATATGACGGGATTCCCAACTGGAAGAAATATAAAAAGGGGGCTTGAAAATATGAAATGGCATGTCCAAAATAAAGAAATAAAAGGAATTGGTGAAGATATAACGATACTTTCAAAAGTAAGAAAAGAGACTTAGAATAAGTTTATTCTAAAGGATAAGTGATGGGGATTGGGTTCAAATAATGAGACCAAAAGGGAATTTCGAAATGATCATTTTAAGAATGATAAGTGGAATCGGTTCTCCAATTATTGGTAATAACTGATGTTATAGAAAATGTTTTAAAATGGTATTTCACGGGAAATGTGATATCGGTCTTAAGATATTTTTCTCGGTATCAGCATAAAATGATTTGAGAATATTATATCATTTTTAATGGCCAAGTGACGCTGTGTTCTGAACCAATGGATCTGTTTTACTTTTATGTTTGTTTATTTTGATAGTTAAATAACCGACTATCAAAATCTGGCCCAACGTTATTGGTACGGAAAGACCGGGATCGAAATTATATTCGAAAACCATTCCAACCAATAAAAACGAATACGTTGAAGATGCTGATCGAGATAGAGCGATTGAAGACCATAGATCTTCATGAAACGGAAGAATTACTTACAATCTCTGGCTGATCCCTAGAGATATACTGTGATTCTGTCGTGGCTGAAATCTACGGGTTGCAAGGACTGCTCGCTACTGATCTATAGGGTGATTCCTAGGATGCAGTAGGAGGGTGCCTTCGGTTCATCCTGTTCCTGGATGACGTGTATGGATGGATGTCTGACAGAGTATTTCCAGAAAGGTCACGTACATTGATTTCTTCAACCGTACCAAGAGTGGAAGCGGAGAAGGAAACTTCTTTTAGCTGACACATAAAGTATTGTTGTGGACGTCAATTAGTGATTTCGATGGATCTGACAATGTGGCATTCGAAGTGAATGTGATGTGCTGATTATAAAGGTAAAGCGTGGCCTCAAGCCTCATCAACCGGGAAATGACAAAAATCGGGCAGGCAGCATGGCTATGTGGGTCGCTCCCATTAGGGTGTATAATCACCTATCTAGAGAAATTCCTTTTGTTCTTTAATCTATCGATTCTGCCCATTCGGGAACGGTGGTTTGAGTCCAACCGTTGGTGATATACATTCGATACACTCAAGCGAAATGAGTGGTCGGTCATGTGAGGGCCGGGTTGCAAGACGTTCTTGTTGAACCCAGGTGTATTCGCCTCTAGAGATACATCATCGGAAGGTGGTCCCATACCTTGTCAAGGTCGGAATCCAATCTCCAATAAGCGCCCGAGGTTTTGAATGTATACTATATATGTGGAGCGTGAGATGCAAGCGTTCCACTAGATTGATATTTATTTGTATGTAGACACTATTATAATATCAGAAAAGATATTGATTTCAAAACTGTTTTGGGTTATCGTAAGGTAAAAACCGTCTGTGTTTATGTGTGGATTTGGTCTTACGATTATCCTTTTCTTTCGAAAGGATTTTAACTTTAAAATCAAGTTGGATGATCCCCTTAATACTGTGCGAGTTTTACTCACTCTGGTTCACCAGACTGACCCGGTGTTTTGCAAATGCTCGGGTTAGACCGGGGTGTACAAGTTCAGGTTACCAGATGATTTGAAGTCCATAGACGAGCTGAAGGTGTTCAGACGTATGCTATTACCTGGTATTATTCCGCTGTGTGATGTATATAAGGACAGATTATTATAACTGTCCCAGTATATTGATGTACTCTGATGATTGTAAGTTTTTATTTCAAAGCTCTCTATAAAGTTTATTTAAATATTATATTTTGTTCCACTGCGATGTGAGACTCTGTGTTGTGTTGGTTCTTCTTATTCTTCTATTCTAATATTTCTTTCTTTCTTATCTCACCCTCTCAATTCTTTCTTATAGCTTTCTGGGGTTTTCGGTACTTGAATTCTGGACGAGAGATGTGTAAATGTCAGGATTCGAGTGTCGAAATCCCCGGGTCGCTACAGGTATGCCACTGATTGTACTAGACCCGACATTGCCTATGTCGTGGGATTATTGTGCAGGTTTACCAGTAGACCTAGTATAGAGCACTGGCATGCTATTGAAAGGGTCATGAGATACCTTAAACGAACTATGAACCTTGGATTACATTATGAAAAGTTTCCAGCTGTACTTGAAGGATACTCAGATGCAGACTGGAATACTTTATCTGATGATTCTAAAGCGACCAGTGGCTATATATTTAGCATCGCTGGAGGAGCTGTTTCTTGGAAATCCAAGAAACAGACTATTTTGGCTCAGTCCACTATGGAATCTGAGATGATAGCACTAGCTACAACTAGTGAAGAAGAAGAGTATTTGAGAAATCTGCTAGCTGAGATTCCCTTATGGGAAAAACCGATACCGGCTGTGTTGATACATTGCGATAGTACCGCGGCTATTGCAAAAGTTCAGAACCGTTATTATAACGGTAAGAGACGACAAATACGTCGTAAGCATAGCACGGTTAGAGAGCTACTTTCTACAGGTACCGTTAGAGTAGATTACATACGTAGTGAAGAAAATTTGGCAGATCCTTTGACGAAAGGACTGTCAAGAGAGAAAGTCCATAATTCTTCTAAAAGAATGGGACTATTGCCCTTAGATTGTTGAGTCACACACAATGGTAACCCTACCTAAATGACTGGAGATCCCAAGAAATAGGTTCAATGGGTAAAAACAAGTTGTGTAGTGATAGAAGTTGAACATGCTATTTAATAAACTAAGAAGCATGTATTCCTGAAGTGATAGAGGATGAGTTAATAGAAACTCTTAATGAGATCTATACTCTATTTGGAGTGGAGTACCTACCTTCAGGAGTATTCTTGATAGACTCACCTATGTGAATGTGGAAATGAGGCCGTTTCCTATGAAGTTTTGGGCAAAACTTCTAGAGCGTTCACTAAATTGGGATAGACGTGCATGGCCATAAACGCACGGGCTTATTTGATTGCACTATAGAAAAGATTGTGTGTGGTTTGATGTCAGGAATAGAGTTCAAGACTACGTGTCACTCTAGTAAAAACTGAATCTTACTCACTATGCAAAGGTTCAAGTCGGATGACACCTTTGTTTATGCACAGTCTTATGTTTTTTTAGAAACTGCTCGATAATATTTTAAAATTCAAGTGGGGGATTGTTGGAAATTTGTGTGAATTATTAAAATATTTGAATAAGTGTATGAGTGGCTCCTTAATGTGAATAGTCCCACATCATGAGATTATATGAAAGATACAAGTATTTATACTTGTTTCTAAGAAGCTTTGATGGGGCCTTGGGGCTCCCAATACATGCTTTGTTGTGAGGAGGGAGCCCATGCATCATGACCACCACACACGCGCGCGCGACCGACCGACCCGGCTCGGTTCGGTTCGGTATTGGGCTTGGGTTTTGGGCCTTGGCTATGTGGTGTAGACACTTATATTTTTGGTCCAGAAAACACTGCATTTTTCGAATCTGTTTTTTTTTAAATCCGGATATTTCTAAACCGACTTTAATATGAAGCGGTAAAATTTTTGACCAAGTATTTCGCAGATCTTATTTTCCTCCACTGACCAGTATTTTCGAATAACCTAATCCTCGTCTATATATTATCATCAGATCAGACGAGATCTATATAGAAAAAATTCTGCTTTTCTCTTTCTAAGCCATTAAAAACATTCTTAAGAAATTTTCGAGCAGTTAAAAAAATCAGAAAGTGCAAATCTGCACTGGTTTGTTTGTGCAAAGCAAATCAGTTATTAATCGGAGAGGCTGTTTTATCCTAGAGGCGGCGGCGAAAGTACGAACTGGTTTTGCACCACCGGCCAGATCGCCGAATCGTCTTCAAGTCAAGAAAGCGACAGAGTACGTGACTTAGCCATTTGTTTCCCAACATCAACCATTCAACATCAATCTAAACTAAAAAAAATCCCAAAATCTACTTCAGTAATTTTCTCCCCAAACACTGTGATCTTATCACCAAATCATACCTAACTTCTTCGCCAAAACCCATCATGTTCGAAGCCACTAAAGTGAAAATCATCCGACTTTCTTAAGTCATTCCCCATGACGTGATTACGGCCACCTCTAGCCACACAAGTTGAAAGACAGAGCCCAAATCGATTTGGAGCGAAGATGCATCTCGCAAGAAAGAAGAAAAAAGGGATATTGGCGGTGAAGACTTAAGACAAGCAACAGATTTTCTAAAAGAAGTAAAAGAAAGCGGAGGCTCTCTATTGTGAGAAAGGCCACACTTCCGAAAATCATTGCTTCAGCATGCCTTCAAATTAAAGATGTTAGTTACTCTTCGGAAATTGTATAATTGCCACTGCAGTTCAGTATTGATGCTGACTTGAGATTTTTATGAAGTCCTCGGTGAAGAGATAGAAGATACCGCAACACATTCAATTGAAATAGAAAGGTTATAATGGCAGACATCCAATATTTGTTTTGGATTAGGCTATATTTGCTAGACATGCTTTGTAATAGAGAGAATTTTATACTCTAAAAACAGTGTACTCATAGGAAAAGGATAATTTTTCGATACTATGAATCCACTTGTACTTCAAGCTATTTAGTATTGTAAAAAAATGTATATCATGTTGTCGCATTATGAATTCTCTATACTCTAAAAAAAAGTACATTGTGTTTGTACATATTGGTTTGTTTAACATATTCATGCTTGTTTCCGATTTTAAGAAGCTCAAATGAAATTAATTAGCGAGTGCATCTCATCTTTGGATCGTTCGAAGTTTGAGACGGATTAAAAACCGTGTTTCGGTCTTAAGAATTTAGTCACTTAAGACTGAATTTCAGTCTTTAGTTTTTAAGACTGAACCTTCAGTCATAGAGAATTTTTAAGATTTGAGATTCAAAGACCGAAATTTCAGTTTTTTGTCGGTCTTTAAATCTTTTGTTGAGACTGAACTGTTTAGTTAAAGACAGAATTTGTCAGTCTCTAATTCAATATTTTTTTAGTGCTCCCAACAGATGTCCCGTGGCTATAGTGTTGAAATGACGTCTGTTAATTTTCTAGGTTGGTAGCAGCCAGCAAATTTTCGATGCTATGTGACGCAATCGATGCCGGAATGGTGCTAGTGAAACCAGGTAGGTAAATATTGTATTTTCTAGCAGCGTTAATCATGTTGCTGTTATATTGGATGTTGCATGTTATTATGTTAAACCAGGATCCTCACGTATCTTAATATTGTGCATGAAAATCCCAATGCAAAATACAATAAATATTTGTCTTGTCTCTTACTTTGGACTTTCTGTAGTGGTTAAGAAAAAAAGGATCAAGTTGGATGAATTAGTTACGTATGGTAGTTCAGAAATAAAGTATTCAAAAAGAGCAGTTTGTGGAATATATAGAATTTTTGCCTTCTTAATGCAAGTTACTCAAAATAAAAAAGAAAAAAAAAAGGAAAAAGAAAAATCAGCTATCTTCTTTTGAATAGCTGTGCATAATACTAATTGACGATGCTTTCTTTATGTATCAAAAAGAAAATGCAAGGTCAAGCATTCAATTCCAAAATTATGAAGCATATTTTCTCTTATGTTTATAGAGATCAGTGAGGAAAAATACACAACCTTTGAAGTTATTCATGCATCAAGCACAGAACATAGATTTCAGACAGAGCCTTGCGCATTCAATCTATGCTCCGCCTTCTCCAGATGCAACCGAGCTCTTGCATCTGCTATCTTTGCTTTGCGTTTCTCACGCGCCATCTCTTTCTCCTTTAGTGTGATTGCCACCTTCGCCTCCAGTTTTTCTTCTGATTTTGCCTTCTGTTCTCTTACCTTCTCCTTTGCCGTGCTCACCATGTCCTTCAATTTCACCTTCGCTGCCTGCATCTTTCTTCCTTTCTTCCTTCTTTTCGGTTTCTTTTTATCTTATCTTGTAAAAAAAACTGTTGTATGGCGGTGTTATATTAATATCGTGCTGTAAAATGGAAAGATTTGAGCCACTCGGTTGGCATGCGGCTGACTATAATGGAATGGTCTTCCGCACATTTTGGAAGAAGTTTTTATTCCATCTCTTCACATCTTTGGGATGTGACATTTAAATTAAAATCGCAGCTTCCCAAAGGAGAACTTAAAACCTTGGATCTCAATTCTCAAATTCAAAGATACATGGGAAGATGAAAACGTGATGTTTTATATAAATAGACACTTAGAAGTTGAAGGGTTGTATCTTGTATGCTATTAATTATGTGTTGAGATGTTGCTTTTCAAGCATATATACATACGTCTTGCTTTGGCTGTACCGATCCATTATATATTGATGTTTGAACTAATAACTTGATTCACTAGCTTTCCAAATTTTATATCAGAGCCTATATATGTAACCTGTCAAAATAGGAGCCTACCTATTTATCCAACTCATTTTATCCTATTTACAATCCTGTTGGTTCAACCCATTTATAATTTTTTATCAAATAAACCATAAAAAATGGAATGAAAACACTCTATTGATACGGTATTTTCCAAAATTACGAAAATATCCTTTATTTCGGAAAAAATAAAAAAATTATTAAAAATAAACTAAAAAAAAAGAAATAAAAAAAAATTAAAGCCAAAAGGACCAAAATTACGGAAATTCACTTCATACTAAAAAAATGATTTTTTTTTTTTAATAGTAGACTAATTCTCATACTACAACAAAACAGTCCTTTTACAACGGGCAAAAACCGTTGTAATATGCATTTCACAGCGGGCATATGCCCGTCTAAATATGACCCGTCGTAATAGCTCCTGACTATTTGACAACGGGCAATGACTGTTGTAAAATACCGTTGTAATAACTTGCTCTGTCACGTGCAATGACTCTATGACAATGGTTATTAACCCGTTGTAATAGCTAATAAATTATAGGCGGTCTTTGCCCGTTGTAATACAGTATATTACAACGTTTTTGCCCGTTGTAATAGCAAATTTAAATATAACTGTTGCGATATGCATCCATAATAATAATGAATATTTTAACATGCAATAAATACTATAATGCAACAATCAAAATCACATAATAACACATACTAAAAGACTAAAACAAGAATCATATAATTCCAACACATTTCAAAAAGTTCGATAAGTTTATACTCCAAAAGACTAGATAAGTTTACATTCCAAAAGGTTACATAAGTTACGTCAACATAGTTCTAACATAAATTACATAACTAGTTTCATAAGTACCAAAACTAGACCAAGGAAATGTAATCTTTGTGCCACGCGGCGACAGATACAACGACCTGTTGATCTTGAGTCTGCATATATTTACTAGCACGGTGTGACTGCAAAAAAATAAAAAAAGTTACCAAATGTAGACAGAATATATTATTATACACCATTCAAAACTTATTATACAACATTTAAGTTTAGACACCACCATATCCACAGTTTGCAGTTGTATTTAAGTAAAAATATTTATATTTGTAACTAACATTATATACGAACTTTTATTTCTACAATTATATGATCAAAGGAAGAATTAATTACATAATAAATAGGCTTCTATTGAAAGTCCAAACATACGCAGATGTGAGAGGTTGAGTGTGCATGCGTTTGACGACGCCTACAAGTTTCTGGTGATCGTAACTTGAAACAACAAATGCTGCTTATTTCACTAGAAATAGAGAGCGCACCTGGCTATGTTAAACACAAGTTTTATTCTTTTAGAGTGACTCGCCGATCTCCCCTTCTTTAATATAGCGAAGAAACCTCTACATCGTTAAAAGCTGGATAAACAACGGCTTTGATTTTTCGTTGATATGGGTAGAATCATTGGCAATTTCAACATTGTAACTTTAGCTAAAATTATAAGGAATATAAACTAGTATACTAATGCGTGCTTGGAACTTCCAAACATACACTATTGCTATTCAAAATGATAAAATGAATAAAAGCTAGCATGAAATAAGATAAAAACAGAAGATAAATTACATTTTGAAGAACGAAGCCAACTTGCATCGACTGCACCATACATTAAGATGATCTTGTCAGCAAAGCCCGAAGTGGAACCACAGGGAAAACTCCACACAGATGTAGCCCAGTTAATTCCAAAACATCTAGAAGTTTCTGCATGATCAGCGCAAGTATTATTCATTACAGTGCAATTTCGAATAATATGCATATTAATGTACATTTACCGCTATTTTGTCTCCACTTTGTTTTATCCTGAGCACGGATTAATTTTCATTCAACAAAGTAATATTCAAGTAACACTATTTATTTCCCAAAGAGCGGAAAAATGGGAAACCCACAACCTGCAATTTGTGATGAAAATCATTCAAGATGAAAAATATTTAAGATAAAAAATGGGTAACCTGCAGCCTACAATACAACAGTGTTCATATTAATAAACTATTTTTTTGCATGTTCATATGGATGTTAAATAGCAGATAACAATAAAAAGATGCAACTTCAAGATACATGTATTAAATAGCAGAACTAATATCAATTGTTTATGAACATTTTATAGTCATTTTACGTGCAAAATTACTAATATAATAGTTTCAAATAACAAAACCATCATCATACATTAAAACCAATATTTCCCAATGAACGACCTCATTAGTCATGTTCCTAATGTGTGTATTACAAAATTTTACCCAACTTGTATACGGATATTTCTGTAAAACAAAATAAATACAAAACATGGTAACATATGTAGAAACTACTTGAATTAAAATACAACAATTCAAAAAAAAAAATCTGCAGCATGAAAAAGTTTATTTGAAAAAAAATTCTGCAGCATGAACAAGTTTATTCAAAAAAAATCCGTAACATATGTCGTATCAACTTGAAGCCTCACTCTTATGAAAACACGAAGAATCCACTTCCTAATTCAATCACCTACCAAAGCTGTGTTCACTGTTCAGTGACTGTGGTTCCATTTCCCATCACGAATACTTCATCAAAACTTCACCACACTCCCCTAACAATTATTTGCACATACCAGCCTCAATTACACTCTTGAACTCATTAACTAAACCATCACAAAACTCGACAAAAACTGCACCATCATCTCCTACCCCTCACCCAAACAACATTGACCTTACAAGCAGACTCCTGAAATTGTATATATACTATCCTATATATTTTCTAAACTTAATGTTGTCAAACAATGGCTGAGTCGCGGACTAGGTCGCTTTCTTGAAGACGATTCGGCGATCTGGCCGGTGGTGCCAAACCAGTTCGTACTTTCGCCGCCGCCTCTAGGATAAAACAGCCTCTGAAATAATAACTGATTTGCTTTGCACAACAAATCAGTGTAGATTTGCACTTTCGAATATAAAAATACTGCTCGAAAATTTGAGAAAGAACACTTTAATGGCGGAGATAAAAACTGTGTTTTTTTTCGTCTACAACTGATGGGGATTAGGGCTGAACGAAAATACTGGGCAGTAGATAAATCTGCTAAAATACCGAGTCAATAGTTTACCGCTTCAAATAAAAGTCGGCTCAGAAATATATCTCGTATTTAAAAAATAGTTCGAAAAATGCAGTGTTTTCTGGACCAAAAATATAAGTGTCTACACCACATAGCCAAGGCCCAAGCCCAATCCCGAACCGAACCGAACCGAGCCGAGCCGGGCCGGGCTGAGTCGAGTCGGTTGGTCGGTCGCGCGCGCGTATGTGGTGGTCATGATGCATGGTCTCCCTCCACACAACAAAGCATGCATTGGGAGCCCAAGGCCCCAACATGACTTCTTAGAAACAAGTATAAATACTTGCATCTTTCTTATAATCCCATGATGTGGGACTATTCGCAAAAAGGGAGCCAGTCATACACTTATCTCAATATTTTAATAATTCACATAAAATTTCCAACAATCCCCCACTCACTACGCCATAGATGGCCTACGCCAACCCCAGAGAAATGACGCAGTAGGTGCCAAATAGTGTTACTGCAGGCAAAAAATGATCTGTGGCAACACTTTTTTGGGGTTGCCTTTTGCCGCGTTGCCATAGAGTCAAAGGCAACACATTTTCGATCCTAAGGCAACATCAGCACAGTTGTTGCCGCATGTACTAAATTTACAAAAATGTGGGACCCACTATAATCTGTGACCCGTATTTACGGAATCGCCACGAAAATCTATAGCCCGGGTCCACGGAATCCAGTTGTGGGGCCCACATGCATAAATTTATAGCAACAATTTTGCCACCCAATGGCAACACTATATCATAGCTATGGCAACATTTAACATCACATACTGCAACATTATATCATATATATGGCAACATAACATCAAACTGAAATTTACAAAGAACTTTTTATTTCAAATTAACCAGGGAACACTAGTACGTAGTCAACTACAAAATAACAAAACGTAGCCACTAAGTTCAATTTTACAAACATTTCAAAAACAAACACACAGCAAGTCCTAAATTCATGTTTACATAAAACTAAAACAGTTTCAAAATATAGCACAAGCCTTCAATGCGTTCAATGCCTCTACTGCATCGTACCTCTAGTGCCTTCATTAACAAAAGTTCTTGAAAATCCTCATCACTGCCTCCTTCACCTGCATACATAAGTTGCATTTCAGCACAAAATAAGAGGTATGCATGCCTGAATTGCATTTCAGCACAAAGTATGGTCATAGTATAACTGAGTTTCCTTTCAGCACAAACTGAGTTTCATAACTAAATTCCATTTGCATCAGTATAACATAGTATACTGATCTAAACAATGTGTATAAAAGTGTACGGATCTAAACAATGTGTGAGTTACATAACTGATCTAAACAATGTGGATACAAGTGTACTGATCTAAAACATAACTGAGTGACATAACTGATCAATGTGTATACAAGTGTATACTGATCTAAACAATGTGTATACAAGTGCATACTAATCTGCAATGTGGCAAAAATTATCACTAATCTACAATGTGGCAAAACTTAAAATTATACCTGAAAACTGCCCATGCATGCTATTTCATGTTACTTCACTGCTCTACATTGCCATAACAACACACAAAAGAACTCCAAACATGATCCAAGATATAGCTAAAGCTTTTGCAAAGAATTTTTCTCCTGTCTCGTGTTTTCCACAGTCAATGCGCATTAGGGCCAACTCTTCCTTCAAATCTGCCACCAATTCATCGGCTTTTACCCTCTTTTGCTTTTGCTTATGCAGCTTTTCTTCAATTGTCTTCTTTTCCATGAGCAATTGCAATATAGTCTTTTCTTTTTCCATCAATTTAACACTAGTATCATCCAATTCAGAATTGTTGTTGATTTCGTACACTTCGTCATGCCACATAAAATACCCGCAATCGCCAATCTGCACATACATTAAATTCTCGAGTAAAATCCGCAACCAAAAAAAAAACCTAATTTATACTTACCGGCCACATGGAGCAACCAAAAAACTTCTTCCCAGCATTCGACCCCACCTTTACAGTCCTCAACTTTGCTGGGATATTGTGGTGGCAGTTCTTTCTCGCAGCCGCTGTTGACGAATTTGAAGTTGAAATTGATGTCCGCATCATGCAATATTCAGTGATATCCGCAGTCCTGAAACATCAATTACATTCCTGAAACATCAACATAAAACAAATTTGTGACTGACGTGTACTCTTATAAGTACCAACAAAGATTGCATAAATGTGGATATAATAAATGCACTGTGTACTATATGACATCTAACAAGGCTAAATAAACAAACACTTACGATTAAGGGCCTTGGGAGCGAAAGTGCCTCTCTGAATTTGGCATTGTCCCATAGTGCCCAGTGGAACATTATCCGGCGAACTTTTGTGCTCAAAAGCATTGTCACATTCTACCTCCATTCCCCGGACAATGTTCCACCAGGCAGTATGGTGGACAACAAAATCTAACACCCAAAGAATTAAGATTTCTACTTGTGCTCACAAGGTGGAATGATAGGCACAACCCAAAGAAGTACTTTTGTGAAACAACATATTTAACGATGTAGGTTTGAGGAAAAAAAGACTTAAATGGCTAGGGAATCCCTTCATGTTAAGCCTAAAACAGATTAGCCTAAAAATTGAATGTACAGACTGACGAAGTACAACACTATGGATCATCGAAAAAAGGTATGTTAAGATCAAAAAATTCGTTTACAGTACCTTAGGGTAATGAAAGTAGATCAACAGCGAAGCAATTTCATGCAAAATCGGATCTTTATTTGGTAGCGAACAACGTAATTAGTGGTTGCCTCGTCGAATTTTGCTGCAGTGATAACTAAAATGATAGGAGAAGGAAGAAGAGGTTTTTTTTGAGAGGAAGGCGAATTTAGGGAAGAAGAAGGGCAACAAGAATTGGGATTCCCTGCGATATGAATTGGGATTTTAGTTTAGGGTTCGAACGATTTAGGGTTGAAAGTGGAAAAGTGAAAACAACGATAATTATTTTATTATTTTTTAGCGGTAAAATGAAAATTTAGGGAAAGATAGTTCGGTCAATTTTCTCAAGTGAAGACAACGCGAATTATTTTACAGCGGGAAAATGAAAATTTGGGTAAAAGATCGCTGCTGTGGTGAAGGAAATTAGATTGATGTGGATCACTAATCTGGACCGTTGGATATTGTTGACGCGGATTACTAATTTTATTCACGTGGCTACTGCAACACATGTTGATATCTATGGTAACACATTGAAACGTGCGTTGCAATAGACAAAAAACATCATAGCAATGGCAACATTGTAGCTAGCAACACCATGGGTTTTCGTTGCGATAGGTCATCTATGGCGTAGTGATTTGAATTTTTAAAATATTATCGAGCAGTTTCTAAAAAACATAAGACTGTGCATAAACAAAGGTGTCATCCGACTTGAACCTTTGCATAGTGAATAAGATTCAGTTTTTACTAGAGTGACATGTAGTCTTGAACTCTATTCCTGACATCAAGCCACACACAATCTTTTCTATAGTGCAATCAAATAAGCCCGTGCATTTATGGCAATGCACGTCTATCCCAGTTTAGTGAATGCTCTTGAAGTTTTGCCCAAAACTTCATAGGAAACGGCCACATTTCCACATTCACAAAGGTGAGTCTATCAAGAGCACTCCTGAAGGTAGGTACTCCACTCCAAATAGAGTATAGATCTCATTAAGAGTTTTTTTATTAACTCATCCTCTAATCACTTCAGGAATACATGCTTCTTAATCTAAAATTTAGCATGTTCATCTACTATCACTACACAACTTGTTTTTACCCATTGAACCTAGTTCTTGGGATCTCCAGTCATTTAGGTCAGGTTACCATTGTGCGTGATTCCACAATCACAGGGAAATAGCCCCATTCTTTTAGAATTATTAAGGACTTTCTTTCTGGACAGTCCTTTCGTCAAAGGTTCTGCCAAATTATCATCACCTTATATGTGATGTTCTCTAACAATACCGTGCATACGACTGTCATTTCTCACCTTTGTAATATCGGTTCAGTTTTTCTTTCAATAGTCGTCAAATTTTTCATCACTATATATGTGATGTTCTTTTACAGTATTGTGCTTACGACGTCGTTTTCTACCGTTGTTATAACGGTTCTATACTTTTTACAATAGCCGCGGAACTATCACAATCGATCACACCACTAGTGTCTATTTTTCCCATATAGGGATCTCAACTAGCATATTTCTTTAGTTCTCTGCTTCTTAACTAGCTGTAGCTAGTGCTATTATCTCAGTCTTTATAGGTGACTGAGTCGAAATAGTCTGTTTCTTGGGTTTCCAAGAGACAGCTTCTTCAGCGATGCTAAATATATATAGCCACTGGTCCTTTAGAATCATCAGATAAAATATTTCAGTCTATATCAGAGTATCCTTCAAGTACAACTGAAAACTTTTCATAATGTAATCCAAGGTTCATAGTTTATTATAGGTATCTCATAACCCTCTCATTAGCATGTTAATGCTCTATACTAGATCTACTGATAAACCTGCATAATATCCTAACACATCGGCAATGTCGGGTCTAATACAATCAGTGGCATACCGAAGGCTGCCAATGATGCTCGCATAATCAGACTGTCTTACACCTTCACCAGTGTTCTTAAATAACTTTACACTGTGATCGTATGGTGTATTTGCAGGTTTACAGTCAAAGTAATTGTATTTCTTTATAGTCTTCTCAGTTCAATGGGATTGATCCAAAGAAAATCCCCCTTTTTGACCTAGTAATCTTAATATCAAGGATTACACTCGCTTCACCTAGATCTTTCATATTAAAATTGGCACTTAATAAGGATTTGACTGAATTGATGGCATGAATGTTTGACCCAAAGATGAGTAGGTCATCTACATAAAGGCATATAATAGTGCAAATGTCATTCTCAGATTTGTAATAAATGCATTTGTCACTTTCGATTTCTTGTTTCCGCCATGGCGAGAGTTTCAGTTTGCTTCAGTCAAAAGTATGAGGGAGAAACCAAATCGCAAATTCCGTATTTCTGAGGCTGTATTATGTTTTCTAAGTTGATTGATTCTCCGATTCACTGTTGTCATCATTTGCGTTTTCTTATAGCTCGTGAAAGATCAGATCTGCAAGGCAGAAGCAGCATCGTGCAGACTAGGTCGCTTTCTTGAAGACGATTCGGCGATCTGGCCGGTGGTGCAAAACCAGTTTGTACTTTCGCCGCCGCCTCTAGGATAAAACAGCCTCTGAAATAATAACTGATTTGCTTTCACAACAAATCAGTGCAGATTTGCACTTTCGAAAATAAAATACGGCTCGAAAATTTGAGAAAGAACACTTTAATGGCGGAGGTAAAAACTGTGTTTTTTTTCGTCTACAACTGATGGGGATTAGGGCTGAACGAAAATACTGGGCAGTAGATAAATCTGCTAAAATACTGAGTCAATAGTTTACCGCTTCAAATAAAAGTCGGCTTAGAAATATATCTCGTATTTAAAAAATAGTTCGAAAACGCAGTGTTTTCTGGACCAAAAATATAAGTGTCTACACCACATAGCCAAGGCCCAAGCCCAATCCCGAGCCGAACCAGGCCGGGCCGGGCCGAGTCGAGTCGGTCGGTCGGTCGCGCGCGCGTGTGTGGTGGTCATGATGCATGGTCTCCCTCCTCACAACAAAGCATGCATTGGGAGCCCAAGGCTCCAACATGGCTTCTTAGAAACAAGTATAAATACTTGCATCTTTCTTATAATCCCATGATGTGGGACTATTCGCAAAAAGGGAGCCATTCATTCACTTATCTCAATATTTTTATAATTCACATAAAATTTCCAACACTTAATGTATTCAAATCTTTTTTATTACATTCACCTGAAACTATATATATATACATTCACCTTACCGGCAGCCTCAATTATCAGCCTCAATTTCGAAACTGTATATGTTATCCTCAAAAACTGCACCACACTTCACTTATATTGGAAATCTGAATCAATAAGTTTTATAACATTTCAACTAAAAGACAAGTAGTAAAAAGTGTTTTTTTATTAATGAACGTGTACATAAAATAAATTGATTGAAAAATATGGGCTTTCAGTTTAGCCCAATAACATATGTTACATACCTTATTGGTTTAATACTAATAAATGCTTCTATGTTATATTTATTCATTCTATTTAATTTTGGACCTAGTTTCACCTTTCGTCATTCCATTTTAAGGGGATTTCTAACCAAATTACATGACAGCAGAATCAGTTTCAATCAGCACACAATTCAGTTTCTCGGTCCAGGCGCCGCTATGATTCATTTCATTACCCAAATACCACTTGCTACGGTTCATCATATTGGAATTTTAGTTTATGAATTTACCTTTTGATATTCTTATTGACATCGAGTTTAGTAACTGAATATACTTGGTTATATGTTTGTAATAACATGAAATATATTTGTGCAAACAGAATATACATGAGTGAAAATGGGTAGATATAGTTTTGTAATAAACTTGGGTATATGTTGGATTATAAGAAGTATCAAGGAAAAAACAGAGGAAAAATAGACCACAAAAGAGTGAATGTAACCAATATATATATAGTGTAATGTGATAAACTATAATTAACTTGAGTAGAAGATGAGATTGGCAACAATATTTAGATTGTGTAATATAAGAAAATCAGAAAATCCAGTTGGTTAAAAAGAGAAGATACCTCATTCAAACGTGGAAGTATACGCATGACTTTTGGTCCTCTACTATCGATTCTTATATTAGATCCATCTCATCAGTAAACGTGGAAGTATACTCTATTTGTCGGTCCTCGTGTCGATAAATAGTCTCCATTCTGAAGCATATCTGAACTCCAATGCTAATTTGCTAACTGCTGAAGTAAAAATAAACAAATATGCATTAGACTGATAGACTCAAGTGCCATATTCTCAAGTTAAAAATGCATCAGACTCAAAAGTCAGGAAACTGTGATGAACTACACATTGCACTAAAACTGAGATTGTTGGAACTAGAAGTGGCAACAGTCCACAGCCCACACTGTTTATACATACAATTTTTGTATGCACCTCTATAATGTCTACATACAATGCTAACAATATACACATACACATTAAGTAATATTAATTATAATAACATCATATCTGAGACTCCATACATAGGGATACTTAATTATAATAACATCATAACTGGCACTTAATATATATAATGTCAGGAAATTGGCATTAAATATATACTCAAAGTCGGGAAACTGGCATACTTAATTATAATAACATCATAACTGGCACTTAACATATACATCTACAGATGACTAATCTTGCCACATTTCACAGTGCAGCACATACTATTCACCTATTTACGCAATACCCACACTTCGTAGCTTAGCTTTGTTTATCCTCAAGTCTACATTTCAATTTCAATCAAAACTTGCGATCTGCAAACTACACACCCTTAAGCCTATATCTTTCACTAATGCTCGTGGAGCAGCAAATTATTATTCATTTCCTTCCACATGACATCAAAAAAGACAAATACTAATATTTATAGTTGCAGTATGATTCTGCAATACCCCATCCAGTACAATCAATGTTCAAAATGAAGTACGTACAAATTCAATAAACTCAAATAATGGTAATTCAAAGGCATATTCAAGCAGCACTAACTTTGTAGTTTGTACAACTCTAGTCGGTCGATAATAACAATTTGCCTAAGGACGTAACAAAATAGTAAACTAAAAAACTTATCTTGTCACTCACGTAGTCGAAGCCATTTAATTTCTGCAATCTGCACTGCTCTCGAAATCAAATTGATGCCATGAACAGTCGTTCCTTCAAGGGGAGCACCAGTGGCAGGCGCAACATCGACACTCAACCGACGATTGAGGATATTTCATTAATGATTGAACAATGAAGATTATACTAGGGTTTTTTATTCGACTTCATCTGGTATTTGGTATTGAAGAGTAAAGTTGTAGCTTTTCACTTTTTACTTCTACTACGACACAGTCGGGTCGGTGGGTCAGATATTAGTAATGGATTGAGCTTGGTTTTATTCAGTTTTGGGCCAGCTCTAATAAATCATAAACTACATCGGTTAACGGTTAACCGACTAACAAAAAATTGGTTAACCGAACCAAAAATATTCGGTTAAGATGGTCGGTTAACTGATTTTTTAATAACACAATTCAAAATAAATTTAGGTTTACGGATAACTAAGTTTAATAACTAGACCAAAAAAAATTATATTATATTATATCAGTTGAAATTGACTTCAATTTCTCATCATTGCTAAATTAATTAAAAAATAAAAAACAACCTTCAAAATTAAAAAATTAGCATAAATTATTAATGTTTATTGTTAATTAGCATAAATTTATATGATCGTTGTAAAATTAACATCGGTTAAAATGATTATTTTTCGTATAGTGTAGTAATATTATTAATCATAAATTATTAATGTTTATTGTTAATTATAAATTATTGATATTGATTACTGGATATATATATTATTTACTAATAACTGGAAAGTAAAATTAAGTTTGTTGGAATATTGATTATATATAATAATTAATAATTAGAGATTATTTATTAATAATCATTAATTATTATAATTTATAAATGATTAATATAATATTATTAATGATTGATTATTAAATATTAATAAATAATATAATATATTAATGATTAGTAATTAGTAATATAATACTATACTTAACAATAAGTAATATATGATTAATTATTAAATAATCAAAATTAATTTTATGGAAGTATTGTAATTATTAATTGTCAAAAATTAGCGTCTATTACAACGGACATTTTGTAACCGTTGTAAAATAGACATCTATTACAACGGGCATTTTGTGATTGTTGTAAAATAGATATCTATTACAACGGGCCTAAAAATGACCATTGTAATAGCATTTATTACAACGGGCATTATATGCCTGTTGTAGAAAGGGTGTTGTACATGCATCTATTACAGTGGTCCAGAAAATGACCGTTGTAATAGCAGTCTATTACAACGGGCAACAAACGCCCGTTGTAAAATGGACGTTGTAATAGATCTGTTTTGTTGTAGTGTCATAATTCTATATATAAAATACCCGACTATAAATGGGTGACCCGCATAATATGTAGGTTAGGTCAAGTAAAGCATTACGTTAAATGAGTTAGAATAAATGAATTGCAAATGGTTAAGATCCAAATTTTGCTTGATCCTCATATGACCCAAAATGACCCATTTTACACCAATATTATATGGACTCCAAGTCTCCAACATGGTTCAACGCCAAACACCCAGATTAATGAAAGATAACTATGATTCACAAATGAAAGCTATATTGGGATCTTTGGTTCTTTGAGAAACCATTGCAAATGCTTTCATGGAACCCACTGCCAAGGAAGAGGCTATTTACATAGAGAAGAGAGAGAATATTAAGTAACACACGAAGAACGATAAAAAGGCCTTGTTCATAATCTATCATGGATTAGATGAGGTTATATTTAAAAATTTGCTGAAGCAATGACAAGAAGCAAGCACCAGAAATTCTTGCTTCC
Source organism: Allium sativum (assembly GCA_030737875.1). Lineage (NCBI taxonomy): Eukaryota > Viridiplantae > Streptophyta > Magnoliopsida > Asparagales > Amaryllidaceae > Allium > Allium sativum. Next base: position 957,697,726 of record CM060909.1, read on the forward strand.
ATCTACAAAGGAGATGATCAAGTGAAGCATGTTCATCTACAATCACATTAAGTAGGGAGTTTGGAGCAATTCACATGAAAGATGGAGAACCGGCGTTGGATTACTTTTCACAATTGCTAGTGATTGTAAATTACATAAACAGAAACAATGAGAAAATTGATCGCATCCATGTCATCGTAAAGGTGCTTTGATTCATTTCCTCTAAATGTGAGCATGTAGTCATATCTACGGGAGAGTGTTAAAGATTTGGAGAAGCTTAGAATTGAAGAATTGATGGGTACGCTTCAAGTGCATGAGCAAAGAATGCAAAAAAATTAAATTCATGCTCCAAGACTACAACCAACATTAGAGTGAAAACTGACGCTAAAAAGATCCTAAAAGGTCCAGCTACAGCTGCGGTCATTGTAGAGGCCGAGGGCCTGGTTTCCTTCGATAATCAGATCAAGACATCATCATAATCAAGGTTTAATGACATTGCTGCTAAATTGGTCGAGGTAGGGTTAATGGACAAGGGACTACAAAAATTTTGTATACTGCCATAAATGCAAGAACAGTGGCCAACCAATCAAAAATCGCTTGTGCGCAATATCATCTATACCCTATACCCAACCAATCAAGACCCTCTGAATTCCACCTTTTTGTAATTAAGTCCTTGGACTTAATTGTAAAAATGTGAAAATCAAAAATCTTGATTAGTTGGGTACAGAAAGAACAGAAGATTTTGGTACAGGTGATTTGCTCTCGTACAGAATGACCTTCTTACATCTAAAAAACAAAACTAAACGCATCTTAATATTCATACGCTAATAATTCAGTCATTCGAAAGACCATTACTGGGAAAATAATGAAGACAGAATATAAAGAATCTCACAAATGTATAATTACAAAAGCTTTTTACAAATCATATATATACACACAAACATACACACCAACCAGTGTACAATAGTTAATTATCATCACCGCATATGGCATTGGACGGTTATGATAAGTTGCCATTGGTAATATTCAAAGCAAAACAAATAGCCGAAGACAAAATAAAACATGGAAGTACATCTTAGGTAGGGCTGTTATGATAATGGTTACTGTTACCATTTAGTAAATATCATTACGGTACCCTTTTTATTGGTAAACCATAATTGCTTATCGTTACCGTTAACGATCCATTGGTACACTGAAAACTAATATACCGATAATTTGGTAACTGTTATATTGGTAATGGTAAATTACCATTTGTCCATCAAACTTTTCATCTTAACATGTTTTTGTACACGGCGCGTCTATATTACTATATGTAGTGTTAGTTAGTAAAAAACTATAAATAAGAAAGAAAATAAGTGTACCTAGAATTATTTCACCTGATTATTGAATTAAATTTAATCATTTATTTTGTTCTAAATGCGTAATAAACTCGCAGGATAATGCTATAAATGCAGATTTGCACTTTGTTAATCTTCCATTTAGAGTACATGAACAAAGTAGAGGAAATCCTCCAATTGATCAAAGTATCCGGGTTTATTCTAAAGAAAGAGAATATAAGAATCGGAAAAATGAGAAATCACCCTCAAATATGCCTCCTAGGGACCTATTTGTAGGAGATTTTGGGGCCCCTTCTGCTATTGGGCCTGTAGGTACCTCTATCGGCCGCCTTTTTCTTTGGTTTCAGTAGCTTTTGGTTTCGGCCGCTTTAAGGTGCAGATTATAACTTCCGGAGGGAGGGTCCCGGTCAGCCGAGGATTCTTGGTGAATTATATGAGCTTTTTGATGTAGTTGCTTTTCGAAAGGTACTTGAGCTTTTGGTTGTATGCTTTTGGTTATAAGCTTCCGGATGTAGGCTTCCGGTTTCTTTATAAATGCTTAGAGGAGCTTGTCCTCAGGATGGATGTTGACAGCTGTCGGTTCAGAACGACCATCGATGTCTGTATGAAGGAGACTGGCGCGGATAGCATGTATCCCTTCCGGGGTTCTGATTTGGGTTCCGGTGTGGCCTCCGTGCATAGCCTAGTTATCCGGAAGGTTGCTCTAGGTAATTCGCCCGTTGTTTATCAAGATGACCTTTCAGAGTTAATGCGGTAGATGTTTCGGAAGCTAGTTTTGGATATCTTTGCGTACTTTTGGCTTAAAGCTTGGGGTGTCTTTACCAACTGGTGTAATGACATTAAGTAGATTAATACCAGCAACCTTTACGTCCTTCCGGGTTTCTTTTAGTGGAGTTCTTGCCAGTTTCGCTCTTAGCTCCTAACTTGGAGGACCTTTCACTATAAAACTCCCTACCGAATAGTCCTTCAGGGAAGGTGCCGGTTTATGCTACTCTCAGATCGTTCTTTTCATCTTTCGGTTCTTTCTATTATTTGACTTTTTGTTTTTAGAAGGTTCCTCCGTACTTGTATTCCTCTGATACCCCTTCGTCATCAGCTGGTTTCGGAGTTAATTTTGGTAGTAACATTTGCCCCCTAGTGAAGGGGTGTTTTATACTTTTCAAGTCAATATTTTGTCTTTTCCGAGGTGTCACTTTAGAGTCTTTTGATCTCCCTTAATCGGAGGCGTTGATTGATTTTTGCTTGTACGGTTCAGATCGGTCTAGAAATTCGAACATAAATTCTTCTTCTCTTCTTATTTCCGCCTTTCACCTGCAAATAAAATCCTCGAACAAGATTATTGTTTCTCTGAGAAGCTGCTCAAACTTATCTTTTTTAAAACCCAAGCTTGATTCTTTGTGAGTATTTTACTTCTTACATAAGTCACAATCTTAGTTAGGTGCCAAAATTGACGGGAGAGTCGGTTAGGATTATGCTAATTATAAAATAGGTTTAGGTGTCAATCTCTTTTTCACCATGCCTACTGTCGGACATCAGTGGCCATCTGTTTTGCGGGTTACTTTGTTTAGGAAAGTGCAATACACAACACAAGATACACAAGACGAAAACGATTTTCCCACAAATTAAGGTCCTATGCCATTGATATGAAATGATTCTAACAGAATTGGGGCTACTTTTCCTTCATCGTTTGTATTTTGCTTAAGTTTTCGATGACAATGCTGAATTATCTAATCCCAACGAAATCCCACTGTGTTGTCAATGATGCCAGGGTATACATTTTCCTTGTTATCAAAAGCCTAGATGATCGCTCGTGAAAGTACTTTATGCATAACCCTGCTCGCATTTAGTATCTGGGCTCAGTTTATCATATGATAAATCTAGTTTTTTGTGAACAAGATATAATGATACTCTACTTATTCACAAAAGTTATTCGTACATTTGTGTAAGAAGTATGTATACTAATGGTACTATGACGGGTTATATCACTTGGCAGAATCATGTCTAGTAAAAGTCCTGCTAAGGCGAAGACTAAAGATTCCAAGATCTCACGTCCTAAGAAAGCATTTGCTCCATAGCCGTCCTTAATTAATTCCCAACGTTCCGTGAGGGGCATATTGGATAGTTTTGGCATATCGAATATTGATGCTGTCGTAGCTTCTTCTCCAAATTTTCTCAAAAACCCTCCAGAAGGGTATTTTGCGTACTCAGCAATTCATTTCTGGCATGGAGGCTTTCTTCCTTTCCCATCTTTTCTTCACAGGCTCTTAGTTGATTTGAAAGTTTCTCCCGTTCAACTCTCACCCAACACATACACAACTCTATTATGCTTGGAGGCCCTAACGCTTGCATCTGGTCAGAACTCTTTAAGCCGTAAACTCATTCGTCATATGGTCTGATTTTCTAAAAGTTCAGAATCACCGATATGGAGGGATAATCCCATAAGGAGACTGGTTACCAATAGTATTAGCAAAACAAGGCCGTGGGAAGACCACTATTTTCTTGTCAAATGCCCTCCAGGCATATCGGGAAAATTTATTGATGACGGTAAGCTTCCCATTCCACAAGGTAAATATTTTTATGTTTGAGGCTTCTGCCTACTTGTATCCTTCTTTTATCACAGAACCCCCTCTAAGGATGTGATTTTAACAATGGAGGAAGCCCAAGTTGTCGAGGCTATCTTCAAAGCACCGGTGGAGAATATTCGTCGGTCATTCCTCTTAACTACCGACAGGCTTCGTCAATATGGCTTGATTCCCCCTGGGCAGAAGACATTTGGGCAACCTCCCATCCAATTTTCTGGTCCTAAAGGACTAGTGCTGAATTCTAACTCGTTCAACGCAGGCTGTCCCATACATCCAGGTGATTTAGACGGGACTATATATATATATATTCTTTTTTTAGACAACGTTTATCATTCTTTCTCTCGCTTCCTTGTTAATTTTATCTTACTAATTTAATTTCTCTTTGTCTAAGATCTTCAACTTCTCAGGATGCGTCCGCCCTTGCAGCTTACAGCCGGTCTAGTGCCCAAGCTGCAAGGAGGCTCGCCCACACCAACATTGAATCACTGTCGAAGAATCCCAGACATGATAAGTCAGTTAGCTTTTCAGAAGACATCGTTTTGGCCCCGAAAATAAGGCAGAATTTTGACCCTTCTACTAATTGATGATGATCAGGTAGTTGACATTGATGCTTCTCCTGAAGTTTCTCTGAAAGGTAAGTCTGTAAGTAGCCTCTCCCCTTCGATGCTTCCGGTGAATTAGGCGGGAAAAGGTGTGGTTTTCAGATGCATTCCTCTTCTCAACCTGCTATCTCTCCTTCACTTCCTTTGCCAATTTATGATTTCGATAGGCTTGTGGGTCTAGGTCTCTCATCTCCTGAAGTTTCCAACATCACGCCGACTTCTTCACCCTTAGATTTAGAATATTTTCGCTGGCAGCAAATCAGGGACCAACTCTTGGTATTGATTTATCGTTTTCGATTACTTTATATTCGTATTATTTTTATGAGAAGCTTAATTCATTTCCCTTCCTTGGATAATGAAAACTTGGTATCTATCCAGAGGAAAGGCTGCTGCTTCAGCGGCGGAGGTCAATGCTCTTAGGGAGGAGAATAGGGTGCTGACGGATAGGGTCAATACTTTGTTGCAGGATAAGGCGGAAGGCGAGAACAAGCGTAATAAGTTGGAGAACCTGCTGAAAGAGGAGAGAGAGGCTAAAGATGTGCTGGTGAAGCCGGTTGAAGACCTTAAGGAGGAAAAGATGGGGCTGGAGGTTGATTATGCTGTTGAAGCAGACTAGTTGAACGCCCAACTTTCTACCATAAAAAGAATCATTTACGAGGCTACTGACAGAATTTCCACTTTTTCGAATGTTCATCTTAATACCACAACTATGGTGTATTATGAAGGTGCCCTCATCCTTGCTTTTTCTGACAATTATATAAGGCTTTCAGAATTTGATTTTTCTTCGATTGAACCCACCGTCCGATATAGAGTTTTAGAAAAGATTAAGCAGGTGAGGCAAGAACAGAAGGTCCCCTAGACGGATAAGATAAATCTTGCATCTCTCTTATTTATTGAAGAGTTTTTCGAGGACTATGAGGAAGAGGTTGAGGAGGAGATTATGGCGGACGGGGAAACAGGAGAGGACGCTAACCGACAAGGTGGATCTGGGAAGGATGATGGGACCTCTTATCCCGCAACGAGGGAGTTATTTTCTAAAGGAGGTGGTCCCCTGGATTCCAAGGATAAAGGGGATTCTGACCATTCTAATGTTTATGTTACATAGGTATGGCTTTCGCTTTCGAAATATTTTCCTTCTTCTTGAATCTTACTAGTGATAAGTCTTTTAATGTCACAGCAGTTTCCTGCTTCCCTGAAGATGTAAGCTACTATAATGCTTTAGATTCTGTGTTTGAAACTCATGGAGAATTTTCAAGGAATTCATTCTACAAAAATCAATCCAGCAGGGAGCGTCAAGTATTATTGTATGAAGTATTTTTAACTCATTTGTGAATGGTGTTGACTCTGTGACATTTGGTGGTTAGTGATGTTGTATTAATATGTCAATGTGGACGTGATGCATATGTGTTTATGAATTGATAATAGCGATGTGATTATCTTTCTTTGAAATGCATGATGTAATTAGTGTATATCTGATATTTGCTTTTTACGTATTACGACATCACATCTTATCCATGATTAGAAGGACCAATTCCAAAACCTTTATGATTTAGAGAGGGAACTTCGTATATTGCTGGCTGCAAAGACATTTTTGAGGGTGCTCCCCTTTCGGGCTATAAATAGATGTATTATTTTCAAAAGATAGCAGCCACGAATTTCAAGGAACAGGTGTCTCACTTGGAAAAACAACTGAAGGAGAAAGATGAAATTATTTATAATTTGCAACGTAGGTTAGCGACAAAATCTTCTGAGAGTTTAGCGGCGGTAGGTAGACTATATCAGCAAATTGACAAGTTGGAGGATGAATTAAAAAAAGCTAAGGAGAACTGCGCTTCCTTAGAATTCGCTTTGCAAAACCCTGACTCGGCATGATAAACTTTTTCCTATGCTTGTAATATAAACCTTTCAAAACAATGATTGTGCTTGTGTAATGGTTTACGTCGTGACTTCTAGTAGGCATGCATATGTAATGTGTTATTTACTTGATGTATTTCTTTCTTTGGGAAAATTGTAATTATCGCCCTGGGTGTTGTAACGACAAGAGGACTATTCACGCCAAGTGTTAGTGATAACCTTCCTTACGTAACAGGTATTTTTGGGAAAATCTCCTCCGTTGGATTTCCCTCGGAAAAGGAGTAGTTCTAGTTATGGAAGTTCATTAGAAATGTTTAGGACCTTTCCCTAAGTTCCTTCTCGAACTTATGTTTTAATTGTGATGCTATTTCTTGTGATGTGCAAGCAACGGGTATATAAAAGAAATAAACTGATGCATATATAAATTAAAGATGCTTCCCTGAGCAAATGAGAGGATCATGAGATTATCCTTGGTAATAGCGGAAGTGTACTTCTGAACCATATTCAAATTACCGAGACGGTCGGATGACTCCTTCTTGTTTGGATTTAAGAGTCTGAGCTCATCCTGGCTTGGGTATTTGTGGCGAGATCGGAACCTTATGCCTGGTTGCAATTTCTCTTGGATTATCCCAGATTTGGGTATTGAGGTAAGACCAGGACCCGCTTCCAGCAAGTTTGCATCTGATCCAACCCATATTCGGGTTGTTTAAAGTAAGTGAATGGAAATACGCTTCTGGTCTTCGCTAGGAATTGAATCAATCCCAGATTCAGGTATCGATGTAGAAGACCTGAACTAACCCTTGTTCAGGTAATTAGAGATTGAGAACAAGGAATCTCTTTCCGGTATTTGTGAAGAATGGCATCAACCTAGATTCGGGTATCGGTATGGAAGACCTGAACCAACCCTTGTTCAAGTGATTAGAGATTGATAACCACAAGCTCCCTTCCGGTATTAGTGTTTTGGTATTCCCTTTGGATTCGATTTGTGAAGCAGAGGTTGTATGTGCTTCTTGAGCCACTCTCTAGGATTTTGACGTCAAAGCATAGGATGTACGTGCTTTGTTGGCCACTCTCTGGGCCTGTTTGTTCGGTGCGCTTGGCTAGCGTATCCTCAAGCAGGGCCCAAGGACTTACCCGACCTCCCTCTAGGAGGCGCCTTATCCTGACCATCGTAGGTGGCGATAAGGTCTTAGAAACTTGGGCGGGGCCATCGTAGGCACATAACTAAGGTTTACTCTTTTGATACTCTATACTGACCACTGTAGGTACTGACAGAGGCTTACACGCCACCCCCCCCTCGAGGGTGCCCTATCCTGACCATGGTAGGTGATTATAGGGGTTTGCGTTCCCTTTTGCGGGTAACGGTAACATAAGCAAAGGTAGGACGTGCTCTTATGCGAGCAGAGGTAGGACGTGCTCTTATGCGAGCAGAGGTAGGACGTGCTCTTATGCGAGCAGAGTTAGGATGTGCTTAGTTCTAGCAGAGGCAGGACGTACTCTTCTGCGAGCAGAAACAGGGCATGCTAATTTTAGATGCACCGCCACGACCATTTCTGGCGTGAAATGGAGGCTTACGCTTTTGATGATTTAACCCATCCCCCTTTGATTTGGGCATGGAGAAAGACTAACACACCATCCCCCTCCGGGGGATGCCTCATCCTGACCAATTTTGGTGATGACAAGGGATTTGATCCATTTTCCAGCTTGACCCTTTTTAGGTTTCTTTCAAGCTACTGAAAGGAAGGTTTTCCGTACCCTTGGACATGTTTAATAATCCTTTTCCTACGGATTTTAATTGAACTTAATCTGCTCTTTTCATAAATTCTCGTAATTGGCCTTGGTTGATGAATTTGACAATTGTTTCCTTAAGGTTTCTGCAGTGATTAGTTTCATGTCCATTCGTCATGTGGTAATGGCAATAGTATCTTCCTATTTTCCTTTTGTATTCGAGATTTTTCTTTGTGAGTGGCTAATATTTGAGTTCGTGTTTGGTCAGAAAGTAAATGTTTTCTATTGAAGTGGCGAGGTAGTATCCTTCGGGAAATCCTGGCATATGCCCCTCTTCTCGCCACTGGGGTTTAGTCCTTTTGTGACCCAGCTTTTTTGTTGTACCCTTGCCTTTGTTCCTACTTCCCAAAGTATACTGAGGTTGGGGTGTCAACCTTTCAGACCATTTGTCGGTGAAGCGGTCAATATCATTCAATATCTCTTGCTCAAATATCATTCCTCTGACTTGCTTGTGGAAAGTTATTCTTAGATGAGAGAAAATGTTAGCATCCTTTGATGTAGAGCCATTTGGAGGAGGTGCTGATACTTGTCTTATGTGGGAAAGGTTATAATCCTTGGTGTCGGAGGCATATTGTTCTATTTCTCTTTCCACTTTATTATTCATAAAGCTTCCGCTCTCAACCTTCGCTCTTCTATCACTATGGGGTTAGTGATTCCTGACTTCTCCATTCGAGATCCCAAAGACTTTTTGCCGGGACCCTTTTCCCATAACTTTGCTTCTTCAAAGCCTTAGTCCAATCAGGGACGGAATAGCATAGGTAGGTATATGGCTATTAAGGTATGTGGCTATTAACCACAAGGTCGGAGGTTCAAGCCCTCCTTCTAGCGCCAAAATATTAACGATATTTTTATTCAACACTGAAGATAGGCCATTGGGAATGAACCTAAGGGGAAAATGGGTTGTTTAGCCTTTGCTGGTTTTGGTCAGATTACCGCTCCTTGGTGTCTAGGCCTTAAGGAGAAAGATTGCTAAACGCCGCTCTTGACAAAGGACTCGACGAATATTAGAAAGGGATTCCACACCAAGCTCGTGGAAATACCTAAGCTCATAAGGAGGACCTAGGCTTGCAGGATGGGTTTAAACTTATGGAAAGAGGTGTTTCATCCAATCTGCGGAAAGGTTTGGACAAGAATCCACGTATATGTAGGAAATAAACAATAAATTATAGCAACGATAAGTAAGAAAATTGCATAATAAACTCACAGGATAATGCTATAAATTTAGATTTGCAATTTGTTAATCTTCCATTTAGAGTACATGAACAGAGTAGAGGAAATCCTCCAACTGATCAAAGTATCTGGGTTTATTCTAAAGAAAGAGAATATAAGAATCAGAAAAATGAGAGAACCCCCTCAATGTTCCCCCTGGGGTCCTATTTATAGGAGATTTTAGGGCCCCTTCTGTTGTTGGGCTGTTGGGCCTGTAGGTACTTTTGTTGGCCGCCTTTTTCCTTGGTTTCGGTCACATTTGGTTTCGGCTGCTTTGAGGTACAAATTATAACTTTCGGAGGGAAGGTCCCGGTCAGCCGAGGCTTCTTGGAGAATGATATGAGCTTGTTGATGTAGTTTCTTTTCGAAAGGTGCTGTAGCTTCTGATTGTATGCTTTTGGTTATAAGCTTCCGGATGTAGGCTTCCGGTTTCTCTATGAAGGCTTAGAGGAGCTTGTCCTCAGGATGCATGTAGTTTGCTACCGGTTCAGAACCACCGTCGGTGTCTGTATTAAGTAGACTGGCACGGATAGCCTGTATCCCTTTTGGGGTTCCGATTTGGGTTCCGGTGTAGCCTCCGTGCATAGCCTAGTCTTTCGGAAGGTTGCTCCAGGTAATTCGCCTGTTGTTTATCAAGGTGACCTTTTGGAGTTTATGCGGTAGATGTTTCGGAAGCTGGTTCCGGATATCTTCGTGTACTTTTGGCTTAATGCTTGGGGTGTCTTTACCCCCTGGTGTACTGGCATTAAGTAGGTTAATACTGGCAACCTTTACGTCCTTCTGGGTTTCCATTAGTGGAGTTCTTGCCTCTTTCGCTCTTAGCTTCCGAGTTGGATGGCCTTTCGCTACAGAACTCCCTACCGAATAAGCCCTGTCGGATGAACCCTACCGGATGAACTTTGTTGGCATTTTATAGACTTTGAGCTTCTTCCTTCCGGGAAGGTTTCAGTTTATGCTGCTCTCAGATCATTCTTTCCGGCTTTCGGTTCTTTCTATTATTTGGATTTTTGTTTTCGGAAGGTTCCTCGATTCTTGTATTCCTCTGATACCCCTTCACCCTCAGCTGGTTTCAGAGTTAATTTGGGTAGTAACAGCTACCATACTATTTTAACTGGACCGATTTCAAACAAAAATGGTTACCGATCGACTGGTAATGGTAAATTTATCATTACCATAATAGCCCTAGTCTTAGGTCTCAAGTTCGCTCCTGAAAATCAAATAATCCAAACCAAATCTAGTAAACGTTCTCGAGTCTTACCTGAGCATTATAGAAAAATAATGCGCAGAAATATATATAATATTAGCGCAATAAAATCAAACCATAAGAAACTATTTTGTTATATTTAATGGAACTTTTTGAAATAATATGTATCCTCATAAGACCATGCTACACATAAACACAAATGAGTTTTTATGTTATGATAATCAAAATATTTTATATAAAATTCAGTGACATTATAATAATGTCTAGAGGTTTAAAATAAGAAACCAATCGAAATTGTTACATTAATTAAGTTCCAACATAATAAGCATACAACTACATTCTATGAAGGCTAGTATTAAAAATTGAGTTCCAACAATAACTAGACATTAAGATGTCACCCACTACATTAAATGTCAAGAAAATGTACCAAACCTTACCTGGATCACTTGCTAACATTGGGTCGCCATACCCCTTACTGGATGGTATATAATATATTATCACCATAGTTGCTTTGCTACACTTTAAAAGAGATCTCCCCTGTGCAACTAAAACTGTAAAAGATGTATCTCTTTCTAGAAAGGTGACAACATACCCTAACGGGAGTAACTCACATAACTCTTCTTCATCTACACTAATTTTAGTCATTTCAGGTTGATGAGACTTGAGGATATGTCTACCTTTCTTACGCAGGTCTTCTTAGAATGCTACATTACTTTTCATTTAAAATGTATTGTTAGCTTTCATCCATATAAGATGTTTAGGTTAAGAACGAGCCGAAGGTGTGACTTCTACAACATCCTTTGGAATAAACCTTGCGATTAGTAGCAAGTAGAAATACTAGCATCTTCAAGATGTCTTCCACATTCGAATGTTAAAGCTAGTTCGAAGTGGCTCAGGATACAGATTTGACCTTGTCTCTTAGAAAACCAATAATAATAGTTTTTGGCAAACTAACTCCGGTTCTTTTGGAAACAATAAGACAAATGCATAAGAGCGGAGATCGTCCCAGTTCAGTGGATGGATTACTTCTATCATATGTCATAAGAGAACGAAATGAGATTTATACACATGGTATGGAGATGACTATTTCATATAACTAAAGGTTTCCACTTGATATTTCTAGAGTTGCATTTTAGCCAAGAATTTGATAGTCGGTTAATTGACCGCCAAATAATTAAACAAACAACACATAATTAATCTCACTGATTCCACTAAGCATCAATAAATTAATCTCCTACAAATTTAATTTCTTATCTTTTATTTTCAAAACACCGGTATACTTAACCTTTCAGTACAAGTATACACATTTGAGAAAGTTTCTTGTTTCAAAATAACTTCTAATCGATTAATAGTTCGAAAACAATTTTGATTTAACTTCGAAAATCTTGACGTCTTCAAACAAAATCATTTATGGAAATAATAACTAATTCCAATATCAACTGTCGATCTCAAACCATTACTATTCTCGAAGATATTCAAGTTGTGATATTTTATTTACCTTTCAAACCTTGAACGGGAGACACTCTTACCTTTCTGAGTAGATAAAGGTTTATAATCTTAAGTTATTTCTTAACTAAATGTCCTGTACAAATCTATACTAAATTCCTTTAAGATAAATTCTTTAAACCGTTTTCTTCAAGTTAAAAATCTCTTTCAAATGTAACTTTTTTACTTAAATTCTTTATTAAGTAAAACCTTTTTATAAAACCAATACGTTAGCTTTAAGCTTCTTTCATAAAAGGATGTTGTAAATTCAAGTACATCTTTAAGTTATTCATAATAACCAAAATATCATTTATTAATCAATAAATAATTACTTAGGCACTAGTTAAATTAATTATTTAATTAAATTTAAAATATCAATTTATAAATCCATTCGTTTATCTAATTTGAAAGGAGGATAAGTAATCCACAATGATACTTAATTATTCTACTATGATCCCTTAACGACACTTAAGTCTCAACATAAGGATTTACAAAACACTAGATATGTAAATGAATCCCCAACCACATATCATTGAATAATATGTCTAATTACTTCCACAAAGATATATGTCCACAACAACGTAATAGCAAGATGGTGATTTGTCATGTTAAATAGATGTGTAAACAAACGGTTCATCTTGATTAGCAGAACAAGTTTTTAATTTGCTAACAAATGTCCACACAAATCAATTTATCAAGCTTTACTATAACAGAATGATGTTTGGTTCTGCTAAGTAAATGTCATTTGGTTCTAAATCATTGAGGTTACTTAGGGTTAGCAAAAAATCCTTTTAATTTTAAAACACTCTTCTTTAAAAAATGGTCATTTTTAAATAAAACCTATTATTGGAAATAAGATGATTTAGAAAGCTTTATCTAGTATTTTAACATAATTTAACGCTTTTTTGAATAATAATTAACCATCAGAGAAATAATTAAATCTCAAATCAACTCTTTGTTTATCAATTAAATAATTATTAACTTTTAAAATAAATAATCAAGCATTCATTTAACATTTTAAAAAAGAGTAATTTATCTTTATCTTAATAATTTAAACCCAAAATTAAAATTTTAATTATTAAACAATTTTTAAACTTTTAATATTATTTAAATTTATCTTAATTAAATTATTTACTTAATTAGTAATTAAGTAAATGTTTAACGCTTTCTTAATTAACTAATCATTAATCCTTAATTAAATCAATGAATTATAGTTATATTTAAATTATTTAGTTAATCATAAATACCTTACTTAAGGAATACTTAAGTACTAATTAACTTTGTTAATAAATGATTGGGTACTAACAACCTAATTTAATTAATTGAATAATAATCAAATAAAACAAATATTTAATTAAACAATAATAACTACTCATTTATTTTTGAAATAAGTTTTAATAACATTTTCATAAGGTACTTACGTTTAAAACAAAATTTAAATCCAAAAACAATTTGTTTTTACAAACTGCATGACTATCGCCACATGATTCGTAATCCTATATCTTGTTTTATAACAAAAGCTTTAAAAATCGTATCTTTTCCATCAACTTATTTGTAAATTTATTAGTATGATTTAAAAATAAAAGGCAAGGGTTATAAAAATCAGATCAAGTTAAAACCTAAAATTTCTTTTTGGAAAAATAAAAATGATAAAATGTCATTCAACTTTTTCAAAGGACCTCAATATCTTCATCAAATCGAAAGCTAGGTTTTTCGCACATACAATGATCAAAACTCAAATAATATGGCACCAAAACTATTAGTCAGAAAAGGAAATACCTTTTTAACTAACTATATTTGCTTCTATTTTGTTCCAAATTCACATATATCATAACTAACTGCATCCATACACATATAATCCAACATTAATGCACCCAAACATTAGTAAATTAGAAACATATATATGCAAATCCATATAGCAATAATTATCACTAATTTAAATTTTAAAAACAAAAACAAAAGTGATTCTTTCTCACTTTTAGCTATCCAAATCCTAATCAACTCTTCCAAACACCTAGATCTTCACTTTAACAAAGCAAAAACATGAATTTGGATCCCCTAAGAGGCAATATGGGCTTAGCCTAAGTCATAAAGTATGCGTTAATGCCATATTTCACTACTAAATAAACAGTATATACCAACGGTCGTTAACGGTTGTCATCCAATGGAAGCTATATATTTTCTGAATCTTTTTTATGAATTAAAAAATATTTCCATTGAAAGCTATTGGTATATTCCTGTTGGCATCCTTTGGTAGCCATTTCTAAATTGCAAACAAATTGACAGAACTAGCTTCTTCTTCCTCATTCGGTTTTTACACGAAATTTTCATCAAAACCCTCTCTTCCTCCTCCAAAACCGTCACCCTCTGTTGCTCCACCTTTTTCTGGGTTGTCCGACATCTGGAAACTTTTATCTCTTCCTCTCTAGCCTCTTAATCTCCTCTAAATCAGGTATTATCTCTAAATCCTATTTAATTAAATTTGTTAATTTAAGGTTAGTATGTTAATTTACATGTTTTATTGCTTTATTGTATGTATAGTGTAGTTCATTGAGGCCTAATTATTGTTATTAATCTATGTATTGCACGTTTATGTAGTTTGTATCACAATAGAATTATGTGCATATATGTTGAATATTAAATTGATTTTAGGCTTGTTTAGGGATGTTTAGTGCGAATGAACATAATTTAGTAGATGTTTTATAGAAATTTATCAAAAATGATATTTAATTTATAATGTTTGGTTAGTTTGATTGAGTTTTGAAAATGTGTGTATATGTGATAAACTCTGTATACGTACATGTCGAACGGTAATTTTTTTAGCTAGTATAAAATATGTTATATATTATATTCATAAAACCCTTATAGTGTTTTTTAGCCCTGTCTGATAAGTATTGTATATGATCATTATGTGGATATTTGTTTTTTAACAGAACATATATCAATATTCGTCGTATACAATATTTGTTGGATTTGTCCCTGTATTGGACAAGTTACGAACACAATAAAGTAATTAAATCACGTAAAGCATTTCATTTTAAATGGTTCTCAAAATTTCGAAAGCTCTTCCTTTATGTTCCATATGCACACACAATTGTGACTGTTCAGGGAACTAAAGTGAAGTGCTGCCAAAATTTTGTTAAATCATTTAAATTGAAAAGATTTACGCAATTTAATTATGTTATTGTATTTTTAAAGGGAGGTAGGATGATCCATCAACAAAGTGGAAATGACCAATTAATATAACATTCACTAATAAAATGGTTTTAATAAAATGTCAATGCAAATTTATATCACAATTTTTAATTATCTATCGAGGATAAATGGACAATTATTTTACCGATCGAAGTTGGATGTACAAACAACAAAGGAAAATTTGAGGTCAATCAGTGAACATTTTAATAATAGTGTGTGTATTTATTGATTTTGCTTTAAGTGATAACAGAAATGATGAAGAATCATTTGTCCATGTAGTAGATGCAAATTATTAAAGCATTTGATACCAAAAATTGTTAGAGTTCATTTACATCAGTACAGTTTCATGCCGAACTGTTTGTTTTGGGATCGTCATGGAGAACTGTTAGCATCTACTTTTGTAGAAGTTGAGAAGGAAGTGAGTAATGAAATTGCTATGACGAATCTTGTAAAGCATATGGTTAATGATGTTGCATGTTCAATGTTCAATGTTCCTTAGTTTACTGATGACAATGGTAATGCTGAAGAAGAACCTAATATTAAGACCCAAAAAATATTATTTATTAGATTTCGCAAAGAAACCCCTTTGGGAAGGCTGTATAAGTGAAACCCAATTATTAATAACTGCTAAGTACATTACAATGAAATCTAAATACAATCTCGCAAAAGTTGGATTTACAACTGCGAAGTGGCGTATGCCTCTAAACATTTAACGTATGAAAATCATTATGAAGTAAAAAAAAAAGTTGTCGGCTTTTGATTTACCATTTGAAAAAATAGATATATGTCTAAATGGTTGCATGTTGTTTTGGAACGAAGAAATCAACCTTAAGAAATGTAAAATACGTAATCAGGAAAGGTACAATCCAGGAAAGAAAAAGGAAAAAAAATCTCATATAAATGTATGCATTATTTACTTATTACTCCTAGACTTCAAAAGTTATATGCATCTTCTATAACTGCGCAACATATGAGATGACACAGTGTGAGAACACAAGAAGAAGGTACGTTAACACATCCAGCTGATGGGGAAGCATGGAAGCATTTTGACTAGAAATATTCCAATTTTGAATCTGAGAATCATAATGTTAAACTTGGTTTCAAATATTTTTTCTGGCTTATAATTGTCATACCTTATAATTTACCTCCGTGGATGTATATGAAAACTCCTTTTATGTTTCTCAAAGTTGTCAACTCTGGTTCTGATGATCTGGCATAAAGAATCGATGTTTTGTTTACAACCTTTGATCGAAGAATTAAAAACGTTGTGGTACGAAGGAGTAGAAACATATGATATTTCTCCAAAAAAGAACTTTCGCATGTATGCTTCTTTGTTGTGGACAATCATCAACTTTTCTATGTATGCAATGCTTCGGGTTGGAATATGCTTGGCCATCAAACTTGTCCTTATTGCATGGATGGAATACAAGCATTTTCTTTACCTCATATCACTACGCCATAGATAGCTTACTGCAACGAAAATCCAAGGTGTTGCCAGCTAAAATATTGCCACAGCTATGCTAATTTTTGTCTGTTACAACACACGCTTCAAGGTGTTAGCATAGATATAACATTGTGTTGTAGTATTATAGATATATTCAAATTAAAAAAAATTAAAAAGATTATCAATCCACGTGAAAATGATATAATGGTCTATGTTAGCAATCTGAGTCGGTCTGCTTTCCCCCCAAATTTTCGTTTTCCCACTGCAAGGTAGATGACGAGATCTGATTTTCATTTTCATTTTCCCCAACTCAGTGTTTCTTCTATCTCCTTCCCAAATTCTAACCCTAATATCAATCTTTCCCTCCTTGGCTTCTTCCAATTTTCCCCGCATTCCCCGGTTTAATTTCCATAAAAAGAAACCACGCCCAGCTCCTCACTTCCTTTGATCCTCTGCATAAAGTCACCAGAAAGCGCTTATGGCACTGGGGTTGGCGTCGAGATTTGCATGTAGCACGTGTTATGGGCTGAAGGAGACACGTGTTATGGGCTGAATTAGCACGTCAGTCGATATGCGTTTTGGAAGCGCTTGATCGATAATCCACTTTTTTCCGTTGTTAGATCGATTTTTATTACTTGTAAGTGTTTTTTGCAGTATTTTGTTTGTGTTATGTTTTGTAAATTAACATTGAGAGATATTCAACTCTGAGGTAGAGACGATATTGTTTATGAGCATGAGTAGTTATCAAAATAGGTACAAAGTACACATCTTAATTTGATCAATGTTTCAGAGATGATTAGATGGGATGCAATGTTTATGTCGTATGAATGTGGTGTCTTACAGTGAACATGAAGGTTGATACTTATTATTCTATGAAAATTAGTGACAATAATGTTGTAGAGTTTGTCATGTTTTGTTAAGACTTGAGCCTGTTTTGTATATCTGATTATTTTCTCTCTCAGGCTACTGGAGAAGATTACTCAGTAGAGTCTGCTGAGAGCAAAAGGCCATTCCGCTGTGTTCTTAATGTTGGTCTTATTAGGACCACCACAAGCAACAAAATATTTGGTGCTCTCAAGTTAACACATAACATTCTATTGCAGTATTTCATTTATGCTTTGGGACGTATATCCTTGTTGTTTTATTGCACCATGGATGTGTTAATTGCTAAGTGTATAAAATCTTAGTGGCACATGTAGCTTACGTTAATTTTTTCTGTTTGTGAGTAATATTTTGTTGCATTGTTATGCAAATTATGTTCCTTTTTTGGGATAGATATACATACTTTGGAATTAATTGCGGTTGGGATGTGCTAACTTTGGAATTAATTGCGGTTGGGATGTGCTAACTGCTAAGTCAGTGCATTGAATATCAGTGACCTATGCAGCTTAGAATACTTTCTTAGTATTTGTTGAATTTGAATTTAACGTTTCTGGATGTGTTCATCTAACTTGTAATAGACAGTAAATCACAGTATTCTGCAATATTGTTTAGTTGCATATATCATGGTTCGGCGTGGAAGTCAATAGTGGTCCTGCTGGCTTCAATTGTTTCATGGGTATATTTGACCATTATTTTCTTATCATCTTGCATCCTTTTCAACTTGGTTTTCAATTTGCAAGTTGTTAACTTTGAAGACTATAGCAGACTTATCGAAGGAGATTCAGACACTATTGTACTTTTAGAAAAACATGCCCGCCTGTGTTATAATCTCTCTAAAATTAGTCATGGGTTCAGGGCATTCCTTATACTGCTATCTCTTTTCCTAACGATAAGCCAATGTGCGATACTCTTTCTTACTACAGGGTATAGGGAAATAGTAAATTTCACCACTGCTGGCAATTTGGCTATAGGCTACTATTTTCTTAAGAGCTTATTTTTTGATTTGTAAATACCGACAATTGTTTGATCCTTTCATAATACATGTAGGTAACTTCGATTGTTCAGCTTGTTGGTGTAGTACTATGTTTTCATTCCACGGCTAAAATTTCACAATGAGATCAAGAAGTTTCTTCAGTGGTAAGAAAATGACATACATGGGTAACTTGCAGTTCTGACTTCAAATGCATCTTCCGTGGTAACCAATTCTAATGCATCTTCTTTGTCATCATAGCACAAGAGACAAGCTCTTGGTACGAAATTTAAACTTCTGTTTTTTCCTACTTACTAGTGTATTATTACTTCATTTGGTAAGTTGATAACGGATGTGGGTATCTGTTTATCTAGATTCTAGAGCTAATAAATTATTAAACTTCAGGACTGGTTCAAATAAGTGGTCATACGGTGGAAGTAAATGTATGTATTGACATACACAATATAATCTTAATTTATTCTTTAATAGGTCGAAGTATTCAGGGTTTGCATTTATATAAGGATGGGTCACTGCTCCTGCTATGATATGTTGGTCTAACGCAAGTTAATTCATACAAAATAGAAAAGGCAACTTTCTTTCTTTTGCTACTTCATCAGAGGTGTGTAAGGTAATCTCTCCTATTAACTAGATGATTTTCTTATCAAAATGCCTATCATTTATATTTTCTACATATATCAATATTATGAATATTCTTCGTATTATTCGTGCAGAGAATACAAGATCTATAGCAGACAGGTGGGAACTTATATAGATAACAGAGGTAACAAAGGGAGTTAACCTCGTAACATAATCAATCTCAAAGCCAACATCAGCTTCTTCCTGTAGAGGTTCAATTCAAGAACTCGCTAGTGTTCAATATTTTCTACTTAAAATCATTGCTCTTTGTGGTATTGTTTGGTTGTCATTAGCCATTGCTTCTAACAAGTCAACAACCCTTCCTGATTATTTGAGTAACACACCTGCTTAATTTCACTAATTTGATGTGGTTTAATGTAATAAACAAATAGTATTTAGCAATGAAAAGGAAAAAAAAACCGTTGTAGATGAGACTAGAAAACATGCATCATGTTCATCCTTTTTTATACTGGGAATCTTTAGTTTATATGGGTGTTTATATGGCACAATATCTCTCTCCCTTTTTATTGGAATGATTTCCTATTTGTACCACTGTTCTTTCAATGCAACTCTTTTTAGTTTGTGGTTATATTTCAAAAAAAAAGTTACATCTTTCTCAGTTTTTCCAAAGTGAAAACTGCTCTATGTAAAACAATGGATATGCTCTCGATATGAAAACAAATTTTTATATTTGATTATTCATGTACTCAATGCTGTTTCGAGTGTTGTAGTGTATTCCAAACTTCCAGCGTCCATTCTCACTTAGGTTTAATGTGACAAATTTCTAGTTATACCGTTACATCCACCTTCTGGCGATACGTCACCAGAGAGAGCAGTTCAACTTGATGGTAGACCTTAGCAAATTGAAGCGGCAAAGTATCTAGTCAATGAAGTTATTAGCGGCCAGGTAAGTCTATACTTGAGCTTGGTTCATGATAAATGTTGTCCTAATTCTATACTGCATGTACATGACAAGTTTAACATAAAACATTATTGGGTTTGTTCATTTCTCCAGTTTTGCTTGATTTCGTTGAGCTTGTTTTCTTTGGTCTGGTACATTATTGAGCATGTACATGACAAGTTTAAGAACTTTTACAATTTCAAGTTTTTAAAAGTTAACAATGGGCTTAGACTCAAAGCGGATTTCCAATTTTTCCTAGGCTTTCCTAGTCACTCCCAAAAAATCAATTTTCTCAACTATATATATTCCTAATCCATTTTTCTCTTTTTAACCTTTTCCAATTTATAAGGTTTTACTGCCAAACCCACTAACTCAAACTACTAATCATATGGGATTTGTCTTTCTTCCATACAGAGTAAATTGTACACTTCCCATCCAAACTTCCTAAGGATCTCAAATTTCCATATTCATTCCTTTAGTGTAACAGTCATCCTTATTCTTACCATATTATACACTTTCTATTTAGTGGGTTTCTCTATGGATCTAGGTAAATATATCTAATATTTATATTTTAAAAATACAAATATGTTCACTCGCTATTTATACAGGAATCCTAAACCTAAGCTCTGATACTAGATGTAACAACTCGAATTCCGATTGACCGATTTTTTTTCTTCAAATTTCCAATCTATCGAAACTCAAGTTGTTGTACTCTGGTATCCTGTAGAAAAGACAGAGACATAAAATATGTCAAAGCTTAGGAAATATCTCACAGTGGAATGGATAACATATAATATACTCAAAGTATAGCCTTACCGTCTTAATAATACTGCCTAACCAGTATCCAAAGCTATCATGTTTCTGCCACAAATCTAACCTGCGAGTATGTTATGAGGAGGCGGTCAGAACACAAGTTCTAGTGACTGGATTTAAATTATACACTTTGGATAACACTACATATACCGTTCAATCACATTTTCTTATTTATTATGTTACTTGGGTTAACAACACTCAAGGCTTACACACACGTCGTGCCCATTTACTTCCCAGTGGATTAACCTAATATAGTATATATGTAACTACCCCCAATATTAAGGTACACCCCATGGTACCCCACTCGGACGGTCTCCACCGTAATACTACTGAAATAAACGCAGTCCCTCATCCTACGTCAGAGTGACGTACGGATCTCTACATAACAATATTACGTTCCACATATATCTGTCATTACTATGCTACGTAAGCGTATGGACTGCCATCATTGATCGAATCAGATTTCATACCGGAGTAATGTCCTCAAGTCTACGATACATCACCCAGAGCCGACATGCATGTATCTAGACTGTCTTACATACCTATCGTCAATTGTAGCTCGATGCCTTAATCGTACGTCCTCTAATGTGCACCGAGTTCCGTGGCAGGGCTATACAAGAAACACAGAACTTGATCGGGAGCTTTTCCATATCTGTAGAGGATCGTCTTTAAGAACCACTATATAAAGATATTCCTAGGGTCTATTTTTCATGGTGGCTATGGCCCCATCTCAGCCCCTCCCTCAACTAGTAAAGACTACAAGAGCTAAACAAATAGCTCCTAAAAAACAATCTAAACGTCCAGTTGGCGTCTTCCCTCAACCACTGTACCTCGATAGTGAAAGGTGAATGGTCTATTGGTTTTAGCTCTAGTCTTTCTGCATCACACTAGCTACCAATGACGGGTATTCGACGATCTACTATCCTTGTTGGTCATGACCCTTCACCTCCCCGTTGAGGCAACCGCCGAATCGCCGTGGTGTCACCGCATCATAGCATTCTGACTGCAAAGCTACATTTGCAGTCAAGGCCTACCCACCTGGTAGTTATGCGCAGACCTAACCTCTACGAGCACAGCCTAAACATCTGCCACCACACAGAGGACTATAAGGAGCACCTTACGTATCTCAGGAAGCCGCGTTCTTCCCCTTCCAGTCCTTCAGAGCCGACAGAATAATCAAATGAACGTGCGCTCTCCTCGTATCTTATAACACCACGATGATCTACCCCATGGGTTATTCACCCTCAAACGTACGAACTTGTCCAAGCGCCTCACTTTAATATGTTGTTAGACCCTATGTCTAAACATTCTTTTATGCGCTTGCCTTACCTCATCAGGTTTCCATTTAACTTGGTTATTCCCATTGATATTGAATTCTTAATCAGGTTACCAAGTTCCTCTTGCTTATTAATTTCTGTTATATAACTTAACCCATTCAAGTTTATTAATAAACCCACAACATGTTATTCTCTAGATTGTGGCCCAAGATATGTAATCCACAATCCCTTTATATTCTTGTTTGATTTTATCGTTACAATAACATGTTCTACTTAATATGTAATTAAGTATATCTTCGTTCATATGTTTTCTTGTTTAACATCTCAGCTATTATTTATGATTAAATATAACTTATTTCATAAGTTTTCCTCATTCTTTCTCATTTAATCATAATTCCATTTTTACAACGTTACTACAACTTATCGTTGTTTACTTATTAACTTAGTTCTCTTAAATAAGGCCCATTAATAAGTTTCTCTACCCATTTATTATAGCTTATGCTATAATTTTCTCTTGTCCCTGGGACAAGTCTAAACATGTTATTTTTATCAGCGGGTTTCAGACTTCCAAGTTCACAGATTACTTAATTTATAATTAAGTACAACCTCTTATATTCGATAAATTTTCCCCCTTTTCTCAACTAGTTTTAGGTTTTCCTCATTTACTAGTTACTTATTTACAATTAAGTGTCCCTTATCTCATTTCACCAGTTATCCCATTTCCTTTCTAGTTTATTGTAACCTAGGTTATAATCTTCACTTGTCCCTAGGACAAGTCTACCTATTATACAACATTCTCATTAATGTAATTTATTTATAATAGGTTATTATCATTCCCCGTTTAAAACATTTATTGTCGTAACCCATTATTCTTTATTCACTGTAATATATGTTCCTTATTTTTATTAAGGAAAACACTTCATGCACCTTATCAGTTTGATTTATAAAAAGAATCAATGATTTATTTTCATAATGTATTCCCATCTAAATCCATGGTGGCAAGTAATTTCTTTCCTTTTTCTTACTTTATTTATTGTGGCTTACTTGCAACCACGTTCTGAGAAATAGGTCATTTAGGAAAATACATCACTTTTCCTTCGCATCACACTAACTCAGTCCATTACATCTCTTCCTTTCTTATTTTCTGAGTTATACATTTAATTACTATCATTTCCATTTATTCATATCTTATTATATATATATATATATTCACTAGACCTCTCACATTAAGCCTACACTTGTGGGCACTGGATTTGCTGGGCGGGTTCGGGCAGACTTCTACCGCAAGTTGACTTAACCTCGTGTCTTAGCACCATTACATGTTTTATTTATGCACTTAGACCCCTTACATTAGATTTACCATTTGTGGATGTTGGATATGCCGGATGGGTCCGGGCAGACTTCTACCACAAGTGTAATTTAACCTCGTGTCTAAGCGCGTTACAGTTTCTTATTTACTGCAAATTTTAGGCATGTTATATTTTTTTCCTGTAATCTAATTTACATGTCTTCAAATTATGCCTATATTATGGCGCATGTCCTTTTTATCATGTGTTTAATTCTATTTTGACATGTAGACATTAATTGGGTAATTGTTCAAATCTAACAGGTTAACATGTCATTTACTCAATAATATGCCCCAAGTGAATCATGTAATTATAACAACAGTAGTCATTACCCATATATTAACTAGTTTGTTTTTCAATATGTAATCATTCCAACACTTCAACTGATTCAACATATGAATTATTCATATTAACATCTCAACTTGTTGTAACAGTAATTCTTAATTATTCTGGCAAATTCACATATAATAATGGGGAATTTTTTAAATGATAACATATTATTATCTAAAATGTTATAGCTTAAATCCACTCACTTATACGCTTTCCAAATCCTAGATCTGGTCCAATTCTTATCATTCCATGGTTTTCTCCTAACTGGATTCAAAACCTAACAACCATGGATTCATAATCTTTACTAAAAGAAAAAGAGAAGAAAGAGAAGAGAACTGAAATAGACCAGATCTAGATAATTACCTTACTGTGATAAGAGATCTGAACACCCATTTACAAACATACGTTCCTTTCCTTCAGATCTGGATTCAGAATTTTTCTTGAACTAATATTCTTAATTTTCTGAATAGATTTGAGAAGGGAGAGGAATGGCAGAGCTTCTGCGTTGTCTTAGAAATATGAGACTTAGGGTAGGCTCCATAGACTTGTTTATAGGTGTTCAGCAACATATTTGGTCAAGAAACGAGTCCACGTTCACAGAATCGAATTCTGCCTAGATCCGTATGGGGGTCGACCCCCCTTGGGTGTCGACCCTAGGGTCGACCCATGGGTCGACCACAAAGAGCCTGGGTCGACCCAGGGGTCCACCCCCAAAATGGGGCAGTTCGACTATAGGGGCTTCCGTTAGCTGGTTTTGAATTTTTATTTGTTTGTATATATATATAATTCTCTTGTGCGTATACAAACTTCTAGGCTTAATAACTTCTTCATACGGTGTCCGTTTTACGCAAACCAGGTGTCTATTTTGACCAGAATTCCGAGACGAACGCAATGGCGCAGTCCATTTCACTTAGTTCTGGATATTTAATTAAGTTATTCTTATTTTATTATCTTGAGTTTAAAATGTGGGGTGTTACAAATTGCAACTATGAAACACTGAAAATCTAAAGTTGTTAACAGGTGAAGACATCTCAGAAGGCTTACCAGAAGGCTCAGGACAAATAGGAGATTACACAGCTAGAGTGCAGATCACCGCGCTTGAGGAACGTGATTGCCGCCATGAAGAACAGATAGAGTAGTCGAACCAGTGTTTGGCGGGGTTCATGGCCCAGTGCGGACAATTTCCTCCATCCGGTGGTTCCGAATGAGATTGATTTGAGGTATGATTAGTTGCGTTTTGTAGTAATATGTACATATACGCTTTGAGTGGATGTGGGTTTGGTTAATACATTGTGTTGGTTTATATATATTGTTGATGTGGTTGTGATGTTGGTTCAGACGTTATATTGGACGATATTTTATGTTGGTTTGATGATGTTTGTTTGTTGGATATTTGTATATATTGGTTTATATTGTGTATATTGGGATACATGTGTATGGTTTGGGTTTAGTGTTATATTTGGGTATATATGTGTGTGTTATTATTATGATATGCTCTAAATGGACCAGTTGTGATATATTTGAGAGTGTGGGATGGCTGAAAGTAAGGTATCTAAAATCTGAAAGAAAGGAAAAACCTAAATTTCCAGTGGCTGACAACGACTTACAGGTCAACAATTTTCAACAGCTTCCAGCGGTTTTTGATAGTTTCCAATGACTATCTAGTCAACAATTTCTTCCACGTGTCAATAATAACCATTGGAGGCCATTGGAAAATGGACATTGATGGCGTTGGAAAGCGTTGATAGCTGTTGAAGTGTATACCAACGGGGTTTCCAACGGCTACCAATAGCTTTCCAATGGCCCCTAGCCGTTTGAAATCACTGTTGTTCTTGTAGTGTTTAAGTTGTTGTGCTTGAATCTAAAAAATAGAAAGGCATAGTAAGTAGAATAAGTAGACAATAACAAGTTTCAAGAAAAATATAAGTTTAAATTTTTTATTTTTAAAAACTTAAGAAGTTTAAGAAGAAATCCATCATCACACTTTAAAAGCTTTGAAAACTAGAATAAAACTGAAAATGGAAATGGAAGGATAGAAAAAAAGATGTTACTTTTATATAAAGTAAAATTGGTAAATTACCAAAATACTCTTCCTTACATACCTCCTTTCTTTACGTGTCTCCTTACCATGCTCCACCACATCTTTCTATCCTTTTTCCATGTCACTAGGTCCCTTCCCATTTGCTCCAACATGCTTAATGACTTAAGAACTTATGTGTGCATGAGTGCACATGTATGTGTACTAATGTACCCTTTTTATACTCAAAATTATATGGTTATATACTGCATCAAAAAATTAGCTTAACACAATTAAATACTTATTTGCATAATTACATATTAAACACACATAAGTTATTAAAATATATATATACACACACACATGTCTATTTCTGTATCTATTTTAACAATTTTATACCAACATTTCAATAACTTAGTATGATAAAAACTTAGAATTTTTGAAAAAGCTTTTCAATTACATTTATTTTTTTTCCTTAAAATTGAATATTTGTGTTAACCAAATAAAAAAATGAAGTTTCTATGATTATTTTTAAATTAAAAGAGGACATTTTAATTATAAAAACAAATATTTGAATATTTAAAATTAAATAATATTCACAAATCAAAGTGATGAAATTTTGGGTTGTTACATGATGCTTTAGATTATTGGAGGAAAAGCGATGAACGTGCAAATGTTACTAAAACAACAAATGAGGAAGGTGGTGATACTATACTATTTCTTGCTCATAAGGATTCAGATGGTCAACATTAAAATTGGTGTTTTGATTTTAGTTCTAACAACCATATGTATGGAAAGAAAGACCTGTTTGTAAAACTCATAAAAGGATCTCATGGAACCGTGAATCATGGGAACTTCTCTAAAATTTCAATTAAAGGGAAATGAACAATACAATATTATTTAAAGTAGAAAAAAAAGAATATTTCTGGAGTGTACGGTATCCCTATCATGAAAAGTAACAGTATGATGTTGTACAACTTCTAAATAAAGGATACTGCGCAAGTATGGAAGATAATTCACATACTTTGAGCGATAAATATGAATGAATTATGGCTTATGTTCCAGTGTCCAACAATCATATATTTTCACAAAATCTTAGCAATAAATATGAAAGATTCTTTTATGGGCTTAAAAAGATAAGTCATAGAAATGGCATCTTTGGATTGTGCATCCCTATTTCAGCGGTCGAATGTTGTTGTATTCATCAAATATTGTGAATGTGCTGCTGATGGTCGATCCACCAAAAGGCACTTGTGAAGGATGCATACCAGGTAAGCAAACAAAACTTCCTTTTTAAATGACAAATCTTGGAGATTAACAACACCGCTACTACTTCTGCACACCAACGTATATGGTTCAATAGAGCATGGGTTATTAGGAGGTAATAAGTGCTACATCACTTTCAATGACGACTATAGTTGAAAACTTTTCTTTCACTTCCTTAAATTAGAAAAATCTACTACTTTGGATATATTCAAAACTTCTAAAGCTCTTACTGAAAATGAATCTAGTCACAAGCTTTGATATATTCACTCAAATCATAGTGGTGAGTATACATCAAAAGCATTTGATGAGTATCGCAAGTAACGTAGCATAAAGAATCAATATATTACTGCTTACATCCAGATACAAAATGGAGTTGTCGAAAGGAAGAATCAAACAATTCTAAATACGATTAGAATTATTCGTAAGGCGAAAAGGCTACTGAAGCAAACTTGACCCAATTTTCATATGGACTTGCAGCCCAATTTAGCTTCGCTGTATACATCCGATGCATAAGAAAATAAAAAGAACTCAAAAGTTGAGTCACATTAGAATGAGGATCAGACTATGGCATATATCCATGGAAAATGTTCATAATCTGAAACATGAATGATACTCTTTGATAGACAAAATTTTAGATCTAAATAAAGTAGGAAGCAATGTCAGAAAGAAATCCCTTTTGAGTTTAATGCAACATTTGATGTTGTGATTGATAATCCAGCGTAGAAAAATATGGTATAATACTTGAAGTCAAAAGGTAATAAAATAAACGAACGAAGACAATTACAAGTATTCTCTCAGATAGTGTAAGCAACAATTCTGAATTTGCAGAGGGAAGGTAGTAGTGAATCTACATTCTAGAATGAGATAATTGTCAGAAACGACGAGTTGGTGCAGTCTTGCAGGATTCTTTTGTATTTTTCCATGTCTTTTATTATTTTTCATCACATGCAATTAGAGATGTTGGAAAAATGATTCATTTTTTAAAAGATGAATTATTCAAAAATTGGATAAGTGTGAGGTGACTCATATATGAATAGTCTCACATCATGAGACTATATGAAAGAAAAAAATCCAGTTTTTTATTTGATTTGGTAAAAAATTGAGATCCATTTTTTAAGATCCGAACCGACTTCCTCTGCATGTATTACCATGTTTATTTATTGCCGAACTACTCAAAAAAACAACTTTTTAATCTTATCTCTCTCTTCTTCTTCCTCCACCATTAAAAGTTCTTCAAAAATAAAATCAGAACGAGTAGTTAAATTTAAATTGAAAGTGCAAATCTGAATTGGTTTGTTGTGCAAGCAAATCAATTATTTTTTCTCAGAAGGCTGTTTTATCCCAGAGGCGGCGGCGACAAGTACGAACTGGTTTGCACCACCGACCAGAACGCTGAATCATCTTCAAGAAAGCGACCTAGTTCGCGACTCAGCCATTGTTTCCCAACAATTTGAAGACGATCTTGAAACAATGGCTGCAACCCTAACTTGCTTGAAGATCTCGCAATTGTTATGAGAATCAAATTCGAGCTATATTATGATCAGAATCCTCTAAAATTGTTTCTCGAATCGCCTTTGGCTCTTGCACCAATCAATCTTTCCCTCAGCTTATATGGAACGCTATAAATCATTTTGATCTGCATCTATTTATATGGCTGGGATACAACAAATATGGGGATAGTAAACGTCCTTTCAAGATTTTTTGGCAAGAAGTGAACTATTGGTCCCTGGAAAATTGTACCCAGATTTTTTGCAACATCAAAAGAGGAAATGAGAGGCTGCTCCACGTGAGGCCATGGAAGAAGCAGGGGTTAAAGGAGAACTCAAGGATTGGACTAGCAGCTGCCATGGAGAGTTATTTGAATGCTAAGGCTATTTTGGAGGCTGCGATCTAAAACTGAAGCTAAGGCTATCCACCCGAGGTATGGATTTTTGTCTGATAGTGCAAAATTTGCCCAACACGGTGAAGCTGAAGGTTATTTCTAATTTTAATGAAAATGATGCAATTAGTACTCGTGAAGCTCCATATGAGGTACCCCAAATTTAATTGATACTTAACAGTAAAATTTGAGTATGCAACTTCACAACATTTTTGCAATGCATAAACAAATGAGAAATTTCCAAGTATCAACGTACCGCATTATCTAAGTGTAATGTAGA
The DNA here is from genome assembly GCA_030737875.1 of Allium sativum. Taxonomy (NCBI): domain Eukaryota; kingdom Viridiplantae; phylum Streptophyta; class Magnoliopsida; order Asparagales; family Amaryllidaceae; genus Allium; species Allium sativum. The sequence continues at coordinate 957,727,002 of CM060909.1, forward strand.
ATTGTTGATAATTGGCCAGGGTATGCTTATGCAGACTTTGATTCTATGACTTAGGTTGAGATGGGTTTAAACAGTATAGATAATATCGCTACGTACCTGTTAACATTATTATAGTGACAAAGAATGTAACAACAATGAACTAATCATGAACCCAGCTCATTATTTTGCACCATAGTTTTGGGTCACACTAATCACTTTGCTTGAGTCCTGAGAGTGTGCATTATTTGATTGGAACAATATTAACTGGTCGGATCCAAGTATTTCTAAACCCAAATGTTTTAGATACCTTGTTTTATGTAGTCTCTGTATGTGATAATTTAATTTACGATGTAAGTTGTTTACCATTAATATAGTCCACAAGTGTGGTGGAATGGTACAAATGCAGAAAATAATATTTTATGTGAATAACTTATGTTAGTCTATGAGTTTACATATATTTTTCTATAAGAAAAATATAAATTTTCAAACATATTAACATCTCAAGCAATAGTAAGCCTCCACAGCCGATCAGTTGAGAATAGAATGGGAATCCACAAGGAAACCATAAAGGACATCAGCAACCAACCAAAAAGAATGATTCTGGACAGTTGCTTCTATATTATAACTGTGGAAAACCAGGTCATATGGCACGACAGTGTCGGAACAGGCTAAGCCTAGCATCGCAGACAAACCTGACTGAGATGCCTTTAACGGCTACGACTACTGAGATTCACTTTGATGGTGGATCAAAGCGTTGGTTCAGATTTTTGTGCTTTTACTATAGAGGAGGATCCCTTAAACCTCCAAGAGGCCTTATCTTCTTTAGATGCCGATTTTTTGGCAAGAGGCTATAAATGATGAGATGGATTCTCTAGAATCCAATAAGACTTGGCATTCAGTAGATTTATTCTCTGGTTGTAAATCTATAGGTTGTAAATGGGTGCTTAAAAAGAAATTAAAACCTGATGGCACTATTGATAAATATAAAGCACAATTAGTAGCTAAAGTTTTTAAGCAAAGAAAAAAATATAGATTTCTTCGACAATTTTTACCTGTAATTAGAATTACATTCATTCGGGTATTAATCTCACTTGCTTCTATCTGTTATTTATTAATACACCAAATGGATGTTAAAACCGCGTTTTTTAAATGGTGAATAAGAAGAATAAATTTATATGGACCAGTCTGAAGGATTTATAGAACATGGTTAAGAACATAAAGTAAGCAAATTAGATAAATCATTATATGGTTTAAAACAAGCACCTAAACAATAGCATGGAAAAAAATTTGATAACTTAATCATTTCTTATGGTTTTAAAGTTAATGAAAGTGACAAATGCATTTATTACAAATCTAAGAATGACATTTGCACTATTATATGTCTTTATGTAGATGACCTTCACATCGTTGGGTCAAATATTCATGCCATAAACTCAGTCAAATCCTTATTAAGTGCCAATTTTGATATGAAAGATCTAGGTAAGGCGAGTGTAATCCCTGATATTAAGATTACTAGGTAAAAAGTGGGATTTTCTTTGGATCAATCTCATTAACTTGAGAAGACTCTAAAGAAATACGATTACTTTGACTGTAAATCTGCATGTACACCATATGATCCCAGTGTAAAGTTATTTAAGAACACTGGTGAATGTATAAGATAGTATGTTTAAGCGAGCATCATTGGCAGCTTTCGGATGCCACTGATTGTACTAGACCCGACATTACCTATGTCGTGGGATTATTATGCATGTTTTTCAGTAGACCTAGTATAAAGCATTAACATGCCAATGAGAGGGTTATAGGATACTAATAGTAAACTATGTATGAAAAGTTTTCAGTTGTACTTGAAGGATATTCTGATACAGGCTGAAATACTTTATTTGATGATTCTAAAGGACCAGTGGCTAAATATTTAGCATCGCTGAAAAAGCTCTCTTGGAAACCCAAGAAACAGACTATTTTGACTCAGTCTACTATAGAGACTAAGATAATAGCACTTGCCACAGCTAGTTAAGAAGCAGAGAACTAAAGAAATCTGCTATTTGAGATCCCCATAAGGGAAAACCCGACACCAGTGGTGTAGTCGATTGCGATAGTACCGCGGCTATTGCAAATAGTATAGAACCGTTATTACAACGGTAAAAGACGACGTCGTAGGTACAATACTGTAAGAGAACATCACATACATAGTGATGAAAATTTGACGACTATTGAAAGAAGGACAGAACCGATATTACAACGGTATGAAATGACAGTCATATGCACAGTATTGTTAGAGAACACACATATGAAGTGATGACAATTTAGCAGATCCTTTGACGAAAGGACTGACCAGAAAGAATGTCCTTAATGATTCTAAAAGAATGAGACTATTGCCCTGAGATTGTGGAATCACGCACAATGGTAACCCGACCTAAATGACTGGAGATCCCAAGAACTAGGTTCAGTGGGTAAAAACAAGTTGTGTAGTGATAATAGATGAACATGCTAAATTTATATATTAAGAAGCATGTATTCCTGAAGTGATTAGAGGATGAGTTAATAAAAACTCTTAATGAGATCTATACTCTATTTGGAGTGGAGTACCTACCTTCAGGAGTGCTCTTGATAGGCTCACCTTTGTGAATGTGGAAATGTGGTCGTTTCCTAGGAAGTTTTAGGCAAAACTTCTAGAGCGTTCACTAAACTGGGATAGACGTGCATGGCCATTAATGCACGGGCTTATTTGATTGCACTATAGAAAAGGTTGTGTGTGGTCTGATGTCAGGAATAGAATTTAAGACTACGTCTAGTAAAAACTGAATCTTATTCACTATGCAAAGGTTCAAGTCGGATGACTCCTTTGTTTATGCACAATCTTATGTTTCTAGAAACTGCTCGAAATATATTTTTTTAAAATTCAAGTGGGGGATTGTTGGAAAAATGATTCATTTTTTAAAAGATGAATTATTTAAAAATTGGATAAGTGTGAGGTGACTCATATATGAATAGTCCCACATTATGAGACTATATGAAAGAAAAAAAACCAGTTTTTTATTTGACTTGCTAAAAAATTGAGATCCATTTTTTTTGATCTGAACCGACTTCCTCTTCATGATTACCATGTTTATTTATTGCCGAACTACTCAAAAAAAAACAACTTTTTAATATTATATCTCTCTTCTTCTTCCTCCACCATTAAAAGTTCTTCAAAAACAAAATCAGAACGAGTAGTTATATTTAAATTGAAAGTGCAAATCTGAATTGGTTTGTTGTGCAAGCAAATCAATTATTTTTTCTCAGAAGTTTGTTTTATCCCAGAGGCGGCGACGACAAGTACGAACTAGTTTACACCACCAACCAGAGCGCCGAATCGTCTTCAGGAAAGAGACCTAGTCCGCGACTCGGCCGTTGTTTCCCAACAAGAGACCATATAATAGTTTCTGACTAAGATTTATGTTTAATACTTCTACTACCATCTGTTCTCCATATGCTGTAAGTTTCACCCTTTTTAAGTAACTATTTCAAAAAAATAAAATAGAAATGGATAGCATAAAAGGTATAAATATTAAATATATAATTTTGTCATGCACATAACTCCGCCTGTGTAGTTTTCTATGCAGCCTATCCCAAGCCAGGGTAAAGGAGGAGGGATGTGATAGGCTTGGCGAGCCAACGTAAAAACTTAGCCTCTCTTATGGATATGGAACCTTATGATATATCGTTGGGGCGTAACCCTCTTAGCGACGCGCTATATCGAGGCTCGGATATGGTGTTAAATATACAAGGGAGGGGCCTCCATTCTCTTAGTGGCGCGCTACATCGATGCCCCGGTGTAGTGATAAGTGAGCAAGGGTCCTTGCATTTTTCTCGGGGAATGCGAGGGGCAAGGAAGCCAGTCGACGATAGTACGGTTCAGTTAGGTAGTTGGAATGTAGGGTCCTTAACAGGAAAATTAAGAGAGATAGTGGATACTATGATTTAGAGACGGGTTAACATCTTGTGTGTTCAAGAGACTAAATGGGTGGGTCAGAAGGCGAAGGAGGTGGAGAACACTGGCTTCAAATTGTGGTACACGGGAGAAGTACGTAACAAGAACGGGGTAGGCATATTGATTGACAAGAACCTTCAGAACAATGTGGTTGACGTCAAAAGACGAGGGGATAGTATCATCCTAGTTAAGCTAGTAGTTGGCCAGGCAGTTTTGAATGACATTAGCGCATATGCCCTACAGGTAGGTCTAAGTGAAGAAGCCAAAAGGAAGTTTTGGGAAGACTTGGATGTCATGGTTAGGAATGTGCATAGTAGCGAGAAACTTTTTATAGGAGGAGACTTCAATGGCCATGTTGGCTCATCTAGCGGGGGTTTTGAGTGAGTGCATGGTGGTTTTGGATTTGGTAGTAGGAACCAAGAGGGTGAAGATATTTTGAATTTCGCTCTCTCTTTTGATCTCATGATTGCTAATACCTACTTTAGAAAGAGGCAATCGCATCTGATCACCTTCAGTAGTGGCCAACAGGCTAGCCATATTGACTTTGTCCTAACTATGAGAGATAGTAAACAAGATTGTGTTGATTGCAAGGTCATACCTGGAGAATGTGTCGTCTCACAACAACAGCTCTTGGTATGCGTGTTTCATCTTCGGGTGGTGAAGGATAAGAGAGCAAAGATTAGCAGGACGAAATGGTGGAAACTCAAAGGAGATGCTTCACGGGTGTTTAAAGATAGAGTGATGGGAGAAGGGGCATGGAATGTGGAAGGAGAAGCAAATGTCATGTGGAATGCGATCGCAACTTTCATTCGGAGAGTCGCTACTGAGGTATTTGGGATAACAAGAGGAAGCAAGCGAGAACCCAAGGATTCGTGATGGTGGAATGACGAGGTGCAAAAGGCTATCAAAGAGAAGAAGGAATGCTACAAATGCATGTACCGTCATAGAAGCGAACAGAACATGCACAGGTACAAAGCGGCAAAGAAGACTGCAAAGAGAGCAGCGAGTGAATCAAGGGGACGAGCGTACGAAGATTTGTATCGAAGGCTAAGTACAAAGGAGGGTGAAAAAGACGTTTACAGAATAACTAGGCTACGCAAGAGGAGGACAAGGGACTTCAATCAGGTTAAATGCATTAAGAATGAGAATGATAGACTTTTGGTGAAGGACGATGAGATAAAGAATAGGTGGAGAGAATACTTTAATAAGCTTTTCAACGAAGAAAGTGATAGCTCTTCGATCGAGTTGGAAGACTTAGCCGACAGCACCAATAGACATTTTGTGCGGAGATTTCAAGAAGCTGAGGTAAAGGGGGCGTTGAAACGTATGAAATCAGGCAAGTCGGTAGGGCCTGATGACATTCCTATTGAGGTGTGGAGATGCTTTGGAGATGCAGGGATAAGATGGCTAACTAAGTTGTTCAATAATATTTTCAAATCAAACAAAATGCCAGATGAATGGAGGAGAAGCATTTTAGTTCCAATCTTCAAGAATAAAGGAGATATTCAAAGTTGCATGAACTATAGAGGAATTAAGCTTATGAGTCATACAATGAAGCTTTGGTAGAGAGTTTGCGAGCAACATTTGAGTAGGTTGACAAGTGTCTCTAGGAATTAATTTGGTTTTATGCCTGGAAGGTCAACCACTGAGGCGATTTTCTTGGTTAGGCAACTTATGGAGAGATACAGGGAGCAGAAGAAAGAACTCCACATGGTTTTTATTGACCTGGAGAAAGCTTATGACAGAGTGCCGAGGAGGGTTGTATAGTGGGCGCTAGAAAGGAAGAGAGTGCCATCAAAATATATTACCCTTATTAAGGATATGTATGAGGGGGTTGTGACTAGTGTTAGGGCATGCGATGGTGAGACCACAGACTTTCCAATTAACATTAGGTTACATCAAGGTTCGACTTTGAGCCCCTATATTTTTGTATTAGTGATGGATGAAATCACAAAAAATATACAAAGGGAGATTCCCTGGTGTATGCTCTTTGCCGATGATGTTGTGCTGATTGATGAAAGTAGAATAGGGGTTAATCGACAACTGGAGTTGTGGAGGGAGACCTTGGAATCAAAGGGTTTCAGGCTTAGCAGAACTAAAACAGAGTATATGAAGTGTGAGTTTAGCAGTGTCAGGTTAGATGACGGAGATGTTACCCTGGCCGGTAGAGTAGTACCCAAGAAGGAATCGTTTCGATACTTAGGATCTATGTTGCAGTTTGATGGAGAGATTGATAAGGATGTTAGTTTTAGAATTCAAGCAGGATGGGTGAAATGGTGACTAGCATCTCGCATTCTCTGTGATCGGAAGATTCCTCAGAAGCTTAAAAGAAAGTTATATAGGACAGCAATCAGGCCTGCAATGTTATATGGTGCAGAATGTTGGCCTACTAAGAGGCAACACGTCCAGAAGATAAGCGTAGCAGAGATGCGGATGCTGCGTTGGAGCTGTGGGCATACCAGACGAGATCGGATTAGAAATGAGGATATTCGGGAAAAACTTGGAGTTGCACCTATTGAAAAGAATTTAGTCCAATACCGCTTGAGATGGTTTGGACATATCGAACGTAGACCATACGATGCACCTGTACGCATTGGAATTCTAGGCCGCGCCGAAGGCCCAAAGAGAGGTAGAGGTCGACCTAAAATGACATGGGAGGAGATAATAAAGAGAGATTTAAGTAACTGGAGTTTATCGGAAGAGCAGGTAGTTGATAGAAGTGCATGGAAATTGGCAATCCATATACCAGAACCTTAGGGTTTTTTTGACTTTATTTCACATTTACTGAACCTTTTTACTTTTTATTACTATTTTAGATTTTATTTCACATTTATTGAACCTTTTTACTTATTATTATTATTATTTAAAAAAAACCTTTATCGGATGACTTTTTATTTGTTTGGTTATTTTAAACCCTTTATATATATTATTATCATCATTATTAATTTTATTTTATTTTAATTTTGAGTTCCATATCTAGCCAACCCCAACTTTTTTGGGATATATGGCTTTGTTGTTGTTGTTGCTGAATTTTGTCCTGCACTTGTTATGAACAAAGAGTTCAAAATAAAAACAAAACGATCAAAGATAGCCAACTTATAATGTGGAGATTTAAGTATTTTTAAATAAAGAATCCAATTATCAATAGTATGAAGCTACAGAATCTTGTGAGCATACTAACTTATTGGCATACATTTGTTAATTAAGGGTGAATCAAAATCTAAATTAATTTAATACCAAGACTAACAAAATTGAGGTTAAGGCTAAGAAACCATAGTTTATGTTGTACTTCTAATAGGCTGTATAAAATGGAACGGATTGAATTTTTAATATAGAAAACTATAAACTTACAAAATTAGCATGAATATAAAGAAGTGTGGTTTATGTAAAAGGGTCTATACTTTTTTAGTCTGTAAAAGTGCTTAGTTCGGTCATTATATGGAAGATGAACCACCTACTAGAAAACATAAGATAACATTGAAACTCAAGCATGTTACTAAATAATCATATCACTATTGGCTCTCCTAATGTTAAATTCCAAATATAGCAATAGCATTCTGGTGTTTTTATTTCAATTATCTTGATTATATTCCTACTGTAATTGATAAAATATAAATAATAATGTATCATATCTCTTTATGAAAAACACATAATGTATATTGAAATTGAAATATAAAAAAAGTCTTTTTACTTACAAAATAAATTTTAATTTTTTCTATCTTCCAAAAGCTGACACGTATGTTAAATAGCAAAGACGTAATCTATGTGTATATATACTAGAAATGATTAGATGTTTGTGTTATGGTTTGTGATATTTATCACATGGACATTGAAGATGGAGAAATTGGAAGTTGCGAAATTTAAGGATCTGTTGCTGATTTTATTGATCTATTGAGATATTTTAGGAAAGATTTATTTTGAGCAAGTTTTAAGGAGGGAAAGATTTATTTTGACCAAGTTTTGTAGAAGATTTATTTTTGAGAAAATTTAGGGCCCAATTAGGGCATTGACCTAGTCTTTCTATTTGCCTATATAAACATCTCATTAAGGAAGATTTATTTGCACTTGAAGGAAAGAAAAAAATTGTTTTTCGAGATTGAGATAAATTCTCAATTACTTTAGGCTTTCATTGTGATAAATTGGTGGATTAATAAAGGTTTGTTTGGAGGAATTTTCTTATTATTGTTATCTTCTTCCCTCTTTCAAATTCTAATTGCGTAGTGATCTTGTGGAAACCCTAACAATTGGTATGAAGCCTTCTACACAATTTTTTGGAGAGGGTTTGCATATGGATAAAAAATTATTGAAAAGCTTAATGGAAGAAATTGGGGATTATGGATGGCGAAGATGGAAGATTTCCTTTATCTTAATGATCTTCATCAACCATTAGAGAACAATAGGGAGAAACCTAGCAATGTATCCAAAGCAAAATGGGAGACTTTGGATAAAAAGGATGCTGCATCTATTCGATGTTTTTTGGATAATACACTGTTTCATATTGTTGCTAATGAAACATTTGCATATACCATATGGAAGAAATTGGAAGGGGTTTATGTGAAGAAGTCTACAACAAATAAAGCTCTTCTTATGAGAAGGTTGGTGAATCTGAAGATTAAGGAAGGTGGATCAATTGGAGAGCATCTTAATGATTTTCAGGAAATCGTGAATCAGTTGGCTGCCGTAAATTTCAGGGTGAATGATGAAACACAAGCCTTAATGATGATGAGTTCGTTGCCGGAGAGTCGGGAAACACTTATGGTTGCGTTGAATAACTCAAATTCGGATGGCGTGGTTTCAATGGGGACAGTGGTTAGTAGCTTTCTTAATGAGGAGATACGGAGGACGAGCCTTATGGAAGGAAAAGATAAGGAGGCAACGAAAATTGAAACTCCAATTGAAAAATCTTTTTTTGCAAGGAGGGTTAATCAACGAAATATGGAAAGGCAGTCGAGTAGATCAGACATGAGAAAGGAATACATTTGTTTTTACTGTGACAAACCCAGTCATCAACTGTGATTTTGTCATAAGCTTAAAAGGGATAAGGAGAAGATGAAGGCATTGGAAGAAGAGTCGGATGAACAAAAGGAAAATAATAATGAGGTGAATCTTGGTGTGGAAGTTGAAGGCAATGTTTTATGTGTTAATGAAGGCGAAAGCAAAGATTAGATACTTGATTCGGGAGCTTATTTCCATGTATGCCATCTAAAGGAAGCATTTATTGATTGTGAAGAACAAACTGCTAAAGTGGAACTTTCCGATGGTCAGGACTTGCATGTTAAAGGCATAGGTTCGGTCCGATTGAAGATGAATGATGGAAATGTGGGGAAATGATAACATATATAAATTGCTTTAAAAAATGGTGGAGAATGTTATTAGTTCTCCAATTGGATTAGAAGAGGCAAGTTCATCTGAATCAAGGTGGAGCCATCAATATAAAGCTACAGAGTCTACATGGAGGCCAATGTGGTATTACAAGCAATTTTGAGATTTTTTTTTTTGGCGGCGTTTCTCATGTGAGAGATGCATCATTTGTGGATGGTTTTTTGGTTTATGGATTTGTCGATTGTTGGAGTGATTTCATATAAAGGTGGAGTGTTATGGTTTGTGATATTTATCACATGGATATTAAGATGGAGAAATTGGAAGTTGCGGAATTTAATGATCTGGTGCGGATTTTATGGATCTATTGAGATATTTTAGGAAAGATTTATTTTTAGCAAGTTTTAAGGAGGGAAAGATTTATTTTGACCAAGTTTTGTGGAAGATTTATTTTTGATAGATTTTAGGGCCCAATTAGGGTATTGACCTATTCTTTCTATTGCCTATATAAACATCTCATTAGAGATAGATTTATTTGTACTTGAAGGAAAGAAAAACTTGTTTTTCGGGATTAAGATAAATTCTCAATTATTTTTTGCTTTCATTGTAATAAATGGGTGGATTGATAATGGTTTGTTTGGAGGAATTTGCTTGTTATTGTTATCTTCTTCCCTCTTTCAAAATCTAATTGTGTAGTGATCTTGCGAAAGCCCTAACAGTTTGAATTAGGGAAAGTGTACGGCTATTGCCACCAAGTTTTTCTCTTTTTCCCACTATTATAAGTTTATTAACTTTCAGTATTTTTTATATACTTTTGGTTACAATATTCTATTTTTTTATTTAGCCTTACATAACAATATATCTCATCTCTTTTCGACTGACCTTCATACTTCTCCAAAATACTAGAAATAAAATCCTTTAAAAAATTCCTAATAGATTATCGCATGTGAAGATTGAGTTGATAATCTCAATTATAATTATCATAAAGTGGTTAGTTTCCTTTTAATGTTTTAAAGTCTATTTTTCTTTTACAAATTAGTCATAGATAAGTTGTTCAGAGTTTTCTAATTCTTCAACAAACGAATCAAGAAAAACCAATACAACAACGATTTTAAAATTTAGATTTCACAAATAAAATTGGAGGGATGCTTACTCGATGACGGGGTAGTCTATAAATAGGTATTGAGCTTCTGAATTGTTGTGAGCAACTCAACCTCTTTGTTTTTCCTACAATGGTGACATTCGTTCTAGAGGAAAATAGAAACTAATGTATTGAAGTTTTGGCATCTAGTCACATGAAAAAATGGTAATTGGTATTAGTAAGAGGTAAATAAAATTGTTTAAGGTTGCATCTAGTTTTAGTGGGCAGAAGTAAAAAAAAACTTGGTGCTAATAATAGCACACTGTTTCATATTTTTGTCATTACATGATATGCCAATTATAATTTTGGTAAGATACAAATATCATTAATTAACAGCTAAAAATTACAAGAGATTTCATACTTTTTTTTCAAGTAAACCCGATTATTGTGTAGAAAAGAAAAGAGGAAGAATGAATATACAAAGTAGAGGAAAAACAAATTTCAGCCGTTCACATGTCATTATATCTTATGGAAGAGGATTTTTTCTAAAAGAACAAGCAAATTTGTCTTAAAAATTTATTAGTAGAAGCTAACCATAATTTTTCTCTAATTAGTCATAAGTGGGGGTAAAATGTTTAATTTTCTCCTAATGGAATTTTTCTAATGTTAAAAATAATGGTAATGATAATCCCAAACAAGATTTGGTCTTACATTAGAAAAGGTTCCTCTATTTGTTTAAAAAAGGAAAAACAAAATAGAATTAGAACATCATTCACAGAATTTGGGAGCACCGAAGTTGCCAATTATTCATGACATGCAGACATTAAGTAGTTCATTTGAAATGTAGTTTATAATCAATATAAAAGAAATCAACTACTTGCATAATGATGTGCAAGTAAATGTATATTTTTACTCATATTTATTTATTCTTCTATTATTTAAATAAATGTCGTAATATGGTTGTGAAACCCCGCTATACACCATGGTCCTCATATAACAAATATTGCACTATACAAGTATCTGATTAACGTAAAGTGATCGTCAGTTGAAAGAAAAAATAAATTAGAAGAGAAAAGAGAAAGAAAAGTAGAAAATAGAAGATAAAAGAAAGAAGAAAACAAAACATAAACACAATCGAAAAACCTATCCCATATCTCACATCGCATCATATAAAACATAATAGTAACAATCACAGATGTAAAACAAGCAGGACAATAATAACTATATAATCCATATTATCAGAGCATACAGGTCCATACAATTATATGGAACAGTAATATAGTTTATATAAGAGATAAACAAACCCAACTGACAACTTGTCTCTGATAAGAATACATAATACTGTCAAGGCTTCACAGTGTCACACAACGGAATAAACAAAAGTTTAATATGTAAAATGTTGCCGCTTACTAATCCACCTCGCGGCTTTGATAATACTCATACCTACTACCTGTCAACTCATTATCATCTTTGATAAGCACTCAAGGTAACAAGAGGGAAATAAAACTTTGGGTCAGACAACGGTATGTTGTAAGCGATAACAAATCTCAAAGTATTGTAAAAATCATAATAGTATATATGAAACAGAGGGTATGGAGAATCATACCTCTCCTGCCTCTATGTCTATAGAGTTAGCACATTACAATTGATATATGTTATACTATGATAAACATAAAGCAAAGAGGGTGTGATAGATGTCTAAGTACTAAATGGTGATAAATCAGTAAACATCCATAGCATCCATCATCTATCCTCACATTCACTCACTCAGTGCATTAGATATACGATAATGTCTCCGTTCCTTGGTACCCGAATCTATTCCACTAAGTTGGTCAGGAACTAAGCTGCACCTATTGGTAGAACCCAAAGTAAGTACCCAAACCTGGCCCACGTGAAACGCTATAAGTTTCCCAAATCTAGAAACAATCTCTAGAACCTGGAGATAAGGACTCGGGTCTAATGGATATCACACCCACTACCTCTTCTTCCCGGGTACCTATCGAACCAGCTTATCAATAATACCTTTGCTCACCCAATCTGTAGCAATGTCAATCTTGAGACTACTACCAAGATTCCTCTTTAGTGGCTCCCTCTTGATCCATCATCATTACACTATATCTCGTAATATCGTCATCCATTATCGAAGTCACCACTTCCTATCATACGATCACCATCATTGGATAACGAATCACCGCGTCGAATCATCACATCCTTGCCTAATGGAAAAAGCACTGGTCAAAGAGAAATCACGTCGAAATCATTATTGAACAAACTATCATATCATGCTCCTCAAAATCGCATTGCTATCGATGTCAAGTTGACCAAAATGTCCAGTGACAGTAGTAGTCAATATCGATCAACCTACGGTAATTGATAGCGACTATCGAATCATATGTTTAATTAAATTGGTTAAAGATACATCCAGTAAAAACATCCGGCATGTTTTGCGAATCCATTTTGCCATCAAGTCCACCCTTCGCCTCCAGATCCGCCACTGATCTCCGTTGTCACGCCATCTTCAAATACATCGTCGAGTTCCAATATTGCTCCATCATCGAATCTAATCATGCGCTCTGAAGCTCGCTTGAGAATTTATCTCATTCATTCAAGTTATCATCCTTATGCATTTGGTCAATATACACCAACATGTGAATTTGATTTATAAGCATCCCAAATTCTAGCGAACAAGAGTTCCCAAGTCAAGATCGCCTACAAATGACGTTTTAAGCTACATTAAGCAAACAATTCAACCATGCAACAATTAGTCATACAATTTCCTAAACTAGCACATAAGCATTCATAATTGCAACAATATATCGAATAGATTCTATATATAGCAATCTAAGTGAAATAGGTGGCCAGATATCCTATATATGACAGTGTTGTCAAAATAGCACATAATAGTGCATAAAGGGGTAAATAGTGCGCAACTAGATAAAACGTGACAATTATGGTAAAAAATACTTAAATCACTTTCTAATATTTTTATTTATTACTTATGAGGTTCAACTATCCTAAATATTATTTTCTATAGTTAAAAATCAGTTTTAAACATCAAATTTACTCTATATAGACAAACACAACTCTATAAGACACAATATCACTCACCTCAATCAAATTAACCAATCAAATTAACCAAATCATCTCTAATGCGTGGGGCTTACCAATATAAGTTCAACGCAAAAAATGCCATCCCAATTTGATCTTTCACGTGAAAGATATGACAATAACAAGTTTCGCGATTATTCAATTAACTAATTTAAATAGATAATAACTTTAAATTACCCCTTAATCTCTCTTGCTAATTGCATTTCCTCTTCAAGAAAAATCGCAAATACCCCCATATAGCAGCCCTGTTCGAACCAACCTTGCCGCCACGACAGGAGATTGTTCGTCTTGGGACCTCCAACGTTCGTAACCTATTGGCAAGCTCGACCTAAAGCCACCGGTCTGACCCCTTGCACTACCTTCATCGCCATAATTTTTGCCGTGAAAGTCGGCGCAACCACAACCAATCCATGACAATTCTGTGCGCTGCGACCTGAACCACCTCGGGCGATGCACCCTTCAGGCCCATGCGCGTGTTTCGTTAGTTTAAGCCGTCACCTAGCTCGACCTTATCTGATCAGAGAAATGCTGATTGTTCGTTGTGAATAGTAACACCCATAGAAAGAAGGCGACTCTGCTACTATAGCACTTATAAAGGGGTGGAGATGTTAGGGTTTTTTTGGACAGAGCCAACGGGTTTTTATAATGGTCTATAACGCATTTTATTATAACAGATAATAAATATTGGAATTAAGTAGATTGCCTAACTACTAATTTTGGTTTTTAGAGTGGACTGTCCACTGTGACAATTTTAGCTTAAGGATCAAGAGCCTTACCATGTTTCAAGGCTACTATAATCTACTAACATATTCATGCTCCATGTAGGGAGCATTACAACCCAGCCACAAAGTAAGATGGCTTCACCACACAGGATGAGATATTAGGGTTTTAGTTTAAGGAAATTTATATTGTTATCCAATTTCCTCCGTAACGACTCAAAACCCCGCGAGCTCCAGCTAAGGAGTGTTGCCTATCGATTCACATTTAAAATGGCTTTCTGAACACAATGATACTAGTCTCAAAACCTAAATCATTCATATATACTGAAGTTAGCCTTTAAAACAAATTTTATACAATTATAATTCTTTACAAAATCGACACGTGTTTCATTTACGCACGACCAAACGATACATCTGATTATTGCGTAACTTGATGGCGTGCAACAAATCACTACCATGATTCCAAAAATATAAATTGTATTGTAATCCGACACTGTGCTCCCAAAATGATTACTTACGTTTATTCCAAGATTGTTTTGACCATCAATTGGTCAGAACTCAAAATATAGCGATTCTTATATGTATTGTTCCCGTAACGAACAATCAGAACTCAATGGAACTGGTTTCGAGTCTTGACTTGATTGTTTATGAAAAACCCATTTTGGAACAGTCAACCAAATAATTAACGATCAATATTTAAATAAAATTTAAATATACAATCTTTCAAATATGGATCATTACATTTTTCCCTCGTTAAAGGATTTCATCCTCGAAATCCTCAAGGACGAAACAGCATAACCCAACACTCTCGATTAAGTGACAATGCAGAATGAACCATCACTTAACGCTCTCGGCAACAACCATTGAAAGTGATAACTATGAAGGAAATATACTCGGAATTTAGCATGAAGCTAATATTCCAATTCCTTAGTGCAACTACAACTAAACTAAGATCGATGCATTCAAGCCAAACACCTAAGTCGTATACTTACTTTTCAAAAAATTGGATGATGGAAAACAAAAGTGACAACTTACTAGTGGAAGATCATTCAACATAGCATCGCATGTTGAATTTCTTTCCAAATTTGGCAATATTCATAGTAATTTCAACAACACGTCCTTTGCACTGCTCGACCTAGAAAAATATCAACTCGTCATACAAGTCCAACATAAGAAAACAAAAGCCCAAAAGTGTCTTCCCATTCATGAGGAATAAATTCACCAAAATGCACCAAATGGAAAAAAAATCACAATTCTACATCTACTGCATACCTCTTTTAAAGCAAGTTCAGCATTTAGATGCAAATAAAAGCAAAGTTGCATCCAAACAAATCAAATCTTGCTCTTGTGTACCTAGACATGTAGTGAACAAAGAGGATTAGGCACAATAGTACAAATAGTAACAAGGGAAATAATCATGTTAAATATTTATAACATATCTAACATAAGAAAGTCAAGTCATGTACGGAATTTATTTCGAATAAATAAACTAAATGATAATACAATTATCCTGCATGCCTAACTATCATACAAATGTAAATTGACATGCAAATATCATCAATCAAGCATGCATAAGCAAAGCAATAACAATTATGGAAAATAACATCTATACCTATTATAGCATGTAGGATACTAATCTAACTAATAAAATACATCAAATATTAAATTCAATCCATATATGAATTGACATTTTAAGTGCCATTCCAAAATAAAGAATATTATTATGGCATATCTCATTAATGAATCGGGTATAACTCGAGTGTAATCATACTATTCCCAATTTGTATGGCAATATATCAATGGAAACCATCGACAATTATTCCAGCATCCAATCGGAAATCTCGAATAGCCTAAAAGAACTACTCGATTCTTACCATTCAACATTAGCTAGATGACATCGCATTCATTATGAAATGAATGTCGAACCAACTCTTTCTAAAGATGTCTGGAACAACATCTCTTCCTAAAAATAACTAATCATCCCTGTTGTGTCCACTCTATTTCACGTCGAGTTATGGAGTCGTAACTAGTAATAAACGCAAGCGATGTTCACTATGGGAATATCGCTTCCAAAATTGGTATACCTTCAACTCGAGTTAGACAACCACCCATTATATACGTACATATGGAAAAACAAAGTCATAGAAGGTTAAGGATTCCAACCATCGATGCTAATGAAGATTGAGATACCTTTCGAGAAACCGAAACTCCATCAACGCTGAGGAAGGTTGAGATAGCTCTCGGGAAACCGAAACTCCAGCGATGTGACATTACTAAAGGACTCTAGCTCCTTTGCTAATAATGAGGGCCTCCTACGGTCCAAAGCAAACTCTATCGCCATAGGCTTCAAATGAGAGTCGAATACTTCTCATGTGGTTTATGTAATCGACCAAAACACAACAACCTTCCATTTGGAAATAAACTGCACTTAAGCCATCCTATAACCAAATGAGTACTATTGACCTCTGAAACCTGCTCGAATAGAGAGATAAGCACACCCATGTGTTAACTCAAACTTCCAAACCATTGAAACTCTCGTAGGACTTATATCATTATTCCACTTGAGATAACATGACCCAAGCACTCCACTTCTCCCAATGAAACTTGAAACACCAACGGATGGTGTTTCCTCAGCACCTAAAGCACCATTGACTCTTGACTTGTTCTTTATTTCTATCCATAGGAAAACAAAAATAAAATTGAATGGCACAAGTACAACTCTTTCAAGTAATATCTTGGAACATGATCTGAGAAATCAACAAAATATGTTGACTCACTCGTCAGCTCGAATGGCACAACCAATTAATCAAAATTAAGACAGCATACAAAAAGCTGTAATTGGCATACAACAACAAACTTCCTACAATCGGTAAAATAGCCTTTCAGGATCCACAACCAAAAGAACATCCATAATTAGATATATACATAATTCTACTCAAATATGGTGGAAATCCGGTCACCTCATCAAATGTGTCCAGATAATCTCATGCCACAAGTCTAGGTGATGACTCGCTACCAGAGAACCATTTTAGCCTGCTATCGTCCAATCGTAAGAGACTCGCATACTGAAGATCTAAGTCTCAGGCCGATGTCGCTGAATCGAGATTGACTCAATATTGAAGAGCATAATGTCCAAGCCCCTATCGTCACCAATTACCTCTCATTACCATCGATATTCCCTATCCTCCCAGTAAGTAAACTACTAGACTTAAATATTAAGTCTAATTATGCTACACAATCAACAAGTAAACAAATTGGCAAACATGCAAACATGACTCAATGAGATTTGAGATGTATGCTTTCAAGTATATACTAGCTGCGCCATAACAATCCCCTAACTGGAGGCCCGAAATTAATCACTTTGATGTTGCAGTTACCCATAGTATTGATTTCGAATGGAAAAAAATGGAATGTTACGAACTTATATAATCTAACTTAGCCCTTAACATGGTAAGTCACAATCCAGGAAAGAAAATTAGTTATTACGAGTCCTAATCTCATCTCATCCATCAAACTGCAAGATCAGATGAAACGATGAAACCTCGATGCCAAATTAAAACACATATAGAAAAATCATTGATGGGAAGCATATATTGATAAGGATGTTGTTTCCCCTTCCTTTTCATCAAGGGAGAACTTAACGAAACGAGAACGACGATCAATGTATATGTCTCTATGATTGATCCCAACAAAGAAGGACAAACTTCTATACTAGGCGCAAGCTCGAACATCGCGGCTTCCCCGATCAACTCCTCTCAATCATCATTAGCTCACTGAATCTTCCGAGTCAATCACGTAACCCAACAACAAATTCAAGACTTTAGAGTGGTATTAGAGAGAATAACCATACTATGATAGCACATCGAATTGGGTCACACTCTCCAATGTATACATATCATCTAAATCAGTGTATTTCATCAACTTCTAAGAAGCCAATAAAAATCTCTTCAAAGTGAACCAACAATTGGTCTCGAGCTAATCGATTTGAGCGACCCGAAGCGATAAAGACCCTCGACCAATTTAGGCTTAATCTTAGAGTTTTGTAGAAGTAAACTTCTACTTCATTCAATATCCAACTCCAAGTCATCGAAGAAGCTCTTACGAGAACCCAAATAGCTCTCGCACCACAACAATCGACTTCGTCCCATGGAACGACTCTCCTTATAGACATATAAATATCCATATGATGCGACATAATCAACTCATTACACCTAAGTGCCATAACTAATTAGAGATATTAGAGCATCCCAGATAATGGATCGCACTATTACTGAGAACATAAACGGTGAATCGAGGTTAGTAGTTCTCGATTCTGCTTGATTCTCAACTCTAGACGCAGAGTAATTGAAAATATTTTTTATTTGCTAGATCTTCTCAGATATGTGGTTAGGACAATCAGTCGCTAATAGAGAAAATTATTCCAGTGACAATCATGTGCAAAACGGCTTATACTATATATGTTAATAATGTATTGACTTAAAAACCAAAATATATACAAATGCATACTCTCTCATGTATATTAATACTCAACTTCAATATTGATTAGGCTAAACAATGCAACCTAATACGCAATACAAAATGTGATGATCTACTATACACCATTGGTGCTCATATATCAAGTATTGCGATGTACAAGCACCCGATCGATGTAAAGCTATCATCAATTGAAAGAAACAATAGAGAAGAAGAGAAAAGGGAAAGAAAAGAAGAAAATAGAAGAGAAGACAAAGAAGAGAACATAAACACAATCGCAGAACCAGTTGCATATCTCATAGTGCATCAGATAACATATAATAGTAATAACCATGCAAATAAAACAGACGAGACAATAATAACTATATAAACCATATAATCAGAGTATGCAGGCCCATACTGTTATACATAATAGTAATAGAGTTTATGTACGAAATAGATAAACTCAAATGACAATCTATCTCTAATAAGAATACATCATATGGTCAAGGCTCCACAACGCCACACAGTGGAATAAACAATAAGAATACAAGAATAAATATGTGAATGTCGCCTTTTGCCAACCCACCTGCACGGCTCTAGTTATACTCATACCTGCTACATGGTCTACTCATCAACATCGTCGATGAGCACCCAAGGTAATAAGAAGAAAAATAAAACTTTAGGTCAGGCAATAATCTAGTGTGAGCGATAACTAATCTCAAAGTACTGTAAAGTTCATAATATTATATACGATACAGAGGGCATGGAGAATCATACATGTCCTATCCCTGCATCCATAAAGTTAGCACATAACAATCAATATATGTTATACAGTGATAAAAATAAAATAAAGAGAGTGTGATGGATGTCTAAGTACTAAATAGTGATAAAAAGTAAATATCCATAGCATCCATCATCCCTCCTAACATTTACTCACTCAGTGCACTAAATATACAATAACGCCTCTGTTCCTTGCTACTTGAATCCATGCAACTCTGTCAATCAGGACTAAGTTGTACCTATCGATACAACCTAAAGTAAGGACTCGAATATGGTCTAGGTGAATTCCCTTAAGTTTCTTGAACCTGGAAACAATCTCCGAACATAGAGATAAGGACCTGGACTAGGTCTAATAGACATCACACCCACTACCCTTTTTTTCGAGTACCCGTCGAACTAGCGTATCGATAATCCCTTTGCATACGCAATCCATAGCAGAGTCAATCCTGGGACTACTAGCACTACTCCTCTTTAATAACTCCCTCTCGGTCCATAATCACTACTCTACGTCTTGGAATATTGCTATCCATTGTCAAAGCCACCGCTTTCCACCATAGAATCACTATCGTCGGATAACGAATCACTGTGTTGAATCGCAACGTCCTATCCTCACGTCAAAAACATGTCAAAGAGCCATCACGTCGAAACCATTATTGAATGAACTATCATTTAATGCTCCTCAAAACCACATAGTCATCAATGTCAAATTGACCTAAATGGCTAATAATAATAGTTGTCGATATCAGTCAGTCTATAGTAATCTACATCGACTGCTCGAATCATATATTTAACTGAAACTAGTAAAATACACATCTAGGTAAAACGTCCAGTGCTCCTTGTGAAATCTAGCTTGCCATCAAGTCCATCCTTCATCTTCAGATCCATTATTGGGTTCTAGTGCTGCTTCGTCTTCAAATTCATCATCGAGTTTCTATGCTGCTCCATCATTGAATCCAACCATGTGCTCTAAAATTCCCTCGAGAATTTATCCCATTCATTCGGACTATCATCCTTGCACACTCAGTCAATATACATCGATGTGTGCATTTGATCGATAAGCACTCCAAACTCTAAGGAACGAAATTTTCTAATCTTATATCGCCTACGAACATCGTTTAAAGCTAAACTAAGCAAACAATTCAACCGTAGAATCAATAGTCATACAAATTCCTAAATTAGAATATAAGCATCCATAATAGCAGAAATAAATCAAATAGAATCTATCTATAGCATTGAAAGTGGAATATATGTCCAAATAACTTATATCTAACTGTTAGACCTGACAATTAGAACCGAGAACCGAAAACCTGAACCGACTCAAAAAGACCCAAACCAAACCCGACGGATCTCGGGTCAGGTCTAGGTGATGAAAAATGCATTTAAGACCTGATCAAACCCGACCCAAATTGAACTGACCTAAAAGAACTGACCAAAAAGCATTGAAATACATGTATTTTTAGTATTATAATCCAATCGAGTCCGAACCGACCCGACCCGAAGCTCGGGTCGGGTCCATATTTTTGAAATGTATAGACCAGACCCAACAAACCCAACCCGCCTAGAGCCGAGACCCGATGGGTCGGGTGCGGGTCCATCGGGTCGGGTCTAATTGCCACCCCTACTAATAGTGTGGTTAAAATAGCACACAATAGCGCATAAATGGGTAAATTGTGCGCACAATAGCTTGCAACTAGGTAAAATGTGATAATTGTGGTTAAAACTATTTAAATCACTTTCTAATATATTTTTTATTACTTACGAGGTTCAACTATCCTACATATTACTTTTTGTAAATAGAAATCAGTTTTAAATGTCAAATTTATACTATGTAGACGAATACAGTTCTGTGAGAGACATATCTCAATCAAATCAACCAAAAATAGCTTAATGTGTAGAGCTCGACAATATGAGTCCAACACAAGAAACGACATCCCAACCCGGCCTCGTACGTGAAAGATATTATAATTATAGGTTTCACGATTATTCAATTAACTAATTTAAAAAGACATTAACTTTAAATTACCCCTTAATCACTCCCGGTAACTATTATTCCTCTTTAGGAAAGATCGCAAATACTCTCACATAGCTGCCTTGTTCGAATCGACCTTGCTACCGCGTTAGGCGATCTTCCGTTTTGGGACTGCCAAAGTTGAACACCATTGGCAAGCCCAACCAAATGCCACCGGTCCGACCCCTTGCATTACCTCCTGAAAAGTCGGCATGTATGACTTAAGCAAGATACTTATATGGATATAGCGGAAATAATAAACTAACTAGTAATCTATAATAGTTACGCAGGTAAAAGCTAAGCTATAGAAATATATCAAAAATAAAGGTAAAATGCAATAAGTAAAGACACCAGGAATTTTATAATAGTTCGGACTTCCCGCCGTACGTCGAGTCCTGAAGCTCCTCTTCAGAATTCAATATCACGCCCTTTGTTAACCCGGTGGAATAAGTCACAATACACCCGAGCACCAATAAGGATGTTCCCGCCTGAGCACCCACACATGACTTCACACTTTACAAGTATTTTGGCTCTTGAATGTGTTCTTTGATCAACACGGAATAGTCACGATGAAGTACACCCTTCCTATAACCTTATCCTCAAATAATTGAAATGTTTGTGAAGATTGAAGGAAGTTTGTTGCTTATTGAATTAAGAGATGTGAAATGATATCAAAGATTCAACAAGTAACTTGAATTTAGAGAGCTTTAGATTGCAAATCAAATAATAGAGAGAATAGAATGAGAACCAGTAAAATCGGTTAATTCAATTGTTTGGAAAACATGTTTGTGTTGCTTATATAATAGTAGAAGAGTAGCATTTCTTCATGAAGGATTTCAGCAAAAAGTCGCGTCCATTTCCATTCGTAACTGAAGTGGAATCTCTTCATGAAGGAAGGTGACACTTCATAAAAAAGACTTCTGTATCGAATCAGTCAACTGGTCTAAAAATCACCAGTCAATTGATTGAATCATACTGTAAAATGTTTAGATTTAAAATCCTTAAAAAACTAGCCGTTATGTACAGAAATATGCTTACCAGTCGACTGGTTATATTTCTACCAGTCGACTGGGACAGCTAAGTCTGTACAGTCATGGCTATTTAAAGCCTTTTAGTATATATATACACACCTTGTTTTGTATATTCATGTTATACTTGAGGATAGATTTTAACATAATTCTAACACAACTCAACACATATATATATATAACCTTATCTTCATGACATGATTTCCATTGCTCTTCTCTTTGTTGACATCAATCAAAATTCTTGTTTTCAACATTCTCCCCCTTTTTGATTGATGAAAAAATATTCGAATTTCTCCCCTGAGTATTTTCTCCCCATGAATTTCTGCAATATTTTGTTAGTTCATAAATTTATAAACTTACGGTTTTGATTCCTACAACAAAATGTTAGCACATATATATTTTCAATAAATAGATTCATCATGATGATCATAGAAAATATACATCTCCACCTTTGTCATCGATTAAAAAAATATTTAATACACTAAGCACTAAATAATCGAATAATCTTTCAGAGATCTTTGGAAGATACATTTCCTAATTCTCGTCAAAGTCTTATGAAAGAATTCTCTAAAAGGGATTTAGTAAAGATGTCAGCAATTTGATTTTATGAGTTTATAAACTCTAAATTGATGGTTTGTTTTTCAATATTGTCTCTCAAGAAATGATGTCTTATATCAATGTGTTTAGTTCTAGAATGGCTTACCAGATTTTAAGAAAAATTTATCGTGCTTGTACTGTCACAATAAATTATGGAATTAGATAAGTTTACGTTAAAATCTTTTAGTGTTTTCTGCATATATATTACTTGAGCACAGGCTAGTGCAGCAGATATGTATTCAACTTCACACGTTGACAGTGAAACACAATTTTGTTTCTTGCTGAACCAGGATATAAGTGATTTACCGATAAAGTGACAAGTTCCACTTGTACTTTTACGATCCGTCCGTGATCCTCCAAAATCAGCATCACTATATGAAACTAATTCGAAGGAACAATCTTTCAGATAAAAAGTCCAAAATCTTTGGTACTGCTAGATAACATAATATATGGTTAACTGCCCTCAATGTGATTCTTTTGGATTAGCTTGAAAACGAGCACATAAGCAAACACTCATCATAATATCCGGTCTACTGGCAATTAAATACAGAAGTGAACCTATCATACTTCGATATAACTTTTGGTAGACACTTTTACCATTTTCATCTTTATCTAAGTGTGTCGCCATACTCATTGGTGTAGGTTTACTTGAAGTGTTTTCCATTTCAAAACGTTTTATTAGATTAGTACAATATTTTTCTTGATTAATGAAAATTCCATCTGAAAATTGTTTAATTTGCAAGCCCAAAAAGTAAGATAGTTCTCCCATGTGCGACATTTCAAATTCAATGGTCATTATTTTTAAAATTTCTTAACATAATTGATCATCCCTTGATCCAAAGATAATGTCGTCTACGTATATTTGCAGTCACTACAACAAAAGGCGGCTTTGATAGCTAAAAGATACAGCGTTCCTGCACATGTTCCTTGGATCCGCAATCTACAGCCTAGGGTTCAACGCTATATGACCTAACTAACACTATTCAAGCAAAATTCACGCGGGAAATTAAAGTTTTGTGCAGGAAATAAAATAAACGTGAATTGCTTTCTATCTTCCTCCTAGAGAAAATAATCCTTTTTATTTTATCTCCTCATTATCGTCACTCACCGAACCACCATCATCAATGGTGACATCTCTGAATCTGAATTGGGTAATCTAGGCAGGCATCTCCAATTTGCTCTTCTAGTTGGTTTTGTCGTCACCATCGGAAAACTTAATTGCGTAACCTAGCTACCATCGTTGGCATCTTTCAAACTCGACATTGCTTATCTGTCTTACGCATTCATCGCTAAACCTAGATCCAGTCATCTTCGATTTTAATATTGCTAGGAGGTAATATTTGGTATTTTACTATTTCAACTTAATGGCATTCATTGATTTGCTTTAGATAAATAAGTTATAGTTTGAAGTTGTAGTACTTTGGGATTAGCATGTATTTTGTGAATAAATGAGTATTTACTTGTGTATATTTATAACCGACTTTATTTTCATTGAAAATAACACTGTATTCATTGACCGAAAGCAACACTAATACTGTATTAATTTTGTGAATTAATAATTATGTTGTATAGGGTCAAACATGTATGTTTCTAATGTTTTGTCAAACACTGCATTACTTTATTCGACTTTGAATACCATTTTCTTCCCATCCATTAAGATTGAAAACATTAAGGCTTGTAGCAGCCAGTTTTGTATGTCTATCATGCTGGAATAATTGCTGCTGCAAGTGTCCTTTAACTGTAACATGCACATCTTATGTGATATAGCTGATTACTAGAAAATGCATTTGTTAAGGTATTTTGGGGTTTTAGCTTGTGTTCACTTGAATGTATTGGTCGGTAGTGAGTAGTGAGTGGTGAGTAACAGTAATGTAGTTTACAAGAATGCAATAATGTTTGAAAAGCAGTTCTTGATGGGGTGCTGCTGCCAGGTAGCAGAGTGGAACCACCCCATCCGAAACCTTTCATCTTATGATTATTTCTGACAAAAACAAAAAATAGCAATAAAACTTGTTTTTCCACAATTTAAATCTGCACTAAATCATGAATTTATATGAGCCAAAAGTATCTTGTTCTCAGTAGAAACTTGCAGTTCAAACCGCAAACATCCACATAATAGCTATAGATATTTTACAAAACATGTTGATTTGCTAAAATTATTTACAAAAATATTAGACTGAAAAAATTTCCCACTGATTTGATTATGTTTCTTATTGGTTTTTCATTTAAACGTGATAAATTTAAAGAGAAAACTATTGAAATAATACATTTAAAAGCACCTTCTAAGGTATTTTCAGGAAAAAAATTCGTATTATGAAAATATTGAAGGATGTTTGATAAAAGTTACAAAATAAAGTTGCGAACACTTAGGGGCAAACCGGTAATTGATGGCATTTATCAAATAAAAGAATGAAGTTTGTAGCATTTTTTTTTATCGATCATAACATGTTTTGCCCCCGCCTTTATGGTTTCTTCACACACACCATCTGTACAGGCAAAAAGCCCAAGAAACGGTATCACCCTTTCATATGTAAGCATATGACAACTGTTATTTTCATCAACTGTAGTAGCTCCATCAATACGGTTTATCGGAGCAAAAGAGAAGATTTTAAGTACATACATAAAAAATTAGTAGGTTGTATGTACTAAAAATACACCAATACTATAAGTAGTGAATCATATACAAGTAGATAAAAGCATAATAAAGATACTATTTTCATATTATCTGGCCCATATCAGAAGGAAATGTAGATGGTATAATTGCCTACACAAAGTAAAACATAGTTTGTGTCTTTATAATTGTACCGCTTTCTTCTCGGGGCAAGTTTTTAATAGCCAAATCTGATGAAAAGATAAGGCAATGAGTAGACGTTATTTTTATATAATAAAATGACCTTTACGCAGGGCATGTAGGTTGTACAAAATCCTTCAATAGAAATTTAAGGTAGCATTTGGTCCGAAGACGACTTGCTTGTGTTCTGCATTTTCGCTACAAATGTCAAAAAACTATCTTCCATCTATTTTTGTCTTCCACTTTTTGAGAAATATAAAAAACTACCTTACCCTTTCCTTCCCCCCTTAGGAAGGAATATGATTCTTCAACCCCTCGTCCTAAGGCATTGACATGCATATTGAAAATGCAAAACACAGAACTCATTTGTAAGCCAAACACTGATGTTCTAGAGGCTAAAATCATTGAGCAAAAGGAAGCCTTCTGATATGCAGAGGGTGACTGGTAGTGAATATTGAATCAATACTCTAGGTGCCACCAATATTTGTTTAAAAATTGACGTATATCTCTGCATTACTGATCAAGCAGTCTGGAGGTTTTACGGTAGTGGATTGTGAGGTGGTCAGCGAGGGAGGTAGGGTGTTGAATGAAATTCGGCATAGGTATTTTATTATGCACTGTTTGTGTTAATTGGTTGATTGGGTTCAAGTGAAGAGTTGGCTGGTGGGGATACTACTTGATGTTAGGTTGATATTATGCACAACTTTGCTAATTATTGCTGAAGTGAATTTTGGGGCGAGTGAAGTGCAGGCTAGTGACTGGTTATGTAGTGATATCAGTAGTGGACTAGAAGAGTAGCTGGCAGTTTGTGGTAGTGTAAAAGCTGATAAAGTCGGTGTAGGCCCCAGGTAGAGGTGGAAATGATAGTAAAATGTGTATAGGGCAGGCCGTATAGGCTGATGTGAATGTTGAGGAAGCGGTAAGTGGATTAAGTAAAGAGGCGAACTCCGGTCAACTCAGAGAGGTTGCGAGTAGAGTTAGGCTGAACGAGGGGTACAGTTCTTCCCATGTCAAGACAAGTTTTAACACCGACGAGATGAACTCCGGTCAACTCAGAGGGATGACACTACCAAAGAAATTAACTGTAGCAATAGTCGTAATTTTATTTAAGGGCTTAAAGCTCAAATTGAAGGTGTGGATGAACTCGTGGAGGAGAGGTAAAGTCAATAGTAGTGACTTAGGAGCAATTGATGATTGGAGTGAATTCCGATCTCAGGTATAATTGATTAGGCATTTTCAGTTTTGTCTAAAGACAATCGAACTAGAAACAGATGGCTCTAACAGGTCCAGTTCAAGATGAGAAAGTTGTTGACAGATCTAATTTTGGTTTTGACGATTGGTTTTGCCAAAAGAGGATTAAACAAGGACGAGAGTTAATAAATTATTTTGTGTTCAGATGTTATTTTTGTGTGTTTTCTATTTAAGTGGCATTTCAAACATTTTGGTTTACATAAAAAGAAATCCATGGAGAAAAAAATCATTACACATAATCTTTTAAACAAACACGTAATGTCTTGAAATGTTTTGTTAAAGATTTGAATGCTGATTTTTTCGAATTTTGTCTTTATAATTCTTTTATGTGCTAGAAGAAAAAAACAACTACATATTGGAAAGAAAATAATAATAATAATGCAGCATTAACTGCTGTTGTAAGCAACTAAGCTGCAGCAGCAAGCTGGTGAAAGAGAAATGAAAAAAAAAATCATTTCACTACACCAGAAATGCCAATTAGGCAGTGCTTATGGCGGTATCTAAATCGATTTGGAAGTGCTCTGAGCCGTATCAAAAAGTGGCGTCTCTGTTACTTTGATACGGTCTTAAGTCATATCAATTTACAAATTTGATACGGCTTAAAACCATATCAAATTCATAGTTTAATACGGTTTTAAGCTGTATCAATATAGAAATTTGGTACGGCTTAAAACCGTATCAAATTCCTATATTGATACGGCTTAAAACCGTATTAAATTCCCATCACTACACCACAAATGTCAATTAGGCAGTGCTTTGGACCGTATCAAATTCCTATATTGACACGACCTTAAACACTACCTGATTCTTAAATAGATACGGCCTTAGGCCATAGCAAATTTAAAATAAAATATAAAAGAAAATACAATTAGCTTTATACCAAAAAACTTATTTGATGTTACAATGCCATCATAATAAAGCAACTGGACAACAATTACATTTGTTATCAATGACAAAATAGACTACAATATTAGCTATCATATAAATAAATTTGTTTGCATGAAAGCTCTACAATATTAGTATAATTATTGAAAGAAAATCAATGACAAAATAATATTACAATATCATATATCATCAATACATAAAATTTGAAAGGTAAGTCATACTGCAAGTTCTCTTTGTCAACGTGGCATAATTGAAATTGTTGATGTCTTGAGATGATAGCCTATACCAAACCTTTGCTGTTGTCAAAAAAAGCGTCCTTAACATAATAAAGAAAGAAGAATAAAGAAAATAAATAAGTTAAACACTCAGATTCGGATCACCTTACTGGTTCAGCATAACCTTTGGTCCTTTGCAAGCAAGGTGGATGTGCATTTTTATATGAGATATAGTACAAGATATGATGAACTATATGGATAGCATAGCTGAACATGTTAGTAATTGCTGATGTAGGAAATGAAGAATAAAGTATATTATTAATCAATCAATAATGGGAAATATAACCACTCGTTATAATATTTTCTTAAGTGTTGTATTACATGTATTTGATGTGTAGTTATAGTTCTCAAGTAGACAGGTGATGTAAAGTATTTGATCTATAAATTGTAAATCAATCAGCATTCCATATTCTTACCATTCAAAATCATAATGAAATAGTGTAGTAGGATATAAAAATGAAATGAATGATAATTCATTTAGAATATATTTGTAATAATATACTGAAAAGACAACAAACTGTTACAATTAATAAAGCATTTTAATTGGTTATGCAGACAAGGCGGCAAAAGATATAATAATGGTGGTGCTAAAACAAATCAAATGAATTGAGGAACAGAAGCTTAATGGAACCCGCAAATCATCAATGCACCACAATCATAATCAACGCACCACAATCATACTCTTGTTATCATGCTTCTGTTTAGCATTCAAGTTCAAAACAACTTTAACTTCATAGTCTATCATTAATTCAAAATCACCATGAAAAGAAAATATCAATAAGTAGCATTCACATAAAAAATAAACCTCCAATATTTTAGTTGGTTACTATGATGACTTAGTCAAAATCATGATGAACAAAAATTTAGAAAAAAAGAGGCTAATAGTGTAGAAAATCTATTTTAGCATATTGCATGTTGAACTCACAGCATGACTTGTCTAAATCATAACATAACAGCTTAAAAATGCATAGGGAGTGCAACACAAAAGCTTATATCATTGAAAAAGAGGGAAAACAAACCTTTTTTTCAAAAACTTTATCACTGTGGATAATATATGAAATAGTCTAATCAAACTGGTATGCATGATCAATATAATGTCTTAGATTTGTATTGACAGTCATCATTTTACAAAATCAAGAGGGGTGTTCATTTTACGAATTTAAAAATGCAAGAGCTGACATCATGTGTAATGCCACTATGGTGTGATTGCAAGTCATGGTCTGATGCAAAGGACAATATGATGTTAAGTACATACATTTAACATAGACATGATGATACTGCAAACCTGGCACTTGGAAATATACTTCATATATCAAATTGTATGTAATTAATGAACAAAACATATATTACGGTAAAAACATTGAATCTCAGTTAATAGTTAAGAGGAGAATTTTATGTGATCTGATCTGTATAATCTGTGAGAGCATCAAGTGAATCTGATATTTGAAACATCTAAAGCAAAATTTGGACTAGTGATGATTATCAATGACAATGAAACAGTATTTTTGGACAGTTCGACTGGAAGTTATAGACATTTAGTTTCATGAAATCAGATAACATCGATGAAACCATAATTTGATAAAGTTGGATAATTGTAACCATTTAACTGGATAGCATTGGCAATGTCAGCAAGTCCTAATTAGAGGAAGAAATATTTTGGGGAAGACGTTTAGGAAAGATAGTAGGGTGAAGGGGATGACTGTATGGTTGAAGAAAAAGGATGACAAAACGCAAGTCTATTACTTTGAAATGAACGAAATAATGCTGCCTCGTTAGCAAATATGTGAATACTGTATTTACACTTAAGTAAGAATTTTAACAAAATTTCACTATATATAAGTGTGGATTTATATAATAGATGGATACTTTCAAGCGATCTTTTTTCTTCCTTTTTATGGTGACAAGTTTCAATCATTTTAATTTTTACCACTTCATATCATGTAACTAACTTGTAGAGTTTATGCAAAATCGTGTATTGTTTTCTTTCTTCTCTTCAAGGAGTTCATGAAATATTACATGTTATTTTCTAGTTTGAAGCATAAACTTATAGCACATCCTCTTTCATTTTTACATTGTCTCAATGGAACATAATAAAATTCAAGAAAATTAATTTCACTCAGTTATTTATGTAAATTTAGAGCAAAATATTTCCTGAATTTCATTCTCAGAGAAAAAGAAACAAATTATTTGATCAAGGTTACAATTTAAAGTGGTTTAATGCAGAATCACCACTAAGCCCTAGTGTTTCGAAATACTTCATATAATCGAAAACAAGTACATCTTTGTATATTGGAGAACTTTCCTCAGATAATACTTCTATAGTCGGTCCATATCGCCTTTCCTCGTCCATTCTCAGACTGTAAAAGGTTGCTTCTGATAACCTTGGCCCTTCCGGACTGACCAACACCCTATGCTTCACACTTTTAAATCTATTATTGCTTATAAGCTACACATTCATTCAGATACCAGATTCAATATTTAGTTATTTTTCTACAAGAAACAATCAACTATAAATATTCATTCATATGCCACTCCTATGGCTATAGTTTAGTGAATAAATTATGATGTGTGTTTTGTTCTGAATTATATTTACGTATAAAGAAAAATAACAAGCAGCATGAATTCCTAGTTGTACCAAGTATTTGAATCAGCAACAAGATTCAATAAGAAGGCAGGTATAGAGAAAAATACCTGAAGAAGATCTCCAAAATTGCACAACAAAGCTCCATGAACTGGAGTTACTGGAATCCACTGATATTGATGAAGTACTCGAAGTCCCCCGATTTCATCTTGCTTGATTAAACTTAATAGTGCGGGATCAGTATGTTTTGTTGTTCCCAGAGTAAGTTTTGGTTCAGGACATGGAGGGTAATAATGGCATATCAAGATTTGTGTTGCAATGGACTTTATGCCTTTTAGGTAGTTTGAGTTGAGTCCCAGCGCTTCTTATAGTAGTTCACATAGTGTCTCCTCCACAATATTAACATGCCTTTTGTACTTAATTCATTATATCCTTCCTGAAACAAACTAGAATTTTAAAGCTGAGGAAAACAAATGCAAGGTAGACTCATATTATTTCTTTGAAGTACCATCAAAAAAATTCAAGTACTATGACATATAAATTTGGAAATGTTTTATTCTACCTGAAAATAGATGGTAATTCATTGGGTTTGAGTGATCCATCAAAGATAATGGAAAGTGTGTCTCTCCAATTGGCAATAGGCGATGTAAACAAATGATGATTCAATGCATACCTAATCTTATCATTCAAATCCCTTGAATAGTATTTAGCCTTGATAACAGCGTCGAGTTCATGAAACCTTTTATTTCCTTGTATCATATAATGAAGAATACCAACTGGTATTCCATGATTTAGAACTTGAAAAAATCCCCATGATCTTGCTGCTTCATTAGCTTCAGCAACAACCTGTTTGTATCATTAACTTGAAAAAATCCCCATGTCGAACTCTGTGAGCTCTTTAACTCTATCATACGTGCTTTCATTTATATCGTATTATACGCTTCCTGGTTTATGAATACGTGAAGATTACTGAAAGTAATAACAAATGAATCTTACTGGGGGACTCAACTGAAACACGCAAAAGAAAATTTGTACCAACCAAAACTCAAAATCAAATCAACTCCAATGGGAAATCTAGGCAAAAACTCAAGACAAAAAACTCAGCAACAAGAGGAATTACAGAGCAGTGTTTCATCACCACTGACCAAATAGGGAACAACAAACTTGGTAGACGTTGAGCGTCAATTGCAAGCATAAAGACCAAAGTTGGAAAGAATTAGGGGAAGTCGCGAAACAGATCTAATCTGCTAGTGATGAGAGGAGCACGGGAGACAACAGGGAACTCCATGTTAATGGCAGAGTAGTGTAGGCTGGAGATCGAACAATCAAGCATGGCGTGAGTGATGGACTAAGAAATGGAGGAAAATTAATCAGTAATCGAATTGGGTGAGATCGGAATAAAATTTGGATGGAAAAATTGAAATTTTAGGATTCGCCTTTTTTTCGTTTGGGATTTCTTTTTGTTTCGTCTGAAATGGAAAAGTGGAGAGGGAGAACCCATGACAAGGAATGGGGAAATTTGATACGGTTCCAAGCTCAATAAAAAAGAACTGATCCGTACCCTTCAAGGTCTATAGTGAGATTTTCATTGTTGGAGGTGGTGCGGATTGCAAAAGAAAATTTGATACGGCTTATCAAATTTGATACGGCTATGAGCCCAATCAAATTTTATATGGCTTAAATCCGTATCAAATATCCGGATCCTAGTCTGTCAAATTGACTGTTTTGTGTAGTGTTTAAATTTCCGCAATCTAGTTTATAATTGTAAAAAAAATAAAGTTCACATGTACTTTCTCCCAATTGAGAAATAGAGTTGGAAGAGGTAAAGACCCATTAATCAAACATTTGTTTAGTAATCAATAAAATGGTTAGATGAATTCCAAACGTACTCTCCCTTATTAAGAGTTCACATATACTCTCCACTGTGTTGGTGGAGGTGTTCGGTCCATCAGTCACTGGTCTATGACCCAGATCATTGATGATTTACACTCTCCTCCAATTAACTAGAGAGTATTATATCCAATTTTCCCTAATGGAGAGTGTGATTGACATTTTTCATTATGTATCCTTGTTATAAGGTGGTTCAGGCTTTAGTAATTATGCATTTATGGTTTGTTTATGCTTGTTTTGCTAACAAAGTATAGTTCAAGCAACTTCCACTGAAAGTGATTTAAGTTTTCACATGAGTATATTACTTCAATTAAGGAATGTATAATATGGATGGTACATTAAATTCCCTCTGGTAACTTGAAATATAATGATATATAACCAGGAAAACAACCTTTTCCTGTGCATGTTCTTCTTTATCCTGAAAATATTTCATATATTATATACATTAGTTGAAATGACAAGATTGTCAAGATAAAGTATATATTATTTATATTGATGGATAGAGGGCTATGTGACCTTGTGATGGCCATGGTGGATATAACTGGCTTATTAATGTAACACCCCGCCTCCGCTAGGGTCACTCACAAAGGGAATGCACTAGTTTTGGTGGAGCATTATCTAGGTAAATGTACACAGAGATATCACAAGACAGAACATAAATAAAGCAGCGGTAGAAATTAAAAACCAAATCTTATTACTTTCAAGAAAAGAGTCAAAACCTCATATATCCAAAGTACAAGTTGCCATTATTCCATTACATCAAGTTCTAAATAAAGAAGCATAAACTTAAAAATAACAAAAGTAAATTATTCCCAAAAAAAATAGCAGACGTGCAGCCATAGCATAGCTCAAGACCAAACCGTACATGAACTGACAGAAAGTAAGCTAAATCCAAGCTAAGAGCTAGAGTTTCCTCCCTGAGAACCTGGGGGAAGAAATGAAAGAAAAAGAGGCGAAAGGAAACGGGTCAGTCATAAAGACTGGTAAGTCCAAGTTACTTTCAGTATAAAAACAGGTAAAGGTAACATGACATGTATACACTGAAAGTAAACATAAGTATGATGTCAAGATGGATAAGACAGACAAAGATAACATGATGCATCAAGTATAGGTCAAGTATAGCATCGCATGTTCAAGGTTCGCTGCACCAACTGTACTAGTAGCCCAACCCATGTCAAGTATTAATCATGAAATGATCCCTTGGCCCAAAATCGTGAATGACCCATTACTAGGTCCAACGGAACGATCCATTAATCGATCGGTTCCCTACAAGTTCTAGCTCGTTGTGTTTCCGTGTCATACGGCCCTATCACGAATGTAGTCACCTGTGCTAGGTCCACCATAGGGTGTATCAAGCCCAATGGTGCCAACCACTGACACGAATCAAGCATGCACAGATAAAATTACTGATGCCCAATGCCTGCTTTTTCAACTTCGGACCACGTGCACGACCACAGCCCGCCTGAACCTACACTGGCGCACCCCCACAGCCGTCGTTCTGGTCGCTTACAATCAGCCCAGTAATCGTGCCCCACCCTGCCTAGTTCCAGGGTACCATGACACATCTAGTGGGTTACTGCTGAAACGGACCGCATAACTAGGGTTTCCGTCTAGTAGGTTAAGTGTTGTCATTTAAATTTGAGACTTAACCCCATCAGTCTAGTGTATCAAGTTGGCTAAGTGTTGTCATTTAAATTCGTGACTTAGCCCTACCATTCACGTGTTAAGTTGGTTAGGTGTTGTCGTTCAAGTTCATGACCTAACCCTACTAATCATATTTCAAGTTGGTTAAGTGTTGTCTTTCATGTTCATGACTTAACCCTATCATATGGCATTTAATTCATTAATGCACCCCAACCTCTCACATCAGACCTGTTGTGGTGGTTACTGGATATGCCGGGCGGTTCCGGGCAGATTTACACCTCAACTCAGTCTGACCTCGGGTTTCAAGAGCGATATGACCAACTACCCACATTGGATCCTATTGTTTGCCGTAACTGGATTTGTCGGGCGGTTCCGGGCAGATTTACACTGCAAACTCAACCCAACCTCGAGTTGGCCATTTTCAAGTTCATTCTAGTGTCATGACCATGTTCAAGTTTTCATGTCAAGTTCGTGCCAAGTTTCATGTTTCAACTTATGCCTATTATCAAGTTCATGATTCATGTTTATAACCAGTTCATGTTTTGCCTAATCTAACAAATCGTATTCCCATCGCATGTAAACGTTAATCGATCTAAATTACAAGAAAATCTAAATCTAGAGATAAAGGGAATAACATCAAAACTATGATAGGCAGAAGGAACAAGCATAAAGCGATAAAAGAGATTACAAGACTGGCATGATATAACTTGAGATAATCGGTTACAACATCACTGGCATATAGAAATTAACAGGGTTTTCAAATCTAGCAAAATAAGGCGATAGTCCTGATAAAAACTTGACATACAAGAATAGGCATGCACAAGAAAGCCAAATACAAGGATAATGGGTCAATGGTTTTTGGTGTGCATAATAACGTATAAACTAAGCAAGTCACACCCTAGGTATGGGATCCAACTAAATGCCAATTCGGTGTTCAACATGGTTTTCAACTATAGTGTAATGACCAATCAACTATAATAGTCAATTAACCACAATAGTTATACAATAGTCATGAATAATTATCCGAAAGAGTTCTAGACAACTACCCTAATAGTCATAGGCAATTAACTGTAATAGTTTCAAAGTCATGGTCATAGTCTTATGTTCATAATCATAGGCAATTAACTGTAATAGTTTCAAAGTCATGGTCATAGTCTTATGTTCATAATCATAGGCAGTAATTCATAGTCACGAGTCATAGGTGATTAACCACAATTGTCCTTGTCATAGTCATAGGCAATGGTCTTATGTTCTCTGTAATAGGCATAGGCATAGTCCTATGTTTTCAGTCATAGTCCTTGGCCATTAACAATGGTTTCAATGACATATGCATGATAACGTTTGATTTATAAATGCGAATAGGCCCAAACTGATTTCAAAGCAATATTCCAACTGTCAAGATCCAAGAAGAACAAGAATATATATGAATCGATTATCATGCTTAAGTCAAATTTCACTTTCTCTCATGTCCAAATTACAATTAACAAGTTTAGTTCTCAAAGTAACTAGAACTTACAGTGCGTGGATCGAGAATTAGAAAGCAGAATTTGATTGTTGAATCTCTATTTGATTGATCGTGTTCTAATTGAAATCCCCCAACTTGAAAATCTCTAAGCGTAGTCTTGATGGAGAAGGAGCAGTCCTTTTTCTTCCTTTTTATCTTATTATTTAGATTATCTTAGAAGCAGCATAAGGACAGAATGAAATGGTTTGGAGAGAATGAGGCTAGGGGGCTGCTTATATAGGGTTAGGTAGACGAATCTGGTCACGAAACAAGTCTAAATACATCAAAATGCATCTGGCTCAGGAAATAGGTTCGGGAGGCAGGTCGACCCCCGGGTCGACTCCCCATTCGACCTGGTCATGGGGGGGTCGACTCCCCAGTCGACCTGGTTGGGGGGGGGGTCGACTCCCCAGTCGACCTGGGTATATGGGCGGGAATTTTACCGCCAGCCTTCTCTGGGTTTGAATTTCGAATTTTTGGCTTTATTTCCGAGCTATTTTATTTTATTTAAATTCCTGAAACTTCGGAGGGTCATATCTTGGTCCGTATCTCCGATTTTCGAAAACTCGGACTCAATTTCATGCAGAATTCCGAGACGAACGTAATGGCGTAACCCGTTTCCCCTGATTCTTATTTTAAAATTTAATTCTGCCTTGATTTATGACTTTAACATGTTATAAAAATATGGGTTGTTACATTCTCCCCTCCTTAAAGGATTTCGTCCCCGAAATCTCTAAGTTAGGATGAATATATCCTACCATCCAATCATCCATCTACTCAACCATCATTCACGAGCAATTATTGTCCTTAAAAGATTTCTAATGCTATATGAACATATGCAGAAAGTGTGTGTATATGTTCCTTATCTAATGTAAATGATTGGGCCTGTTTGATCTTCTTAATGCAAAATATATTTAGTGTCATGAATCCAACATGTATGCAAATAATCCTAGTCACATAAACACTATATGTGTGCACAAACATTCATCCATATGCAACATCCACATGATAACACATTCAATTTCATCCATAAACAAGTATAAACAATCATGCATATGCAATATGAAAACGTGTCTGAGCCGATCTAGTGCCTAATGTGTGTTATGCAACCACGAGCAACCACTTGCGACCACTTGCAACCATTTGCAAACATCAACCATAACATGTTTCAAATACATGTTTCCATCCATATGGTTCTACCTAAGGTTCTCAAGATAGGATCGAGAAGATAAGCAAGATAAAACAAAGCATCAAGGAGGAGAAGTTAAAGATGTACCCCTAGAAGGTCCTGCTTGCGGGGCTTGCCCTTGCTTCTTAGGGCAGTTCTTACTGATATGTCCAGTTTCACCACACTGAAAGCATGCTCCCATCTTCATCTTCTTCTTTCTACAATCCTGGACTATATGCCCTTCAATACCGTAGAAGTGGCACTTTCTTTTATCACGTGTCTTGTTATCATTATTGTTGTTGTTGTTCTTGCCTCCTTTCTCGGAGTCTTTCTTCTTGTTTTGAGAATCATTCGCCTTGACCTCCTTCTTGCCATTCTCGTCTTCTTCATGAAGTAGGGCCATATCCACCAAGCTCTCAAAGGTCGCCCTCATGGGTGCATGAGTCATAGCAAGGCTGTGTAGTGGCTCATTCAAACCTCTGATGAAGTGAAGAGCCTTCTTGTGTTGGGTGTTCACTAAATCTAGCCCGAATCTAGCCAGTTGATAACTGATTGATGTATTCCCTGATTGTCATGCTTCCTTGCTTAAGAGTTAGGAACTTCTCCATCTGTAGGCTTCTTTCAGCTTGGGAGAGAAATTTCATCTTAAATCTCATCCGGAAGTCTTCCCAAGTTTCCACTGGCCTCTTAGCATGGGTAATCTCCCACCAATACGAAGCTTCATCTTTAAGCAACCACACTGCTAGCTGTATCTTTTGCCTATCGTCAACTTCGAAGATGACGAACAAATCTTCGGTCTCCTTCAGCCAGTTCCTCGCTTCCACAAAGGATTCAGTCCCATAAAGGTCCTTTCCACCCATAGCCTTGAAGTCTCTACACGTCTTTGCGAAAGCATTTCCACGAGGAGGAGGAGGAATCGCTGCAGCTGGAGGAGGAATATCTGCTGGGCCTGCATCGTTGGCCCTAGCCTCTAAGTACCTCCTGAACCAGCCAGGTATTGGCACGCCCTCTGGAAAGTTAAGATTCCCAGACATGCTGAAAAACGAAAAGATAGAGATTCAAACGAGGAAACAAAGGAAAGTGCTAATGGCTTTTGGGGAATAGCCTTTTCAAAATAAACTTTTCCTGAAAAATGCTTCTTTATAAACGGTTTTGAAAATAGTTTCAGATGTTTTTTAAAAGCTTTTGCCCAGTCTGAAAACCTGGCTCTGATACCAAATGTAACACCCCGCCTCCGCTAGGTCACTCACAAAGGGAATGCACTAGTTTTAGTGGAGCATTATCAAGGTAAACATACACAGAAATATCACAAGACAGAACATAAATAAAGCAGCGGTAGAAATTAAAAACCAAATCTTATTACTTTCAAGAAAAGAGTCAAAACCTCATATATCCAAAGTACAAGTTGCCATTATTCCATTACGTCAAGTTCTAAATAAAGAAGCATAAACTTAAAAATAACAAAAGTAAATTATTCCCCAAAAAAATAGCAGACGTGCAGCCATAGCATAGCTCGAGACCAAACCGTACATGAGCTAACAGAAAGTAAGCTAAATCCAAGCTAAGAGCTAGAGTTTCCTCCCTGAGAACCTGGGGGAAGAAACGAAAGAAAAAGAGGCGAAAGGAAACGGGTCAGTCATAAAGACTGGTAAGTCCAAGTGACTTTCAGTATAAAAACAGGTAAAGGTAACATGACATGTATAAACTGAAAGTAAACATAAGTATGATGTCAAGATGGATAAGACATACAAAGATGACATGATGCATCAAGTATAGGTCAAGTATAGCATCGCATGTTCAAGGTTCGCTGCACCAACTGTACTAGTAGCCCAACCGATGTCAAGTATTAATCATGAAATGATCCCTTGGCCCAAAATCGTGAATGACCCATTACTAGGTCCAACAGAATGATCCATTAATCGATCGGCTCCCTACAAGTTCTAGCTCGTT
This sequence comes from Allium sativum, assembly GCA_030737875.1. NCBI lineage: Eukaryota > Viridiplantae > Streptophyta > Magnoliopsida > Asparagales > Amaryllidaceae > Allium > Allium sativum. The sequence continues at coordinate 957,765,985 of CM060909.1, forward strand.
GTGTTTCTGTTTCATACGGCCCTATCACGAATGTAGTCACCTGTGCTAGGTCCACCATAGGGTGTATCAAGCCCTATGGTGCCAACCACCGACACGAATCAAGTATGCACAGATAAACCTACTGATGCCCAATGCCTGCTTTTTCAGCTCCGGACCACGTGCACGACCATAGCCCGCCTGAACCTACACTGGCGCACCCCCACAGCCGTCGTTCTGGTCGCTTACAATCAGCCCAGTAATCGTGCCCCACCCTGCCTAGTTCCAGGGTACCATGATATATCTAGTGGGCTACTGCTGAAACGGACCGCGTATCTAGGGTTTCCGTCTAGTAGGTTAAGTATTGTCATTTAAATTCGAGACTTAACCCCATCAGTCTAGTATATCAAGTTGGCTAAGTGTTGTCATTTAAGTTCGTGACTTAGCCCTATCATTCACGTGTTAAGTTGGTTAGGTGTTGTCGTTCAAGTTCATGACCTAACCATACCAATCGTATTTCAAGTTGGTTAAGTGTTGTCTTTCATGTTCATGACTTAACCCTATCATGTGGCATTTAATTCATTAATGCACCCCAACCTCTCACTTCAGACCTGTTGTTGTGGTTACTGGATATGCCGGGCGGTTCCGGGCAGATTTACACCACAACTCAGTCTGACCTCGGGTTTCAAGCGCGATATGACCAACTACCCACATTGGATCCTATTGTTTGCAGTAACTGGATTTGTCGGGCGGTTCCGGGCAGATTTACACTGCAAACTCAACCCAACCTCGAGTTGGCCATTTTCAAGTTCATTCTAGTGTCATGACCATGTTCAAGTTTTCGTGTCAAGTGCGTGCCAAGTTTCGTGTTTCAACTTATGCCTATTATCAAGTTCATGATTCATGTTTATAACCAGTTCATGTTTTGCCTAATCTACCAAATCGTATTCCCATCGCATGTAAACGTTAATCGATCTAAATTACAAGCAAATCTAAATTTAGAGATAAAGGGAATAACATCAAAACTATGATAGGCAGAAGGGACAACCATAAAGCGATAAAAGAGATTACAAGATTGGCATGGTATAACTTGAGATAATCGGTTACCATATCACTGGCATATAGAAATTAACAGGGTTTTCAAATCTAGCAAAATAAGGCGATAGTCCTGATAAAAACTTGACATACAAGAATAGGCATGCACAAGCAAGCCAAATACAAGGATAATGGGTCAATGGTTTTTGGTGTACATAATAACGAATAAACTAAGCAAGTCACACCCTAGGTATGGGATCCAACTAAATGCCAATTTGGTGTTCAACATGGTTTTCAACTATAGTGTTATGAGCAATCAACTATAATAGTCAATTAACCACAATAGTTATACAATAGTCATGGATAATTATCCAAAAGAGTTCTAGGCAACTACCCTAATAGTCATAGGCAATTAACTGTAATAGTTTCAAAGTCATGATCATAGTCTTATGTTCATAATCATAGGCAGTAATTCATAGTCACGAGTCATAGGTGATTAGCCACAATTGTCCTTGTCATAGTCATAGGCAATGGTCTTATGTTCTCAGTCATAGGCATATGCATAGTCTTATATTTTCAGTCATAGTCCTTGGCCATTAAAAATGGTTTCAATGTCATAGGCATGATTACGTTTGATTTATAAATGCGAATAGGCCCAAACTGATTTCAAAGCAATATTCCAAATGTCAAGATCCAAGAAGAACAAGAATAGATATGAATCGATTATCATGCTTAAGTCAAATTTCACTTTATCTCATGTCCAACTTACAATTAACAAGTTTAGATCTCAAAGTAACTAGAACTTACAGTGTGTGGATCGAGAATTAGAAAGCAGAATTTGATTGTTGAATCTCTATTTGATTGATTGTGTTCTAATTGAAATCCCCCAACTTGCAAATCTCTAAGCGTAGTCTTGATGGAGAAGGAGCAGTCCTTTTTCTTCCTTTTTATCTTATTATTTAGATTATCTCAGAAGTAGCATAAGGATAGAATGAAATGGTGTGGAGAGAATGTGGCTAGGGGGCTGCTTATATAGGGTTAGGCAGACGAATCTGGTCATGAAACAAGTCTAAATACATCAGAATGCATCTGGCTCAGGAAATAGGTTTGGGAGGCAGGTCGACCCCCAGGTCGACTCCCCAGTCGACCTGGTCATGGGGGGGATGACTCCCCAGTCGACCTGGTTGGGGGGGGGGGGGTCGACTCCCCAGTCGACCTGGATATATGGGCGGGAATTTTCCCGCCAGCCTTCTCTAGGTTTGAATTTCGAATTTCTGGCTTTATTTCCGAGCTGTTTTATTTTATTTAAATTCCTGAAACTTCGGAGGGTCATATCTTGGTCATACGGACTCCGATTTTCGAAAACTCGGACTCGATTTCATGCAGAATTCCGAGACAAACGCAATGGCGCAACCTGTTTCCCCTGATTCTTATTTTAAAATTTAATTCTTCCTTGATTTATGACTTTAACATGTTATAAAAATACGGGTTGTTACAATTAACTAAACTAAAGAACAAAGTGTTAATTTTGGATTATTGTGGTTTTTTGCATAATAAGACCCGACCTTTATTGTGCTGAAATATGTTACTGAACTAAATGCGAAGGTCCCTTTTAACTTTATATTTTGCTATTATTTTGGTAGATGTTGTTTTCATTTTACTGTACACAATTGAATTACATATTTCTGCTATTAAGGTCGGCTGTTTCAAGCAGAAAATTAATATATACTACAAATATCTAGAACAACGATTGAGTACAATATTATGAAACAATCCTAATTTTATTTTAGTGGATTCTGCTTTGAGATGCTCAACAATGCCTTTTAAGCGTAGCAAGCTTGTAATTATGATTCATGTATACTTTTGTGAAGAAGGTTGGACTCTTTTCTATACTGCAAACCATATTTAGGACTGTGCACAATAGAAGTTTATGCAGTATCATTCGGTTTGAATATTTTATTTTGCTAACGCAGGAAATGATGAAGAAGAGGAAGATTACTCGCAGACAAAACAAGCCGAGGACCGCAATGAAGAATTTGAACAAATAATGAACCCAACGAGCAACCTGAAGCAAATGTAGAAATCAATGTGCAACATGATGCAGATTTACAAACCAGTGAGCATTATGAAGCAAATTTAGTAAGCAAGCATTATTTCTTTTATAGATATAAAATTTTAAGATGTATACACATTTGACGTTCTGCCATTTTTATATAGGTAACCACTATTAAAGTTTGTTAGCTGATCAGAAGGGAAAAAAGCCATTTTCGCCCTAATTGTAAGTTAACAACTCCTACATTTTTTTGAATACATCTAACTATAATTTTTCAACAACACTTGCCAACACACAAACTTAGAAATTGCAATTTTTTTGTTGCCTTAACTATTGAAGCGCGATCACTGAGAATAGTAGCTCAGCCTAAAATACATGAGCATTAGGAATACAAGAACATGCTTAGCAGTTTGTTCTAGCACTAAGAAAACAAGAACATGCTTAGCAGTATGTTCTAGCACTAAGAAAACAAGAACATATGTCCCAGAATATCCCGAAATACTTTCCCACTAAAATGTGATGTTGGAGATCGATTTATGGTATGAATTTTATAGTTAAGGGGAAGTTATAATCCGAAATCTTTGGTAACCTCTGTGGAATTATAATGAAAAATAGCTAATAAAAATGAAATACAAATAACTTTAATTTCTTTATATAAAGCCAAAATACAAACTAAAAGCTAAAAAATAGATCAACAAAAGAATCACATATTGAACATTTTGATCAAATCTAGTGGTGTTAGAGAGAGAGAGGATTATATGGTTGTTGCATTGTTGAGTTTCAGCATTAGATCAGAGTTCTATTGCTTGCGGTGGTGATGGTTGTTTTACAGGAACAGAGTGTAGGAGATGATATTTCTGTGGAATACTTGGAGAGGGTATGCAAATTGTTTAGTGATTGTTTTAGTGAGATTGTTGAAGAGGTGATTCGATTCTGTGTTGGGTTTTGGGTTCCGACTTGTTGAGGGTGTGTGCATGATGAGGGCTAAGGTGTTAGTTAGCAGAAGTGTCTTGCATGTGTAGGAGTTGACGCTGTTGAAGGCTGAGGGTATGCAAAGTCTTTGGTACATGGCTTTCTCTCGAAGTTGTCGATGTTGACGCAAGATGTTTGAAAAAGAATCATTAAATAAATGAACACAATATCAATTGGGTTCAAAATTTCTTTCTTCAAACTGTGTATCATATATACAAATCAAATTAAATCCTTCTATTATTTAATTTAAAAATAAAAAAGCGAGGTCGGTTTGATTTCATAGAAACACTATGCATTCTCTCTCTCTTCCTTTTTTTTGCTAAATAAAATTTCATATTGGGAATGAATATAAGTAAGAAATTTCACATTTTATGGTATAATAATATATACAAGAGCTAGTAGCCCTACAAAATCTTGGGTTGTCTTTACATATACAAGCATCAACCTTGTAATTCAAGAAACCTGGAATAGGCCCTCTTGACAAGTCAAACTTGTCTGCGGCCCCACTGTGTTGCCCAGCTGGCACCACTCCGTAAGCTTGTTTTGAGAGACATTGTTGCCAAGCGCATGGTTTATGAAAACATGACCATGCCTTGCTTTGTCAATCGCCATATATGCTTAATGAAGTCTATTTACATGCAATGAATATTCCTAATATTTATACCATTTTGAGCTTCCTGGTAGCTAGCAGCAACCCTTTTCCTAGCATCGGCAAGCCTCTAGTCATTAAGCAAATTGTCCTCTTGCTTCTTCTCTTTCTGATGTAATTGAACCATAACAGAATTGAAGGAGTGGGGTAGGTTGCCTTTAATGGTTCTTCTTCTTTTGGAATTGCCATTACATTTGGCTATAAACTATTGCCCTTAGAACTCGTTTTACCATCTGCTTCAAACAAGTGAAAGTTCAATTACATAAAAATGGTTGCCTCAAGCATATTGTGTTAAACATTCACTAAATTCGCTGTGAAGTTCATGAAAGTCAAGAGAGTAAGCACAATGGGTAACATGATTTCCATTCTGATTATTTCTTGATGGTGAAGCTGAGGCCAATCTTCATCATTATTATTCATAGGCAACTCATTATCTGGATTGTTTTTCACCCGCTCATCATTGATCTCTTTCCACTTCCTACATGTGATGATGACCTTTTAACGCCTTGGAGAAAACTTGACAGTCGTTCGGTAAAGCATAGTAACTGCTTCCTACAGGGTAAGGAAGTATGATAAAAAAACGAGTGATATGTGGGTTAATTCAGATGGCCTCCGAATCAGGGTAAAGCTATCAGTTAAGGAATCCATGATCCAGCTATTGTTGATTGATTGTTACATAGATCAATTCAGTAATAAGGTCTATGACATCACCATTTATCTCATCAACTCTAACCCTATAGATAACATGGTTCTTTTTACTCTATAGTCTTTGACATTAAGATGACATTTATTTATGAACATCTGCATTAATAAAGTCGTTGCTGTGTGAGTTTACTTTAATGTTTATGTCAGTTTGATGGAGCTTCCCTTATTTTGATCTAAAAATAAATGAGAAGTTAACACTTATTCTCAAAGTCGGCATCTTATATATTTTTTGTTTTTAAGGATTATTATATGTAAACCAAATCTTTAATTTTTCATATGTTTAACCGACATGGCTTCATATTAGCCTTTGCCTATTGTTTGAGAATCATAAATTTTAACATATACTCTATTTTCATTGAGCTGATATATATAGTTGATGGTATTTAATTCTCTCATTATTACTACTCATTTGCATCGCTCAATCATCGTTTGTACTCAATAACACACTATAGTAGGGAATGAAATATCAGGAATAGTTAACAATAGAGCATATATTGTGATGCACGCTGAATTGCATATGTATATGTGATGTATATATGCAAGTTTAAATATCTTGAACTAAATATTGTTTATTTTTGTTGTAACAGGATCAAATTGCTTATGTTTTGGAGAAAATATTAAAAGCAAAGTAAGAGTAAATCAAGCATTCAACTACTTCGTAAGTAACTTGTATATATGACGTATTATGGACATGGAAGTGTTAATCAAACAATATGTAAGAGTTGTTAAGTTTGAATATATGAGAAGTAGTTTGAATTATATGTATGAAATATTAAGTTTGAATGTATGAATGTTGTTTGAATGTTATGTATGAAATATTATGTTGTAGTTTAAATGTTTATTGTTTATGAAAATGTGTTATGTTTGTATAGATTTGATAAAGAGATAATGATATATATGAATGTTGTTCGAATGATATTCATTTGAAAGTAACAAAAGAGCAGAAATGGTGGTAAGCAAATGGTAAATGCTATGCAAACTGTGTATGATATTATAGCGTTTAAAAAATGTTGTCAATATGTAAGAAAAACGCTATAATATTGTACCTTAGAACGCTATGCAATGGTAGTAATAAACGCTATAGAATTATCGGGAAACGCTACAATAGAAACAGTACAAACGCTATAATAGAAATAGTACAAACGCTATTACAGTTCGCAATAAGGTACGATTTCTTATAGCGTTTTTGTTTAATAGCAAAGAAAAATGCTGTAGAATATTTATTTTTCATAGCGTTTCCGTGTGTGCTATTTAAAACTAATGGTCTAACATAGCATGTCGTTATATGGCGTTCCCTGAAATGCTATGTATGATTATAATAGCGTTTTTGAAACGCTATGAAATCCCTTTTTTGTTGTAGTGACTATTAGAATATCTTTATTATCTTTCTTAATAAAAAGCGTTTGATCGACCTTTCCAATTTGAAATCCTGAATCTAATAAATAAGTTTTGAGACGTTCATACCAAGCAAAGGAGTTGCTTGTTTCAAACCATATAATGCCTTTTTCAGTTTGAAAACATGATCAGGAAATTTCTCATGAGCAAATAGTGGAGGCTGTTCAACATATACTCGTTCTTTAATATAACTATTTAAGAAAGCGCTTTTAACATCCATCTGATATAATTTAAAGTTATGATGACAAGCATATGCTAATAGAATTTGAATCGCTTCTATGTGACCAGAGCAGAAGTTTCTTCATAATATATGCCTTCTTCTTGATTGTAACCTTGTGCAACAAGTCTAGCTTCATTTCTAGTAATATTACCCAATTCATCTTCTTTATTTTTGTAAACCCATTTTGTTCCAATAACAGTTTGATCAGTCGGTCTTGGAACTAATTCCAGACTTCATTACGTTCAAATTGATTTAATTCTTCTTGCACTGCAATTATCCAATTTTCATCTATAGATGCTACTTTTGGGTTTTTGGGTTCGATATTTGATAAGAAGGCTACATTACTTACTAAATTAAGTTTACATTTGAAGTTAATTCACCTATAATATTTTGAGTTGGATGATCTCGTAATATCCTTGGTGGAGATCTAACTTCATTAACAGAAATATTTTGATTATCGAAATTATCTTGAATTTCTATATTATTGTTTACTATGTTATCATGGATAATGTTTTCATCTTCTCTCTATGTATCAATATCATCGTCACGAGAGGATTTCTTAATATCTGAATTAAACGAATTTTGAATAATGTTTTCATCTAACGAAATATGAAGTGATTCTTCTATTTTACTAGTTCTCTTACTGAAAATACGATAAGCCTTGCTACGCTCAGAATATCCTAAGAATATTCCTTCATCAGATTTTGAATCAAATTTTCCAAGCTGATCTTTCGTATTTAAAATGAAGCATTTTGAACCAAAAACTTTGAAATAAGATATATTTTTGACTTTCTACCAGTAAAAAGCTCGTATGGAGTGTTTTTAGTAAGAGGTCGGATAGAAACACGATTCAAAACATAACAAGCTGTTGCAACTACTTCATCCCAAAAATGTTTTGGCAGTGTACTTCCATTTAACAATGCTCTGTCACATTCTTGTAAAGTTCAATTTTTACGTTCTACAACTCCATTTTGTTGTGGAGTTCTAGGAAAAGAGAAATTATGAATTCCTTTCTTTTGACAAAACAAATTTCTCATTCTCAAATTCTCCTCCATGATCACTTCGTCTGTTCTTTATTTTTAAATCAGTTAAATTTTGAATTTGTATGACAATATTTTTAAAGATATCAAAAGTATCACTTTTATTCTTTATAAACATAGTCCAAGTGTATCTAGAAAAGTCATCAATAATTATAAACACATATCTATTATGATTTATGGATTGAACTTAAGTTGGTCAGAATAAATCCATGTGTAGTAATTCAATCGTTGTAATGTCGATATAAGCTTTTTAGATTTGAAAGAAGATTTGGTTAATTTTACAAGTTGACAACTATCGTACAAATTTTCAGTTTTGAATTTTATTTTGGGTAACCCTCTTGCAATATCGTTTTCAGAAATCTTGTTTATTGTTTTAAAATTAATATGACAAAATTGTTTGTGCCATAACGAAGGATCGTTGTCTTTGGCTAATTAACACATACCTAGATTATTATTAATTGTCATATTCAAAATATAAATATTTTTATCTTGATTTCCTTCAAAAATAAATTTTGATTTGAATCAAATATACTACATTTATTTTCAAAAAAAAGATATTTTAAAACCTTTATCACATAATTGGCTAATACCTGATAAATTATGTTTTAAATTCTCAACCAATAAAACATCAAAAATAAGAGGTGAATTAGATATACCGTAATTGCTCACATCGCCTTTGCCGATGATATATCCTTTGGAATTATCTCCAAATATGATAGTTCCTCCTTTTGAATAAATGATATTTGTTAGCATCTCTTTATCTTTTGTCATGTGTTTTGAGAAACCACTGTCGAGTATCCATTTTTCTCAGTTTCTATTTAGAGGGACCTGCAAAAAAAATTAAAATTTCATTAGTACCCACTTCCTCTATTAGGATCCTAAGGGTTAAATCTTAGGAAGCCAAAACCAAGAGCGCTCAGGATCCGTTTTGAAAAAATAATTATCATTATTATGAACATAATCTAAAAAATTCTTAATATATTTATTTCTAGTAAGAACATTATTGGTTTTTGGAACCCATATTCTAATATTTTCCAAGTAGTTTTTCTTAGTAAAAATATTTATTTTACTGCTAGAAATTACCAGTTTCATATTAGATTTCTTAGAACTAAATTTCTGTTTAATTTTTTAATCATATCCTAGTCCTTTTTTACTACAAACTGGTTGAGAATTTTCTAGTATTTTAGAAAAATTCTCTCTCCCTTTATTAAAATTGTTAACATTTTAGAAATACTTTCCAGTTTAATTTTTAAACTTTAATTTTCTAATTCTATAATTTTAATTTTAGTATACAAATCATGATTCTCATAAGCTAATACATCATTTTTATTCTTTTGAGTCTCGATTTATTGACTTAACATAGAAATTTGAGAATTTGCTACTGAAAGAGATTCTTGTAACTTTCTAATCTCGTCTTCTAAAATCTCTTTTTCATCTTTTAATAAGTCTCTTTCAAATTCTGCTCTTTTTCTATCTTCATTAACTTGTTTATATTTTCTTTTGAAATTATTCCTAGATTCTAAAATTTCCGTATTAATTTCAATTAATTCATCATAAGTAAATTCACTAACCTCAATATCCTTTGCCATGAAGCATACATTCGCTTGCTCGCTGTCACTATTGCTATCACTATCAGAAGATGATGAATCAGAATTATCCTAAGTGACTAAAAATGCTCGTCTTTTTTATTTTTCCTTTTTGCGATTTTTCTTCAATTCTGGACAATTCTTTTGATAACGTCCGGTTTTGTGACAATTAAAGCATTCCACTAGTGCAGGATCAGGCTCTTTTGACGAATTCTTTTTCACATTCTTGTTTTGTCCTTTCCTATATTTCTGAAACTTTCTAAAATTCTTTGCTACATAAGCAATATCCTCTTCGTCTGAATCTGAATCTTCTTTCTCAACATGAAAAGCTAAAATTTTCTTGTCTTGTACATGTGCTTTTTTTGCTTGCAAGTTTACTTTATAGGACATGAGATTACCCATTAACTCTTCAGGTTTCATGGCAAAGAGATCATTAGCTTCTTCGATAACGAACACCTTTCTTCCCCATTCATCCGTCACAGAGTTTAAATTTTTTGAAACTATAACAAAATCAGAATATTTTTCTCCTAATCCTAATAAAGTATGATAAATGTTTTGAAAACGTGAATACATGTCATTTGTTGACTCATTTTCGTTCATCTTAAAATTTGAAACTGGTTTTTAAGCATGGATATCTTGCTTTGTTTGACCTTGTTAGTTCCTTCATTAGTAACTTTGAATGTTCTCCAGATTTCATATGTTGTGCTGCACATACAAACCTGGTTAAACTCATTTCCATCCAAGGCACAATGCAACATATTCATGGCTTTAGCATTGGCGGTAGCCTCTGCCTTTTCATTTGTAGACCATTCAGTGTATAGAGAAGTAGGTTGTGTAAACTCTTTTTGTGTGATGTTCCATGCATCAAAACTATTTGCTTTCATATATATCCTTATTCGTGTAGCCCAATAGCTATAGTTCATGCCATTAAAAAAAGGTGGTCTTGCAGTGGATTGGCCTTCAGTATATCTAGTATTATTGCTAGCACTAGCGTTGTTATCCATATTAACAACATATTATATAACAGATTTACGGTTAAATGATGACCTTGCTCTGATACCAAATGAAAAGTCAGTGTGTACGACTTAAGCAGGATACTTATATGGATACAACGGAAATAATAAACTAACTAGTAATCTACAATAGTTACGCAGGTAAAAGATAAGCAGTAGAAATATATCACAAATAAAGGTAAAATGTGATAAGTAAAGACACCAGGAATTTTATACTGGCTCGGACTTCCCGCCCTACGTACAGTCCCAAAGCTCCTCTTCGGAATTCACTATCACGTCCTCTCCTAACTGGGAGGAATAGGTCACAATACACCCGAGAATTAACAAGGATGTTCCCGCCTAAGCATCCACACAAGACTTCACAATTTACAAGTGTTTTGACTCTTGAATGTGTTCTCTGATCAGCACAGAATAGTCACAACGAAGTACAACCTTCCTATAATCTTATCCTCAAGTAATTGAAATGTTTTTGAAGATTGAAGGAAGTTTGTTGCTCGTTGAATTAAGAGATGAGAAAAGATATCGAAGATTCAACAAGCAACTTGAATTTGAGAGAGCTTTAGATTGCAAATAAAAGAATAGAGAAAATATAATGAGAATCAGTAAAATCGATTGTTTGGAAAACATGTTTGTGTTGCTTATATAACAGTAGAAGAGTAGAATTTCTTTCTGAAGGATTTCAGCAAAAAGTTGCGCCCATTTCCATTCTTAATTGTAGAGGAATCTCTTCATAAAGGAAGGTGACTCTTCATAAAAAAGACTTCTATTTCGAATCAGTCACTGGTATAAAAATCATCATTCGACTGATTAAATCATACCGCAAAACGTTTAGATTTAAAACCCTTAAAAAACTAACCGTCATGTACAAAAACATGCTTACCAGTCGACTGGTCATATTTCTACCAGTTGACTGGTACAGCTAAGTTTGTACAGTCATGGCTATTTGAAGCCTTTTAATATATATATACACCTTGTTTTGTATATTCGTGTTATACTTGAGGATAGATTTTAACATAATTCTAACATGACTCAACACACACACACACAGAGATATATATATATATATAACCTTATCTTCATGACATGATTTCCATTGCTCTTCTCTTTGTTGACATTAATCAAAATTCTTGTTTTCAACACTTCCATCACCAGAATTTTTTCCCCCAAAGTCGGTGCAATCACAGCCGAATACACGTCACCTCGGTCCATCGTAACGTGATCCACCTCAAGTGAAGCACCTTTCAGGCCCATATGCGCATTTTGTTAGTTGAGGTCGTCACCTAACTTGGCCTTGTTTGATCGGTGCAAAGCTAATTGTTGGTCGTGAATAGAAACACTCGAAGAAAGAAGTGATTTGGATACTGCGTGACCGAGATATTAGGGTTTTAGTTTAAATAATATTTTATTATTATTCAGTTTCCTAAATAATGACCCAAAACCCCACGAGCACCAACTAAGGCGTGTCACCTATCGATTTGTATATAAAAAGGTCTTTTGAACAGAATGAGGCTAGTCTCAAGACCTAACTCGATCGTACACAAAAGTTAACCCTTAGAACTCATGTTATACAATTATAGTTCTTTAAGAAACTGACACATTTTGTTTACGCATGACCAAATAATACATTCAATCGCTATGAAACTTGACGGAGTACAGCAACTCACTACTACGATTTCAAGAATATAAGTTTCATTGTAATCCAACAATATACTTATAGAACGACAATTTACGCATATTCCGAGAACTTTTTGAATACCTATTGGCCTGAACTCAAAATATAGCGATCCGTATACTTATTCATCATGTAACGAACAATCCAGACTCAATGAAACCGGTCTATTCGATCATTTGTGAAAAAACTTATTTTTGAACCGTCAATTGAATAATTATCGATCAATATTTGAATAAAATATTTATATATTCAATCGTTAAAATACGATTCGTTACAATGATGTTTTTACATGTGTTAGACAAAATAGAAAAAAAAAAGTCAATTCATCATTCACTCTCTACACGAGGGTAATACAATCCTTTTGTGTATGAATTATTTTAGTGAAAAATTACTAGCACATTCTAATTTTGTTTTTTAAAAACAAGAGTGAAATTAACGGGGATTCACAGATATATGCATACATAAGCGTCCAAGGCTAAAGCATGAAGAAAATAAAATGAATTCATAAAACATGGCGGAGCCCACCTACCCACTAACTAATGGATCACAAATTAAAAGCTAAAGCGTAAGTAATACGTTAGTGAAGGTTTATTCATAAGCTAATAATGGCTTGCTGTTACTCAATGAGGAGGATATTTTTGTTAGTGGGTATGTATAATTAATCATCTTATTTTCTTGTAGAAGAGTCCTCTCTTTTATGCAAAGTTGTAATGGAAAAATGAATAATATTAATTTTTTTATTGGTTTTCTAACCTTCCTTATTTTTATGCAACTTTACTTTCACATTTTTCATTCCATGTTCTTTTATTTTATATTAATTCTTTTCATGTTCTTTCCTATTATGCAACTAACTTAGATTTATTTTATTCAAGCAGTGCAGATTTGTTTCTTTTAAATCAATCATTTTTCTTTTGGCATTTTATTTCTTTTCATTTATGATGAAATTGGCTTATGTTAATATATATATATATATATATATATATATCCAATATGAGTAGCTAAAGTGCGTCAACTTAGAGATGTTGAAGCTCTCATGAATCATAGGATATTAAGATAGATGATTCCATTTATGATATGATCTTTTGAGCTTAATGAAATATTGATGTAAATGTTCATCATACACGGAATGAGCTTCCTTCTCTACCATGGCAACTTGGTTATCTGCCTCCCCCTTCTACTTTAGATCTATCCTCCCATCCTTCGTATTCCATCACCGCTCCTCACAAAATCGTCACCTCTCTCCATTCTTATCCTCTTATAATCCTAACTTTCTCCATCTCAAGAATAGTTGAAAAAAACTGAGCTCTCCTCCAAGAAGCAATAGCAGCCATGGCTTCCCACAGTTCATTCAAGAACCCGATTTTCGAGGACAATCCAACCTCTAATGAGGGTCCCTCTTCCTCTCTTTATTCTTCTAAGTTCTCTCTTAATCCACCTCATCCTTCTCCTAATCCCTTTGTGGATGAGGATGGCTTTACTAGAGTTGTTAACCGCAAGAAAGGTCCTAAACCTATCTTCTTTCCTAAAAATTCTGCTCATTCAAGAAAAGCTGATGGATTCTCCAATGAAGTCCCTTCTAAACCTAAGCATAAGCCTTACCCCTCATCTAACGGAGCACGATTCCAACCAAGAAATCCGACAAAAGCGGCTCAAGATTCAGTTCAGGCATTAAAAGTTAACTCAGTCAAAGATTTAAAAGCATCTTCATGGGCGGATCTTGTTAAGAAAAACAATCAAGAATCGAACTTTGATCTGAGGTTCATTGATCCAATAGAAACGATTGGGGATGAAAAAGTAGTCGTGGCATCCGAAGAAGTATGCAGCCGTACTGAAAGTAAATGGGAACTCTTAATTGTAGCATACGTTTTCGAGAAAAGACCTCCATATCATTATTTCAGGAATTTTGTGGTAAGAACATGGAATCCGAGCGGTTCTTTTGAAATATGTACTAGAGAAAATGGGTTCTTCATTCTCAGATTCACAAATGCTGAAGATAGCGAAAAATTTCTAAACGGAGGACCTTATTTTATAAACGGAAAGCTGATTATATTAAAGAAATGGTCCAAGAAAGTAGTTCTTGACCGTGACTTACTGAATACTATGCCAATATGGATCCGATTACCAGAGATGAACTTACGTTTATGGGATAAAGAGATTTTTAGAGCAATTGGAAGCCTAGTTGGAATTCCATTAAAGTTGGATGAACAAACCGCTAAGGAAACTAGGTTGAGTTATGCGAGACTTCTTGTTGAAATTAAGGCATATGCTGAGCTACCTAATGAGGTTTCTATCTACACGCATGATGGAGGTCATCTCACAATCAATCACATATGAGACAATACCAGATAGATGTATATACTGCAAGTGCTTTGGACATTCTACCGATCTTTGTTCGACCAATAATGATCAGCAAGATCAGCCAAAAGATGATGAAATGCACGACATTAATTCCAATGGTAAAGAATCTGAAATCATTTCAGATTCCTTTAACACAGAAAGCAATTTAACTGGAATTAACTCAACGTCGTTGGCCATTCGCCCTGAACATGAAGTTGCTCACAAGGCAAATAACCAGGATGAGATGAATATTGATGCACCATCGCTTCACTCGACTCAAGGATTTAGCAGTCAAAAAAATATGGCTAAATCTCTTTCAAAGCCTGCAATTTCCAATCGAAAAATGCAGACATCACAAGATCCAGTCCATACAGTGGGAATAAACTCTGTAATTCCCACATATATGGTGGATAAATCAATATCATATAACATAAAGGAAAAAGTAAAGAGGGATCTTACGCTATTCAGACCTCAGAGACCCTCCCCCTCTCGAAAGACTCAAGCATTATTACAGACAATACAAATAACTCAAAAAAAATGCATGGAAAACTGCAGTGAGCTCCTTGATGCAGACCCCATTTACACTAATGCCTCGATGCTGGCTGACGGATTAGCTCCTTCCAATTTTAACATCACCATTGAAAACATCCAGGAGGCTGTAAATCAATCCATTGTTGCAGCTAAGCCTTCAAAGCCTGCTCCTCCTGCAAGCAAAAAGAAGAAAGGCAGAACCAAAAGCCTAACAGACATAACATTATCAGAAGAAACTGAAGATGATAAAGATCATGACTTCAGAACCAAATACATTAGTAGAAATGCTAAATGGGACATACAGCTCAAGCCTAAGGACAAAAGCAGCTACAAAAAAAGTGGCAAACAGGTGGGAGTTAAAGTGGATAACAAAAGGAACAGTGGTCCTCCTTAGGTACTCTGTTTCCTTTCACTTTTACATTCCTTACCATTTTATTTAATGGATATCATAGCTTGGAATTTAAGGGGTCTAAATTCCCCTGAAAGACAACTTGATTTAGCTAACTTTTTAGGTAAGTACAAACCCAGTATTATAGGTTTAATTGAACATAAACTCAATGATCAAAAGATCAACGAATTGCAGTTTAAAATATTTTCAAATTGGAGCATTATTAATAATAAATTGATGGGTGGAAATGGTAGGATCATGGTTCTCTATAATCCTACCATTTGGTCACTCATCAGTTATTACATTGATATGCAATATATTCATTGCATTTTTAACAATAAGGGTGGTTTTACTCTAAAAATCACCTTTATTTATGCTTCCAACTTTGAAAATGATAGAACTATGCTTTGGAAATGTATTGAGCAGTTCAGTAATGTTATTAAAAGTCCTTAGATGCTAATAGGGGATTTCAACAATGTTTTTCACAACTGTGAAAAAAAGGAGGAAATCCTATTCCTTTTGTTAAATTAAATAAAATTGTCTGCTTTATGTTGAAAACTGGTTTAATAGAACCCCAAATAGCTGGCAATAAATTCACATGGAAGTAAAGGAAGTTTAGAAATATTCACTGCAAGCTAGACAGGGTTCTGTTTAATCAGCAATTCATGGATTTTTTCCTAACATTTACTGTAGTACTTTACCCCAAAATACTAGTGATCATACACCTATCCTAGTCACTCTCAGAAAAAATAAAGATAAAGTTGGTTTTTCTCCATTCAGATTTGTTAATGGATGGGTGTATGAAAAGGATTACAAAGATACTGTTTCCAGTTGCTTTGGTAATAATTTCCATGGGACTGCTCAGTTTAAGTTCAATAAAACCTTACAAATGGTTAAGACTAACATGAAAAATTGGAATTCTTCCAGAAAAAGAAAGGATATTAATTCTATCAGGGATGAATGTGACAAATTACAGGATGAATTAGATAACAATTGCTCAGACTTGAGCAAGGCTGAGGAATTCTTTAATGCTCAAGCCAAATTAATTAATGCTCTTCATATTAGTTCTGTAAATCTTAAACAAAAATCAAAAGTTGACTGGCTTACAGTCGGGGATGAAGCTAGTAAATTCTTTTACTCTAAAATGTCCAGTAGGAAAAGTAGGAATAATACTGGTAAGATTATAGATAGTAAAGGAAAAATAGTAAATGAAGCTTCCATCATTGAGAAGGAAGCTATTAATTATTTTTCCTCTCTATACAACTCTGATAATATTAACAATAATTTTCCTGACATTGAGTTTAAATATTTTGCTAACAGCAATAGCACTGAAATTCTGCTTGCTCCTATTAGACAAGAGGAGATCAAAGACATTATATTTAATGCTAACAATGATAAAAGTCCAGGTCCTGATGGGTTTGGTGCAAAATTTTACAAAACTCATTGGGAAGAGTTGCAGCATATTCTTAGTGATTCAATTAAAGAATTTTTTAATTCTGGTAAGATATTGAAAACTCTAACCACACCTTCATCACCTTAATCCCAAAAGTTGAAAATCCATCAGGACTTGATGAGTATAGGCCTATTGCCTGTTGCAACTTTATTTATAAAATCATTTCCTCCCTCTTGTCTAAAAGGCTAAAATGTTTTTTAAAGTTCATTATATCTGAAAATCAGAGTGCTTTCATTCCTGGTAGATTAATTTCTGAAAATTCCTTATTAGCTCATGAGCTAATCAGGAATTTTAATATGAAAAACAGAAATCTCATGTGTATAAAAATTGATCTTCACAAAGCTTTTGATAAAATTAACAGAAATTTTATCATTTATGCTATGCAGAAAATGGGCTTTGATAATAAATTTTGTGATTTGATTAAAGAGTGTATTTGTAATGTGACTTATTCTATTATGATAAATGGTTCCCCTAAAGGCTTCATCAATAGAAATAGAGGAATAAGGCAGGGTGACCCTTTGTCACCATACTTATTCTCGATTGTTATGGAATATTTCTCCATGCAAATGGAGTTAGAAGTTCTTAAGGGAAACATCAAACCTATTAATAGAATTAAACCTCACATCACTCACCTATTATATGTAGATGATATGCTTCTGTTTTTAAAAGAAGATAAAAGCAGTGCTATTGCTGTTCACAAATTTTTAGACAATATGGAAAAATACACTGGTTTAACTGTTAATGTAGATAAAAGCAAGGTGTATTTCAACAAAGATGTTCTTATTAAGGATTAGATTCTGAATCTTCTGAAATTTAGAGAGGGTAATCCCCTGTCAAGTACTTAGGGCTCCCATTAAGTATTAATCAAGTTAATGACAGGGACTGCCTTAGACTATTAGACATGATTCAGAACAAATTTTAGGGGTGGTCTGGCAAGTTACTTTCTTTAGCAGGTAGAATTGAGCTAACACACACAGTCATCTCTGCAATGGTTATCTACTGGGTCCATTCTAACAACATCCCTAATAGTGTTATTAGCAAAATTGAAAAAATGTGCTCCAATTTTATTTGGAAAGGTAATTACCATAAAGTTGCATGGGACATTGTGTGCAAGCCAAAAAAAATTGGTGGGCTTGGGCTTAGAAAAATTAAAGATATTGCTGAAGTTAGTAAATTTAAGCTTTTTTGGAAATTCCTGGAGGGTAAATCCCTTTGGTCCAGATGGATGAGAGCTAAATACTTAAAGAACAATAAGAATTTCTGAATTGCTAGAAAAGAGATGCACCATTCATATGTTGGGAAAAACATTTTAGATTGCAGAGATATAGGTAGAAATTTCTGGTCAGAAAATTAAAAGATGGTAGTCAAACCAGTTTATGGTTTGACCCATGGATTTGTGGTAATTCACTAATCAACCTTCTGGGTTGGAATAACCTATATATTCTAGGGGGGTTAATGATAGGGTGCAGAATATTATATTAAATAACTGTTGGAGCTTTCTTAATAACCCTGCTGCTAGTATTTTAAAAATTCAATTTTGGGTATTCATATTGATCAGGACTGTTATAAAGATCATTAGGCTTGGAACTTGTGTTTCAAGGATAAATTCTCTTTCAAAAAAGTGTGGGAGGTTTTACAAGGGGATGAAGTTGAGGTTAACTGGCACAAAATTATTTGGTGCAAAGCAAATAGTCCCAAAATGGCTCACTGTACTTATTTTGCTATTTTAAATAAACTTCCTACTAGAGATAGATGTTGTAAATGGTTTAAGAGTTCTGAAAACATTTGTCTTTTATGTAAAAAAGAGGTTGAAAGCTCCAATCACTTATTTTTTGACTGTTATTTCTCCCAGTACATCTGGTTTAATGCCAAATGCACTTCAGGTTTCAGTCAAACATATGATACTTTGAGCATCAGGGACAGTATTGATTATATTTTAAAAAATACTAAGCCCAAATCCTACAAATTTAATAGAGCGTGTATATTACTTACTGCGTCTGTTTATTACATTTGGAGAGAGAGATAAGCCAGAGACTTCATACTGGTAAGGGAACTAATTGCATCCAAATCTGTAATACTATTGTTCATGATAGTGATATTATCATGAAAAAAGTCAACAGATTTGGAAATGATAATATGCATAATCTTAAGTCTCATAAAGATAATGCAGATGGTGATAAACAAGTTGGAGAATTTTTACTAAATGGCAAGCAGCTCTCCAATAAAAAGTTCTCAAGCCTCCACACTGGTGAAAGAAGTCCTTGCCACACCAATAGCTTTCAACACTGTAAAGGGAGGAACCACAACATTATTGATAGTCATCCTCTTAATTTAAAAAATGGGAACAATAATACTATGTCCTTACCTATTGTAGGAAGCAAAGAATTTCTTCACACCAGCAAAGGTGCTTTGATCAGATCTGACGTCCTCACTGAGGCTTCCACTAACTCTGCAATCAATTATAATCTTAGAAACGGAAGTAGACAATTTTCTGATTCAAGAGTGCATGGTTCTTTGAACAATACACATAGTAATCAAATGTTTTTACTTGTGGCAGAGCGTGGTTCCTCCAGCAGTGATCCAGATCTCGGAAAGCATCTAGATATGAAAAATTCAGATGAAAAGTTCAGATATTTACATAGAATCGGGGATAATCACTACAAGAGCAAGTTGAACAACCAAATTTATCACTTATCTGTTTGGACTAAAGGAGAGAGCATCATTAACAGCTCGGAGAACAACAACAGAGAATTATTTGGACTAAAGAGAAGCTTTGGGAGCATGGAAAGTTCAGATCTTAAAGATATAAACTCAACAACTCACACAGAGCTTCTAGATCTGCCTTCGAGAAAGCATTATATGCATCAGAGACATTACAAAGTCGATCGTAAGCTGGATTCGAGCAATCATAGCAAGGATACCAATGAAGAGATGGTGTGGAAGCCGCCATGAAGTCATCGGAATTAATTTTCTCAGAGGAGCCGCCATTACTGAGTGTTTTTATGAGATAAGAGAAACTTAGATTATGTCGGCTAGGGTTTTCTAACCCTAAGTTTATTATGTTTTGTTGGTGCCTGGGCTTGTTCCCGGTTTTCGTTTGGGCCTTGGGCCAAACTCTGTTTTTAACCTATTTCAAAAAAAAACATTCTCCATCTCGGATTAGGAGATCTACCGCCAAACCTAGAACTCGGGCCTTCTTTTCATCTTCCAACCCTTGCTTTCTCCGATTCTTAGATTTGTTTCCACAATTATCCTCCTTTTCGGTTGCCATCCTGTTGTGTTAACCAATTTCTCATTACCCTAGTTTTGAGATCCCTTCCTTATTTCTCCAGTTTCTCTAGCAATGTTCCCCTTTTCATTCTTGTATCAGGCTTCTCCTTAAGGTTGACCTCTTTGAAATCTGGAAAGTTTCTCGTGACTGTGCTGGTGGCCGCAGTTTCCCCTTATAGCTTCTCCTTAAGGATGCTTTCTCTTCTGAACAACCTGTTGCCCATGACTTATTGTGATGCATGTTCTCTATACGGTAAGCTTTGGTTTGATAGTTTTTCTTGGTGTAAGTTGGTAGTGATTGAGGTTGTTTCTTGTTGCTAGTTGTGATACCTTTGAGGGTGTAAATCTTAGCTTTGTAGGTTTGCTGTCTTAGAGTGATTATCTGAGTGAAGGTAATGTTTTTCTTTCTGTTTCTTAGCAGTCTTTGTTTAGCTATTCTTAGAGTTCAATGGCTTGGACAACACAACATAAATCTGTACAACTGAGCCTTTATAGTGTATGCTGGATTAGGTTGAAGTGTTGTACAGTGTAGCTTGTTACACTGTTGCAGAGCCTATAGGAGTTGATATTAGCGCGGATGATAGCCGCAAAGCTAAGTATTCAATCCTCTACATCCAACCCCATCTTCAATCTTTTGCTTCTCAGCCTCTTTGTAGTTGTTTTCTGGTAGCTGGTAAGGCCGTAGAGCAGTGACGTTACCAGTAATCTGAGATTGTTCAAGGACTGCAAGCAGTCTATTATTTTATAAGTACTGAATAATGTGTGTATTAATTTGTATTTTCCAGCTAGTTGTAGTCTATAACTCATCTCACCCATCGTGGTGATAGATAATAGTTTAGAACTTAGTTAGGGCAATCATGTCGGTAGCAGATAGGCGATCAACCTATCTTCAGTTATATTTTGTACTCATTATTTGTTATAATGAAAAAGTGGTACGGTCCACTATAAAAACTGGCTGGCTTTGCCAAAAAAATATATTGATATAAATGTTGTTTATTAACGAGTTTGATAGCCTAGGTTATTAAAACAAATAAGGTATGCAATCAAACATAAGAAAAAGTCACATCTTTATCATCATATGATTATGGTCATGAAATTGAGAATAAATTCAAAATTTGATGCTCTATATTACTCCCTCCGGTTCATAATGTAAAAAGTTTTAAGAAGTTTGTTTTGTTTCAAAATATAGGATGTTTAAGCTTGTTATTCCAACTTTATCACTCCAATGATAAATGATAGAAACCCAAAGGCTACTTTATAAGTATTTTTTATACATGGAAAGATAAAAAGTGGTTGATGGAAATTGGAATAGTAGTCGTCAGGTATGAAAAGAGAAATTAATGTGTAAGACAAAACAAATTTAGTATGGGGTAATTTGTCATTTGGTTTTTTCCTTAATTCTTGTGCAAACTTCTAAAACATCTTACATTATAAATAAGAGGGAGTATTATTCATTGTAAATAGAGTATGCCTAAGGCACTTTTTCTTTGATATTGTGTCATTTTTATGAGAGTTTACCAATGTATTTGAGGTTCATTATATTTTAATGATTTTAGTTGTGTTAGTTAACACAAATAGGTCATAGTTACGATGAAGTGAATATTAGGGATGGGTCCTTAAAATCAACCATTATGTAACATGGATCTCTATGTAAGTTTTATTGTAAAGAGGATCCCTATTACTATAGCAACATGTTTTCCGTTATATTTTGCGCTACTTTCTTCAAAAAATTCAAAAAAATGTATATATTAAAAGAAGATTATTAAAAAGAAAACGAAGTTGCAGAATTGTCTGCACTTATTGTGAAAAAATGCAGATTTATTAGCAACTATTCCCATATGCATTATAGATACTAGAAAATACATTGTAGAAATGACAACACCTATTTTGAATAAGTGCACACATATCTCAAACTATTCTCATAGTGTATCGCAAACATGTCTCGGTATATCAAAGAACTGCAGACATGTCAGCAGTTTTTCTTTATAACTGCTTCTTCTCCTGCACTTTTACCGAAAGTGAAATATTTTTTTATTTGAACGTAGTTTACATTGTTTTCTGGTAATTTTTATGCAATAATATGATGTTGAATAAGTGTAGATATTGAATTTGAAATTTTGAATTAATCAGCAAAAACTGCATAAAAATATGCGACTATTGATTATAATTGCGGTGATGTATGCAATTATTTCTACATGTTTTGTTGAAGCTTGATTTTTTAGGATTTTTTTACTTTCCTTATATGAATACGAAGGTAATTATAAACTGAATTAACTTTTGAAGTTCGGTAGTTTTTACATTGATTTTTGATTGTTTTTAGTAATTTTCGAAAAACATGGACCTAATTTACAATGTTTTTAAAAATGAATGTTTTGTGTATTTTGAAACTTAACAGGGACCTTAGCTAATTATTCCGATGATCAATACATCAAACAATTTCACAAGTGATTAAAAGTGAAGGTCATAAGTTTGTTTTATTCTGATTAGTATGATACAAGAAAGGATTTTATTGGGAAGATTGAAATATTATTTGTCCCACATTGGCAAATATCATAAACAACTCCTACTTATATATTAAGAGTTGTTGTTATAAGATTGTGAAATGAAAAGAATTGGGCTAAAGGATATGCACATATGGGCTTAGGCCTATATATATATAAGATCATATTAAAAGGTCAAAGATGGCACTTGGGCACTTGGGGCACGTGGCGCGTACGTGATTAAAACGGATCGGGTTCGACTGTTGGCCAACTGTCGTGATTTTTGATTTTTAAAGGATGCGCCCATTCAAAACGTTATGCCCCTTCGAAATGCCTTCTCAGCCTCTATTTAAACCTGCTTCTATACCCAAACAGATCACTTTTTTTCTTTTTCAATCTCTTCCCTTCTCTGTTCTTCGGAAATATACTACTCCACGTTTTTGCAGTCCATTGCTAACTGTGAAAACTAATCTTTGTTGTATCCTAGAGAAGTGCCGCCGTCAAACCCTTCAGCAATCTACTTTGTAGTGGGGGCGATCAACTTCTTGAAGACAGCGTCTGATCGACGTGCCTCAAAGATAATCCTGGTTCATTCTATCATCTGTTGCTTCGATAGTTTCCTAACAATTTCAAGAAGTTGATAATGGCGACAGCGAAGGCCTCTGAGTCGACATACAAAATCATGAATCAGGAGTTTACAAAACTTGATTGCTTCGATGGCACTAACTATATGCGGTGGCAGGATAAGATAATGTTCTTGCTTACTACCCTCAAAATTGCATACGTCCTTGATCCAAAACTGCAACCAATACCTCCACCTACCGACAAAGACAGTCAGGAACTGATTGAGAAACGCAAAAAACGAGAGGAAGATGAAGTGGTTTGCAGAGGGCACATACTCAATACATTATCTGATCGCCTATATGATCTTTTTACTTCTGTCAAGTCACCAAGGGAAATCTGGGCAACTCTGGAATCAAAGTACAGCAACGCAAAACAAGGAGCAGATAAGTTTCTGATTTTCGAATTTTTTGAATATAAAATGCTTGACAATGCTTCTGTTCTTGATCAAGTACACGAACTACAAGTTATTTTCAACAAACTGAAGGATGTCAAAATAAGCATCCCTGAAGCATTACAGGTTGGGGTTGTCATGGCTAAACTCCCGCAAAGTTGGAGTGATTACAGAAAGAAACTTATGCACTCGTCAAAAGACTTCTCAATGGAGAAGATTCAGAAACATCTTCGTATCGAAGAGGAGACTAGAATTCGTGAGAAGAAAGTTTTTGAATCTGATGTGAATATTGTCGATAATGACAAGGGGCATAAGGAATCTGGAAAAAGAAAGAGAGACAGCGGAAACAACCATCAGAACAAAGCAAAAGGGAAGGGAGACTGCTATTTCTGTGGAAAACCAGGACATTTTAAACGTGATTGCAGGTTTTACAAAAGACAGAAAACCGAGCAAAAAAGGAAAAAATAACGCAAACTCCGCCAGCATGGTTGAACAGAATGAATCTGAAATCATTGCAATGATAACCAGGTTGGATACTGACACGACAATGGAGTTAAACATGGCTGATACTTCAAAAGAGATGGATTGGTGGTATGATTCTGGTGCCACTATTCATGTCTGTAATAACCAGTCCATGTTTAAGTTCTATGAAAAGGTTTCTGATGACAACAAGGTGATTATGGGAAATCACAATACATCCGTTGTTGTCGGAAAAGGGACAGTTGAATTGGAGTTCACTTCGGGAAAGAAACTAATTCTCCAGAATGTCTTGCATGTTCCGGATGTTAGAAAGAACTTAGTTTCTGCATATCTTCTTTGTAATAAGGGTGTTAAATGCGTTCTTGATGGTAACAGTCTGATTATTTCTAAAGGAGGGAAGTTTGTTGGAAAAGGCTATGCTTGTAATGGAATGTATAAACTAAGTATTAATAAAATGAACGAGTTTGCTTATACTGTTGACTCATTTCATTTATGGCATAATAGATTGGCTCACTTAAATTTTAAATCTTTGCAATATATGTCTAAAGAAGGGTTGATTTCGTGTGATCTTATAAAACAATCTAAGTGCGAGATTTGCATTGAAGCAAAGATGTGTAAAAAGCCATTTCCAAAATATGAAAGAAATACTCAACTACTCGAACTAATTCATTCGGATATATGTGAATTAAATGGTGTGTTGACTAGAGGGGGCAATCGATATTTCATCACATTTATAGATGATTACTCTAGATACACACATGTTTATTTGATGAGATCAAAAGATCAAGCATTTGAAATGTTTAAACGTTTCAAAATTAGTGTTGAAAATCAAAAGGAAAAGAAAATAAAGGTGTTGCGAACAGACAGAGGTGGAGAATATTTTTCAAATGAATTCTCATCATTTTGTGAAGAAAATGGCATAATCCACCAATCGACAGCACCTTACACCCCACAACAAAATGGTTTGGCAGAAAGAAAAAATAGAACATTAGTGGAAATGACTAATGCCATGATTTTGAATGCTAAACAAAATATAAATTTATGGGGAGAAGCACTTCTGACAGCATGTCATTTACATAATAGAATCCCATCAAAGAAGACCAAGATTTCTCCGTATGAATTGTGGAAAGGCAGGCAACCGAGCTTGAAATATCTTAAAGTTTGGGGATGTTTAGCCTTTTATCGAATCATAGATCCAAAAAGAGTTAAACTTGGACCAAGGGCTCTGAAAAGTATATTTGTAGGGTATGCTGAACATTCAAAAGCATATAGATTATTAGATCTCAAATCTAATGTGATCGTGGAATCAAGAGATGTCAAATTCATTGAAAATAAATTTATATGTGATTCCACACATATTTCATATCCTACACAAGTTATCAATGATAATGACAAAGAAAATAACATGAATACTTCTTCTGATAAAAGAAAGAATACGAATATACCTGAAGAACCAAGAAGAAGCAAAAGAACAAGGAAAAGCAAAGGATTAGATCCTGATTTTGTAGCACCTGATGATGTGATTTGTAACACCCCACCTCCGCTAGAGTCACTCACAAAGGGAATGCACTAGGTTTGGTGAAGCATTATCGAGGTAAACATGCACAGAAATATTACAAGACAGAACACATATATAAAACAGCGGAAGTAAAACAAATTTCATTGCCTTATAAAATAAGGTCTAAAGCCTTTTACATCAGAATACATCAAAACCTGTCTTGCAATAATAAAGAAGCATAAAACCTTTTCATAAAATATTTCCCCAAATAAAACAGTAAGGTAGCCATAGCCAAGAAAAGTCCAAGGCATGCATGATGACCTTCAAGCAGAGGAAGTCCGAACTAAACAACAGCATTTCCTCCCTGAAAACCTGGGGGGGGGGGGGGGGAGGGAACGGAAGACAAAGAGGCGAAAGAAAACGGGGTCAGTCATAAAGACTGGTAAGTCCTATCTACTTCCAGTATAAAAATAGGTAAAGGTAACATGACATGCATAAACTGAAAGTAAACATAAGGATGACGACAAGATAGATAAGCTAAACCAAGATAACTGGATGAACTACTGTAGCAAGATAAACTAAGGTATTATGATAAACTACAGTGTCAAGAATCAAGGTATCACATCGTCAGGTTTCTATCAAGTATACTATCACAAGGTATCTATCATGTATAACAGCCCACGGTATCTATCATGTACATTTGCTCTGCACCTCTCGTACTAGTATCCCAACCCGCGTCATGTGTTAACTATGAATGTCCCTTGCCCAATGTCATGCAATGGTCCATGTCAACCTAATATATAGCATATGTAGGTTTTCCCAACTCGTATGTTTCTTTCCATGTATAAGTTCAGTCCTTTGCCGTAGGCCGTACGGGCTTTCCCATGTAAATCTATACCACCTCAACGTAGTACCATTTTATCCTTGAAGTTGTTTTGGACTTCTACCCTTAATCTAGTTATGTTTTCTTACCATGAACTATCGCGTGTTCACTTAGGGTTTATGCCACCTAGGACCACTAGGGATTATGCTACCTAATGAACGTTCCCGTGTCTCGGTTTGGGTTCAGGCCACCTAGGGCCACTAGGGATTATGCCACCCGTCAACCGCGCCCTTTATCCCACGTATGTATCGTGAATCGTTTTCCATGTCTAGATGCACATGTATCTCAATGTGCCATCCGAGTTCCGTGCCAGGGAAAATCAAGAAATACGGAACTCGGTCGGGAGCTTTAAGTCGTCTGCTAATGCATATATCAAGGTCTGTTTTTGTATCCGTGGCTATGGTCCCACGTGACCCCTCCCTCAACTACTGAAAGGCAATCCAAGAAAAATCATGTATGAGAACTACATCCCGGCCCCACTATAGCCCCACTTTCCTATGGGCCAACCTCACCCATGACTCGATAGCAAGAACATGGTCTGTTGGGAGTTCTCTGCCTTTCCGTTCGCGCACGATTGACTAAAGATGGTAGGTAGTCGGCGACGTGCTATCCAGGGCAAAATCAAGTATCGTCGACTCCACGCTAATCCATCCCAGTCTTTAGGTCACTCGTATAGCAACCAAGGCATACTCTTGGCTCTTCTATCGCAGACCTTAACCTCTGTGAGGCCGGGTTTCATGGACCACCTGCCACCTCACAGAGGGATACCAAGAGTACCCTCACGTACCCCGAAGCTACCGCTTCGTCACCCAGTTCGCTGGAGCTTTTTATCCAAGTCAGATAAGTTGCTCCTCCTCGTATACTAAGCGATGACCTACCGTATCAGGTTACTCATCTCTTTATGAACTAGTCCCATGTCCTTAGCTAAGAATTATTACTTAGTTACCCTTAACTAAGGTTCACCACTTAGCTCCTCTTTCCGCTATCCTTGTTAACTACGATTTCCAACCTAGTCCCCTGAGCTAGGGTTTTGTCAAATGGGTTAAGTGTTGTTATACAAGTTCATGACTTAACCCGCCTACGAATCATGTCAAGATTGGCTAAGTACTCAAGTTCAAGGCTTAGCCCTACAAGTTGGTTAAGTGTACCAAGAAGCTCATGACTTAACCCTATCAAGTCAAATTGGTTAAGTATTTATTTGTCTTAACCCTATCAGATTATCATGTTAGATTGATTAAGCATAGATTATCTTAATCCCATCAGATTATCGAGTCGGATTGGTTGAGTATGGGTTAGCTTAACCCCATCCACTAATCGTATTATAATGGTTAAGCCTAATTTTAAAAGGTCTTGTGACTTAACCCTATCAGGTCCACCTATTAGATTGGTTAAGTATAGGTTACTTAACCTCATCAAATCATCATGTATAATTGGTTAAGTATAAGTTACTTAACCCCATTAAATTACCGTGTTAAGTGGTTAAGTATTGGTTACTTAACCTCATTGAATTACCAAGTTTAGATTGGTTAAGTGTTTAACTTAACCCCATCGAATTACTGTGTTTAGATTAGTTAAGTGAAGGTTACTTAACCCCATCTAATTACCGTGTTTTAGATTAGTTAAGTCTAAGTTACTTAACCCCATCTAATTACCGTGTTAGATTAGTTAAGTATGGATTACTTAACCTCATCGAGTTTACCGTGTTTAGATTAGTTAAGTGTGGATTACTTAACCCCATCTAATTACCAAGTTGGATTAGTTAAGCGTAAATTACTTAACCCCATCCCCTAATTGTCTTGTATGGTTAAGTGTCATTAAGAAATTAAGCCCGGTCCCACTTAACCTACCCATTCGTGTCATATCGGTTAAGTGTCATTAGTCAAATTTACTTAACCTTATCATGTGGCATTAATTTAATTAATGCACTATCAACCTCTCACATTAGACCTTGTTGTGGTTACTAGTTAAGCCAGGCGGGTCCGGGTAGTTTTACACCACAACCTAGTCTAACCTCGGGTCTTAAGCGCGACATGACCAACTTCTCACATTGGATCCTATTGTTTGTAGCCACTAGTTAAGCCGGGCGGGTCCGGGTAGATTTATGCTACAAACTCAACCCAACCTCGAGTTGGCCACTTTCATGTTTGGTCTGGTGTCTTTTTTTTTACACTTACAACCCACCCATGTCTAGTTCAAGTTCCATGTTTTCCCACGTGTCATGACCATATTTAAATGTATCATGAATGTCATGTTCTCATGTAAGCCCCATGTCAAGTTTTTCATGTCATACCCACGTTTTTCCTAAGCTACCCAAACGTATTTCCAACCCAAGTGGAAGCGAGTCACATAGTAGGGTATTATGCCAACATATTGGCCACAAACGTGCATAGTATCATAAGGGAATTTGGCCACAAACATGCATAGTATCATAAGGGAATTTGGCCACAAGCATGCATAGTATCATAAGGGAATTTGGCCACCAGCATGCATAGTATCATAAGTGAATTTGGCCACAAACATGCATGATACATAAGGGGTTTGGGTTCATTTACATGCATAAGCCCCAAAGTCAAATCTTTTCCAATGTTTCACAAGTCAAATGGTTCCCAAAGGTTCATGCTAGCATTCCATAGATAAAGATTCAAACTTGCAAGGTAAACTAGGTTAATCATAACATGAATAGCATGATCTAGTCACTAAGCATAGCCAAAAGTCATAGGTTCAAGCAAAAGAGGCATGACAAGGTTCATATAGGCTAGCATACTTAGTTTAATCTCGTTTTATTCCATGCCATCATTAAGACTACCGTTTAGATCTAGAAGTAGCTAGAACTTACATAGCGAGGCTTAGGAAAGGATCATGCATCATCTTGACGAAGAAAGGTGGCTCCTTTGTCGAAGAATCGTCATGGAATTTGCATAGCAACGTTGATCCCTCCTCGATTTGGTGTAGAAAGCTTGCACCTTTTGATTTGAACCCGATTTGAATGCATAGTCTCTAGGAATTGGAGATGGAGGTCGTGATCACTTGGCATTTGGGCAGCACTTCGTGGCATGAGTGATTTGTGAGGGTTTAGGGTAGGCTTAGGGGTCTTTTTATAGAGATTAGGAGTAGTTTAGGCCGTTAGATTAACCCTAGGATAGATCCAAGCCCTCAAAAATCGTCACAAGCCTCCAAAACAGGACCCAGGAGCCAAAACAGGTGCACCAGGCCGACCTGGCCGACCAGGGAGGTCAACCCCCTGGTCGACTCTAGAGTCGACCTGGTTGGGGGGGAGGTCGACCCTAGTGTCGACCCCCCTGTCGACCTGCCTGGGCGGGATTTTTCCCGCCTACTCTGAATTTTGAAAATTTTGAATCTGTTTTCGAATTTGAATTTTTCGTGAAACTTTGCGAGGCCATATCTTGGTCATACGGACTCCGATTTACAAAATTTCGGACTCTATTTCGCGTATTTTTCCGAGATGAACGCAATGGCGCAACCCGTTTTCCCTGATTCCGATTTTAACATTTAATTCTGCCTTGATTCTTGTCTTAACACGTTGTTAAAATTCGGGTTGTTACATTCTCCCCTCCTTTAAGGATTTCGTCCCCGAAATCTCCAAGTTAGGAAGAACGCATCCTACCATCCATCATCCATCTACTCAAAACATCATCCACAGGCAACCATTGTCCTTAGACGATTTCTAATGCCATATGAACATATGCAAAACGTGTGTGTATATGCTCCTTAGCTAATGCTAATGATCAGGCCTGAATGATCTTTCTAATGCAAAATATGTTTAGTGCCATGAGTCCAACATGTATGCAAATAGTCCTAGTCATATAAGTACTATATGCGTGCACAAACATTCATTCATATGCAACATCCGCATGATAACACATTCAATTTCATCCATAAACAAGTATAAATACTCGTGCATATGCAACATGAAACGTGATCGCGTCAATCTAGTATCTAATGTGTATTCGCGCATCCACGAGCAACCACTTGCAACCATTTGCAACCATATCAATCATAACATGTTTCAAATACATGTTTACATCCATAGGATTCTACCTAAGGTTCTCAAGATAGGATCGAGGAGATAAGCAAGATAAACTCCTTACGGGGTTTACAACAGAAACAGGGTCGAGAGGATATCCACCAAGCGATAGCATGCAAGTAAGCTCTACAGGAGAACCAGAGATCAAAGGTATCCTCCTAAAAAGAGATATAATGCGCGCGTCTAAGCCACATTTCCATGAGCTTAATTCCATTGTGCTTTGACCGCCTTTGACTTCATGATTTCGTAGCTCCTTGATTCCTATTCCCAAGATATGAGTTGGAACTCATTTCACTGTCGCTTCTCGTTTCACTTTCACTTATTCTTTCCCTAGTATGCTCAGTTCAAACATATCTGCGTACTCATGCAAGCTCTCCAAAATTTACTAGTGAATTCTGGATCTCGTTTACCGATGCCAATCCATGTTACCACGTGCACTTACTAGGGTGGTTCCTATAACCCATGCTTAAGCGGAATGAACCATCCGCCTTATTGGAGAACGTTACTCGATCGGATCAGAGATTTCCGATAAATGCATCAAGAGATTCTAGGTAACTAACCATGACAAAACCCAAAAGGTTATACGAGGCTTCAAAGGTATTACCAAAGCAAGTCAAGAGTCTAACTACCCTCTTTCCAAAACCGAGAATGGTATCCCTAACTGGATAACCACTTCATCCCTAGAATCCATCCATAGCTCAACAATAGAAGTATTGCTTCTAATCTCAACACTTGACATTTATACTCTCAATTCCAAACAAGTCATGAATAAATGGACCGACTCTCCAACCAGATTTTTGGGCTAAAAGTGGGATCTTCTACCATGCTAGTACTAAGGTGCAGAGACTTAACTATCGAGGCAGACTTAAATGATGCGATGATCAATACAAAGTCTGGACGGGATGATAGAAAAGAAAGGCTAAGCCTTTAACAGAAACGGTACCATTTCTCTTAGGTACGCTAGAAATGAGAGCATACAATTGCCCTCTCGCCGATCTTGTCCTTATCTTCCTTTGTGGATCAAGCCATACCAACAAGTTGCTTATTCTTAAGCTCGTGTCCTTTATCCTTGCTCTTATTATCCCTTCTTATAACTTCGGTAACAGGTCTCTCGAGAACTTTCTCCATCGCACGGGGAAAACACTCACGTAGTTAGACAAGGATTAGTCGCAGTTAAAACTACTGTGACCACAGAGGGAGGAAAGAAAGGAAAAGAGATTCAATCAAGGAAACAAAGGATAGTGCTAATGGCTTTTGGGGAATAGCCTTTAAAAACTTTTCTTCAAAAATGCTTCTTTGTAAATGGTTTTTCAAATAGTTTTCAAAAGGTTTTAAAAACTTTTGCCCAGTCTGGTAACCTTCTGCTCTGATACCAAATGTAGCACCCCACCTCCGCTAGAGTCACTCACAAAGGGAATGCACTAGGTTTGGTGAAGCATTATCGAGGTAAACATGCACAGAAATATTACAAGACAGAACACATATATAAAACAGCGGAAGTAAAACAAATTTCATTGCCATATAAAATAAGGTCTAAAGCCTTTTACATCAAAATACATCAAAACCTGTCTTGCAATAATAAAGAAGCATAAAACCTTTTCATAAAATATTTCCCCAAATAAAACAGTAAGGTAGCCATAGCCAAGAAAAGTCCAAGGCATGCATGATGACCTTCAAGCAGAGGAAGTCTGAACTAAACAACAGCATTTCCTCCCTGAAAACCTGAGGGGGGGGGGGAAACGGAAGACAAAGAGGCGAAAGAAAACGGGGTCAGTCATAAAGACTGGTAAGTCCTATCTACTTCCAGTATAAAAACAGGTAAAGGTAACATGACATGCATAAACTGAAAGTAAACATAAGGATGACGATAAGATAGATAAGCTAAACCAAGACAACTGGGTGAACTACTGTAGCAAGATAAACTAAGGTATTATGATAAACTACGGTGTCAAGAATCAAGGTATCACATCGTCAGGTTTCTATCAAGTATACTATCACAAGGTATCTATCATGTATAACAGCCCACGGTATCTATCATGTATATTTGCTCTGCACCTCTCGTACTAGTATCCCAACCCGCGTCATGTGTTAACTATGAATGTCCCTTGCCCAATGTCATGTAATGGTCCATGTTAACCTAATATATAGCATATGTAGGTTTTCCCAACTCGTATGTTTCTTTCCATGTATAAGTTCAGTCCTTTGCCGTAGGCCGTACGGGCTTTCCCATGTAAATCTACACCACCTCAACGTAGTACCATTTTATCGTTGAAGTTGTTTTGGACTGCTACCCTTGATCTAGTTATGTTTTCTTACCATGAACTATCGCGTGTTCACTTAGGGTTTATGCCACCTAGGACCACTAGGGATTATGCTACCTAATGAACGTTCCCATGTCTCGGTTTGTGTTCAGGCCACCTAGGGCCACTAGGGATTATGCCACCCGTCAACCGCGCCCTTTATCCCACGTATGTATCGTGAATCGTTTTCCATGTCTAGACGCACATGTATCTCAATGTGCCATCCGAGTTCCGTGCCAGGGAAAATCAAGAAATACGGAACTCGGTCAGGAGCTTTAAGTCGTCTGCTAATGCAGATATCAAGGTCTGTTTTTGTATCCGTGGCTATGGTCCCACGTGACCCCTCCCTCAACTACTGAAAGGCAATCCAAGAAAAATCATGTATGAGAACTACATCCCAGCCCCACTATAGCCCCACTTTCCTATGGGCCAACCTCACCCATGACTCGATAGCAAGAACATGGTCTGTTGGGAGTTCTCTGCCTTTCCGTTCGCGCACGATTGACTAAAGATGGTAGGTAGTCGGCGACGTGCTATCCAGGGAAAAATCAAGTATCGTCGACTCCACGCTAATCCATCCCAGTCTTTAGGTCACTCGTATAGCAACCAAGGCATACTCTTGGCTCTTCTATCGCAGACCTTAACCTCTGTGAGGCCGGGTTTCATGGACCACCTGCCACCTCACAGAGGGATACCAAGAGTACCCTCACGTACCCCGAAGCTACCGCTTCGTCACCCAGTTCGCTGGAGCTTTTTATCCAAGTCAGATAAGTTGCTCCTCCTCGTATACTAAGCGATGACCTACCGTATCAGGTTACTCATCTCTTTATGAACTAGTCCCATGTCCTTAGCTAAGAATTATTACTTAGTTACCCTTAACTAAGGTTCACCACTTAGCTCCTCTTTCCGCTATCCTTGTTAACTACGATTTCCAACCTAGTCCCCTGAGCTAGGGTTTTGTCAAATGGGTTAAGTGTTGTTATACAAGTTCATGACTTAACCCGCCTACGAATCATGTCAAGATTGGCTAAGTACTCAAGTTCAAGGCTTAGCCCTACAAGTTGGTTAAGTGTACCAAGAAGCTCATGACTTAACCCTATCAAGTCAAATTGGTTAAGTATTTATTTGTCTTAACCCTATCAGATTATCATGTTAGATTGATTAAGCATAGATTATCTTAATCCCATCAGATTATCGAGTCGGATTGGTTGAGTATGGGTTAGCTTAACCCCATCCACTAATTGTATTACAATGGTTAAGCCTAATTTTAAAAGGTCTTGTGACTTAACCCTATCAGGTCCACCTATTAGATTGGGTAAGTATAGGTTACTTAACGTCATCAAATCATCATGTATAATTGGTTAAGTATAAGTTACTTAACCCCATTAAATTACCGTGTTAAGTGGTTAAGTATTGGTTACTTAACCTCATTGAATTACCAAGTTTAGATTGGTTAAGTGTTTAACTTAACCCCATCGAATTACCGTGTTTAGATTAGTTAAGTGAAGGTTACTTAACCCCATCTAATTACCGTGTTTTAGGTTAGTTAAGTCTAAGTTACTTAACCCCATCTAATTACCGTGTTAGATTAGTTAAGTATGGATTACTTAACCTCATCGAATTTACCGTGTTTAGATTAGTTAAGTGTGGATTACTTAACCCCATCTAATTACCAAGTCGGATTAGTTAAGCATAAATTACTTAACCCCATCCCCTAATTGTCTTGTATGGTTAAGTGTCATTAAGAAATCAAGCCCGGTCCCACTTAACCTACCCATTCGTGTCATATCGGTTAAGTGTCATTAGTCAAATTTACTTAACCTTATCATGTGGCATTAATTTAATTAATGCACTCTCAACCTCTCACATTAGACCTTGTTGTGGTTACTAGTTAAGCCGGGCGGGTCCGGGTAGTTTTACACCACAACCTAGTCTAACCTCGGGTCTTAAGCGCGACATGACCAACTTCTCACATTGGATCCTATTGTTTGTAGCCACTAGTTAAGCCGGGCGGGTCCGGGTAGATTTATGCTACAAACTCAACCCAACCTCGAGTTGGCCACTTTCATGTTTGGTCTAGTGTCTTTTTTTTTTACACTTACAACTCACCCATGTCTAGTTCAAGTTCCATGTTTTACCACGTGTCATGACCATATTTAAATGTATCATGAATGTCATGTTCTCATGTAAGCCCCATGTCAAGTTTTTCATGTCATACCCACGTTTTTCCTAAGCTACCCAAACGTATTTCCAACCCAAGTGGAAGCGAGTCACATAGTAGGGTATTATGCCAACATATTGGCCACAAACATGCATAGTATCATAAGGGAATTTAGCCACAAACATGCATAGTATCATAAGGGAATTTGGCCACAAGCATGCATAGTATCATAAGGGAATTTGGCCACCAGCATGCATAGTATCATAAGTG
Source organism: Allium sativum (assembly GCA_030737875.1). Lineage (NCBI taxonomy): Eukaryota > Viridiplantae > Streptophyta > Magnoliopsida > Asparagales > Amaryllidaceae > Allium > Allium sativum. The sequence continues at coordinate 957,801,412 of CM060909.1, forward strand.
AATTTGGCCACAAACATGCATGATACATAAGGGGTTTGGGTTCATTTACATGCATAAGCCCCAAAGTTAAATCTTTGCCAATGTTTCACAAGTCAAATGGTTCCCAAAGGTTCATGCTAGCATTCCATAGATAAAGATTCAAACTTGCAAGGTAAACTAGGTTAACCATAACATGAATAGCATGATCTAGTTACTAAGCATAGCCAAAAGTCATAGGTTCAAGAAAAAGAGGCATGACAAGGTTCATATAGGCTAGCATACTTAGTTTAATCTCGTTTTATTCCATGCCATCATTAAGACTACCGTTTAGATCTAGAAGTAGCTAGAACTTACATAGCGAGGCTTAGGAAAGGATCATGCATCATCTTGATGAAGAAAGGTGGCTCCTTTGTCAAAGAATCGTCATGGAATTTGCGTAGCAACGTTGATCCCTCCTCGATTTGGTGTAGAAAGCTTGCACCTTTTGATTTGAATCCGATTTGAATGCATAGTCTCTAGGAATTGGAGATGGAGGCCATGATCACTTGGCATTTGGGCAGCACTTTGTGGCATGAGTGATTTGTGAGGGTTTAGGGTAGGCTTAGTGGTCTTTTTATAGAGATTAGGAGTAGTTTAGGCCGTTAGATTAACCCTAGGATAGATCCAAGCCCTCAAAGATCGTCACAAGCCTCCAAAACAGGACCCAGGAGCCAAAACAGGTGCACCAGGCCAACCTGGCCGACCAGGGAGGTCGACACCCAGGTCGACCCCCAGGTCGACTCTAGAGTCGACCTGGTTGGGGGGGGGGGGAGGTCGACCCTAGTGTCGACCCCCTTGTCGACCTGCCTGGGCGGGATTTTTCCCGCCTACTCAGAATTTTGAAAATTTTGAATCTGTTTTCGAATTTGAATTTTTCGTGAAACTTTGCGAGGCCATATCTTGGTCATACGGACTCCGATTTACGAAATTTCGGACTCTATTTCGCGTATTTTTCCGAGACGAATGCAATGGCGCAACCCGTTTTCCCTGATTCAGATTTTAACATTTAATTCTGCCTTGATTCTTGTCTTAATACGTTGTTAAAATTCGGGTTGTTACATGATTCATCTTGTAAATGGAAATAGAACTGAAATTGTAAATGATACAGTTTACATTTTGAATAATGAAGAGGATCCTAAAACTTTTAAGGAAGCAATGACCTCAAGAGATGTTGCTTTCTGGAAGGAAGCAATACAAGATGAAATAGACTCAATTATTGCTAACAATACTTGGGTTCTAGCGGATTTGCCTCCAGGATCTAAACCAATTGGTTGTAAGTGGGTATTTCGAAGAAAATATAATACTGATGGGTCCATTCAAACTTTCAAAGCAAGGCTAGTAGCCAAATGTTTCAAACAAAAAGAAGGCATAGATTATTTCGATACATATGCTCCAGTAGCTAGATTGGCATCAATAAGAACACTTTTTGCCATTGCATCTATTCATGGGCTACATGTGCATCAAATGGATGTCAAGACCGCTTTCCTTAATGGTGATTTAGATGAGGAAGTATACATGGAACAACCTGAAGGTTTTGTCATGACTGGAAATGAAAATAAAGTCTGTAAATTAATTAAGTCTTTATATGGGCTAAAACAAGCACCAAAACAATGGCATGAGAAATTTGATTTTGTAATTTTGTCGAATGGCTTCAAGCATAACAATGCTGACAAGTGCATTTATTCAAAATTCACAGAACATTATGGTGTCATAATTTGTCTATATGTGGATGATATGCTTATATTTGGAACTAATATGGAAGGCATAAATGAGACGAAGAAATATTTAACATCGTGTTTCAAGATGAAAGATTTAAACGAAGTTGACACTGTTCTAGGCATTAAAGTAAAGAAATACGATGGGGGTTATGCATTATGCCAATCTCATTACATTGAAAATTTAATTTTCAAGTATAAACATTTAAATATTAAAGAAGCAAGTAGCCCCTATGACTCTTCTGTTAAAATATTTGAAAACTCAGAAAGAGCTATTGCTCAACTAGAATACGCAAGTTCGTTGGAAGTCTCATGTATGCCATGCATTGCACACGTCCTGATATTTCTTATGCCATGTGTAAGTTATCAAGGTACACAAGTAATCCTGGATTTGTGCACTGGAAAGCAGTAGGTAGGGTCCTAGGTTATCTTAAAAGAACAATTAAGTTAGGACTCCACTATGGAAACTTTCCAGCTGTTCTAGAAGGATATTCAGATGCAAGTGGTGCAACCCCTGAAAATGATAATAAAGGAACCACTGGATGGATTTTCACTCTTGGAGGCGGTGCTATATCATGGGCTTCCAAGAAACAAACTGTTATCACACATTCTACAATGGAAGCGGAATTTATTGCTTTGGATGCATTGGCTTCGGAAGCAGAATGGCTAAGGAATCTGTTAACGGAAATAGAGTTGTGGCCACAACCATCATCAGCCATTTCTGTATATTGTGACAGTGAAGCTACTATGTCTAGAGCCTATAATAAAATTTATAATGGAAAGTCTAGACATATAAGCTTGAGACATGCATATGTCATGGAATTAATTATGAATGGAGTTATTACCAAAATATATGTTAGATCCAAGAAAAACTTGGCAGACCCATTAACTAAAGGATTACCTAGAGAAATGATTAAAACAACTAGTTGGGGGATGGGTCTAAAACCTTTCTGATTACCTGCAATAGGAACCCAACCTTATGTCACTTAGCCTAAGGTTTAAAGGGTAATAACAAGTTGCAGTTAGGTAATTGATAAACATTGATTATTACATGTTTATATGTTACGTTAAGAGATATCTGTTTGTCCACAGTAACAAGGACGGATTAGAACTGATATCTATATGAACATAAGAAACAAAGTTTCAATAAGATTAGAAGTTAATCTTATGTTCACGAATACCAGGGGGATGTTGAAGATCAATTAGGATCATAAGATATATTTCTAGAAGAAATACATACTTATGTGTTTAGATATCTCGCCTCTAACAAATAGGATTTTGGTTTAAGCTATTGGCCACCAAAAATTCTGTTAAGGTTTAGATATTTAAACTAACACGAAAGTTTAAACTGAAAGGTACTTTCGTGGATGCATAAGTATAATATTACAATCTAGTGGGGGATTATTGGGAAGATTGAAATATTATTTGTCCCACTGTAATGACCCGTATTCTACACATCATAGGATCGTAGAATATTTATTTCTTTCCCATGTGAAGTCGTATGGTCATGTAACTTGGGGAGACATCTATTAGAGTCATTTCCCATGCTTATGATTTTTGTCGATTTTTAAATGACCATTTTGCCCCTAGTTGGTACTGTTTTGGCCATAACTTTTGATTAAAAAGGAATTTTGACCTGAAACCACTTCCATTTGATTCGTTTGATGGATTCTCTTTCCGTAGAGTGGTCGCATTAGCCAAACGGACTTACCGTTTGGGAGATATGGCTGAAACAAGGTTTGGAGGGTGAAAAACTGCTTAACCGGGCCAAATCGGGTGATTAGTGAGTAGGCCCATAACCCATTTCGGGATTAGGGTTATGGGAGGGCTGAAATGAGATGGAGAATCATTCTATTTCAGTTTTCTAGCCTCCACTTATCACCAAGGTTCCCTAAAAATGGTCTCCAACCTCTAAATCACCTCCAAATCACCTTTAGGTTAAGGATTTGGCTTAGCAACCCCTAATCAAGAAGGATCTTCACCAAATCAACAAAGGAGCTGCTGTTGGCATTGAGATTCACATCAAATCAGAGAATCATTTCAGATTTTAGTTTATTTTGTGGCTAAGGTGAGTGATTTGCATAGTTTTACACTAATTATGTCTAGTTAGGGGTGATTAGTGCTAATTAGTGAATTTAAGCATGATAAAATTCGGGAAAAATGTTCATAAATTCCTAAATGATATTTTAGACCTCTGATATGAATTTGGGTTAGTTTGGTTAAGTTTTGCTAATCCTATCATTAGTTTCACCTAAACATGCTTAAGGGGAAATATGGGATTTTGGGTATGTTTGATCCATTTTAACCTATGATATGGATGTGAATGATGTTTGTGGTTGATTATGCATGTTGCTATGACTGTATGAAATGCTTTGTGATTGATTTCAATAGTTAGAATGGTCGAAAACGTCGTCGAATGGCATAAACACTTGCTGGAACAGTTTCAGAAAACAGTGCAGAGTTCGGATCGGATCGGATAAGGGGGCTCGGATCGGATATGTAGAACTGAGCAAAGAATCTGTAACAACCCGTATTTTCAATAACCTGTAATAACATAAATCGAGGCAGAATTTAATTCTAAAATGGGAATCAAGGGAAACGGGCTATGCCATTGCGTTCGTCTCGGAAAAATACGCGAAATAGAGTCCGAGTTTTCGAAAATCGGAGTCCGTATGACCAAGATATGGCCTCGCGAAGTTTCACGAAAATTCCCAAATTAAAGTATACTTAATTAAGTGAAATGGGTTGTGTAGATATATATATATATATATATATATATATTGATATATATATATATATATATAATTGAAAATTTAATAAATAAATATGCAAAAATGCTCAAAACAGCGAATTGGGAGAGGGGAATAACCGAACCGGCCGATTTTTGAAGTCGACCCGAGCCCGCTGGGTCGACTAGGGGTTAATCCAGGGTGTTTGGCTGTCAACCCGTGGGCCGATTCGCTCAAGTGCAGATTTTGCATTTGAATGGTTCTCATGGTCCATCTTTAATCTAAAGGCCCTAGATGGTTCCTACACTTGACTTCTTCCCCAAGACATGCTTTGATGGCTTGGATTGAATCTAGGGTTAATCCTATGGCCTAAAACACTTGCCTAATCTATAAATAAGACCCTAACCTACCCTAATTCATTCATAATTAAACCTAGTGACTAAACTATGGCAAAATGCTAGCTCTCATGGCCTCCACTAATTTTATGAAGAGGGTTGCATACTAATCACTCTCTAATCAACTTCTAATCCCTTCTTAGCATCTTAATCTTCTTCATTTGGTGTTCAAAGTTGCTAGTTGTGAGTTTCTATCACTTTGATGATCTTTTGGTAAACTAATTAGATGAGATGTGATGAGATTTATGGTTTTGTATGTGGGTTAATGAGCTTTGAATCATATGATATGATGTTAGCATTAATCTTATGTTTATGCATGTTGAGTATGTAAGCTTATGCAAGTTTAATATGATGTATGTTATGTTTGCATGATGCTAAATATGCAAGTTGTGGGCTATGTAATCATATGCATGTTATGCAAGTTCATGGTAATATGCTATGCAAGTTACATGTATGTAAATATGCAAGTTACATGTTTGTTAATATGCAAGTTACATGTATGTAAATATGCAAGTTACATGTTTGTTAATATGCAAGTTACATGTTTGTTAATATGCAAGTTACATGTATGTAAATATGCAAGTTACATGTTTCTTTATATGCAAGTTACATGTTTGTTAATATGCGAGTTACATGTATGTAAATATGCAAGTTACATGTTTATTAATATGCAAGTTCATGATGACACATTATGCAAGTCTATAAGCTAATATGCAAGTTTGTTATGCAAAATGAATATGTAAGTTATGTGACATATTATATGCAAGTTATGTGACATGTTATGCAAGTTCATATGCAAGTTATGTGTTTGTTAATATGCAAGATGGCACCTTTGAAACATGTTCATTCATATGCAAGTTGACACCTTTTATATGTGTTATATCATGAACGAAATTACGTGGGAACGATGGGGTAATTAAATGCATAAGTTAATAAGATTGTGTGAAATTAATATAATTATGCATAACACAAAATAAATAAACATAGTATGGGAATTTGCCTATTTGGTTAGGTGTACCCATACTATGTGTTGGGAATTTACCTATTGAGTTAGGTCTACCCCATGGGAATTTACCTATTAAGTTAGGTCTACCCATGTTAAGAAAACTTGATTAATTAGGGATAATTAATATAAAATTATGAGGGTGATTAATTAGGTGTAATTAATTGACTAAGACACGAGGTTGGACTCAGTTGTAGCGTAAAACTGCCCGGACCCAACCGGCTTAACCAGTTGCTACAAATGTTAGCCCAATGTGAGAGGTCTTAGGCACAAACTAAATACGTAATTAATGTAAAGACACGAGGTTAGACTCTGTTATGACATAAGGCTGCCCGGACCCAACCGGCTTAACCAGCGGTCATAAAAGACAGTCTAATGTGAGAGGTCTTTACAAAGGTTACGTTCTTAATTAATTAATTAAGAAACACTTAACCATATTAGCATGTAGAGGGACATGAGGGGTTAAGTGGGTGCCTCGGGTGGCATGAGAAAATCTAGTGGTTGCCTTGGGTGGCAATAGAAAATACGATTAGAATACTTAACCAAAATGGAACATGTAATTAAAACATGATTAAAGGGTTAAGTGGGATATACTAGAAAAAGGGACAAGCTTAGGTGGGTAGCTTGTGGAGGCCCATTTCAACCAGTAACCCATACGTATCTTTGTGGGCTCGACCCATGTCGAGGACGGGACACGCATACTGGGCTTGACTGTAAGAGGCAAACGGGTTAGCGGTGGCAACGCAAGTCCAACGGGCTTCATATGCGTGAGTGGGCCCGGGCTGGTAGGTAAGCCGTTGTTGCATCGAGTAGATATAAGCCGTGCACCTTTAGTTCCATCAGGTTGCCACATTGGGGAATGATACATCCCACGGTGGGGCCAGCACGGGTATCTACGTTAGGGAGCCGATCGAATGGGAAGTAGTGTGTACACCTAGTGGATTGTAGGGCCCCGTGGCGCCTACTTGGTCACCTAGGGGTACGCAGGTACTAATTAGTAAATTTTATAAGTCCTTGGGTGGGATCAACCTTTAAGTTAGGAACGACTGGTGTGGTGCAGTTTAGTAATTTACCTTAGGGAGGGTAGATGCGTCTTTATCCTTTATCTTCGTTTAGTTGACTGCTTAGGGTAGCCATTCATCCCTATATGTTACCGTATATCAGTTTATGTCTTCTCTGGTTACTTTAACGATTGTATTGTTAAAGTTATAGGACTCGCTCAGACTTATGTCTGACCCTGTTGTTTTTATCTTTTTCCCAACCCTCAGGTCCTACGGTGGATCCTAGCAGTAGTGGAGCTTGATCGGATTGCTGTTCCAGTCTTTAGGAGCTTGGATAGATGAAAAGCTCCAGTTATCCAGTTATCTTTTCTTTTGTTTGGCTATTGTATGAGAGTGGGATTATGTACTTCTTTATTTTGATGGATATTGTACTTGACCTTTATTGTGGTTTTATGATGTAACCAGACATGTTTTACTTCCGCTGTTATGAGATGATGTTTTAAAATTTCAAGTACTATTTATATCTGTCTTGTTGTAATTTTTCTGTTCTATATTCACTAAAATACTCCACCAATGCTATGGCATTCCCTTAGTGAGTGATCATAGCGGGAGTGGGGTGTTACACGTGGTATCAGAGCTTAAGGTTACCAGAACAGATAAATTTTTTTGAGAAAAACTACTTTCTAAGAGTATTTTCGAAGAAAGGATTTTTAAAAGCATGTCTTCTAAGAGAAAAAGTTTTTGAAAAAGAAAAGCATAATCCCCAATAGCCATATCTTTATCTTTCGGAATCTCCTTTTTGAATCTTTCCTCTTTCGTTTCAGCATGGCTGAAGATCTTAACATCCCGGAGGGTTTAGTTATACCACTATGGTATAGGAGGTTGCAAGAGGCTAGGGCCGCGGCTGCGGGTCCGGCCAATGCTACTACACCAGAGACAACCGCTCCTCCTCCTCAGCCTAGAGTGGATAATTTTGCTAAGGTTTGCAAGGAGTTCAAGGCTATAGGAGGAAAACCTTTTCTTGGTTCAGAGACTTTCGTAGAGGCTAGAGATTGGCTTAAGGAAGTGGAAGAGTTGCTAGATATCTTTGAAGTGGAAGAGGGAAAGAAAGTCAAGTTGGCGGCTTGGTTAATGAAGGGAGAGGCCTCATTCTGGTGGGAGGTCACTAATGGAGAACGCCCTGTTGACTCTTGGGCAGATTTTAAGCAAAGGTTTGGGGCTAAGTTTCTCTCAAGGGCGGAAGAGAATCTGTTTATGGAGAAGTTCTTGAATTTGAAGCAAGGGAATCTCACGGTGAAAGAATATGTCAACAAATTCAATCAATTAGCAAGGTTTGGCATAGAGTTGGTGAATACACCGGAGAAGAAGGCTTTGAGGTTCGTTAGAGGCTTGAACGAACCATTGCAAGGAATAGCTATGACTCACATTCCTATGGGGGCCACTTTTGAGAAGCTTGTCTACATGGCACTTATGCATGAGGATGATAAGAATTCTAAGGCACCAGAGAAAAAGGGGGATCAGAAGAAACCGCAACAGCAACAACAAGGCAAGGGCGGAAAAGGCAATGGTGACAAAAAGAAGACGAAGAAGAAGTGCTTCAATTGTGGAACACCAGGACACCTTAGTAAGGATTGTCGCAAAAAGAAGAAAACCGGTTGCTTTCATTGTGGTGAAGCAGGGCATCTTGTGAAAAACTGCCCAAAGAAGGGGCAGAAGACGGGGTCTACCTCAGGAGGCCAGGTGCAAGCTCTTATAGCACCACCTCAGTCAGGGGGGCAAGTTCAGGTTCTCTCAGTTCCACCGATTCAGCAGAGAGGTAGAACTATTTCCGTTGAAAGTCTGGTTTTTCTGTTTGATCATCCAGTTCGTACTTTGTTTGACTCTGGCGCATCGCATTCTTTTATCTCATCATCGTTAGTTGAGTCACTGCACTTAGACACCAGTCTAGTTGATGATCCCTTGGTTGTCTCAAACCCAATTGGGGGCTCCATATATCTGTCTATGATATGTTTGGGTTTGAAGATTTCTATACTTAGCGTTGAGTTTAGATGTGATGCTTTTGTATTGGGCTTCACGGGCTATGGGTTGATCTTGGGCATGGACTGGTTATCCCGTAATGGTGCCGTTCTTGATTGCGAAAGGAGAGTTGTCAGGCTCATGACCCGCTTGGGTAACACTCTCGAGATCTCTTGCAATCCCATGGAATCTGTTTTGCTAAGTTATCTTGAATCGCTCGATGCTTCGGTCGAGAGTTTGTGTTCTGTCAGAGTAGTCCGGGAATATCCGGATGTGTTTGGAGAAGTAAAGGGTTTGCCTCCGAAGCGGGAGATAGATTTCCGAATTTATTTGGTGGATAATGCCAAACCAGTGTCTTTGCCAGTACGCCACATGGCTCCTCGTGAGAGAAGAGAACTTCATAAGCAAGTAGGGGAGTTGCTTGAGAAGGGGTTCATAAGGCGAAGTATATCGGAGTGGGGAGCTCCAGTAGTGTTTGCCACGAAGGCGGATGGGTCCCTCAGACTTTGTGTGGATTATAGAGAACTTAATAAGCTCACGAAGAAGAATAGACACCCATTACCGAGGATAGATGATCTCTTTGATCAGTTGGTTGGCGCGTCAGTATTTTCGCAGATGGACTTAGCTACAGGGTTTCATCAGTTAAGAGTGGCGGAGGACAGTATAGAGAAGACTGCTTTCCGGACTCCGGATGGTTTTTATGAGTGGCTAGTGATGCCATTTGGGTTGACAAACGCCCCCGCATACTTTGTTGATCTCATGAGTAGAGTGTTCAGAGAGTATCTGAATAAGTTTGTAGTAGTTTTTGTGGATGACATCTTGGTCTTTTCCAAGAATGAAGAAGAGCATGCCTTACATCTCAAGGAAGTGTTGGAGACTCTTCGAGCGCATAGTCTTAAAGCTAAATTCTCTAAATGCCATTTTTGGAGAAGAGAAGTGCGATTCTTAGGGCATGTGGTCTCTAAGGAAGGGATAGCTGTGGATCCCGCAAAGATAGTATCTATCCAGGATTGGAAAGTTCCTAGAAATGCTACCGAGGTAAGAAGTTTCTTGGGGTTGGCAGGATATTATAGGAAGTTCATCAAAGACTTCGCGAAGATATCAGCCCCATTAACCCGCTTGACGAAAAAGAATCTGGTTTTCTCGTGGGATGTAGATTGTGATGATGCTTTCCGACGGTTAAAGAGAGCTTTGACCACCGCTCCAGTTTTAGTGCTCCCGGATGGGAGTAAGCCGTTTGTTGTTTATACCGATGCTTGTGGAACAGGATTAGGCGCAGTCTTGATGCAGGAGGGAAGGGTAATAGCCTATGGAGGGAGACAATTGAGAGTGCATGAGAAGAATTACCCTACCCATGATCTAGAGTTGGCCGCGATTGTTTTCGCACTTAAGTCTTGGCGCCATTATCTTCTTGGTGAGAGATTCGAGTTGTTCACCGACCATAAATCATTGAAGTACTTATTCTCTCAGAAGGATTTAAACTTAAGACAGCAAAGGTGGATGGAGTTCTTAGCATCCTATGATTTCGAGATAGCGTATACCCCTGGTAAGGGTAACGTGGTGGCAGACGCCTTGAGTAGAAAAAGGCTATCTTTGAGTCCATTGTTCGTGGAACGACGAAGCTTGGAGTTTCTTTCTTTGTTTGACTTCAGGCCTTCTGTTGATTTTGTACCTGGTTTGTTGGCATCCTTGGAGGTTAGACCTACTCTTTTGAGACGGATTGGCGAGGCTCAGCGAGACGACCCACAGTTGGTTGTGTTGGTAGAGAAGCTTATAAGAGGGGAGTCGTCCAGCCATTTGGGTAGATACACCATAGATGATAAGGGATGGTTGCATAGAGACGGTAGACTTTGTGTACCGCAAGATGAGGGTTTGAAGAAGGCTATTTTGGATGATGCACATCGTTCAAGAATGACTATTCATCCCAGTGGAGACAAAATGTACCAAGACATGAAGAGAGTTTTCTTCTGGGCCGGTATGAAGAAAGATGTGGCCGAGTATGTGGCTAGATGCTTAGTGTGCCAACAAGTTAAAGTGGAGCAAAGGAAACCCGGTGGGTTGCTACACCCATTGGAAGTTCCACAGTGGAAGTGGGATAGTGTCTCGATGGATTTCATCGACGGGTTACCGAGATCGAGGAAGGGTAATACGGGAATTTGGGTTGTGGTAGACAGACTTACCAAGAGTGCCCATTTTATACCCGTAAAGAGTAAGAGGACCGCTCCATGGCTTGCTTCAGTCTATGTTAGAGAGATTGTTAGATTGCATGGCGTACCATCCAGCATTGTGAGTGATCGAGATCCTATTTTCACTAGTGAGTTTTGGAGAAGTTTGCAAGAGGCGGTAGGGACTCAGTTGTGTTTGAGCACCGCATATCATCCTCAGACGGACGGTCAGACTGAGAGGGTGAACCGTATCTTAGAAGATCTTTTGAGGCTTTGTATCTTGGATTTTGGAGGTACATGGGAAGAACATCTTCCTTTGGTGGAGTTCGCATATAATAACAGCTTTCAGTCCAGTATTGGTATGGCTCCTTTCGAAGCTCTTTATGGAAGGCCTTGTCGATCTCCTACATGTTGGTGGGAATCTACGGATAAGATCTTGCTTGGGCCGGATATGGTTAGAGAGACTTCAGAGAAGATTGATTTAATTCGAAAAAGGATGAAAGCAGCGCAAGATAGACAGAAATCTTATGCGGATCGGAGAAGGACGGATCTTGAGTTTGAGGTTGGGGACATGGTTTTTGTCAAAGTATCTCCATTGAGAAATGTTGTTCGCTTTGGGTCCGTAGGGAAGTTAGCACCGAGATTTGTTGGGCCGTTTCCTATTAAGGAAAGGATTGGACGGATGGCATATAGGGTAGAGTTGCCCGACAGACTTAGTGGTGTTCACGATGTATTCCATGTATCACATCTGAGGAAATGCTTACATGAGACCGCGGAGGTGGTAGAGCCGAGCTTGCTTAGAGATGTAGAGGTAGAGCGTGATGCGACGATTCGACGAGCTCCTACTCGCATCCTTGGGTCAGAAACTAGGAAGTTGAGGAACAGAGAAGTTCAACTAGTTAAAGTGCAATGGGGAGATGACGAAAGCAATGCTACTTGGGAGACGGAAGCAAAGATGCGTTCTTTGTATCCATTTCTTTTTGAGAGTATGTCTTTTAACTTCTCCTTTATTGCTTGTCTAGTACTTATCTTATCTTTAGTATATCCTCTCGCTAATACCTATGACCTTTAGATAGGGTAAAACCTATGGTTGAAACATGTGTTTGAAACATGTTATGGTTGATGGATGCATATGGATGCAATTGTTTGCTAGTGGTTGCTCGTGGATGCATATACACACACATTAGGCACTAGATCGGCTCAGTCACTTCATGTTGCATATTGCATAAATGGATGTGGTAGTTAGATTGATGGATGTATCATGGCTGTGTTATCATATGGATGATGCATTTTTGTGTATGGTTGTGCACGCATGTAGAAATTTGTATGTGTCAATAGGGTTTCGCATACATATTGGATGCATGGCACTATCATGGTTTGCATTAAGGAGGTTTACTGTATCAGTAACCGCCTGATTTTTGCATTAGGTAAGTACATATACACACACTTTTGCATATATCCATCCAGCATTTAGAATCTTGTAAGGACAATGATTGCTCGTGGATGATGCTTTGAGTAGATGGATGATTGGATGGTAGGATACGTTCTTCCTAACTTGAAGATTTCGGGGACGAAATCCTTTAAGGAGGGGAGAATGTAACAACCCGTATTTTCAATAACCTGTAATAACATAAATCGAGGCAGAATTTAATTCTAAAATGGGAATCAAGGGAAACGGGCTATGCCATTGCGTTCGTCTCGGAAAAATACGCGAAATAGAGTCCGAGTTTTCGAAAATCGGAGTCCGTATGACCAAGATATGGCCTCGCGAAGTTTCACGAAAATTCCCAAATTAAAGTATACTTAATTAAGTGAAATGGGTTGTGTAGATATATATATATATATATATATATATATTGATATATATATATATATATATAATTGAAAATTTAATAAATAAATATGCAAAAATGCTCAAAACAGCGAATTGGGAGAGGGGAATAACCGAACCGGCCGATTTTTGAAGTCGACCCGAGCCCGCTGGGTCGACTAGGGGTTAATCCAGGGTGTTTGGCTGTCAACCCGTGGGCCGATTCGCTCAAGTGCAGATTTTGCATTTGAATGGTTCTCATGGTCCATCTTTAATCTAAAGGCCCTAGATGGTTCCTACACTTGACTTCTTCCCCAAGACATGCTTTGATGGCTTGGATTGAATCTAGGGTTAATCCTATGGCCTAAAACACTTGCCTAATCTATAAATAAGACCCTAACCTACCCTAATTCATTCATAATTAAACCTAGTGACTAAACTATGGCAAAATGCTAGCTCTCATGGCCTCCACTAATTTTATGAAGAGGGTTGCATACTAATCACTCTCTAATCAACTTCTAATCCCTTCTTAGCATCTTAATCTTCTTCATTTGGTGTTCAAAGTTGCTAGTTGTGAGTTTCTATCACTTTGATGATCTTTTGGTAAACTAATTAGATGAGATGTGATGAGATTTATGGTTTTGTATGTGGGTTAATGAGCTTTGAATCATATGATATGATGTTAGCATTAATCTTATGTTTATGCATGTTGAGTATGTAAGCTTATGCAAGTTTAATATGATGTATGTTATGTTTGCATGATGCTAAATATGCAAGTTGTGGGCTATGTAATCATATGCATGTTATGCAAGTTCATGGTAATATGCTATGCAAGTTACATGTATGTAAATATGCAAGTTACATGTTTGTTAATATGCAAGTTACATGTATGTAAATATGCAAGTTACATGTTTGTTAATATGCAAGTTACATGTTTGTTAATATGCAAGTTACATGTATGTAAATATGCAAGTTACATGTTTCTTTATATGCAAGTTACATGTTTGTTAATATGCGAGTTACATGTATGTAAATATGCAAGTTACATGTTTATTAATATGCAAGTTCATGATGACACATTATGCAAGTCTATAAGCTAATATGCAAGTTTGTTATGCAAAATGAATATGTAAGTTATGTGACATATTATATGCAAGTTATGTGACATGTTATGCAAGTTCATATGCAAGTTATGTGTTTGTTAATATGCAAGATGGCACCTTTGAAACATGTTCATTCATATGCAAGTTGACACCTTTTATATGTGTTATATCATGAACGAAATTACGTGGGAACGATGGGGTAATTAAATGCATAAGTTAATAAGATTGTGTGAAATTAATATAATTATGCATAACACAAAATAAATAAACATAGTATGGGAATTTGCCTATTTGGTTAGGTGTACCCATACTATGTGTTGGGAATTTACCTATTGAGTTAGGTCTACCCCATGGGAATTTACCTATTAAGTTAGGTCTACCCATGTTAAGAAAACTTGATTAATTAGGGATAATTAATATAAAATTATGAGGGTGATTAATTAGGTGTAATTAATTGACTAAGACACGAGGTTGGACTCAGTTGTAGCGTAAAACTGCCCGGACCCAACCGGCTTAACCAGTTGCTACAAATGTTAGCCCAATGTGAGAGGTCTTAGGCACAAACTAAATACGTAATTAATGTAAAGACACGAGGTTAGACTCTGTTATGACATAAGGCTGCCCGGACCCAACCGGCTTAACCAGCGGTCATAAAAGACAGTCTAATGTGAGAGGTCTTTACAAAGGTTACGTTCTTAATTAATTAATTAAGAAACACTTAACCATATTAGCATGTAGAGGGACATGAGGGGTTAAGTGGGTGCCTCGGGTGGCATGAGAAAATCTAGTGGTTGCCTTGGGTGGCAATAGAAAATACGATTAGAATACTTAACCAAAATGGAACATGTAATTAAAACATGATTAAAGGGTTAAGTGGGATATACTAGAAAAAGGGACAAGCTTAGGTGGGTAGCTTGTGGAGGCCCATTTCAACCAGTAACCCATACGTATCTTTGTGGGCTCGACCCATGTCGAGGACGGGACACGCATACTGGGCTTGACTGTAAGAGGCAAACGGGTTAGCGGTGGCAACGCAAGTCCAACGGGCTTCATATGCGTGAGTGGGCCCGGGCTGGTAGGTAAGCCGTTGTTGCATCGAGTAGATATAAGCCGTGCACCTTTAGTTCCATCAGGTTGCCACATTGGGGAATGATACATCCCACGGTGGGGCCAGCACGGGTATCTACGTTAGGGAGCCGATCGAATGGGAAGTAGTGTGTACACCTAGTGGATTGTAGGGCCCCGTGGCGCCTACTTGGTCACCTAGGGGTACGCAGGTACTAATTAGTAAATTTTATAAGTCCTTGGGTGGGATCAACCTTTAAGTTAGGAACGACTGGTGTGGTGCAGTTTAGTAATTTACCTTAGGGAGGGTAGATGCGTCTTTATCCTTTATCTTCGTTTAGTTGACTGCTTAGGGTAGCCATTCATCCCTATATGTTACCGTATATCAGTTTATGTCTTCTCTGGTTACTTTAACGATTGTATTGTTAAAGTTATAGGACTCGCTCAGACTTATGTCTGACCCTGTTGTTTTTATCTTTTTCCCAACCCTCAGGTCCTACGGTGGATCCTAGCAGTAGTGGAGCTTGATCGGATTGCTGTTCCAGTCTTTAGGAGCTTGGATAGATGTAAAGCTCCAGTTATCCAGTTATCTTTTCTTTTGTTTGGCTATTGTATGAGAGTGGGATTATGTACTTCTTTATTTTGATGGATATTGTACTTGACCTTTATTGTGGTTTTATGATGTAACCAGACATGTTTTACTTCCGCTGTTATGAGATGATGTTTTAAAATTTCAAGTACTATTTATATCTGTCTTGTTGTAATTTTTCTGTTCTATATTCACTAAAATACTCCACCAATGCTATGGCATTCCCTTAGTGAGTGATCATAGCGGGAGTGGGGTGTTACAGAATCCGATCGGATTAGAACTCAACACTTGGAAAAGTGGCAAAAAGGAAGGCCACGCTAGCTAAACTGGGATCGGATCGGATAGAGGGAGACGGATCGGATCGGATAGAGGAAGACGGATCGGATCGAAGGGGACGGATCGGATCGGAAACACAAAGGCGAATCAGAGCAGGAGCACAAAAGCGGATCGGATAGGAGCATATGAAGGGGAGCATGAAGACGGATCCAAAGCACAAACCAAGAAGGACCCGACCCGACCCGAAAGGAAGCACCGACCCGACCCGAAGAAGAAGAAGCAGCTGACTCGAACCCAGAGGAACGCCGACCCGAACCGCATCAGAAGGGGGACCTGACCCGAACGGATAAAGAACACCGACCCGAACCGATGACCTGAGGAAGAACCCGACCCGACCCAGTATTGACCAATAACCCGAGATGCAAAGGTAGTCCAATAGGGGAAGTTAGAGCTCAGGATTCCGGAACCAGTTGGGAACCAACGAGTTCACTTCATGGTTGGACTTTGCTGCGGGACGTGTGCTAAGGAGTTGTCGATATTCATAACTTCGATTCACCACTAAAAGGAATGATGGGCTACTTATCAGTGCAGTAGGGTCATTACGACCTGAGGGGAAAAGTGATGGTAGCAAGACTACGTTATCAGTGCAGTAGGGTCATTATGACCTGAGGGGCAAGGTGATGCGTAGTAAGACTATGAGCTAGCGCAGATGGGGTGAATAACTCCATGGGGCAAGTGGACATAGTAAGGATTAGTAAGGCTATGAGCCAGCGCAGATGGGGTGAATAACTCCATGGGGCAAGTGGACATAGCGAGGAATTAGTGGCTACGTTATCAGTGCAGTGAAGCCATTTATGACTTCATGGGGCAAAGTGATCGTAGCAAGGAATGTTGGGTGATCGAAGTGGTGAATATCGTATGCTTTACGCACTGAGTGAGAGATGTGAGGATGGATGCTATGTTTGATTGTTTGCCATCATTATGACATGCACACCTCCCCCACCTCCGTATCTTTGCACTGTTTGATATGATACCTTAGAGTGTTGTACAGTATGTAGTGCTAACTCTTTGGTTGCAGGTCCAGGTTCAGGTATGTTTTAGTCTACTTGTTGTTGTTCACTTTAGATGCTTATCGCTCATACCAGGCTTTATGTCTGACCCAGGGTTTTATGTCTCCTCTTATTACTCTGGGTGCTCACACGAGCAGACTAGAGACAGGTTAGCTGGTGATGTGCGAGTAGCTGATTCAGAGGCGGGCAGGAGGCTTCCACGTATTATATATATATACACATTCTCCCTGTGTCGTTGGTGGTCGCTACTTGGGCATTAGTAGTGTACCTCATTTATATTACTTTTGCTTTGAGACAGTTTGAAAGTTGTAATAAGCTGTATTTTGGATTTCCGCTGCTATGATGTTTAGTTCTGATTTTCAGCTTATGCACTGTCTCTCCTGTTTTATGTCAAGTATGTTACTATTATATTTTGTTCTATGCACTGTGAGGCATTCGACAGGTTCTTTGTATGTTCATTTCCTTCTTCCTTTTTCCTCCTGGCGACCCGCTCCATGCTAACCGGACATGTGTACAGCGCACCTTTGGAGTAAATGTCGGTTGGTGCGGGGCGGGCCGTCACACTTGGTATCAGAGCTCTAGGTTGCGTAGTTAACCTAGGGAAAGACACTAGGGAGAGTTAGTACGTATATGAGAGCGCGTATTTGTGATTACTTTGGTTTTCAAAAGCTATGTATATATATACTATTAGTAGTATAAGAATGAAGTCGCACTGCACTAGCACCACTATGGGGTCGTTAATCGTTTCCCTTTTTCAGATTGACGATGAGCCGAGAGACAAGGGGTGCTGGTAGAGGGACCAACCAAGGGAATGCCGCTGACATGAGGGCTATGTTTACTAACCTCATGAGAGACATGCTTAGAGAAGTGCAAGGGGCAATTCCCAATCCCGGAGTTGGTGTTGGCCCGGTAGTGCAGGCACCTAGGGTCGATTTCGCCAAGTTGTGCAAAGATTACACGAATCTTGGTGGGAAGCCGTTCCATGGAACGGAGTCGGCCACAGATGTTCAAGATTGGATGGATAGCTGTGACCGTATCTTTGATGACTTGGGTCTTGAGGATGCGATGAAGAGAAGGCTAGCGTCTCGTCAGCTGCAAGGGCGAGCGATGAATTGGTGGAATGCTATCAGAACAGCTACTCCAGAGGATCAGGTTACTTGGGATCAGTTCAAGGCTCGCTTTAGCGAGAAGTTCATTCCAGCTGCCCAGAAGTCAGTGTTGTTCAAGAGGTTCTTGGAACTCAAGCAGGGGGGCAGGGCAGTTTCTGATTATATTGCTGAGTTCGACACTTTGTCGAAGTATGGATTGTCTCTCATTGATACTCCTGAGAAGAAGAATGAGAAGTTCATTACTGGCCTGGATGGGTACTTGGGGGAGAGGCTTATTAACCACATCGATGAGACTTTTGAATCGATCGTGGGGAAAGCTTTGAGATCAGAGAGCCTTTACCCTAAGTCAAGGACTGAGGCTGCATCTGTAGAAGGGCCAAAGCCGCAAGTAGGCGGTGGAGGCAAGAATAATTCTCAAAATAAGAGGAAGCAGGACCAATCAAAGGGTGGCCAGAAAAAGAGCAAGAAGGATGTTGAGTGCTTCAGCTGTGGAAAGAAAGGCCATTATGCTAAAGATTGTCGGGCCAAGCCAGCGGATAAGAAGTGCTTCAACTGTGGTCAAGTGGGACATTTCAAGGACAAGTGTCCGCAACCTCTTAAGGAGAAGCAGATTGTGAAAGCATATGCTATTGATGTTGTTCCTTCTTCGTCGAATGCCCCAACTGCGGCGGAGAAAGGAAAGAATGTTGTTATTCAAGGTATGCTTTCTATTTATGATGTACTAGTTCGAGTTTTGTTTGATACTGCGGCTTCCCGTTCCTTCATATCTAGTGACCTGGTAGATAGGTTGGGACTGGAACCCGAGATAGTCGATAGACCATTAGTTGTGACGAACCCGATTGATGGTTCGACTAGCCTTAGTATGATTTGCAGGAATTTGGTCTTATCGAGTCATGGATGTATGTTTGTATGTGATTGCTTTGTTTTGGGCTTTACTGGGTATGGCATTATATTGGGAGTCGATTGGCTCCAAAGATACGGGGTGGTGGTAAACTGTGAGGGCTTTTTGGTGACAGTGAGGGCGGATGATGGGCGGAGGGTAGTGTTTGGAAGTCTACCTAGTGATGGGGTTATGGCTAGTTTTGTAAATTCCCTCGACATCCCGCAGGATGAGTTGTCAGAAGTGCCCGTGGTTGGCCAGTATCCGGACGTCTTCGAGGAGGTGACCGGGCTTCCACCACACCGAGAGATTGAGTTCCGTATTGATTTAGTGAAAGATGCCAGACCTATAGTGATGCCACTTCGTCGTATGGCACCAAGGGAGCAGCGAGAGCTCGGGGTGCAAGTCAGCAATCTTTTGAAGAAGGGATTGATTAGAAGGAGTGTCTCCGAGTGGGGAGCACCAGTTGTATTTGCCACTAAGGCAGATGGTTCCCTTCGTTTGTGTGTGGATTATCGCGAGTTGAATAAGGTGACGAGGAAGAATAAGTATCCTCTACCGCGGATAGATGATTTGTTTGATCAGCTGGAAGGAGCTAGAGTGTTCTCCCAGTTGGACCTCGCGACAGGATTTCATCAGCTTCGAGTAGCAGATGAGAGTGTTCCGAAGACGGCATTTAGGACGCCGTCTGGATTTTATGAGTGGTTGGTCATGCCGTTTGGGTTGACCAATGCACCAGCCTATTTTGTGGATCTTATGAATCGAATATTCAAAGATCAGTTGAATAAGTTTGTTCTTGTGTTCGTGGATGATATCCTTGTATATTCAAGGACAGAGGAGGAACACAAGGGGCACTTGAGGATAGTGATGGAGGTGTTGAGGAAACACCAATTGAAAGCGAAATTCTCTAAGTGTCATTTTTGGAGAAGGGAAGTAAGATTCTTGGGTCATGTTGTTTCCGAGAGTGGTATTGCCATGGACCCTGCGAAGGTGGCTACGGTACAGGATTGGCCTACACCCAAGAATGCTACAGATGTGAGAAGTTTCTTGGGATTAGCTGGATATTATCGTAAGTTTATCCAGGACTTCTCCAAGATAGCAGCACCGTTGACTCGGTTGACTAAGAAGAATCAGTCCTTCGTCTGGGACGGAGTGTGTGAGGATGCCTTCAAGAGTCTAAAAGAGAAGTTGACGCGTGCGCCAGTAGTAGTCATTCCTAAAGGGAATGAATAGATGGCGGTATACACGGATGCTTGTGGTACCGGACTAGGTGCAGTATTGATGCAAGGAGGTAGGGTTGTAGCTTATGTTAGTCGACAGCTAAAGCCGCATGAGAAGAAGTATCCTACCCATGATTTGGAATTGGCAGCGATTGTATTTGCGCTGAAGATGTGGAGACGCTATCTCTTGGGAGAAAGATATGAGCTGTTTACCGATCACAAATCGTTAAAGTATCTCTTCTCTCAGAAAGATCTGAATCCCCGTCAGCAAAGATGGTTAGAGTTCTTGGCTTCGTATGATTTTGATATCGCGTATACACCTGGGAAGGGTAATGCGGTAGCCGATGCCTTGAGTAGGAGACATGCCAGCTTAGGGGCAATGTTTCTTGAATGGAAGCAACTGGAGTTTATCGCAGGGTTTGATTTCAGACCAAAGTGCGAATTGGATCCAGTTATGCTAGCTAGTTTGACGATCAGACCCACTTTGATAGAGCGGATTGGTTCTAGCCAGAGGGACGATCCTAACCTATTAGAAATCATCTCCAAGTTAGAAATGGGAGTTGATGAGGAGATGAATGTGTATGGGCTTGATCGAGATGGATGGCTTCGGAAGGATGGAAGACTAGTTGTGCCCAACGTGAATGGTTTGAGAGATGAAGTGCTTAGAGAATGTCATCACTCGAAACTGACTATACACCCCGGTGGTAATAAGATGTATCGAGATATGAAGCAGACCTACTACTGGGAAGGGATGAAAAGAGACGTTGGGAAGTTTATATCCAAATGCATGAATTGCCAGCTAGTTAAAGCCGAGCAAAAGAAGCCTAGTGGGTTGTTGCAACCATTAGAAATTCCCGAATGGAAATGGGAGCAAGTCTCGATGGATTTCATCGATGGTTTACCACGGACTAGAGCGGGATATGACAGCATTTGGGTAATTGTGGATCGATTGACTAAGAGCGCAAGATTTATACCAGTTAAATCGACCAGGACGGCAGCCAAGTTGGCAGAATTGTATATGAAGTGGGTAGTGAGATTTCATGGAGTACCCAAAAGCATTGTGAGTGACCGAGACCCATTGTTCACTAGTGGGTTTTGGAAGAGCTTACAAGAGGCTCTAGGGTCAGGACTACATCTCAGTACCGCATATCATCCTCAGACCGACGGCCAGACGGAGAGGGTGAATCGTATATTGGAAGATCTCTTGAGAGCTTGTATATTGGATTTTGGTGGATCATGGGATGACCATTTGCATCTAGTAGAGTTTGCATATAATAATAGCTACCAATCCAGTATCGATATGGCTCCATATGAAGCTTTGTACGGAAGACCATGCAACTCACCATCATGTTGGATAGAGACTGGCGAGAAGTTTGTGCTTGGACCGGATGTGGTGAGAGAAACTTCCGATAAGATCAAGATCATTCAGCAACGAATGAAAGCTGCTCAAGATAGACAGAAAAGCTATGCTGATAAGAGGAGAAGAGACTTGAAATTCTCCGTTGGTGACTTGGTGTTTGTTAAGATCTCTCCGTTGAAGAGCGTGATACGATTTGGCAGGAGAGGCAAGTTGGCACCAAGATTTGTTGGCCCATTCCCTGTTCTTGAACTAGTCGGGAATTTGGCATATAGAATTGGCTTACCAGAGAAAATGGCGGGAGTTCATAATGTATTTCATGTTTCCCAGCTGAGGAAGTTCGTTCACGACTCAGATATGACTATTTCACCTGATCAGTTAGAGGACTTCGAAGTAGAACCCGAGGCGGTTGGGAACCGCAAGCCGATTCGTATTGTGGGGCACGATACGAAGCAACTTCGGAGGAAGGCGGTGAAGCTAGTCAAGGTTCAGTGGGGCGAGAACGAGAATGATTGTACTTGGGAGACAGAGGAGAGCATTAGGAAGGCTTATCCAGAACTCTTTGCCTGGTAAGATTTACTTTGCAATTTAGTTTTCCGCATGCTAGGATAGACTTTCTTTGCTTGTTTGCATGTTTGATTGTTGTTTTATGATTGATAGGCATGCGGGAACCTTTGTGTATGTTTGGATTAGGGAATTTCGGGGGCGAAATTTCTTAAGGGGGGAAGAGTGTAATGACCCGTATTCTACACATCATAGGATCGTAGAATATTTATTTCTTTCCCATGTGAAGTCGTATGGTCATGTAACTTTGGGAGACATCTATTAGAGTCATTTCCCATGCTTATGATTTTTGTCGATTTTTAAATGACCATTTTGCCCCTAGTTGGTACTGTTTTGGCCATAACTTTTGATTGAAAAGGAATTTTGACCTGAAACCACTTCAATTTGTTTCGTTTGATGGTTTCTCTTTCCGTAGAGTGGTCGCATTAGCCAAACGGACTTACCGTTTGGGAGATATGGCTGAAACAAGGTTTGGAGGGTGAAAAACTGCTTAACTGGGCCAAATCGGGTGATTAGTGAGTAGGCCCATAACCCATTTCGGGATTAGGGTTATGGGAGGGCTGAAATGAGATGGAGAATCATTCTATTTCAGTTTTCTAGCCACCACTTATCACCAAGGATCCCTAAAAATGGCCTCCAACCTCTAAATCACCTCCAAATCACCTTTAGGTTAAGGATTTGGCTTAGCAACCCCTAATCAAGAAGGATCTTCACCAAATCAACAAAGGAGCTGCTGTTGGCATTGAGATTCACATCAAATCAGAGAATCATTTCAGATTTTAGTTTATTTTGTGGCTAAGGTGAGTGATTTGCATAGTTTTACACTAATTATGTTTAGTTAGGGGTGATTAGTGCTAATTAGTGAATTAAAGCATGATAAAATTCGGGAAAAATGTTCATAAATTCCTAAATGATATTTTAGACCTCTGATATGAATTTGGGTTAGTTTGGTTAAGTTTTGCTAATCCTATCATTAGTTTCACCTAAACATGCTTAAGGGGAAATATGGGATTTTGGGTATGTTTGATCCATTTTAACCTATGATATGGATGTGAATGATGTTTTTGGTTGATTATGCATGTTGCTATGACTGTATGAAATGCTTTGTGATTGATTTCAATAGTTAGAATGGTCGAAAACGTCGTCGAATGGCGTAAACACTTGCTGGAACAGTTTCAGAAAACAGTGCAGAGTTCGGATCGGATCGGATAAGGGGGCTCGGATCGGATATGTAGAACTGAGCAAAGAATCCGATCGGATCGGAACTCAACACTTGGAAAAGTGGCAAAAAGGAAGGCCACGCTAGCTAAACTGGGATCGGATCGGATAGAGGGAGACGGATCGGATCAGATAGAGGAAGACGGATCGGATCGAAGGGGACGGATCGGATCGGAAACACAAAGGCGAATCAGAGCAGGAGCACAAAAGCGGATCGGATAGGAGCATATGAAGGGGAGCATGAAGACGGATCGAAAGCACAAACCAAGAAGGACCCGACCCGACCCGAAAGGAAGCACCGACCCGACCCGACCCGAAGAAGAAGAAGCAGCTGACTCGAACCCAGAGGAACGCCGACCCGAACCGCATCAGAAGGGGACCCGACCCGAACGGATAAAGAACACCGACCCGAACCGATGACCTGAGGAAGAACCCGACCCGACCCAGTATTGACCAATAACCCGAGATGTAAAGGTAGTCCAATAGGGGAAGTTAGAGCTCAAGATTCCGGAACCAGTTGGGAACCAACGAGTTCACTTCATGGTTGGACTTTGATGCGGGACGTGTGCTAAGGAGTTGTCGATGTTCATAACTTCGATTCACCACTAAAAGGAATGATGGGCTACTTATCAGTGCAGTAGGGTCATTACGACCTGAGGGGCAAAGTGATGGTAGCAAGACTACGTTATCAGTGCAGTAGGGTCATTATGACCTGAGGGGCAAGGTGATGCGTAGTAAGACTATGAGCCAGCGCAGATGGGGTGAATAACTCCATGGGGCAAGTGGACATAGTAAGGATTAGTAAGGCTATGAGCCAGCGCAGATGGGGTGAATAACTCCATGGGGCAAGTGGACATAACGAGGAATTAGTGGCTATGTTATCAGTGCAGTGAAGCCATTTATGACTTCATGGGGCAAAGTGATCGTAGCAAGGAATGTTGGGTGATCGAAGTGGTGAATATCGTATGCTTTACGCACTGAGTGAGAGATGTGAGGATGGATTCTATGTTTGATTGTTTGCCATCATTATGACATGCACACCTCCCCCACCTCCGTATCTTTGCACTGTTTGATATGATACCTTAGAGTGTTGTACAGTATGTAGTGCTAACTCTTTGGTTGCAGGTCCAGGTTCAGGTATGTTTTAGTCTACCTGTTATTGTTCACTTTAGATGCTTATCGCTCATACCAGGCTTTATGTCTGACCCAGAGTTTTATGTCTCCTCTTATTACTCTGGGTGCTCACACGAGCAGACTAGAGACAGGTTAGCTGGTGATGTGCGAATAGCTGATTCGGAGGCGGGCAGGAGGCTTCCACGTATTATATATATATACACATTCTCCCTGTGTCGTTGGTGGTCGCTACTTGGGCATTAGTAGTGTACCTCATTTATCTTACTTTTGCTTTGAGACAGTTTGAAAGTTGTAATAAGCTGTATTTTGGATTTCCGCTGCTATGATGTTTAGTTCTGATTTTCAGCTTATGCACTGTCTCTCCTGTTTTATGTCAAGTATGTTACTATTATATTTTGTTCTATGCGCTGTGAGGCATTCGACAGGTTCTTTGTATGTTCATTTCCTTCTTCCTTTTTCCTCCTGGCGACCCGCTCCGTGCTAACCGGACATGTGTACAGCGCACCTTTGGAGTAAATGTCGGTTGGTGCGGGGCGGGCCGTCACACCCACATTGGCAAATATCATAAACAACTCCTACTTATATATTAAGAGTTGTTGGTATAAGATTGTGAAATGAAAAGAATTGGGCTAAAGGATATGCACATATGGGCTTGGGCCTATATATATAAGATCATATTAAAAGGTCAAAGATGGCACTTGGGCACTTGGGGCACGTGGCGCGTACGTGATTAAAACGGATCGGGTTCGACTGTTGGCCAACTGTCGTGATTTTTGATTTTTGAAGGATGCGCCCATTCAAAACGTTATGTCCCTTCGAAATGCCTTCTCAGCCTGTATTTAAACCTGCTTCTACGCCCAAACAGATCACTTTTTTTCTTTTTCAATCTCTTCCCTTCTCTGTTCTTCGGAAATATACTACTCCACGTTTTTGCAGTCCATTGCTAACTGTGAAAACTAATCTTTGTTGTATCCTGGAGAAGTGCCGCCTTCAAACCCTTCAGCAATCTACTTTGTAGTGGGGGCGATCAACTTCTTGAAGACAGCGTCTGATCGACGTGCCTCAAAGATAATCCTGGTTCATTCTGTCATCTGCTGCTTCGATAGTTTCCTAACAATTTCAAGAAGTTGATAATGGCGACAGCGAAGGCCTCTGAGTCGACATACAAAATCATGAATCAGGAGTTTACAAAACTTGATCGCTTCGATGGCACTAACTATACGCGGTGGCAGGATAAGATAATGTTCTTGCTTACTACCCTCAAAATTGCATACGTCCTTGATCCAAAACTGCAACTAATACCTCCACCTACCGATAAAGACAGTCAGGAACTGATTGAGAAACTCAAAAAATGAGAGGAAGATGAAGTGGTTTGCAGAGGGCACATACTCAATACATTATCTGATCGCCTATATGATCTTTTTACTTCTGTCAAGTCACCAAGGGAAATCTGGGCAACTCTGGAATCAAAGTACAGCAACGCAAAACAAGGAGCAGATAAGTTTCTGGTTTTCGAATTTTTTGAATATAAAATGCTTGACAATGCTTCTGTTCTTGATCAAGTACACGAACTACAAGTTATTTTCAACAAACTGAAGGATGTCAAAATAAGCATCCCTGAAGCATTACAGGTTGGGGTTGTCATGGCTAAACTCCCGCAAAGTTGGAGTGATTACAGAAAGAAACTTATGCACTCGTCAGAAGACTTCTCAATGGAGCAGATTCAGAAACATCTTCGTATCGAAGAGGAAACTAGAATTCGTGAGAAGAAAGTTTTTGAATCTGATGTGAATATTGTCGATAATGACAAGGGGCATAAGGAATCTGGAAAAAGAAAGAGAGACAGCGGAAACAACCATCAGAACAAAGCAAAAGGGAAGGGAGACTGCTATTTCTGTGGAAAACCAGGACATTTTAAACGTGATTGCAGGTTTTACAAAAGACAGAAAACCAAGCAAAAAAGGAAAAAAGAACGCAAACTCCGCCAGCATGGTTGAACAGAATGAATCTGAAATCATTGCAATGATAACCAGGTTGGATACTGACACGACAATGGAGTTAAACATGGCTGATACTTCAAAAGAGATGGATTGGTGGTATGATTCTGGTGCCACTATTCATGTCTGTAATAACCAGTCCATGTTTAAGTTCTATGAAAAGGTTTCTGATGACAACAAGGTGATTATGGGAAATCACAATACATCCGTTGTTGTCGGAAAAGGGACAGTTGAATTGGAGTTCACTTCGGGAAAGAAACTAATTCTCCAGAATGTCTTGCATGTTCCGGATGTTAGAAAGAACTTAGTTTCTGCATATCTTCTTTGTAATAAGGGTGTTAAATGCGTTCTTGATGGTAACAGTCTGATTATGTCTAAAGGAGGGAAGTTTGTTGGAAAAGGCTATGCTTGTAATGGAATGTATAAACTAAGTATTAATAAAATGAACGAGTTTGCTTATACTGTTGACTCATTTCATTTATGGCATAATAGATTGGCTCACTTAAATTTTAAATCTTTGCAATATATGTCTAAAGAAGGGTTGATTTCGTGTGATCTTATAAAACAATCTAAGTGCGAGATTTGCATTGAAGCAAAGATGTGTAAAAAGCCATTTCCAAAATCTGAAAGAAATACTCAACTACTCGAACTAATTCATTCGGATATATGTGAATTAAATGGTGTGTTGACTAGAGGGGGCAATCGATATTTCATCACATTTATAGATGATTACTCTAGATACACACATGTTTATTTGATGAGATCAAAAGATCAAGCATTTGAAATGTTTAAACGTTTCAAAATTAGTGTTGAAAATCAAAAGGAAAAGAAAATAAAGGTGTTGCGAACAGACAGAGGTGGAGAATATTTTTCAAATGAATTCTCATCATTTTGTGAAGAAAATGGCATAATCCACCAATCGACAACACCTTACACCCCACAACAAAATGGTTTGGCAGAAAGTAAAAATAGAACATTAGTGGAAATGACTAATGCCATGATTTTGAATGCTAAACAAAATATAAATTTATGGGGAGAAGCACTTCTGACAGCATGTCATTTACATAATAGAATCCCATCAAAGAAGACCAAGATTTCTCCGTATGAATTGTGGAAAGGCAGGCAACCGAGCTTGAAATATCTTAAAGTTTGGGGATGTTTAGCCTTTTATCGAATCATAGATCCAAAAAGAGTTAACCTTGGACCAAGGGCTCTGAAAAGTATATTTGTAGGGTATGCTGAACATTCAAAAGCATATAGATTATTAGATCTCAAATCTAATGTGATCGTGGAATCAAGAGATGTCGAATTCATTGAAAATAAATTTATATGTGATTCCACACATATTTCATATCCTACACAAGTTATCAATGATAATGACAAAGAAAATAACATGAATACTTCTTCTGATAAAAGAAAGAATACGAATATACCTGAAGAACCAAGAAGAAGCAAAAGAACAAGGAAAAGCAAAGGATTAGATCCTGATTTTGTAGCACCTGATGATGTGATTCATCTTGTAAATGGAAATAGAACTGAAATTGTAAATGATACAGTTTAAATTTTGAATAATGAAGAGGATCCTAAAACTTTTAAGGAAGCAATGACCTCAAGAGATGTTGCTTTCTGGAAGGAAGCAATACAAGATGAAATAGACTCAATTATTGCTAACAATACTTGGGTTCTAGCGGATTTGCCTCCAGGATCTAAACCAATTGGTTGTAAGTGAGTATTTCGAAGAAAATATAATACTGATGGGTCCATTCAAACTTTCAAAGCAAGGCTAGTAGCCAAAGGTTTCAAACAAAAAGAAGGCATAGATTATTTCGATACATATCCTCCAGTAGCTAGATTGGCATCAATAAGAACACTTTTTGCCCTTGCATCTATTCATGGGCTACATGTGCATCAAATGGATGTCAAGACCGCTTTCCTTAATGGTGATTTAGATGAGGAAGTATACATGGAACAACCTGAAGGTTTTGTCATGATTGGAAATGAAAATAAAGTCTGTAAATTAATTAAGTCTTTATATGGGCTAAAACAAGCACCAAAACAATGGCATGAGAAATTTGATTCTGTAATTTTGTCGAATGGCTTCAAGCATAACAATGCTGACAAGTGCATTTATTCAAAATTCACAGAACATTATGGTGTCATAATTTGTCTATATGTGGATGATATGCTTATATTTGGAACTAATATGGAAGGCATAAATGAGACGAAGAAATATTTAACATCGTGTTTCAAGATGAAAGATTTAAACGAAGTTGACACTATTCTAGGCATTAAAGTAAAGAAATACGATGGGGGTTATGCATTATGCCAATCTCATTACATTGAAAATTTAATTTTCAAGTATAAACATTTAAATATTAAAGAAGCAAGTAGCCCCTATGACTCTTCTGTTAAAATATTTGAAAACTCAGAAAGAGCTATTGCTCAACTAGAATACGCAAGTGTCATTGGAAGTCTCATGTATGCCATGCATTGCACACGTCCTGATATTTCTTATGCCGTGTGTAAGTTATCAAGGTACACAAGTAATCCTGGATTTGTGCACTAGAAAGCAGTAGGTAGGGTCCTAGGTTATCTTAAATGAACAATTAAGTTAGGACTCCACTATGGAAACTTTCCAGCTGTTCTAGAAGGATATTCAGATGCAAGTGGTGCAACCCCTGAAAATGATAATAAAGGAACCACTAGATGGATTTTCACTCTTGGAGGCGGTGCTATATCATGGGCTTCCAAGAAACAAACTGTTATCACACATTCTACAATGGAAGCGGAATTTATTGCTTTGGATGCATTGGCTTCGGAAGCAGAATGGCTAAGGAATCTGTTAACGGAAATAGAGTTGTGGCCACAACCATCATCAGCCATTTCTGTATATTGTGACAGTGAAGCTACTATGTCTAGAGCCTATAATAAAATTTATAATGGAAAGTCTAGACATATAAACTTGAGACATGCATATGTCAGGGAATTAATTATGAATGGAGTTATTACCATAATATATGTTAGATCCAAGAAAAACTTGGCAGACCCATTAACTAAAGGATTACCTAGAGAAATGATTAAAACAACTAGTTGGGGGATGGGTCTAAAACCTTTCTGATTACCTGCAATAGGAACCCAACCTTATGTCACTTAGCCTAAGGTTTAAAGGGTAATAACAAGTTGCAGTTAGGTAATTGATAAACATTGATTATTACATGTTTATATGTTACGTTAAGAGATATCTGTTTGTCCACAGTAACAAGGACGGATTAGAACTGATATCTATATGAACATAAGAAACAAAGTTTCAATAAGATTAAAAGTTAATCTTATGTTCACGAATACCAGGGGGATGTTGAAGATCAATTAGGATCATAAGATATATTTCTAGAAGAAATACATACTTATGTGTTTAGATATCTCGCCTCTAACAAATAGGATTTTGGTTTAAGTTATTGGCCACCAAAAATTCTGTTAAGGTTTGGATATTTAAACTAACACGAAAGTTTAAACTGAAAGGTACTTTCATGGATGCATAAGTATAATATTACAATCTAGTGGGGGATTATTGGGAAGATTGAAATATTATTTGTCCCACATTGGCAAATATCATAAACAACTCCTACTTATATATTAAGAGTTGTTGTTATAAGATTGTGAAATGAAAAGAATTGGGCTAAAGGATATGCACATATGGGCTTGGGCCTATATATATATAAGATCATATTAAAAGGTCAATGATGGCACTTGGGCACTTGGGGCACGTGGCGCGTACGTGATTAAAACGGATCGGGTTCGACTGTTGGCCAACTGTCGTGATTTTTGATTTTTGAAGGATGCGCCCATTCAAAACGTTATGTCCCTTCGAAATGCCTTCTCAGCCTCTATTTAAACCTGCTTCTACGCCCAAACAGATCACTTTTTTCTTTTTCAATCTCTTCCCTTCTCTGTTCTTCGGAAATATACTACTCCACGTTTTTGCAGTCCATTGCTAACTGTGAAAACTAATCTTTGTTGTATCCTGGAGAAGTGCCGCCGTCAAACCCTTCAGCAATCTACTTTGTAGTGGGGGCGATCAACTTCTTGAAGACAGCGTCTGATCGACGTGCCTCAAAGATAATCCTGGTTCATTCTGTCATCTGCTGCTTCGATAGTTTCCTAACAATTTCAAGAAGTTGATAATGGCGACAGCGAAGGCCTCTGAGTCGACATACAAAATCATGAATCAGGAGTTTACAAAACTTGATCGCTTCGATGGCACTAACTATACGCGGTGGCAGGATAAGATAATGTTCTTGCTTACTACCCTCAAAATTGCATACGTCCTTGATCCAAAACTGCAACCAATACCTCCACCTACCGACAAAGACAGTCAGGAACTGATTGAGAAACGCAAAAAACGAGAGGAAGATGAAGTGGTTTGCAGAGGGCACATACTCAATACATTATCTGATCGCCTATATGATCTTTTTACTTCTGTCAAGTCACCAAGGGAAATCTGGGCAACTCTGGAATCAAAGTACAGCAACGCAAAACAAGGAGCAGATAAGTTTCTGATTTTCGAATTTTTTGAATATAAAATGCTTGACAATGCTTCTGTTCTTGATCAAGTACACGAACTACAAGTTATTTTCAACAAACTGAAGGATGTCAAAATAAGCATCCCTGAAGCATTACAGGTTGGGGCTGTCATGGCTAAACTCCCGCAAAGTTGGAGTGATTACAGAAAGAAACTTATGCACTCGTCAGAAGACTTCTCAATGGAGCAGATTCAGAAACATCTTCGTATCGAAGAGGAAACTAGAATTCGTGAGAAGAAAGTTTTTGAATCTGATGTGAATGTTGTCGATAATGACAAGGGGCATAAGGAATCTGGAAAAAGAAAGAGAGACAGCGGAAACAACCATCAGAACAAAGCAAAAGGGAAGGGAGACTGCTATTTCTTTGGAAAACCAGGACATTTTAAACGTGATTGCAGGTTTTACAAAAGACAGAAAACCGAGCAAAAAAGGAAAAAAGAACGCAAACTCCGCCAGCATGGTTGAACAGAATGAATCTGAAATCATTGCAATGATAACCAGGTTGGATACTGACACGACAATGGAGTTAAACATGGCTGATACTTCAAAAGAGATGGATTGGTGGTATGATTCTGGTGCCACTATTCATGTCTGTAATAACCAGTCCATGTTTAAGTTCTATGAAAAGGTTTCTGATGACAACAAGGTGATTATGGGAAATCACAATACATCCGTTGTTGTCGGAAAAGGGACAGTTGAATTGGAGTTCACTTCGGGAAAGAAACTAATTCTCCAGAATGTCTTGCATGTTCCGGATGTTAGAAAGAACTTAGTTTCTGCATATCTTCTTTGTAATAAGGGTGTTAAATGCGTTCTTGATGGTAACAGTCTGATTATGTCTAAAGGAGGGAAGTTTGTTGGAAAAGGCTATGCTTGTAATGGAATGTATAAACTAAGTATTAATAAAATGAACGAGTTTGCTTATACTGTTGACTCATTTCATTTATGGCATAATAGATTGGCTCACTTAAATTTTAAATCTTTGCAATATATGTCTAAAGAAGGGTTGATTTCGTGTGATCTTATAAAACAATCTAAGTGCGAGATTTGCATTGAAGCAAAGATGTGTAAAAAGCCATTTCCAAAATCTGAAAGAAATACTCAACTACTCGAACTAATTCATTCGGATATATGTGAATTAAATGGTGTGTTGACTAGAGGGGGCAATCGATATTTCATCACATTTATAGATGATTACTCTAGATACACACATGTTTATTTGATGAGATCAAAAGATCAAGCATTTGAAATGTTTAAACGTTTCAAAATTAGTGTTGAAAATCAAAAGGAAAAGAAAATAAAGGTGTTGCGAACAGACAGAGGTGGAGAATACTTTTCAAATGAATTCTCATCATTTTGTGAAGAAAATGGCATAATCCACCAATCGACAGCACCTTACACCCCACAACAAAATGGTTTGGCAGAAAGAAAAAATAGAACATTAGTGGAAATGACTAATGCCATGATTTTGAATGCTAAACAAAATATAAATTTATGGGGAGAAGCACTTCTAACAGCATGTCATTTACATAATAGAATCCCATCAAAGAAGACCAAGATTTCTCCGTATGAATTGTGGAAAGGCAGGCAACCGAGCTTGAAATATCTTAAAGTTTGGGGATGTTTAGCCTTTTATCGAATCATAGATCCAAAAAGAGTTAAACTTGGACCAAGTGCTCTGAAAAGTATATTTGTAGGGTATGCTGAACATTCAAAAGCATATAGATTATTAGATCTCAAATCTAATGTGATCGTGGAATCAAGAGATGTCGAATTCATTGAAAATAAATTTATATGTGATTCCACACATATTTCATATCCTACACAAGTTATCAATGATAATGACAAAGAAAATAACATGAATACTTCTTCTGATAAAAGAAAGAATACGAATATACCTGAAGAACCAAGAAGAAGCAAAAGAAAAAGGAAAAGCAAAGGATTAGATCCTGATTTTGTAGCACCTGATGATGTGATTCATCTTGTAAATGGAAATAGAACTGAAATTGTAAATGATATAGTTTACATTTTGAATAATGAAGAGGATCCTAAAACATTTAAGGAAGCAATGACCTCAAGAGATGTTGCTTTCTGGAAGGAAGCAATACAAGATGAAATAGACTCAATTATTGCTAACAATACTTGGGTTCTAGCGGATTTGCCTCCAGGATCTAAACCAATTGGTTGTAAGTGGGTATTTCGAAGAAAATATAATACTGATGGGTCCATTCAAACTTTCAAATCAAGGCTAGTAGCTAAAGGTTTCAAACAAAAAGAAGGCATAGATTATTTTGATACATATGCTCCAGTAGCTAGATTGGCATCAATAAGAACACTTTTTGCCCTTGCATCTATTCATGGGCTACATGTGCATCAAATGGATGTCAAGACCGCTTTCCTTAATGGTGATTTAGATGAGGAAGTATACATGGAACAACCTGAAGGTTTTGTCATGACTGGAAATGAAAATAAAGTCTGTAAATTAATTAAGTCTTTATATGGGCTAAAACAAGCACCAAAACAATGGCATGAGAAATTTGATTCTGTAATTTTGTCGAATGGCTTCAAGCATAACAATGCTGACAAGTGCATTTATTCAAAATTCACAGAACATTATGGTGTCATAATTTGTCTATATGTGGATGATATGCTTATATTTGGAACTAATATGGAAGGAATAAATGAAGCGAAGAAATATTTAACATCGTGTTTCAAGAAGAAAGATTTAAACGAAGTTGACACTATTCTAGGCATTAAAGTAAAGAAATACAATGGGGGTTATGCATTATGCCAATCTCATTACATTGAAAATTTAATTTTCAAGTATAAACATTTAAATATTAAAGAAGCAAGTAGCCCCTATGACTCTTCTGTTAAAATATTTGAAAACTCAGAAAGAGCTATTGCTCAACTAGAATACGCAAGTGTCATTAGAAGTCACATGTATGCCATGCATTGCACACGTCCTGATATTTCTTATGCCGTGTGTAAGTTATTAAGGTACACAAGTAATCCTGGATTTGTGCACTGGAAAGCAGTAGGTAGGGTCCTAGGTTATCTTAAAAGAACAATTAAGTTAGGACTCCACTATGGAAACTTTCCAGCTGTTCTAGAAGGATATTCAGATGCAAGTGGTGCAACCCCTGAAAATGATAATAAAGGAACCACTGGATGGATTTTCACTCTTGGAGGCGGTGCTATATCATGGGCTTCCAAGAAACAAACTGTTATCACACATTCTACAATGGAAGCGGAATTTATTGCTTTGGATGCATTGGCTTCGGAAGCAGAATGGCTAAGGAATCTGTTAACGGAAATAGAGTTGTGGCCACAACCATCATCATCCATTTCTGTATATTGTGACAGTGAAGCTACTATGTCTAGAGCCTATAATAAAATTTATAATGGAAAGTCTAGACATATAAGCTTGAGACATGCATATGTTAGGGAATTAATTATGAATGGAATTATTACCATAATATATGTTAGATCCAAGAAAAACTTGGCAGACCCATTAACTAAAGGATTACCTAGAGAAATGATTAAAACAACTAGTTGGGGGATGGGTCTAAAACCTTTCTGATTACCTGCAATAGGAACCCAACCTTATGTCACTTAGCCTAAGGTTTAAAGGGTAATAACAAGTTGCAGTTAGGTGATTGATAAACATTGATTATTACATGTTTATATGTTACGTTAAGAGATATCTGTTTGTCCACAGTAACAAGGACGGATTAGAACTGATATCTATATGAACATAAGAAACAAATTTTCAATAAGATTAGAAGTTAATCTTATGTTCACGAATACCAGGGGGATGTTGAAGATCAATTAGGATCATAAGATATATTTCTAGAAGAAATACATACTTATGTGTTTAGATATCTCGCCTCTAACAAATAGGATTTTGGTTTAAGCTATTGGCCACCAAAAATTCTGTTAAGGTTTAGATATTTAAACTAACACGAAAGTTTAAACTGAAAGGTACTTTCGTGGATGCATAAGTATAATATTACAATCTAGTGGGGGATTATTGGGAAGATTGAAATATTATTTGTCCCACATTGGCAAATATCATAAACAACTCCTACTTATATATTAAGAGTTGTTGTTATAAGATTGTGAAATGAAAAGAATTAGGCTAAAGGATATGCACATATGGGCTTGGGCCTATATATATATAAGATCATATTAAAAGGTCAAAGATGGCACTTGGACACTTGGGGCACGTGGCGCGTACGTGATTAAAACGGATCGGGTTCGACTGTTGGCCAACTGTCATGATTTTTGATTTTTAAAGGATGCCCCCATTCAAAACGTTATGTCCCTTAGAAATGCCTTCTCAACCTCTATTTAAACCTGCTTCCACGCCCAAACAGATCACTTCTTTTCTTTTTCAATCTCTTCCCTTCTCTGTTCTTCGGAAATATACTACTCCACGTTTTTGCAGTCCATTGCTAACTGTGAAAACTAATCTTTGTTGTATCCTGGAGAAGTGCCGCCGTCATACCCTTCAGCAATCTACTTTGTAGTGGGGGCGATCAACTTCTTGAAGACAGCGTCTGATCGACGTGCCTCAAAGATAATCCTGATTCATTCTGTCATCTGCTGCTTCGATAGTTTCCTAACAGATTTTCCTTTAAATTGCACTCTATTCTACTAGCTTAAGTTAAAATTATTTTCTAGTTTTACTCTTTTTATTTAACAAATTCTCAAAACCCTTGATTTAATTTGATTGAGTGATGTTAAAAGTTGAAATTTTCTTTGTGGATCAACCTGTACTCACATACATACTACGATTGTATGTCGTGCACTTGTCTCTTTTATAGTGATATAATTTGTTGGTTTACTATTAATAAAAATACCGTTTTCGAACGCGCTTTTGTTTTGTTTTATTTCTATATTAGTTATCTTTGAAAAAAAAAATATGCATTTCTTGTGATATTTTATTATTATTCACTTGCGCATTACCAATTGAGCATCTTTTGTTTTTATTTAGTTCATGCATTGGTGTTTTCATATTAAAAAATAATCACTTCTTCCCTTCGTTTCAATTTTTATTTGCGTATATTTATGCATTTGTTTGTGTGCTTGTTTTCATTTCGTGTTTTGTTATCTTAAAAATAAAAAAGAAAATAGTGTTGCGTATTAGCAAAAAGTTTTATGTCCTATTCACTTGCTGTTTGGGGTTTCATTGGATCTTGAATGTGTTTTGTTCAATTTTTTTTTTTTTTTTCTTGTGTTATTAAAGGTTGTTCCTTTACCTATGATAGTTTTCATTTTAAATAAAAATGCATTTGTTGTTTGATTCACATGAGTTTTATTTTGTTTATTCCTTGGTTTTCATTTAGTGTTAGTTTCCCAAAAATAATCAGTCTACATTTGTTTTTGTTTGGATTTTGTGCTTTTGATTTGTACTTTTTTTTAAGTGTCACTTTTAGTTTTTAGTTCTCATTGGGTGCGTTCTTAACGAACGTGAATGAGATATTTGAGCGTGACATTTGAGCGGGGAATTTGAGCGTGGTACTGTAGCGAACGAGGAATGTGTTTTTAGCTACGAACGGGGTATTTGAGCGGGGCATTTGAACGGGGTATTTAGTTGTTAATTTGTTTGTTTTGTATTAATTTAAACGTTTAATTTTAATTAATGTTTCATATGTGTATGAAAATTAATGTTTCTTATGTGTATTTAGTCCCACATCGCCAAAACATCATGAGTAGCTTGGTATATATTTAAGTATACAAACTATAAACACAATTGAAATAAAACCAAAAATCCTTGAATTAACATGAAGGCTTAATGCTCATACATATATATTAAAAGTGTCAAAGATGGGCACTTGGGCATGAGGGCGCGTGCGCGTTCACCAGTTAACAGTTCACACCATAGTCTACCGTCACTAACTTCCGTCCATTTTATTCTATGCACAAAACATCCGTGCAAACAGCGTTAATAACAAAAATTAATCCTTGGCGTCGGACGCCATGGGTTCAATTTTCAGCTTTCAACAATCGTTCCATTTCAACGGGGAAAAGGTGCTTGCGTCGGACGCGAAAAAAAATATGAACGTGCCTAAATTTGACTGCTAATGCACACCCATTGTATTAAAAAAATTGTTATTGCATTTTTTTTGTTATACTGTTACATTTCATATGATCATCCCATTTCTACCCAATTCGTTTCCCTCTTTAGTTCAGGTTCTAATTAAAACATTGCAATTAAAAAAATTACTTTTCTATTTTGATTTTACAATTACAGGCACCAACCATATTCTCCGTATTTCATTTCAAGTTTTGCTACATTACCTTTGATCTTATTTCTGTTTACATTTCAAGTTATATTTCATTTCATGAACTTCCCTGCTTTACCAACTTCTGCCAAATTCAACACCCATTCAATACATACCTCTTCTCCAGTCTTCTATACAAACAACAAATTACAGCATTGCAGTAACCAAAACTCCCCTTGCACCCCTTAATCGCAACACTTTCTCCTACTCCTCAATTCCAATTCAAACAGATCGCCTTCCATCACCTGAACTCGACCCCGTTAAATCAACCAACTTCGACTTACCATCCTGCATAAATCCACGGCATCACCTCCTTTCACAACTGTGCATTCCATCATAAACTGTAGTTTCAGTCTCATAAAACCTCCTGCTGCTACCACCAGCAAACACCATAACTCTGAACTAGAAGCTAAATGTTAAGAAAACGTGCCTTTGCCGAAGCGATCAAGATCCTATTCACCCAATTAATTAAAGATGATTCAACGGAAAAACAACCCAGATATGAAATTACACGTACAAACACAAGATATTCTGCTCAACCACCCTCTTTATTGATTTACCAAAACAATTTTTGTTTACACTCTATGGATCAAATGCCCAGAGTAAACAAACTACAATTGAATTAATAACCTTAATGAAAAAGGAAAAGAATATCTAGATAACAACAACTATTATAGGAGAAGGAGAACAATGAAGAACAACAACAAATCCTTGGATAAACTATTTCGGTCTTAATCCCATGATATAATCCAATACTAGATATTGCTTTCATAGGAGAATAGAAGACCCAGGCAAAATATCCAATTTTCCAATTAGAAGATATTCCTAAAATAACCGGTCAAAAACAGAAAACATGCTTTTTTCTCAATATTCCTCAAATAAACAGTCAAAAACAGGAAACCTAACTATTCCTCCGGACTCTAATTCACACACCATCTTCATTGTTATAAAGCACTCATCAAAACACATCGTCTTCAAAAAATATATGATTAAATATCACAAATCACAACACTACCGGTGTTGAACCATCCACTTGCTCTTCATCACATCTCCGCTAAGCTCCTCCTCACGAACCCACCTCTTCTACTACCATCATCACCTGAATTCCCCTCCTTTAAGCAATCGAGTTCTTCAGCAATATTTCATAAAATTCCGAACAAGTTTCAAACCGCTGTCAAACCCCCAAAACCAGAAAATCACCACTCTTTATCACCTCCCCTCTTCCAAATCAAGCACATCAAAACATAGCCTTAAAATCATCTCCTACACTTCATTCTGACATCGCCAAACTAGAAAAAAAAAACTCTTCCTTAAGATCACCTCATTTGGATAAACACATTTATCTTCACCAAAATCCCCTGCAAACAAATAAGAACAACCTAAACTTCCTCGACCCAAACCATTCCTCTGCTTATCAACTAACAATTCCCTCAGCAGAATATACTTCGACCTTAACTCCCTCAAACCCACACAACCTCAAAGTGGAGCTCTTACGGACTACGAGCATCATCCTGTTGAGAACAATAATCAAATCGCGACACCTACCACCCAAACCCGAGAACTCACCCAAAACGCCAAATTCGATTCACTAAATTGCAATTTCAAACAACGTTTTTCTTTTTCCCCCATTTTTTATTATTTCATTTCTTTGGATATAACAGTCTTATTTATTTTTGTTTAAGCGACATAAAATGGGTAGGGTGAAAATGTGGGGTCCGGAATGGCTTTTTCTCTGTGGGTTTTTAGTGTTTGGGAAGTGCATTGGGTTTTATGCATGGATTGATTTATTCGTTATTTTGTAGTTTAATTAAGGTTTGTGTTTGAAAGCATCTCCAACAGTTAGAAAATTCACACTCTGAATCAAACATTTCTCCCCCCCAACAAACATCTTGGTATTCAGTGAATTATTCAGGGTTCAATCCTGAATTCATGATCAACCTGGCACGTTGATTTTACCAATGCGGTACGTAGTGCGCCGATTTTTTGGAGTGCGTCGAAAAAATTGGTGCTCCATGTAACGCATTGGTAAAATCGGCACTTTACAACAACTTCCACTTTCCATCTGCCTTCAAACTTCCAACGGCTATAAATAGTCTTATTATCACTACACAACAATAAAACAGTCATAATAAATTCCAATGGCTATAAAATGGTCATATTTTTTTTCCAAATGACTATATTTTCACTTATAAATTGCTTCCATTGATACATTCAACATCACAACATAATTTCAATTCCTTTCTTCCTCCATAATTCTAAGAAACTGAACTCTATAATGTCTTCACCTTTTGGAGATTTTTCACATTCGACGATGGACGGAAGCCAGTTTTCACAAGACAGCACGATCTACAGTATTGATACTCCTTTAACCAAACAATTAACTATTCCGTTGACAAACGAGGAGGACATCGATCCATGCAGAATCCATTGCCATTTATCACAAGATTCGGCTACGGGGAACAACAAATCAGCCGCTATGTTTTGAAAAAAAAAATGACTATCCTCATTGAAAAGCATCCAGAAGGCTTACGGACGTTGTCGACGATTCAGGGTCGATTCGGCAAAATAAGTCGTGAAACAACGTTGTATGAATCACTAGTTTTTAAAATAAAGATAGCGAATCCAAGCGGCATGGGAGGAGAATAATCTAGTATATTTTCTTACAACGTACGTTAGTGGTTAATTATATATTATTTATGAAACTTATTCCCAATTTTTATTAGAATCGGATGAAAACGAGGAGTTCAAGAAGCTTTCTGCTAGAGAAAATGGGGTGAAAAGACCACATTATTATCATTTTTTGCATTGTTATGATCTGCTTACCAGTCAAACAAAATGAAACTATGACTTGCTAAAGGCCTACGCAATGTTCAAACTACCAAAAAGGGCAAGAACAAAGCTTCTAAATTTGGGTATTTGTCCTATCCTAGCGAGTTAACGGCCAAAATTTCTCATGTCGAGGTGAAAACCTACTTTACTAGTTCAATACCCCAATTGACAAAGATTTTAGACCTCAGATAGCTAAAGCTGTGAAAAGAAAGGGCAAATTGATGTTGTTGTTGAAGGAAAAGTGAACGCACGCTACGAAGATCACGATCGTAGACATGTAAAAAGACGAGAAGATGCGAAGAAAAATGTAGGTTATGAGCAGGTTTGCTGATCTGGAAGAGAAGAGGTTACAATGTCTAGCGAATGAGTTAGCATATAAGCAACAACAAGATGAGAATGCTAGCATGGCCAAAGATTTGACTGGAATGGATGAAATGTAGAAGGAATATTGGATGGGAATGTAACAACGTAATCCAATGTCAAGGTTTCCTCAGTTGTGTCTAGATTGTTCATAACTATCTTTATCACTAGTTGCTTCTATTACATTGACATAGTAACTTTATATTTCCCACTGTAGTAACTATTTTCTTATCAATGCAATGCGTGTTTTATTTATGTTGCTACTGTATCCATTAGCTGATAGTTTTATATGTTGTACTCAAGTATAAAAGCAGAATAACTCCATATTTTTCATAGGATCATTAAATAAAACACATGTTCAACCATGAAAATAAAATAGACCAAAACCATTAGTTTATTCAGCACCATATCGGTTAGCCAACTATAACGAAGATTATAGGCTTTGTGGCCAACAAAATCATTACTGTGCTCTGCAAGGTAATGAGAATCAAATGTAGATTTAGTCGATTTAAATACGTCTTCATCTTCAACTATCTCTATTATCTTATGGTTTCATTCACAATCTTCTATGAAATGCCGATGAGCCATACAGATTTCAATAGAAGATCGTGCAATAGTGCAGGTATGGTGGTTGTTATGTAATCTTGTTATCATTGACCAGAATTCTTCATGGGTTAGACCCCTTCCATTTTGAAACAGTAACAAATCTCTTCGATCAACTTCAATATAGGGTTTTATGAGTATAAGTAAATCCTGAGGAGAGAAGTCAGTTATAGTAGTACTATAGATTTTAGTACCGGAGCTTGCATTACTTTAGTTGTGATGATTAAGATTACCCATTTGCCTCACTATGTTGGATCATAAACGTGGTTTTGGATTCCGAACTTCAACAACTCGTTGGGTACCACAAATAATTTCATTCTGAACCGATTCTTCCACCTTTTCTACTTGTATATCTGGAACAAATCCACCCTCTTTCTCGTTCTTCTTTTTTCGTTCATACTCATCAAATATTTTACCCATGGTTCCGTCACTGATTTCCAATTGTTTATTTAAACTACACGAAAAAAGTTATTATCTTTACAAAGAAACACTTGGACACCTTGGAGCAAAAAGAGTAATGATTTCGCACCTTAATGTTGTGGTTGATCAAGAACACACAAATTATAGTTTATGGTTGGAGGATGAAATATAAACTATTTAAACGAGTGGAGGTGATTGTTTGAGGTCATCCTATACCACATGGGTAAAGTTAAAAGTTTTGTTGACTGGACTTGACTGAAGGTGCGAAATTAGGGTATGTTTAATTAGTTGGATGTATGGTATTGGTATCTATAATATAATTTAATTTAAAATGGATATTTTATAATATAATTTAAAACGAGTTCGTAACGTCGTAGTAGTTCGCTGGTTTACATTTTAAAGTTCACTTGAATATACATGATCCAATATAAGTCCGAATTCTCAGAAATAAGAATCTTTCGGATTGGTTGGATTATAGTTTTTAAACAAAAAAGGAAAAAAATATTTCATCTTGTATAATATAAGTTATGTCCAAATCTAATTTCCAGAAAGTCACTATAAAATCATTTATAAACCTTAACGATTAATTAAATAAATTGAAATAGTTTTTAATATTAATTGATCATTGTATTAAATCGAACTGTTGAATAGAAACACCAGACATGACTACACTTTGTCATTAATAGTTAAGTTGCCTTCACTCTGCCATAGAACAGTTGATGTTACTACACTCTGCAAAACTTGGGCAATGTGTTATAGGTTGTCCACCGAACAGAAACAACATGACTTGGCAAGTCTTACTCATTAATGATGACTTCAATCAGAGTACGAAATGTTAACTTCTTTAATAAAGCAGAGCTCTAAGTGGACTTGGCAACCTTTAAGAGCGCCCAACCTCTCTTCATTATTCGTGAATTTTTTAGCTTGTCAAATTACTCATTTATCTAGTTACCACTTTTCAAATAGTTCAAAATGTCTAGTAGGGAATTGGATGATGAAACCATGGTTCAAATGTATGATGAATATGAAAGGAATAAGCAACCAGTCGAGTTTGTGCCCGAAACGCAATCGAAAGATCAAGTGGAAGCTGGAGAAGTAAAGTCTGAACTCTCCAGTACCACGCAACCGAACGTTGTCGTCCTACGTATTGGACCCGTTCAAAAATCCGTCAGTTCTCAGTTGAGGGAAGTAATTGCTCAGGAGAACCCCGATAGGTCAAGCTCTAGCATGACGGATCGTTCGGTTCTTTTCTACTGCGGAGTCGAATGTAATATGGTTGTTTCTTGAAGCCAAAAGAACGTAGGTCATCGCTTTTATGGTTGCAAAGCGTACATTAATGCACAAAACCGACAAGGGTTGCAAAGATGTAATTTTGTCTCATGGATCGATCCACCACTTATGGATAGGGGTGTCCAATATGCACTAGAGATGCATTCAGAGGTAAGTCGCTTGGAAAGGTTGAATGTTGCATCAAAGGCTGAAATGTTGTATGGGTGCTACGATTCATCCCGAAACTATGAGTCTTAGTTATATGGTAATATGTATTAATTATATGTTTGTATTCAACGTTATGATGTACTTAATCGTAGTTGTATGTTGGGTCGAACATTCACTGTATCCATTATCTTGTATTTTGTTATATTGAACGAAGTTTGTACGTAAGTGAAAAAGTATTGTTTGTATTTGTGAATGCAAATGAGTTAAAAACTAGGGTTGAAAATTAAACATTTCAATACATAAAGGAGTTAAAAATTCGGGTCGTACTCAACCACGTGAACATTGTGATTGTGACTTCTCAGCACGTTATCCAAAGTCGCTGGAGTAAACAGTAAACAGAGTATAGAATCTACATGCTTTTTCAAAGTGGAGTCATGTCATCTCACATATGGCAGTGTATAGTCATTTCTTAATGTTTGGAACAACTTTGGCACTACTTTATATGTTATCAGTTCGAAATGTTTATACAATTAGGCACAACATTTTGATCAACTTTAATCAATGTGGTCAACTTGTTTCATTCTCCTTTAATAAGTGAACAATCATTCATATTTCAAACATCAAAAGATACAATACATAATATTCGTCTTCTAAGTTCTATGATCATAAAAACACACAAACACTAATTCAAACTAACATTAGAAATATTACTATGTCATAAGATGATAACAACACTACGGTTAAACTGAATGTTTTGCAGCATATGGTTGAGACGTATAATTTCTTATTCCAACTCATTGGCATATGCCATGCCCTTGGACAGAGAGGTTTGTCAATCCATTCTAAAAAATTGCAACAGTCGGGATAATTGGAACACATAAGTATGTGACGACCAATGTTTTTGCCATCAGTTCGTACAACAAGTTCAGCCATATATCCACAATGGCAGCAAACTGGGTAAGAATTAACTTCTTGTTCAGATGGGGGTTGAATTATTGGTACCTGCTCAACCTCTTGTTCTTGACGGGGTTGATAAACGGGAAATTCATTCACTCGTGCGACGTTCGCATGTTCCGGTTGAAGTGTTAGTAAGTCAAGATCAAGGTACTCACAATCAAACTCCGCGTAATGTTGTTCTTGATAGTTTATATTCCAATCTATATCGGTGTGATCACTAGACGTTGGAACAGAGTGGTGAGGGACGCCAAAATCAGAGTCAAGAGATGAGGACCATGAAAGCATTGTTAAAATAAATAGAGTAATGGGCAATAGTTTTAGTAGGAGAAGAGAGTAATGAATGAAGAAGCTTTGAAGAAATAGGTGGGTATTTATGAGGTAGATAATGCAAATCAGACTAAATTGGTAATTAATTCATAAATAAAACTAATCCGCCCTCTTAAAAATAATAATAACTTTAACTGGTTGGTAAATTTATGAACCAAAACTAGTAAATAAACTTAAACTAATTAATTTAAGGGAAAATCAAACTAAATAGGTTAATTATTATGAAATATAACTATTAAACCGACTTTAACATATTAATTAAAGTTAAGTGGTTAATATATTCGGTAAACTAAACTAATAAATAAACCTAAAACAAAAATTAAAATCTGTGACGGCCCGCCCCGCACCAACCGACATTTACTCCAAAGGTGCGCTGTACACATGTCCAGTTAGCACGGAACGGGTCGTCAGAAGGAAAGGGAAGAAGGAAATGAACTAACAAAGAACCTGTAGAATGTCTCACAGCGCATAGAATAAAATATAATAATAACATACTTGACATAAAACAGGCGAGACAGTGCATAAGCTGAAACAACTAACATAGTAGCGGAAAATGTAAATACAGCTTATGATCCAAAGTTAAACCTTATTACAACTTTTCAAACTGTCTCAAAGCAAAAGCAAGATAAAGGAGGTACACTACTAATGCCCAAGTAGCGACCACCAACGACACAGGGAGAATATCTATATAATACGTGGAAGCCTCCTGCCCGCCTCCGAATCAGCTACTCGCGCATCACCAGCTAACCTGTCTCTAG
Organism: Allium sativum; assembly: GCA_030737875.1. NCBI lineage: Eukaryota > Viridiplantae > Streptophyta > Magnoliopsida > Asparagales > Amaryllidaceae > Allium > Allium sativum. Next base: position 957,846,407 of record CM060909.1, read on the forward strand.
TCTGCTCATGTGAGCACCCAGAGTAATAAGAGGAGACATAAAACTCTGGGTCAGACATAAAGCCTGGTATGAGCGATAAGCATCTAAAGTGAATAATAATAGGTAGACTAAAACATACCTGACCCTGGACCTGCAACCAAAGAGTTAGCACTACATACTGTACAACACTCTAAGGTGCCATATCAAACGGTGTAAAGATACGGAGGTGGGGGTGTGCATGTCATAGTGATGGCAAACAATCAAACATAGCAACCATCCTCACATCTCTCACTCAGTGCATAAAGCATACGATATTCACCACTTCGATCACCCAACATACCTTGCTACGATCACTTTGCCCCATGAAGTCATAAATGGCTTCACTGCACTGATAACGTAGCCACTAATCCTTTGCTATGTCCACTTGCCCCATGGAGTTATTCACCCCATCTGTGCTGGCTCATAGCCTTACTACGCATCACTTTGCCCTTCAAGTCATAATGACTCTACTGCACTGATAACGTAGTCTTGCTACCATCACCTTGCCCCTCGAGTCATAATGACTCTACTGCACTGATAAGTAGCCCATCATCCATTTTTAATGGTGAATCGAAGTTATGAACGTCGACAACTCCTTAGCACACGTCCTGCAGCAAAGTCCAACCATGAAGTGAACTCATCGGTTCCCAACTGGATCCTGAGCTCTAACTTCCCATATTGGACTACCTTTGCATCTCGGGTTATTGGTCAATACTGGGTCGGGTCGGATTCCCTTCAAGCCATCGGTTCGGGTCGGGGTCACTACGTTGCGTCGGTTCGGTTTGTTGCCTTCCCCTGTAGCGGTTCGGTTCGGGTCCACAGCGTTGCATCGGTTCGGGTAGGGTGTCCCACTTCGGGTCGGGTCGGATGTCATCTCCCATCCAGTACGTGCTTCCGCTCCGGTTAGCTCCCTCGTCCTTCATTTGTTCCGATCCGATCCGATCCTCCTCCTTTAGCCGCTCCGATCCCCCTCCTTTATCCGATCCGATCCCAATATTGCTAGCATGGCCTTCCTTTTTGCTAGATTTCTCAAGTGTCAAGTTCCGATCCGATCGAATCCCCTGCCCAGTTCACTTATTCGATCCGAGCCACCATATCCGAACGATCCGAAACCTGCACCGTTTCCTGAAGCTTTTCCAACAAGTGTTTTACGCCGTTCGACGGCGTTTTCGACCATTCTAACTATTGAAATCAATCACAAAGCATATCATATAGTCATAGCAACATGCATAATCAACCACAAACATCAAAACATCCATATGATAGGTTAAAATGGATCAAACATACCCAAAACCCCATATTTCCCCTTAAGCATGTTTAGGTGAAACTAATGATAGGATTAACAAAACTTAACCAAATTAACCCAAATTCATATCAGAGGTCTAAAACATCATTTAAGAATTTATGAACATTTTTCCAGAATTTATTAGTGTATAAATTCGCTAATTAACACTAATTACCCTTAATTAGCCATAATTAGTGAGGAACTATGCAAATCACTCACCTTAGCCACAAATAAACTAAGATCTGAAATAAATCTCTGATTTAGTGCGAATCTCGATGCTAAACAGCAGCTCTCACGTTGATTTGGTGTAGATCTTCCTTGATTTGATGTTGCTAAGCTTAATCCTTGATCAAAAGATGATTTGGAGGTGATTTAGAGGTCGGAGGCCATTTTTAGGGTTTCTTGGAGATAAGTGGAGGCTAGAAAACTGAAATGGAATGATTCTCTAACTCATTTCAGCCTCCCCATAACCCTAATCCCGAAATGGGTTATGGGCCTATTCACTAATCACCCTATTTGGCCCGGTTAAGCAGTTTTTCACCTTCCAAATCTTGTTTCAACCATATCTCCCAAACTGTAAGTCCGTTTGGCTATTATGACCACTCCACGGAAAGGTAAACCATCAAACGAATCTAATGGAAGTGGTTTCAGATCAAAATTCCTTTCCAATCAAAAGTTATGGACAAAACAAGATAATATAGGGGCAAAATGGTCATTTAAAAATCGACAAAAATCATGAACATGGGAAATGAGTCCAATGGTTGTTTCCCAAAGTTACATGACCACACGACTTCATATGGGAAAGAAATAAATATTCTACGATCCTCCGATGCGTAGAATGCGGGTTGTTACATTCCCCCCCCCCCCCCCCCCCAAGAAATTTCGCCGTCGAAATTCCCTAACCAAAACACACACAAAGGGTCCCGCATGCCTATCAACCATAAAACAACAATCAAACATGCAAAAAAACAAGATAAGTCTATCCTAGCATGCGGAATAACTAAATTACGAAGTAAATCTTACCAGGCAAAGAGTTCTGGATACGCCTTTCTAATGCTCTCCTCTGTCTCTTAAGTGTAATCATTCTCGTTCTCGCCCCACTGAACCTTGACTAGCTTCACAGCCTTCCTTCGAAGTTGCTTCGTATCGTGCCCCACAATACAAATCGACTTGCGGTTCCCAACCGCCTCGGGTTCTACTTCGAAGTCCTCTAACTGATCAGGTGAAATAGTCATATCTGAGTCGTGAACGAACTTCCTTAATTGGGAAACATGAAATACATTGTGAACTCCCGCCATCTTCTCTGGTAAGCCAACTCTATATGCCAAATTCCCGACTAGTTCAAGAATAGGGAATGGGCCAACAAATCTTGGTGCCAATTTGCCTCTCTTGCCAAATCGTATCACGCTCTTCAACGGAGAAATTTTGATGAACACCAAGTCACCAACGGAGAATTTTAAATCTCTTCTCCTTTTATTAGCATAACTTTTCTGCCTATCTTGGCCAGCTTTCATTCGTTGTTGAATGATCTTAATCTTATCTGAAGTTTCCCTCACCACATCAAGTCCAAGCATAAACTTCTCGCCAGTCTCTATCCAACATGATGGTGAGTTGCACGGTCTCCCGTACAAAGCCTCATATGGAGCCATACCGATACTGGATTGGTAACTATTATTATATGCAAACTCTACTAGATGCAAATGGTCATCCCATGATCCACCAAAATCCAATATACATGCTCTCAAGATATCTTCCAATATGCGATTCACCCTCTCTGTCTGAACGTCGGTCTGAGGATGATATGCGGTACTGAGATGTAATCCTGACCCTTGAGCTTCTTGTAAGCTCTTCCAAAACCCACTTGTGAACAACGGGTCTCGGTCACTCACAATGCTTTTGGGTACTCCATGAAATCTCACTACCCACTTCATATACAATTCTGCCAACTTGGCTGCCGTTCTGGTCGATTTGACTGGTATAAATCTTGCACTCTTAGTCAATCGATCCACAATTACCCAAATGCTATCATGTCCCGATCTAGTCCTTGGTAAACCATCGATGAAATCCATCGAGACTGTAGCGACCCGTACTTCCCCGGTCTCCGAAGAGATGAGAAAGAACGAATTACTGTGAGGACAAGACAAATCAGAACACAAACGGAAGAACATTTCATTGTTATTACAACAGTTCCATCAGATACAAGAATATACAGAGTATAAATGAATAAATTACATTCGATAAATATCAGAGATTACAATAAATTACATAGCAGCGGAAAATAGTACAAAGCACAACTGAAGGTGATATACGGATACAGAGCTTTCCGGATATCATTCCAGCTGTAAACCAGGATCCTGTGAATATAAATCTGCAAAACCAAAACTACTAGCTGCCCGTGCGGAAAATAGGGGCACCCAGAGTTTAGGTTAAAACAATAAACTCCAGGTCAGTCATGTGACTGGTGTGAGAACTAAAACAGTTATTTAAACATTTACTTTAAAAGAGAGTAATTCAAGGGACCACGCCGTATAACACGGAACGGGTTTTCTCCCAAGAATACCAGTGCATAGGATAAACAACGCAATGCTTTTTCGAAAAATGAAGCTATTATAAGACCCAGGTCCCATCACACAATGCAACGCAAGCCGGAGGATAGGGTTTTCCCTTATAATAGCCAAACATGCTTGGTACGTTTAAAACAAATCATTTGATACTATAATAAGTGTATAGTGTCAAAACAATTTCAATCATAAATATAAATCATAGACGGCATGGGTACCATATATCATGTCGCCATACTAGTTCTACAATTAAAACCGCAATACACGTATTGGAAATTGGATTTCCGTCATGAGTCGAGGCAAGGGGCAAGCTCCTCTTCGCGTTTGAGACACTCTAGCAAATGCCTCAGGACTACACACTCTGGGCAATCCTGGGATCCTCCAAGGCCGGTCCTCACTTACGTTAGAGGATTAATTATGCCTGAACACACGTTTCCCGGTCCTTACAGACCTATAATCGAGGCGCCTCGCATTCCAACAACCACATAAGTGAAAAGTATATAAATGTCAGGGCTGGTAAGTCACTGACACCACCATAGCTAGAAAGAAACGCCATGCACTCCTTGGGTCCTTATCCCGTTTTTGACTCATACCGAGGTGTGAGGCTCGCGAATTCACTTTATACACAAAGCTGCCACGTAGGTTGTGCTTTGATCATCAACCACAAGACTCTGCTTTTCAACAAAAGCCTTGATCATTGCATCTTAGCGTGCCACACAGGCAATTCATGCCATGCGACTTATGTCCATCGATATACAACCTCTGAGCTCGTACGTCTCAGAGAAGGGCGTTAAGCAAAAGAATAAATTCTCCGCTGCCAAACAGATGTATATTTAATAGAAATCAATCAACACAGAATAAAATCCAATGTTAGACACACAATCCATTTACAAGTCCGTTCTGGGTCTGAACGAAACCGGAGGCACTTTCCTCGCATATCCATCCATCCCCAAGTACGTCTGGACGACCACCAACTATTTCCATCCTCTTGGGTGTACAGCCCAATCAGGATCGTCGGTAATTATCCAAACGATGTGAAGACTTCCGGTCTTCAACCACCGTCTTCATCTTCGACTTATCGTCGAATCGGTTATTCAGAATGGGTATAAACCCGGCCTTTCCGAACAACCCGCGTATATTAAAAACAAATGTTAAACAAACACAACATACGCCTTATTCCAATTCAGAATATTCTTTTATTCACCAAATCACATTCTTAGGGAAAGGTTCCCATTAATTTTATCCAAGATAAATTCTTTAGAATTTATCCTTTAATCTTCCTTTGGATGTCATTTCAAACCAAATTATGGTTTTTCCAAACTAGTCGAGATTAGCAAACCACAACGAAGTAATTATTTATTTTATTTCCTAATCCCAACCTATTCATCCCATGAAGCAAAACTGGTGATACTCCATATCTAACACCATGGTGTTATCGGTAAAATTAATTACCATTTCACGTTCAAATCTAATTAAAGATTTAACTATCGCTTTGGAGCAAAACTGGCGATACTCCATTCTCGTTCATTTCTAAATTTGATAATTTAGATTATAGATTCACATTTCAATCTAATTACAGATTCATTAAAACTCCTTTTTCTGGGTTAAAGAACTAGGTGTTATTTAAAACATAGTTCACGACAAACCCAAATCACATTCTATTTATCGTCGGGTTAAAGAACTAGTGTTGTTTAAAACACAGTTCACGATAAACCCACAAATCAATTCTAGTTCAATTTAATTCAAATATATTAGGGATTTCGATTATTTAAAACCCCTTTTTAAATCTAATTTATTTAAAAACAAATCGGGTTTTAAATTTAGTTCAAACTAGTTCATTTTGATAAAAATCTATTTTTATCTTTTCAAATATGGAGTTTTTCACGCCAATTTTTTCCAAATCATTTCTTATGATTTACACAAATTATTACTATTTTTAATAATTTTATTAAGGCCCGTACAATCGATTTCCAACAATGGCCATCGAACTGCACTTATAGCGACCTTTTTCAAATTTGATTTGGACGTATCTCCAAATCCAACCGTTAGATTTTTAATTTCTAATATTCGTTAGAAAGCTCTTTTCGATACGAACCCAACGGTTCCGGTTTTAGGAGAATCCGACGGTCGGATCTCCCGTAATGTCCGTTTGAAATAAATGGTCGAAATTCACGAACTGCCGCGGCGCGGCGCGTTCTATTCAGGCCATTATATTATATATATAATATATATATTTCGTCGATTTCTATTTAAAACAGAGTTTTAAAAATAGTTTTGAATTCGTTTCGAAAACAATTTCAACTTCCATTTCATTTCAAATCAAAATTGAATTCTTCCTTATAAATTCGTTTTAAAATTCTTTCCTATTCAATTCAATTTGAATTCATTTCAATTTGTTTCCAATTCAATTCGAATTCGTTTTCAATTCAATTCGAATTGGTTTTGTATTCAAATCATTTCGAAATCGTTTTCAATTCATTTCATTTCGAAATCGTTTTCAATTCAATTCATTTCAAAATCGTTTTCAATTCAATTCATTTCGAAATCGTTTTCAATTCAATTCATTTCGAAATCGTTTTCAATTCATTTCATTTCGAAATCGTTTTCAATTCATTTCGTTTCGAAATCGTTTTATATTCATTTTAAAATGAATAAATCGGTATAAATATCGTTCACGTCAAAATGGCGTCAATCTAACCAACACGGCTTCATATATTTCTATTTTCAAGTATTCTATTCAACAAATGAATATTTATTTTTGTCAACACACGACTAATCTCAAAGAACGAGTACTGTCCACGTGTGACTATTTTTGTTAAATTATTTCGTTCAACACATGACTAATCTCAACGGATGAGTACAGTCAACACATGAACCTTTATTTAATAGTGATAAAGATATAAAATTTATTATTAAAATATTTCGTTCAACACATGACTAATCTCACGAATGAGTACAGTCAACACATGAACCTTTATTTAATAGTTATTAAAATATTTCATTCAACACATGACTAATCTCACGAATGAGTACAGTCAACACATGAACCTTTATTTAATAGTGATAAAGATATAAAATTTATTATTAAAATATTTCGTTCAACACATGACTAATCTCACGAATGAGTACAGTCAACACATGAACCTTTATTTAATATTATTCTTTATCTTCTAAATTGGAATGAGACCCAATCAATCACCATATAATGTTAATTATATGGATTTTCATACATCACACGTCTATAATAGCATTGAAAGATAATCAACCATCAACCAAAGTGCACTACACTGTATAAGCATCAAATATAGATATCTAACGCTTATAACAGCCTGTCAATCAATCGATCGACATATTTAATCAATCAGGATGAGTGAACTTCAAATTTCATCCCAACACCCGTGTGGGGTTTCAAGCAATCAAACACAGATTTTAGTTGTGCAGTTGGGCGATGTGTAAAATTTATCGTCCCAATCAATGTCCTTCAAATAGGTGTACATAAACAAACCGTCCGGTTTGTAAATGAATATTTTATTTTATTTTCATTCACGTTAAAAATTATATTTTTAACGATAAAATATTTTATTTCAACATATGAATTTCTATTCAGTTCATTTATTCAATAAAAATGATATTTTTATTTTTCTAACATATTTTAGAAAATTTCGGCGGCATAACGGCACGATACTAGAAACGGGACGAGGCCTAGCCTTATCCCCGGTCTAGTGAAGGCCCACGTCATTCACACATCAATCAAATCCATTCATTTCACCAAACAATTCAATCAAATAATCTAACTAATTTTTGCAATCAAACAAACAAGTCCATGGTCTGTGGACGATTGTGTCGGGTGCTACTAAACACCGTCTGCATCCTAGTATATATATAACTAGAAAATGAAATTGAAAGGTGAGAAATTCTCACCAAAGCTATCCCAACCTCACGCCACTTCAAATGTAGAAGTCTTCGTCATTCTTCATATAAAGATTTCGCCTTTTCAAAAATAAAGATCTCGCCTTTAATACGTCTATCATGTAAAAATTATATTTTCACATCTTCTACATGGTAAAGATCATATTTTTAATATTTTAAAAATATAAAAATCATATTTTTAATTCTTTAAAAATATAAAAATCATATTTTAGTTTCTACATCATATAAAAATTATATTTTTAACTTCCACAATTCAAAATCAAATCTTTACTTTTCAAAATCAAATCATTTTGATTTAAAAATCTAATCTTACCTAGTCAATAAAAATCGCATCTTTCTAGTTTAAAAATAACTATTTTTCCTAAATAAACATCTATTCTTTTATAAACTAAAAATCAATGCTTTTAAATTAATAAAAATCAGTTCTTGTTAACTATAAAAATTCAGTTTTTGCTTATCATAAATAAAAAGAAATAAAGATAAAAACTTACAAAGGGGGTTTCAGCTAGGGCGCAGCAGGGTAGGGGGGCTCGAGGTCGCAGGCGAAGGGAGGGGAGATGGTGTCTTCGGTCGAAGGAGAAGAGGGGGGGGGGCGTCGGCGGTTGTCTCGCTACTGGGGGGGTCTTCGCGAGGCGCTGGAGGGAGGTGGAGGCCTGGGCGAGGGGCAGAGGTGGGTGGCGACGCGGCTGAGGCCGCGGTGGACGGAGGAGGGGAAGAGGAGCGAGACGCGAGGGCGAGGGGGAAAGGGGGTCGCGCTCGAACTGGAGGAGGGGGGGGAGTCACGCCACCGCGACGGCGGCGAGGAGGTCATCGGGGAGGGCGGCGGCTCCTCCCCGCTCTGACTTCTTCTTCTTCTTTTTTATTTTTTTTATTTTCTGTAAAATGAAATCGGGGGTGGGGGGGGGGGGGGGGGGCCTGGGTAGTTAAGGAGAGAAAGGTATACTTTATTTTATTTTTTTATTATTTAATTAATTTATTTTTCGCCAAAAGCAACTTACATTTTCGATCCCAAAACGAGGCCCACCGCCTGTCGTCCATATCATATTGGCCCCATTCCGAACACAATGGGATATGTATCGTAAGCTGATTCGGTCGTTTCGATCAGTTTCCGTTGAATTTACATTTAAATCACTATATTGAATTTTAAACGTACATTTCAAATTACCGGGGTCACATACTAACTCTAAAAATTCTCGAAAAATATTTTCTAGCTTCGTATTGACGATACGGTCCTAACAAAACTAGTTTCGTCGAATTCTGAGACCGTTGGAAAAATGGCCAATTTCCAGTCGATTAAAATCAACTAAAACTGGTCAAACGCGTTTTCCTTCGCCACGCTCACATATTGATTCGAAAAATTATGAAATTTAAAACCTAGCAATAATTTGACACTGCGGATCCAACAAAAGTGGTCTCGTCGAAATCCGAGGTCATTTGCAAAATTCCCATTTTTAAGGGCCTGAATTCCATAGCGACTATTCAGAATTTTCAACTGGACATATCTTTTGATTCCCGCTATGAAATTTCGATTTGTCGGATTCGTTGGAAAGATATTATCAATTAGATCCTAATGTTTTTGGTTTCACTAAAATCCGGATTGTTTTGCACCCGGTACACTCAATTGAAGTTTGAAATCGAATTATCGAACTACCGCGCCATTTTCAATTCTATTTATAATTATATATAATTATTTATATTCTAACGACGACGTATATAATATATACGTTCGAATTATATTCAAAATAAATTTCTCGTCGATATTTATTTAAAATATCTATTTTAAATATTCAAAATTCGCTAAAATTGCCAAAATAAAAATTTTAAACTGGCCCGGATTTTCCGGGTTATTACAGAGACTTGCTCCCATTTCCATTCGGGAATTTCTAATTGTTGCAACAACCCACTAGGCTTCTTTTGCTCGGCTTTAACTAGCTAGCAATTCATACATTTGGATATAAACTTCCCAACGTCTCTTTTCATCTCTTCCCAGTAGTAAGTCTGCTTCATGTCTCGATACATCTTATTACCACCGGGATGTATAGTCAGTTTTGATTGATGTCATTCTCTAAGCACTTCATCTCTCAACCCATTCACGTTGGGTACAACTAGTCTTCCATTCTTTCTAAGCCATCCATCACGATCAAGCCCATACACATTCATCTCCTCACCATCGATGTTCATCTCTAACTTGGAGATGATTTCCAATAGATTAGGATCGTCCCTCTGGCTGGAACCAATCCGCTCTATCAAAGTGGGTCTGATCGCCAAACTAGCTAGCATAACTGGATCCAATTCGCACTTTGGTCTGAAATCAAACCCCGCGATATACTCCAGTTGCTTCCATTCAAGAAACATAGCCCCCAAACTGGCATGTCTCCTACTCAAGGCATCGGCTACCGCATTACCTTTCCCAGTTGTATATGCGATATCAAAATCATACGAAGCCAAGAACTCTAACCATCTCTGCTGACGGAGATTCAGATATTTCAGAGAGAAGAGATACTTTAACGATTTATGATCAGTAAGCAACTCAAATCTTTCTCCCAAGAGATAGTGTCTCCACATCTTCAGCGCAAACACAATCGCTGCTAATTCCAAATCATGGGTAGGATACTTTTTCTCATGCGGCTTTAGCTGCCGACTAGCATAAGCTACAACCCTACCTCCTTGCATCAACACAGCACCTAGTCCGATACCACAAGCATCAGTGTATACCGTCATTTCTTCATTCTCTTTAGGAATGACTAGCACTGGGCACGCGTCAACTTATCCTTCAGACTCTTGAATGCATTCTCACACACTTCGTCCCAGACGAAGGATTGATTCTTCTTTGTCAACTGAGTCAAAGGTGCTGCTATCTTGGAGAAGTCCTGGATAAACATACGATAATACCCAGCTAATCCCAAGAAACTTCTTACATCTGTTGCATTCTTGGGCGTAGGCCAATCCTGTACCGTAGCCACCTTCGCAGGGTCCACGGCAATACCATTCTCTGAAACAACATGACCCAAGAATCTCACTTCCCTTCTCCAAAAGTGACACTTAGAGATTTTCGCTTTCAATTGATGTTTCCTCAACACCTCCATCACTATCCTCAAGTGTCCCTTGTGTTCCTCCTCTGTCCTTGAATAAACAAGGATATCATCTACGAATACAAGAACAAACTTATTCAACTAATCTCGGAATACTCGATTCATAAGATCCACAAAGTAGGCTGGTGCATTGGTCAACCCAAATGGCATGACTAACCACTCATAAAATCCAGACGGCGTCCTAAATGCCGTTTTCGGAACACTCTCATCCGCTACTCGAAGCTGATGAAATCCTGTCGCGAGGTCCAACTGGGAGAACACTCTTGCTCCTTCCAGTTGATCAAACAAATCATCTATCCGCGGTAGAGGATACTTATTCTTCCTCGTTACCTTATTCAACTCGCGATAGTCCACACACAAACGAAGGGAACCATCTGCCTTAGTGGCAAACACAACTGGTGCTCCCCACTCGGAGACACTTCTTCTAATAAATCCCTTCTTCAAAAGTTTGATGACTTGCACCCCGAGCTCTCGCTGCTCTCTTCGTGCCATACGACGAAGTGGCATCACTATAGGTCTGGCATCTTTCACGAAATCAATACGGAACTCAATCTCTCGGTGTGGTGGAAGCCCGGTCACCTCCTCGAAGACATCCGGATACTGGCCAACCACGGGAACATCTGACAGCTCATCCTGTGGGATGTCGAGGGAATTTACAAAACTAGCCATAACCCCATCACTAGGTAGACTACCAAACACTACCCTCTGCCCATCATCCGCCCTAACTGTCACCAAAAAGCCCTCACAATCTACCACCACCCCGTATCTTTGGAGCCAATCAACTCCCAATATAATGCCATACCAAGTAAAGCCCATAACAAAGCAATCACATACAAACATACATCCATGACTCGATAAGACCAAATTCCTACAAATCATACTAAGGCTAGTCGAACCACCAATCGGGTTCGTCATAACCAACGGTCTATCGACTATCTCGGGTTCCAGTCCCAACCTATCTACCAGGTCACTAGATATGAAGGAACGGGAAGCCCCAGTATCAAACAAAACTCGAACTGGTACATCATAAATAGAAAGCATACCTTGAATAACAACATTCTTTCCTTTGTCCGCCGCAGTTGGGGCATTCGACGAAGAAGGAACAACATCAATAGCATATGCTTTCACAATCTGCTTCTCCTTAAGAGGTTGCGGACACTTATCCTTATGATGTCCCACTTGACCACAGTTGTAGCACTTCCTTTCCGCTGGCTTGGCCCGACATTCTTTAGCATAATGGCCCTTCTTACCACAGCTGAAGCACTCAACATCTTTCTTGCTCTTTTTCTGACCACCCTTAGATTGGTCCTGCTTCCTCTTATTCTGAGAGTTATTCTTGCCTCCACCGCCTGCTTGCGGCTTTGGCCCTTCTGCAGATGCAGCCTCAGTCTTTGGCTTAGGTAAAGACTCTCTGATCTCAAAGCTTTCCCACAATCGATTCAAAAGTCTCATCGATGTGGTTGATAAGCCTTTCCCCCAAGTATCCATCCAAAGCAGTAATGAACTTCTCGTTCTTCTTCTCAGGAGTATCGATAAGAGATAGTCCATACTTCAACAAAGTGTCGAACTCAGCAATATAGTCAGAGACTTCCCTACCATTCTGCTTGAGCTCTAAGAATCTCTTAAACAGCACTGATTTCTGGGCAGCTGGAATGAACTTCTCGCTAAAGCGAGCCTTGAACTGATCCCAAGTAACCTGATCTTCTGGAGTAGCTGTTCTAATGGCAATCCATAAATTCATCGCTCGCCCTTGCAGCTGACGAGATGCTAGCCTTCCCTTCATCGCATCCTCAAGACCCAAGTCATCGAAGATACGGTCACAGCTATCCATCCAGTCCTGAACATCTGTGGCCAACTCCGTCCCGTGGAACGGCTTTCCACCAAGGATAGTGTAATCCTTGCACAACTTGGAGAAATCGACCCTAGGCGCCTGCACTACTGGGCCAACACCAACTCTGGGATTGGGAACTGCCCCTTGCACTTCTCTAAGCATGTCTCTCATGAGGTCAGTAAACATCGCCCTCATGTCTGCGGCATTCCCATTATTGGCTCCCCTACCAGCACCTCTAGCATATCGGCTCATCGTCAATCTGTTAAAGGGAAACGATTAACGACCCCATAGTGGTGCTAGTGCAGTACGACTTCATTCTTATACTACCAATAGTATATATATAGCTTTTGAAAACCAAAGTAATCACAAATACGCGCTCTCATATACGTACTATCTCTCCCTAGTATCTTTCCCTACGTTAACTACGCAACCTAGAGCTCTGATACCAAGTGTGACGACCCGCCCCGCACCAACCGACATTTACTCCAAAGGTGCGTTGTACACATGTCCAGTTAGCACGGAACGGGTCGTCAGAAGGAAAGTGAAGAAGGAAATGAACTAACAAAGAACCTGTAGAATGTCTCACAGCGCATAGGATAAAATATAATAATAACATACTTGACATAAAACAGGTGAGACAGTGCATAAGCTGAAACAACTAACATAGCAGCGGAAAATGTAAATACAACTTATGATCCAAAGTTAAACATTATTACAACTTTTCAAACTGTTTCAAAGCAAAAGCAAGATAAAGGAGGTACACTACTAATGCCCAAGTAGCGACCACCAACGACATAGGGAGAATATCTATATAATACGTGGAAGCCTCCTGCTCGCCTCCGAATCAGCTACTCGCGCATCACCAGCTAACCTGTCTCTAGTCTGCTCGTGTGAGCACCCAGGGTAATAAGAGGAGACATAAAACTCTGGGTCAGACATAAAGCCTGGTATGAGCGATAAGCATCTAAAGTGAACAATAACAGGTAGACTAAAACATACCTGAACCTGGACCTGCAACCAAAGAGTTAGCACTACATACTGTACAACACTCTAAGGTGCCATATCAAACGGTGTAAAGATACGGAGGTGGGGGTGTGCATGTCATAGTGATGGCAAACAATCAAACATAGCAACCATCCTCACATCTCTCACTCAGTGCGTAAAGCATACGATATTCACCACTTCGATCACCCAACATACCTTGCTACGATCACTTTGCCCCATGAAGTCATAAATGGCTTCACTTCACTGATAACGTAGCCACTAATCCTTTGCTATGTCCACTTGCCCCATGGAGTTATTCACCCCATCTGCGCTGGCTCATAGCCTTACTATGCATCACTTTGCCCCTCAAGTCATAATGACTCTACTGCACTGATAACGTAGTCTTGCTACCATCACCTTGCCCCTCGAGTCATAATGAATCTACTGCACTGATTAGTAGCCCATCATCCATTTTTAGTGGTGAATCGAAGTTATGAACGTTGACAACTCCTTGGCACACGTCCCGCAGCAAAGTCCAACCATGAAGTGAACTCATCGGTTCCCAACTGGATTCTGAGCTCTAACTTCCCATATTGGACTACCTTTGCATCTCGGGTTATTGGTCAATACTGGGTCGGGTCGGATTCCCTTCAAGCCATCGGTTCGGGTCGGGGTCACTACGTTGCGTCGGTTCGGTTTGTTGCCTTCCCCTGTAGCGGTTCGGTTCGGGTCCACAGCGTTGCATCGGTTCGGGTAGGGTGTCCCATTTCGGGTCGGGTCGGATGTCATCTCCCATCCAGTTCGTGCTTCCGCTCCGATTAGCTCCCTCGTCCTTCATTTGTTCCGATCCGATCCTCCTCCTTTAGCCGCTCCGATCCCCTTCCTTTATCCGATCCGATCCCAATATTGCTAGCATGGCCTTCCTTTTTGCCAGATTTCTCAAGTGTCAAGTTCCGATCCGATCGAATCCCCTGCCCAGTTCACTTATTCGATCCGAGCCACCATATCCGATCCAATCCGAAACCTGCACTGTTTCCTGAAGCTTTTCCAGCAAGTGTTTTACGCCGTTCGATGACGTTTTCGACCATTCTAACTATTGAAATCAATCACAAAGCATATCATACAGTCATAGCAACATGCATAATCAACCACAAACATCAAAACATCCATATGATAGGTTAAAATGGATCAAACATACCCAAAACCCCATATTTCCCCTTAAGCATGTTTAGGTGAAACTAATGATAGAATTAGCAAAACTTAACCAAATTAACCCAAATTCATATCAGAGGTCTAAAACATCATTTAAGAATTTATGAACATTTTTCCAGAATTTATTAGTGTACAAATTCGCTAATTAACACTAATTACCCTTAATTAGCCATAATTAGTGAGGAACTATGCAAATCACTCACCTTAGCCACAAATAAACTAAGATCTGAAATAAATCTCTGATTTAGTGCGAATCCCGATGCTAAACAACATCTCTCACGTTGATTTGGTGTAGATCTTCCTTGATTTGATGTTGCTAAGCTTAATCCTTGATCAAAAGATGATTTGGAGGTGATTTAGAGGTTGGAGGCCATTTTTAGGGTTTCTTGGAGATAAGTGGAGGCTAGAAAACTGAAATGGAATGATTCTCTAACTCATTTCAGCCTCTCCATAACCCTAAATCCGAAATGGGTTATGGGCCTACTCACTAATCACCCTATTTGGCCCGGTTAAGCAGTTTTTCACCTTCCAAACCTTGTTTCAACCATATCTCCCAAACGGTAAGTCCGTTTCGCTATTATGACCACTTCATGGAAAGGTAAACCATCAAACGAATCTAATGGAAGTGGGTTCAGGTCGAAATTCCTTTCCAATCAAAAGTTATGGCCAAAACAAGATAAGCTAGGGGCAAAGTGGTCATTTAAAAATCGACAAAAATCATGAACATGGGAAATGGGTCTAATGGTTGTTTCCCAAAGTTACATGACCACACGACTTCATATGGGAAAGAAATAAATATTCTACGATCCTCCGATGCGTAGAATGCGGGTTGTTAATATTAAAAATGTTGTAACCCTAGCGTGCTGATTTTATGCGCGCGTTACGTTAACATGCCGATAATATCAGCGCGCTTTTATAAAATCATTCACGTCGACAAAATCGGTGCGTGTCTGTTGGGAGAATTAACTAATTCTCTCCTGAAACTTACGAGTCGTAAGATTACGACTCGTAAAATTTTTGGAGTTGCTCTAAGTTGTGCCTTTTTATTTTTTTAATAAGTGTTTGTGTTACAAGGCTTGTAAAAGATACATTTATTTTCTCATTCTCTTTTGGTTTCATTACAGGTTCAAAAAAACCAAAGGAAGAAGTGCTTCCTAGGTTGTTGTGTTTGCCAAAAATTTATGCTTATAAATAAATAATTATGCACACTCTGGTAATATGTTCTAAGCATGAGTTTTTCCTTTCATGACCGTTGGCTGCTTACATATTAATAAAAAAAATAAAAAAAAAATCAAAATAAATCTTCATTTGCAGTTGAACTGTTAATACATGTTCAATTTTATTTTAACGTCATCTCATCTTATTTTCATTTTTTATGGACAACAACCAAATTCACGTAAGATAGAAAGTTCATTATCCTTTCTTTGTCTAAAAATTTGCATTTTATCTTAAAAGTTTGATCACATAATAAAGGTTAGACTTAGATTTAAGCGTGTCACCTGCACATGTAAGGTAAATTTGAATTTGACAACTTGATTTGTTTTACCAAAACTCTTGCTTGTGTCAAAGAAAAATTATAGAGTCTCAATCATTTATAATTATCATGGTGATTTGTCGGTATTTGTGACAACCCAAATTTCCGGTACTTGTTGAGTTGACCAAACAACACCAGTCCAACCCAAATTGAACTGGAAACCCGGATGCCAATAGAAAGAATATAGAGGATGAGATAAGAAAGAAAGAAATATTAGAGTAGAAGAAACAAGAAGAAGAACCAATACAACAAAATCAGAGTCTCACATCGCAGTAGAAAAAAAATATAATATATAAATAAATATTTATTGAGAGTTTGAAATAAAATTTACAATCATCAGAGTACATCACATATCTGGACAGTTATAATAATCTGTCCTCAAATACAACATACAACGGAATAAATATTAGATAGCGTACGTCTGATCACCACCAGCTCATCTCTGGACTTCGCGGCATCTAATAACCTGGATGTGTTCAACCCGGTCTAATCCGAGCATTACAAATACCGGGTCAGTCTGGTTAACCAAAGTGAGAAAAAAACTCGCAAAGTTTTAAGGGGAATCATCCAACTTGATTTTAAAGTTCAAAATCATTTCGAAAGAAAAAGGATAATCATAAGACCAAATCCACACATAAGTACAGACGGCTTTTACCTTACGGTAACCCAAAACATTTTTGGAAACAATATTATCCGATATTATGATAGTGTCTAAATACAAATAAATAAGAATCTAGCAGAATGCTTGCATCTCACGCTCTACATATATAGTATACAATCAAAGCCGCGGGCGCTTATTGGAAATTGGATTCCGACTATGACAAGATATGGAACCACCTGCCGATAGTGTATCTCTAGAGGGGAATACACTAGGTTCAACAAGAACGTCTTGCAACCCGGCCCGCACATGACCGACTACTCATTTAGCTTGAGTGTATCGAATGTATATCACCAACGGTTGGGATCAGCAACCGTTTCCCAAAAAAGACAGCATCGAAATAGATTAAAGAAGGAAATGAATTTTCTCTAAATAGGTGATTATACACCCTAATGGGCGCGACCCACATAGCCATGCTGTCAGCCCGACTTTTGTCATTTCCCAGTTCTGAGGCCTAAGGTTAGAATTCACCTTTAGAACATCTAGCCATCATTTACTTTGAATGCCACATTGTCAGATCTGCCAAATCACTAATGGACATCCACAAAAATACTATGATCGTTAAGCTAAGAGAATGACCATTCTCCGCCACTAACAGAAATATGTTTGCAAAAATCAACGTACGTGATTCTTAAGAAATACTCTGTCATACATGCATCCATACAAGTCATCCAGGAACTGAAGGCACTCTCCTATCACATCCTAGGAATCACCCTATGGATTGGTAGCTAGTAGTCCTTGCAAATCCGTGGATTTCAACCACGACAATGTCACAGTATATATCTGGCTGCTAAACTAGAGATTATAAGTTATTCTACCGTTTATGAAGATCCACGGTCTTCATTTTCTTCGTCTTGATCAGCATCTAATATCTTTAATATTTCGTATTTGCTGGACGAAATGGTTTTTGACTATAAATTCGATTCCGGTCTTTTCGTACCAACAATCGTATTGGCCATATTTGATAGTCGATTATTTAACTATCAAAAATAAACAACCATTCAATCATGAAAATAAAGATAGATTTACTAGTTCAGTACTCAACATCACTTGGCCCATTTAATTATAAATAATTAATAAACGGTTATTTTAAACTTCTAAAACTTTGAATAATTTAAACATCGATTCTCTTCTTACTTTAATACAAGTCTTCTCAAAACTATATTGTTTAAATACTCCAAACCATATATTATAGCCATATCAAATTTCTATTTTTCTATTATTTCAAAACATTAATTACAACACCATTTATTGTCTATTTAACTTGTCATTCGTAAAATAATCACAACAACATCTCCTTTGGTTTTCGTTATTTGAACACTATAATCGTTACTTAACTTTTTTTAGAGTAACCCATTCTAAATCGCATCTTCTTATTTTGAAAATATCGTTATATTTTCGCCAATCTCCTTTATTTCCTTTCCGATGGAAATACCATTTCATATTCTCAAGCTCATTTTAATTTCCTTTTATTTTCGGATCCATTATACATATTTCCAAATTCTTCAAACAATTTTACATTATTATTTCTCAAAATAAATTCCCTTTACATCTTCACCATTATAAATAATGTCATCTCTTGATAATCCTGAAGTCGATCAAGTTGGGGTATTTTAAATTACCTCTCAGACCTTGATCAACAACGTTCTTGTCTTAACTCATCATCAACCCATTATATTCCATTTCAAATCCATTTAACCATTTTCCCTTTTAAAAATCTCATTTCAAATTCCATTGTTAAGTAATGTTAAATTACAACTTAACGTTTTCATCCCATGCCCCTTTTATAAACATTGTTTAAAAACTCCGGTTAAATATACAACTCCTTTTTATTCCGCTTTCATTTTCTTACCTCAAATATTACAAACATTTATTTAAGCGATCACATTTTCTTAAATTCTCTTTTTATAACTTTTTTTATAAAACTTGATTTCACTAAAACTCGTCCAGAACATCTTATCAAAATTCAACTAAACTTCATTGCAACTTTTACAGAAATGAATTCCATTTGAACATTTAACTCTTAAATTATTATTAATTAAAATAATAATTTACTTCCCCGTTAATTAGCATATTGACATAGTTATTTCCTTTGTCAACTAAATAAATAATAAGTCTTTTTAAAATCTTATTAAATTAAAATTAATATTCAATAATCTATTTCATTAGATTAATTAAAAAATAAATTAATCAAATAACTAATCCCCATCAAATTAGTTGACTTCGTCAACTTAAACCATGATTATTTCATTAATCAACACCAATTAGTCTTTCTTTTAAATTAATTAATAATATAGTTAGTTTAATTTAATCTCATTTAATTATCTCTTGGAAATAATCCATCTTTTAACCGTTAGCTCAATTTATACTTTTCTGAATTTAAATCTTATTAATAAAATATTTAATAACTACTTATAACATAAATAATGAAGAATAAATATTTATTTTCTTTATTAAACTTTTATTTTAGATAATATATTTTTAATATATCTTTAGTAGTAAAAACAAATTTTACAATTTCATTACCGTCGATATGCCTGACGGTAAATCACATTTATAAATGATTTATTTTGAACCAACTGCTGCCAATTACTTAACCAATATTGCCCATTTGTTAATATCAAACAACCGTTGAATTTTGATTCAAAAATTAACAAACAAATTCATCATCCAATCACATTAGTTGAATAGTTCATACAATTGTAATATGGAAATAAATAATAAATTTGAGGAATCCAATTGGTTCCCTCCAACCTGTTTTCCCTGCATCCAAATACGTTATTTCCATAATATCATTTATTTCAATACACAGATATAATACTTAGCAATCAAGCAATTATAGTAATCTAAACATTCACATCTCCATTTAATACGGTTATATTTTTATAAATGTAACCAATGATGTAAGCTACCTCATTTGAAAATAATCGTTAAAAATAACAATTTATTTGAATTAAATTAAATGAACGTTTAATTTGATCAGTTCAGTTAATCAATTCGGTAAACAACCATTAGCAAACAACCATAGCACACAAATAATTAAACTGACTTATATAAAATATAAGTGTAATAAAACTGAGTGAGTTGATCTTCATTCGTCGCTGAAACAGTTCGTTCTTAATTAGATTAAACTATCGTTTAATTTAATTAAAAATCCTTGTTGCTTCCAACTCTGTCCAAATCCGCTTCAAAATGATGCATTTGTCGTTGTGGATTCGAAGTCACATGTTATATGCACTTCCTTTGCTCTATGACATGGTTACAGCTGTAATACGATATTCACTACTTAATATAACATTTATTTGTACTTAAATAATAAGTTATTACCAAAATCCTTACATCTTAAATAAATCCCAATGGTCTTGCATTATCGTTTGGACGACAGGTCGCTGCCTACTGGGGCATTCTATTTACTGTTTATATTTTGTGGTACATGCAGTAGGTCATTTTACATATTCTTACTGAAAACAGTCGTTGTTTGTTTTAAAAACCCTTCGCAAAAACTCAGGTATGCTAATACCGCTTACTGTATATCATTTAGATAACGGTATGCATATATATGCTATTTACAATTAGGCACCAAAAATGGCTTAGGCAATTTTTAATCATAGGTTAGGCAAAGAGAATAAATACAGGGTTTGGATCCTATAAAAATGTGACGGCCCGCCCCGCACCAACCGACATTTACTCCAAAGGTGTGCTGTACACGTGTCCAGTTAGCACGGAACGGGTCGTCAGAAGGAAAAGGAAGAAGGAAATGAACATACAAAGAACCTGTAGAATGTCTCACAGTGCATAGAATAAAATATGATAATAACATACTTGATATAAAACAGGAGAGACAGTGCATAAGCTGAAAATCAGAACTAAACATCATAGCAGCGGAAATCCAAAATACAACTTATTACAACTTTTCAAACTGTCTCAAAGCAAAAGTAAGATAAATGAGGTACAATACTAATGCCCAAGTAGCGACCACCAACGACACAGGGAGAATGTGTGTGTGTGTGTGTGTATATATATATATATATATATATATATATATATATATATATATCATACGTGGAAGCCTCTGGCCCGCCTCCGAATCAGCTACTCGCGCATCACCAGCTAACCTGTCTCTAGTCTGCTCGTGTGAGAACCCAGAGTAATAAGAGGAGACATAAAACTCTGGGTCAGACATAAAACCTAGTATGAGCGATAAGAATCTAAAGTGAACAATAACAGGTAGACTAAAACATACCTGAACCTGGGCCTGCAACCAAAGAGTTAGCACTACATACTGTACAACACTCTAAGGTACCATATCAAACGGTGTAAGGATACGGAAGTGGGGAAGGTGTGCATGTCATAATGATGGCAAACAATCAAACATAGCATCCATCCTCACATCTCTCACTCAGTGCATAAAGCATATGATATTCACCACTTCGATCACCCAACATATCTTGCTACGATCACTTTGCCCCATGAAGTCATAAATGGCTTCACTGCACTGATAACGTAGCCACAAATTCTTCGCTATGTCCACTTTGCCCCATGGAGTCACAAGAACCCCACTGCACTGGCTCATAGCCTTACTAATCCTTACTATGTCCACTCTGCCCCATGGAGTCGCAATGACCCCACTGCACTGGCTCATAGTCTTACTACGCATCACCTTGCCCCTCAGGTCATAGTGACCCTACTGCACTGATAACGTAGTCTTGCTACCATCACTTTGCCCCTCAGGTCGTAATGACCCTACCGCACTGATAAGTAGCCATCATATCGAAGTTATGAACGTCGACAACTCCTTAGCACACGTCCCGCAGCGAAGTCCAACCATGAAGTGAACTCATCGGTTCCCAACTGGATCCGGAGCTCTAACTTCCCATATTGGACTACCTTTGCATCTCGGGTTATTGGTCAATACTGGGTCGGGTCGGGTTCCTCCTCAAGCCATCGGTTCGGGTCGGGTGTCATCCATCAGTTCGGGTCGGGTCTTCTTCTGGTACGGTTCGGGTCGGGTGTCCTCCATTAGGTCGGGTCGGGTCTCCTTCTAGTATGGTTCGGGTCGGGTGTCTCTCCTCGAGTCGGGTCGAGTGTCATTCCCCTCCAGTTCGTGCTTCTGTTCCGATCCGTGCTCCTTAATCCGCTCCGATCCCTACTCCCTAATCCGATCCGATCCCAGTTCAGCTAGCGTGGCCTTCCTTTTTGCCACTTTTCCCAAGTGTTGGGTTCCGATCCGATCAGATTCCTTGCTCAGTTCAACATATCCGATCCGAGCCCCATATCCGATCCGATCTGAACCCTGCACTGTTTTTTGAAACTGTTCCAGCAAGTGTTTACGCCATTCGACGACGTTTTCGACCATTCTAACTATTGGAATCAATCACAAAGCATTTCATACAGTCATAGCAACATACATAATCAATCACAAACATCAAAACATCAATATGATAGGTAAAAGTGGATCAAACATGCCCAAAATCCCATATTTCCCACTTAAGCATGTTTAGGTGAAACTAATGATAGGATTAGCAAAACTTAACCAAATTAACCCAAATTCATATCAGAGGTCTAAAACATCATTTAGGAATTTATGAACATTTTTCCCGAATTTTACCATGTTTAAATTCACTAATTAGCACTAATTACCCTTAGCTAGCCATAATTAGTGTAAAACTATGCAAATCACTCACCTTAGCCACAAATAAACTAAGATCTGAAATAATTCTCTGATTTGATGTGAATCTCAATGCCAAACAACAGCTCCAATGTTGATTTGGTGTAGATCTTCCTTGATTAGGGGTTGCTAAGCTTAATCCTTGACCAAAAGATGTTTTGGAGGTGATTTAAAGGTTGGAGGCCATTTTTAGGGTTCCTTGGTGATAAGTGGAGGCTAGAAAACTGAAATGGAATAATCCTCTATCTCATTTCAGCCTTCCCATAACCCTAATCCCGAAATGGGTTATGGGCCTATCCACTAATCACCCGATTTGGCCCGGTTAAGCAGTTTTTCAACCTCCAAACCTTGTTTCAGCCATATCTCCCAAACGGTAAGTCCGTTTGACTATTATGACCACTCTACGGAAAGGTAAACCATCAAACGAATCCAATGGAAGTGGTTTCAGGTCAAAATTCCTTTCCAATCAAAAGTTACTGCCAAAACAGTACCAACTAGGGGCAAAATGGTCATTTAAAAATCGACAAAAATCATAAGCATGGGAAATGACTCTAATGGATGTTTCCCAAAGTTACATGACCATACGACTTCACATGAGAAAGAAATAAATATTCTACAATCCTATGATGTGTAGAATACGGGTCATTACACTCTCCCCCCTTAAGAAATTTCGCCCCCGAAATTCCCTAATCAAAACATACACAAAGGTCCTGCATGCCTATCAACCATAAAACAACAATCAAACATGCAAACAAGCAAAATAAGTCTATCCTAGCATGCGGAATAACTAAATCGTAAAGTAAATCTTACCAGGTAAAGAGTTCTGGATATGCCTTCCTAATGCCCTTCTCTGTCTCCCAAGTACAATCATTCTCGTCCTCGCCCCACTGAACCTTGACTAGCTTCACCGCCTTCCTTCGAAGTTGCTTCGTATTGTGCCCCACAATACGAATCGGCTTGCGGTTCCCAACTGCCTCGGGTTCTACTTCGAAGTCCTCTAATTGATCAGGTGAAATAGTCACATCTGAGTCGTGAACGAACTTCCTTAGTTGGGAAACATGAAATACATCGTGAACTCCCTCCATTTTCTCTGGTAAGCCAACTCTATACGCCAAATTCCCGACTAATTCAAGAACAGGGAATGGGCCAACAAATCTTGGTGCTAACTTGCCTCTCCTGCCAAATCGTATCACGCTCTTCAACGGAGAGATCTTGACAAACACCAAGTCACCAACGGAGAATTTCAAGTCTCTTCTCCTCTTATCGGCATAACTCTTCTGCCTATCTTGCGCAGCTTTCATTCGTTGTTGAATGACCTTAATCTTATCTGAAGTTTCCCTCACCACATCTGGTCCAAGCATAAACTTCTCGCCATTCTCTATCCAACATGATGGTGAGTTGCACGGTCTTCCGTACAAAGCTTCATATGGAGCCATACCGATACTGGATTGGTAGCTATTATTATATGCAAACTCTACTAGATGCAAATGGTCATCCCATGATCCACCAAAATCCAATATACACGCTCTCAAGAGATCTTCCAATATACGATTCACCCTCTCCGTCTGACCGTCGGTCTGAGGATGATATGCGGTACTGAGATGTAATCCTGACCCTAGAGCCTCTTGTAAGCTCTTCCAAAACCCACTAGTGAACAACGGGTCTCGGTCACTCACAATGCTTTTGGGTACTCCATGAAATCTCACTACCAACTTCATATACAATTCTGCCAACTTGGCTGCCGTTCTGGTCGATTTGACTGGTATAAATATTGCACTTTTAGTCAATCGATCCACAATTACCCAAATGCTATCATATCCCGATCTAGTCCTTGGTAAACCATCGATGAAATCCATCGAGACTTGCTCCCATTTCCATTCAGGAATTTCTAATGGTTGCAACAACCCACTAGGCTTCTTTTGCTCGGCTTTAACTAGCTGGCAATTCATGCATTTGGATATAAACTTCCCAATGTCTCTTTTCATCCCTTCCAAGTAGTAAGTCTGTCTCATGTCTCGATACATCTTATTACCACTGGGATGTATAGTCAGTTTTGAGTGATGACATTCTCTAAGCACTTCATCTCTCAAACCATTCACGTTGGGCACAACTAGTCTTCCATTCTTCCGAAGCCATCCTTCTCGATCAAACCCATACACATTCATCTCCTCACCGTCGATGTTAATCTCTAACTTGGAGATGATTTCCAATAGATTAGGATCGTTCCTCTGGCTGGAACCAATCCGCTCTATCAAAGTGGGTCTGATCGTCAAACTAGCTAGCATGACTGGATCCAATTCGCACTTTGGTCTGAAATCAAACCCCGCAATATACTCCAGTTGTTTCCATTCAATAAACATTGCCCCTAAGCTGGCATGTCTCCTACTCAAGGCATCGGCTACCGCATTACCTTTCCCAGGTGTGTATGCGATATCAAATTCATACGAAGCCAAGAACTCTAACCATCTTTGCTGACGGAGATTCAGATCTTTCTGGGAGAAGAGATACTTTAACGATTTATGATCGGTAAACAACTCAAATCTTTCTCCCAAGAGATAATGTCTCCACATCTTCAGCGCAAATACAATCGCTGCCAATTCCAAATCATGGGTATGATACTTCTTCTCATGCGGCTTTAGCTGTCGACTAGCATAAGCTACAACCCTACCTCCTTGCATCAATACAGCACCCAGTCCGGTACCACAAGCATCCGTGTATACCGTCATCTCTTCATTCCCTTTAGGAATGACTAACACTGGCGCACGCGTCAACCCCTCTTTTAGACTCTTGAAGGCATCCTCACACACTCCGTCCCAGATGAAGGACTGATTCTTCTTAGTCAACTGAGTCAACGGTGCTGCTATCTTGGAGAAATCCTGGATAAACTTACGATAATATCCAGCTAATCCCAAGAAACTTCTTACATCTGTTGCATTCTTGGGCATAGACCAATCCTGTACCGTAGCCACCTTCGCAGGGTCCACGGCAATACCATTCTCTGAAACAACATGACCCAAGAATCTCACTTCCCTTCTCCAAAAGTGACACTTGGAAAATTTCGCTTTCAATTGGTGTTTCCTTAACACCTCCATCACTATCCTCAAGTGTCCCTTGTGTTCCTCCTCTGTCCTTGAGTAAACAAGGATATCATCCACGAACACAAGAACAAACTTATTCAACTGATCTCTGAATACTCGATTCATAAGATCCACAAAATAGGCTGGTGCATTGGTCAACCCAAATGGCATGACCAACCACTCATAAAATCCAGACGGCGTCCTAAATGCCGTTTTCGGAACACTCTCATCCGCTACTCGAAGCTGATGAAATCCTGTCGCGAGGTCCAACTGGGAGAACACTCTAGCTCCTTCCAACTGATCAAACAAATCATCAATCCGCGGTAGAGGGTACTTATTCTTCCTCGTTACCTTATTCAACTCGCGATAGTCCACACACAAACGAAGGGAACCATCTGCCTTAGTGGCAAACACCACTGGTGCTCCCCACTCGGAGACACTCCTTCTAATAAATCCCTTCTTCAAAAGATTGCTGACTTGCACCCCGAGCTCTCGCTGCTCCCTTGGTGCCATACAACGAAGTGGCATCACTATAGGTCTGGCATCTTTCACTAAATCAATACGGAACTCAATCTCTCGGTGTGGTGGAAGCCCGGTCACCTCCTCGAAGACGTCCGGATACTGGCCAACCACGGGCACATCTGACAACTCATCCTGCGGGATGTCGAGGGAATTTACAAAACTAGCCATAACCCCATCACTAGGTAGACTACCAAACACTACCCTCCGCCCATCATCCGCCCTCACTGTCACCAAAAAGCCCTCACAGTCTACCACCACCCCGTATCTTTGGAGCCAATCGACTCCCAATATAATGCCATACCCAGTAAAGCCCAAAAAAAAGCAATCACAAACAAACATACATCCATGACTCGATAAGACCAAATTCCTGCAAATCATACTAAGGCTAGTCGAACCACCAATCGGGTTCGTCACAACCAATGGTCTATCGACTATCTCGGGTTCCAGTCCCAACCTATCTACCAGGTCACTAGATATGAAGGAACGGGAAGCCCCAGTATCAAACAAAACTCGAACTGGTATATCATAAATAGAAAGCATACCTTGAATAAAAACATTCTTTCCTTTCTCCGCCGCAGTTGGGGCATTCGACGAAGAAGGAACAGCATCAATAGCATATGCTTTCACAATCTGCTTCTCCTTAAGAGGTTGCGGACACTTATTCTTATGATGTCCCACTTGACCACAGTTGTAGCACTTCCTTTCCGCTGGCTTGTCCCGTCATTCTTTAGCATAATGGCCCTTCTTACCACAGCTGAAGCACTCAACATCCTTCTTGCTCTTTTTCTGGCCACCCTTATATTGGTCCTGCTTCCTCTTATTCTGAGAGTTATTCTTGCCTCCACCGCCTGCTTGCGACTTTGGCCCTTCTGCAGATGCAGCCTCAGTCTTTGACTTAGGGTAAAGACTCTCTGATCTCAAAGCTTTCCCCACGATCGATTCAAAAGTCTCATCGACGTGGTTGATAAGCCTTTCCCCCAGGTATCCATCCAGGCCAGTAATGAACTTCTCATTCTTCTTCTCAGGAGTATCAATGAGAGACAGTCCATACTTCGAAAAAGTGTCGAACTCAGCAATATAGTCAGAAACAGCCCTTCCGTTCTGCTTGAGTTCCAAGAACCTCTTAAACAACACTGACTTCTAGGCAGCTGGAATAAACTTCTCGCTAAAGCGAGCCTTGAACTGATCCCACATAACCTGGTCCTCTAGAGTAGCTGTTCTAATGGCATTCCACCAATTCATCACTCGCCCTTGCAACTGACGAGACGCTAGCCTTCTCTTCATCGCATCCTCAAGACCCAAGTCATCGAAGATACGATCACAGCTATCCATCCAGTCCTGAACATCCGTGGCCGACTCTGTTTCGTGGAATGGCTTCCCACCAAGATTAGTGTAATCCTTGCACAACTTGGCAAAATCGACCCTAGGCGCCTGCACTACTGGACCAACACCAACCCCGGGATTGGGAACTGCCCCTTGCACTTCTCTAAGCATATCTCTCATGAGGTTAGTAAACATCGCCCTCATGTCAGCGACATTCCCTTGGTTGGTCCCTCTACCAGCACCCCTCGTGTCTCGGCTCATCATCAATCTGAAAAAGGGAAACGATTAACGACCCCATAGTGGTGCTAGTGCAGTGCGACTTCATTCTTATACTACTAATAGTATATATATACATAGCTTTTGAAAACCAAAGTAATCACAAATACGCGCTCTCATATACGTACTATCTCTCCCTAGTGTCTTTCCCTAGGTTAACTACGCAACCTAGAGCTCTGATACCAAGTGTGACGGCCCGCCCCGCACCAACCGACATTTACTCCAAAGGTGCGCTGTACACATGTCCAGTTAGCACGGAACGGGTCGTCAGAAGGAAAAGGAAGAAGGAAATGAACATACAAAGAACCTGTAGAATGTCTCACAGCGCATAGAATAAAATATAATAATAACATACTTGACATAAAACAGGAGAGACAGTGCATAAGCTGAAAATCAGAACTAAACATCATAGCAGCGGAAATACAAAATACAGCTTATTACAACTTTTCAAACTGTCTCAAAGCAAAAGTAAGATAAATGAGGTACACAACTGATGCCCAAGTAGCGACCACCAACGACACAGGGAGAATGTGTGTATATATATATATCAAACGTGGAAGCCTCCTGCCCGCCTCCGAATCAGCTACTTGCGCATCACCAGCTAACCTGTCTCTAGTCTGCTCGTGTGAGCACCCAGAGTAATAAGAGGAGACATAAAACTCTGGGTCAGACATAAAGCCTGGTATGAGCGATAAGCATCTAAAGTGAACAATAACAGGTAGACTAAAACATACCTGAACCTGGACCTGCAACCAAAGAGTTAGCACTACATACTGTACAA
The DNA here is from genome assembly GCA_030737875.1 of Allium sativum. Lineage (NCBI taxonomy): Eukaryota > Viridiplantae > Streptophyta > Magnoliopsida > Asparagales > Amaryllidaceae > Allium > Allium sativum. The sequence goes on from CM060909.1 coordinate 957,875,159, forward strand.
CACTCTAAGGTACCATATCAAACGGTGTAAGGATACGGAGGTGGGGGAGGTGTGCATGTCATAATGATGGCAAACAATCAAACATAGCATCCATCCTTACATCTCTCACTCAGTGCATAAAGCATACGATATTCACCACTTCGATCACCCAACATACCTTACTACGATCACTTTGCCCCATGAAGTCATAAATGGCTTCACTGCACTGATAACGTAGCCACAAATTCTTTGCTATGTCCACTTTGCCCCATGGAGTCACAAGAACCCCACTGCACTGGCTCATAGCCTTACTAATACTTACTATGTCCACTCTGCCCCATGGAGTCGCAATGACCCCACTGCACTGGCTCATAGTCTTACTACACATCACCTTGCCCCTCAGGTCATAATGACCCTACTGCACTGATAACGTAGTCTTGCTACCATCACTTTGCCCCTCAGGTCGTAATGACCCTACTGCACTGATAAGTAGCCATCATTCATTTTCAGTGGTGAATCGAAGTTATGAACGTCGACAACTCCTTAGCCCACGTCCCGCAGCAAAGTCCAACCATGAAGTGAACTCATCGGTTCCCAACTGGATCCGGAGCTCTAACTTCCCATATTGGACTACCTTTGCATCTCGGGTTATTGGTCAATACTGGGTCGGGTCGGGTTCCTCCTCAAGCCATCGGTTCGGGTCGGGTGTCATCCATCAGTTCGGGTCGGGTCTTCTTCTGGTACGGTTCGAGTCGGGTGTCCTCCATCAGGTCGGGTCGGGTCTCCTTCTGGAATGGTTCGGGTCGGGTGTCTCTCCTCGAGTCGGGTCGAGTGTCATTCCCCTCCAGTTCGTGCTTCTGTTCCGATCCGTGCTCCTTAATCCGCTCCGATCCCTACTCCTTAATCCGATCCGATCCCAGTTCAGCTAGCGTGGCCTTCCTTTTTGCCACTTTTCCCAAGTGTTGGGTTCCGATCCGATCAGATTCCTTGCTCAGTTCAACATATCCGATCCGAGCCCCATATCTGATCCGATCCGAACCCTGCACTGTTTTCTGAAACTGTTCCAGCAAGTGTTTACGCCATTCGACGACGTTTTCGACCATTCTAACTATTGGAATCAATCACAAAGAATTTCATATAGTCATAGCAACATACATAATCAATCACAAACATCAAAACATCAATATGATAGGTAAAAATGGATCAAACATGCCCAAAATCCCATATTTCCCCCTTAAGCATGTTTAGGTGAAACTAATGATAGGATTAGCAAAAATTAACCAAATTAACCCAAATTCATATCAGAGGTCTAAAACATCATTTAGGAATTTATGAACATTTTTCCCGAATTTTACCATGTTTAAATTCGCTAATTAGCACTAATTACCCTTAGCTAGCCATAATTAGTGTAAAACTATGCAAATCACTCACCTTAGCCACAAATAAACTAAGATCTGAAATAATTCTCTGATTTGATGTGAATCTCAATGCCAAACAGCAGCTCCAATGTTGATTTGGTGTAGATCTTCCTTGATTAGGGGTTGCTAAGCTTAATCCTTGACCAAAAGATGATTTGGAGGTGATTTAAAGGTTGGAGGCCATTTTTAGGGTTCCTTGGTGATAAGTGGAGGCTAGAAAACTGAAATGGAATGATCCTCTATCTCATTTCAGCCTTCCCATAACCCTAATCCCGAAATGGGTTATGGGCCTATCCACTAATCACCCGATTTGGCACGGTTAAGCAGTTTTTCAACCTCCAAACCTTGTTTCAGCCATATCTCCCAAACGGTAAGTCCGTTTGACTATTATGACCACTCTACGGAAAGGTAAACAATCAAACGAATCCAATGGAAGTGGTTTCAGGTCAAAATTCCTTTCCGATCAAAAGTTACGGCCAAAACAGTACCAACTAGGGGCAAAATGGTCATTTAAAAATCGACAAAAATCATAAGCATGAGAAATGACTCTAATGGATGTTTCCCAAAGTTACATGACCATACGACTTCACATGGGAAAGAAATAAATATTCTACAATCCTATGATGTGTAGAATACGGGTCATTACAAAAAAAGATTACAGGCCACGTTAGTCTATTTATATATATTATTATGTAATTGGAAATGTTTAAAAACTGATCAGGGACAGTAAAAATCCATTTAGGCATATAATAGAATCGACATATTTAATTTGTTGATTTTGTTCCTCACTACACTACAGGTTAATAACTTATAAAATGTATTGGCCACGTTCTACCTACAGGCACGCTAATTTCGGTTTTGAGTAAATAAATTAAAAAAAAAACTTACAGTAGTATAAACTATAAAGCCTTAATTAGACTCAATTACTCATATAATTGGGCACATCTATAGGTACCGTTCATTCTTCTTTTACTCCTTCTAGTTTTCATTCGCATCAAGACCAGCTTATCCCAATGCACCGCCACCCCAGACCTTTACTACATGCTCCGTCACCTTGCACACGTCCCGAGCCACTCAGTACCGTTCGCTCCAACTTATCCATTCCGTTTTTTTTCAAAAGCTGCTGCGTTCACCACGCCTTCAACTCCTTTACGAACCGCGAACCCGTACACTTCTCACTGGTCCACTGCTACGTCATGCCTCACCGGAAGTCCTCCGCCACGGCACCAACATGCTCCGATCTTCCATCTGTCCTGGCCCCACCGCTTCTCACACCTTCATGCACCAGACAAGTTCCAAAACATTTCCACACTTTTGGTCATCACGCAGCCGCCTGCTCTGATCACCCTTGCGCTTCCACCTCCCTTTTCCCGGACTTGCCTCGTCTCGCTCTTCAACCCATTTGCTCTGTCCTTCCCATTGTTTACGCGTAGTAGTCTCTACGTCTTCTTCACTACTAAACCCATGCACTACACACAATCTCCACACTTTTCATTCTTCCTAAAGCCTTACGCACTGTTCCTTGCTCCAACATTTCCCGCCATGTTTTGAGAACCCTTCTGCCTATTGGAGCTTCGGCTAACCCCTCTCTTACTACTTGCTGTCAAACCAATGAACCAACTTTGCTAAATAAAACGAAACTCTTTTTATATATATTAAAAATTTGACTGCTGTTTTCATATTCGAAAAGAGAGGAGAGGAGATTTGGTTATTCATTTTAGATCTGTGAATGGAATGAAACAAGGCATAAGTATATATAGAGGTGAAAGCCAAGGGATAAGAACGTGTCTTTTGAAGGGTACATCGCCTAAAGAAACTACGGGGTAGGGTTCCATTGAGTTTTCATGTGACGTCGAAGTGAAGGTGCATGGTAGGCTATGCAAAAGAAATGGAGCAGAGGAAGATAAGCTAGAGACGACGTTGTGTTATCAATTTCCATTAGGCCTATTTGTGTTGTCAAATAAGGGTAGTTGATGCTTCTCTTTTATTATTGTTTTTACACCAGCTGTTTTCCTTCTTAGCGTTAAAAAAAAAGGTTAGCTACAATAAGGGTAGCTACCATTGATTAGGCCATTCATGCAGAAGTAGGAATTGACGCAGTCATGTGCCTAAATGCTTGCTTAAGACTTAAGTAGGCATGTATGATAGGGACGTGGCCATGCTCAAATTTGATTATATGGTATAAAATTTGCATTTTTCCCATTTGGTAGTCTTTCTTTTATTCCAGTAACAGTTTGTTACTTAAGGATTAATCCTGTAGTCGATATGTTTACATGGATAAACCATTGTTATTAATACCAATTGTAACCGTAACTTTTTTTGATTAAATTTTAAAATCATTACGCGACAAACTATAACATCTAGTCGTTTTTAATTTGTGAACAAATACTTTCAACTGTATGCATTATCGATAGTAAATATGTATAGCTCATTCTACAAATCATAGGAATGTTTTATTCTACATGGTACCACTAGTTAACGTCCACCGTTAAATTTATACTAACATATAAGAACTCCAAACGTAACGAAAATGGATATGTTGCTACGTCTCAATGTTTCGGTCCTAATGAAATTAATTTCATTGAAAACGGACTATGTTTGCACAATGGCGTTATTTTAATACATCGGTTCACCCTTAAATTTCATGCACGGATGAAACTTCTCTTATTGGCTCCAAACAGGAAATATCGCAATAATTAGCAATATGTATCCAATAAAATTTGCTTTGCCAAAACAGAGGTTGTTTGAAAAGAAAACTAATTCTGAGGCATATATAATATTGATATAATATAATTAAATCCAAAACAATTCAAATTAAATAATAATAAATTATTATCATAAATCTTCAACTGGAAATATCATATAGCTTCAAATATAAATTATACAATTCAGTATCATTAGTTTCTAGTTAAACGATGTCCAAATTACATTAAACCCCTATAAATATATTAAATAAACGTTATAATTAGATAATGATTTCCGTAGCGACTATTTCAAAATTTGAATTGGGCATAAATAACAAGCTATAGTACGAAATATGATTTTTTTCTCTTCCATACAAAAATTATAATCAACTAGATTCCAACGTTTCTTGTTATACAGAATTCCGACTTATAATGGTGTCTATATATTCAATTGAAATTTAAATCGTAAATTACGAACTACCGCGATGTTTTGAGCTTGAATTATGATTACAAGCAAATTAAACGTTCAAACTCCATTGTATAAATGAATTATATATTATAAATCCATCTAAAATTCCAAATTAATATTTAAAATGATGAAATATATTAAATATCTGACTACCACGGGATGTTACATTCCTTCCCCCTTAAAAGAATTTTATCCCCTAAATTACTTAGTAAGAGAAATGTTTTAATCCCAATTATATTTCGAAATAATAATTATAAAAACTATCATCAATATTTTCAAGTTATAATTTTTTTGAAATATTGGCCAGACCTCTACCGCACTTCTCGATCAGACAAACAACAAATGCCACTCCGGGGCTCACACATCTCAAAAGAAAACAAAAACAAATGCCTACCCTATTCAGGGGTATAAAATCAACAACTAATCAATATAATTAAGGTTTACCTATTTGTTGGGCAACCAAACTCTAATTCCGAAGCATAGCAATTAGCAGCTTATCCAATCAACCTATGATCAACCCATTTCCATTGTAAGTAACAAAGACAGGGTTATTCGGTTTTATTTATAATCAAATTTTGTTCAAATTAAATGTACTAGAATTTGTTTTTCAGTTCATTCAATCTTGTTATTAAGCCATTTATGAGTTCCATTCAATCTATCTAACAAATAGTCAACAATCAATACATAACCATAGTCAATACAGAACTAACTTAACTAAACCAATTAGTTAATATATTACTCAGTTTCCAAATTTCAAATTGATTTCTTTTAACTTCAAAATCCATTTCAACTCCAATATCAACTTGATTTATTCAAGTTAAGTTCCAAATCCATATTCAATTAACTATTTAATTTTTTAATTATTCACCTCCATCTCAAATTCAAATTTTGTTTTTATTTCAAAAATCATTCATTTTCTATTTCAAATTCTGATTCATTCAATTAAATTCCCAAGTGAAATCACTTTTTGTTGAATTAAACCGTTCTAATTTTATATCCAATTTGAACTCCATTCAAACAAAGCAAATAACTCAATATCTCAATACTTTGGTAAAATCATTTCTTATCTATATAAAATATAACTTGGCCAAAATTATTTCATTTGACCATCTTTACAAAACGATATCTTATCAGTTGCCTGTTCAGTATTGAACTGATCAAATTACACAATATGAAACATTTTTTATTTAAAATCTACAAATACGCGCTCTCATATATATATATACACTCAAACTCTATCTAGGGTATTACTAAATCCACCTGTATTGGGTTATGCCACAGAGCCAAGGGTATTACTATACCAATAGCTCTGATACCAAGTGTGACAACCCAAATTTCTGGTACTTTTTGAGCTGACCAAACAACACCAGTCCAACCCAAATTGTATTGGAAACCCATATGCCAATAGAACGAATATAGAGGATGAGATAAGAAAGAAAGAAATATTAGAATAGAAGAAACAAGACAAAGAACCAATACAACAAAATCAGAGTCTCACGTTGCAGCGGAACAAAATATAATATATAAATAAATCTTTATTGAGAGTTTGAAGTAAAACTTACAATCATCAGAGTACATCAAATATTTGGATAGTTATAATAATCTATCCACATATACAACATACATCGGAATAAATATTAGATAGCATAGGACTGATCACCTCTAGCTCGTATCTGGAATTCGCGGCATCCAATAACCTGGACGTGTACAACCTGGTCTAACTCGAGCATTACAAATACCGGGTCAGTCTGGTGAACCAGAGTGAGAAAAAAACTCGCAAAGTTTTAAAGGGAATCATCCAACTTAATTTTAAAGTTCAAAATCTTTTCGAAAGAAAAAGGATAGTCGTAAGACCAAATCCACACATAAATACGGACGTTTTTTACCTTACAATAACCGAAAACATTTTTGAAAGCAATATTATTATGATAGTGTCTTAATACAAATAGATAACAATATAGCAAAATGCTAGCATCTCACGCTCTACATATATAGTTTAAAATCAAAGCCGTGGGCGCTTATTGGAATTTGGATTCCGACTATGACAAGGTATGGAACCACGTACCGATAGTGTATCACTAGAGGGGAATATACTGGTTTCAACAATAATGTCTTGCAACCCGGTCCATACATGACCGACCACTCATTTCGCTTGAGTGTATCGAATGTATATCACCAACAGTTGGGATCAGCAACCGTTTCCCCAAAAAAGGACAACATCGAAATATATTAAAGAAGGAAATGAATTTTTTGTAGATAGGTGATTATACACCCTAATGGGAGCGACCCATATAACCATGATGCCTGCCCGATTTTTGTCATTTCATGGTTGTGAGGCCTGAGGTTAGAATTCACCTTTAGAACATTTGGCCATCATTTTCTTTGAATGCCACATTGTCAGATCCACCAAATCACTAATTAACGTCGAAAAAAATACTCTATCCGTCAAGCTAAGAGAATGGCCATTCTCCGCCACTAACAGAAATACGTTTGTAAAAATCAACGTACGTGATTCTTAAGAAATACTCTTTCAAACATCCGTCCATACAAGTTATCCTGGAACAAGGTTAACCGAAGGCACTCTCCCATCACATCCTAGGAATCACCCTATGGATTGGTAGTGAGTAGTCCTTGCAAATCCGCGGATTTCAACCACGACTGAGTCACAATATATATCTGGACGCTAAACCAGAGATTATAAGTTATTCTACCGTTTATGAAGATTCACGATCTTCAATTTCTTCATCTTGATCAGCATCTAATATCTTCAATATTTCATATTTGCTCGACGGAATCGTTTTCGAATATAAATTCGATCCCGGTCTTTCCGTATCAACAATCATAATGGCCAGATTTGATAGTCGGTTATTTAACTATCAAATAAACAACCATTCAATCATGAAAATAAAGATAAATTTACTGGTTGAGTACTCAACATCACTTAGCCCATTTAATTATAAATAATTAATAAACGGTTATTTTAAACTTCTAAAAGTTTGAATGATTTAAAAATCGATTCGCTTCTTATTTTAATACAAGTCTTCTCAAAACTATGTTATTTAAATACTCCAAACCATATATTATAGCCATATCAAATTTCTATTTTTCTATTATTTCAAAATATTTGTTACAACACCATTTATTATCAATTTAACCTGTCATTCGTAAAATAATCGTTATAACTTCTCTTTTGGTTTTCGTTATTTGAACACTATAATCGTCACTTAACTTTTTTTAGAGTAACCCATTCTAAATCCCATCTTCTTATTTTGAAAATATCGTTATATTTTCACCAATCTCCTTTATTTCCTTTTCGATGGAAATATCATTTCATATTCTCAAGCTCGTTTCAATTTCTTTTTATTTTGGGATCCATTATACATATTTCAAAATTCTTCAAACAATGTTACATTATTATTTCTCAAAATAAATTCCCTTTACATCTTCACCATTATAAATAATGTCATCTCTCGATAATCCTGAAGTCGATCAAGTTGGGGTATTTTAAATTACCTCCCATACCTTGATCAACAACGTTCTTGTCTTAACTCATCATCAACCCATTATATTCCATTTCAAATTCATTTAACCATTTTTCCTTTTGAAAATCTCATTTCAAATTCCATTGTTAAGTAACATTAAATTACAACGTAACGTTTTCATCTCATGCCCCTTTTATAAGCATTGTTTAAAAACTCAGGCTAAATATACAACTCCTTTTTATCCCGCTTTCCTTTTCCTACCTCAAATATTGCAAACATTCATTTAAGCGATCACATTTGCTTAAATTCTCTTTTTATAACTTTGTTATAAAACTTGATTTCACTAAAACTCGTCCAGAACATCTTATCAAAATTCAACTAAAGTTCATTGCAACTTTTTTGAAATGGATTCCATTTGAGTATTTATCTCTTAAATTATTATTAATTAAAATAATAATTTACTTCCCCGTTAACTAGCATATAGACATAGTTATTTCCTTTATTAACTAAATAAATAATAAGTCTCTTTTAAAATCTTATTAAATTAAAATAAATATTCATTAATCTATTTCATTAGATTAATTAAAAATAAATTAATCAAATAACTAATCCCAATTAAATTAGTTGACTTCATCAACTTAAACCATGATTATTTCATTAATCAACTCCAGTTAGTCTTTCTTTTAAATTAATTAATAATATAATTAATTAAATTTAATCTCATTTAATTATCTCTTGGAAATAATCCATGTTTTAACCGTTAGCTCAATTTATGCTCTTCTAAATTTAAATCTTATTAAGAAAATATTTAATAACTACTTATAACATAAATAATGAAGAATAAACATTTATTTTCTTTATTAAACTTTTATCTAAAATAATATTTTTTTAAATATATCTTCAGTTGTAAATATAAATTTTACAACTTCATTACCGTCGATATACCTGATGGTAAATCACATTTACAAAACGATTTATTTTGGATCAACTGCTGCCAATTACTTAACCAATATTGCCTATTGGTTAATATCAAACAACCGTTGAATTTAGATTCAACAATCAACAAACAAATCCATCATCCAATCACATTGGTTAAATAGTTCATTCAATTGTAATATGAAAATAAATAATAAATTTGAGGAATCCAGTTGGAGCCCTCCAACCTGTATTCCCTACATTAATATACGTTATTTTTGCAATATCATTTATTTCAATACACAGATATAAAACAAAGCAATCAAGCAATAACTGTAATCCAAACATTCACATCTCAATTTAATACGGTTATATTTTTATAAATGTAACCAACGAAGTAAGTTACTGCATTTGAAAATAATCGTTAAAAATAACAATTTGTTTAAAGTAAATTAAACCAACGTTTAATTTAATCAGTTCAACCAATCAATTCGGTAAACAACCATACCACACAAATAATTAAAACGACTTATATAAAATATAATTGGAATAAAACTAAGTGAGTTGAACTCACTTTGATCTTCATTCGTCGCTGAAACAGTTCGTTCTTAATTAGATTAAACTGTTGTTTAATTTAATTAAAAATCCTTGTTGCTACGAATTCTGTCAAATCCGCTTCATAATGATGCGTTTGTCATTGTGGATCTGACGTCACATGTTATATGCACTTCCATTGCTGTATGACATGGTCACAACTTTAATACGGTATTCACTACTTAATATAATATTTATTTATACTTAAATAATAAGTTATTACTTAAATCCTTATGTCTTAAATAAACCCCAATGGTCTTGCATTATCGTTTGGACGACCGATCGCTGCCTATTGGGGCATTCTATTTACTGTTGATATTTTGTGGTACATGCAGTTGGTCATTTTACATATTCTTATTGAAAGCAACCATTCTTTGTTTTAAAAACTCTTCGCAAAAAATCAGGTTTGCTGATACTGCTTACCGTATATCATTTAGATAACGGTATGCATCTATATATATATATATATATATATATATATATATATATATATATATATATGCTATTTACAATTATGCACCAAAAACGGCTTAGGCTATTTTAAATCATAGGTTAGGAAAAGAGAACAAATACTGGGTTTAGATCCTATCAAAAGACTACAGGCCACGTTAGACTGTTTATATATATATATACTATTATGTAATTGGAAATGATTAAAAACCGACCAGGGACAGTAAAAATCCATTTAGGCATATAATAGAACCGACATATTTAATTTGTTGATTTCATTCCTCACTAAACTACAGGTTAATAACTTATAAAATGTATTGGCCACGTTCTACCTACATGCACGCTAATTTCGGTTTTGTGTAAACAAAAAAATAAATAAACTTACTGTAGTATAAAGCCTTGATTACGCTCGATTACTCATATAATTAAGCACATCTACGTCTTCTTCACTACTAAACCCATGCACTACACAAAATCTCCACACTTTTCATTCTTCCTAAAGCCTTACGCATTGTTCCATGCTCCAACATTTCCCGCCATGTTTTGAGCACCCTTCTCCCTAGTTGAACTCCAGCGAACCCCCTTTTACAACTTGCTGTCAAACCAATGCATCGGATTTGCTAAACAAAATGAAACTCTTTATATATGTTTTAAAATTTTGACTGCTGTTTTCATATCTGAACAGAGAGAAGAGGATCTTTGGTTGTTCATTTTGGATCCATGAATGGAATGAAACAAGGCACATGTATATATGAAGGTGAAAGCCAAGGGATAAGAACAATGTTTTTCGGAGGGTACATCTCCTGAAGAAACTACGGGGTAGGGTTTATTGAGTTTTCATGTGACGTCGAAGTGAAGTTGGTAGGTTGTGCAAAATAAATGGAGCAGAGGAAGATAGGCTAGAGACTGCATTGTGTTATCAATTTTCATTAGGCCTGTTTGTGTTATCAAATAGGGGTAGCTGATGTTTCTCTTCTATTATTATTTTTAGGCCAGTTTTTTTCTTGCTCAGCGTTGAAGAAATAGGTTGGCTATAATACGGGTAGTTGCCATTGATTAGGCCATTCATGCAGAAGTAGGAATTGACACAGGTACGTGCCTAAATGCTTGCTTAAGACTTAAGTAGGCATGTATGAAAGGGACGTGGCCATGCTCAAATTTGATTATATGGTATAAAATTTACAATTTTCCCATTTGGTAGTCTTGCTTTTATTCCAGTAACAGTTTGTTACTTAAGGATTAATCCTGTAGTTGATATGTTTACGTGGATGAACCATCGTTATTAATTCCAATTGTAACCGTAATTTTTATTGATAAATTTTAAAATTGTTACGCGGCAAACTATAATATCTAGTCGTTTTCAATTTGGGTATAAATACTTTTAACTATATGCATTATAGATAGTAAATATGTATAGCTCGTTCTACAAATCATAGGAATGTTTTATTCTACACGGTACCACCAGTTAACGTACACCGTTGAATTTATACTGACATATACGAACTCCAAACGCAATGAAAATGGATACACTGTTATGTCTGAATGTTCCGACCCTAACGAAATTAATTTCGTTGAAAACGGACTACGTTTTCACAATGATGATTCATGCACAGGTAAAACAACTCCGATTGGCTCCAAACGGGAAATCTAGCAATAATTAGCGGTACGTATTCCAATAAAATTTGCTTTGACAAAACGGAGGTTGTTTGAAAAGAAAACTATTTCTAAGGCCTATATAATATCGATATAATATAATTAAATCCAAAACAATTCAAATTAAATAATAATAAATTATTATTATCATAAATCTCTAACTGGAAATATCATATAGCTTCAAATATAAATTATACAACTCGATATCATTAATTTCTAGTTAAACGATGTCCAAATTACATTAAACCCTTATAAATATTTTAAATTAACGTTATAATTAAATAACGATTTCCTTGGCGACTATTTCAAAATTTGAATTGAGCATAAATAACAAGATATAGTACGAAATCTGGATTTTTCTCTTCCATACGAAAATTATAATCAATTAGATTCCAACATTTCTTGTTTTACAGAAATCCGACTTATAATGGATTCTATATATTCAGTTGGAATTCAAATCTTAAATTATGAACTACCACGACGTTTTGAGCTCAAATTATAATTAAAAATAAATTAAACGCTCAAACTTCGTTGTATAAACGAATTATATATTATAAATCCATCTAAAATTCCAAACTGATATTTAAAATGATGAAATATATTAAATATCTAACTACCAAAAATACAGGAAGTTACAGTATTATAGTGATTTTTTTCCAAAAGTACGTAAACAATCAATTGCATTGCTATATTCGTTCGTGTTGTGCTAATAACCCATGTCCTTAACCTATTTAAGAATGGTTTTGCAAAGCTAAGTCAAAGTATCATGATATAATTTTAGCTTAGGAGCTACTCTGGACAAGAACTTATAAATAAGTCCTTCCATCCATTTAATTGCATTAGTTTCATGCATATATAAAAGCAAAAAACAAGAAAAAGAACAAAAAATCGCATTCTTTTAAACATAAGCTTTTATTTTTCTTGAAAACATAATTAATTTTCTTTGTTTAGAGAAAATACAATTCTTTTTTTAAAAAAAATCGCTTCCATTTTATTATCTCACTCTTGTTTTGCACATCTTTATCTTCTTATTCTCCTTCCTCATGTGCAAGAGTGCTTATGCCTGTGACACTTCGATAAACCACTTAATTTGAATAGACAATCTTTCTCAAATGACTAACGACAATCTTCCACTAACTCTTATGGATAGAATCTTCCTCTAGCTCTTATGGATAGAATCTTCCTCGATCAAGTTTCTATCCCTTCTTTCATCACATTGTCCATCCCAACGGCTAATCACACTGAAATTCATTCAAACATACATAACATAGTTATGAGATTTGGCAATTTTGAAATTGACTCCTCACTTCTTCTTTTTTGAGATTCGAGCAAGTTTGTGCATCATTATACTTTAATAATTATGTGATAATGGAATCAACCTTAGGTTAATTTCGTTTGCACTAACAGATTGCACTAATATATGGTTGTGTAGCTTGCTTTCAAGTTCGATTAGAGCTTCAGACAAATTTATAAAAAGTTTTACCCATTGGAAAAAATACATCAAAATATGAATGAAAAAGTAAATTTTCATCAATTCCATTGGAAAACATTTTGAATGATTAGTTAACTTTTAATTAAATGTCCATGCCAAAATTTCAAAAATTGAATTTTTTGTTAAATTCTATACGATGTTCTAGAAAATAACACTCAAGAGATGATTGAAACTATGTACCAAAGAAACTTTCTGTCATAACATTATGATGCTACTTGACAAATTCTTAAAATTTGACAGAAAAATTAACTCATGGGAATTATCTAACGAGAAATCGATATATCTGCGATCGAGCCTCACTTGATAGGATCATCTCTAGAATTAGAAGAAAAAACAAACGATGATAAATATATTTCATTATGTTCTTTCGACTAATTGGACGAACCAAGATTCTTAATCTTTGTGCTAAATGTAATGATTAAATCACATTGCTAATCAATGCCCTCATTGGATAGAATAACTAAATGTCTTTAACAAAGTTAGGATAGTATGTTCTCTCTAACATACAAGCTTGGTTGGAGAAATCATCTTAACTTCACTTGGAAACAAAATAATTCAAAATCGGATTTGGTTTGCCCCTTCTTCAAGGATTTTTGAACAATCCTTCAGTTCCTTCTTTCCTATGAAATCAATTTCAATAAAACTTTGTGCATCTATCTCAAAACCAAGTACAATAATCCTTCGCTCCTCAAGGCAACAAATGAATGACATCTCATGTTTTTTTGGAAACTTTGACTAAGGATAGAACTCGAATTCTTCAATCAAAAAACAGTTTGCAAAATTTGTTCACTTCGTACATGCAAAACATAATCCAATCAACAATGAAATTATAATTGTAAATGAGTCAGTTGGCCACTTCTTTCGGTAAATGTAAAGAGGAACTTTCCCAAGTTAGCCAATTTCAAACTCAGGAATCACACGTCTAACCCAAACCAGACAATGTCACTTAGGATAAAAATGTTAGCCAAATGAACTATATCATAACATTTTGGACCATAAAGGAAATTTGATAACCAAGTTGTCAGTCCTGATGAGTTACTAGAAATTTCTACTAAAATTTCGGTTCCTTTTGACACTACGAGAATCACGTACGAATCAGATATAAAAATTAAGTCAAACACCGAGTCCAATTCTAAAACTCACCCTTCCCCAACTTAAATAGATAGACTTGTATGTTTGCGAGACCCATTTTCCCATAGACTTTGTGAAACATTTGGAACAAATGGAAAAGTTTCCCAAAAAATTTTAACAACTCAAGGTCAAGATTTCTCTTTTGGATGTAATTCAACAAGTCCCGACATATATCAAGTTTTAGAACAACTTGCGCATACAAAAATGACGCACTCAAGTAATTAAAAATGTTATCCTTGTATCCAGTCTAAGGGAAGTCTTGTCTTAATCCATTCCCGTAAGATAAAATATATAGATTGCCCATAATATCGTGCACAATAGGAGATAAGACAATTTATATATGCATGATATACTTATGTGCTATGTAACTTTTATGCCATACTCTATAAAAAAGCCGTAGGAAAATTGAGAATATACTCTTTAGAGTTGGGCAATTCATAATCTCAATTGATTTCACTGTCCTTAAAACATAAGAACAATCCTATGAGTCAAATTCCATTGATTTTAGGGTAACCTTTATTAGCTACAACAAATGCGCCTTAATCAATTATCGAAACGATTCAATAAAAAATTCTTTTGGTAACATGAACATGGATCTTAACCTCTTTAACTTAGAAAATAAATCAAACGAACCAGTCGACAAATAATCAAAGCCAACGCCATTCTTGAAAAAAACTGTTGATTAAAAGATTGAGCTTATCGAACAGTGAGAAGCCGAGAACGAGCAATTGTTTCACGACATGCCTAAAGAGACCAGTCACAACTTCTTTTGAATCTTTCCCAATTGGTTTCGATTCTCAATTGAGTTCTTCGATTGAGCAACTCCCAAAGTTAAAGCTCAAGCCGTTAAGAAGCAGGAAAATTTAGAATGTACTCTTTAGAGTTGGTCAATTCATACTCATGGTCGATTTCATCGTCCTTAAAACATAAGAACAATCCCAAGAGTCAAATTCCATTTATTTTTAGGATAACTTTTCTTATCCACCACAAATGCCTTAATCAAGTGTTGAAACAATTTCATTTGGTAACGTGAACTTGGATCTTTGCCTCTTTAACTTAGAAAATAAATCAAATGAATCAGTCGGAAAACATTCGAAGCCAATGCCATTCTTGAAAAAATTGACGATGAAACAATTGAGCTTATCGAAGAGTGAGAAGCCGAGAACGAGCAATTATTTCACGACATTCCTAAAGAGACCTATCATAGCTTCTTTTGACTCTTTCACAATTGATTTCGTATCTCGATTGAGTTCTTCTATTAAGAAACCATCCAAAGTTAAACGCTCGGTCCTCTTCCATCTCACCTTGTGTGCACATACTTAGGTGAAAATGAAACTTGGCTTATCATCATTTCAACGGACTTGTCTTTTGACTAAGAAGAATCCCTTCTTTCTATTCTTTCAAAAAAAGATAAGTGATTGGCTGGTCCATTTCTTACATTAGGAGAATTATCCCCTTGATTTTCTAACAGCACATTAACTAAATCGATGAAGTCGAACTAGCAAATGATGCACAATGAAGGATTAACCTTAAAGTTGAAGACGCAATGCGAAAGGGAGTTATTAACCTCTTTGACAAAGGTATCATCTAGCGTATATTTAATATCTCATGCATGACAACCAGCACTTTTCTAGCCAGAATTTCGATAAAAATCAATACTTAAACCCATCTAAGTACGGAACGTGTAAATCTTGTACCTAAAAATAATGATCATGAGCATAATCAGAGTGCAGTAAAACTAAAATTGCAACGAAAACAAGATAGGATAATGAGTACTAATCATGACAACTACCTTAGTAGCGAATCGCCACATCAATGCCGAACTTAAGTGAACAAGAACGCAAAACCAAGCATGAAAACTTCTAAAGACCTATCTTCCCTAAGGTAAACCTTTTAGTCATTTTGAGGAGGTGGTCAAAAAACAAGCCCTGGTGATGTGAAGATGAATAATATTATCCATAATATATAAATATATCTTGTTTGGTTTCACCCAAATTATATGTCTAACAAGATTAATGATTCTAGCATAACATTATACAGTTACACACAATCATTAACTACCCCACCCAAGGTAACACTTCCTATAAAACAAATTACTAAATCATGAGACAGAATCTTTACACATATATACAAAGCATTTAGACCATCCGACAAACCAACAACTAAGAGGCGACTTCTGGACTACTTAATACCTCACCAATTTGAAGAGGTGGGTTCTATAACCACTTATGACCTTGCTTTACGATGTATTACTATGATAGCTTAAGGCTTAAGGAGGATTAATTGATCACTTAATACCTTGATACGCGGTTTACTAACACACTATTATAAATTAGAGGATACTAGCTACTGAATCTCCTAACCACTAATTTAAGGCTTCTTCCATTCAAGTATCCTAACCACGCACAAGGTGAAGATAGTAAGCGGTCACTTATGACCTCGGGATAGGTAGACGAATTGTCGCCATCTAAGACCTCCCCATGGTGGACTACTATGTTATTCTCTAACTGACCTTATTAGATAATCCATGAGCCACTTAATACTTAACGCATGATAGGCAGACCTTTGGTATATTTATGACAATCATTTAATGTCTTAACCCAAGCAGAATCCAACCCAGTCACTTACTATCTAAAGAAAGTGGACCCTTCCAAAGATTATTGAACTTATACCCAGTTAGTCAATTACCTATGACATCTCGCACTATGTTGAAGTTTCTTAACTATTTGAACACTAACGCTTGTCATTTTTTTAATATTAAATTAGGTACTTTTTTATATTAATTTAGGTAGTATATAGCATACGACATGGCAAGTGGGCTCAACCCTACAAAGTGGGAATCAAACCTATGACCTCTTGTACAGTGTCCAAATGTCCTAACCAATTTGAACAACGTTTTTGTCATTGGTTTTTATACTATCATGGAAAGGGGGTCCAACCGAGTCAATCTCGTGACCTCTTGCACCTTTCCCCAACACCTTAACCAGACGAGACAAGGATGCTTGTCAAAAGCTTATTTCCTTATTTAATCATTTTTTTATTAATCTTATTACTAAAGCAACAGGATGCTATATTCTCTCTTTCTTAAAGGATTTCATCCCCGAATTCTTCAAGAAGAGAAAAATGTAAATACCAACCATTATCAAAATCTAGAAGCATCTACTTAGACATCGTCCAATGCATTCATTATCCCTAATATTTCCAATGCAAATTATGTTGTTATGAAAAGGTGTAGTCTATATGTTTCTAACCGATGCAAAAGATTAGGCGGTCTACTGATTCAACTGACCTCCTATTTATGCAAATATGCTTGTGCCACCCAACCAAATGTATGCAAAAACCATTACAATGACTATTAATTCTATATGTGTGCTACAACCATCATCTATATGCAACATCCATCTATTGTTCATCCATTTATGACAATCATCGAATAAATAATAAAATGCAGCACATATGCATATGTTTTTGTGACTTGGTAGGCCAAGCTCTAAAAGATAATAATGCCTAGTGTACGTATGTATGTCCATTTACTCCCAGTACTAAACACTTGCAACCACTTGCATCCATTACACATAACATGTACTATTAACGAGTTTGCATCCAACTATACCATCCGTAAGCATAATCCATTACACATAACACGTGTATGCATTTTGGTTGTATATTTGAGGTAATGACTTGCTATGGATGTATATTTTATGGGCCTATAACACATTTTACATACTCACATATGTGTTTATACATAACATATATTACTATGCTCTGATCTGTGGTTGAAGTACTTTTTTGATTTAGAGAAACTGGTATGTTCATTTCTTTAGACAGGGACTGTACATGCCAAATTTATTCAACAACTTGATAAAACAACGATTACGATGTGTCAATGTCTATTTAAAATATATTCACATTTTGTCCCTCTTAATAAACAATATTCTCTATATTATTAGACAAGTTTTCAACATGTTCTTTGATAGTATAAATATAGCAGTAGGGCCGCTGTACATGTATTGTTTAATAAAAAAGCATTTCCCTTCATTGAATTCAGCATCAAACCTTCTCAGAAAATTTACAGCTCAAAATTTTCTGTACAACCAGCACCTCCATATTCAAAATGATTACCTTAGTTTATGACAAGTCGACGTGGAATGATCCACACCTATAATAAAAAGTGTCGAGTTCGAAACTAGTACATGGGCTAAGTTAATCCTCTGCTATTACCCTGACATTACCCCCACTGTATTCCGCAGTGGATTACTACCTCTAGCTTTATCCATGTCGCATCTAATATGGCCTTTTCGCTTTAAGCCCCAATATATTCCGCTATTTCCGATATATCCCGCTCTTTCCGCTATATTACATTATTTGTAACGCACTCAAATTTTGAAACCAATTTTAAAATTTTAAATAATTTTTATAAGGATTTATGGTCGATTTAAAATTTCAATAATTTAATATTATTTTAATAGAAATAGACATTTTGCAAATGATTTTGGAATTTAATGAAACCAATTTTATTGGATCTAGAATGTTAAATTATGGTAAGATTTCAAATTTTGCGCCAATTAGACTTAGTATGTGGTCGTACGAAATTAAATTGTGAGCCGATCGATAATTTAAACTCAAACTTGAGCTTTTTGAGCAAACTATCTCGGAATTCGACGAGACCAGTTCCATTGGAACCATATCTTGAAAACATAGCCGGATTCCAAATTTCATAGCAATCAGAATCAGTATTTGATCCTACGAGTAGTTAACGTGCAGGTAGATTACAAGTGATCTAAGTTAAGCATTCACACTTAACTAGTTAAATGGAGGTGTTTCTTCTTTGAGTTGTCATCCTAAGAAGCCTTCTAAGCGTGCTTTCTCCCCTTCCATCTTATGCCAACAACTCAGCAGTCTATGTGACTCCTATTACTATAAATAAGATATCCCTCTCCACTTGTTCCCTTTACTTCCCACTTTCTTCTTATTTCTCCTTGCACTCCCTTCCTTTTCTCTTGCTCCACCGACAACCGCAACCACCGACGGCACCTCCCCAACTGTTCCGCCCCCTCCCCTTGCTATCCTCATCATCCACCCCCTCCCCACCACCTCCTCATGACCCACCACATCCCTAAAGCCCTAAACCCACTAAAAACCCCTTTTCTACCCTAAAGCCACCTCCTTTAGCCTCCTCCACCACAAAAATCACCTCCACCACCACCCTACAGCCGTGCATGAGCCATGCCAGTTTGTTGCAGCCAAGGCTGTGGACCCCACCTCACACCGAACCCAATAATCCCAAAAAAACCTACCCCGTTTGCTCCTCAAACCAAAAATATACCTCTCCTTATTCACAAGTTACTTTATAAACTCCATATCATCGATCCCCTACTGGTTGAGTTTTCAGAAATCTTCGATGAAGTCGGGAGGCTGCCGAAATCATCCAAATTCATTAGAATGTTCTACGTCTAAAGTTAGGAGGAGTGAAGTACTAGGTGAGAACATTTAAATTGAAAACGGGGTAGTTAAATGCTGATAGTGGTTGTGAACTCGATTGGGTTATATAACGATATTTTGCTGATAATACGAGTTCATGATATGGTTTGACAATGTTTGATATGAAAAAGATGTGATTTTAAGTGAAATTTTTATAATTACTTAAGTATATGGCGCTTGGAAGTGATGATGTTGACATTGGTTTTGATGTGGAACTTAAATGGACATTTAATAGGAAATTAACTTGGTATTGGTTGTTGGATATTGATATGAAAATTATTCGGTGATTGAATGATAATTGTTGAATATAGATGGTTGTAATACACCTCGCTAGGTTATGAATGCTATGTTTAAATAGTGAATAGTTGTTGTATCAACACCTTGTTAAAAGTATGACACCTTATATTGTTATGATTGGATGTTAGATTGATTTTTGATAATGTAGTATGTGGTTACTTTGGTTAATATAGCCAAAAAGTATGATTATTGGCTCATTGGTTAAGTCTCCATTCATTAAAATGATTTTAATGAATATTTTATCAATTTAAATAATGGGCGAAAAATAAAATTCCAAAATTTAAGATCTAATTATTCATGGATATAAAGTTAAATTCATTTCGAGTAACTTTTGCAAAAGGAAGAAATGGTTTTAGAGAAATTAAAAGCTGGTTATGGCCTGTCGAAGTTTTAAATTTAAAATATACCAAAATGAATAGTAACGAGAAAAAGTGAAGTTTGGTTAGGGTATGTAGGAAATGTTTTAACAAGATTACCTTTTCAAAACTATCTTGTTTATTTTTATAATGGACTTCAGGAAAATTTGGATAAAATGATGAAGTTTGAAAAATAATTTTATTTTATAACATCCATTTAATGTAATATTTGAATTTGAAGTGGAATATTGAAAATATAATTTCCATAAGTTATTGTATAGTTAATAAACTATTTCGAATGGAATTCGATTCATTTTTAATTTAAATCGAAGTTTGGTTTGGATAGAAGTAGTCGCGCAAAGGTAGGTCGTGAATTTCGACCATTGACTTCAAACTGACATACCAGGAGATCCGACCGTCGAATTCTCCTAAAATGAATTTTTTTGGGTCCCCAATGAAAAGAGATTTTCAATGATATGTAAAGTTTTAAAATCCAATGGTTAGATCATGAGATAAGTTCAAATCAGTTTTGAATAAAAATGGCACCAATGTCGTTGGTGACCCGTTTTTTTTTTTTTGAAGAAATGAACTATTTTGAAATTGTGCATTTGTGCAACCTTTTTCATACAACAGATTGGTATCAGAGCAAGATGACTTATTTTAAATTGTGCATCAATTATTTCTACAAAAATTGGTAGATTCAGTGGCGATTATGCTGTTACTATTTTTGGAGAAAATGGGACTTTGGTAGAGAAGATTATGTAGAGAGAGAATAGTGTTCCAAACTTGGAACTTTGATGTAGCTTGAGCTTCTGATTCTCATTAAGGCGGAGTTATATGTCAGAACCCGACATAACCAATTGTAGAAAAGAGACTCTTTGTAGAAAACAACTTGGAGAAATTGCTTAGAGGTGGTAGTGGCCAAAGACAAACCGTTGGAGGTGTTAGAGACCTTTCCTGGTGTTTGAGGACTTTGTATAACTTCAAGTTCAGTTGAGAAATGCTCGCATTGTATGAGAGCTAGGTGATAAAGAGTTTAATGTGTTGAAGGAACCATTGGATTTAGAAACTATATATGATGTAGCTGAATTTGTTGATGGATTTTGACACCATTGAGGCTTATCGATTTGTGATGCCGTCTTGAAGAGTTCATTTCATAGAGCTGATTTTGGCGGATTTGGTGTAACTATGATACATCGTTGATTTTTTGATGTCGTCCTAAAGAAGTGGTGCTATATGCGGGTATGTGGAAGAAGAGAGATTTATCTTGTATATAGAGATTTGGATTTTGGCTCTACATTTGAATAATTGGTTGAGAGAATTATTTTTCACCTTGGTGGTGTTGAGATTAGTTTGGAATCTGCCTTCTTTTGATTTTGGATATTTGCAACATTTTGTTGGTGGGCGGGGACATAGTCTGTGTAAGAACCTGAAACTTTGGGCAGTAAATATTTAAATATCGAGGTTATTTAAATATTTAACTCTTGGATTTTATATTATAAAAATCGTTTTTTGACCTTGATGTTAGACCATAATATGGTTCTGACACCCAAATTATCTTGATCCGTAGAGATTTAAAACTAGAAATGAAAGAAAAAGCGACAAACGCACCAAATTTATAGTGGTTCGGCGTTAAAGAGCCTACGTCCACTTTACATGATTTTGATTATATGTTTGAATGCAAGTACACTCATAATATTCTCTCAATCTCACTTTTATAACAGTGATTCACCCAACAATTTTGAAATATCTTTAATTGGAAATAATGGAGGATTGGTAATGGTGGGATCAGAGCTCTGAATTGCCAAAAGATCCTGAAAACTGCCAATTATTGGGCTATTTATAGGTGATTTCTGCAAGCGGCTCGTGAAGACACGTGGCACTAATCCCGAGAATCTCGGATCCGTTCGTGAGTGGATAAAGAATTGGTCAACATGGCGGTTATGGACAGGTGTCATCAGATTCTAGATATACGGCTCGTGAGTGATCAAGTCGTGGCCATGCTTTCATAGATATAGGGTCAGGTTATGGTGCTTTGATACGTGCGGGTCGTGATGCTTCCCACAATGGAAGGATCGTGCATCCCTCTCTACGAACGGGTTTGCCAGGCTAATCATGAACGGGTCTGCGAGGCTGGGTCCTGAACCGACCGCCAAGCTCCACGAGCCGGGGTGATTCTGTCTTGAACTTGTGGTCATTAATCTTTGTCCATCTACTTGCGAATATTTGTTTTCTTGGTGGCTTGGTCACAAAGCTAGCTAACATTTTGCCTCCTTGAAGTATGTTTTATCGAAGATGGAACATGCTTTGAAAATGACCAAGTTACCCTTTCCTGAAATGGCGTGAGTCAACATTCGCATTCATTTGTGAAGTCGTGACGTTTCAGAAGATCGTGTCCTTTGATGATTATAAATACATCTTTGAGTTTCTAATTATTTCGCTGTTAATCGGGTATTTCCCAACTTTGAATTGCAGAGCATATCGCGAGCAATTCTTCAGGTAAGTCCTTAGATTTCCATAAACAAACTCAAAGAAATCAGCACAATTACTTACATTGATAAACTGTAAGTATGAACCCTTTAAGCAACCATTCATTTCAAAAAAAAATATTGGTCATCAAATCACTTATCTGTTGTATGCCTGGATCGGACTGCGAATTTTGTTTTGGGTCATGTTGTTGTCTGTATCTCCTAGGGCGATGTGTGTCACGAACTGACGTCGGCTGCTCTAACGCAAGCGACGATAGGCTCGTCTGAGCATTCATGGCTCATTGGGTCGAGCCATCCCAACAAGACAAAAAAGAGGAGACGAAGATTCCTCTTGAGGGCTATATAAGCTAGCTCACTGTAACGATCCAAGATTTTTCAATGTTTAATATATAATATAATTTCAATTTTTTGAATATCAAGAGAATTTAATAAGATTTAGACATGAATACTGTTTTAAAAATAAATACATTTGAGTTTGAATAAATATATTGTTTTGATAAGAGTAGCTTATTTTTAAGATCACCTTTATGATTTTTTTTGAATAAATATTCTTAAGTAGTAAGATTTAATAATATTATTTTGTTTTATAAAATTTATTGATTTTCATAAAGAATTGTTGTGTATTTGAATTCCTTTTAATAAGTTATATTTGATAAAACAATATGAAAAAGTATTTTGAAATATTAAGTATTTTTTTTATATATCTTAGGTAATATTTTGATTTCGCTCACAAGCATTGAAATTTACTACATTTAGAAGTGTTGCAAAGTTGTAGCAAAAAATAAAACTTAACAAATAAATAAATTTGTGATTTATGTCAACATGCATTGGTTGATGTTATAGGTAAAGGTTATGTGTCTACATGCATGTGAAGATTTCATGAGATAAACACCTAATCACCTCTCATAAAACCCATCTAATCTATATCTCACGTTCCAACTCCTCCTTCACGTTCAAGTTCCAGTAAATAGAAAAAAAAACTACTTCCTCTTCAATCAAAAATCCATAACTCACAATTCATTCGATTCCAGCCTAGATGATTAATACGAATGTTGTCCATATCACCATTTCTGATTTTTAGATATCGATAGGTCCGGATTTCATCAACAATCGAAAGAGAAATCCTTGACTTATAGCAAAGTGAAATATTTGCAAAGAGAACTTCTAAAAATCTTTCCTCTAAATCCGCTTCGAATCACTCGACGCCGTCTACGCCATTACGATTAGTAGAGCATGTAGTATTTTTGGAGTAACATTGTTTAGAATCCATGTCGATGATTTGAAAATTTGGAAACTAGGGTTGGATTTGGTTGGAGAAGGAAGTGACGATAGATGAAACAAAGCATGGCGTGATGATGAGAAAGGAGTGGGCTTCGATGTGGTGCAGTTTGATGGGGTTCGGTGGATATTTGTGTCGCAAAATTTGTTGCTTGCGTGCAGATTTTCCAGCTACAGGTCATGGGTTCAAGTGATCGGATTTTGATTCAAGGCTGTGGAGGTTGGTTGAGGTGGTGCATTCGAGCAAGGAGGAGAGGAAAAACATGCAGGTGTTTTCGGTTTTGGGTTCGGTGAAGAATTGGAGTGGTGCATGTGCACGGTCGTGCACGAGTAGATGGGTTACAAGGCGTGAAAGAAGAAGTCGCAAGGAGCAGGAAGAAGAAGAAGGGAGTGCGGATGCAGGCTTCATCGGGTGTGATCTTGTTGGGCTTGGGCCGAATGAATTTGGGTATATTTCCTTTATTTAAATTTTAAGTTTAAATGCAGTATGCAACTTTAGAAGCTAATAACTAATTCTTTTGAAGTCGGAATTACGCACTGTTGAGTTCTTTAGGGTCGTATTAGAAAATAGAATTCAATTACATATAGGTTTGGTAATTTTAGTTAAGAATAAATTATGGGAAATTAAAATAAAAGGTCCTTATATATATAACAATATATACCAAACGATGGTGTTATTAATTCAATTCTAAATTATATTAGCAGAACAATCATCCGCTGCTAATGGAGTAGGATTAAAAAGGCAATACGAGTAGCGGTGTCAGTATTCGTGGGCTTGTTCGTCTTGGTTTTGAAGTCGTGGAGCTATTTCGGTGAGAATACTAAATTTAATTATTTATTTTAATTAGTAGCGATTGAATAATGAATTGTGATGGATGAATGAATTGTATGGATATGGATGTTATTGTGTGAATGGATGTGCATGTAATTAGATGACACTCCGAACACTGAAAAGCGTTATTGACAGTAATGCTGGTGCACAACTGAATTTGTTTGTTATTGGTTGTGATTATAATCCATGTTCATCTGATGTACATGTGTGATTTATTATGATTGCATGAAAGCACACACAACACCGTAGTTGTGGAATTATACAGATGATCGACTTGATTTTCCTAACATATAAATGAAGATAGATTTTCAAATATTAAAATATTATCCTTTTTAAGTTGAATTTAGTTTAAAAAAAATATTTGAATTCAAATATAATTTTAATAACACCAGACCGTTCTAGGATGACAGAGAGGATAATGTCTAGGCTTAGGTTTGGAAATACAGTTTCCTACTCTCCCTGGCTATCCCTAACTGGTCTGACGGATGGTGTAGTTAATTCAAAATATAATTTGTAATTTAAATTTGAAATTATTTAAAACTTAGAACAAGTTTGAATTTTTAACTTAAAAGTGTCGCATAGTGACCATTCACAAATATTAAATTTAAATTTCAAACTAAAAGGGTTTTCGAATTCCTACGGTTTACAACTTACTTAAATTTAAATTAAAATTTGGAATTATGAAATGATTTTTGGATTAAACTTAATAATCGGTTTTAAAAGTAAGTATTTTGAATTTTAAATACAATTCTAAAGGGATTTGAACGAATTATATTTAAATCGATTTATAACGCGCTGTTGCCCGATAGTTCGCAAATATCGATTTCAACTTTAAATAGTTATAACTTGATGGTTTGAAATCGGTTTGACTTGAAATAAGATATGTTGATTTTCAAATATTAACAGTTTTTGAATAGAAAGAGAATTTTCAATTGCAGCATATGATTTTCAAGTTATGTTCAAACAAACGCGTTAAAGGTCGCTGCAAATGCAGTTCGGCGAGCGTAACGGAACTCAGACGAAACAAATCTTAAAATTTGAGAAAGATTATGATAAAATTTTACTTTATTAATTAAAAGTGATTTGAATTTGAAATATTTAAATTTTGGATGATTTGGAATCTACTTGATTTAAACGGCTATTGCAGCGCTTTTTGTAATGTTTCCAAACGTTATTATCGCAATTCCAAAGATAAATTTGGTTTTGGGTTATAAATCGTAAACCATTATTTCGAATGGTTAAAGGGAATTTTAAATGGTGTGAATATTTTTAAATGGTTAAATATTTTTATTTGGAATTGATATCAAATATAAGTCGATATAACTTTATTAAACTTATGTTTGGATATGAATTGTTTGATTTTCATGAATGAAATTGTAATTCAAATGAAGATTTGGTAAATTGAAGGACTTAGGACAGAAATAAAGAAGTATGTTTTGAATATAAGAATTTAAGAGTTTGAAAATAAAAGGGTTGGTAAATCGAATATTTTATTTCAAGGAAAGAGTTAAGATGATAACAAAATTTATGATCAATCCAACCTTGATTTGTAAATGAACGGATAATGATTGGAAGGAGATCGAAGTGGAAATCTGTGTGGTCCACAACTATTGTATTAAGAATACGCTTATTACTTGGAAAGACCGGGATCAGATTTTAATCTGAAAACCATTCCAAGTAATAATATGACGCATGACGAATGAAGACCGGGAATCCTTGAATTTATTCGGATTGATTTCCAATGTCTCGAATTAGGCCGTTCACCTGATTCAAGGTTATAAGTGGCATGAGGTCTGAGTATATTCGGAGATTTTCGGATTTTGTTCCGTTCAGACCTGGAATGGACTTGTATGGATTGTGTGCCTGACATTGTAATTGACGGCATAACACTGATTTCCATTGATATGTTTCCGGTTTGTGACGTACGAGCTTTAAGTGGTTATGTAATGATGGAAATCAGTGGTCATGTTGTGAATGGACAATGTGACATACTTAAGATATGAAATGAGCTTGTATGATCAAGGCATTGCTTATCTAGTCATGCTTTGTGTATGATGTAACATCGACAAATCTCACATCCCGAATTGGTGAGAAAATTGCGGCTAAGTTGTATACTTATATATGATTGATGATGAAGCTGCAGCAGTGGGAAACCACTTATGAACTTGGGGAAATTGGGTACGTTCGGGGGGCTGTGTCTGGTCGAAAACCATTGATCTGCCTTGCGATTTGTTTTTGGTGTCTGAGATGGACGAAAAAGTCGTGTCACACTTCACTTCGTATCCCCGATTAATCTTTCGTGCCAGGAATCATCAAGTTGGAAACCCAACTCTCCAATACGAGCCATACAAATTTTGATTGTATACCTATATGTCAACATAACCAAT
Organism: Allium sativum; assembly: GCA_030737875.1. Taxonomy (NCBI): domain Eukaryota; kingdom Viridiplantae; phylum Streptophyta; class Magnoliopsida; order Asparagales; family Amaryllidaceae; genus Allium; species Allium sativum. The sequence goes on from CM060909.1 coordinate 957,902,546, forward strand.
TGGGGTTATGGGGGCTATGATTCTATATTTATTTGCGAAATGATTTCAACACTATATATGATAATATTAGAAGAGGATTTTCATGTATGAAGGCATTTTTGGTTATCATAAGATAAAATTTACCCGTCTGGTGTGCGCTTGCATTGTGTGATGTGGGGCGAGCTTATGATAGCTTCATTTTCAAAAGTCATTGCGTATTTATGTGCACAGGCATTCACATGGAGTAAACCCATCCCGCGCTAGCGGCGTGGCCCGGTGAATTTCCCAACTTTAAAATATATCCTAAAAGCAACTATTATATGTTCTCACACCAGTCCCATGACTGACTTGGAGTTTATTGTTCCTTCCTAAACCCTGGGTGCCCATTAATTTTACATGGGCAGCTAGTAGTTTAGTTTTGCAGTTATGATCCGTTGGAGCGAGGTTCAGAGCGCTTTTCTGGGTTGGAGTCCATGCTAGAGTTGAAGCTTCCGTTGCATCATATTGTTCTTCCGCTGAGAGTATATGTGATATTTCTTCCGCTGTGTATCTATGTTGTAACTCTGATAGTCATGTAACTCTGATGTGATATGGTATTATGCAATGAAAGGTTCTGTTATTTTGTTCAATATCGTATGTACCCATAACAATTCGTCTTTGTGAACGATTTAAGTTGGTTTAATTACCGGCAAAAATCGGGCAAAAAGATGGGTCGTTACGGTTGGTATCAGAGCTTTGGTTATACAAAGCTATGGGGTACGACATATTTTGAACAAAAGATAGAACTCATCAGAGTTATAACATCTCATTAGAGAAAGGGTTAGAAATGCCATAGAATGAGATTTTGGAATATCTCGTTGAGAGAGCGTATTTTGGAAATTATAAAGTATTTTTGAACTAATAAATCATTTTTGAAAGTGACAATTATTTTGAAATATAATTGAAAAAAAGGGTTTTGAGTATATTATTGACGTAGTGATTGAACAATCGAGTATATAGGGATTTTGAATATACGCCTATCTAACGTATATACAAAGTCCAGTATATACTAGATAGATATTTAATCACATCCTAGTCGCTTGGAAGTAAATTTTGGGATGAGCGCGACATCGCTGATACTTATTTTCAAGTTTCGAAGGTGGGATGACTATATAATTCTGATTTAAGCGTCAAGGGATACTTAAAATCATATAACTAAGTGTTTTAATGAATAAATCTTAATAAATGGCCTGGTAAATTAATATAGGAATTTAATTTGGAAAGCAGAACTAGAAGTTTTAAAAGGAAAAAAAATTTAGACTAGCTTAAAATGCTTCAGGACTTTGAATCCTTAAACTTTGAATATGGTAAACGGTAAGTGCTTGAATAATTAAAGATATATTTTGGCGGTAAATCTCATTAAGAATTGGAAAATGAATTGTTGAAAATGCATGTAAGAAGATAACTTACCCATATTCCAAAGTGACAAGAATAATGAACCAAATATAACGAACTTTTGAATATGAATTTGGATCTAATAAGTTGTAATTAGAGAAGATATATTCTTCTCGATGGATGTTAAATAGGTTAATTTAAGCAACAGATCTGAATCGATACCTTGTATGTAACAACCCGAATTTTAATAACATGTTAAAACCATAAATCAAGGCAGAATTAATTTTTAAATTAAGAATCAAGGGAAATGGGGTACGCCATTGCGTTCGTCTCGGAATTCTGCTTGAAATAGAGTCCGAGTTTGCGTAAAACGGATACCGTACGAAGAAGATATGGACGAACGAAGTTAGGCAGAAAAACTAGAAACCGGCTAGAATGCAGAATGCACTGGCGCACTTGGGAAGTGCGCCAGAACAAAATTGCACTGGTGCACTTGGGAAGTGCGCCCATGCAATTTTTCATTGGCGCACTTGGCAGGTGCACCCAGGCCGAGAAGCAGGCCTGCACAGCTTTCTGGTTTGGCCGTGGCTGGCCTGGTTGGGTTCTGGTCGAATTTATGAGCTCTACTGTGTCACTAGGGCTAACTTGTCACTTTCTGATTGGCTTCTCTTGAGATGGATGGCCTTGATTAACTCTAGCTTCATCAACGGCTCTAATTAGTTTGAAACCCTATATAAACAGCCCCATAGCCTCATTCTCTTTACACCATTCTTCTCTAACCTTATGCTGCTCAAACTCTTGATGATCATGGCTTCTTCTTGTTCCTCTAAAATAAATTAAATTAAAACGCGAAGATTATTTCTTGAAGACTACGGCTAGGAATTGGGGATTTGCTTCTACAATCAAAGTAAGATTCAGCGATTCAACAATTCAACGACTAATTTCTAGACTTGACTTCTACATCTTTCTTAGACCACGATCTGTAAGTTCCAGTTACTTTTAGATAAAAACTATAAATCTAATATGGGCATGTTAAATTGGAACAGATTTATGTATAATTCATATCTATTCTTGTTTTCTTCTAGGATCTTGACTATTGGGAATATTGTCTACGACGTTGAAACTATTGTTAATGGCATAAGACTGTGACTACGCCTATGACTGTGAACATAAGACTATTCCTATGCCTATGACTATGACTGTGAACATAGGACCATGATTATTCCTATGACTGTGAACATAAGACTATGCCTATGCCTATGACTATGACGGTGAACATAAGACTATGCCTATGACTATGACGGTGAACATAAGGCTATGCCTATGCTATTATTGTGAATATAAGACTGTTGCCTATAACTACGACAAGGACAATTGTGGCTAATCACCTATGAGGTTACTGCCAAGGATTATGACTATGAAATTGGATCTAAGCTTGATTTACTATTCAGGCCTATTTTATTAATTTGTCTTGATTTTGGGGATTTTATCTATTTAAGTTAGATCTATCCGTGTTCTTGAATCTAGATTATTATTCAAACCTTTTCATGATCATAATGTTATGCCTGCGATGTTTTATTCAATTTATTCCGTTAGGTCATGCCTTGGAAATAAATTGATAATAGAGCAATGTTTATTATGTTGATCTATGCATGTGGTTCTGTTCTATCATCATGTTGAATTGGGAATCAATGAATAAGTCTATTCATATGTATATGAACTTGGAATATAACCTGTTATGACAAGTTGTGTAGTTTATCATGTTATGCAAGTTTTTAGTTTGTAAAATCATATCACATATGTGACCAAATGTTAGATCTATATGTTTATGTGCATATTTTAACCTAGGTCATATTTCAAGTTCACACTTATTCATATGTTCATGATTGATTTGCAAGTTCACATATATGTATATTGATTTAGTCTGTGTTGCAAATTCACATATATGTATGTTGATTTAGTCTATGTTGCAAGTTCACACCTATGATATTCATGTCGACTACTTTGCAAGTTCACACCTATGATGTTCATATTGACTATGCCAAAAATGCCAAGTTTACCCCTATGTTGTGTTTATGTTAATGAATTACTTTATGCCAATTTTGAGTACATTAAATTAGGCTAAGTTTTTAGCCTAATATTATATATCAAAAATCATGCGGACGGAAAATTAGGCCAACATTGTTAGCCTAATATCTAGACGGGGTAACGTTGGGGAAAAATTGGGAATTATAGGAGACTTGGCATGAAACTTGCCTTGAAAACTTGACACGAACCTGACATGAATCTTGAACATGGACATGACACTAGAATGAACATGAAAATGGCCAACTCGAGGTTGGGTTGAGTTTGCAGTGTAATTCTGCCCGGAACCGCCCGGCAAATCCAGTTACTGCAAACAATAGGATCCAATGTGGGTAGTTGGTCATATCGCGCTTGAAACCCGAGGTTTGACTGAGTTGTGGTGTAAATCTGCCCGGAACCGCCCGGCATATCCATTGACCACAACAACAGGTCTAATGTGAGAGGTTGGGGTGCGTTAATGAATTAGTGCCACCTGATAGGGTTAAGTCATGAACGTGAAAGACAACACTTAACCAACTTGAGACATGCTTGGTAGGGTTAGGTCATGAACTTGAACGGCAACACCTAACCAACTTGACACGTGAATTGTAGGGCTAAGTCACGAACTTAAATGACAACACTTAGCCAATTTGACATGCTAGACTGATAAGGGTTAAGTATCGAATTTAAATGACACCACTTAACCTGCTGGACGGAAACCCTAGTTACGCGGTCCATTTCAGCAGTAACCCACTAGATGTATCATGGTACCCTGGAACTAGGTAGGGTAGGGCACGATTACTGGGCTGATTATAAGCGACCAGAACGATGGCTGTGTTGGTGCGCCAGTGTAGGTTCAGGCGGGCTATGGTCGTGCACGTGGTCCGGAGTTGAAAAAGCAGGCATTGGGCATCAATAGGTTTATCTGTGCATTCTTGATTAGTGTCGGTGGTTGGCACCATAGGGCTTGATACACCCTATGGTGGACCTAGCATAGGTGACTACATTCGTAATAGGGCTGTATGACATAGACACACGACGAGCTAGAACTGGTAGGGAGCCGATCGACTAGTGGATCATTTCGTTGGACCTAGAAATGGGTCATTTCATGATATTGGGCCAAGGAATCATTTCATGGTTAATATAAGACATGGGTTTGGGATTCTAGTATAGTTGATGCAGCGAACCTTGAATATGTGATCCTATACTTGATTTATACATGATTTATCACGTTATCTTTGTCTATCTTGCCCATCTTGACAGCATCCTTATGTTTACTTTCAGTTTATACATGTCATGTTACCTTTATTTGTTTTTATGCTGAAAGTCACTTGGACTTACCAGTCTTTATGACTGACCCATTTTCTTTCGCCTCTTTTTCTTCCATTCCCCCCCCAGGTTCTCAGGGAGGAAACTCTAGCACTTAGCTTAGATTTCGCTTGCTTTTGATTCAGCTCATGTACGGTTTGATCTTGGGCTATGCTATGGCTGCATTTTCTGCTACCTTTGGGGAATTAAGTTACTTTTGACGTTTTAAGTTTATGCTTCTTTGTTTATGCAAGACATAATTTATTGTAATGGAAAATAATGACCTTGGCTATTTGATGTAAAAGGTTTTGACTCTTTTTGAAAGTAATGAAATTTATCTTTTGATTCTTCCGCTGTTTTATCTGTGTTCTGTCTTGTAATATTTCTGTGTTTGTTTACCTCGGTAACGCTCCTCCAAAACTAGTGCATTCCCTTTGTGAGTGACCCTAGCGGAAGTGGGGTGTTACATTTGGTATCAGAGCAGAAGGTTACCAGAATGGGCAAAAGTTTTAAAATCTTCTGAAATTATTTTCAAAACTGTTTTCAAAGAAGCATTTTTTTAAGAAAAGTCTTGTTTTATTTAAAGGCTATTCCGCAAAAGCCATTAGCACTATCCTTTGTTTCCTCGTTTGAATCTCTTTTCCTTTCTTTTCTCCATCTGTAGTCGCAGTAGTTTTTACCTGTGGCTAATCTTCTTTCTAGCTTCGTAGAGGGTTTTCTGTACGATGGAGATAGTTTCCGTGAGGCTTGTTAACCTGTTACATAGGAAAGGTATGAAGTGATAAGTTAAGGCGGATGAGTCTCAGAACGGGAAGAAAGACTTCCAGAAGGGAGGCGAGAACAATGATGACAATAATAACAAGTCACGCGGTAAGAGGAAGTGCAACTTCTGTTGCATAGTTGGTCATGTTATCAAGGATTGTAAAAGAAGGGAAAAGAAGATAGGTGCGTGCTTTCAATGTAGTGAGCTTGAACATATCAGCAAGAACTGCCCTAAGAAGCAAGGGCAAGCCCCGCAAGCAAGAACTTCTGGGGTACATCTTTAACTTCTTCTCCTAGATGCTTTGTTTTATCTTGCTTATCTCCTCAATCATATCTTGAGAACCTTAGGTAGAACCCTTTCGGATGTAAACATGTGCTTGAAAACATGTTATGGTTGATGTTTGCAAATGGTTGCATAACACACATTAGGCACTAGATCGGCTCAGACACATTTTCATATTGCATATGCATGAGTGTTTATACTTGTTTATGGATGAAATTGAATGTGTTATCATGTGAATGTTGCATATGGGTGGATGTTTGTGCACACATATAGTGTTTATGTGACTGGGACTATTTTCATACATGTTGGATTCATGACACTAAACATATTTTGCATTAGGAAGATCAATCAGTCCTGATCATTTGCATTAGATAAGGAACATATACACACACTTTATGCATATGTTCATATAGCATTAGAAATATTTTAAGGACAATGGTTGTTTGTGGATGATGGTTGAGTAGATGGTTGATTGGATGATAGGATGAATTCTTCTTAACTCGAAGATTTCGGGGACAAAATCCTCACTACAAGAAAAACAGCAAATAGCAGCGGCAGAAAACGCGGCTAATCCGTCACTAAACAGGCTTTAGCGATGGATTTCCGACATAAAGGCTCGGTTGGCAAAACCCTTGACAGTATTTGTGTCAGATTTTGCGACGGAATTTAGCATGAAATTTTCGACAATTTACCGTCATTTTACTAATTTTATAACAAAAATAAATATTATTTATCAATTTACTTTTATTTTAATTTTTATTTATATACCGACGATTTACCGACGGATTATTAATTTGGTATAAAATATTTTTTATAAAATCTGTTGGTAAACCTTACTAATTACCAAGGGATTAACGACGGAAAATAAATTATTATTTATAATAAATTATTATTTATAAAAAGCGTCGGTAAACCCTTACTAATTTCCGAAGGATTAGCGACGGAAAATAAATTGAAGTAAACTTAACCTCACTTTTTTTTGTTGGTAATCTGTCGCTATTTCCCTTCTGATATGCCAATATATAATATATATATATATATATATATATATATATATACACACACACACACAACAAACATCATTCAACTGTGAACACTGAAATAAATAATATATTAAAAAAACAAAGATAAATTAGCCAATAATATTAATTTAGAACTAAAAAGAACATTCATAATCACATACAAAAAAATCATAACATCTATAATCTTTCATCAATTCATACACCAAGCTAAATTATGAACAACAAAACTATTCAGTTGGTGCTAACATGATCCCAAATACAAACACATATCATCCATAACCATACTAAAACCACATAATGTCATATTTACATCAAAATAGGTATAACTAACAAGATTGCTCAAACGGCGTAAATAGACTCGAACCATACCAGTCTGGCATTATCCCTAATCCATGTACATTTGTCCTGAAAGGTATCACCATCATATACACCTAACACATATTTCAACATTGAAAGCATCTGTCATATGCAACAAAGCTTTGAGCTGATCTTGAGCTAAAGCCTGCATGCAAGCAAAAGTTGGAACCTTTTCCTCCCTCACATTACCAAAAACATAAGAAATGTAAATAGAAAGGCCAAAATTGCCATAAATTTAAATTACAAAAAAGTTTAAGCTTGAGGGAGATAACATATGGTAACTACCTTGGCAGGGAATATATATAGTGCACAAGACACATTATTTTGGGAAAGTGCCTCAAGAACAGGTACATTGTAGCACAATGATTTTCCACCAGAAGTCGGTGTTGCCACAACAGTATTTTTCCCAGAAAGAGAACCCTTTATAGCTTCATCCTGCACAATATGAAGTGCACGGAATTTTAAACCACTAAATATGGATTACATAATGTATTAACTTAATTTCAAGGTTATGCTAACTGAGTCCTCATGAGAGTTCATTTCAAGTTATTTTCTAACATCATACATCCAACAAAATATTTGATTAATATGATCTTGTTAGTGTAATGCAAGGGAGGTTTGATTAACGAACTTGATCAGATGAATAATAGATTTTTGATGTTTCTGAAATGAGTTCTAGATGAGTGGCCAGCGTGATCAACTTGTAAAAGGGGAGAACTCATTTATACATTCTATTATCCGTTTTTCCCTTCAAAATTGTAAATTCGGAACATTGAAGAAATTGCAACATTTGTTAACATTTATAACCTGGAAGAATCGCTATAGCATTGATAGCAGTGAAAATTTTAATTGAATTTGTATTTACAAAAAAAAAAAACCTTTACCTACTTAATAGCATATGAGCAAATTAACCCGAGGACACAAATATAAATTCACTGGAAGTTACAAAAAAATATCATAAAACATTGTTTGAACCATCACATAAAAGAAATAGAACATACCCACCAACTAAACCCATGGATACCTACTACTGCAACAAGTCAGGGCTGTGACCAAACACCTATTGTTTGGGCATTTAAATCTATAGGAAAACCAGTATAGTTTAAAATTTTGTGTGAACTTGTATCCATCAGAATCAAGAGGACTAAAGTTGGTCCAAATTACACCCATGCCTTGCTCCTAACTCAATAAATAAAGGCAAAATGAAAACCCCAAAATCACAAAGAGGGTTTTTCCCTAAGCATCAAATGAAATTTGAAATTGAACATCGGCAAAATTTTCAATTTCTGAGAAACCAGTGCTGAACATTAGTCATCCGTTTAACATCTCAAGATTCAAAAATTATACCTAACAGCGCTTTGGAGAATCAATCACTGTCGCCTTGTATAATCATGCTTAGCACCCTTGAAGATTCATGCCTTGTATAACCGAACATGCACCATCAACCTGGAAATAACAGACATTTGAAAAATAAGCATTATTACCATTATTATTAATGGAGTGACGTGTTTTCAAGTGCACCATCCCTGCCTGAGCGACGGCCAACTGAATCTGCAGCTGCTCTACCTACCATTGCAAGGAAGATATTGCACTGATGCATCCATAGATCAGGTCTGATATCCTAGCATTGACCTCATACACCATGCTGGTCACTGCATTGCTCCTATGTGACTCTGGCATCTCCTGATAAATACAAAATCACATTGTCTCATATACACACTGTCTCATATACGTTTGAAATCAGTATATTTTTGAACCTTGTTTATAGATTGAAATGTAAAGATCCAGGATTGGCAACTGTTTCTGAAAGAGCTAAACAAAGATGTACTGATATACACACTGTCTCATCATGCTGCTTACATGTACATTTGACTAACTTCGGTATTATGTATGACACTAAGATATAGAAAGAAGCAAGCGGCACTACAAGAAAATATGGTATGCATAGCATTATATAATAGCCTTATATTAAAGTGCTATAATAACATAATTAAATAAAAAATAATAATGCATAAATTGTGCTATATAAAAGAATGAAAAAAATAACAAATAAATTAAGCTATACATACAGATATTCCGTTATGTTAACGTTATTCATGTAAAAAGCGGGAGCGAAAAAACAACGCGAGACGAAATGAAACATAAGGCCGCGAAAGTAAAAGAAAAAGAATCCCTCCATCACTTTCGTTTGTACAAAACTTACCCCCAAATCCCTAAAAAAAAAAAAAAAAAAAATCAGATTTCCATAAAATCCGTCTATGGATTCTTCCAAACCAATAGTGCTCGTTTTTGAAATCATTAATATTTTTATTACTTTCTTCCTTTTATTAATTGGCTTCGGTCGCTTTTTTTTTCTCGTTCAACCGAACCCCTAACAATCGATCCATGGTGATAGCAATTAGTATATCCAACTTTATTCAAAGATGTCATCTTCAGATTTGTAAAAAATCTAAAACTTCTTCACTTTTATTTTGAATATCACTATTTTTAATTTGGATTTAATATTTTTATTATCTTCATCTTCAGATTTGTATAATACTTTTGTTTGAACAGGTTAGAATTTTGGCTGTTCAAAAGTAATGTGGGTACTTTGATTGTAAGAGTTGGGATTCAGATTCTAGAGTAGGTAATTTCTTTATAATGAATAGACAATTAGTTTACATGGATTTTCACTCTTCATAGACTAGCTAGGAAATGTTAGTCCTCGAAAATTATTCTCCTTTAGTATCTTCATCTGCCGATTTGCTAGCAGTACTGACTTGCTCACTTTTTTAGTTCATAAAATAAAAATTGAATTAAGCTAATCACAGAGCAAGTTCATGCTGATTGTGCGTTCAGAGCATGCACTGGCAGCTCTCCCTTATCAAAAAGTGTTTATACTAAGTCTGCGTCATTCAATTGTGAAATTCAATCATTTCACACGTAAATGCTATGTAAAAGTTTAAACAAATTTAAATTCTATTCTCGGAATATCAAATATACATGTAGTGTTGAAGACCTTTTGCAAGGCAATGCTAAATTGTTTTTTGTTTTTTAAAGGCAAATGTTGAAAAGTTTATTTCAACAGGTGAAAGATTATAAATGCTTGCTTGTCCTTTTGTATAGTGACAGATCAGCAGTTAACAATTTTCAGGTATAGTTGTGGCAAATCTCCTTTTCTTTCTCTTTAATCTCATATTCTAAATAAATAAGTCTGTTGTGGAAGTTTCTCGGTTTATCTTTGTTATCCCTTGATGATCTTGTACTGATGCTGAAAAAGACAAAGAAGTGGAAATAATTTGAAAAGGGGGGAAAATTATATAGCAAGGGTGGATCAAATAGAGGAATGCTGATATAAAAGGTTTGTCATATGCATAACAGCATAAGTGTGCCATGTTACCATGGTTCATTCTCTTTTGTATGTACCATGCTATGATTCAAAAAAAAAGTGAACGTAGAGAAATAACATTAATTTACTATATAAATTTTCCCTATCTTGATGCTAGAAACAAACATATACTAGAAAGTTGAAATAGTGCATTCAATTCCATTAGGCGCTTCCTTGGATACAAATCATTATCCTTGCTCAACTGCGTAAATTTTATGACATATTCATTTTGTTCGTGGATAATGCCTCATTTATCAGTCATCTCAATATTAAAGTATAAGAAAAGGATAGTCCTGCAAAAAAAATAAATCACTACAAAATGGACATGAGAAGTTCTCTAAGTAGTACTATAGTCTTATGGTGTGAATTATTCACATTTGATTTTCTGATGGGTGAGGCCTCTGCTGCAGTTTCTAAAAATGCAGCTGCTCCAACTGAGCGAGTGAAGCTTTTGATCCAGAATCAAGATGAAACGATTAAGTCGGGCCGTTTGTCTGAGCCATACAAGGGAATTGGAGACTGTTATAAGAGAACGATTAAAGAAGAAGGGTTTTCTTCTTTGTGGAGAGGGAACAACGCAAATGTCATCCGATATATTCCTGCTAAGGTATTTGTCTAAGATTTACTAGTATCTTATACATTTGAATTATATTTGTGGCCATTTTTAAGGCTGATATGTTTGAAATATCAAATAAAGTAAACTGACATAAAATAGATTACGTCTTTCTCTTATCATATACTACTCTTAGATCTGGATTACCTACTTTGCTTAAATTTATGACCAAGCATTCACCCATTATCAGTTCACCCTAATTCAGTGCATTTGAACAAACTGGTTTGTACTAAGTTAAATAACTGGTTGGCAACTGTTTCTGAAAGAGTTAAACAAAGTAATGGCAAAACAATGGTAGGGAAAATCGGGAAAAAAACACAGTTGAGGGCTCTGAAATTAGGCACAGTAAAATGCTCAAACCACGCAAGTGATGCTTTAGTTCAGAAAAACAAAGGCAATTCAACAAATACCAAAAAAATTCTAGCCGAAGAGGATCTGACACTAGAATTAACTGATGAATTCATGAAGCATCATCATGAATTAGTTATAAAAATTATGTAGGAAAAGTAGTTGAAGAAAGGGAAATAGTTGATACCATCAATTCAGATCAAGTAACACTTCTGTACGAAACAGTAGAGAAATATTCAAGCAAAAGCAAAATCGAAGTCATACCAGTTTGCAGAAGGATTCTTTCTGATTCACAGGCAAATCGAGATCCGAATTTTATATCAAGGTCGATCGAAATGGAAGCTAAAACAAAATCCTAATTTGTTAGTCGGTGTCCATTAAAGAGGAAGCAGAGACCAAAGCCGACAAAGAAGTATAATTACCTTGCTGAGGAAGAACTGAAGGATGAGCTGCGACTGAAGGACGAGATGCTGGATGAAATCTAAATCGAGCTTCTTTTGTTCTGATTGAGCTGGAGGAATCGCTACAGGAAAAAAAATTAGGGATTTTTTTCGAATGTTTATTTAGGAATTAGGGAAAGTGAGTGCGTAGGAAATACAATACAGAGTTTAGGAGGGAGGACGAAAATTTTAGTTTAGAGGCCAAAATTTTATTTGGAAACCTGAGAATTTTTGTAGCGACAATACTTCGTACAGCTCACTTGTTCATATATTTCGATCGTAACATCATTTTCCACACAACTTACATTTATCAGTTAAGGACTAAATGTAAATCTTAATTAAACGCTATTTAATATACTTCTTAAAAAATAAGTACTAAATATTAGTAGAATAATTAAATATTAAATATTAAACATTAATAGTAATAATTATAAATATAATAATTAGTATTACTAATTAATAACAATAACAATTTAACATTTTTACTACTTAATTTGATCTCAAACTTCAGATTTCAACACAATCGACATTTGTCGTTCGCCGAGCGAGGCGCGGTGTCAAGCTAGAGTGCATATTTTAGACATTTGAATAAAAAAAATTAAAGGTTAGAGCCAAAATTTTAAACGTTTAAAACAAAAAAATTGTGGTATTTTTTCTAATTTTTACCAAACAATGACATATTCTTACCATTGTTTAGTTGAAAAAAACTTGAAGAAATTAAAATGTCATGTCGAACATTTCATATATACTTTCTCATTGTTTATAGCTAATAAAAAAATTCTTAGAGTTTTTCAAAAAGGATTAAACATTTTATTGAAACATTCTTTTTTAACATTTTTGATTTATTTTGTCTTAAAAAGGTATAAATGTTCAATTGGATTACTATTTAAACAAAAACTAAAAATATAAATTTATATTAACAGGATTTCTATTTCATGTCACTAAGTAAAAATCAAGCTAACTTTTTTGTATAAACTTAAATTCAATACATGTATCCAGCTATTGTTCTAATATTTATATAGTTTTTGCTAAATTGAAACATTAGAATTAAGTTAAAATAATCAGTCAATTATATAAAAACATCAGTATTTATTACTTAAGCGTCAATGATACTATTTTAGTCTCATTTTTTGATTAAAAATACCGTAAAAAGATAGTTATGAAAATAACAAAACAAGCGGCCCAATCAATACATTACCCATCTCTTTTACACAAGAAAGAAATGTGAACTGAACTTGCTTCGGTGCAACAGTAGATCGATAAATAATTTGGAGAAAATGCAGTTAAGTTACCTTCCACTTCAAAATAAAATGAACCAATGGTTGCAAGATAAAAAGCGAATTGTTGATGTCAAGTTATAAATGTTCAATGTATATATCCAGTATTTCTATTGGCGTTCCCCCATGTATTACCATTAACATAAACTCAAATGTGTGGTAATTATTTAATAGTACATTAATATGCATGAAAATAATAACTTGTATGGTAATGTTTGAATATTTTGAATTTCGAAATTCTTTAATATTTATTTAACTTCTTATTTTTAAACTTTGACCATTTTGTTTTTCTTAATTACTAATTATTTATAAAATAATACGTATTAATCAATTTCTTAAAAGCAAATATGTATTAATAATTTCATGATATTAATTTAATTAATCGTATTAAAGACTATTAAATAATCAATGATTTTCAAAACAAATTTAATAAACATCGAACAGCAATGTATTTTATTAATTACTGTTACTTCTTATTTATATTATATAGTAATTAATAATTAATCAGCATTAATTTTCAAAAAAAAATCAGCATTAACTATTGAATTTTATTTACTTCTAATAGTTATTATTTATTATTAATTACTAATGTATTATTAACATTAATTATATAAAATTTAAATTTACTAATTAATTACTAAGTAATAACACAAATTTAAAACATTTTATAAATAATAAATATAAAAGTTCGTTTCAAATCTCTTGGAAAACTGCAGGAAAATAACTTCAAAATTATGTCGACGGTAATCCGACTCTATTAGCAGCGGAATTTAGTGTTAAATAATATATGACGACAAAGAGCTGCAATTTCCAATGATTTAGCGACAGAATTAGTATTCGACAGTAATAATTTATAATAAGATGACATATAAAATCCAAAATATTTTCTCTTACAAAACCCACGGAACTCCGCCGCTAATTAGTGACTGAATTTTCCGCTGCAAAAAATCTGTCGCTAATCTCGGTTTTTCTTGTAGTGCCTTTAAGGAGGGAAGAATGTAACAACCCGAATTTTAATAACATGTTAAAACCATAAATCAAGGCAGAATTAATTTTTAAATTAAGAATCAATGGAAATGGGGTACGTCATTGCGTTCGTCTCGGAATTCTGCTTGAAATAGAGTCCGAGTTTGCGTAAAACGGATACCGTACGAAGAAGATATGGACGAACGAAGTTAGGCAGAAAAACCAGAAACCGGCCAGAATGCACTGGCGCACTTGGGAAGTGCGCCAAAACAAAATTGCACTGGCGCATTTGGGAAGCGTGCCCATGCAATTTTGCATTGGCGCACTTGGCAGGTGCGCCCAAGCCGAGCAGCAGGCCTGCACAGCTTTCTGGTTTGGCCCTGGCTGACCTGGTCGGGTTCTGGTCGAATTTCTGAGCTCTGCTGTGTCACTAGGGCTAACTTGTCACTTTCTGATTGGCTTCTCTTGAGATGGATGGCCTTGATTAACTCTAGCTTCATCGATGACTCTAACTAGTTTGAAACCCTATATAAACAGCCCCCTAGCCTCATTCTCTTTACACCATTCTTCTCTAACCTTATGCTGCTCAAACTCTTGATGATCATGGCTTCTTCTTCTTCCTCTAGAATAAGTTAAATTAAAACACAAATATTATTTCTTGAAGACTACGGCTAGGAATTGGGGATTTGCTTCTACAATCAAAGCAAGATTCAGCGATTCAACAATTCAACGACTAATTTCTAGACTTGATTTCTACATCTTTCTTAGACCACGATCTGTAAGTTCCAGTTACTTTTAGATAAAAACTATAAATCAAATATGGGCATTTTAAATTGGAATTGATTTATGTATGATTCATATCTATTCTTTTTTTCTTCTTGGATCTTGACTATTGGGAATATTGTCTATGACGTTGAAACTATTGTTAATGGCATAAGACTATGACTACGCCTATGACTGTGAACATAAGACTATGCCTATGCCTATGACTGTGAACATAAGACCATGACTATGCCTATGACTGTGAACATAAGACTATGCCTATGCCTATGACTATGACGGTGAACATAAGACTATGCCTATGACTATGACGGTGAACATAAGACTATGCATATGCTATGACTGTGAATATAAGACTGTTGCCTATAACTATGACAAGGACAATTGTGGCTAATCACCTATGAGGTTATTTCCTTGGATTATGACTATGAAATTGGATTTAAGCTTGATTTTCTATTCAGACCTATTTTCTTTATTTGTCTTGATTTTGAGGATTTTTCTATTTAAGTTAGATCTATCCGTGTTCTTGAATCTAGATTATTATTCAAACCTTTTCATGATCATAATGTTATGCCTGCAATGTTTTAATCAATTTATTCCGTTATGTTATGCCTTGGAAATAAATTGATAATAGAGCAATGTTTGTTATGTTGATCTATGCCTGTTGTTCTGTTCTATCATCATGTTGAATTAGGAATCAATGAATAAGTCTATTCATATGTATATGAACTTGGAATATAACCTGTTATGACAAGTTGTGTAGTTTATCATGTTATGCAAGTTTTTAGGTTGTAAAATCATATCACATATGTGACCAAATGTTAGATCTATATGTTTATGTGTATATGTTAACCTAGGTCATATTTCAAGTTCACACTTATTCATATGTTCGTGATTGATTTGCAAGTTCACATATATGTATATTGATTTAGTCTGCGTTGCAAATTCACATATATGTATGTTGATTTAGTCTATGTTGCAAGTTCACACCTATGATATTCATGTCGACTACTTTGCAAGTTCACACCTATGATGTTCATATTGACTATGCCAAAAATGCCAAGTTTACCCCTATGTCGTGTTTGTGTTAATGAATTGCTTTATACCAATTTTGAGTACGTTAAATTAGGCTAAGTTTTGAGCCTAATATTATATGTCAAAAATCATGCGGATGGAAAATTAGGCTAACATTGTTAGCCTAATATCTAGACGGGGTAACGTTGGGGAAAAATTGGGAATTATAGGAGACTTGGCATGGAACTTGCCTTGAAAACTTGATACGAACCTGACATGAATCTGGAACATGGACATGACACTAAAATGAACATGAAAATGGCCAACTCGAGGTTGGGTTGAGTTTGCAGTGTATTTCTGCCCGGAACCGCCCGACAAATCCAGTTACTGCAAACAATAGGATCCAATGTGGGTAGTTGGTCATATCGCGCTTGAAACCCGAGGTTAGACTGAGTTATGTTGTAAATCTGCCCAGAACCGCCCGACATATCCAATAACCACAACAACAGGTCTAATGTGGGAGGTTGGGGTGCATTAATGAATTAATGCCACATGATAGGGTTAAGTCATGAACATGAAAGACAACACTTAACCAACTTGAGACATGATTGGTAGGGTTAGGTCATGAACTTGAACGACAACACCTAACCAACTTGACATGTGAATAGTAGGGCTAAGTCACGAACTTAGATGACAACACTTAGCCAATTTGGCATGCTAGACTGATAAGGGTTAAGTCTCGAATTTAAATGACAACACTTAACCTGCTGGACGGAAACCATAGTTACGCGGTCCATTTCAGCAGTAACCCACTAGATGTATCATGGTACCCCGGAACTAGGCAGGGCGGGGCACAATTACTGGGCTGATTGTAAGCGACTAGAACGACGGCTATGTTGGTACGCCAGTGTAGGTTCAGGCGGGCTATGGTCGTGCACGTGGTCTGGAGTTGAAAAAGCAGGCATTGGGCATCAGTAGGTTTATCTGTACATTCTTGATTCATGTCGGTGGTTGGCACCATAGGGCTTGATACACCCTATGGTGGAACTAGCACAGGTGACTACATTCGTGATAGGGCCGTATGACATAGACACACGACAAGCTAGAACTGGTAGGGAGCCGATCGACTAGTGGATCGTTTTGTTGGACCTAGAAATGGGTCATTTCATGATATTGGGCCAAGGAATCATTTCATGATTAATATAAGACATGGGTTTGGGATTCTAGTACAGTTGATGCAGCGAACCTTGAATACGTGATCCTATACTTGATTTATACTTGATTTATCATGTTATCTTAGTCTATCTTGCCCATCTTGACAGCATCCTTATGTTTACTTTCAGTTTATACATGTCATGTTACCTTTATCTGTTTTTATGCTGAAATTCACTTGGACTTACCAGTCTTTATGACTGACCCATTTTCTTTCGCCTCTTTTTCTTCAGTTCCCCCCTCCCTCTCCCCAAGTTCCCAGGGAGGAAACTCTAGCACTTAGCTTGGATTTCGCTTGCTTTTGATTCAGCTCATGTACGGTTTGATCTTAGGCTATGCTATGGCGGCATTTTCTGCTACCTTTGGGGAATTAAGTTACTTGTGATGTTTTAAGTTTGTACTTCTTTGTTTATGCAAGACATAATTTATTGTAATGGAAAATAATGACCTTGGCTGTTTGATGTAAAAGGTTTTGACTCTTTTTGAAAGTAATGAAATTTATCTTTTGATTCTTCCGCTGTTTTATCTATGTTCTATATTGTAACATTTCTGTGTTTGTTTAACTCGATAACGCTCCTCCAAACTAGTGCATTCTCTTTGTGAGTGACCCTAGCGGAGGTGGGGTGTTACATTGTATGAACTGTAAATTATAATATACAAGTTAAACCATTTACTCGAAAGTATATCTTAGCCAAGCAAACCCCTTAAGAAAATTTAAAAGGTAATTTTGACTTAATTAAGAATTTGTTTGAAAAGATGATTTAAAATATAACTAACATCTAAGTGGGGGAGAAAACTACTCTTCCCTGTTGAGACTGTACGAGTAAGACGACGAGAAATTATTTAACAAGCAATCGCTTATGACACAAAGGAAATATTGAATTAAAGTTTACCTTAATTGAATTGTCCATAATCGTATCGTTAAGTACACTCGATTTTCTATCTTGACCTGCGCTAGTTCCATTTTTGAACTGTTTGTTTTGGAAGGCATCATTCATCTTATGAACTTGGTCAAGTAATTTGATTCAAACCCTCACTCTGATATTGAACTTTTGTCTATAGCTCGACTTGAGCACATGCAATTTGATTTGTCGAACGAAGCCAAGCCTTAAATTCAAACTAGGTAATGGTGATCTATTCAAATATTATGTTAGCGAAATCTCAATAAATAGACGTTGCGTAGTAATTGGAAGTGTTTGAAATAAAGGGTCTAACTTATGCAAGAAATTTGGATTTATAAATATTAGTTGAATTTGAAATTTACCTCAAATGTCCGAATGGATGTCTGAAACAATACTAGTTGAAATATGCTGAATCAGAGTGGCATAGCAGAAGCAGGTTGTTATTTTAAATGGAAATGATTTTCCCGACTAGTTGAATAAATAATTTTTTTCCCAAATGAGCCTCAATATTTGAAGAAAGAAGAAAATCATATATTTGAGATGTTGAACGAATTTAGAAAGAAAAGGCTTATTCTATTTTGCGAATATGATAACTAAGTTATGAAATTCAGCCATGGAAGATATGAAAATTTACCGGAGACCTTGAAATATCTAAACCAATTTAGAATTTGGACTAAAATAAAGCTTAAAGAACTTACGTAGTAAATGGCTACTAAAGAATTGATATTAATCAGACTTGATTAAAGGGAAAATCATGTGGTTATACGAATATTAACTTATGAAAATAATTAGATGTTTCGGAATAAATTGAAACTTATAAATATGATCCTTAAAATTTTCGACTAAGAATTGGAAACGTTTGAATAAGATCCTTAAATTCGAAATGTGGAACAAAATATTATGTGTTTGATGTTGAAATTTTGTCCTCAATTGAACAAATTTCTAATTATTTTGGACGTGATGAATGACTTATAAATAAAAGAAATTTCGGCGATTAGATTCCCAATATTTTGAAATGTTTAGAAAACAATAAGTATTTGTAAATGATGATTTCGAAATGATTTATAGCTTCGGGATATGAAACGATTTGGTTTTTTCGAATAACCATGACTAAAACTGGGTCGTGATAAGAGATTGGATTTCATGCCATGGGTGATACTCAGTTGCCCTGTCATGAGGATGAACTTCTCGAATTAATTATATATGGATTTCATTATAGTATATTTGAAATTTTGAACGAAAAATTGGTTTTGGAAATCCCGAAGTTAAGTATGATATCCTATATAAAAGGAATATGTAGTATTTCAGTGGTTTGAAATGGAAAACGAGATTCTAAGTCCGAGAGATCATCTTAAGATTTCAAAAATTGAAATTTATAGGTAAGATTTATTTCACTTATGTAAGTTTTACGAACTCTCCTTTTCGAGGACGAAAAGTCATAAGTGGGGGAGATTGTAATGATCCCATATTTTTCAATGTTTAATATATAATATAATTTCAATTTTCTGAATATCAAGAGAATTTAATAAGATTTAGATATAAATACTGTTTTAAAAATATATACATTTGAGTTTGAATAAATATGTTGTCTTGATAAGAGTAGCTTATTTTTAAGATCACCTTTATGATTTTTTTAAAATAAATATTCTTAAGTAGTAAGATTTAATAATATTATTTTGTTTTATAAAATATAATAATTTTCATAAAGATTTGTTGTGTATTTGAATTCCTTTTAATAAGGTATATTTGATAAGACAATATGAAAAAGTATTTTGAAATACTAAGTATTTTTTAATATATCTTAGGTAATATTTTGATTTCGCTCACAAGCATTGAAATTTACTACATTTAGAAGTGTTGCAAAGTTGTAGCTAAAAATAAAACTTAACAAATAAATAAATTTGTGATTTATGTCAACATGCATTGGTTGATTTTATATGTAAAGGTTATGTGTCTACATGCATGTGAAGATTTCATGAGATAAAAACAAGTGTCCCTTAAACTAAATGACTAAAGTACCATTTGAAAAATCCTATATAAACACCTAATCACCTCTCATAAAACCCATCTAATCTATATCTCACGTTCCAACTCCTTCTTCATGTTCAAGTTCCTGTAAATAGAAAAAAACCTACTTCCTCTTCATTCAAAAGTTCATTACCCACAATCCATTTGATTCCAACCTAGATGATTAATACGAATGTTGTCCGGATCACCATTTCTGATTTTTAGAAATTTACAGATCCGGATTTCATCAACAATCGAAAGAGAAATCCTTGATTTATAGCAAAGTGAAATATTTGCAAAGAGAACTTCTAAAAATCTTTCCTCTCAATTTGCTTCGAATCACTCGACGTCGTCTGCGTCGTTACAATCAACAGAGCATGTAGTATTTTTGGTGTAATTTTGGTTGGAATCTGTGCTGATGATTTGAAAAGTCAGAAACTAGGGTTGGATTTGGTCGGAGAAAGAAGTGACGATGGATGAAACGAAGCATGGCGTGATGATGAGAAAGGAGTGCGCTTCGATATGGTGTAGTTTGATGGGGTTAGGTGGATATTTGTGTTGTAACATTTGTTGCTTGCGTGCATATTTTCCAGCTATATGTCACAGATTCAAGTGATCGGATTTTGATTCAAGACTCCGAAGGTTGGTTGAGTGGTGCATTCGATCAAGGAGGAGAGGAGAAACATGCGGGTGCTTTCGGTTTTGGGTTTGGTGAAGAATTGGAGTGGTTCATGTGCACGGTCATGCACAGGTAGATGGATTCCAAGGCGTGAAAGAAGAAGTCGCAAGGAGCAGGAAGAAAAAGAAGGGAGTACGGATGCGGGCTTAATCGGGTGCGATCTTGTTGGGCTTGGGCCGAATGAATTTGGGTATATTTCCTTTATGTAAATTTGAAGTTTAAATGTAGTATACAACTTTAGAAGCTAATAACTAATTCGTTTGAAGTCGGAATTACGCACCGCTGAGTTCATTAGGGTCGTATTAGAAAATAGAATCCAATTATATATATGTTTGGTAATTTTAGTTAAGAATAAATTATGGGAAATTAAAATAAAAGGTCCTTATATATATAACAATATATACCAAACGATGTTGTTATTAAATTCAATTCTAAATTATATTAGCAGAACAATAATCCGCTGCTAATGGAGTGGGAATAAAACGGCAATACGAGTAGCAGTGTCAGTATTCATGGGCTTGTCTGTCTTGGTTATGAAGTCGTGGAGCTATTTCAGTGAGAACACTAAATTTAATCATTTATTTTAATTAGTAGTGATTAAATAATGAATTGTGATGGATGAATGAATTGTATGGATATGGATGTTATTATGTGAATGGATGTGCATGTAATTAGATGACACACCAAACACTAAAAAGCGTTATTGATAGTAACGCTGGTGCACAACTGAATTTGTTTGTTATTTGTTGTGATTACATGGGTGATTTATTATGATTACATGAAAGCATGCACAACACCGTAGTTGTGGAAATATACAAATGGCCGACTTGATTTTCCTTCCATATAAATGAAGATTGATTTTTAAATATTAAAATATTATTTTTTAAGTCAAATTTAATTTAAAAAAATATTGGAATTTAAATATAATTTCAATAACACCAGACCATTCTAGGATGATAAAGAGGATAGTGTCTAGGCTTGGGTTTGGAAATACAGTTTCCTGCTCTCCCTGGCTATCCTTAACTGGTCCGACGGATGGGATAGTTAATTCAAAATATAATTTGAAATTTAAATTTGAAATCATTTAAAGCTTAGAACAAATTTGAATTTTTAACTTATAAGTGTCGCATAATGACCATTCACGAATACCAAATTTAAATTTCAAATTAAAAGGGTTTTTGAATTCCTATTGTTTACAACTTACTTAAATTAAAATTAAAACTTGGAATTATGAAATGATTTTTAGACTAAACTTAATAATCGGTTTTAAAATTAAGTATTTTTAATTTTAAATTCAATTCTAAAGGGATTTGAACGAATTATATTTAAATCTATTTATAACGCGCTGTTGCCCGATAGTTCATAAATATCGATTTCGACTTTAAATAGTTATAACTTGATGGTTTGAAATCAGTTTGACTTGAAATAAGAAATGTTATTTTCAAATATTAACAGTTTTTGAATAGAAAGAGAATTTTCAATTGCAGCGTACGATTTTCAAGTTATGTCCAAAACAAATGTTGGAAAGGTCGCTGTAAGTGCAGTTCGGCGACTGTAACGGAATTCAAATGAAACAAGTCTTAAAATTTGAGAAAAATTATGATAAAATTTTACTTTATTAATTTAAAGTGATTTGAATTTGAAATATTTAAATTTAGGATGATTTGAAATTAACTTGATTTAAACGGCTATTGCAGCGCTTTTTGTAATGTTTCCAAACGTTATTATCGCAATTCCAAAGATAAATTTGGTTTTGGGTTATAAATCGTAAACCATTATTTCGAATGGTTAAAGGGACTTTTAAATGGTGTGAAAATTTTTAAATGGTTAAATATTTGTATTTGGAATTGATATCAAATATAAGTCGATATAACTTTATTAAACTTATGTTTGGATATGAATTGTTGGATTTTCGTAAATGAAATTGTAATCCAAATGAAGATTTGGTAAATTGAAGGACTTAGGAAAGAAATAAAGAAGTATGTTTTGAATACAAGAATTTAAAAGTATGTTAGAAATTAAAACTATTGGTAAATCGAATATTTTATTTCAAGGAAAGAGTTAAGATGATAATGAAATTTATGATCAATCCAACCTTGATTTGTAAATGAATGGATTACGATTGGAAAGAGATCGAAGTGGAAATCTGTGTGGTCCACAACTATTGTTTTACGAATACGCTTATTACTTGGAAAGACCGGGATTGGATTTAAATCTGAAAACCATTCCAAGTAATAATACGACGCATGAAGCATATTCAAGACTTGGAATTGATGAATGAAAACCCGGAATCTTTGAATTTATTCGGATTGATTTTCGATGTCTCGAATTAGGCCGTACAGTTGATTCAAGGTTATAAGTGGCATGAGGTCTGAGTATATTCGGAGATTTTCGGATTTTGTTCCGTTCAAACCTGAAATGGACTTGTATGGATTGTGTGCCTGACATTGCAATTGACGGCATAACACTGATTTTCGTTAATATGTTTTCGGTTTGTGACGTACGAGCTCAAAGTGGTTATGTAATGATGGAAATCAGTGGTCATGTTGTGAGTGGAAAATGTGACATACTTATGATATGAAATGAGCTTGTCTGATCAGGGCATTACTTATCTCGGCATGCTTTGTATATGACCTGACATCGACAAACCTCACACCCCGTATTGATGAGAAACTGGCGGTTAGGTTGTATACGTATATATGATTGATGATGGAGCTGCAGTAGTGGGAAACCACTTATGAACTTGGGGAAATTGGGTATGTTCGGGGGGCCATGTCTAGTCGAAAACTGTTGATCTGCTCTGCGATTTGTTGTTGGTGTCCGAGATGGACTAAAAATCTGTGTTACACTTCGCTTCGTATCCCTGATTGATCTTTCGTGCCAGGAATCATCAAGTTGGATACCTAACTCTCCAATACGAGCCATACAAATTTTGATTGTATACCTATATGTCAATATAACCAATTGGGGTTATAGGGGCTATGATTCTATATTTATTTGCGAAATGATTTCCACACTGTATATGATAATATTATAAGAGGATTTTCATGTATGAAGGCATTTTTGGTTATCATAAGATAAAACTCCCCATCTGATGTGCGCTTGCATTGTGTGATGTGGGACGAGCTTATGATAGCGTCATTTTCAAAAGTCATTGCATATTTATATGCACAGGCATTCACATGAAGTAAACCCGTCCCGCATTAGCGGCATAGTCCGGTGAATTTTCCAACTTTAAAATATATCCTAAAAGCAACTGTTTTATGTTCTCACCAGTCCTATGACTGACCTAGAGTTTATTGTTCCTTCCTAAACTCTGGGTGTGCATTAATTTTACATGGGCAGCTAGTAGTTTAGTTTTGCAATTGTGATCCGTTGGAGTGAGGTTCGGAGCGCTTTTCTGAGTTGGAGTCCACGCTAGAGTTGAAGCTTTCGTTGCATCATATTGTTCTTTCGCTGAGAGTATATGTGATATTTCCTCCGATGTGTATCTATGTTGTAACTCTGATATTCATGTAACTCTGATGTAATGTGGTATTACGCAATGAAAGGTTCTGATTGTTCAATATCGTATGTACCTATAGCAATTCATCTATGTGAATGATTTAAGTTGGTTTAATTACCGGTGAAAATCGGGCAAAAAGATGGGTCGTTACACTCATCGTCCATTTTCACCTTTTACTCCACTTACTTTACCTTTACAGCCGTAACTACTCTCGCTTCCCACCTGAAACCCGAACCTCATAATTTCTCCCCATTTCTCGAGATCAACAAAGCTCATTCAAATATATAATCGGAAATCATACTTTCTCTTATTCTAGTTCGAATTGCAAATCAATTGAGAGAAAGTCTTGTGTTATGGTCCATTGCGCCTCGCTGGCGGTTATGGCTTCATTCATCTCAAGGCTTACAACGCTGGTGATGACGATACTCACCCTTGGGTATTGACCTGAAATCTAGCCACACTTCAGTGTATGGGTAAAGCAATTGAAGAGTGGAAAAAAATGGGTTTGTGAGTAGGGTATTCGGTCATGAAAAGGTGATTCATGATTTATGGAGTCTCCGGCGTTCCCTGGAGTGGGAGACAAAAGATTGGGATTCTAGATCGTAGCGGTGGTAGAATGAGGCAACAAGTCGGATCGTGAAGTAGGATGATGGGGTTAATAGTGGAAGGGAGCTAGGCATCAATTCTTAGAGAAAGGTGGGGTATCGGTTCAGGTCGTGGTGACAAGGCAGAAGTCGGGTTGGGTCGTGGATGAGGACAATGTATCGGCTCGTATGGTGTGGTTGGTCGTGGTAATTATCTACGAACCATCATGGTATTCAAATGAATACTTTATCACATACCCTGTGCCATCATGAGCCAGACTTCTCTCTATGGGTCAACCCCTATCACGAGCCGCTATCTAGGCGAACTGCCGCATGCACATTGGTCATGCCATCGTCATGAGCCGCCCCTTCTTCATGAGTCGGTTCCCCATCACGAGCCGCCTCGGAAACCTTCACGAATTGATTTTATCCTCAAACCAACTCTCATTATACAACTACATTCGACTTCACAGCGTCAACTAATCGAATATGTCAACCTATACTTTAGCTAAAAAATCAATTATAACCTGACTGAACCAATGAACAGTTAGGTTAGAGCCTTCGAACAAAAAACTCTGGACTGGTCAAAGATATAGCCAAAGGATCTATGGTGACCAATTATTCTTCCCTCTGCTTAACCTCATGCTTTTCTTTCTAGTACTGCATACACTTGTACACACTAGCACTTGCACACACAGGGCTCACGGTTAACTGCCTTCTAATCTGTTATGCTTGTTCAGTACCACTGCAGACATGTCTAGTAGATGTTCAGCTAGGATATCAGAGAAGACTGTAGATCCAGAGTCGTCAAGTTATTATGATCCTGATGCACTTCCATCAGACCCGGAATGGGATAACTTGTGATCTGATTATGATACAGATATAGATACAGAATCAACATCTTCTGAAAGCACATCGCTTGAGGACGAAGAGGATGTTCGGGCTCCGAATGAAATTGAGGGTGTTAAGATATTGGACAAGACGAGTGATTCCATAGCTTCCAAACTGTACGATTTAAAGTTAAAGAGAATCTGTTTAAGGCATGGAGTCCCTTGGGATGATGTGAAAACATCAAAGAAAGAGGACAGACCCCACTTTACCCTGGAAGGGTACATGGCTATTAGCAAGGTCATGTGCACAGTAGGTGCTATTCCTCCTTTTCCTCGATCGTTGTCGATCCCCTAAGACGGCTACATATTACTCCCATGCAACTCCATCCAATGCTTACGCTGCTCTGTACACCTTGTATATTGCATATGTAGAAATTCTGGAGACCGAGCTCATTTTCAAAGATTTGAACTTCTATTATTATTTCGAGCATCGCTCCACAGGTACCCCGAACTTTAATTTCATTGAATTTATCCCCTCCAAGAAGGTATTGTCGGACGGGCATAGTAACTTAGGCGATGCCAAATCTGAACGGTTTTACATAAAACATCAAGATGGATGTGCGAGAAGGTGGTTACAGTCAAGTAGGTACTAAATCTTTCAATATATATCCCAACTGCATGATTAAAGTGTTAATGTCTTCTTTTTTTGTACAGCTCATAATTTCCAGAAAGAGGAAGGTGAAGTCTACGGAGATCGTCTGTCCCGCCTTGTAAAAAGAAACTTAGATTTTTGCAAAATCAAGAAGTGTATAACTGATGAAAATCTTCACAAACATCATCTTCTCGATAAAAGATTTAGGCTTAGACAGGGTGGCAGGCCTTACAGATATATGCCCCGAACTTTAACTCCTGGGGAGTCGAGTGGCATCCCCCCAACTGAGGGGCAAGTGACAACGTAATTTAGGTCATTACCTGGTCTACCCAAAAGTCCTTTGTCCAATGATTAACCATGATAATGAAGATTTGAATGTGTACATGGGAGGTGAAGCTCGAATTGACGAACCCAAGGATTCCTCCATCCTTGAAGGGAAGATTCCTTCCAAGACACGGCCGCCAATTAAACCCTCAACTCGTGTTTCTTCAATGGAGGAGGAAATATACGGGGATCCAGAAAAACTTCCCCTACCGGATAATATTTAAACATCCGAGTACTTTGGAGCGGAACCATTCTTCCTTATCTCCAAGGAAGAATCCACTCCAATCAAGGAAAAGGAAGTCACACAGATGAGCCTAGCTTCGGGCCCTGGTCTGTTAGGGGGATCACACGGGACACACACATCATATGCACCACACACCATAACATTCATACACTGTATGTACTCATGGTCCTTATTATTGTTTATAATTTTTGCAGGAAAGATGTTTCGTCGCTGCTCCTACTCTCATCGTGAACTTCGTGAGTGCACGCCCAGACTCAATCCCATAGTTGAGCATGATCTAGCGATAATTGGGGAAGAGACAGTAACAAACTCTATGATTCCCACCAACCTCATCCTAGACGCTCTCGCTCTCCTTCAAGACAAGATCCCTAGAAGCGCCATAGTCGTCAAGTGCCATATGCGGGGAGCAAACAACTTCCCAAAGCCCCGAATCCCCCAAAGGGTATACCTCCTCAAGACAAATCCTCTAAGAAGCACCATGAACCCAGGGACAAGCATAAGGATCCAAGAAAAAGTTTGGAAAAAGAGAAGACAAGTCTTGTCCCTTCTGGTCAGCACAACTTGGACTTTACCACCCCACAGGAGATGGGCCTTACTTCTGAAAATAAGGAAAAATTGGATCATTTGTGAAAGATGTTCCCCAACATCTACTTTGAAAGGATGCTTTTCGTTCCAAATCTTGAACTGGTTCCTGATTATTGGGATACAGAAGTCGTGGACTGAGTCAGTCATGTGGCTAGACAATATAAGGCAATGAAAAATCATGCTAAGAATATTTCAGAGGTTATACGCCGTTTGGAAGTAGATGCGGCCAGAGCTAGAGTGAAGATTGAACATGACATTAAGGCCAGAAACAAGGCTAATAAAGAACTCGAAGATACTCAAGCTCTTCTTGCCTTAGCTCAAAGGGATGCTAAAAACTACAAGATAGAGTTAGAAAGTGCAAAGAAATGCTTCCACTTTGAAATCGATTCAAACAGCCAAGTGCGTGTGGCTCTGAAGAAGGAGATAGAGGATCTTAAGTCGATTAATACTGGATTAAAAACGTCACAGGACCGCTATGCCGCGGAAAAAGCTGCTCAAAAGAATGAAATGACAAGCTTAAGGGATAGACTTGCCTATGCTGAGGAGAGAGCATCTCTTGCTGAAGGACATGCCAACAAAGCCCTCGAGTCCGCCTCAAATGCTAACGCTAAACTGGCCGCAGCTGAGCAAGAGATAGAAGGATTCAATGAACTATTAATGGACTTCTTCGCTCAGGTCATTCAGACTCGAGACATTTCCTGGATCAAGAACTATCCCTTTACTTTATTTGATGTATGGGACCAAATTGTTGAAGGCGAGAAGCAGCGCTTAAAGGTCGAGGATATTGATGAGAATCAACTTATGTAGACCTTCCTCAGCAGTGAAGAGGTTGAGGTATTAGCAGAGGGTAGACGTCGGATTAAAGAGTCCATGGAGGCGGAGAATCTTAAGCTCAAAGGCAAGGACAAAATCAATGAGGGTTCGAGCTCGGCCGTAAAGCTCAAAACTTTTGGGGCCGACGTGTATAACCCTGATGACCCGTTGATCTCTGAGATTCCTGTCCCTCTACTTACGGTGGTTTCCACTGCAACTCCGGGCGAGCAGTCAACAGAAGGTATCTCCACATTCTCTCCACAATTTGTTAAAGCTATCATAACTTATCATCGCATTGAGGAGCAAACAGTTGAGAAGACCACTTTTTCTCCCAAATTAATAATGGTTGCTTCTCATAATGTAGGTGTTAAATTGACCGAGGGGATTGTAGCAAAGAAAACAGAGGTCCAGAAAGCCACCATACCATCGAGCCCTAAGGCCCCTGAAATTCCTAAACAAACTGAGGTTGAAGCGACCGAAAAGGCTATCGTGCGATCGAGCACTGACGCTCCTAGGGATGCTGAAATCATTGGGGCCTTAAAGGATACAGATGGTGATGACGGGGATGAAGAAGAGGACATCACTATTATTGGGGAAACAAAAGAGGGTGATAACATGACCTTAGCCGAGATGAAGGCTAAGCAGGACGAGCTCTTGAAGACTAAGGTTGAGGAAGAGCCTTTAAATATACCACCTATCTCTCCAGCTGCTCCTGAATCTAGAATGATTATAAAACTCTCCTCCAAGTCGATAACTACACAACTTGCATCCCAGTCCTCTACCATTCCACAAGATCCTCCCTCGGATAAGAAGAAGAGGAAGAAACATAACAAATCCGATGCCGACAAGGAGGAGCCAGAGAACCAAAAGAAAGAGAAGAAGTCAAAGTGATCTCCAAAGCCTAAATAGAGCCTGCTTGTTGGCCTATGTTTTATTTTTTAGATCTTCCACTGCTTTTATGATGTAGTTGTGAGAATGGCCCTCACTTTTTGTCCAACTTTGTTTTGTGAACCTGCATCTAGTAAATGAAATTCTGTTTCCTTTTATTATTATGTACCTGCGAACATCTCATATTTAGTCATGTATTTAAACATTTGAATCATAAATGAGTCATGAATGAATCAAAATCATAAGCTGTCACTATAGGCATAACATAAAAATTTCATAGCATGTTATTTTATTGTTATCATAAAGTGTGCCATGTAGTATGTATATATATGCCCCCAATCAATCATCGACGTAATGGCTGGCCAAGGCTTGTTAAGGATTGATTAGGATCGACGCCGCGTTGCCCGCATGTCTGGACATGAAGGGTTCGGGCTCAGCTTTCACCCTTGCCCCCGATACTACAGCGGGGTATGAACCCTTTTATGGCATTTAGTTAATATGCCTTTATACTCTCCCGTCGTATGCCCGGGATACAGTTAGAACTCAGCTTTCAGTCTATTCCCCGATCCATCAGCAGGGTAGGAGCCCTTATGGCGCCAGTTTCTGACGCCTTTATACTCTCCCGTCGAGTACCAAGGGTAGAGTGGAGTTAAGGAGGTCTTTTAATCATGGTGCACCTTCGTGACTTGCGGACAATCCGTTTTCTTGTCCTGTGTACTCTTTCTCAGGTCGTGAGAGTTAGGGTATTTGAGGTTGTGCATTTGATGCATTGCTTCATCGATGATCCGCACCCGGTTATTTTTCAAATTCGAAAGACCTTTTGAATTAGGTGTTTTGGGAGTCATCAAGAGGTTTATGTTAAATGTCACAATCATGATAGTTTATATGACTAAAAACAAAAAGAATAATCACAAAATGGTATAGTAAAGTAAATGACACATGATATTTTATAGTGGTTCGGTCGAATCATGACCTACATCCACTTTGTAATCTTTTGCTTATGTAACCAGATTGTTCTAGGAAAGTCGTGCCTTTTTACATGGTCCTAAAAACAAAATAGTAAAAAATGGTAATTTCATGTCAAGTAATGCCGCAAATGCTGGGCATTCCACACTCTGGGGATTTCATCTCCATCCACGGTCCCTAGTTTGAAGGATCCATTATCAAGCATTTGCAGGATGGTATAGGTTCCTTCCCATTTTGGACCCAAATAGATCGGGGATGGAGAGACATGCCTTAGAACCAAGTCTCCGGGTTGGTAGGTGCAAGCTCGGACCTTCTTATTATAATACCGAGCGATCTGCTGCTTGTGCCCCAAGGAATGCAGGTCCGCCTCGTCCCTTTTTCCTTCAGTCATATCTAGGGATTCGAGGAGCAATTCATTACTAGTCATCGGGTCATAGTAAGTAGTTCTATGGGATGGTACTTTTAATTCGACCGGGATGACCTCTTCTGACCCGAAAGCAAGGGAGAAGGGGTGTTTCCCGTGGCAAATTTTGTAAGTTATTCTGTAAGCCCATAAAGCTAAGGGTAATTCGTCAACCCACATGGCTCTGGCTCGCTTCAATCGCTTCTTTAGAATGGACTTAATCACTCTGTTTGCTGCTTCTACTTGTCCATTTAACAGCGGATGTGCCATGACGGTATATCTTTTCTCGATGTGATACTTCTGGAAGAAGTCTCGTAATTCAGTGTTGTCAAACTGGGTTCCATTGTCCGTTATAATGGTTTTTGGTATCCCAAATCGACATATAATGTTCCTGGTGACGAAATTTATTACTTGTTTGGTTGTGATCATGGTTTGCGGTTTAGCTTCGACCCACTTTGTAAAGTAATCCACGGCTACAATGGCGAATTTAGCTCCGCCCTTTGCAATGTGGAGGCTTCCGATAATATCACCAGGTAGCGAAGGGCCATGGACTAATCATTGCCTTTAACTGGCTAGGAGGTGCCTTGGGGATCTTAGAAAATCTATGGCATCTATCGCAACTCCATGCATATTTAGCCGTATCCTCATTCGCGGTAGGCCAAAAGTAACCATATCTTCTTAGCCTATGTTTGGCCTTCGGTGTGGTCGCCACATTCACCTTCGTGTACTTCACTCAATACCCGCTCGATGTTGTCATGGGCTATACACCGAAGGAGTGGCATTGAGAATCCTTGTTTGTAGAGGACTTCGCCTTGCATGACATATCTTGAAGATTTTCAAACAACGGCACACCTTTCACTTTTCTTGGTTGGAAGCGTTCCATACATCAGAAAGTTCTTTAGGGATGTCATCCACGACTCCCTTTCCGGTTCACTTTTCAGTACCGAATTAATTTTCATCTGATCGATACTTGGAGACTGCAACATTTCAATAGGGACCATCTCTGCATCCTCAGGACTGTCAAAATTAGCCAACTTGGACAATTTATCTGCCTTCTGATTTTTTGATCGGGGAATATGGGTTATGTTGTAGTGTTCAAAACCATCCATCAATTTTCTCACTTCTTTCAAATAAGACAAAAGTTTTGGCCCCTTGGACTGAAACTCCTCATTGACTTTGTTTAAGAAAATCTTGGAATCACAAAAGATATCCAAATTCGTTATCCTTAGCTCCTTTGCAAGCCTTAGCCCGGCAATCAGGGCTTCGTACTCTGAATTATTGTTCGTAGCATGGAATTCTAATATGGTAGCATATTATATTGACTGTTTCTCAGGAGTTATTAGCACAACTCCAGCGCCAGACCGCCTATCATTCTTGGCACCGTCGGTATATAGCTTCCAGGTATTGGGGTCGAATGGTTGCATTGAGGGACCAGCTTCTTCGCTCGCTACATCTTCGTCAGTGATAGTAAATTATGCTATGAGGTCCGCCAATACTTCCCCCTTATCGATCTTCGGGGCCAGAAATTCAAATCGAACTGAGTTAACTCTATATTCCATTTGAGTAGTCTTCCTGACACCTCTGGTCTCTGCAAGACTTGTTGGAGTGGATGGTCAGTGTACACAGTGATGGGATGAGCTTAAAAATAGTGGCGAAGCTTTCTAGATGCGATCAGCAAACTGTACGCAAGTTTTTCTATTCTCAGATAGTTTCGCTCGGCTGCCGCTAGTTTTTTACTTACATAGTACGCCGACCTCTGGACTTTATCTTCTTCCCTTATCAGGGCCGAACTTATCGCATGAGACAACACGACTAAGTATACGAACAAGTCCTCGTGGTCGACTGGTTTGGACGGTATCGGGGGTCTTTCCAGGTGGGTCAAAAGATTCTGAAATGCTTCCATACAATCAGGAGTCCATTTAAAATTGCGCTTTCCTCGCTTTATCAAGTCGAAGATTGGAATGCACTTATCTGTAGCTTTAGAAATAAACTAACTTAATGCGGCCACTTTTCCAACGAGGCTTTGCATATCTTTAATCCATCTTGGTTCTTGAATATTCTTGATTGTCGTGATCTGATCTAGATTAATTTCAATTCCACGCAAGCTGACGATAAAGCCCAAGATTTTCCCAGAGACAACTCCAAATGAACACTTCAGAGGGTTGAGCTTCATTCCGTATCGCCGAAGAATATTTAGCATTTCTGCTAGTTAGCTGTATGATCAGAAGACTGTTGGGATTTCACAAGCATATCGTCAACGTACACTTCCATTGTTTTCCCGATCTGATTGTAGAACATTCGATTCACTAGCCGTTGATAGGTTGCTCCGGCGTTATTCAAACCGAAGGGCATCATTACATAGAGGTATAGTCCCAAATCTGTGATGAAGCTGGTGTGTTCCTGGTCCGGAACGTGCAAGGGAATTTGGCTGTATCCCGAGTATGCACCCATGAAGGAGAGAAGTTCATGATCTGCCGTTGAATCTACCAATTGATTGATTCTAGGAAGTGTAAAACTGTCCTGTAGGCAAGATTTATTCAAATCTGAGAAATCAATGCAACTACGCCATTTTCCGTTGGCCTTCTTTACTAAAACGGGATTTGAGATTCAGTCTGGGTAAGTTGAATATTTAATGAATCTATTACTCCTCAACTTCTTGACTTTTTCCTTCAAGGCAGCTGACCTCTCTGGGCCGAGCATTCGTCTCTTCTGCTTAACAGTGGATGTTTTGGGTTGATACTCAATGAGTGGCTCATAATTAAGGGTGATATCCCACACATTTCGACATGGGTCCAAGCGAACACATCCAAGTTTGTCTTTAAAAAGTCAGTCAATTCCTTTGCCAGAAGCAGGTCTAGATGAGATCCGATCTTTAAAATCCTTGTTGAGTCATCATTGTCAATTGGAATATCCACAGTTGTTTCATTGGGCATCGCCATTCTTCCCCCAGGCTCTTCGTCCTCTTTGGGATCTACGTCCTCAGGAAATTCTCCGGGCGACTCCCTTGGGGTCGTCCCCCTTAGTTGCTATGCTGACCCCTCCTTCACAGGAGGGGGAGCACCTTTGGTTTCTATATTTAGTCCTTTCATCAGCATCTTTAATTCCGCCATGTAATAGGCTCGTCCAATGTCCTAGTCACCTCTAATCACTCCCACTCCCGCATTTGTTGGAAATTTCAGCAATAAGAACTAGGGTGCGATGCAGGCCCTGAATTCTGCAAGGGCCGGTCAGCCCAAAAAGGCATTATAGGGCGAGTCAATATCCAGAACTACAAATGAGAGAATCCCCACTCTCCGACGATCTCCTTCTCCTAGTGTCACTGATAATTCCACATATCCCATCGGAGCCGTCGAGGCCCCATTGAAGTCGCGTATCCATCCGCCACAAGGCTTCAATTCCTCGGCTTCGAGCTTCATATGACCAAATGCTTTCTTAAATAGAATGTTAACTGAGCTTCCATTATCCAGCAAGACCTTGTGGACTAAAGTAGGAGCAATGGTGGCTGTGATCACCAAGGGGTCTTTGGTAGGGGAATGAACTCCAATACTGTCTCTATCGCGGAATATGACATCACAGACATTGTTTTCTGTTGTTTTATTAGGGCGGTATCTTCAAGATTACTGCACTCCCCTACTCCAACATGCTTGGCTGCATTCACATATTGATCCATCGCCCTGAAGCTGTGTCTAGCCGGGTGAGGCCCTCCTACTATAGTGTTGATAACAATATTCTTCCCCTTCTGCTGAGCAGTGGGCCTAGAAGCAGATTGGCTTTGATTTGCGGCCTATCTAGCTTGCCACCTGTCTCTTGGAGCAACTTTGTATTCATCCAACTTCCTTTCTTGAAGCAGTTTTTCAACCATGTCTCTCAAATGGCGGCACTCATTAGTGGAGGGACCATGGGTCTGATGGAAAACATAGAATTTTCCGGTTTCACACTCTTTCACTGTAGAGTCTCGTGGTGAAGGCCTCTTATATTGAAGAACATTATAAGTGTCCAGGAAAATATTCGCTACTGTATCGTTTAGTGGTGTAAAGTTCTCAAACGCTTTGAACCGAGGTCTCTTCTGTGAATCATTTCCCCGATTCTTCTTCCTACTGATATTTCCGTTCTGGTGACCACTGCTTTGGTTCTTATTTCCAACATTGACCTCTACCTTTCCAGAGGTGTCTCCGGATTGTTTAATGGCCACATTACTCTGTATATCTTCTTTTTCAGTGGCTTTCCTCTTTCTATTAGCATATAATTCCTCTTGGCGCAAACAGATATTGGCTTTCTCATAAAATATTTTCCTGGTAAGTGATAGTTTCCCAGCTAAGTATCTACCAAACTCTGTATCTTTATCTACTCCGTCAATTAAGGCCATCAAGATCGATTGCTCGTGAGGGTCTCTAACCTCTGTAACTACTAAGTTGAAGCGGTCTAGGTATGATCTCAGAGTTTCATCAGGGTTGTGCTTGATGAGTGATAGCTCAACGACATTTTTGGACCTTTGAGTATGAAGTCAGAATTGATTTATGAACCTTTCTCTCAATTCCTTGAAGCTAGAAATCGATCGAGCATGCAAGCGGGTAAACCACATTAATGCCACATTCTCTAGAAAGATCGGGAACGCTTTGCACTTCACTACATTGGGAGCGGCATCAGCATTCATATACCATGAATACCTCATAAAATGTTGAATTAGGTCCTTCCTTCCCGAATAAAGGTTCATAGTCGGCATGTTGAACCGCCTCGGGAATCAGACGTCCAATATGTCATCAGTGAATGGCGTATGACTGTGGTTTACACCCCAATCTTCATTTCTTTGTCTGGAGCTATCTGCCATGATCTGCCTCACCATTGCCTAAATGTAAACATTGGTCAATGTGGATTCTGGATCAGCGCTTCTTTCCCTGCGGCGCCCTCCAATGTCCCTCCGATGTACTGCTCCTAAGTCTAGGGCCTGAGCCGAGCTTCCTTGCCACCTATGGCCACGGTCAATCACGCAGTAGGGGGTAGTACTGGTTGGTTCTAAGTGAGGTCATCAACATCCTGACCCCTAGGTAGTATGGTAGTTCCTCCTACAAGTAAAAAAGCGGGATTATTCGAGTTACGGTTATTAGGTCCCAGATTGAGTGTTGTTTCTTCTCGAGAAGGAATGGATACAAATCGAAGCTGCGCTATGTTCTCTAGCCTTTC
This sequence comes from Allium sativum, assembly GCA_030737875.1. Lineage (NCBI taxonomy): Eukaryota > Viridiplantae > Streptophyta > Magnoliopsida > Asparagales > Amaryllidaceae > Allium > Allium sativum. Next base: position 957,938,275 of record CM060909.1, read on the forward strand.
ATATTGTCGTGCTGGGGGTCTAGGAGGTTCTTCTGACGAAGAGGTATGGTCGGGATTCAAGCGATGAGTCGGTGAGGGTGTTCTTCGTCTTTGGACTCGTCGATTTGCCTGCTCATCGTCGTCATATTCTGCCGCAACATAGAACTCTCGGGCCTTTGAGCTACTAACTAGTCATTTATCCTTTCTAGCATATCGAGTACACGAGAGAGATCTCCTTCTGTTACTGGAGCAAAAACAAGTAACTGGTCATCAATATTCACCGTTGGACATAGAGCATTTGAGCCAGGTCGAGCTAAAGCACCTGCGGGGGTGAATTGGGTCATAATCTTCTTTCCGGGATGAGTAATGGTTCCTTGCTAAGGGAGGTTTGTGGCTCCCTCTAGTTCATGGCTTATGACACCCCCTGCAACCAAGTCGTGGTGCCTCCCTACAACCGGCACATGGTGCCATCGTGTGACACGACCCCCTCATAGGTTCGGTTTGCCCCCTTCGAGTCGCGAGCCGGGGAGTCCACTTCAACCTGCTCCTGAACATTTTCTTCATTAGCTTCATTTGCTCGAGAAACTCGTGAATCCTTTGGATTTCTTTGCAGCAGTAACGTCTTGTCTTTACTGAAATCTTCAAAAACCAAAACAGTGGAAATACAGACTATTTTCTCCGGACTTGAAAATCCAAATAGTAGAGAAATAATCCGATAGGCTGAGAATTCAATTCTCAGTGAAAGCACCAAATGTTAGACCAAAATATGGTTCTAACACCCAAATTATATTGATTCTTAGAGGACTAAAACTAGAAATGAAAGAAAAAGCAACAAACGCACCAAATTTATAGTGATTCGGCATTAAAGAGCCTACGTCCACTTTATATGATTTTGATTATACGTTTGAATGCAAGTACAATCACAATATTCTCTCAATCTCACTTTTACAATAGTGATTCACACAACAATTTCGAAATATCTCTGATTAGAAATAATAGAGGATTGGCAATGGTGGGATCAGAGGTCTGAATTGCCAAAAGATCTTGAAAAATGCCAAGTATTGGGCTATTTATAGGTGATTTCTGCAGGCGGTTCGTGAAGACACGTGGCACTAATCCGGAGAATCTCGGATCCATTCGTGAGTGGATAGAGAATTGGTCAACATGGCGTTTATGGACACGTGTCATCAGATCCTAGATATATGGTTTGTGAGTGACCAAGTCGTGGCGATGCTTTCATAGATATAGGGTCGGGTCGTAATGCTTTAATACGAGCGGGTCGTGACGCTTCCCACAACGGACAGATCATGCATCCCTCTCCACGAACGGCTTTGCGAGGTTTATCATGAACGGGTTTGCGAGGCTGGGTCATGAACTGATCGCCAAGCTCCACGAGCCGGGTGAATCTGTCTTGAACTTGTGGGCATGAATCTTCGTCCATTTGCTTGCGAATGCTTGTTTTCTTGGTGGCTCGGTCACAAATCTAGCCAACACTTGATTAAATCCCTTTATAAATAATAACTAATGAGGAGAAAACATGTTGAATTTTTGTTTACATAGATAAGTAGATCAAAGAAATATAGATAATGTGACCGAAAATTGTTTTATCAATAAACGACGTTTTATTGGTTAAAGGTTGTTAGAACATCATGTGCATGTAGTAACAATATAAGAACACATATATGTATGTAAAGAGCATATAAATAAAAAATGGTATTAGTGTACACATTCTAGAATATGAAAAATGGTTTAAAATGATAGGGACACGTGTCATCAAATGAACGGTACACGTGTCTTGTAAGTAAATAAGGTAAAGACACATAAACCCATTAGGTATTCATGTGCAGAAACATACAAAGACACCTAAGAAGGCATGTGTCTACATCCTAAAGCTTGCATGAAGATAAGGTGGACTAGTGTCTAAAACTAAATTACCAAACTAGCCTTGAAAATTAATATACAAAGGTTGGTAATGTTCGCTTCTTTCATACATTCACAAAAGAAAAAACAAGATAAGATAAAAAGTGGAGAAGTTTAGGAGAAGCTAAGAAAGTAAATTCAAGTGCAAACTTCAATTATAAGGTAAGAAAAACTATTTAAGTTCATGTATTCATTCATATTTTGAAGAAAAGTTGTGAAAATTAAGAAGAAACGATAGAACCCGAGTCACTGAAAATGACGTTTGGTATTATGGGCATTACTTTTGCAATTCTTAATGAAATTTCGATTTCTTTATCAATCCGAAAAGCAAATTCAAAGGCCTACAACTTTCACACATTAAACTTTTTCTAATTCGATCGATTGTGTACTCGAAAACTAGATGCAAAGTCGGGTAAAAATCTGCCTAAAATGGACATGTTAAAAATGCCTTGTATTGTTGAATTGTATTTATAAACTAATAAATAATTTTAAGGGTTTCTTTTCATGGTAATTAAATAGACTAATATATCTTCTAACTGTAGAAAATTTGAAGTCAAAAACTATTTTTATCATAGAGAAATAGCATCAAACATTTTGTCGAAAAACTGGCTGAAAATCTGAATTTTACTACTTTTCATAGCATCCTGAAACGCTGTCTTTTCTCTGAGCCTTATTTATGAAGCATTGTACCCATACCAGAACTATTTGTAGCATTCCATAACAACTTTGTTTTCTCTGAATTATTTATAAAGAACTTTAATGAGTCCAGAAGTTTTCATAAAGTGCTAGAAACGTTGTAATATATGTTTTGAGTCTTATGAACTGCTCAGAACTTTTCATAGCGCCCCTGAAGCGTTGTAGCTGCAGTTTTTAGTCTAAAATCATTATAAACTACCTAGAAGTGTTAACATTGTAACAAAAAGGTTGTAATAACTATTTAGAGTATAAAACCATGACAAAATAATCCAAATCCTCTCAAATTTGGACTCGAGCTTCCTCATAGTGTTATAAACAAACTGTCGAAATTGGGGATATTAAATCAAAGTTAAAGAGAATCAAAACGTGTCAAAACCTAGACCAAATTAGGTTGACATGAGTTTTGCGAATTATGATGATTCGAAGAAGATATTTGATTGCTTTGGGGTGATGAAAAGTACTACAAAGCTTTTACATGAAGATAGCAAGGAGTATTTTGAGTATACTCATCATCTAAACAATTACTTATTTCTTAAACTTTTGTTTTATTTTAATGTTGCATATGACTTCAGCATACTATATTGTCTGCAGTATTTACTTTGGTAAGTAAACAACATATACGACTGATGATTAAGGACATTGATGACTTAATATGATTTGCATAAAGTCCTTAAATCAAGTACATAAAGATTAGTAGGGGAACTGGGGCAGATATAGAATATCTATTGTTTGATAGCCATAATTGCATTATAGAAATGCATTACATTGACAAATGTTTTATGTAAAACAATAATCCCAAATATTCCTTTTTAATTAGATTGGAGTGGTAATCTATTTTATCACAAGGGAGTTTCTTATTACTTAAAATATATGATGTTTATCTTTTGAAAGGATGTCTCACAAGAGATACATAAATACCTTTCAAAACGGGTATTTGTAGAGTGTTTTACCCTTACTTGATATAAAAAGTATTTTTGGAAGTAAATTTTTAAATGTTTTGCATAAAAAAGAACTATGTTGGCTTGATCTTGTATCTAATTGCTTATCCAATTAGATAAAGTTACGTAGGCAACCACAAAGGATAGTGATGCGGCTGGCTTTATTAATAAACATTTTTTTGTTATTACTTGATATTTCATCTTGTAATGGTGCACCTTTCACGTTTATCATTTAAGCCATGCTATAGTGTTTATCGAGTGTGCAGGAAAGAATATCGATGTCCATCTCATCAGAGTTGCACAATGATAGATGAATGATAATTATGATTAATTCGTATTTAAGCACACCCTGTGGATTTAATGAATATTCTGATAAGTATAAAAATTATATCCAATTCATTTAGCAATGTTCTTCATATTTACCAAATATAATGGTAGTTATCTTTGTTTGTTTTGGATGGAAGAATTTTTGGCAATTTTGACTGGTTCGAATTTCCAGGACGTTACAAGTTGGTATTAGAGCTTAGGTTAGGTGCATAAATAAAATTTCATATATAATTAGCAAATAATCCTTAAAATTTAAAACGAAGTTGCCCTAATTTGATAAATAAAACTGGATTGGGTAAGGCACCATTTCACTAACCAGGGTTATGAGTAGTATTTATTTTGTGTGTTTAACTTTTTTTAGTGTTTGTACAAATAATAATAATGTGTTGATTCATTATCAATCACCACATAGAGAGGTTTAACGAAGTTGTAAGTGCATATGATTAGTTATAAACTAGCAAAGGAATGAATGAAATGTCTTGTAAAAAAGAGGTTGACATCATCCAATGTGAATATCGTAACTAGTGACACATATAAAATTTTGAGATACATCGAGTAATTAAAAGGACTAGTGTGGGATTAAAAAGAAGTTCATACTGAATACCTTACAGGTGATTTTCGAAGTTGAGAGCGTTGATTTTTTTTCAAAAGTAAATGTTTATCTATGTTGGAGTAATGATTTCAAAGTATACAAGTACTTTGAGAGAATACTTTGTTTATGCTTGTTAAATATTTTATGGATTATTTCATTAATGATGGATAGCTTCGGGTGACGACGACAATGTGCGGTATAAGATAATGGATCTTGGGTAGTGCACTATTACTCTATGTGGTATCGAGCCAATAGAGAACATTCTTACTTAGTGAGGGGATGCATACCTCAATATGATGGTTACCTTCAGATGGCGATGACGATGTGCGGTTTAAGACAATGGATCTTGGTTAGTGCAACTATTACTTTATGTGTTATTGAGTCAGTAGAGTACATCCCTACTTAGTAAGGGGATGCTGACTGCAATATAATAGTCTAAACTGGGTGTGTGGCTTGGATCCACTTTGATGAATATAATAATGTTGTTAAAAAAAAATATTTGACGTAATTAAAGATATTGATTAGAGTCTAACTTGAAAATGATACTCTCTGGTACATTTCGATCGATACCGTAATATGGAGAACGCATCCTTACTTGATGATGATGGGTCAGATGAGCCGGAGTACGATGAATCTTTGGTACATCTCGATGAGTACCACACAAGAAGAGAAGGAAACTGGGTATCGATGCGGACTGCAAAGAACATGATCCTGAATTTAGGCATAAAAAGAAACTATGGCGTGTCAGATCCATCAATAGCTTGCAGGATTTATAAAATGTTGATCTCAAATTGAGAAGTTCCAATCATATAATATCCAGGTATGTCTTAAACTCTGAAATTCGATTTACGAAATTATTTCGAAAGTATACTTTCAAGGAAAATGCCCTGGATATAGAGTCTCCTTCGTGGAATATTTGTCATTCTTTTGATTAATTTCTGCTTAAAATTTAGGGGATGAAATTCATTTAAAGGAGGGAAGAATGTAACAACCTGAAACTTACGGCAGTAAATATTTAAATATCGAGGTTATTTAAATATTTAGCTCTTGGATTTAATATTATAAAAAGGGTTTTATAACCTTGATTAAATCCCTTTGTAAATAATAATTAATGAGGAGAAAACATGTTGTTGAATTTTTGTTTACATAGAAAAGTAGATCGAAGAAATATCGATAATGTGACCGAAAACTGTTTTGTCGATAAACGACGTTTTACTTGTTAAAAGTTGTTAGAACATCATATGCATGTAGTAACAATATAAGAATGCATATATGTATGTACATAGCATATAAATAAAAAATGGTACAAGTGTACACATTCTAGAATATGAAAAATGGCTTAAAATGGTAGGGATACGTGTCATCAAATGAACGGTACACCTGTCTTGTAAGTAAATATGGTAAAGACACATAAACCCATTAGGTGTCCATGTGTAGAAACATCTAAAGACACCTAAGGTGGCATGTGTCTACATCCTAAAACTTGCATGAAGATAAGGAGGACAAGTGTCAAAGACTAAATTACCAAACTAGCCTTGAAATGTAATATATAAATGGTGGAAATGTTCACTTCTTTCATACATTCACAAAAGAAAAAACAAGATAAGATAAAAAGTGGAGAAGTATAGGAGAAGCTAAGAAAATAAATTCAAGTGCAATCTTCAATTCTAGGGTAAGAAAAACAATTTAAGTTCGCATATTCGTTCATATTTTGAAGAAAAATTGTGAAAATTAAGAAGAAACGATAGAACCCGAATCACTAAAAATGACGTTCGGTATTATAGGCATAACTTTTGCAATTTTTGATGAAATTTTGATTTCTTTATCAATCCAGAAAGTAAATTCAAAGGCCTACAATTTCACGTGTACAACTTTTTCTAATTCGATTGATTGTGTACCCGAAAACTGGATGCAAAGTCAGGTAAAAATCTACCTAAAATGGACATGTTAAAAATGCCTTGTATTATTGAATTGAATTGTATATATAAGCTGATAAATAATTTTAAGGGTTTATTTTCATGGTAATTAAGTAGACTAAGAAAGCTTCTAACTGTAGAAAATTTGTAGTCAAAAACTATTTTTATCATAGAGAAATAGCATCAAACATTTTGTCGAAAAACTGGCTGAAAATCTGAATTTTACTACTTTTCATAGCATCCTAAAACGCTGTCTTTTCTATGAGCTTTATTTATGAAGCACTGTATCCAGAGCAGAACTTTTTATAGCATTCCAGAACAACTATGTTTTCTCTGAATTATTTATAAAGCACTTTAATGAGTCTTGAAGTTTTCACAACGCGCCATAAACACTGTAATATCTGTTTGAGTCTTATGAACTACTCAGAACTTTTCATAGCGCCCCAGAAGCGTTGCAACAGCTGTTTTTGGTCTAAAATCATTATAAACTACCCAGAACTATTCAAATTGCAACAAAAACGTTGTAATAACTATTTAGAGTATAAAATCATGGTAAACTACTCCAAATCCTCTTAAAGTTGGACTCGAGCATCCTCCTAGTATTATAAACAAACTGTCAAAATTAGGGATGTTAAATCAATGTAAAAGAGAGTCAAAACGTGTCAAAACCGAGAACAAAGTAGGTTGAGTGAGTTTTGCGAATTATGATGATTCGAGGAAGAAATTTGATTTCTTTGGGGTGATGATAAGTACTACAAAGGTTTTGCACGAAGATACCAAGGAGTATTTTGAGTATACTCATCATCTAAACAATTACTTATTTCTTAAACTTGTGTTTTAATTTAATGTTGCATATGACTTCAACATACTATATTGACTGCAATCTTTACTTCGGTAAGCGAACAACATACACGACTGATGATTGAGGAAGTTGATGACTTAATATGATTTGCATAAAGTCCTGAGATCAAGAACATAAGGATATGTAGGGGAACTGGGGCAGAGATAGAATACCTATGGTTTTATAGCAATAATTGCATTATCGAAATGCGTTACTTTGACAAATGTTTTATGTAAAAAAGTAATTTCAAGTATTCCTTTTTAATTATATTGGATTTATAATCTATTTTATCACAAGGTGTTTCTTGGTACTTAGAATATAAGATGTTTATCTTTTGAAAGGAAGTTCTACAAGAGATACATAGATACCTTTCAAAACGAGTATTTGTAGACTGTTTTACCCTTACTTGATATAAAGAGTATTTTTTGAAGTAAAATTTTAAATGTTTTGCATAAAGAAGAACTACGTTGGCTTGATTCTATATCTAATTGCTTACCCAATTAGATAAAGGTACGTAGGCAGTCACAAAGGGTAGTGATGTAGCTGCTTTATTAATAAACATTGTGTTTATTACTTGATATTTCATCTTGTAATGATGCTTCTTTCATGTTTATAATTTAAGCCATGCTAACGTGTTTATCGAGTGTGCAAGAAAGAATATCGATGTCCATCTCATCATAGTTGCACAATGATATATGTATGGTAATTATGCTTAATTCGTACTAAGCACACCATGTGGATTTAATGAATATTCTGGTAAGTATAAAAAATTCAATCCAATGCATTTAGTGATGTTGTATATTTATTCAAATAAAGTGGTAGCTTTCATTGTTTGTTTTGAATGGATGAGGTTTTCGATAAATTTTGACTAGACCGAATTTTCGGGGCGTTACAGTCTGAGCTCATTAACAATGTATGATGGAGGGTAGCTTTGCTAGAACCCATTAGGTAAATATTCATTTTTGGTTTCTATCTCACTATGAGAATTTGATTCAAGGTGGAGTTTTTTGAACAATATTATGTTGAAAAGATAATTTGATTCGAGGTAGGGTGTTAAAGATGTGTGTTTTTGCATCAAGGGAGAGTGTTAAATACAAAATCATAATTAGGTGGAACAAGTAAAAATTTGTTTAATATGGAAATTCGTGAATTATTAATAGCATCTGCATGAGATGGAAATAAATAAATGCAGATACTAATTTCTACCATCTATGCTAAGGAAAGAGATTGACTTAGTTCCTATGTTTGCGCCACTTTTGTCCTCTGCAATTTGCCTCCATTATTTCTTACCATATCTTGGTAATTTGATTGATGATCCACATATATTTCATTGGCTCTATGTTGAGAGGTGGACTTTATTGTAAACCCATCATGACATGGAGCCAGTGATCCCCTAATGGAGTGTCTCTTCTTATTAAGCCTAATTTGAGGTTTGGATGTGTAAACTCTTATTTTGTAATCTCTTGTAATTCTCTTTCAAATGTGGAACGAAATCTCCCTACTTTGAACTGGACATACATTATCTTGGTGATAGTGGAACCATTATAAATATTGTGCGTCTCTTTGTTTCTTCGTTATAGTTATTTACCGTTTGTTTTATGTAATATAATAATTGCTATCAGATTAGATTGATGTTCAATTGACAAATCTAGATCATGTTTATTATGCTTCCACATTTGTGCTACCTTTTTTACACAACACAAACGATTTGTTTTGATAAACTGAAATCAACCTTAATTAAGTTAGGCTATTATCCAACTAATTAGATAGTTCATTATTTAAAAAGTTCGATGAGGGAACAACAACATACATATCAGTATATGTTGAAGATTTTATAATCATGAGAAAGGGAGAAAATGAAATCAACTGTATTGCATAGAATCTAAATAAGGAATTATCCATCAAAGATCTTAGTAATCCAAACTTTTTTCTTTGATTGGAGTCAAAAAACATCAAGCTTAGTAACTCACTTAAGTCAAAGGAAATATATTTATGAAATTTTTGTCAAAGCTAAAAATGGATCGAGTAAATGTACTTCCTACACCAATAACAACCAATTTATCTTTATTAAAAGACGAGGGTGAACCAATCATGGATGTCTAACAACACAAAGCATTGTAAAGGCATTGCAATATATCATAATAACCAAGCCAAAAATTTCTTTTAATGTAAATAAAATATGTAAATTCATGCATAAACCACTTAGTGAACTCTGGAAAACAGTTAAGAGAATCCTAATATATTCAAAGAGGAATAATAAATCAAGGTTTAATTATAGAATCATGCAAAATTATCAACATTCATGGTTATGCTGATGCAGATTGGACAACATATCTAGATGACCGAAGAGCTACTACAGTGTACCGCATAGGAAAAATTAAACCAAAAAAAAAGTTCATGTTTCATGATGTTCGAAAAAGCAATCAACTATTTCAATATCTAGTACAAAAGCAGAATATAGAAGTGTTGGTGGTGCTACATAAGGAATCATGTGAATTGAATCATTACTAAGTAGGCTTCAAATCGAAGCAAATAACAAAACAACATTATGGTATGATAGTCTTAGTACTATTTCATTTCACTCACAACAAACCTGATTTTACACTCCAAACCAAACACATGAAACCGAATCTGTAGTTCGTAAGAGAAAATGTTATGAAATGAAAATTGAGTATAAAACATATACCATCAGCTTATAAGAGAGCATATATTCTAACGAAGCCATTATCGACAATTAATCAGATTAAAGCAAAATTTAAAAATTGATGAAGTCGGAAGCAAAGTAGGGATAACTGCAAACTCTGGCTATCATTGAGGAGAAGAGTTAAAATGAAAGTCTGGCGTAAACGAGACCAATTCTTTCTATCTCCTTTTCCCCCTTCCCCATGTCCTTCCAATCAAATCTCTCCATTTCGGTTATTTTTTTTTTTTTTTTGCATTTAAGCCCTCCGCCAATTGAAGGATTTAACTGCAAAAAGTGAAAATCAGGGGGTTGTGATTGGGTGGGACACGAGAAGACAGGGGAAATGAGGACAGAACAATTGATGCGGATGTAAACATGTGATATATTGTCAAGTGTAATCTGAGTACAAGCATATGGGCCTACTCTCAAGCCCAAATCAAAATTCGTTTGTTAATTATAAATACGCATTCTAACAAATCATAACTGAATTTAATCAAACAAAATACAATTTGCACTATCTTGACCCTGTTAATAAAGGGATGTGGTACAAAGCCCGAAAGAATCTAGGTACGAAATGGTACGAATTTGAAATTAACGGTTGATTTCAGGGGTGTGCGTTATGTTTAAACTACTGATATTCAGTCGGGCTTTTTCCCTGGCACTAATTGCGGGCTTCATAGTATTTCTGGTTAATAATCACTATCAAAACACTGTTTCACTACTATATATAACATGGTTTAGTACTACAAAATTGAAATCCCTACCTAAGCGACTTGTTTTTTTGACACACAAAAATGACAAAATCGTGGCTGAAATAAATTAACCACGCTGTGCTTGGTTGCTTTTCACCAAAGACTTACAGTATGATTGTAAAACATCATTAAGTAGCTGAAAAAAGAAGGGTAAAATGCAGAAAATAATTTCTAAATATACTTCGTAATGTACTTCAATATTCCTGATAACACTGTAAACTCGGCTTCAATGAAATGTATTCAAAAAACCAATAACCAAATAGGGAATATGGCGAGCTTGCGTTTAGTTATCCACATAATAAAATGAGCATAGCCAAGGATGAGGCTTTCAATAAGCACCAACCAATACATAACAATATCATCCCAATCCGTTCATCCTTTTCTTAAGCCTTTGCTCTCCTTCTCCTTCCCCTTCTAGTTCATATAACTAACTAAAACAAAACACAAGCAATGGCACTTAAGTTGTGGGCATCTTCAACTGCCAATGCTCTCAAAGTTTCATGCTTGAGGACTTCACCTCTCTCGGCTCTCTCCATTTCAAGATGCTTCTCTTCCGGTAATCCACGTTTTCTTCCATTTCCATATTACCGTTTCTGAATCAAAATTCCATAATCTGAAGTATTAAACATTATATTTGTAGTTTTGGAAGGGCTGAAGTACAGTCCTTCCCATGAATGGGTTAAGCATGAAGGCGCTGTGGCTACCATAGGCATTACAGACCATGCTCAGGTAAACATAATTATTCATCCAAGTGCTCAGTATGTTATACATGTACTTCTTGTTTATACCGTAAATGGTGTGTATTATGCTAATATGTTATGAACAGGATCATTTGGGAGAAGTTGTGTTTGTTGACTTACCTGAACCTGGAACGGCAGTGGCGAAAGGAGGGAGCTTTGGAGCAGTTGAGAGTGTAAAAGCTACAAGTGATGTTAACTCTCCGATTTCTGGTGAAGTTGTTGAAGTTAACACCAAGCTTACCGAAACACCTGGTCTAGTATGTCCAACGTGCTTTAGTATCATTATTTCTTTATATTAGTGAAAACTAATTGACATGATATTTTTTTCATTAAGGTCAACTCAAGCCCGTATGAGAATGGGTGGATGATCAAACTCAAACCGAGCAACCCATCTGAGCTGGAAGCCTTGTTGGGTCCAACTGAGTACACAAAACACTGTGAGGAGGAAGATGCTCACTAGAACATTGATTATGTTTCACATTTGTTTCTTCATAAAGAATGTTGTTTTCAGTTTTCATGTTATGTGATAGTACGTGCTTTTCTAAGTTTTCTTTCCTTCCTCTGAGCCTGAGAACCTCATTGATGTTTGCACATCTTTGATTGTGACTACATATTTGGTTAATGCGCAGTATATATTGATTCATAAGGACAGTGACTGCAAGAAAATGAGTCTGTTACAGTTCATGTATTATTCCAGGCAAATCACAACAAAAATATGCTTACTCATGTGGTGATATAAAAACGAGTTCCTTGAAAAACAACAAGTTGTTATTCATTTGATAATAATCAATTTGAAGTATGAAAGCGTGATTGGAAAGTTGGTACTTCATATAGATTTCTACTTTGATAGGCCTGAACAATGTTTTTTTATTACATATAATATGTAAAATATTCCTTTACAATGCTATTTTTAGATCCCTGTGTTACTGAATTCAACCACATACTGATCACGATCGGGAATGCTATATCTATATTTCTCTACACAAAAGTGTGTAAAATATAAAGATCGTGGGAGCTGCGATGATAACTATTTGCAATATTGTCATTTTTTGAACAGTCAACAAATTAAAATATTGTCAGAAGGTGCCTAAGTAACATTTACATAAGAGTACTTCCAATAGAGGGTTGGGTCAGGGGTTAAATTCGGGTGGGTTGACCCCACCACCAATGAGAGAAAACCCAACAATTCCAGCATGAGAATGTTGTGATTTCTTAGCTGGTTTTTATAAAGCTGGTTAAAGAATATGACGTGAGTTAGATACACAGTCGTTGGATCGTAATCCACGCCACAATCATTTTTTTGATCGTTGTCCTAACTGGCTTTGTAAAAAGCCGGTTACCTTAGCCGACTTTTCAAAAAAGGGCTAAGGCCTTAGTTGCCAAACAACAGTTCAATTACTTTGGCAACCTAGAGGTTTGGCCAAGAAATCATAGGTCAACACCGAACCCCTGTTGCGGGTCGGTTGGATCCCAACCCAACCTTAGGTTGGGAATGCCCTAACAATTATACTTAGTTGATCAATATGGTTATGCTTAGTCAAAATATGACATTGCATATATAATTTACATATATGACCACATATATTGAATTTTATAACTAATTACCCGATGTGCAACATATGTAACCTTGCAATTGCGTATACGATACATTAAAACAACTTCATTCATTAACTGGATTAATATAGGAACAAAGTGGTTTACACCTTTAATAAAGTTCCTATTAAAGCGATCGCTACTACAAAGGCTTTGAATTGCAATATACGCTAGCGACGCCTAGCTTCTTCAAAAATAAGCAATTGACGTTAGGTGTTGCTAATCGTTGTCCATTTATGTATTACCCATGAGTCAATCAGATGATACTACATCTCTCGTCCAAACCCAAAACGCACGAAAAAAAACCTTACACACTCGTGTCGCTGCCTGCTACCGCCATCACAATCCACATCTAGTTCTCCGTCATCGATCGTCGCTTTCTCCTTCACCATCCGTTTCTCCGAATTTGAAATTTAGGTATAATTATTTAGACTTCTTTTTCTACACAATTTGATGATTATGGGTTTGAGCATGTTGCTTAGCTAGTATTAGATGATAATAGTAGATTAGTAGTTAATTTGAGGATACTACCAAAATCCTAAGTTAAAGAATTAGTTGATTATTGATTATAAATCGAAAAATATTGTGAATTAGTTGATGATTGCTTGTTAGCTGATTTGAAAATGATAATTAGTAGTTTGATTTTTTTTTTATTTTGCAATTAAAAACTAGAGCTGATTTAAATTCTGAAAAATAACATATGATTATTGATAAGTTTACGCAAATTTAAGGAGCAAAATTGTAACATCCCACACTTTTCTGAGCTCAAATTTGACAAAAATCGAAACTTAATCCATCAAAGCATGAAGCACGTATATTTGGTACCTGCAAATAAATGAGCATGAGCATTCAGAGTACGATAAAATAACTCACAGTGGAAACAAAATATGATAGACTAGTGTCAACTCGGGTAACCACCTTATAAGAGTGAGTCACCGTGTCAATACCGAGCATGAGAGAGAACGAGAACTGAAAACCAAACTTAAGCCCCTGTGAGAACCAAACCTTCTCGAGAAAACCTAGGAGATTGTAATGAGGAGGGGTGTCAGAATAATAAGTTCTAGTGAACGTGAAAATTATAACATAGACTAAAATACACATGTGTATCCTGTTTGGTTCAACCAAAGATATATGTCTATCAAAGCTAGTAATTCTAACATACCCATGTAAACATTGACGCACGAATCTAACTACCATACCCAAGGTAGCATTCTCGACAATAAAGATACTGGGATAGAACCTTTACGCGTATATTTATAAAGCCTTTAAACCATCATTTAACCAATTACCAAAAACTAAGAGGTGGGCTTTCAACTACTTACTAATCATATAGAGGTTAATTATATTTATAGCCACTTAAGACCTATCTATCAAATGATAGATAAAGGGTGGATCCACTTGATCGCTTAAGACCCTAGGCGGACCTATTGTCACTTAATGCCCTTTCGACGGTTTATTCTATGCTAATATAAATTAGAGGGCACTAACTACAAGTCTTACTAATTAAGTCTTCCGTTATTCACGCATATAAAACCATGTCCTGCATAAGGCGAGAGATAATAAGCAGCCGCTTAAGGCCACTTGGTCAAGTAGACATAACACGCCATTTAAGATCAACCGGAGGTGGACCCCTTCGTTAGTATCTAGCCGGCCTTATTGGATAATCTCTTAGTCGCTTAATACTTCTCGTAGGACGGGTAGCCCTATGACAATACCATACTAGACATTTTAGGACCCATTCTTAGGTGGACCCCTCGACCCAAGCCACTTAAGACCCGAGGAAGCAGACTGTTCGTGAAGATTACGGACCTCGTATCCAGTTAGTCTTTAATGCTTTCTATCATGTGAGGTAGGCTACGCGATCGTTTAATACATTTTTATAGGTGGATCTGACCACTTATGACCTTAATCCCCAAAGCAGGCCACGTTATTAAGTTATTCCCGTTTAGTTTCTCCTTATGAAAAAATCCACGTACGCAAACTAGGTATCATTACGGGTTCCTGTGGTTAATGTTGTTTCACATCAGTTGGACATATATTCAACTGCTGGAAAGTGCGGACTTCTGTCGAATAACAAAACTGACCTCACACCATTAACCTACTCGGTCTAATTCTAACTTTTAATTATTAATTCTAGATTAGCTAATATAGAATAAGGAATATTATATCCTTCCTGCCCTAGGTCATTTATTTAGTTGATTATTTCCTTATTGGACTTAGCATTTAAAATGACAACCAATATCCATTAATCCCCTTTTTATTCCACGTATTTCTATTTAATAGGGTTATTTCATTTATGACCATAGCAATCATATTTTCCTAAGGCGCTAATTAACCCCTTAATTGTTATTTGCTACTATTGGTTATAATTAATGTCACTTATGAACCTAACGGTCATAATTTCATAAGACATAAATTTATAATTAAATGTCCTTATTATATTAGAACCTTTTTATTTCTAATCTAATTATTGTGACTCCTTAAACATTTATATTTTACTTTAATATGATTTATTCTTGTGAATATATATATATATATATATATATATATATATATGTCAAGAAACTACTTACAAGGACAATCGGCCTTAATATTTTATCCATAAGGACATGCGCTTAAAATTTTACTTAGAAGGACATTACGCTTAAAACTTCCGTCGCCCCTTTCTCTCTTCTTTGATTTCTTCTTCCGCTCCTTTCTCTCTTCTCCGATTTCTTCTTCCACGAAATCAGCAAATCGAAAATAACGAAATCATCTCAGAAGGAATTCGAATCAAATCAAATTCGCCAACTATCTTACAGTCGAACCTCAATCATCAACCGAAACAGCAAAATTTAGGGCACGAAATAAGGCCGATTTCAAAAATCAACCTCGATTGGATTTTTATTTGTTGCTATAATCATTATACTTTAATGATGATTTCTGCCGATTAGTTTTAGGGTTATTTCGCAAGGTGATTCGTGATTTTTTTTTTGTTTTGCAATTTTAATGTTAAACTTTTCAGCGCGTGGGTATCATTTTTATATTTTTTTAGGTATCATTTTTGTTTATTTAAAACTGTTTTATATTCGTTTGTTGTGTTTTTAATGTTGTATTTATTTTGTAGTTGTATTGTTGCATTATCTATGTATTACAGTCGAAATTATTTCGTTATAATCAACCAAACTGTGATGTAAGTTATTTTTGTTTCACTTTTTTTTTAAAACAGTACAACAGTTTTTAGGTATAATTTTTTTTTATTTTTTTGGGTGTCATTTTTACTGTATTCACTGTGCTATGTTTTTTTCAGTTACTTTTTGTTGCTGTATTAATTTTGTTCTTGTACTGCTGCATCAGTTTTGCTACTCAAACGAATCTATTCCATTTTAAACAATCAAATTGTGATTCAAACATTTTCTATATTACTTTTGTCATTAAAATATTAAAACAGTTTTTAGGTATCAGTTTTGTATTTTTTTTAGGTATCAGTTTTATGGTTTAGTGTATAAGAATTGTGGCAAGTAGGTAAATTTGAGTTGTTTGCTTTGGTAATTGACTTTTTTTTATTTACAACATTAATTCTAACTGATACCAACTGATTAAAAAAATAACACCCACCTACTCAATTCAAATCTCATAAAAATAATATTTATTCTCAATAATACCTATTGATTAAAAATAATAATAGCAATCAATTCAATTATCACAAAATGGGATTATTCACAATAATACACAATAATACACACTTGTATCATATCATATGATACTTACAACTATACATAACTGATATACTATGATACATTGTTTTCCTACACAATATAAGTACATACAACACTACTCCACATTCCAAGCATGCATTCAAGCATTTACTTTTACTTGTACTCAATCCAGTCTTGAATACAAGTAAATTCCAGCAGCATGCAGTATCTGCAAGAATTTCAAGCACAATCAAAACTTATACCGACATAATAATGTAAATTCAGCTACAAAATATAAAACTGATAACTAGAAAAATATAAAAATGATACCTAAAAACTGTTATGATGTAAATTCAGCTACAACATATAAAAATGATAACTAGAAAAATATAAAAATGATACCTAAAAACTGCTATGATGTAAATTCGTGTTGAAAATATGAAAATGATACCTAAAAAAATATAAAAATGATACCTAAAAACTGCTGTGATGTAAATTCAGCTCCAACATATAAAAATGGTAACTGGAAAAATATAAAAATGATACCTAAAAACTGCTGTGATGTAAATTCAGCTACAACATACAAAAATGATAACTAGAAAAATATAAAAATGATACCTAGAAACTTCTTTCATATTTTGAAGGAAATCTACTACAAAAAATGTTTACATCCCACTTTGATAGATTAAAACAACATAATTTCGATTGAGTTGCAAAGTTAATGCAATAGTACAAGTACAAAACTGATATAGTATCAAAACTGTAAACAAAACAGCATAACACTATTAATATAAGAAAAATGATACCTTAAAAAATGGAAAAATGATATCTACGAACTGCTGCTAACTTCACCGTAAAAAAGAAAACTTTTTCAGCGATTTTTTTCTCGTTCATCTCTCTCGTTCGATTTTCTAGGATGAATTCACGAAATCATATTTACTGCCAAACGAATCATAGCAATCGAATTTACCCTAATTTACCCTAATTTCGTGAACGATTTCAGCAATCGAATATGCACGAGATCGATTCCGTGCCCTAGATTTTGCTGGTCGATTTATGTTTGAGGATCGATTGTACGAGATGCCGCAGATTTTGATTTGATTGATATTTAAAATGATTTCGGGATAGAAGATCGTTCGAGATGATGAACGACGAGGCGATGAACGAGATAATTAGCGACGAGATGAAGAACGACGGAAAAATTTAATACCGCTTGTCCTTCTGAGTAAAATTTTTAATACCGCTTGTCCTTCTGAGTAAAATTATAGGCGCATGTCCTAACGAATAAAATTTTAATATCGTTTGTCCTTCTAAATAATATCCCCTATATATATATATATATATATGTTATAAGAAACATTTTCTTACTTAATTGGAGATACTATTCTTATTCCTAGTCATTGTTTTAAATTGTAACCATTAGGCCTAAGTACCTAATTTAATTTGTTTTCCCCCCAAGCAACGATGGTTTCAATGGTTACTATTTCTTTATGACCTTATTTATAGAAAATTAATTACATTAATTACTATAACGGTCATAAAACATATTTCCATTTAATATGAATTACATTTTCTTGTATTGTTCCATAAAATGAAAACCATTCAAACACACAAACATTAATTATAACATACATATTTTGTTGTTTACGTGGATTTGGATGGATAATGTACACACATACATACATACATACATACACACACACACACACACACACATATATATATATATATATATTCATGCAAAATTAACGTAGTTATTATTCTTTTATTATTATCATTATTATTAAATTCAATATTTTGGTTCAAGCTAATAACCAAACATTCCTCTTTGTGTTCAATTTTGCAATACGATTCTAAATCTTACAAAAAGGTCATTAACTGTAATTATTGTAAATTATGCCTGAATATTTAAAAGAGGAATAAACATATTTCAAATCACAAGAAACATATAATATGTATGTTTTTTGGAATGACGGATGTAAACTACACACAATTATATATATATATATATATATATGTATGTATGTATGTATGTACGCACATATAAGTATACATATAAACCTATATTTGTCCGTGAATTTATACAACCATTTCCTTTTTGTTTTTGAACATATTTCTTACTGATTTCAAATGATATCGTTTTATTGAAAAAGGGCAAAAATGCATATTCATAATAAGTTAAAACCCAACACTACAAGAAAAATACCCTATTGCAACTAGCTATCCGCAATAGGCGATAAATGACAGCTGTAGTAAATGATATTTAGCAACAGACCTATTGTAGAAGTTGCAATAGATAAGAATTAGAAACAGGCCTTTTCTTTCTGTTGCAAAAACATGTTTTTAGAAACTGATACTTTTAACAATTGTGCTTCCATGACAGTTGTAACAAACATATTATTTGCAACTGCGCTTCCAAGCCAGTTGCAAATAAATATCTTAAGCAATTGTTTTCGCCACTTGCAATAACTGCATTTTTTTATAACTGGTAAAGTCAGTTGCAAAAAACATACTAAAAATAAGTATCAGCTTTGATTATCTTTTAATAATTATTTTTAAATAGTTACTATTAAATGATTAACTATTATACATTATATAATAATTAAAATTAGTATTTAATTAATAATAAATTTAAGTATTGTAAAGTGATATTTATAACTAATAACCAAATAATAATTAATAATCAACAAATAATAATAAACATTTAAAAATAATAAAATAAATAATTATTAAATAATAATAAAATTAATAATAAAATTAATATTCGATAATTAAGAAGTACATATCTACACAACATATTTTCACAACATCTCTTCGGTGGTACACGGTAGAATACGACATTTTGATATTAATATTCAACAATTAAGAAGTAATATTTATTATTTACTATCTAACAATAATTAAAATTGATTATTATAATTAATATTCTTAAGAAACAATTATGAAAATAGTTCTAAATTATTGATAAAAATATTGATATTTCATGAAATTTTAATTTTTTTAATAAAAGTAATAAAATATTCAAAATCCAAAAAATTTAAAGATGGTAGAGAAGTTTCAAAATCCGATAATAAAAACGTTGCATTTCAAACCACAGTACTCATTATGGTTTGTTTTTGCTAGATAATACTATAACATTCAAATATTTTTATTAATGCAAAATATTCATTATTTCTTATGTGATTCTTATAAAATTAGCCATGCAATGTTCAATAAAAATAAGCGAAGGTAGTCAGCGAAAATTGGAATGGCGGGCTCCCAAATATTTCATTCCGCTTCTTTCTAATTTCCCATTCAAACCCTCAATTCGAACCCTAAATCGCATTTTCCCAATTATCAGTATTAGCCGCATCCGAGAATTAATTGGTTCATATTCCTTCTTGTTCCCTCTCTCCACCCCGTGCCTTCCACCTTCGTCGTCGTTTCCTCAACGCCTCTTCCATTCTCTCCCCTATCATGTGCCACTCTCATCTCTTCGATGGAGAAGAATCGTAAAAACAAGGCTGCCTCTCTAACAGCTCAACCAGATCTAGATAAAATTATGTGCCCAATGCCTCTATGGCTTCACGATTGGACTCTAATGATTCATTGATATTCATTACTTCACTTCTTCACCCGATAATGGCTCGCTCAGATCTATCTCACTTCAAATGATTCACTGAATCCTATTGTGGTTTCTGCAGTTATCAGTGCATTGTTGTTCCTTTAAGGTGACCAAGAATAGCAAGGTCCTACTGACGCCAAGTCAGGTTCGTTGTTGCTTCTCTAGTTCTTTAATTTCCATACCTAAGTGTATTTTGCCAGGATTAGCTTTATTAGGTGACTCATGTGCAATTACTTTGAAACCTTATAACGAAAAAAATAAACAATTATGAAGACGATAATTGTTTTCATAATTGATACAATTAGGAAGACGAAAAAAAGAAGCAGGTTTTACCTTTGAGTGCAAGCTAACAAGTCAGATTTAATATCCACAATTGTTTCTAGAGGACATAATATCCTATCCCATGTCACTTAGATTTGATTTCGTTATTGATTTAGTTGAATTGATTTGTATTTGGCATTCAGAACATGCCAGATTGTTTTTTCCTGTATTAGAGCGTTGTACCTATGACCTTAGGTACATAGCTCGTTTCCCAGTTCCGTTTGCTATTGCCAAGTTTCGTCCAGAGTTTATAATTTGGTGCAATCTCTGTATAATGATGATATGGGTTATATTCATGCGATTAAATCCTTTTCATCTTATTCTTACATCCTGTGGGTTATATTCCTGAATAGGGCAACATCATTTTTAGAAATGTAAATCACCATCCTCAATAAAAACCGATTTGAATTCCAAATTGTTGGAGCATGCTATTAAAACTGACTTGAACCTTACTGTATTTACAATTCTAATTGCAAAATATGTTATTTTAAATTGTTTTAAGCTAATTTTCTTTGTAACGTATTATATTTTACTTATATATAATTATATTTTAAACAAATTATTTTAACAATCTACTATCATTTTTATAAACTTCTTTAATATTTAATTATATATACTTAACTAAGTTTTACTAAATCCTATTTCTAAATTCAAATCCTTACGTAATTTTTACTTTTCGAACTATTTGTTTTTAAACTATTTCAAATATATATGTATATCTAAATTATGTTAATATAGTTTTCAACTATTTTAATATACAACTTATTTTAGGATTTGGATTGCTTGTGTTGTTTAAATAGTGATTTCAATATGAAAATATATTCTACTCTAATACGAAATGTTTTGAAAGAAAATATGATATTTTGATATGAAGAATGAACCTTTTTGGAATGTAAATTAATCGGCAAGTGTGAAGTAATTGTTTAGTTATTAATGAGACTAGGATCAGATATTTTCATTATCTTTGCCAATACTGAAAAACAACTTTAACTACTGTGCACATGGTGGATGAATCCATGATGAAGTAGGTTGGTTTGACGAACGCTACTGGATTGAAGTAAGAGAATGATGATGGATGTCCTTGACCTTCAGGTCATAATTAAGATGGCTAAACCTAGTAAGTTATGAAGGTATATATCGTTGCATATAAAATAACAAATACGAACTCATTATAATTTAAAAACAAATATCAAACATCATCATGCAAAGTTGCAAGATTACATTTTCTTTACAGCGGCACGTTCACTTTTATTACAACAGTAATAAATACAGCAAGGTTCAGGTCAGTTTTAATAGCATGCTCCAACAATTTGGAATTCAAATCGGTTTTTATCGAGGATGGTGATTTACCTGTCTAAAAATATTGTTGCCCTGTCCATGAATATAACCCACAGGATGTAAGAATAAGATGAAAAGGATTTAATCGCATGAATATAATCCATATCATCATTATACAGAGATTGCACCAAATTATAAACTCTGGACGAAACTTGGCAATAACAAATGGAACTGGGAAACGGGCTGTGTTCCTAAGGTGATAGGTACGAAGCTCTAATGCAGGAAACAACAATCTGGCATGTTCTGAATGCCAAATACAAACCAATTCAGCAAAATCAATAACGAAATCAAATCTAAGTGACATGGGATAGTATATTATGTCCTCTAGAAACAATTGTGGATATCAAATCTGACTTGTTAGCTTGCACTCAAAGGTAAAACCTGTCTCTTTTTTTCGTCTTCCTAATTGTATCAATTATGAAAACAATTATCATCTTCATAATTGTTTATTTTTTTCGTTATGAGGTTCTCAAAGTAATTGCATATGAGTAGCCTAATAAAACTAGTCTTGGCAAAATAGACACTTAGGTATGGAAATTAAAGAACTAGAGAAGCAACAACGAACTTGACTTGGCGTCAGTAGGACTTTGCTATGCCTAGTCACCTTAGAGGAACAACAATGCACTGACAACTACAGAAACCACAACAGGAATCAGTGAATCATTTGAAGTGAGATAGATCTGAGCGAGCAGTTATCGGGTGAAGGAGTGAAGTAATGAATATCAGTGAATCGTTAGAGTCCTGTCGTGAAGCCATGGAAGCGTTAGGCACATATTTTGTCTAGATCTGGTTGAGCTGTTAGAGAGGCAGCCTTGTTTTTACGATTCTTCTCCATCGAAGAGATGAGAGTGGCACATGATAGGGGAGAGGATGGAAGAGGCGTTGAGGAAAAGATGACGAAGGTGGAAGGCACGAGGTGGAGAGAGGGAACAAGAAGGAATATGAACCAATTAATTCTCAGACGCGGCTATTACTGATAATTGGGAAAATGCGATTTAGGGTTTGAATTGCGGGTTTAAACGGGAAATTAGAAAGAAGCGAAATGAAATATTTGGGAGCCCGCCATTCCAATTTTTGCTGACCACCTTCGCTTATTTTTATTGAACATTGCATGGATAATTTCATAAGAATCACATAAGAAATAATGAATATTTTGCATTAATAAAAAAATTTGAATGTTATAGTGTTATCTAGCAAAAACAAACCATAATGAGTACTGCGGTTTGAAATGCAAGTTTTTATTATCGGATTTTGAAACTTCTCTAACATCTTTAAATTTTGAATATTTTATTACTTTATTTTTAGAATTTCATGAAATATCAATATTTTAATCAATAATTTAGAACTATTTTCATAATTGTTTTCTTAAGAATATTAATTTTTTTTATTATTGTTAGATTGTAAATAATAAATATTACTTCTTAATTGTTGAATGTTAATATTAAAATGTCGTATTATACCGTGTACCACCAAAGAGATGTTGTGTAAATATGTTGTGCAGATATGTACTTCTTAATTGTCGAATATTAATTTTATTATTAATTTGTTATTATTTAATAATTATTTATTTATTTTATTATTTTTAAATGTTTATTATTATTA
Organism: Allium sativum; assembly: GCA_030737875.1. Taxonomy (NCBI): domain Eukaryota; kingdom Viridiplantae; phylum Streptophyta; class Magnoliopsida; order Asparagales; family Amaryllidaceae; genus Allium; species Allium sativum. Next base: position 957,961,794 of record CM060909.1, read on the forward strand.
TTTATTGATTATTAATTATTATTATTTAGTTATCGGCTATAAATATCAGTTTACAATACTTAAATTTTATTATTAATTAAATACTAATTTGATTATTATATAATGTATAATAGTTAATCATTTAATAGTAACTATTTAAAATTAATTATTAAAAGTTAATCATTAAAAGCTGATACTTATTTTTAATATGTTTTTCGCAACTGACTTTACTAATTGTAAAAAAATGCAGTTATTGCAAGTGGCGAATACAACTGCTTAAGATATTTATTTGCAACTGGCTTGGAAGCGCAGTTGTAAATAATATATTTGTTGCAACTATTATGGAAGCACAGTTGCTAAAAGTATGTTTGCAACAGGAAGGGAAGCGTAGTTTCCAAAAATATGCTTTTCGCAACAGAAAGAAAAGGCCTGTTGCTAAATTTTATCTATTGCAACTTCTATAATTGGTCTGTTGCTAAATATCATTTACTGGTACTATCATTTATCGCCTGTTGCAGATAGCTAGTTGCAATAGGGTATTTTTCTTGTAGTGTTGAGCCGATTTGATTTGAAATTGAAACACGACTTCAAGTTATTTGAAAATTTGGAAGAAACAATTCTAATTGCAAAATATGTTATTTTAAATCGTTTTAAGCTAATTTTCTTTATAATGTATCATATTTTACTTATATAAAATTATATTTCAAACAAAGTATTTTAACAATCTACTATCATTTTTACAAACTTCTTTATTATTTAACTATATATATTTAACTAACTTTTACTAAATCCTATTTTTAATTTCAAATCCTTACGTAACTTTTACTTTTCGAACTATTTGTTTTTGTACTATTTCAAATATATATATGTATATCTAAATTATGTTAATATACTTTTCAACTATTTTAATATACAACTTATTTTAGGATTTGGATTGCTTGTGTTGTTTAAATAGAGATTTCAATATGAAAATATATTCTATTTTAATAAGAAATGTTTTAAAAGAAAATATGATATTTTGATATGAAGAATAAACCTTTTTGGAATGTAAATTAACCAACAAGTGTGAAATAGTTGTTTAGTTATTGAAGAGACCGGGATCAGATATTTTCGTAATCTCTGCCAATACCAAAAAACAATTTTAACAACTGTGTATGTGGTGGATGAATCCATGATGAAGTAGGTTGGTTTGATGAACGCTACTGGAATGAAGTAAGAGAATGACGATGGATGTCCTTGGCCTTTTGGTCATAATTAAAGTGACTAAAACAAGTGCTATATCATGACGAAGTAGGGTTAGCTACGCCTCCATTGACAACACTTCTTCCTTATTACTATAGTCCCTCGGATTGATTGGTTTGATTTGATGTGCATCCATAATTTGGGAGTGTTGTTCCAAGATGGGCGGTAATTACAGCTATACATTACCACCAATCCTGGCATGCAACCGATAGATTCCTACCTTGGGTATTCCTCATGTGCCTTGTCATATTATCTGGATTGCTCCCACTACGATTATGTTTTGCGTTGTACCTATGGAGTTCTCCCTAATAGCCCATCGACTTGGTGGAGTTTACAGTACGATATAGACTACAATGTTTATAAACGTTATAATGATAAAAATGCAATCCAACTTACGCTAATTTGATACTTTACTGAATATACACTGTTATAATAGCGTATTGTATTATATATTATCTAGTTTACCGGATCCTTTGGAGATGGAAATCACCGTAACATCTCTTAAGTTACCACATTCATGAACACACTGGATTTGAGACGTGAATTACCGTAAGCATATCTGATGCCATTACACTCATATTGTTACATAGTTTTGATTTGACTGGTATGAGAATTTTTTAGTTGTGATCCGAGTATTTTTGTATTTTGATTGGTGCGCGGGCCAGCTTGAGTTTTTCAGTTAGCAAAGACCACTTTATAAGATGAAGATGGGGCTTGAAAGATGTAAATACTAGTTTTATTCCACTGCATATATTGGTATGTTTTAAGAGTTTACTCAAATGTATTGTTCTAATGTAACACCCCACATCCATTAGTGTCACTCTCAAAGGGAATGCATTAACTTTCATGGAGTATTATTTGTGCATAGAACAGAATATAACAAGACAGATACATATATTGGTACTTGAAAAATTTAAAACAACTTTTATTACAGCGGAGAAATATTTTGGTTACAACAACATCAAAAACCAACAATAAAACCAAGTACACTTAATATCCATCTTGACAAATTGTTTTCTGAGTACATAAAGTAAAAAAGCATAACCCCAACATAAGTAGCCATAAAAGAGATGAGTTGAACTTTACTTTCAGCAATCCAAGCACTTCGAAAAGAGAGAGAAAGATCCAAATCAAGCTCCACTAGCACTAGTCCCACCCTGAGAACCCGGGGGGGGGGGGGAGGAAGAAAAGAGGCGAAAACAAAGGGGATCAGACATAAAGTCTGGCGAGTCCCATAACTTTAACAATATAATTATTAAAGTAATTAGGATAAGGCATAAAGTGGTAAAACAAGGAATGACTGTGAAACAAATGGGCATGACAAAGCAAACAAGAGGAATAAGATAACATTAATTGCGCCTCCAACACTATAGGATAATTACTACACTGCACCAATACTAGTCACCCTAAAAGTTGATCCCGCCTACTGAACAAAATAGTAATAATGGTAGTTTCGTGTACCCCTAGTTGTCTTCATAGGTGCCGCCTGCTCCTATTTCCACTAGTTGTACCCACTACCCTCCCCATTCTAATTACAACATTTATTCATAATATGGTAGTTGTTCTCCTAGTTGTCTTCATAGGTGTCGCCTGCTCCTATCTCCGATAGTCGTACCCACTTCCTTCCCCATTCGATCGGCTCCCTAACTCGTAGATACCCGTGCTGGTCCCACAATGGGGTGTATCACTTCCCAAAGTGGCAACCGGATACCACTAAAGATGCATGGCTTATACCTACATGATGCAACAACGTCTTACCTACCAGCCCGGGCCCACGCACGCACATGACCCCGTTGGACTTGCGTTGCCACGGCTAACCCGTTTTGACCTCTTACAATCAAACCCAGTAAGCGTGTCCCGTCCTTGATACAGTTCGAGCTCACTTAGATACTAAATGGGTTACTGGTTGAAAAGGGTCCCCACGCTTGACACAAGCTTTCCACCTATGCTTGGTCCCCAATAGGATTTCCCACTTAACCCCCTCTTATTCATGTCTTCTTACATGTTTCAACTTGTTAAGTGTATATAATTATATCCCACATGTCACTCATGTTACCCACTTATCAAATCAACATGTGTTATTGGTTAAGCTTGTCTTAACCCTATCTGCTTATTAGATCAATATATATATTATTGGTTAAGCTGGTCTTTACCCTATCCACTTATATATTGTTAGCCTACTTTGTGAACTAGGCAACACAAAGTCAAGAAATCAGACATTGAAGAGCATTTTTAAGTAGAAGACTTCGGTTCGGATCGGAGAAGACACTACAGCCTAGATCGGATAGCTGCAATTGTTCGGGTCGGGTCAGAGCAACATATCGGTTCAGATCGGATAAAATCTTCTGTTCGGAACGGTGAACCGTTGCTGAGGAAATTGGTAAGGCATAGCTATTCGGATCGGAGGACAATATAATCCCAATCGGATCGGAAAGCCACCTGGTTGCCACGGAAATAGATCGGAGCGGAGCAGATTAAAGAAGAAGAGAGCGTTGCATCCAAGCCAATCCGGGTCGGATCGGGTATCCCGATCCGAACCCCTTATATGTGTGTCTCTGACCCGAGCCCATGTTCCATATCATTCTCCAGCAAAAGCGCCTGGATATCCGGATCGGCTATGATCAGTTCCTACCCATAACGTTCATTACTCTGATGCGTTGTCAACACAATAATTCATCCGAACCCGAGGCTAATGGGATGGACGACACGTGGCTCCGATCCGGATCGGATTTTGAGCAAATTCACACCTATAAATACCCCGTCTGGAGACAAAGAAAAGGATCTTTTTTTCTGGCACTTCGAGAATTCAACCACCTCCATAGTCCGAACTCCAATACTCCCGGAGAATCCAAATCATCTTTCATTATTTGTTTTAGTCAATTGAGTGAATATAAGTGAGTTGTGAGTGGAATCAAGTGAATCTTACATTGTATTTGCAACTGAATCATTGAATATAGTAAAAGATAAGTGGACGTAGGCATTTCTTCGCCGAACCACTATAAATCCTATGTGTTCATTTTTATTTTTATCTCATTTCATTTTGCTTTTAATCAATTTGGGTGTTAGAACCACTTTTGGGTCTAACATTTTGGTGCTTTCACTGAGAATCCTCATCTAAATTCTTTATTTTCCGGGATTTCTTTCTACTTTTTGGACCGTTGAGTTCAAAGAAGTTAATCCTTAAGTTTCTCCGCTCTTTTATATTTGTTGAAGTGATTGTCAAAGAATCATGGCCAAAGGAAAAGGCAAAGAAGTTCAATCTGGTCGAGGAAATGGAGCTGGCGAAGATCAGCAAAATGCGGTTGTAACAAGGTCTCGGGGGCAGAGTTCAGCAGCAGGAAGAACCAATGCAGGAAATCCGAGCTGCCAGCAGGGGGAGAGCTCCGATCCGATCCGGGTAGGAGATTCTGAAGCAGTGCATTCCCCCAATCTGAACCGACCCGAGCAGCTTGCCACGTACCGATCCGACCAGGCCCCCCAGCTCTGAACCGACCCGACCTCCTACCTCCGATCCAACCCGATGCTTGGTGAAGCTGGAACCTCTACTCGAGTCCCTACGAATACTCCAATTCCAGCCACCAGGGTTGGTAATCAGGTCAATCCATCTGCGCCCATCACTCAAGGAGATTTCTCGCGCTTACTTGACATGCTTGAGAGCACAAGGGAGGCTATGAAAGTTCACGAGCGAACTAATCTCATGATGCAGGAAAATATGAGGCTCATGAGTCGGGAGATTAGTGAACTCCGTCGACAGAGAACTCCATCACCGGTTCGTCACACACCAGTGGATCAATCTTCATCTTCCGAGGAAGAGCGGCCCCGTGAACGAAGGCCGCTCGAACGACCTCAGAACGTGGAGCAGCTGACATTTGGATCTTTGGGATCTCGTGAGGATATTGCACGAGCGCTAGGAAACAATGACCCCACTCGAGGGCAAAGACTCCAATCCCCTCCTCCCGAGATCGACCGGGAGCGTAGGGAACGGAATCGAGCAGAGGCAGCTCGAAGAAGAAGGGCATCTCCTGAACAAGAGCCCAGAAGGAGCTCAGATACTAGGGCCAGGGAACCTGAGCGGCCCCTAACTAATGCTGATGTGCAGGCAATGGTTCGCCAGATCATGTCCGAGAGCCGGAACTATACAAATGAGGATTATGGCATCGAACGAAGCCATACTCCCTTCACCGATGATGTCCTCGACTTCCAATTTCCCCGACGCTTTAACTTGCCACAGATGGACAAATACAACGGAAGGACTGATCCGGGACATCATTTAATGCGATACTCGTGGCTCATGAATGCTGCTGCTGCCCCTGATGAAGTGAAGTGCAAAGCATTCCCAATCTACTTAGAAGATGTGGCGCTGTTCTGGTTTACCCGACTTCCTCCTCGTTCGATTTCGAATTACAAGGAACTAAGCGAGCGTTTCATGAACCAGTTCCGACTCCATGCCCGAAAGTCCAAAAGTGTTATTGAATTATCAAGAATCAAACAGGCACCAGGAGAGTCTTTGAGGGCATATCTTGACCGTTTTAACCAAGCTGTGACTGAGGTCAGTGACCCGCATGATCCCACTATTCTGATGGCATTGAAGGAAGGAGTTGATCCTGAATCTGAGTTTGGAGATTACCTTTCTGGGAAACCACCCTCCACAAGGGAGATATTCTACGAAAAAGCCGGTATTTATCTAAGGCGAGAGGAGGCCAGGGCAAACCGAAAGAGAAAGTCTGAGACAGCTTCAAAGGAGAATGTGCAGAGTAATATCGTCGTGAAGCAGTCTGTGGAAAGTTTTGGCAAGGTTGAAGTAAATGTAGGAAACAAGGGTGGAAACAGCAATGCTGGAAGCGGGGGTAACAACAACAATAACCATAATCCGAACGGTAACAGAAGAAACAGAAATAGGGGAAGTGATCCTAACAAAAGACCCCGATTCCAGAACTACGAGAATTATACACCATTGAACGACACCCTGGAAAATATTTACCTGGATACGTACAATGCGTTACAGTACAAAAGACCGCCACCTCGTGATTCGACCGAGAAAGAAATGGCGATAGGGAAATTTTGTTTGTTTCATCGAACTCATGGGCATTCAACCAATGAATGTCGGCATTTGAGGGATGTGATTGAGAAGCTGCTGCGTGAAGGGAAGTTGGATGAATACAAGGTTGCCCCGAGGGACAGGGGGCAAGGAGAGCAGGCTCCAAAACAGATTCTACCTGCTCCCAAGCCTACAGCACAGCAGAAAGGTAAAGGAATTGTTATCAACTCCATAGTAGGCGGACCTCACCCAGCAATCCGAAGTTTCAGATCAATGGATCAATATGTGAATGCTGCCAAGCATCTAGACGTGAATGAAGGTGATGATTTGGAAGATATCACCCCCATAAAACAACAGAAGACCATGTTTGACGACGTGGTATTTCGCAGCCGAGATAATACTGGGATCCAATCACCCACCGATGATCCGTTGGTTATTACTACCACCATTGGGCCGGCCTTGGTCCATAAGGTATTAGTAGACAACGGAAGTTCCGTTAATATTTTGTTCAAAAAGTCATTTGATCAGATGAAGCTTGAATCTGAAGATTTGAAGCCATGTGAAGGATGGATCAGAGGCTTCAACGGGGCGTCAACAGCTCCCATGGGATACATAGAGTTGCCCGTGACCGTGGGGCAAGGAGAACGTAGAAGAGTGCGGATGCTTCAGTTCGTAGTATTTGACGTAGATTCGCCTTATAATGCATTTTTGGGGAGGCCTGCCCTTGCTGAATTCAGAGTTTGTATCGCCCCTTGGTGCTTGTTACTTAAGTTCCCAACCGAAGCCGGAACTGGAGTAATGAGAGGGGATCAAGTTTCCGGACAGGCCTGCTACGTGGCCGAATTAAAGATGTTGATGAAAGGACTTAACGTTGAGAGTAAAGATGCCTCGTCTCCCTCAAAGGGGGGCTCGGCATAGCAATTAGAGAGAATGACCCCAAAGGAGTTGCCCAAAGGAACGCCCGAAGACCTGGATCCCAGAAAAGACGAGGAACCAGAGGCTAGGAATGCAACTCCTAATGAAGCGACAGTGGAAATTCCTATTGATAAAGCTGATCCGACAAAAGTTTTGAAGATTGGTTCTCAATTGGATCCACGTCGAGCTAAAGAACTAACGGACTTCTTGAAGGCAAACTTAGACGTGTTTGCCTGGACCCATGCTGACATGTGTGGGATATCGCCATCCATTATAAGTCACAAATTAAATGTAAATCCGAAACATCCGCCTGTGAAGCAAAAGAGACGCATGCTGGGCCCAGAGAGGTTGGCTGCTCTCAAAGAGGAAGTAGAGAAGTTGAAGCAGAATGGATTTATTCGAGATTCGACATATCCCGACTGGATATCGAATCCCGTCTTGGTAAAGAAGCCAAACGGAAAGTGGCGGACTTGCATTGACTTTTAAGATTTAAACAAAGCTTGCCCAAAAGATAGTTTCCCACTTCCCAGGATTGACCTGCTTGTAGACTCGACAGCAGGTCATGAACTTCTCTCTTTCATGGACGCATATTCTTGATACAACCAAATTCCTATGCACGTACCAGACCAAGAACATACGAGCTTCATTACGAATTTGGGATTATATTGTTATGTTGTAATGCCATTCGGATTGAAAAACGCTGGAGCTACTTATCAGCGCTTGGTGAACAGAATGTTTTATAATCAAATAGGAAAAACTATGGAGGTTTATGTGGATGATATGCTTGTCAAATCGAAACAGTCCTCCAGCCATACGCAAGACTTGGCGGAAATGTTTGGTATCCTGGGAAAGTATCGGATGAAATTGAATCCTCTGAAATGCTCATTTGGAGTGGCATCGGGAAAGTTCCTTGGCTTCATTGTAAGCTCCCGAGGAATTGAAATCAACCCTAGCCAGATAGCAGCAATTAGAAATATCGAAGAGCCGAGGAGAATTAAAGACGTCCAAAGTCTTGCAGGGAAAGTAGCGGCGCTGAGTAGATTCATCTCCAAAGCCACAGAAAAATGTGTTTTGTTTTTTGATTTGATTAAAAAAGGAAAGAAGAACTTTGAGTGGACTCCGGACTGTGTTGAGGCCTTTCGAAATCTATTGGAACTGCTAGAGAAACCGCCGATTTTATCAAAGCCCGTAGATCACGAAGAATTGTTTGTTTATTTGGCAGTCTCGGCTCACGCCGTCAGCACAGCCCTTGTTCGAGAAGAAGACAAAATACAAAGGCCAGTGTATTATGTAAGCAAGAAATTAGCAGCGGCAGAGCGCAACTACCCAAAAATTGAGAAGCTCGCTTACAGCCTCTTGATCGCATCCCGAAAACTTCGTCACTATTTCCAAGCTCATCCAATAACCATATACACCGACCAGCCCTTAAGGCAGGTGTTGCAGAGACCCGAAGCATCGGGAAGGTTGATCAAATGGAACATAGAACTAAGTCAGTTTGATTTGAATTTTCAACCACGAAAGTCAATCAGGGGGCAAGCTCTAGCAGACTTTATTGCGGAGTTCACCATTCCAGAGGAGGAGGTAGTCGATGATAGAGTGGTTAAGTCCGAGGATGAGTTAAAAATAGATCCGTGGAAACTATATACAGATGGAGCCAAGAACGACCGAAGGTCCGGAGCTGGAATCGTCTTAGTCACTCCCGAAGGACGGTCGTTATATTACGCCCTGCGATTAGAATTTTCGGCGACTAACAATGACTCTGAATATGAAGCCTTGATTGCCGAGCTGAAGCTTGCTAAAGACCTCGGAGTAAAAATGTTAGATATATTCTGTGATTCTAAAATTGTTGTTTGCCAAGTGCGAGAGGAATTTGTGGCTCGAGGACCTCGACTTATCGCCTACCTCAAGAAAGTGAAAGAGCTATTGAATATCTTAGAGCGGTACAACATAACACACATTCCCAGAGTTGAAAATCAGAAAGCGGATAGGCTGGCAAAGCTGGCTAGTTCTGACAATCCAGAAGAGACTGAAATAATTCCAATTGAAACATTGGAATCGCCAAGCTTTGAGTCAATGGAAATTGAATTCGCTTTTGAAGCGGAACCAGAGAAGGAGTCGTGGATGACTCCAATTAAGAATTTCCTTAAGAATGGGACACTCCCATCAAAGAAGAGTGAGAAAAGAGCTGTAGTTCGCAAAGCTACCAGATATGTCATACAAGATGATACTCTTTATAGGCAAGGATTTTCTATGCCCCTGTTACGATGTATAGCACACGACGACATCAAGCGTGTACTAAGAGAAGTACACGAAGGTGAGTGTGGAGATCATACAGGAGGTCAAACTTTAGCAAAGAAGATATTGCGGTACGGATACTTCTGGCCTACGATCAATAAAGATGCAGCTGATTATTCACGACGCTGCGATAAGTGCCAGAGATTCGCCAAAATCCCCAGGGCACCGTCGACCCAACTTAAATCAATGGTGAGTCCTTGGCCATTTGCCACGTGGGGAATTGATATCATTGGAGTTCTACCAATTGCTAAAGGAGGAGCTAAGTATGCAATAGTGGCTGTGGACTATTTTACGAAGTGGGTGGAAGCTGAGCCCTTGACCAAGATCACGGCAAGAAAGGTGATAAGTTTTGTGGTCAGAAATATCATATGCCGGTTCGGGATCCCAAGGACGATTATAACTGAGAACGGAACCCAATTTGACAGTACTGAATTCAGAAATTTCTGCCAGAAGTATAAGATAGACAAACGATATACTGCAGTTGCCTATCCGCAATCGAATGGGCAAGTAGAGGCAATAAACAAAGTAATAAAATCCATCCTCAAGAAACGATTAGAGCGTGCAAAGGCAAAGTGGGTTGATGAATTGCCCCTAGCTTTGTGGGCATATCGAACAACATTTAAAACGGCCACCGGTCATACCCCTTTCTCTCTCTCCTTTGGCTCGGAAGCTGTAATTCCAGTTGAACTAGAAGTTCCTTCCCACAGGGTGACATATTATGACCCGATGACAAATCGGGCACTTTTACTTGAGTCTCTTGATGAAGTCGAAGTGAAAAGGGACGAAGCAGATTTGCGTGCGGCAAGACATCGGCGTCAGATGGCACGCTATTACGACAAAAAAGTTCGCCTCAGGACTTTTGAACCAGGAGATTTGGTGCTAAAGAGAGTCTTTCCATCCCTTCCTCACCTTGGTCCAAAATGGGAAGGACCCTTTGTCATTCAACGGAAACTTGAAAAAGGAACCTTCAAGTTAACGACCGTGGATGGCGAAGAAGTCCCCAGAGCATGGAATGCCCAGCACTTAATGCGATATTTGGATTAGAAATGCTGTACTTTGTGTTATTTTTCTTATGAACTCTGTAATAAGGCACGACTTGCCTTGGGAAAATCTGACGATATGAATGAAGAACTATAAAGTGGATGTAGGCTACGACTTAGCCGAACCACTAAAAAAATACTGTGTGTTATTTACTTTTATGCATTACATATATACATTTATCAGTTATTCTGTTGTGATTGTAAGATACAGGATAACTCACAGCCTAAAAAGGTTGGAAACAGTTTAGACATAAAAAGAAGCACAACGACTATTTGTGCGATAAGACATAAAAGAATGAGAAAACGACATTCTTAACTCTAACTCTCTAGAGAGAGAGAGAGAGAGTATAAAAGCGTCTCCGACTGAGCACTGAAAAAGAAATTCTCCTCCTAACTCTAACTTTCCAGAGAGAAAGAGAGTATAAAAGCGTCTCCGACTGAGCGCTGAGAAAGAAATCTTTCCCTATTGAAAGACCGGGGAATAAATAAATGACTGAGCTCGAACTCTAACTCTCAAGAGAAAGAGAGAGAGTATAAAAGAAATGCCAGAAAAAATGATAGGTACTGACGACACAGGAAGTACTATCCCGTCAGAAAATCGGGAGCATTCAGATTGCTTGATTAAGCATTAAATAATTTGTGGGGATTGACTGGGGACACTTATGTGCACGCGTATTTCCCCCCTCCACAACTTCGTTTCATAACTATAGACATGCATTTTTACATAAGTGCAGAACTACTAACAAATAAACATTGCAAAAAATGAGTTATTTTTATTTACAAATGAATGAATTTGTACAGGAAAATAGCTAAAAAAGAAAGTGCAGGAGCTACTCTTGTAGCAGCAATTATTGGTTCACTAAATGCTAAAACGATACAAGGCGATCCACTATTTAGATTTTGAATGAGCCTTGAATTTCTTGGCGGCCTTCTCCGCGTCCTTTGCTTCTTTCTCAGCCTCCGTCATGATTCGTTTTGTCTTCTTTTTTCCTGAAGATGCGGTGCTGGAGCCAGTAGACTTCTTCCCGGAGGGCGGGGCGCTGGAATCAAGAGAAGATTTTTTAGCGAGTTCCTCTGTAATAGATCTAGTTGAGAGCTTAACAACTAACCTTGATCCCGCATCCATGACTGCGAGGGGTTTGAGGACTTCGGGGTCTAGCTCTTCAGCTTTTAATTGCAAGCGTTTGTCTTGATCGGTTTTCATTGCAGCCAAGGTAACATCATCAGCATTTTTTGACTCCCCGACTATTGCAACTTCTGGTTCCTCTTCATGCCCCCCGTCTCCGCCATCGTCCTTTAAAGCTGCTATCATTTCTTCATCATGGGGAGTGGCGACCTTAGTTGGCTCACCTCCTTCTCCCAAATCTATAGAAGCAGCCTTGTCTTCCCCTTTTTTGGCCTTATCTGCGGGCTTTGTCCCAGCGGTGGCTCCCTGAGTCACATCTGTCTTTACGGATGATTCAGCACCTAAAGAATGAGAAGCAACAGTTATTAACTCAGGCGAAAACAATGGGTCTTTCATCGATTGTTCAATCACGTGGCGAAAAGTAGAAATAGCCTTGGCAAATTGAGGAGAAAAGGTAGGGATACCTTCCGAAGACTTTTCTGCGGGGGTGGCTACTACCTCTGGTGTTGTTTCAGGAATAGGAGACAGCAGAGTTGTTCGGGGAATTCCCGGATTTTCAGGATCATACCCCTCTACTTCAGAAGTTGCAGGGGCAGAAGAGGAGGAACCAGCTTCGAGAACAGTTTTTTGTTTAGACTTCCGTCTCTCTTCTTCCATGGCCTCAGCAATAAGGCGGCGCCCTTCAGCTAGGCGTTCCGGTTCATCATCCCTCAAGTATTTCTCCATTAGTTTATCTTCATCGAGGGAATCGACCTTAAGTTCCTCCTTTTCCCAATCGACGATCTGATTCCATACTTGAACTAGAGTGGATGGATAGTCCTCGATCCAAGAAATGTTTCGGTGACGAATAATATGTGCGAAGAATTCAATCATTAGTTCGCCGAAACCCTGAATATCATCCTCCGCCTCTGATAGTTGCTTGCGGGCTTCCTCCGCTGATTTAACAGCACACTCCACATTGCCCTCGGCCAGGGCAGCCCTGTTCTCTGCCTCCAGTAGCTTTGAAGCCAAGTCGGCATTTTTCTTTTCTAATTCAGCACTCCTCTTTGCTAACTCGGCGTTTTTCCGTTCAAGCTCAGCATAAGCAAGGCGTGTCTTAGCAGCTTCTGACTTGGCCTCGTCAGCTTGCTTTTTTAATTCAGAACGCTCCTGAGTGTGAGATTCAAGCAAGTCATGATAACGCTTTTGCATGTCCTCGAATTGTTGTTTGAAATTAGAAGCGTCCCTTTGAGCGACAGCTAGCTGAGCTTGAGTGTCTTCCAAATCTTTTCCTAAAGCTTTTAAGGCCTTAGCATCCTCCTCCGCGGTCTTTTGCATTGAATCAGTATTTGTGATTAGAGTGCGGATGATTCTAGAAAGATTGCGTGAATATTTGAACATCTCAGTATACTGTTTTTCCACCGCATCTATTTTTGCTTTGGCCTCATCTGCCCATTTAGACGAAATAGGTTCAAGGGCAGGTAAAAAAGTCAAAGTCTCGAAGTAGTGCTCAGGAAATTGCTCCACCAAATATGCCCGTTTTACTGCAGTTTCCGCATCTAGTGGGGGAGGAGCGGGGATCGATAATTCGGTGTCCCTGTGTGAAGAGGAGTCGGTAGTCTCTTTGTCTGTCCTAGGTCGTTTAGTAGCAGGGACCTTGTTCTTGCTTCGAGACCCAGTTTCTTTTGGAGGAGTTCTCTCTCTACTGCGCTTTTCATGGGAAGAAGTGAAGTCTTTAGATGGTGGTCTGTCCTCTTCCCTGCGGCTTTGATAACCCTTATATTTCTCTTGTTCCGGTCGATCTGGTGAGCGGGAACGTGAGGGTCGAGAACGATAGGGATCATAAGGTCTTCTCTCCTCTCTACCACGATCATCCCGGCGATCATACTCGATATCCTGAGGAGGATTGGACATGCTGCGACGAAGCTTTCTGATATCGTAGTAGGACCGAGACATCGTACCTGCACGATGAAACAAACGAAATTTAGAATTAATGGATTCACAAGGAAAGAGGTGCAATGAATGCTAATGCCGTTATAAAGTGTATCCTAAGTGGTGTGTTTCCCCCCAACCAACCCGAGTCTGAAGCTAGACTAGTACGGGCAGGCTCTTTGGCCTTAGCGGGAGTGGTCTCTTCAGAAGAGGTAAAGACTAAAGGATCCTTCCTGAAATCCTCTGAAGTGTATATAGTCTCAGGTAAGGGGAGATCCCCCAAACCCTGAAATATTTGCTCATTAGTACTAGGTACATCCCCCTCTGAAGCATGAAGTGGCGACTCTTGGGAGGATTTTGACTTTTCTAGAGAAGTAGTTTCCTCGGGGGCAATATATCCTTTACGATGCTTTTCGGCCAGATTAGCCAATTCATCATCTTGTGTAGAAGATGGAGAAGGTGAAGTGTGAAGAGGCGCTGTAGGAACTCCTGAGCCTTCTCCTGTCTCTGGGACTACCTCCACTGGAGGAATGTATGCGTATGGAACCGTCCCATGACCAATGCTACGAAAAACAGACAACAGCCCATGAAAGTGAAGGTATTCGTCTTTAAGGGTTTCGTCGATAGTCAAGAATTTCTGATCGCCATTAAGGAGTCGGTGCATCCAGTCGAAGAACACCTGGTCTGATATCTGTTTGGGATTGTCGACTGCAAACAAAAAGGAAAACAAGTCAAGGTGATGATTCAAGTGTAAAGAGCCCGGATTTAGAAAATCAGTGCTTTACTTGATTTTGTCCGCCTCCTGGCGCATCCAGGCTGTCGCTTCACGTAGAACCATTCTAGTCTGGAATCCCCAGCTTTACTGCTAAATGGTGCAGAGATTATCTTCCTTTTTGGAACTGACTCAAAGTAGCAGAAAGATGGAGTCTCTCGGGTCCGATGCTTGAAATTATAGAAGAAGTGAACGTCATCGAACGTGAGCTCTATGCCTAAGATTTCACGATATGCTATGTACAAGGTGTGCAAATAGGCATATGAATTGGGGTGCAATTGCATGGGGGCAATCCGCATTTGTCTTAAAAAGTCAACAATGAAGGGAGAGAATGGAGGAATGGCGCCGACCATGCACATCAATCGAGTGACCGTCATATATCCTTCTGGAGGGTTGTGGGGACGGTCAGAGCGTGAAGGCACTAGAGTGTCCCTTTTCATTATTCCATACTTTAAGCAAATTCGGATAAGTCGATCGTTGTCGATTGTCGATTCAACGGAGTCTGGAGGTGATTCCAATATAATGGCTGATTCAAATTCGTCAGGGGCTCGATCGTCACCGATCCCTCCATCCTTCTCAAAACCCAGAGAAACTTCGTTCTCTGAAGACGCCTCGTTGCTTTCTCGATTTCCAACCCCGTAGTCTGGAACCTCACTGTCCCATTCTGGATCCGAAGAAGAAGATATATCCTCGAGAGTGATTTTGTTAGAGGTTTCCGGGGCTTCTTTCCTCTCAGCTAGTCTGGAAGAGCGTCTAGGTCTCATTGTCATAGAACTATTGAAGAAGCAATAGCACAAATTAGAGTAAATTAGCCCGTACCCCCCTGTCCGTGTGTGTGAACTAAAATACGTGCAGTGAATGTGAGAAATGCAAAGTAAAAGTGCAACAATGTAAGACGAAACTTCGAAGAGAAAGTGATAGTCAGAGTAGTTCTTAATGCTCGTTTATGTCCGCAAGGCACTATCCTAACCGTTCATGAAGTGAGAAGTAATATCTAGCATTGTTTTAAATAGTTGGACAAAAATTTGTGCTTTGGATTGAGTAGTTTTCGGTTCGAATGTATACATCAGGTTCAGATTGGATAGGCAAGGTCACATGTCAGCTTAAAGAAAAGGCTCACACTCAGAAAGATATATCCGGATCGGTTCGGGGATTGATTCTCGGAGCGGGTCGGATTAACCTGGATAACCAGGCCCCTATTCTCTCTTTTGTTTCATAACCCGGTCCGACCCGAGCGCATAAGTCTTGACCTCCATTTTTATTCATAGATCCGACCCGACCCGGTCAAACAAAGTAAGTCCCATTTCTCTGCCTTATGGCTCCGACCCAGTCCGATTCTGTGAATTTCTCTCTTTTCCTTTTTCTCCTGCTGTTCCCCCACCCGAACCGATCTCCTTCAATTTCCTTCCTCTTCCTTCTCTTAAGTAGCGAACCCAACTCGATATTCCAAGCCTTAGTTAAAACCAAGTGCCTAAGCACTCAAGTATTCAACAACGAGTCTCAGTACCCTCCTCCAACGCCTTTAAATGGCGTCGATGCCAATAACGACGAAGGCGGAGGATGAAGGAAGCCGTGGCGATGAAATTAGTCAATTACCTTGCTAGAATCGTTTATCTTAACTGCGGATATAAATTAAAAGCAATTATCGCAACGAGATTCAAGATTACAAGGCTACCTATGTATTTGATTCAAAGATTGAAGCGAGAATTTTGAAGTTTCTTGGAAAGACTAAAGTTTCGACGTGGAATCGGTTCGGATGAGCAAGAACAGTGAATGAAAGAAAGGAAGAAAAGTGAAGTAAATTTATATAAAAAACAAGCTGACTATTCGTATTCCCGATCGGACCAGTTCGAAAAGCCCAATGACGCAGCTTGGCCCACTAATCCAATGCAGGAAATAGGAAGAAGGAGATCCGTTCGGGTCGGAACCCAAACCAGAAATCCGTTCGGGTCGGAATCCGAACCGAACAGGATGCAGTACGACAGCTTGGCATGCGTATTCAAAAGGAAGGATGAAGGCGTTGTGCAACAGCAATCAAAGCATGCTCCATTTCCAACAGAAGCATCCTTTGAGGGGGCAAAGTGTTAGCCTACTTTGTGAACTAGGCAACACAAAGTCAAGAAATCAGACATTGAAGAGCATTTTTAAGTAGAAGACTTCGGTTCGGATCGGAGAAGACACTACAGCCTAGATCGGATAGCTGCAATTGTTCGGGTAGGGTCAGAGCAACATATCGGTTCGGATCGGATAAAATCTTCTGTTCGGATCGGTGAACCGTTGCTGAGGAAATTGGTAAGGCATAGCTATTCGGATCGGAGGACAATATAATCCCAATCGGATCGGAAAGCCACTTGGTTGCCACGGAAATAGATCGGAGCGGAGCAGATTAAAGAAGAAGAGAGCGTTGCATCCAAGCCAATCCGGGTCGGATCGGGTATCCCGATCCGAACCCCTTATATGTGTGTCTCCGACCCGAGCCCATGTTCCATATCATTCTCCACAAAAGCGCCTGGATATCCGGATCGGCTATGACCAGTTCCTACCCATAACGTTCATTACTCTGATGCGTTGTCAACACAATAATTCATCCGAACCCGAGGCTAATGGGATGGACGACACGTGGCTCCGATCCGGATCGGATTTTGAGCAAATTCACACCTATAAATACCCCGTCTGGAGACAAAGAAAAGGATCTTTTTTTCTGGCACTTCGAGAATTCAACCACCTCCATAGTCCGAACTCCAATACTCCCGGAGAATCCAAATCATCTTTCATTATTTGTTTTAGTCAATTGAGTGAATATAAGTGAGTTGTGAGTGGAATCAAGTGAATCTTACATTGTATTTGCAACTGAATCATTGAATATAGTAAAAGATAAGTGGACGTAGGCATTTCTTCGCCGAACCACTATAAATCCTGTGTGTTCATTTTTATTTTTATCTCATTTCATTTTGCTTTTAATCAATTTGGGTGTTAGAACCACTTTTGGGTCTAACATATATTATTGGTTAAGTTGGTCTTAACCTTATCCACTTATCAGATCAATATGTATTATTGGTTAAGTTTGTCTTAATCCTACCCACTTATCAAATTAATATATACTATTGGTTAAGCTGGTCTTAAACCTATCCACTTATCATGTTTTAGGTATCATATATATATATATATATATATATATATATATATCGTATAACGTGTTTTACTTAATTTATGATTAAGTACATATTAGTTCGCAGATACATTGGTTAAGAGAATAACTCCCTAAGTATCAACCCCGAAGACCAAAATCAAAATTAGATTGGTACTCAGAGAATTACTCAGCTCAACCAAACTTCTATTTGTCATTCATATTCGTCTTTAATCAGCATTAATTAATTATTAATGCACAAACCTCTCACATTAAGTCGGTTGCTTGTGGCCGCTGGATATGTGGTCGGTTCCGGGCAGATTTCCACCACAAGCCAGACTTAACCTCGTGTCTAAGCATCTTTTAATTATGCCTACGTCCTCTCACATTAGACTATCGTTTGCGGTTGTTGGATGTGTCGGGCGGGTCCGGGAAGTCTTATACCACATACGAGTCTAACCTCGTGTCTTAGCCATCTATTACTCATTTAATTTATGCCTTTGACCTCTCACATTAGACTACCGTTTTTGGTTGTTGGATGTGTCGGGCGGGTCCGGGCAGTCTTATACCACATACGAGTCTAACCTCGTGTCTTAGGCATTTATTATTCAACCCAATTTGAATTAATATCCCTATTTCAAATTGTCAATAACATCCAAATTAATCTATGTCTATAATTGTCACCTAAATTATGTCCATAATTTCTATGCATATAAATTAGGCCAATTAATGTCTCAAATTTATTATATGCTTTTTAGCCATTTTTATGCCAATTCACAATATTAATATTTAATATTTACCATTGCCCCCACGTCGTTCGTACGTTTAATATGAAATATGTTACACCCGTAAATAGTCTAACTCATAGAAAGAAAAGAAACATCACAAGTTGCATAACACATAAAGTAGATTTAACTTGCAAATAAGAATAGGCTAGCATGGATCAAAACTTGCATGATTATAATTTACATAATCACAAATTTGCATAATCAATAACTTGCGTAGGCAATAGGCATAATTTTCATAAACTACAAACTAACATGGATTAAATTATATAAGATATAATTTGCGTAGATCTATACACCTAAAGGTGAACTTGCATATATGAACATGGTTTTCGCATAAACTTGCATATGATCTACATACAAACTTGTATTAAACTTGCATATGCAATTTAGACATGTAAACTAAGACCTACATATGATTCGCATACAATCTTACATATAAACTAGCATATGATTAACATCAAACTTATATATAAACTTGCATATATAATTTAGACATGTAAATTAAGATTTACATTTACTCTTGCATATGATTTAGACATGTAAATTAATGTCACAAAATGAATCAAATCTAGCATATGTGTTTAGACATACGAACCAACATCATGAATTTAAACATGTAAACTAATATCACACGTTTTATATATAAACTCGCATGTATATATATATATATACTTGATTCACATATAGACTTGTGTATAATTCGCATAAAGATTTTCATATAAACTGATGTCATAAAATGAATTAAGTTAAACATATGTGATTGGACATATGAAATAGATCTACTAACATTAGTTAGCAAAACTGTCATATGTTCACAAACAGACGATAACAAAATTAAGTAACGTCACATGATTCTACAGGCATATTCTCATAATCCAAATTATAACTCATCATAATTAATTTATTAATTATTTTGTGAAAGAAATTGTACTCACAATGATGGATTAGAGAAGAGAATAATTCGTTCGTCGTTTGTATAAGAATTCTGACTTGCAATTCCTAAGCTTTAAGAAGAAATATTTTGGCAGCAGCATGGAGGCCAAGAGATTTATTTAGCATTAGTTTAGAGGTTGAGTCTATGTGTACTTTTATAGAGGTTAAAATCAATATAAGCCGTTAGATTATCAAAGGAGAAAATCAGAACCATTCAGACTAGTTGGAGTTATCCAGAACTGCCACCTATGCCCTAGTGACTCAGCAACAGGTCAGAAAGGACTCAACAACAAGTCAGAATCGTCACAGTTCAGATCTACCCGAGGGGGTAGGTCGACCAGTGTAGGGGAGGTCGACCTGGCCTGGGGCGGGAAAAATCCCACCCAGTCCGCTTCCTTGTCAGAATTTGAATTTTGAATTTCATTCTGAACCATTTTTAATTTATTTAAATTTTTGAAACTTCTAAGGGCCATAACTTCCTCATACGAAGTCCGATTTACAAAAACTTGGGCTCTATTCCAAGAAGAATTTCGAGATGAACGCAATGGCGTAACCCATTTCCCTTAATTCTTCTCCTAAAAATTAAGTGTTCTTAAATTTGTTAATTTTAATATTTAAAATTACGGGGTGTTACATTCTCCCCTCCTTAAAGGATTTCGCCCTCGAAATCTCCAAGTTAAGGAGAATGTATATCCTACCATCCAATCATCCATCTACTCAATCATCAAACAGAGGCATCCGTTGTCCTTAAAAGATTTCTAATGCCATATGAACATATCTAAAAAGTGTGTGTATATGTTCCTTATCTAATGCAAAATCAGGCGGTCTACTGATTCAGTTGACCTCCTTAATGCAAATCATGATAGTGCCATGTGTCCATTATGTATGCGAAAGAATCCTAACGATACATATTATTTCTACATGTGTGCACAACCATTCATCAAAATGCAACATCCATATGATAACACGACCATTATACATCCATTAAATATGCACACATATTTATAGGCAATATGAAAGTGATTGAGCCGATCAAGTGCCTAATGTGTGTGTACATGCATCCACGAGCAACCACTAGCATTCATTTGCATCCACCAAACATAACATGTCTCAAACACATGTTTACAACCATAGGGGTTTTCCTAACTAAAGATCGAAGATATCATCGCAAAGACATATTAAACGATAAGACAAGTATCAACAAAGCGGTAGAGAAAGGAGAAGTTAAAATCATACCCTCAAAAAGGAAAGGGTACAGCGTACGCATCTTGTCTTCCGCCTCCCAAGTCGCGTCTCCGTGATCATCTCCCCATTGCACTTTGACCAACTTGACCTCTTTGTTGCATAGCTTTTATACCTCCAATCCAAGGATGCATGTAGGAGCTCGTCAAATCGTGGCATCTCACTCTACTTCCACTTCTCTAAGCATGTTCGGCTCCACTACTTCCACGGTATCTTGTAACACTTCTGCAAATGTAATATGTGAAACATGTCGTGAACACCACTAAGATCATTGCCTCTTCTCATGTCCCTCCAAAATCTAGGATGCATAACCTCAAAAGATTTTCAAGGATTCTATTCACCCCTTTATGTCCGTCCATCCGTCTGTGGATGATAAGCGATGCTCGTACTTGCCGCCTTTTGCATATCACCTTTTCCCCTTGCATCGAAAACTGCTCCAAGCCCTGTCCCGCAAGCACCGGTATACACTGTGAATGGATTACGTCCATATGGCAAAACTAAAACTGGAGTTGTCATCAATGTCCTCTTCAAATGCTGGAAAGTATCGTCACAGTCAACATCCCAAGCAAAAGTCAAGTTCTTCTTCGTTAACCGAGTAAGTGGGGCTGATATCTTTACGAAGTCCTTAAATAACTTCTTATAATAGCCCGCCAGCCCAAAAGAAAAAAAATTCTTACTCTTGTTGCGTTCTTAGGAATCTTCCAATCTTGGATTGCCACCACCTTTGCGGGATCCACAGCTATCCCCTCCTTAGAGACCACGTGTCCTAAGAAACTTGCTTCTTTCCTCCAAAAATGACATTTGGAGAATTTAGCTTTGAGTTGATGCGCTCGTAGGGTCTCTAAGACTTACCTAAGATGTAGGGCATGCTCTTCTTCGCTTCAAGAGAAAATAAGATATCGTCCACAAAGACTACCACAAACTTGTTTAGAAACTCCCGGTACACCCTACTTATTAAGTCAACGTAGTATGCGGGTGCATTCGTCAAACCAAAAGGCATGACAAGCCACTCGAAGAAATCGTCAGGAGTTCTAAATGCAGTCTTATCTATGCTGTCTTCAGCCACCCTTAGCAGATGAAATCCTGTAACCAAATCCAGCTGCGAGAAAACTGAAGCACCAACCAACTGATCGAATAAATCATCTATCATCGGCAATGGGTATCTGTTCTTCTTGGTGAGCTTATTCAGCTCTCTATAGTCCACACACAATCTAAGTGAACCATCAGCCTTTTTAGCAAAAACAACTAGAGCACCCCATTCCGAAATGCTTCTTCTTATGAACCCCTTTTCAAGCCACTCCTTTACTTGCTTACTGAGTTCTCTTCTATCTATTGGAGCCATGTGGCACACTGGTAATTGGCTTTGCATTATCTACAAGGTATATACGAAAGCCTATCTCGCGCCTCGGGGGTAAACCCTGAACTTCATCAAAGACGTCACCATATTCACGGACCACGCGAACAAATTCCAAATCATCGTTGGACGCGTCAAGAGATTCTAGGTAGCTAAGCATCACCGGACCTCTAGGGTCACAAGAAATATCGAGGGTCTTTCCATAATGAGTCAACAATCTAACTACCCTTCTTTCACAGTCTAGGATGGCACCGTATCTGGCTAGCCAATCCATACCTAGAATAAAGCCGTAGCCCATGAAGCCAAAAACGAAGGCGTTGCATTCAATCCCAACGCCCAAGATAGACACTCTCAAATCCCGACAAATCATCGAAAGATGAGCCGAACCACCAATGGGATTTGAGACTACTATGGGATCCGTAACTAGACTAGTATTTAGGTGCAATGTTTTAACTAACGAAGCAGATACAAACGAGTGTGAAGCGCCAGAATTCAAACAAGGTTCGAACAAGATGATCAAAAAGAAAAACCAAACTTCCAACCAAGATATTTCTACCTCTATCAGGTATGCCAGCCGTGAGGGAACGCGTATGCCCTCCAGAAGATCCTGTACCTTGTCCTTACTTTTGCCTCTTACTTCTTTGGACGAACCTAATAAGATGTCATGTTTCTCCGCAACGATAACAACTAGTCTTCTTTTCTTTCTAACGTCTTTATTTAAGTAGTCAGGTATTTCACAAGTGTGGCCCTTCCTTTTCTCTTGGCCCCTTGTTATTCTTACCACCTTTCTCTGGATCTACTTTATTGTGTGTCCTATCCATGTCTCTCCTGCACATTCTCTGTTTGTGACCTCCTACCAAAATGAGGCTTCGTCCTTCATTAACCAAGCAGGTAATTGAACCTTCCTCCCATCGTCTATCTTAAAGGTACCAACAAGTCCTCCACTTCCTTCTAGCTTTGAAAAACGTCCTAGTCCCATGAAGTGGTTTTCCGCCCATCATACGGAAGTTCTTACATATCTTAGAAAAAGCGTCTATACGTGGAGGAAGAAATTCAAAAAGGAAAGAGGAAGCGATTTAAAATGGAGATTCGAAGGAAAGATATATGGCTCTTGGGGGTTATGTTTTTCAAAATAAACTTTTCTCTTAAAAATACTCTCCTTAAAACATATTTTTGAAAGTATTTCTTTATAAAAAATGCTTTCGAAAGCGGTTTTTCAGAATTTCTTATCTGTTCTGGTTACCTTCAGCTCTGATACCACGTGTATTACCCTACGTCCATTAATGTCACTCTAAAAGGGAATGCATTAACTTTCATGGAGTATTATTGGTGTATAGAACAGAATATAAGAAGACAGATACATATATTGGTACTTGAAAATTTTAAAACAACTTTTATTGTAGTGGAGAAATAGTTTGGTTACAACAACATCAAAAGCCAACAATAAAACCAAGTACACTTAATATCCGTCTTGACAAATTGTTTTCTGAGTGCACAAAGTAAAAAGAATAACCCCAACATAAGTAGCCATAAAAGAGATGAGCTGAACTTTACTTTTAGCAATCCAAGCACTACGAAAAGAGAGAGAAAGATCCAAATAAAGCTACCCTAGCACTAGTCTCTCACCCTAAGAACCGGGGAGGGGAAGGAAGAAAAGAGGCAAAAACAAAGGGGGTCATACATAAAGTTTGGCGAGTCCAATAACTTTAACAGTATAATTATTAAAGTAATTAGGATAAGGCATAAACCGGTAAAACAAGGAATGACTGTGAAAAAAATAAGCATGACAAAGCAAACAAGAGGAATAAGACAATGTTAATTGCGCCTCCAACACTATAGGATAATTACTATACTGCACCAATACTAGTCACCCTAAAAGTTGATCCCGCCTACTGAATGAAATAATAATAATGGTAGTTTCATGTACCCCTAGTTGTCTTTATAGGTGTCGCCTTCTCCTATCTCCACTAGTTGTACCCACTACCCTCCCCATTCTAATTACAACATTTATTCATGATATAGTAGTTGTACTCCTAGCTGTCTTCATAGGTGTCGCCTGCTCCTTTCTCCGCTAGTCGTACCCACTGTCTTCCCCATTCGATCGGCTCCCTAACTCGTAGATACCCGTGCTGGTCCCACAGTGGGGTGTATCACTTCCCAAAGTGGCAACCTGATACCACTAAATATGCACGGCTTATACCTACACGATGCAACAACGTATTACCTACCAACCCTGGCCCACGCACGCACATGATCCCGTTGGACTTGCATTGCCACCGCTAATCCGTTTTGACCTCTTACAATCATACCCAGTAAGCGTGTCCCGTCCTCGATCTAGATCGAGCCCACTTAGATACTAAATGGGTTACTGGTTGAAAAGGGTCCCCACGCTTCACACAAGCTTTCCACCTGTGCTTGGTCCCCACTAGGATTTCCTAGTTAACCCCCTCTTATTCATGTCTTCTTACATGTTTCAACTTGGTTGAGTGTTTATTATCCCATATGTCACCCATGTTACCCACTTATCAAATCAACATGTGTTATTGGTTAAGCTTGTCTCAACTCTATCTGCTTATCAGATCAACATATATATATATATTTTATTGGTTAAGCTGGTCTTAATCCTATCCACTTATATATTATTGGTTAAGTTGGTCTTAACCCTATCCACTTATCAGATCAATATGTATTATTGGTTAAGTTTGTCTTAACCCTACCCACTTATAAAATTAATATATACTATTAGTTAAGCTGGTCTTAACCCTATCCACTTATCATGTTTTATGTATCATATATATATATATTATATCGTATAACATGTTTTACTTAATTTATGATTTACATCTTAGTTCACATATACATTGGTTAAGAGAATAACTCCCTAAGTATCAACCCCGAAGACCGAAATCAACATCAATTGGTACTCAGAGAATTACTCATCTCAACCAAACTTCTGTTTGTCATTCATATTCGTCTTTGATCAGCATTAACTAATTATTAATGCACAGACCTCTCACATTAAGTCGATTGCTTGTGGCCGCTGGATATGCCGGTTGGTTACGGGCGGACTTCCACCACAAGCCAGACTTAATCTCGTGTCTAAGCATCTTTTTATGACTACGTCCTCTCACATTAGACTGTCGTTTGCGGTTGCTGGATGTATCGGGCGGGTCCGAGCAGTCTTATACCACATACGAGTCTAACCTCGTGTCTTAGCCATCTATTACTCATTTAATTTATGCCTTTGACCTCTCACATTAGACTACCGTTTTTGGTTGCTGGATGTGCCGGGCGGGTCCGGGCAGTCTTATACCACATACGAGTCTAACCTCGTGTCTTAGGCATTTATTATTCAACCCCAATTTGAATTAATATCCCTATTTCAAATTGTCAATAACTTCCAAATTAATCTATGTCCATAATTGTCACCTAAATTATGTCCATAATTTCTATGCATATAAATTAGGCCAATTAACATCTCAAATTTATTATATGCTTTTAAACCATTTTTATGTCAATTCACAATATTAATATTTAATATTTTCCCATTGCCCTCACGTCGTTCGTACATTTAATATGAAATATGTTAGACCCTCAAATAGTCTAACTCATAAAAAGAAAAGAAACATCACAACTTGCATAACACATAAAATAGATCTAGCTTGCAAATAAGAATAGGCTAGCATGGATCAAAACTTGCATGATTATAATTTACATAATCATAAATTTGCGTAATCAATAACTTGCATAGGCAATAGGCATAATTTTCATAAACTACAAACAAGCATGGATCAAATTATATAAGATATAATTTGCATAGATCTATACACATAAAGGTGAACTTGCATATATGAACATGGTTTTCGCATAAACTTGCATATGATCTACATACAAACTTGTATTAAACTTGCATATGCAATTTAGACATGTAACCTAAGACCTACATATGATTCGCATATAATCTTACATATAAACTAGCTTATGATTGACATCCAAACTTATATATAAACTTGCATATATAATTTAGACATGTAAATTAAGATTTACATTTACTCTTGCATATGATTTAGACATGTAAATTAATGTCACAAAATGAATCAAATCTAGCATATGTGTTTAGACATACGAACCAACATCATGAATTTAAACATGTAAACTAATATCACATGTTTTACATATAAACTCGCATGTATATATATATATATATATATACACTTGATTCACATATAAACTTGCATATAATTCGCATACAGACTTGCATATAAACTGATGTCATAAAATGAATCAAATTAAACATATGTGATTGGGCATATGAAATAGATCTACTAACATAAGTTAACAAAACTGTCATATGTTCACAAATAGATGATAACAAAATTAAGTAACATCACATGATTCAACAGGCATATTCTCTTAATCCCAATTATAACTCATCATAATTAATTTATTAATTATTTTGTGAAAGAAATTGTACTCACAAAGATGGATTAGAGAAGAGAATAATTCATTCATCGTTTATATTAGAATTCTGACATGCAATTCCTAAGCTTTAAGAAGAAGAACTATTCTGGCAGCAGCATGAAGGCCAAGAGATTTATTTAGCTTAGGTTTAGAGCTTGAGTCTATGTGTGCTTTTATAGAAGTTAAAATCAATAGAAGCCGTTAGATTATCATAGGAGCAAATCAGAATCATTCAAACTAGATAGAGTTACCAGAACTGCCACATATGCCCTAGTGACTCATCAACGGGTTAGAAAGGACTCAGCAACAAGTCAGATTCATCACAGTTCATATCTACCCGAGGGAGTAGGTCGACCCCCTGGTCGACCTGTGTAGGGGAGGTCGACCTGGCCTGGAGCGGGAAAAATCCCGCCCAGCCCACTTCCTTGTTTGAATTTGAATTTTGAATTTCATTCTGAACTGTTTTTTATTTTTTAAATTTCTGAAACTTCTGAGGGCCATAACTTCCTCATACGAAGTCCAATTTACGAAAATTTGGACACCATTCCAAGCAGAATTTTGAGACGAACGCAATGGCATAACCCGTTTCCCTTAATTCTTCTCCAAAAAATTAAGTGTTCTTAAATTTGTTAATTTTAATATTTAAAATTACGAGGTGTTACATCTAATGTATATTTTAATAGCTTAAGGAACTGTTATTTGATTATTATATTTTGTCAGTCTTCTATGAGATTCTGTGATTGTTTTTCTTCTTTCTTCCTTTTCATATATTAATCCTAGTAGCTATCTATATTTTGATTTGTTTGAGTCGACGTTTGTGGTTTTTTGTTGATTTGAATGGTCAAAAGTCTAGATCTTTGCACCCCACCCGACCTACCCTCTAACTAATGAAAGACTATTCAAAGATGTGGTATCTCGTTCAATGTCTCGATAGTAAAGGATCATTGACCTCCGGATTTTAACTCTGGTCATTCCCGCACATGCTCCGACTGACGATGGAAGGTGTCCGACAACCTACAATCCTTTATTAGGTCCTGACCATGAAGCCTCCCACCTTCAGCCAGCCGCCAAATCATTCCAATTAGCCTTTATGCTACCCATAATGACAGATGCAGCCAAGACTTACTTATCGGATGGTATTGTAATAACCATGCCTCTGTGGGTACAACCTGGGGCCTACCACATAGGACCATCACAGAATTTCTTCACGTTTCGTAGGAGTCTCGCACTTCCTTCCAGTCTTGTCAAATAAGTTGGACGTGCTACCACTATGTCTCCCGACTCCTTCGATGATTTCCCCCGATGGGCTCTTCATACTTACAGATTGGACCAAAAGCATGTCATTATAGTAATTAGACCATATGTCTAATTTACCATTATGTGTTTCGCTTACCTTCCTTTTCGTTAATTTATATTATTCATTAGTCCATTTAATCTGAATATTATTTCTTTCATTAATCAACTTTATCATTTACCATAAAATTTTAGTTTTAAGGCCGTAATTTACCCGCATACTATAAATCAATATCAAAGCATGACAACGAAAGTTATAAACTCATAATTTACTGACACAATGTAAACCAATGTGTAGATATTAAGGCTTGACTGTTCTTTCAATCATTCCCTATTAAATTCATATTTGCAAATAAACTATGTCTGTTTATAATGATTTCCTAGTTATTATATTATACAAATATAAGTTGTTGTTCATTTTTACCAGACGACCATTTCCATAAAACTTTGCTTATTAAACTAAGTTTGTAATTGTAAGTTTGCAAAATGGCTTTTTCTTTCAACCCTAACAATCCCTATATCTATCACAGCGGAATCTCACATCGCAACGGAATAAAATATAATATATATCACAGCTTTTGAAATACAAAATTTTAACTGTATACGCATATCATTTTCAGAGTACAACACTTACAATACAGCGGAACAAAACTCTATATCTAACGCTGAAGCCTCCTGCTCCTCCAAGGATATCTGAAATTATCTGAATTACTTGACTGCCCGTACAGGTTTAGGCACCCAAGAGTTTAGGGTAAAACAAAATAAACTCTGGGTCAATCTTGGGACCTGTGTGAGTAAACTCCAATCGTTGGTTTAACTTTTAAAAATCCTTTCAAAAGAAAGAATAATCGTAAGACCGATCCACACAAAAACACAGATGGTTTTACCTTACAATAACCCAAAACATTCTTTAAAATCAATACTTTTCTGATATTATAATAGCATCTAAAACAAGTAAATATCAATCTAGCAGAACGCTTGTATCTCACGCTCTACATATATAGTATGCAAGCAAAACCGCGGGCTCTTATTGGAGAATGGATTCCAACTGGCAAGGTATGAGACCACCTTCCGACAATGTATCTCTAGAGAGGAATACACCGGGTTCAACAAGAACATCTTGCAACCCAGGCTAAACATGACCGACCCCTCACTTCGCTTGAGAGTACCGAATGTATTATCACCAACAGTTAGGATTTGCAACTGTTCCGAAGCAACAACAACAATAGAATAAAGAAGCAAAAGGATTTTCTCTAGATCATGTGACAATACACCCTTAGGGTGCGACCCACTTAGTCATGCAACCAACTCGATTTTATACCATTTCCAGGTTGCGAGGCTTGAGGTTACAATTATTACCTTTCATTGATAGCACAATCACTTCGAATGCCATATTGTCAGCTCCGTTAATCACTAACTGATTTGCATAAAGATATTCTAGATATTATGCTAAGAGAATAAATTCTCCTCCGCCACATGTATATTTGTACAGACCAACATATGCGATCATTGGAAATACTCTGTCAGACATTCGTCCATTCATTCCGGGACAGAACGAAACAGAAGGCACAATTTCCATTAATCCATCTTAGGAAATTTCTACCTAGGTTTAACAGAAAAAGCCCTTGCACTTTACTCCATCTTCGATTGTCTTTGTATAATCTGATACGCAACGCTACTGCCAGTACGGAGTAGTTCTTGGATAATAATCCAATCGGTCTCTCCATATTGACAACAATATTGGCCAATACTTCGATAGTAAGTTATTTAACCATCGAAGAAAAACAAACAACATTCATCCAAAGCATCAAACAAATAATTGGGCCCCTTAATTAATATTTTATTAATTAAATCAATTCTCCATTCCTTATTAATATTGGTTGACCCAATATTTTCAATAATTATCTTGGCTTGTTACGCTATTGGGAAAATATTTCAAATATCATCTTCTTTTATTTTCTATACTTAGAAAATTTCTTTTATATATAACTGGATTCCTTATCTCTTTTCCAAACTCGTTTATTTCTATACTTTAGGAAATATTTATTTTTATATTTCCAAACTCCCACTTACTTGGGTTAAAATGAATGTTATGTAGAACATCGTTACAATAACCCAAAATACTGCATTCAACTAAATCCTATTCAAACATTGAACTTAGAGAGTAAATCTTACTAATTATCGGTTAATAATGAAATCAATCAAGTTGGGGTATAACTACCTCTCAGATTTTGAATAAATAACATTCTTTACTTCAAAATGGACAATACAACTTACCTCGAATAATCAACATCATATAAAACCAATTGTTCATTTTAAAAACTTGTATTTGCTTCTCCTTCTATTTTTACCAGATTTAATTTATAGATTATCCTTTTGTTTATAATATTCTATTTTAAGTTCATTTCCTTATCAAATTCTATGTATATCGATATATTGATTTTTAATATCAAATTTTCTTAAAAATATTCTAACTCCTTAAATTTCCAAAAAATTTTGCCAGCACATCCTTTGTACCGGTCAATAGCTCAAACAACAACTCGCCTTTCTAGGCCTTTTCATTCAAAAAGAAAATTAAAAAGCCAAGCGGCTTGCCGCTTCGGCGCATTAAAACTCATATGGAATTTAAACGTGTACCTTTTGTCATGCACACGAATTATAATCTTCATACACTTCATTCCATGCCTGTCTAACCCATATACGTTCATTTCTAATTTATTCCAACTCAATCTGATCATTTTAACTCAATTAGCTAATTTATCCTTTAATTAGCTCTTTTGCCTATTTCACTTTTTATTTGAACATATCACGTTCAAATAAAATATTAGCTTGCTTATAAACCAATCAAAATCCATTTTCAACTCAGGTTTCATATGCGATTTCGAATATACATTCTCAAATCTCATTTACCTTTCAAAGTTCGATTTTGATTCAAAATTCCATTAACTACTTATTCTATAAATTAGTTAATTTTATTCAGCAGTTAAAACCTGATTTTTGTAATAATCAATCCATTTACTTCACTTGAGTTCATATTTATTTTTATAACTCAACGCTGGATTTTTATAATGAAAATCCATATTTTATTTGCTTAGAATCCTTATATTAATTTAAATAAACAGTTATGGATTTATAGTGGTTATGGCGCTGTTTTCCTAAAGATTTGATTTTGACATAACTCAAAATCTATACGACGAAATCTAGTTTTTTTCTCTTCCGTTAGAAAACCATTATCAAATCGGTCCTGAAGATTCTTGTTTCAAAGAATTCCGACTTAAATTGAGTTCTATATACTCAATTGAAGTTCGAAACATCAAATTACGAACTACCGCTATGCGGCAAGTTCGTTTTAAATTATATTTAAATATAAACGTTTAAACTTCATTTATTAATATATTTCAATCTCATTCTTATATATTTTAATACAAATTAATCTAGTTTTCCAAATCCAACTTAATATTTCCAATTATCCCTAATTGTCAATTATTCATTACTCGGTTATAAATTCAACTATTGCACCATTTATTTATTTTATATTCATTTCTAATTCCCTTAAAGTTAAATTATTTTATAGAATTCTTGAAATCAAATTCTAAATATATATCCTTTGGATTATCTCAATTCGGTTTATATTTCGAATTCCTAAATAAAAACGTCGTTCCCTTTCGAAACGATTTCTAATTCATTTTTAAATTCATACTTGAATTTAAATTTCGACTTATCCAATGATAAATTTCCCACTTAATTTATAAACATCATTTATAAATTTAACTTCCTTGTTTTATAATCTAAAAAAAGTTTCCATTTCAAATCCATTTGAAACCCAATTCCTATTCTGGAATATTTTATTGATTTTAACTTATATATATAAAAATAAATATTGAATCTATTTTTATATTGAAATTTAAATTTTTATTTAATACAATCCTAATATCTTTTTTGAAAATTAGTTATGTAAATAAATTCAATCTAATTGAATTCAGATCATAAATCCATACAGATTTATTTAATTCAATTTACATTCTGAATATCACAATAGGTTTCATCGTTTCTTTTTGAAACTAATTTCGATTTCCTTCTTAAATTCACATTTTGAATTTAGATTTCCCAAATTATCCAAATGATAATTTTTCTCGTTTCATTTATAAACACCATTTATAAATTCTCTTCAATTCCCTACATTATTTAATTTATAAATTCATTTCAATGGAAATTACGCAAATCCATGAACATTTGATGGATTCCACAGTCATCTCAATGAAACAGAAGAACAAGGGCAAAATACTATCCCAATTTTGAATTCACTAACAAATCATTCTTGGGTTCCTGAACCCCCCACTCAACCGAATGTTCAGGAAACTCCCCTACAGAGAACTCGACATGTTGGTTCATCTTCTGGTAAAAAGGGATTTTTTTAGAACGTCATAGTGACAATGACAATAAGATGGCTGATATCGTCAATTACGTTAAGGTTCAAAAAGTGCAAAAGTCTACATCTAAGGAAATTCTAAGTCCAAAGACTCCGACAACAAACAGTGTACGGTCAACAGGGAATTCTTTAAGTCACATTGATATGATAGCACGTGTTAAATGTTTGACTGAAGGAGCGGATTTTAGTTTCAGTGAAGCTTTACACATAGTTACAGATCCCAACCAGGCAGATATGTTTAACCTCTTAGACGATAACGATGCAATACCATGGATGGCGCTTGAGAAAAGGCAGATATCTCTACTATTATTTCAGTTTTTGTTGTGCTCCTGCATAATTATGTTCTATTTGGTTTACTGTATTATTTTGTTGTAATGATAATGTTATATTTTAAACATAAATAAATTAAAATTTAACAAACAAAAATAATAGTAGTCCGCTTAAATGCTCCACTCACTTCAATTCTCCGCTCAAATTCTCCACTTCCGCTTGCGCCAAACACACCCATAGCAATTAATAAGATAACGATAACGGTTCATGGACTTGATTAGCCCTACCCAACAAATACAATGACATTTATAGTACTTCGATCTTTCTATGTGCAAAATACTGGCCTTTACTTGCCACAAGTTTTTCGAATGTTGCCTTACTTTTTTAAATGAACATATTTAATTGTAACGCTTCCCGCGTGCGAAGCACGAGCCACTCATTAGTGTATATATATAGGTTGTAAACTCCTTTCTCCTTCTCTCCAATGGAGAAAGGAAAAGGTGATTCCCAGTGAAAATGAACCATTCTGGTTTCGAGCCATAAAACTAAATTTCAGCGGTTATTTCTCCTAATTGTTGAAATTCACACTGTTTACAAAATCTCAGAACATTTGAAATCCACTTACTAATACCATCTCATAGATTCAATGGAAAGGATATTGGTGCCTCTCCTCAAGCTTCAACAGTTACCCATTCCCTTTTCCACCCCTTCGACAGATCAGATATGGTGAAAGCTCCGCTCCGGTTTGCATGATAATGGACCAAGCCACCAGGGATTAGGGTTTCAGCATAAATCTCAAGCTGAAAACTTTCATAATCTCATAACTGATCCTATTTACATATCGATTGCTGAACGTTTGCGATTTTAGATCGCTTCTCCAATGGGTAAGATTCCTATAAATGGTTTCAATCGTAAAGATTTGGACATTTAGTTCGCTAGCCACAGAGGTTGAATTAAAAGACTTGTAAGGATTGTTTGATTTAATTTTTTTGGGCTTATATATTTTATCGGAGAAATCGATCTTAATGACAAATTCTTGCCGATCGAATATTAGATCCATGATTTTTCATCAAACAAATAGGTCTTGATTTAAGTTTATGTCGCGTGCAAAAGTTTATGATCAGTGCTGCAACATGTTCCATTTGTTCGATTGTGTACAATTTTAGATTTAGATTTGCGGTTTGACTACTTTCATCGGTACTGGATTTGGCCACCTGATGGAAAAGTGCTACAGTGAATTAATTACTGCATTTAAATGGATTCTAATTCCGCTTTTCAAATTCATTGTTATGGATTTTGGAAGCAGTAAGAAGAATTTGACTGGGTTCTTATATTGTTATAATGCAACTGCTTCATCAAGTGCAAATTTTAATGGTGTCAGTTATTGTACATGAGTGGGTTGAAATGTGGTTAGTAACTGTCTGGACACAGAGCAGTGGAACACAATTATAGGAAAAGAAAACGAAGCCTCTCTAAGGCAGTTGTGGAAAGATAATGGAATACCTAAACATAAAGGGATGACTTCTGCTGAAAAGTGAAGATGCTTGACTCTATGATTTAAGTGCAGCGAGTTCGTATATTGCATGCTTCCGAAAGAAGGACTCATCACGGGTCTTGTTTTAGTTTATCAATTCATTTACTATTTGTATTTCAGTTAATTTGTATTTTGTTTTATTTATGCTTGTTATAGGGACTATGTACTGTTATTCTATAATTTAATAAAAGAGCACTAATTTTCAAAAAAAAAATATAAGTTAGAAATAAAATAGTTTATAAGTGAAATAGGTATTTAGTAAAGTAATTTATATATTGGTTTAAAATAAAATAATTTGAATTAGAATTATTTCTTTCCCTCTCAATTAACTTGGGTTCGTATTCTAATTTCAATAATTCATTTTAGTGTTCATTCCAAATCGAATTTCGGTTTCAAATCGCGTCCAAATCAAATCCATCTCGAAGTTTAATACAGAAGTTTTAATTTAACTTGAATTCACATATATTCCAGATTTACTTTAGCTTAGTCCTATTATTCCGATTCAAATAAATTAGAAACTTCAATTTAAAACTTTCATTTCAAATAAATTCGCTACAATTTAAAAAATAATTCTTAGCCCTAAAGCGAAGAGACTTTTTTCTCATTTTGATCCAATCAAATGATATCTCCCTAAGGATAAGGCTTAAATGGTGTGAGTAAGATTGGATAGTGCAATTATGTATTATGGACTAAGAAATAGTTAGAGAGAATAAATTAGATCTTGGAGTACTAGTGAGGCAAGATCTAATGCACAAACTAGCATGGAAAAAAGAGGAGACGAGGCGACGACAAAGAAAGAGAAGAAGGATAAGAATATGGTTCGGCTAGATGAGGAAGGAAGGACGAAAGAAGGAAGTTAAGGGGGTAATTTGGGTGCAACTTTTATGGTTGAGTCGTAGGTTCAAGTTGCAACAAAACTCATCAACTAGTAGACCATTCTTGCATAACGCTAAACGATCAACTATTAAGCGGGCATTGGGCAAAGGTTGAACCTTGACCTTATTAGGCTAGATTAAAATATTAATCGTCCTGCGTCACCTTTTAAGATTTAACGCGATCCGAAAAATATTTATCCTCATCATGACTATATCAAAGGTCATAGTTAAACTCCTAACCAACTCCAAGGATTTATAGTCTCAACAACGATGTTGCGACTACACAACAAACGAACGAATTCCAAAAATAATTCAGCTAGATATCTGTAATATAAATTAAAACTGATTTTCCCCTTACCTAGCTGACAACAAATAAACAAGTTACGAAATCAAGTACCCCAAAAATAAGAATAAAGGATTTTCCTAGCCTTTTCGAAGAAAATTTAAAACTTTTCAAAAATTTAATTTATTGTAATCTAACGGTTTCGTATTTATAAATCCATTTAATTATTATTATTTATATTCGAGTTTATATTACAAACTAAAAAAACCTTTTCTTGTTCAAAAACGTTGGAGCTTCAAAATTTTAATGATTAATCATGATAATTTCAATAAATTATCCAATATATAAAGGAAGAGGGATACTGAAAATCACAAGGAATGGATATTTTTTTAAGGTTTTGTGGCATACTCCTTATCATTTCTAAATCCATCTCTCCTACCAATCAGAATTTATTTATTAAAATTACACTAATCCCCAAAATTTTGAAACACCTAAAATTTAAAACCATATCTTTATAAAACTAAGCCTTCATAAAATCATATTCCAAAACCATATTTGAAAACTTTCAAATCTCATTTTTTTCCAAGTACTTTTAAAAACAGAATTTCCTCAAATACAAGGACAATAACTCAATTAAATGTTTCAATAAAGGTAGATTCAAAAATTCAACGAAGTGACAAATGGATATACCTCGTGATTATATTTCCGAAATAGATACGACATACTAACGTGAAATTTCCCATTTTAGATCGAGAAATGGTCTTAACCGGAACTACCACGAAACCAAAAACCAGAAATCATGACTATCTCGGTTGTAGCTAGATTTTATATTATATATTACTATTTCAGTCTCCAAACTCGATTAAACGGAATCCACTGTATGTCGTCCTCATGCTCTTCACGATGAGATCTCCAATGTACTGTGGGGTAAGACAGAATTGGATAGAAACCCAAACTCAACATATTCCAACTCTTAGTCGCTTAAAGCCGATTTTTACAATATTTTTGCCCATAACTAATTCATCGTCGAAATAAATTAAAGTCGAATAAGGAAAGACAAAGAAAAACTGAAAATAAAATCGAATTACGTTCTCTCACGAGTTCTAATTTAACAAATTACTCAGATTGTTTAACCTAAGCTTTGATACCAAATGTAACACCCCCCACTTTTCTGCGCCTAAATTTCGACAAAAATCAAAACTCGAACACATCCAAGCATGGAGCGTGTAAATTTGGTACCTGCAAATAAATGAGCATGAGCATAATCAGAGTACGATAATATAACTCATAGCGGAAACAAAATAGGATTGACTAGTATTGACTCAAGTAACTACCTTTTTAAAGAAAGTCACTTTGCCAATACCGAGCATGAGAGAGAACAAGAACCGAAAGCCAAACTTAAACACCTGTGAGAACCCGACTTTCTCTAGAAAACCTGGGTGGTTGTAATGAGGAGGGGGTTCAGAACAACAAAATTCTGGTGAATAGAAAATGTAAAACACGGATTATAATACGCAGATGTATCCATTTGGCTCAACCCAAGATGTATGCCTACCAAGGTTAGTGATTCTAGCCTAACCTTGTAAAAGTTTACGCACGACTTACTACCCTTCCCAAAGTATTATTCCAAGATATAATTCCGAGATAGAACGTTTACGCATATATTTAGGAAGCCTTTAGACTATGATTTAACTTGTTATTAGACCGAGAAGTGAACTCCTAATTGAAGAGTTTATATATGTACCTTTCCATCCACCATCCTTTATTATTTAATGCCTCACTATCAATGATAGATAGGGTGGATTCTCTTGATCACATAAGGCCCTGGGCCGACTTATTGGCCGACGGACTTATTGTTCACTTAATACCTCTCAATAATTTGTTCAACATTCTTATAACCTAGAAGGCACTGGCTATGGGCCCTACTAGTTAAGACTTCCGTCATTCACGCATATACCCTTGCCCCTTATAATGTGTGAGATTGTATTTTATTGCTCGATATACCTTCTTGCTGACCTTATTGGATAAACCCCTTAGTCGCTTACTACTTCCCATAGGGTAGGTAGCCATATCTGATGTTTTTGGTTCTCATGTTTAGGTAGGCCCCCACACACTTATGCCATTTAAGACCCCTAAACTGAAAGACCTACTCCCAGGTGGACTCTTTAACTCCAGCCGCATAAGACCCAGGAAGCAGACTATACGCGAAGGTTATTAGGTTCATACCCTATTAGCCCTTAGTACCTTTGCCTATTGGGATCAAGTGGGCCGCGTCATTATGTCTTTTCCGTTTAGTTACTCTCCCTGGAAATATTATGTGCATAAGATTTATTATCGTCACGAGTTCCTATAATTAATAATATTTTTACATCATTAACCTACTAAGTCCAATTTTACTTTTAATTATAAGTTCTATATTCATTAATATAAATAAGGAAAACTATATCCTTTTTGCC
The DNA here is from genome assembly GCA_030737875.1 of Allium sativum. NCBI lineage: Eukaryota > Viridiplantae > Streptophyta > Magnoliopsida > Asparagales > Amaryllidaceae > Allium > Allium sativum. The sequence continues at coordinate 957,999,157 of CM060909.1, forward strand.
CTAGGATATTTATTTGATTACTTCCCTAATTGGACTTAGTATTTAAACAATAATCAATATACATTAATCCCCTTTTTACACCCATTTATTTCTTTTTCTTTGTTTATTGATCTTTATGACCGTAACGGTCATATTTTCCTAAAGCAACCATTCATCAGTCCCAAGGTATCTATTTGTTGTACCTAACAGCCAATTACTATTCTTATTTATTTATTTGTTGCTTATTATATATATATATATATATATATATATATATATATATATGCGCACAAGACTTCTCACATTAAGTTGACCACTTGTGGATGCTGGATTTGTCGATCGGTTCAGGGTAGACTTCTACCACAAGTTGAACTTAACCTCGTACCTTGGTACATTTATATTTACGCATTATACCCCTCACATTAAGCTGGCCACCTGTGGATGATGGATTTGTCAATCAATTCCATGCGGACTTCTACGACAAGTTAAGCTTAATCTCGTGTCTAAATGTGGTTATAATTCAAATTCCCTAATTGGGGTATACAATATTTATCCTAATTAATTTAGGAATTATAACCATTATAATATTATATTTACTTTCCCTCACTACAACAGAATGACCCTATTACAATGGTGGAAAACCGTTGTAATATACATTTTACAACGGTGGGATAACCGTCGTGTATTAGGAAGTTGTAATAGACTAAAATCTTTTACAACTTTTTTGCACCGTTGCAGCACCGTTGCAGCACCCTTGTAATATGTATATTTTACAACTTTTTTTCACCGTTGTAATAAACTTTGTTACAACTGTTATGCACCGTTGTTATTATAATTTTTACAACTGTTTATAATCGTTGTGATATATTTTATTACGACTATTATCTTGCATTTGTAATACATCCACAAATTATATACATATTACTAATAAAAGAATTCATTTCAGAATATATTATCTACAAAACTGAAGATATCAAAAAAACTTAAAACATGAACCAAAACAATATATTAATTTTTTCAAACTCATCATTTTTTTACATAATACATTAAATTTATAAATTATACACATAGCTCAAGTACATAAATACTTGCCATTAATACATCAATGTAACTAAAATAACTTTGACTTTTCATGAAAGTGAATCCTATTTTGGATTGGTCTTACGAGGATGTGGGCTTTTTATTGACTTGTGATGTCCCGTACTGCAGCGTATATAAGAAAGGATACACATCAAAGCATACATGATACAGTCCCAAATGCATTGTTGAGTATTCCAGATTCTTTGAGCAACGAAGAAAATTTCAAGCCTGCATATTTATTGCTAGATGTAGGATTAGAAAGAGCTGGAAGAGCAAGAAAAAAAATTCCATGTCAAAGGCAGAAAACTTTCCTATTATTACCATGGCACACTGTGCTAATCTGCACTTGAATAGCTCACTGTCATCAATCATAGCTGCAAGCGACAAGATTCTATAGGTATAACTGACTTACTATACCATGAAAACCTACTCGTGCCCATGATCAAATGTGAGAATATAATGCCTTGCAAAAAAAAATTTGTGAGAATATAATTGTTCTTACTTCAACTAATATTTGTGAACTTGAAGCGGAATGGAACTGTCACTTAGTTACCAAGCACGCCTATAATAAAATTAACCTTATACGAAATCAAAATATCTTAGCACAAACTCTCTGATGTTGACATGGCTGAGAGTACAAATAGTATATTAATGTTTTAGATGATAAAATGTTCGAACTGAATACATAAAATGGGACATTAATGTCCTGGACTAGGACATTGAAGTCCAGTATAATACAAAAAAGTCGTGGACTGGGGCATTGAAGTGAAGAATACATAAAATGTTTGAATTGACAATCAAACAAGAATGAGACATTTTAAAATACAAATGGACAAAATTTTCTACCCAAACATAAGATCACGCATACTACTTCATCAAAAATTAATTTATTTTTCCAAGGACAAGTTCATATCTATTTGTTCAGTTGTAACAATTCATGCCTACAAGTATCAAATCATATTACAAATCACAAACATTTGCATCTTTCAACAGAAGTTTTATTACCCGATATCATCAATGATTATTTATCAAAAATACATTCCCCTTTCAATAAATTTAAAAATTAAAAAACAACGAATAAAAGAAATTTCAACCGATGGGTTCAATCAAATAGAAGTAACAGCTAATGTACATACTAAATAAGTACCTTAATTGTTACTGCAATTTGATTTTTGATTTTTCTGAATAATGATTATATATTCAACATTTTCCGAATTCGTGTTATCTTCGTGCAACCTGTTTTTGATTCTTTACTCAATGCGAATTATAAGCTCATTGCAGCCATAGTTTGTTAATTTTTTAGATAATCATGTCTAAAAAAGCTTTTAGCTAAACATAATAAAAGGAAGAGTACATGTACCTGCAGTAGCTTCAGACGATGACCACACGAAAGGTGAACACAGCTATAGAAAATGATTCCACAATGCATACAAGATAAAGAGGAGCCAAAATAATGTAATAGAAGTTGCATCAATCATTGTGTACAATTTGTTCAAAGTCACAAATAGATGTGTAAGACCTGCTAAAAATCAAAAAAAAAATCAAAAAAACAAAGACAAAAATTATTTATCAAGAGGATTCAGCAAGTTATTAGTTGTGAACTGATGGTAGGCTGTTGCCCAAACATCTAACCATCATTAGTTGATAAGAACGTTAATGTACTGCACAAACCAGCATCATTAATTTAATCAATTATAACAACAAAAAAGAAGGAAAATACGGTGAACTAGACCTGAGACTGAAGTACCCAAAGGATTTGAATAATCAACACTATTATTCAGACATAGAAAATTGTGTGACCGAATTCTAGAACTTTGAACTTACTGTGTATTCATGTTAATAATCTAATACTAAAAAACTATGTACTGTAATATATCAAATAGATTCATAATAATGTTATGCAAAGTCATTGTTAGAAGCTCATCTGAAGCTTGGGTCCTTGACCAATTTGAATCCACATTATATTAAGTTAAGCATATTATACATGCTCTTATATGTATTTGTTCACTCTGCTACAACCTATCAATCATTTTCGTGCCCTTCATAATAACACAAAGTGAGAAATCCTTATCTAATGCTTCAGGAACACACATACATATAACACACATACATATGTAGTTATAAAGCAAATAATATAATGTATTAATAGAGCAGATATTATTGTTATATAGCAATTGTAAAATTGAAATTAATGTTGTTCATGTAATCAACTCAATTCTATCTAATTCAATTCTACAGTTCATTATTTATTTTGTTTCAACTATAACTTCATCATATTCAGTTTCCGTGAAAATATTCTTGAGTACAGTAGATTTTCATCAATACTAAATCAATTGCAGTCCAAAGATTGACAGTTCAACAACAATATTCAATGAGAAGATTTGCAGTTCGTTCAATAAATAAGTTAGTAGGAAAAATAGCAGACATCATAGTTATGTTTAAATATTAAATAAAATCATACATTCTAGGCAGCAGCCGGACTAAAGACTCTGGTCAGATTTGCAATTGGAGCATCGTCGCTGGGCCGCACACGAGAGAAGCAGGCCATAGGAGTGGATGTGGCGTAGAGCGGCAAAGGAGAAGGTCGTGCTCCTGCGTAGTCGAGAATTACAATTGAGAGTAAACTTCGTTCTTTGCCCTCTGTTTCCCCTTCCGAGACTGATATCCCAGGCCAATGCCTTCTTCACCTTGGTCTTGGATCGGCACTGAAGTTAGAGGAAGAGGCTATGACGAAGGTTGCAACGCCGATTACTTAGCCATTAGGGTTTTTCAATTTGGGGAAATAATCCAGACAGTCAGCACAATCGCAAGTAAAACCCACTTACAACTTAACTAGAAAAATTATCAACGATAATCAGAAAAAAGCCGATACCTGTACAACGATTATCGATACCTCCTTAATGGAGGTGAGCGACAACGAAAGCGAGCATACGATTATTTTGTTTCTTTTCATTTAGAACGAGGAGAACATGAATTTGGAAACAACGGCCTCTCTATTTTTTTATTGGGCTAATTCCATACGGCTAGGGTTTTTAATTCCTTGCTAATTCCAATTTTACCCCTAGCTTTTGTATTAGCCTGTTATGATAGTTGAGCCCATTTTCCCACGACACTTTAACTAATTTTCATGCTATATTTAACCCAATAATAAACATGAATCTTTACTTATAAATTAAACACACAAATAATATACAACTCGACATGTATATTTTTCCGTAGTTTAAACCATGGCACAATTATTAAAGATTTCTTATTAATCGTTCGTTATTATAAATTAATTATTAAATATAATCTTAGTTATTAATCTCTTCTTCTTAATTCTTAATCTCTACTTCTTAATTATTAGGAACAATCATTGATTATTCATGATTAGCATTAATTATTATATTATAATTATTAACTATTTAATAGTAATTATGTATATTAACTATATTTTTTTAATTATTCTTCTTAATTGCTAAGTATTGAATATTACGGATTGATTATTGATTATTACATCCTAATTGATTATTAATAGTAATTATTAGTTATTAATTATAAATAATCAATATAAATGTATTAAATATTAATTATTAGTTGTTAATTATATTAAGATATAGTAATATATTACAACAGTCAAAAAATAAAAGTTGTGATAGGCTTTTAGTACAACTGTCAAAATAACACAGTTGTTAAAAATAAGTTTATTACAACTTTTTATGGAAAAAAGTTGTAAAAAACATTTATTACAACGGTGCTTTTACCACCGTTGTAAAATTAAAGTTGTAATATGGTGTTTTTGTTGTAGTGCCTACTCAACGTTGGTTACAATTGCTATTTATTTATTTGCGGTCCCATTTATAGCAATAATTATATTAATTCCTACAATGGTCACCACAAATATATTAATTCAATATGGATCATATTTTTATATAATTCCATAATTGAACATCATTCAAACATTCTAACATACGATATAATGTATATTTTACCGTTTTACGCTGATTTGGACGTATAATATGTATATATTTATATTTTTATGTTTTTGCGCGGTCAATATAGTTATCTTTTATTCTTATAATTATTCTCAAATTTAATGATTTGGTTTTATCGATAACCAAACATTCCTTCTTGCATTCAATCTTGCCAAAAGGTTTCAAATCTTACAAAAAGACCGTTAGCTGTAATCATTGTAAATTATGCCTGATTGGCAAAATAGACATACCTTAAGTTCATAAGAAATATATATGTTTATGTATATTTTTAGAGTAGTTGATGCAAACTACGCACAAATATGTATATTTATATTTATACATATGTTTGCGCCAAATTTTCCTTTTTCCGTCTTTTTGTCACATCTCTTGTGAATTCAAAATAATATTTTTTTGTTCAAAAAGAGGAAAATGCCATATTTGCAACAATTAAGCCAAAACCTAACAACTTCAAATGCAAATAGGTATAATTATTTTTAAATAACATAATTCACCAACTTAAACTGAAACTAGGGATTTGAAAGAAAATAAATATAAACATTATTATTGGGACTGATTTTCCAATCCTCAGTGTTTTACCACAAACTGTAATACACTTTATAGCATAACTGTAGGAAATATAAAAAAAAATAAGAATCCTACAATTAATGTTATTCCTAACCACAATTCACAAGTTTTAACAATGTTTACAACTAGATCTGATAGGTGTCAATTCAATTACAACAATATTATGAATAGATCTGATGAAAAATAGGCATATAATTTGAGATCTAATTCAAAAGAGATAAATATTCTATTATAACTATATATAAATTTACCACTCACCTGAAGGCATCCAAATCCGAAGTTTGAATCTTTTAGGCCTGCAATTCCCAAATTATTATAAATTTACAATTTATCTTAAAAAGGGAAAATTTTAGATCTATAGATGTGTAAAAAAATAGGAAGAGAGGAGAGAATCTGATTTAGAGCGTCAATTCACATTATTTTCCATTGAATCTAATAATCCTCTCAATTCTATGTGATTTGTTGTACATAAATATTTTTAATTAATAAATTATGTTATAAGAGGGAGGAATATGGCAGAGCTTCGCTGTTGCCCGTAGATTTGTGTGGAAAAGAATGAGGCCTTACTCCTTTATTTATATGATTGAAACTGGCCTTGAACCATTAGATTCACTTCAGTATATATCCGTCCACCCATCTAAGAATATATTACAATCTAACCTTTTTAAACCTAGCTGTCACTGGGCATTCTGATGCCCAGTGGATCGACCGCTAAGGTCGACTGCCGGTCAATCGCCAGGGTTGACCGCTTGGATCGTCAGTTGCCCAACAAGGCTAGTTAAATAAGGTATATAATATTTAATTATTCTGATTTATTTAATTTCTGTCCATTTTCATATTTCGACCGTAACCTTTTCATATGGACTCCGTTCGCGAAACTCTAAAAATGAAAGTTGACCAAAATTCCGAGACGAACGCATCGGTTAAAGTTTCATGATCAAATTCCATCGTTTGCAGAAATTCCAATTTTTGAACTTCTAATAATTAATTTCTATTGCCAAAATTCCGGGTTGTTACAATATCGGAGGATCGCAAAATATTTTTATTTAATTCTCTAAGGGTCGGATCATTATCAACTTTTGATCTATTGTTTATGGGGATGTGTGACATATCCATAATTTTTATCAATTTTATTTGTGACCATTTTGCCTCTGTTAGTTTTGAACAGGGGATAACTTTTGACTGGGATCGAAGCAGGTGCTGGGATCAATTTCATTGGATCGGGAATGGTGCTTACAATTCCATAGAGTGGTCACATTAAAGATTTTGCTAAGCATTTTGGGAGGAATCACTGTTTTAGTGTTACACAATTTTAGGACAGACTAATTAGTCAGGCCCATTAAGATTAGGGGCTGTTGGCTATAAATAGAGGGGTAGGGGTAAATAGAATGGTTTAATTTCTTCATTCTCTCATTTGGTTGGGGCTCGTGATTCTTCCTTTTACCACAAAATACACTTCCACTCCATTAGATTCATAGATTTACATAAGAAGAATGAAGATCAACATCGAGGATGAGTAAATCGCGTTAAATTAGTTGATTTGAAGATCGTTCTTCTCTGTTCTTCGCTGTCCGGATTAGAGATTCATCGATTTAAAGCTAGTTTGTGGATTTGGTGAGTAATAATCATCTCTGACATGGATTCAATTGAGTATATGAGTTTGCTTGATCTTATTTTCATCATTTCGAGTCATTTTCACCTAGATCTAATCGAGGTATGTCTATTCATTTGAGTTACCAAAGGATCTAATCTAACATAATTATAACGGTAAATTTGTATGTTAATTCACGTGTTTATGCAAGTTTAGATCTATTTGTTGATTCATTCATTGTTTTATCATGATTATTGAATTTTATAAGATTGTATGATGATTATTTGTTGTATAAGTGTTTTTTTATGATTTCACGAAGTGTTGATGATAGAATTGTTGAAATTGGATGATTTGGATGAATTCGATGCATAAATCGTTGCGTAAGAAATGGTGGATCGACCGAAAACACGATGGATCGGCATATGGATGGGTTGATGGTGACGCGGAAACTATGGATCGATGGCTTGTGGTGCAAGAAATGGCATGGATTAGGCCATTTGAACATGGATCAATGGCGACGTGGCATTGCATTGGATCGACAAAGTTTTTCTCAAGGAAAAGTTTGGAGTGTGGCACATAGTGGATCAAGTGATCAGGTTGAGTGTAACGTGATGGATTGGCAAAAATAGGTGGATCGAGCTAAGCATTTGGATGGATCATTGTATGGAAAAAAGGCATGAAGTGTTGTGTAAAGAGGATGGATCGGCAAGGCCAGCACTTAGGAAAAATTTTGATCGGGCTGATTGCAACACGATGGAATGCTAAGCCAGATTCATGGATTGTCCAAGGAAAAACATAATGGACCGGGAAAGAATGGATCAGTGGAACGACCGTTGCTCACACGGGGATCAACTGCAAATTCGTAGAGCGCGCATGATGGATTGAACGGAATGAAAGAGGAGCGATCCACTGATGGATCGGTTGGAAACCTTGGAGCGCACATAGATAAATATTGGATCGGGTAAGTGTGCGCACGTATGAATCGTATGTGATCAATGGAAATGGATCGGTGGTTGATCCCTTGATGGATTATGAACGATCCATCGACTATCGACCAAACAAACTTTGCCTTTGGTTCGGCGTTGGACGTAGCTTCGAGCCGGATTCAGACGGAATGTTCGAAGCGAAGTGTGAAGTGTTCGTTGATCGATGAAATGCAACGAAGTTGTGAAGACGACTCACGGATGTTGAGTTTGTAGACAATGGTTGCTCGAGAAGGCACTTGAGCTTATGGACCGTCATCAAGGTGTATGGCTAGAGTTATTGAAGGCCGAGGGATTATCCTTAGTTGGAGGTTCTAGCAAACTCAAAGAAAGGGTACAATGGGGGTACCCAAAGACTAAAAGATGACTGGTCGAGTACCTTGGGTATCGATGAATGGCCTAGATACGAGTCACGATGGCGTATGGAGTTTTGCTAGAACCGAGGTTACCATTAGCCCTTGACGGATGACAAGATGGGCCAGTCATACGATTAATGATAGTTTCAAGGCAAGGCAGGCGGAGATAACCGGAGTCATGGATTTTGATTGTTGTTTGTACTGTCTCGTGTGGAATTTTCGACGTTAAGGGAGATACTTTTCGGGTGCTTGTCTGATGTTGGTTTAGGCATTCGGGGCTTGTGCTTGGGGAGTAATGAACTTGATTAGAGTGGTCCATGCTTGATTATTGGTTTCTATGAATGCTATTGTTGTTTCCTTTTTGATTGTTTGTAAAGGCTATCACCGTCGGATGTGGAGGAGATGAGTTGGGGTTTTTCTCTATTGGTGTGTCGGCAGATTGGATGATTGATCTGCCTACTTCTCATATACTTTATTGACAATGTTAGATAGCTGTTTATCGCTCATTAAGACTGTTGTCTGACTCAAGGTTTTATGTTTCCCTCTTATTACCTTGGGTTTTTCATCTGGTTGTGCATGGGCAGACCGAGTAGTAGGGAACAAGTAGTAGATCTTGATGAGGATGATGATGTTGAGCGACGACGAGCTGGATGCTGACGTATTATTTTCCTACTATACATATTTGATGTTTCTGCTATTATGTTTGATGTATGTTACTCCGAATGGATTTGTAGTGAGGCTGATTGTACAGATTCTGATGATGTAATCCAGTGATGTATGGATAATTTCATGATCAAATGAAAGTTTAAGATTCTGCTCAGTTATGCTTCACTATTATCTCCTGTTGTATATGTTCTATTATATTTTATCTATGCGCTGTGAGTTATACGATAGGTTTCCGTGTGTTTTTCTTCTTTTGATGATCGTCCCATAACACCACATATACCATGCTATCATTGGTTTACCTTTATTAAGTTATTTTGGACATATTACACATTCAACTTCCAATTCCATGCATAAATCGTACTTATCGACTCCCAAGTATATTAACCTAATAAATCATGTATACATAGCTATATGCCTAATATATTGAGGTACTCCCTATAATACCCTTCTTAAGTGGTCTCCATTGCCATACTGCGAAAACGTATGAGACCTCCATCGCCACACTACGAAAGCATAATAGAACATGCTGCGAAAACGCACCATATCTTCATCACTACGCCACGAAAGTTTATTAAGTCGCGCTATGATAGCGAACAGGCTCCTACCGCTACACCATAAAGGTGCCCAAAAAATGAGTTCTTTCATGGAATTCAGTTAGGGGCTTTACAGTTCCCGTTAAGAATGTCCTCGTTAGGCCGAAAAATAATGGCTTCGTTAAGCCTAAAATACTGATTTCAAAATTTAGTATATCTCTTTCGGTTGCTCTTCTAGGTCCCATCCAATCTACCCCCTGACCAATGAAAGACCAGTCAAAGTGCTAAATGACCGCTCCAAAGAAACAATATGAACAAACATGTGCTTCCTTATCCAATATCCTAATAGTAAAAGATCGCTGACCTCTTAGTTTAAGCTCTAGTCTTTCCCGCACACACTCCAACTGACGATGACAAGTGTTCGACGACCGACTATCCTTTGTTGGGTCCTGACCACGAAGCCTCCGTCCCTGAGGTGGTCGTTGAGTCATCCTCGAAATCATCACAATCAGTCTTTAGGTTTCCCACAACGATAGATGCACCCAAGGCATGCTCACCAGGTGGTAAAGTACAGACCATTCCTCTGTAGGTACGGCCTAGGGCCTACCATATAGGTCCATGACTAAGTATCCTCACGTCTCGTAGAATTCCCGCACTTCCTTCGATGATTTCCCCGATGGGCTCTTCACACTCATAGACAGTACCAAATGCATGTCATTATATTAATTAAAGCCTATGTCTAATTTACCATTATGTATTTCACTTACCTTCCTTCTCGTTGATTTATAATATTCACTAATCCATTTATTCTGAATATTATTTCATTCATTAATCAACTTTATTTTCTACCATAGAATTTTAGTTTTAAGCCCGTAATTTACCCACACACCATAAATCAATATGTTGTATTAATGCCCGACGAAGAAAATTCTAGGCTCATAATTTACCCATACATTGTAAATCAATATGTACATATTAAAGCCTAATTGTTCTTTCAATCATTCCCCGTCAAATTCATATTTGCAAATAAATTTTTCCTATTTATCATGATTTCCCAATTATCATATTTACGCAAAAATAGATTGCAGTTGATTTTTCATCATAGGACAATTGCCATAAAGCTTTGCTTATTAAACTAAGTTTACAATTGTAAATTGCAATAAGCATTTTTCTTTCAATCCTAACAAGTTTTATATTCATTCCATTCTAGATATGAAAGGTGATTTCTTACAAATAATATGGAAATAGTTAGATTCATTATTTAACCAAAAAATTTACTATGCATAATGTTAATTATGTCAAGTTTGCTTACTTTCAATCCAGATATCTTTTTCATAGCAATATTTGGCATTATACATTCATTTATCCCCAAATAATCAATTTGTTCATAATTCCAATTAAATTATATTTTCCAACATGCGTAAGCAAAAGGGATTATAATCTATCGTATAGATTAAGCGCACAATTCAATTATATATTCCAACATTTCATGTTCAAGTATATTTTGCACATAACTAAAATTCAACATAAACTATATATTACGATGTAGAAAGGTGAAAAGGGAGAAGAGAACATATTATAAATTCTTACATGAATCAAACAATATAATATGCAATAACAACAAAATATAATTTAGATCCACTCACCTAGAATTTGTGCTATAAGTTTTGGATCTGATTTGAATCTGCGTGTACTTTTACAGATCTATGGAAATCTAAGCACCTACATCTTGAATCTACAATATTTCCCTCCAATTCTTGAATCATAAATATAAAATATAATTTATTTTTGAAGAGTTTGGAGGAGAAAAGAGAATGGCAGAGCTCTGGCGCCCTCTCAGAAAATATAGGTTGAAGCTAGGCATTTTAGGTCTATTTATAGCTTCCTAGAAGAATCATGTTTGTTCGACTGAAGTGAATAAAATTCGAGCCATTTAGAACGAAAAAACTACGTTTCCTGACCCGAAATGGGTCGATCCAGGTTCCAGGTAGGTCGACCCCTGGGTTAACCTAGCTTTGAAATGTGTCAACTATTGGGTTGACCCACTTTAGGCATGGGTCGACCCATGTATACGATTTTAAGTCGTATACTCGGGTCTTGCACATGATTTTCATTATGTTTTCAAACGTTATTATTAATGTTTATAATTCTTTCCATTTCTTTGCCCATCAATTTCAAATTCAATGCCTATTTAATATGCGCATAGATTTTCTTTGAACATTGCCTTTAATGTTATTCCTTGGTTTCTTGTTTTAATGCGTGTCCAAATTTTAAATGTGTAATCAATCTCTGCTTTACTAATTTTTTTCTAGTTTCAAATTCTTGCGCATTTATTCCTTTTTATTTCTATTTTTATTTAGTTCTTTACCTTTTTAACACGCTTTTAATTCCTATTTCAAATGAGTACTATTAATATGCACATATCCAAATTAGTGCTATTTAAACTTCCTTTTATTTTGTGGTTTTGTACTATTTATGACATGCATTATTCTTGTAACTTATATCTATATTTTTTTTATTTTAACTATGTGTGTTATTCACATTTTGTCAATATTCCAGAATTGATTGTCTATTTCAATTTTTTACGTTATTCCCATTAATTCTCTTTCAATGTTATTTATGACATGCATTGTCAATTAAAAGGAGTGTTGCAATATTGATGTTAATAGTCTTCTGTCACTTTCAAAGTCAAACATGCATTGTTTATACAATTAATGTATGCATATATCTTATGATTATTTTATGACATACCATTTATTAACTTTATACTTTTTTTATTTAATTATATACATACCATTAAAATGTTATATTTTCAAAATGACAAATATCTATTTATTGCACTTTATATCATGCGTTTATTTTTGAATTTCAAATGCATATTATTAATATAATTATTTTGGTAATTAAGATTACAGGGCGTTACAAGGCTCTCCTATTAGAAACCGATCTATCTATCTCACCCGTGAAGAGATGGATGAAGCCGTGAAGGATTTGGAATCTTGTCTAGAACGATAAGATGAATTGCATCAGAGAAAAGAGGAAATGATAGCCAATTTCCTCGATCATATAGGATGATCAGGAAAACCAAAAGGTAGGAATACTATTGCTGGAGTGGGAACATAAACACACAAGAACTCAGGTCAGACTTAGGGTTGTTTTCCCACTATATTCTCGGATCGGTACTAATTGCATTCGAGTCCGTACCATATTGGTTTAGACTAGAGGAAACTCCCTTTAAGGCCATGGTATGGCTCGTGGCACTTTGAAAATTTTGGATCTACAGTTGGAATTGCATTACAAGCATGCATAAGCGTAAGCTTTGGATCAGATCAATGAAGGGCAGGCTTTGTGTAACACCCTAGAATTTTGGCAACAATTAAATTAGTTATTTAATTAGATTCCAAAAATGGAATTTTTGAAAATGATGAAATTTAACTGTGAAACGTATATGGTTGCATTTGTAAAAGAATTCTGGTCAATTTTCATGTTTGGAACTTTGCCAACGGAGTCCGTATGGAAAAGTTACGGAAGAAATACGAAAATGAACGAAAAATAATTAATCAGCAAATATATATATTAATGGTAATAAAACTTACCATAATTCCCATGTCCCCACCATTTTCAGGTCGATCCTGGTGGTAAACCATAGTGTCGACTGCTTGATCGACCTCATGGTCGATCTGAGGGGTCATATATATCAATGCCTATAAATAAAGGGCTAGAATCCCACTCTTTTGCTCATATTTTCTGTAGAAAGAAGTGAAGCTCTGCCATTCACAATGATCCAATCTCTTCTAAATTTATAAAATATAAACACATGCAAATCAGGCTAAAAAAGATTGGAATGATTGAATCTAGATTTGTGCAAAAGGGTTGATTCTTCAAGTAGGTAATCTTTATTATAAAATTTCCTTCCTTTTTTCTATTTTTTCTTTCAGATCTACGGATCTTAATCAGTATATATATCCCCTTTGTGTACAAGTTGTAAATCTATAAGATCTAAAAAAAGTTGGCCTATAAGTTATATTCAGAATTGGATTTGGATAACTTTCAGGTGATTGAGAAATATATTCACTATTTATATTATCCTTGATAATTTGTTTGTATTAAATCTAGGTTATATGCCTAAAATATCATATTTGTTTTGTTTATGTCAAATCTAAAATAATATGTGAAGTTGGATATGGATTTATAGGCCTCTTAGTTTAATATTTTTATATTACCTACAATTTATCTTGGATTATTTATGGTTATTGTAAGCACCTTAAATTTGGAAATCAACCCCAAAATATTGTCGGATGTGTAGTGTTGTCATTCCAAATTCATAGGATTTGGGTGCAAATAAATGATTTGTGCAATTATGGTTTAAGAATTATAAACCAACTTGCTTTTGGTATTGTTTAGGGTTTTTATTTGATTGTTGTAAATTAGCCCTTTTTCCTCTATTAAATCTAAAAACTTTATTTGAAATCAACAGAAACATAAACAAGTTAGATACGAAGGAATGTGAAAATACATGTACTTTGTACGTAGTTTGCATCAACCATTCTAAATAGAAATATTAATTATTTCCTTGTGATTTGAAATATGCCAACATTCCGCTTTTAAATAGTTTAGGAAAAATTTACAATAATTACAATTAATAAACTTTTTATGAGATTTGGAATCTCAAACAAGATTAAACACAAAAGGGTTTTTTGGTTATTAATTAGACTGGAATTTAAAATAATAATAAAATATAATTAGCAGCTACGTTAACATCGTGCTTAAAATATAAATATATAATTATTATAATCTTATCCGTGCAAACCTATGTAAATAACGTTATTCTATTATTACTAAATAAATGTTTTTTGTGTGTTTGAATTAAATGATTCTCATTTTAATGGGAATATATATATATATATGGTAATGTTTCACATAATAAATTAATATGAATATTTGTTAAGTACAAGGTGTATATCCCACCGGAGGATTTTGAGTTCTCTTTGATGGGCCTAACACCTAGACTTGATTGAAGGGGGTTATGTGCTTGGTACGTAGTTTTTTAAACTTCAGTTCATCTATGGTTGGCGACCATGAACTAATTAATTTTTCTAGGAAGACAGCTCTTTTGATAATGTGGAGAGCAAAAGCGATTCCTAGGACTTCACCTTCGCTAGATCCACCTTCAACAATAGCTTATTGTTTGACTGGAGGATTAAACTATCGCACAACTTGCTAATGGATTTGTTATCTTATCAATCCATTGTCTGACACAGTGGTCGAATTGGATTTAGTATCTTGGTCTTTATACATGACATCCTTTTTTAAAGCCACATCAATGGGACTGATGGAGTATCTTCGACTCTTCTTGTTCTACTACACAATAAACACTACAAGTTAAAGTAATTGACATGTACTCGCCAGTGCGTGAACTAGTGCGGTGTGTGCAGTGTAGTGCCATGACTTATACATCAGAATCCACTAAGGAAGCGCTAAAGGCAAGATCTGAATGGAGGTTAAAGTGACCTTCATTCCTGACTGTCTCATCTAGTCCCATTCGTGAGTGCTCAAGGTTCGACTCAAGGCGAGGAATGACGTTCATTTATCTGGGTGAATTCATGTCTAGATATTAGTTCAGATATGCTCTAATCCTAGAGGTTGAAAGTCCAAAGTCTTAATTTGTAGTTCATATGCAAAAGAAAGTCATCATACCCGACGATCAAACCAACTCCAAAAGATGGCTCACGATCAATCTCGTGGCACTGATCCAGCTCAACCAATCTACATCGCCTTATTTTGGTTGGCCTATCCAAATCACCTAGAGGCTACACCAATTCTGGTCTTCTACCTTTCCCCTCCGCATTTTTCCCACTTCTCCTTCTACTCAATCGGTTCCTTCTTCCCTCTCTAGCCTACTACATGCTCTACTCCTTCCTTCTTTTCCCCTTTTATTGGCAGAACAACCGTCTCCATGCCTTCACTTCACCACCATGGCCTTTCCATGCAACTACATTGCTTGCCAATATATAGATTCTCCCTTAACCTCATCTTCGCTATAACCATTAACCTCGTTTCAAGTGGGAAGGCTGGTGTAACACCCCGTGTCTATTAATGTCACTCACAAAGGGAATGCATCAATGTCCATGAAGCGTTATTGTTGTATAGAACAGATAAATTACAAGAATAAATAAATAAAACACAGCGGAAGATAAAACTTATTTCATAGCATTATAACTTCAAAACAAACTTACATAAGTAGTCTCCAAAACCATTACAACATGATCAATTGTCTTTTCCAAAAACTTCAAAGTACATAAAGAAGCAAATACTTAAATAACATAAATGCATAAATCCCCACTGAGCATAAGCAAAGCCATAAAGATGAGAGAGTCCAAAGCGATACATCTACTCTCTTCAAGCAACTGAAAGAAATCTGCACTAAGTTGTAGTGTTCCCTCCTTGCAAACCTGAGGGGGGGGGGGAGGAAAGAAAAGAGGTGGAAACAAAACGGGTCAGACATAAAGTCTGGCGAGTCCACTGATTTTAACAAACAATAGGTAAAGTAATAGAACAAGACATAAACAGGCATCATGATATGGTTGTAACTTAGATAAGGTAGATAAAAAGGATGGACAAGATGATTTCGTTCCTAAGTACTAAGACAAACCTACACCTTGGCTAAGCGAACAACCCTCCAAGTACTAACCTCGAAGACCGAAGTCAACATTAGACTAGCACCCAAAGGACTATCCAACTCAACCAACATGTATCTCGTTACACCGCACTTTTGCTAAGTTACACCACATTACTTAATTACACCGCACATCTACTAGTCTCTTTTTACTAGAGGTTGATCCATTCCCACTAATTGTACCCACATGACAAACTTGGTAGTTACTTGTACCTAGCTGCTATCGTAGGTGCCGGCTTGCTCCTACCACCGCTAATGTACCCTTAATCTACCCATTCGATCGGCTCCCTAAACCCCGTAGGCACCCGTCCTGGCCCCACAGTGGGGTGTATCACTCCCCAAAGTGGCAAACCCGATACAAACATAAAATGCACGGCCATACCTATACGATGCAACAACGTCTTACCTACCAGCTCGGACCCATGCACGCACATGAACCCGTTGGACTCGCGTTGCCACCGCTATTCACGTTTTGACCTCTTACATTCAAGTCCAATAAGCGTGCCCCAACCTCGGCCTAGTACCGAGGCCCATTAAATACTCAAACAGGTTACTGGTTGAAACGGGTCCCCATAAGACACAAGCCTCCCACCTATGCTTGGACCCACTAGGTTTTCCCCACTTAACCATTTTAATTAAAATGTCCATGTCTTACACATGTTATGGTCAAGTCCACATTTGCATGTTTTACATGTCTTATCTCATTCCGGTTAAGTCCATATTTATATGTCATAATTTATATGTCACCCCACTTAACCCTCTAACCATACCCATGTCTTATTATGGTTAGTATTCCTTAATTCATTCATTATGACGAACGGTGCATGACCTCTCACATTAGACCGAACACTTTGTGGCTGCTGGATTTGTCGGGCGGTTCCGGGCAGTCTTACACCACAAACCGGGTCTAACCTCGTGTCATTAATCGTTGCTCCTACAATTCATTCCTTTGACCTCTCACATTAGACGTCCAATTGTGGCAGCTGGATTTGCCGGGCGGTTCCGGGCAGTCTTACGCCACAATTGCGGCTAACCTCGTGTCAAAGGTTTATTAATAATCTTATTTCACCCACACCCAATTTTCATGTCATGTATATCCAATTAAACATATAATCATGTTTATAATATTACCAATTCCAAATTGTCACTAATTACATATTAATTAGCCTCAATTACAAATTTACAATTATAGGCAATTTCATCAATTCCATGTAATTCATACCCAAATATCCCAATCTCACATATTATCCAATTATCCAAAATATCCAATAATATCCAATTTTCCAAATTTCCCATATTCTCAATATTCCACATCGTTCCCACTTATTCGCATTCGCGCGTATTTTTAATATAGGCTCGAAGGTAGCCTAGATCCACAAATAAAAGGAATAGGGGTAAGAAGAGAGAATCAATTAATAGAAAATTGGAATAAAACAACATCATGAAATAAAGAGGCATATAGATTGGCATAGAGACATAATAAAAGATTCAACATGAATAAACTGATAAAAGGTATGAACTTTACATAGAAACATAAGCATATTATGACATGAATCAAAAAGGTGAAGACTTGGTGAGATTTTCATTACAAACATATATATGAATCCTTTTTACAACTTTTTCATGTTACTTTAATCCCATTAAATTTGTGAAAATAACTGTACTCACCTTTCGTGGCTTAAGAAAAGGATTAACGAATTGAAATTGGTGTAGAAACGTTGCGGTGATGTTGATTGATCTTCTTTAATTTTTGTTGAAGCTCTAAACTTTGATTTGAATTGTGTATGAACACTTGAGATTTAATTTAGAGGCGGCGGCTAGGGTATAAGAGAGAGCTTGACAGTATAATGGTGTCGTAGATAATATTTTATGAATTAGGGTTAGGTCTTAGGGTGTATATATAGATGTCTAGGATCGATTAGAGCTCTTAGATTAACCCAGAAATCATCAGGACCACTCAGATGCAACATCAGCCCTTAGCGTGAATCGGGCCACGGGTTGACAGCCAAACAACCTGGATCGACCCCTAGTCGACCCAGCAAGGCTCGGGTCGACTCCAAAAATAGTGCAGTTCAGATATTCCCCCTCCCAATTTGCTGTTTTGAACTTTTTTTGAATATTAATTTATTTAATTTTTATATATATCTATATATATATATATATATATATATTTCTCTCATATGCATACAAACTTCAAGGCTTAATAACATCTTCATAAGGTATCTGTTTTGTGCAAACCAAATGTCTATCTTGATCCAAAATTTTGAGACGAACATAATAGCGCAATCCATTTCACTTAATTCTTCTTCTAAAAATTAAGTATACTTTAATTTGTGAATTTTAATGTTATAAAATTATGGGGTGTTACATTCTCCCCTCCTTAAAGGATTTCGTCCCCCAAATCTCCAAGTTAAGAAGAATGTGTCCTACCATCCAATCATCCATCTACTCAACCATCATCCACAAGCATCCGTTGTCCTTAAAAGATTTCCAATGTTATATGAACATATGCAAAAGTGTGTGTATATGTTCTTTATCTAATGCAAAGATCAGGCGGTCCACTGATTCAGTCGACCTCCTTAATACAAATAATGATAGTGCCGTGTATCCACCATGTATGCAAAGAACCCTATACAAATCATTACTGCATGTGTGCACAACCATTCATTCAAATGCAACATCCATATGATACGTCCATTTAATATACATCCATTTAACTAAATACATCCATTTATATGCAATATGCAATATGAAAGTGACTGAGCCGATCTAGTGCCTAAAGTGTGTGTATATGTATCCACGAGCAACCACTAGCAAACACTTGCATCCACATGCATCCATCAATCATAACATGTCTCAAACAAATGTTTCAACCATAGGACTACCATATCTAAAGGTCAAAGACTTAAACGAGAGGATATACTAAAGGTAGGACAAGTACAAGCTAAGCGATAAAGGAGAAATTAAAAGACATACCCTCGAAAAGAAAAGGGTACAATGAACGCATCTTCTCTTCCGTCTCCCAAGTAGCATCGCTCTCATCATCTCCCCATTGCACTTTGACTAGCTTGACCTCTCGATTCCTCAACTTCTTAATCTCCGACCCAAAAATGCATGTAGGAGCTCGTCGAATCGTCGCATCACACTCTATCTCCACCTCTCTAAGCAAGCTTGGCTCTACCACTTCCATGGTCTCATGCAAGCACTTCCTCAAATGCGAAACATGGAACACGTCGTGTACACCACTAAGTCTTTCAGGCAACTCTACTCTATATGCCATCTGTCCAATCCTCTCCTTAATAGGAAACGACCCTACGAACCTTGGTGCTAACTTCCCAACGGACCCAAAGCGAACAACATTCCGTAATGGAGACACCTTGATAAAGACCATGTCCCCAATATCAAATTCAAGATTTGTCCTCCTCTTGTCCGCATACGATTTCTGCCTATCTTGCGCCGTCTTCATCCTCCTTCGAATCAAATCAATCTTTTCCGAAGTCTCTCTAATCATATCGGGCCCAAATAAGATCTTATCCGTAGATTCCAACCAATATGTAGGTGAACGACAAGGCCTTCCATAAAGAGCCTCGAAAGGTGCCATGCCAATGCTAGACTGAAAACTATTATTATACGCGAACTCCACCAAGGAAGATGCTCCTCCCATGTACCTCCGAAGTCTAAAACACATAGCCTCAAAAGGTCCTCTAGAATACGATTCACCCTCTCGGTCTGGCCATCCGTCTGAGGATGATATGCGGTGTTCAAACATAACTGTGTCCCTACCGCCTCTTGCAAGCTCTTCCAAAACTCGCTAGTAAAAATAGGATCGCGATCGCTCAATATGCTAGAAGGAACACCGTGCAAACGAACTATCTCTCGAATGTATACGGAGGCTAACCATGGAGCAGTCCTCTTACTCTTCACGGGAACAAAATGGGCACTCTTAGTAAGTCTGTCTATCACAACCCAAATCCCCGTATTACCCTTCCTCGATCTCGACAACCCATCAATGAAATCCATCGAGACACTCTCCCACTTCCATTGTGGGACCTCCAATGGGTGAAGCAACCCACCGGGCTTCTTTTGCTCTGCTTTTACTTGTTGGCACACCAAGCATCCAGCAACAAACTCGGCCACATCCTTCTTCATACCGGCCCAAAAGTAAACTCGTCTCATGTCCATGTACATCTTGTCCCCGCCGGGATGAATGGTCATCTTCGAACAATGTGCATCATCAAGAATGGTCTTCCTCAAGTTCTCGTCTCGTGGTACACAAAGTCTACCATCCCTACGTAACCAACCCTTATCATCTAGGGTATAACTACTGAGATGGGTCGATGACTCCCCCTTTATGAGCTTCTCTACCAACTCAACCAACTGTGGGTCATCTCTTTGTGCCTCACCAATCCATCCCAAAAGCGTAGGTCTAACCTCTAAGGATGCTAGCAAAACGGGTACAAAGTCAATGGAAGGTCTAAAGTCAAACGTAGAGATGAACTCTAAGCTTTGCCGCTCAACAAACAACGGACTCAAGGACAACCTTTTCCTACTTAAGGCGTCTTCCACCACGTTACCGTTGCCAGGGGTATATGCTATCTCGAAATCGTAGGACACTAAGAATTCTATCCACCTTTGCTGCCTTAAGTTCAAGTCCTTCTGAGAGAACAAGTATTTTAGCGATTTGTGGTCAGTGAACAATTCGAATTTCTCACCAAGAAGATAATGGCGCCAAGACTTAAGCGCGAAAACAATAGTGGCCAACTCTAGGTCATGTGTAGGGTAATTTCTCTCATGCACTCTCAACTGCCTTCCTCCATAGGCTATTACCCTCCCCTCTTGCATTAAGACTGCGCCTAGTCCTGTCCCACAAGCATCGGTATAAACGGTAAATGGCTTACTCCCATCTGGCAACACTAAGACTGGGGCTGTGGTCAAAGCTCTCTTTAAACGTTGGAATGCATCATCACAATCTACGTCCCACGTGAAAACTAGGTTCTTCTTCGTCAAGCGTGTCAATGGGGCTGATATCTTTGCGAAGTCCTTGATAAACTTCCTATAGTAGCCTACCAACCCTAAGAAACTCCTCACCTCGGTAGCATTTTTAGGGACCTTCCAGTCTTGGATGGCCACCACCTTCGCGGGATCCACAGCTATCCCTTCTTTGGAAACCACGTGCCCTAAGAATCACACTTCCTTCCTCCAAAAGTGACATTTAGAAAATTTAGCTTTAAGGTTATGCGCTCAAAGGGTCTCCAACACTTCCCAAAGATGTAGGGTATGCTCTTGCTCACTCTTAGAAAAGATCAAGATGTCATCCACAAAGACCACCACGAATTTATTAAGGTACTCCCTAAACACCCTACTCATCAAGTCAACAAAGTATGCGGGGGCGTTTGTCAAACCGAAGGGCATTACAAGCCACTCATAGAAACC
Organism: Allium sativum; assembly: GCA_030737875.1. Taxonomy (NCBI): domain Eukaryota; kingdom Viridiplantae; phylum Streptophyta; class Magnoliopsida; order Asparagales; family Amaryllidaceae; genus Allium; species Allium sativum. Next base: position 958,020,992 of record CM060909.1, read on the forward strand.
GTCCAGAGTCCTAAAGGCAGTCGTGTCTATGCTATCCTCAGCCACTCTCAATTGATGGAAACCAGTGGCTAAGTCCAACGGCGAAAATACTGAGGCGCTAACTAACTGATCGAAGAGATCGTCAATCCTCGGCAGTGGGTGCCTATTCTTCTTAGTAAGCTTATTAAGTTCTCTATAGTCCACACAAAGTCTAAGGGACCCATCCACCTTCATGGCAAATACTACTGGAGCACCCCACTCCGATATACTACGTCTTATGAATCCCTTCTCATGCAACTCCCCTACTTGCGTATTGATCTCCCTCCTCCCACGAGGAGCCATGTGGCGTACTGGCAGAGATACTGGTTTTGCATTGTCTACAAGATAAATACGAAAGTCTATCTCACGTTTTGAGGGTAGACCCCTCACCTCATTGAAGACATCAACATATTCGCGGACTATACGAACAGAATGTAAATCATCATTGGATGTGTCAAGTGACTCAAGATAACTAAGCATCACCGATCCTCTATGGTCACAAGAAATATCAAGGGTCTTTCCGCTACGAGTCAACAATTTTACTACCCTTCGTTCACAATCTAGGATGGCACCATATCTGGCTAGCCAATCCATCCCTAGAATCAACCTATAGTGTAATAACCCGTATTTTAATAACGAGATATAACACAAAACAAGGCAGAATTAAATAGTAAAATCTGAATCAAGGGAAACGGGCTATGCCATTGCGTTCGTCTCGGAAAAATATGCGAAATAGAGTCCGAGTTTTTGAAAATCGGAGTCCGTATGACCCGATTAAGGCCCAACAAAGTTTTCAGAAAATTTCTAAATAAAAACAGATTTTCAAATTCAAATCTAAGCTTGGAAATTGGGCCAGTTGGGCCAAGGCGGGAAAATTCCCGCCACAGTACCCAAGTCGACAGCCCTGTCGACTTGGAAGTCGACTGGGTCTGACCAGGTCGACAGCCCTGTCGACTTGGCTGTCGACTTGGCTCAGACGCCCAGTCCTGCCTGGTGCACCATCTTGAGAATGTGTTGAGCTAGAGGGCCAGATTCAATTTGGAGGGCTGAAATGAGAACTAGGGTTTAATCCTATGGTCTAAATCACTAGCCTAATCTATAAATAAGACCCTAACCTACCCTAAATCCTCATTAATCTATCCTACAACTAAACTATGGCAAAATCAATCCCCTCATGGCCTCCACTCTCTTCATAAATTCCTAAATCAATTTTCAAGAGATTCCCATGCATACAAGTGTATTTAGGCTTGTATGATCCTCTTTAGCTTGCATTAAAGTCTTGTTTCTCTATTGGCATCATAAAGGAGGAGTCTTGATCAAGTTTGCTTGCATTTTGGGGTTTTAATTAGTTGCATAAGGGATTTCTTACATTTGCTATACTCATTTGAGTCTTCATAGCATTGTAAGCCTATTTCTACTCTTGTATTTTAACTATGAAGTTAATATGTTATGTTTCAAGTTTGAGTTTGGGGTTAATCATGATATGTGCTTTGATCTTATGATTTTATGCATAAGATTACTCTATGCATGTTAGTAAAGTCATTACCTTGGCTTTATGCATAGAAAGATATGATCTTTGGTTGGAAATGTTGCATAATGCAACTTTGAAACTCTCATAACCCTAGCATTAACATGCATATAATGTTATCTGCATGTTACTAGCCCTTATCTCATGCTATCTATAGCCATGTTCCACCTATTTGCCAAGTTTGATGTTATGCATGCATATGAACCTTATGCAAGTTGAAACCATGTTATGCATGCATATGAACCTTATGTAAGTTGAAACCATGTTATGCATGCATATGAACCTTATGTAAGTTGAAACCATGTTATGCATGCATATGAACCTTATGTAAGTTGAAACCATGTTATGCATGCATATGAACCTTATGTAAGTTGAAACCATGTTATGCATGCATATGAACACTATGCAAGTTAAAATGATGTTATGCCTGCTTATGAATATTTTGCAAGTTGATAACATGATATGCAAGTTTATGATCACATCTTTGTCTCATGCCACCATGTTTAACTTGTGGCTCCAACCCCTCTATGTCATGATTATGCCAAGTTCCCTCTTTCTATCCTTTATGCGCTATTGCGATATGTAAGCGATGGGATTGCGTTTAGGATTGGGTAAACTTAAAAGACATAAAAACATAAGCTTGGGAATTTACCTATTAAGTTAGGTCTACCCATTGGGAATTTACCTATTAAGTTAGGTCTACCCAATTGCTTGAAAACTTGTAATGTGATGGACATGACACTTAGAAAACATGAGAATGGCCAACTCGAGGTTGGGTTGAGCTTGTAGCATAAACCTACCTGGAACCGACCAGCTTAACTAGTGGCTACAAGCAATAAGGACCCAATGTGAGTAGTTGGTCATGTTGCACGTAAGACCCGAGGTTAGACTAAGTTGTGGTGTAAACCTACCCGGACCCGCTCGGCCTAACTAGTAACCACAACAAGGTCTAATGTGAGAGGTTGGGTGCATTAAATTAATTAATGCCACATGGTAGGGTTAAGTCATGGACCGCTTGAATACTTAACCAATTAAACACGATGGGTTGGTAGGGTTAAGTCATGAACCTTGGGTACACTTAACCAACTTGGTACTTAGATGAGTTGGGTTAACCACGTTTAACCCATTAAGGAAACCCTAGTTACGTGGTCCTTTGCACCAGTAACCCTCTTGGATGTATCATGATACCCTAGGGACTAGGCTAGGGTGGGGCACGATTACTGGGGTGACATGTAAGCGACCAAAACGACGGCTGTGTAGGTGCGCCGGTGTAGGTTCAGGCGGGCCAGGGTCGTGCACATGGTCCGGAGTTGAAAAAGCAGGCACGGGCACCAGTAGGTTTAAACTGTGCGTGCTTGGTTTGTGTCAGGGGTTGACACCCTAGGACTTGATACACCCTAGGGTGGACCTAGCACAGTTTAACTACACTTCGTAGTTGGGCCGTATGACACCGACACTTGACGAGTTAGGCTGTAGGGAGCCGATCGACTAGACCGTGCTAGTTGGGCCTTGATTTAGGTCATTCATGATGGTGGGCCAAACTTGGGCCTGGGGATCACCTCTTGTTTACACTTGACACGACTTGTGATACTAGTACACTTGGTGCAAACCTCAATCTTGTTTATGCGGTGCCACATTTGATCTATCCTGTTGACTTCTTACCATGCCAGTTATCATCCTATGACTCATCCTTGTTTATATATACTGTTAACTTTATTAGTTGTTGTACAATTGTAGATAGGACTTACCAGTCTTTTGACTGACCCATTTTCTTTTGCCTCTTTTCTTTCGTCCCCCCCCCAGGTTTACAGGGCGGGAATACCAGCACTTAGCTTGGATCTTAGCTGCTTTTCTTGGATAGCTCATGTATGCTTCGGACTTGAGCTTGCTATGGTTTTCTACTTGGGGATAACTACTTCATGTTTTCCTTTTCAGTTACAAGTTTTATGTTTCTAGACTTTGTTTATGGAAAATAATTAAGTACTGTGTTGTAACTTAACCTATGGATTTGATATACTAGCTTTTATCCGCTGCTATACTTACTCTGTTTTTACTTATATGTTCTGTCTTGTGATATCTGCATGCATGATTACCTGATTTAAACGCCCCTCCAAAGTCAGTGTCCTTGCAAGAGTGGCACTGGCGGAGGAGGGGTGTTACATTTGGTATCAGAGCCTAAGGTTTACGAGATTGGAGCAAAAAGGGTTTTTAAGTTACTTTCAAAAAGCTATTTTCAAAACCAATTAAGTATTTTCCAAAGAAAAGTCTAGTTTATTTTGAAAGGCTATCCCCCAAGAGCCATAAGCACTATCCTTCGTTTCCTCGTTCTAAATCTATCTTTTCCTTTTTCAGCATGCCCAATCTCAATCTTCCTGAGGGAGTCACCATTCCCGGATGGTTCCGGAGGTACTTGGAAGCTAGGGCCAATAATGCAGGTCCAGCAACCACTCCCACTATCACAGAGGTTCCACCTCCTCCACCTCCTCAGCAACCACAAGCCGATTTCGCCAAGGTTTGCAAGGACTTCAAGGCCATGGGTGGCAAAAAAATTATTGGGACAGAGACTTTCGTGGAAGCAAGAAATTGGTTGAAGGAGACCGAAGATCTTTTTGCCATCTTTGATACAGAGGACCATAGAAAGGTTCTGTTGGCGGTTTGGCTACTAAAGGAGGAAGCTTCTTATTGGTGGGAGGTCACCAATGCTACAAGGCCCGTAGAAACCTGGGCCGACTTTAAGGCAAGGTTTGGGCTTAAGTTTCTATCATCTGCAGAGGCAAATTTGCAACTAGAGAAGTTCATAGCTTTGAAGCAAGGAGACATGACAGTGAGAGAGTATGTGAATAAGTTCAACCAGCTTGCCCGATTCGGTTTGGACATGGTCAATACTCCCGAGAAGAAGGCTCTACGTTTTGCACGAGGGTTAAATGAGCCATTACAGGGTCTAGCCATGTCACACATACCCATGGGGGCCACTTTCGAGAGCCTGGTAGACATGGCATTGCTGCAGGGAGAGGATAAGAATGGGAAGAAGGAAGTCAAGCCCAATGAAACTCAGCCTAAGAAGACAGACTCCAAGTGGGGAGGGAATCAGAGTAATCAGAACAACAAGAACAACAAGAACAACAAGGGCAACAAGAACAAGGCAAAGGACACAAGGAAGTGCCACTTCTGTGGGATTGTTGGGCATGTAGCCAAGGACTGTAGGAAGAAGAAAATGAAATTGGGTGGATGCTTTCATTGTGGAGAGATGGGACATTTTAGCAAGGATTGCCCTAAGAAGCAGGGGCATGGACAAACTCAGCGTGCAGGTTCATCTGGAGGGCAAGTGCATGCTCTCAACACCGCTCCAGTTCAGGACCGAGGTACTATTTCTGTGGAGAGTCTTGTTTATATTTCTGTTTTTCCTGTTCGCACTTTGTTTGATTCTGGCGCATCACATACCTTTATTTCCTCTGATGTTGTTGAAAGTTTGCACCTAAGTACTAGTCTTGTTGAGGATCCCGTTAGTGTTTCAAATCCGATTGGGGGTTCAGCCCATTTGTCTATGGTCTGTATGGATTTGAGGATTTCTATCTTGACCGTAGAATTCTCGTGTGATGCTTATGTTCTCGGGTTCATGGGATACGGGTTGATCTTGGGCATGGATTGGTTGTCCCGCTATGGAGCCATTCTCGATTGTGAGCATAGGGTGGTGAGACTCATGACTCGCCTTGGCAATACCCTAGAGATTTCTTGCAACCCGCTGGATCCCGTCATGCTATGTTATCTTGAATCTCTTGACTCGTCTATCGATGATCTGTAATCTGTAAGGGTGGTTCGAGAATACCCTGATGTTTTTGAAGAAGTTAAGGGGTTACCCCCTAAGCGAGAGATAGATTTCCGCATTTATCTGGTTGATAATGCTAAGCCAGTCTCCTTACCAGTTAGGCACATGGCCCCGCGGGAAAGGAGAGAGCTCAGTAAGCAAATCAAGGAGCTTCTTGAGAAGAATTTTATTAGGCGAAGCATTTCCGAATGGGGTGCTCCTGTGGTGTTCGCTACTAAGGCGGACGGCTCGCTTCGTCTATGTGTTGATTATCGAGAGCTGAACAAGCTAACCAAGAAGAATAGGCATCCATTACCGAGGATAGATGACCTCTTCGACCAGCTTGTAGGTACTTCTGTTTTCTCTCAGCTTGATTTAGCCACCGGATTTCATCAGCTTATGGTGGCCGAAGACAGCATTGATAAGACTGCATTTAGGACTCCAGACGGATTCTTTGAATGGCTTGTCATGCCATTCGGCTTAACTAATGCACCCGCCTACTTCGTAGATTTAATGAGTAGGGTGTTCAGGGAGTTCCTTAACAAGTTTGTTGTTGTCTTCGTGGATGATATTCTGATCTTTTCAAAAGACGAGGAAGAACATGCTAGACACCTCAAGGAGGTGATGGATACGCTTAGAACCCATCAGTTGAAAGCCAAGTTCTCCAAATGCCACTTTTGGAGAAAAGAAGTCCGATTTCTTGGGCATATAGTTTCCAAGCAGGGTATAGCTGTGGATTCCGCGAAAGTGGTTGCAGTTCAAGACTGGAAGACTCCTAAGAATGCAACCGAAGTGCGAAGCTTTCTCGGCCTGGCAGGCTACTATAGGAAGTTCATTAGAGACTTCGCTAAGATTTCGGCCCCTCTCACTAGATTGACGAAGAAGAACTTAGTCTTTGCATGGGACTTAGAGTGCGAGCTTGCTTTTCAAAGGCTCAAGAGGGCCCTTACCACAGCTCCAGTTTTGGCATTACCCGATGGCGGTAAGATGTTTACCGTGTATACCGATGCATGTTGCACAGGGTTAGGCGCTGTTCTAATGCAGGTAGGAAGGGTGATATGTTATGGGGGTAGGCAACTTAAAGTTCACGAGAAGAACTATCCCACTCATGACTTGGAGTTAGCGGCGATTGTCTTTGCACTCAAATCCTGGCGCCACTATATTTTAGGCGAAAGGTTTGAGTTGTACACTGATCACAAATCACTCAAGTATCTCTTCTCGCAGAAAGATCTGAATCTTAGGCAGCAAAGGTGGATGGAATTCTTGGCATCTAATGACTTCGAGATAGCTTATACCCCTGGCAAGGGTAATGTTGTGGCTGATGCACTAAGCAGAAAAAGGTTGGCTTTGAGTCCCTTGTTTGTTGAGATGAAGAGCCTAGAGTTCCTGGCAACCTTTGATTTCACGACAGCAGTTGAGTCGATGACAGGGTCGTTAGCATCTCTCGAGCTTAGACCCACACTTCTGGATCAAGTAGGGACTTCGCAGAAGGAAGACCCACAGATAGTGGAGATCATGGATATGTTGATTCGTGGTGAGACGTCTAGTCACCTTGCTAGATATACTATTGATGACAAGGGTTGGCTAAGGCGTGATGGAAGACTCTGCGTGCCACAAGTGGGAGACTTGGTACATAAAGTTCTCGAAGAAGCACATCACTCAAAGATGACTATACATCCTGGTGGAGATAAGATGTATAGGGATATGAAGCGCATTTTCTTTTGGCCTGGAATGAAGAAGGATGTGGCAGACTATGTTTCAAAGTGCATGGTGTGCCAACAAGTGAAAGCTGAGGCGAAGAAACCAGGTGGGCTATTACATCCATTGGAGGTCCCGCAATGGAAGTGGGAGAGCATCTCTATGGACTTTGTGGATGGATTGCCTAGATCAAGAAAAGGGAATTCGAGCATATGGGTCATCGTTGATCGACTTACGAAGAGTGCTCACTTTATCCCGGTAAAGAGCAAAAGGACTGCAACATGGCTGGCATCTGTTTACCTTCGAGAAATAATGAGATTGCATGGGGTTCCTTCTAACATAGTCAGTGATCGTGACCCAATCTTCACTAGCCAATTCTGGAATAGTTTGCAGGAAGCAATGGGTACGCAATTGAATCTGAGTACAGCCTATCACCCCCAGACGGATGGCCAAACCGAAAGGGTGAATAGAGTGCTGAAGACCTTCTGAGGCTTTGTGTTCTTGATTTTGGTGGTACTTGGGAAGACCACCTTCCTCTTGTGGAGTTTGCTTACAACAATAGCTATCAAGCTAGCATAGGGATGGCACTATTTGAAGCTTTATATGGGAGGCCGTGTAGGTCACCATCTTGTTGGTGGGAGACAACAGATAAGCTTATACTTGGGCCCGATATGATACGAGACACATCTGAGAAAGTTGAATTGGTGAGAAGACAGATGAAAGCGGCCCAAGATAGACAGAAATCCTATGCTGATAAGTGAAGGACAGATTTGGAGTTCGAAGTTGGAGACATGGTTTTCGTGAAGGTTTCTCCTTTGCGTAATGTGGTTCGCTTCGGAGCAATTGGGAAGCTGGCACCCAGATTCGTAGGACCCTTCCCTATCATAGAGAGAATTGGGAAGATGGCTTATAAAGTGCAATTGCCCGAGAAGCTGTCCGGAGTGCATAATGTCTTTCATGTCTCGCATCTCCGAAAGTGCCTACATGAGTCCGCTGAAGTGGTTGAACCTAACATTCTTGAAGACGTGGAAATAGAGAAAGAGGCAACCTTGAGGAGAGATCCGATTCGTATCTTGGGAACGGAGGTCAGGAAGCTAAGGAATCGAGAGGTCAAATTGGTGAAAGTTCAGTGGATTGAAGCCGAAGAGGATGCAACTTGGGAGACGGAGGAGAAGATGTTTAGGCTTTATCCATTCCTTTTTGAGGGTACATTCTCGACCTCTTTTCCCCTCTTTAGCATATCTTTCTTTTGCTATCCATGTTTATCCTGTTTATCTTGTAACTTCGTCATGAGAACCTTAGGTAGAAACACCTTGGATGAAACATGTATTTGAAACATGTTATGCTTGATGGTTGCAAGTGGTTGCAAGTGTTTGCAAGTGGATACTCGTAGATGCATGATACACATTAGGCACTAAGATCGGCTCACACACCTTCATATTGCATATGCATGAATGCTTATACTTATTCATGGCTAAAACTTGTTGTGCTATCTCATGGATGTTGCATATGGATGAATGTTATGTGCACTCATGTAGAAATTATAAAGTTAGGCTAGGAATTTGCATACATATGGACGCATTTCACTAGCATACTTCGCATTAAGGAGGTGTACTGAATCAGTAACCGCCTGATTTTCGCATTAGATAAGTACATATACACACACCTTGGCATATGATCATACAGCATGTAGAAATTGTTAAGGACAATGGTTACTCGTGGATGATGTGGTGAGTAGATGGATGATGGATGGTAGGACACATACTTCCTAACTTAGAGATTTCGGGGACGAAATCCTTTAAGGAGGGGAGAATGTAATAACCCGTATTTTAATAACAAGATATAACACAAAACAAGGCAGAATTAAATAGTAAAATCTGAATCAAGGGAAACGGGCTATGCCATTGCGTTCGTCTCGGAAAAATATGCGAAATAGAGTCCGAGTTTTTGAAAATCGGAGTACGTATGATCCGATTAAGGCCCAACAAAGTTTTCAGAAAATTTCTAAATAAAAACAGATTTTCAAATTCAAATCTAAGCTTGGAAATTGGGCCAGTTGGGCCAAGGCGGGAAAATTCCCGCCACAGTACCCAAGTCGACAGCCCTGTCGACTTGGGAGTCGACTGGGTCTGACCAGGTCGACAACCCTGTCGACTTGGCTGTCGACTTGGCTCAGACGCCCAGTCCTGCCTGGTGCACCATCTTGAGAATGTGTTGAGCTAGAGGGCCAGATTCGATTTGGAGGGCTGAAATGAGAACTAGGGTTTAATCCTATGGTCTAAATCACTAGCCTAATCTATAAATAAGACCCTAACCTACCCTAAATCCTCATTAATCTATCCTACAACTAAACTATGGCAAAATCAATCCCCTCATGGCCTCCACTCTCTTCATAAATTCCTAAATCAATTTTCAAGAGATTCCCATGCATACAAGTGTATTTAGGCTTGTATGATCCTCTTTAGCTTGCATTAAAGTCTTGTTTCTCTATTGGCATCATAAAGGAGGAGTCTTGATCAAGTTTGCTTGCATTTTGGGGTTTTAATTAGTTGCATAAGGGATTTCTTACATTTGCTATACTCATTTGAGTCTTCATAGCATTGTAAGCCTATTTCTACTCTTGTATTTTAACTATGAAGTTAATATGTTATGTTTCAAGTTTGAGTTTGGGGTTAATCATGATATGTGCTTTGATCTTATGATTTTATGCATAAGATTACTCTATGCATGTTAGTAAAGTCATTACCTTGGCTTTATGCATAGAAAGATATGATCTTTGGTTGGAAATGTTGCATAATGCAACTTTGAAACTCTCATAACCCTTGCATTAACATGCATATAATGTTATATGCATGTTACTAGCCCTTATCTCATGCTATCTATAGCCATGTTCCACCTATTTGCCAAGTTTGATGTTATGCATGCATATGAACCTTATGCAAGTTGAAACCATGTTATGCATGCATATGAACCTTATGTAAGTTGAAACCATGTTATGCATGCATATGAACCTTATGTAAGTTGAAACCATGTTATGCATGCATATGAACCTTATGTAAGTTGAAACCATGTTATGCATGCATATGAACCTTATGTAAGTTGAAACCATGTTATGCATGCATATGAACACTATGCAAGTTAAAATGATGTTATGCCTGCTTATGAATATTTTGCAAGTTGATAACATGATATGCAAGTTTATGATCACATCTTTGTCTCATGCCACCATGTTTAACTTGTGACTCCAACCCCTCTATGTCATGATTATGCCAAGTTCCCTCTTTCTATCCTTTATGCGCTATTGCGATATGTAAGCGATGGGATTGCGTTTGGGATTGGGTAAACTTAAAAGACATAAAAACATAAGCTTGGGAATTTACCTATTAAGTTAGGTCTACCCATTGGGAATTTACCTATTAAGTTAGGTCTACCCAATTGCTTGAAAACTTGTAATGTGATGGACATGACACTTAGAAAACATGAGAATGGCCAACTCGAGGTTGGGTTGAGCTTGTAGCATAAACCTACCTGGAACCGACCGGCTTAACTAGTGGCTACAAGCAATAAGGACCCAATGTGAGTAGTTGGTCATGTTGCACGTAAGACCCGAGGTTAGACTAAGTTGTGGTGTAAACCTACCCGGACCCGCCCGGCCTAACTAGTAACCACAACAAGGTCTAATGTGAGAGGTTGGGTGCATTAAATTAATTAATGCCACATGGTAGGGTTAAGTCATGGACCGCTTGAATACTTAACCAATTAAACACGATGGGTTGGTAGGGTTAAGTCATGAACCCCGGGTACACTTAACCAACTTGGTACTTAGATGAGTTGGGTTAACCACATTTAACCCATTAAGGAAACCCTAGTTACGTGGTCCTTTGCACCAGTAACCCTCTTGGATGTATCATGATACCCTAGGGACTAGGCTAGGGTGGGGCACGATTACTGGGGTGACATGTAAGCGACCAAAACGACGGCTGTGTAGGTGCGCCGGTGTAGGTTCAGGCGGGCCAGGGTCGTGCACATGGTCCGGAGTTGAAAAAGCAGGCGCGGGCACCAGTAGGTTTAAATTGTGCGTGCTTGGTTTGTGTCAGGGGTTGACACCCTAGGACTTGATACACCCTAGGGTGGACCTAGCACAGTTTAACTACACTTCGTAGTTGGGCCGTATGACACCGACACTTGACGAGTTAGGCTGTAGGGAGCCGATCGACTAGACCGTGCTAGTTGGGCCTTGATTTAGGTCATTCATGATGGTGGGCCAAACTTGGGCCTGGGGATCACCTCTTGTTTACACTTGACATGACTTGTGATACTAGTACACTTGGTGCAAACCTCAATCTTGTTTATGCGGTGCCACATTTGATCTATCCTGTTGACTTCTTACCATGCCAGTTATCATCCTATGACTCATCCTTGTTTATATATACTGTTAACTTTATTAGTTGTTGTACAATTGTAGATAGGACTTACCAGTCTTTTGACTGACCCATTTTCTTTCGCCTCTTTTCTTTCGTCCCCCCCCCCCAGGTTTACAGGGCGGGAATACCAGCACTTAGCTTGGATCTTAGCTGCTTTTCTTGGATAGCTCATGTATGCTTCGGACTTGAGCTTGCTATGGTTTTCTACTTGGGGATAGCTACTTCATGTTTTCCTTTTCAGTTACAAGTTTTATGTTTCTAGACTTTGTTTATGGAAAATAATTAAGTACTGTGTTGTAACTTAACCTATGGATTTGATATACTAGCTTTTATCTGCTGCTATACTTACTCTGTTTTTACTTATATGTTCTGTCTTGTGATATCTGCATGCATGATTACCTGATTTAAACGCCCCTCCAAAGTTAGTGTCCTTGCAAGAGTGGCACTGGCGGAGGAGGGGTGTTACACATAGCCCATGAAACCAAGCACAAAAGCATTACATTCAAAACCAACGCCTAAGATAGACAATCTCAAATCCCTACAAACCATGGATAAATGAGCCGACCCACCAATAGGATTTGAGACTACAATGGGATCTACAACGAGACTAGTATTTAAGTGCAGTGTTTCAACTAATGATGTAGAGATAAATGAATGTGATGCTCCAGAATCGAATAAAGTACGGACAGGATGATCAAACAAGAAAATCAAACTTTCGACAGAAATTTTTCTACCTTCTTCCTGTCCCGGAGCCATGAGAGCGTGAACCTGCCCTCCCGAAGTAGAAGCCGCCCTCTGCCCTTGCTTCTTAGGACAGTCCTTCACAGCATGACCCGCATCACCACAATAATAACAAGCGAACTTCTTCTTCTTCCTACAGTCTTTCTTCAAATGGCAGGGTTTCCCACAGTTGTGACAATTCCTCTTTTCTTTACCACCTTTCTTTTGTTGTTGGGCTTTCTTTGGATCCTCCTTCTTATCTTGCGGCCTAAAAGTACTTACACCCTTCTCTTCTTCATGCATGTATGCCATATCAACAAGCTTTTCATACGTAGCCCCCATTGGAATGTGGGACATAACCAAACTGTGAAGCGGTTCATTTAGGCCCTTTGCAAACCTCAAGGCCTTCTTGTGAGGAATATTCACCAACTCTAGCCCAAATCTCGCCAACTTATTAAATTCGGTCACATACTCCTTCACGGTCAAGTTTTTCTGCTTCAATGTCAAAAACCTCTCCATGTACATACTCTCCTCAGCTTGAGAAAGGAATTTCAACTCAAACCTTCCCCTAAAATCTGCCCACGTCTCCACAGCACGCTCTCCATTAGTAACCTCCCACCAAAACGAAGCTTCGTCCTTCATCAACCAAGCAGCCAATTGGACCTTCTTACAGTTGTCCAAATCAAAAATGACAAACAGATCCTCCACTTCTTTCAACCAATTTCTAGCTTCAACGAACGTTTCATACTCACTAAAAGGTTTTCCACCCATCGAACGAAAGTCTTTACATATCTTGGAGAAAGCATCTCCACGCGGAGGAATGACTGGAGCTGGAAGAGGAGGAGGAACGTTGGCCAGACCCGCGGTAACGGCCCTAGCCTCGAGATATTGACGAAACCAACCGGGTACATGAACACCCTCTGGTATCTCAGATGCTCCAGACATGCTGAAAAAAAAAAGAGTTTCAAAACAAGGGAAGCGAAAGAGAGATGTATGGCTTGCGGGGATTATGCTCTTTAAAGTAAACTTTCCTTGAAAATAGCTTCTTTAAAACAAGTTTTTGAAAATACTTTCTAGGAAAATAATACCTTTGAAAACACTTTTCAAAACTTTTTATCTGTTCTTGTAACCATAGCTCTGATACCACGTGTAACACACCATGTCCATTAATGTCACTCACAAAGGGAATGCATCAATGTCCATGAAGCGTTATTGTTGTATAGAACAGATAAATTACAAGAATAAATAAATAAAACACAGCGGAAGATAAAACTTATTTCATAGCATCATAACTTCAAAACAAGCTTACATAAGTAGTCTCCAAAAACCATTACAACAGGATCAATTGTCTTTTCCAAAAACTTCAAAGTACATAAAGAAGCAAATACTTAAATAACATAAATGCATAAATCCCCACTGAGCATAAGCAAAGCCATAAAGATGAGAGAGTCCAAAGCGATACATCTACTCTCTTCAAGCAACTGAAAGAAATCGGCACTAAGTTGTAGTATTCCCTCCTTGCAAACCTGAGGAGGGGGGGGGAGGATAGAAAAGAGGTGGAAACAAAACGGGTCAGACATAAAGTCTGGCGAGTCTAGTAATTTTAACAAACAATAGGTAAAGTAATAGAACAAGACATAAACATGCATCATGATATGGCTGTAACTTAGATAAGGTAGATAAAAAGGATGGACAAGATGATTTCGTTCCTAAGTACTAAGACAATCCTACACCTTGGCTAAGCGAACAACCCTCCAAGTACTAACCCCGAAGACCGAAGTCAACATCAGACTAGCACCCAAAGGATTATCCAACTCAACCAACATGTATTTCGTTACACCACACTTTTGCTAAGTAGCACCACATTACTTAATTACACTGCACATCTACTAGTCTCTTTTTACTAGAGGTTGATCCCTTCCCACTAACTGTACCCACATGACAAACTTGGTAGTTACTTGTACCTAGCTGCTATCGTAGGTGCCGGCTTGCTCCTACCACCGCTAAGGTACCCTTAATCTACCCATTCGATCGGCTCCCTAAACCCTGTAGGCACCCGTCCTGGCCCCACAGTGGGGTGTATCACTCCCCAAAGTGGCAACCCCGATACCAACATAAAATGCACAACCATACCTACACGATGCAACAACGTCTTACCTACCAGCCCGGACCCATGCACGCACAGGAACCCGTTGGACTCGCGTTGCCACCGCTATTCACGTTTTGACCTCTTACATTCAAGTCCAGTAAGCGTGCCCCAACCTCGGCCTAGTACCGAGGCCCAATAAATACTCAAACGGGTTACTGGTTGAAACGGGTTCCCATCCGACACAAGCCTCCCACCTATGCTTGGTCCCCACTAGGTTTTCCCCACTTAACCACTTTAATTAAAATGTCCATGTCTTACACATGCTATGGTTAAGTCCACATTTACATGTTTTACATGTCTTATCTCATTCCGGCTAAGTCCATATTTACATGTCATAATTTACATGTCACCCCACTTAACCCTCTAACCATACCCATGTCTTATTATGGTTAGTATTCCTTAATTCATTCATTATGACGAACGGTGCATGACCTCTCACATTAGACCGAATACTTTGTGGTTGCTGGATTTGTCGGGCGGTTACGGGCAGTCTTACACCACAAACGGCGTCTAACCTCGTGTCATTAACTGTTGCGCCTACAATTCATTCCTTTGACCTCTCACATTAGACGTCCAATTGTGGCAGCTGGATTTGTCGGGCGGTTCCGGGAAGTCTTACGCCACAATTGCGCCTAACCTCGTGTCAAAGGTTTATTAATAATCGTATTTCACCCATACCCAATTTTCATGTCATGTATATCCAATTAAACATATAATCATGTTTATAATATTGCCTATTCCAAATTGTCACTTATTACATATTAATTAGCCTCAATTACAAATTTACAATTATAGGCAATTTCATCAATTCCATGTATTTCATACCCAAATATGTCAATCTCACATATTATCCAATTATCCAAAATATCCAATAATATCCAATTTTCCAAATTTCCCATATTCCCAATATTCCACATCGTTCCCACGTATTCGCATTCGCGCGTATTTTTAATATAGGCTCGAAGATAGCCTAGATCCACAAATAAAAGGAATAGGGGTAAGAAGAGAGAATCAATTCATAGAAAATTGGAATAAAACAACATCATGAAATAAAGAGGCATATAGACTGGCATAAAGGCATAATAAAAGATTCAACATGAATAAACTGATAAAAGGTATGAACTTTACATTGAAACATAAGCATATGATGACATGAATCAAAAAGGTGAAGACTTGGTGAGATTTTCATTACAAACATATATATGAATCCTTTTTACAACTTTTTCATGTTACTTTAATCCCATTAAATTTGTGAAAATAACTATACTCTCCTTTCGTGGCTTAAGAAAAGGATTAACGAATTGAAATTGGTGTAGAAACGTTGCGGTGATGTTGATTGATCTTCTTTAATTGTTGTTGAAGCTCTAAACTTTGATTTGAATTGTGTATGAACACTTGAGATTTAATTTAGAGGCGGCGGCTAGGGTTTAAGAGAGAGCTTGACAGCATAATGGTGTCATAGATAATATTTTATGAATTAGAGTTAGGTCTTAGGGTGTATATATAAATGTCTAGGATCGATTAGAGGTCTTAGATTAACCCAGAAACCATCAGGACCACTCAGATGCAACATCAGCCCTTAGCGCGAATCGGGCCACGGGTTGACAACCAAACACCCTGGATCGACCCCTAGTCGACCCAGCGGTGCTCGGGTCGACTCCAAAAATAGTGCGGTTCGGCTATTCCCCCTCCCGATTTGCTATTTTGAACTTTTTTTTGAATATTTATTTATTTAATTTTTATATATATCTATATATATATTTCTCTCATATGCATACAAACTTCAAGGCTTAATAACATCTTCATAAGGTATCCGTTTTGTGCAAACCAAATGTCTATCTTAACCCAAAATTTTGAGATGAACATAATAGCGCAACCCATTTCACTTAATTCTTCTTCTAAATATTAAGTATAATTTAATTTTTGAATTTTAATGTTATAAAATTATGGGGTGTTACAGCTGGTAGAGTCGGCAAGGTGAGGAAGAAGATAAGAGTAGAAGAAGGGAAGGTGGGACCGACTTTTATATCATGAGGGGAAGATTTTTCCTCTTCCCATCAATATGACTGGAGCACCCTGGATCGACATTGAACTGGTGAACAAAACTTTGCTCCGGGTCATACCTCGACCCAGATTAAAATGAGGGAGGAGGAAATAGTGTTTCAAATCATGAAAAGACATGCAATAAATTTGGCTCAAACTAATGGTGTGCATGACTAAAGCACATGACGACGTCAAGCGGCAACGACCCGAGCATGTTTTAAGTGTACAGAAGCCAATGACTCGACATAGGTTGGATAGAGAGACATGTTCAGCTTCTCAACTAGATGGAGTTTGGGATATTAACTATGATTTTCAAAGATTTCCAATCCATACTTTTCATCTTTATAGAATCAAACTGAGGCGTGACCATGAAAAGCATGCTTGAACCTTTATGATGACTAAAGTCGATCAGACGTCGTGACTTCCAAAAAGGATACGATAACCTCAGAAACGACATCAATAAGCGTTAGAGAGTGAATCTATTCAAAGCGCATATCATTTACAACGTGACGTACTTTAAGGGGCAAGACCCGTCTTTTTACAAGGTCATCATGCTTTAAAATTTTCACAGCCGGATCGTCCAAGACTTAAGCACGAGCTTACTTAGATTCAGAGAAGTGTAAACAGAGCAATGGATCTCGCAAACACTCGAAGTTCTGGCTATTGAGAATCTGATTCAACTAAGCTTGTGGCCCTAGATCGACATAGTAGACTCGTTTCATTTTGGATCGGCTAATATGAATGTCCCTAGAATGGCCATGCCACGAGTCGTCGTGATCATCTCACGAACTCAGATCGGATCACTTCTCCTTGTCTTGGATCGAAATGCATTATGCATCTTTATTCATTTCGGATTGGCGGCCTATTCATCCACCTTGGTTTGCCACTGCCTTAACTTGACTGAGCCCCAGATCGACCTTTGTTATTCGAACTGGTGCACGCGTATCCAAAAATCAACTTAACTTGGTGAAACAACTTGGATTGCGCCAGTCAACCCACACAAGTGGATCAAGTTACATTTTCGGTTTGAACTCAAATCAAACAGCGTCGCAAGGTCTTGTCCAGCATCGAAGTGGATCGACAAAGAGAGGGTGGAACGGACACAACCTCGACTCGGATTACCTTGGGTTGGTCTATGACCTAGAATCCTCTTTTTAAGGAATCGCTTGTAACTGCTCAGAATTTTTTCTCCCACGTTTCCTGCTTTTCTCCATGATCACTAGTTGATCCAAGCCTGCTATCGCCTGTAAACGGAAGATCCATGGAAGAGCTAATGATCTTTTGGCTCTCTTCTAAATTTCCACCATTATAATCATTGTATTCAAGATCACTCCGTCCCGAAAACTTGTAATTATCCCAGTTTGATTAGAAAAGAGCAAAATAGAGCAAGTGGACACAAATAATCTTTAGCCGAATGACTATAAAGTATGTGTCTTGTCCTTTTTTTTTTTCTTTTTTTTTTCTTTTTTTTTTTTGTTAATATTTCTTTACTTTTATCCTCTGCGTAGACTTTATGGAGTATCGAAGAACCAATTTTGCTATCCACAAACATAACTAATTTTCCTGTAAATCTTTGTTAGTGAAGAATCTACCTAAGAGAGCGACGTAAAAGGGACTTCTCTTCTCTAATATTAGAATAGGCGAATCATCAACCCAGGAGGATACAAAAGAATTCAAGATCAATGCAATCATTAAATCCATCTATGTCATCTAGATCTTCCATTTTTGGCGAACATCTTCCAATAAATATGGTGACTTAGAAGTCACCACATATCAAAATAAGGATCTGACTTAAGAACATTTAAACTATAAAGTATGTATAGGAGTTTTGTTGCTGGATGCATACAGTTAAAAATAATGATTTATCACTTTACATAGGACTACATTGAGAAAATGCAATTTTGGAATCCATTGTGTAAGTTTAAGTTCCTTATCGTGCCAACCCGTTATAATACACCATCGGCTCCCCTTTATTGAGACAATAATCCATTCAGCGAACATACTTTTTTCAATTGATCTTTAAAAACCAGGACTAGGGTTTCTATTCTAGTCTATTTGAATATCCATGAAGCAATTCTTTTATCTTCTAATTTTCTGACATTTAAGAGGAATGTGCAATGCTTTAATGTTCCTTTGTAGTATTTTCGTGAATAAGAGGAGTTTTATCTTCCGGTTTTGCTAACTTTTAATTCACTGAAATTCATTGTTTTGTAAATCGTAAGTGACAGCAATTCTTTCGCTATGTGATACGCCTAACTAAAGGTAAGTGTGGTAAGGGCTATGTGCGTGTAAGTGCTTCCAAAAATAAATCTTCACTTACTGGCTAAGCAGAAGAAAAATTCATTTCTCTCCACCATGACATTATATCCACCATGACATTATAATGGAGTGAGTTTTTGCAAATTGTGAGTACTTAAACAAACAGAAGAATGTTCAAATGATTATATGATTCTGCATTTTTTGATTCAAAAAATAGAAAAGAAGTTGTTTTTCAGACATACAGAGAAGCTTCTGTTGGTGATGACTGGTTGAAACAAACATTTCTTGATCTCAACAGCAGCATCTGTTTATTTCTTGAATTCAAATTCAAACAATAAACGAGATATACTGTTTTCTGAATAAGGCGCGCTGCCTCTGAAACTATACGACTTGATGGATCTAGGTCCACCATCGCCATCTGAGCATTGGCCTAGCACACTCTACCAGTGTTGTCACTTCCTCATTTTGAATAATGTTAATAAACTGGGACGGAAATGGAAAGTGGTGATCAAAATTAGTCAACAGAGTTCCAAAGGATCTAAGCAGAAATTGGAAGTTATTCCATTCAAAGTAGATTTGAAAGTTTGAGGGGATGAACGAGTTTCCTTCTTACATTGACAATGCTTGTGTCTTAGTTGACGATTGAAGAAACATCATACGAGGTTGCTACAGAATCAGTGCCACCACGACGATAGCAATTGGATGTTCAAGTGTGTCGATTATTGTATAGCGTTGGCAATATGGGAAGCAATTAAGATTCATGCTATCTAAAATGAACGAAAGGATTATTTCACGACTTCTCTTCATCTTAGGATTTTAGGTCAATAACCAATAAGCATGAGGTGGATGTACGTAAAGAGGGAATAGAGGACCATGGTTTTTCGGTTTGAATCATGGTTGACTACAGGTTTAGTTTGATTTTGGACCGAATTGGTCCATGGTCTTCTTGTTAGACTGTCAGTCTGGTTCCAAAACACTGATGTAATAAGAGCATTGGATCTCCAACAGCTATTGGATTCTGCACTTGAATTAGGGCTGTCTACGGATACTTTCGGATACGGATGGTGCCATATCCGTATCCGCATCCGAAACCATTTTCGAACATCGGATATCCGTATCCGCGGATACGGACAGATATCGGATAATTATCCGCTCCGCCAATAATCGATAAATCAATGAATATAAATGAATTTTTTTAGCTTAATATTAATCTTTTTCAACCTAATTGATTACTAAATTGCTAAAAATAAATAAATATGATGATAATATATAATATTGAACAATTAACATGCGTTTAGTAGACTTTTAATTTTGCAAATTAATAAATTAGTATATTTAATTATGTTAAAATACACATAATTTAAGCTATAATTGAAAAAAAAGCGGACGGATAATTTTCGGATTCGGATATGCCTATATCCGCATCCGCATCCGCTTTCCCGGATATCGGATATTTATTCGCTTTTCGGATACGGATGCGGACGAATTTCGGATTTTTCGGATATCCATTGACAGCCATAACTTGAATTCTAATTGCACAAAAATGGTCCTCCCAACTGTGATTTTTCCCCCTAAATATCCAAGGAAATATTGAAAAGCTAATTCAAAATGCTGACTTGACCCCTAACGCTTAGTTAATCAATGCTTTCGTTAAGGACGCTAATTAACAACACTCCAATTAGGGAGTTGATTTCAGCTCCATTAATTAACAGTTAAGAGCGCGGATTAAAACAACACATTAATTAAGGGTGTGATATTAACAGTTAATTAATGGAGTAGGGTGTGTTTCTCATCATTTTTCATGACTTGATCTGATTTATAATAAACATCCATCTGTGTCTAGACAGCTTGTGATATTTACAGCGATACACTGAGCAACGGCCACGTGGACCAACTCGACTCAGTGCACATATATGATCAAAACGCATATGTGGACGAGCAAAACAAAGTCATGGCGAGCATGTAAGCAAAGGTCACAAAGTTTAAGCCAGTGGACTCACTGGTTCAGCAAGTTCAAAGAAGTGAACATGCCAAAGTGATCAAGGCTAACAATAGGGATGTGAAAGTACAGCAACAACAATATTGTCGAGCATGACATCAAACAAGTGCACTATCAATACAAGTGCAAGAAGTTTTAGGTCCAAAATTTTCAAGTGTACAGAAGTCAACAATCATTGCAATAAAAGAGCCAAGGTCAGAGAACAATGGTACAACAAAAGTCACATACCAATACAGCTTCAAAACTGCTAAGATATAGGAGCATCAAAACCAAAAGTGCCAAAGAGGACATCAATCAAGACTCGGCATCAACTATGCAAGGAACTCAAGAGCATGGGAAAACATGTCAAAGTTGTCGAGCCAAATTTGGAATGTGCAAATGGTTCAACATAAACATCTCAGGCCTCATAAGACAGAACCACAAAGGCCACAACAACAAACTTAAAAGCCAGCATGGACAACAGTTCAGTTTTAAGGAAGGAACACAAATATACAGAGAACATTGCAAATGTGATGAGCACAGAATAGTTTGGCAAAACTCAATTCACATTTGACAATAAATCAAATTTTGGAAAAAGTCATGCACAACAATTTTTGGCAATTGTTAAACTTTTGGCAAGAGGTCAAATCTAGTTTCTTTTCTGAAATCAAGTTGCTTTTGGCGGATAACAATTCGTTTTTGAAAAGATTCTTTTCAACTCTTTTAAGGCAGATTTACACAATGTGTTTTGGCAAGAAAACATTTTTCACAAAAACAATTTCGTTTCTTTCCATATTTTTACAAAGGGCAGGAAGCATTTTTTTAGAGATTTGTTTTTGCAATTTAAATCATTCCAAAATTGAACATGTCATGTTTAAGCAAGAAATGTTTTCTCGAGAACCATTTTTGGCACAAGTTAAATATGGCAAGAAATCATAAATGGATATTTCTGATATCACACAAGTGTAACAAAGTTGATGAAACCATTTATATGATTCCCGACTTTTTTTTATATATGCAAGTTTGGCAAGTATGAAATCAAGGAGGCCACGTTTTTTTTCTTCCAGAATTACTCATATTGATCAAAGCCGATTCATTCATTCCAGAAAAATCAACAAAGGGGATAAATCTTGCATGAATACAGGGCAATAAATTTACATGAATTCAAGGCCAGGAAGCATTCATTTATTCACAGCATTCAAATCAATAAATCACGCAACAACCAAAAGGGGAAACACGAGCAAAACAAATATAGTCATTTTTGGTGAAATCAGAGCAATTATATGGTTCTATAATCCTATTTTAACCAAATCATCATCGATAATCTCAGTTATCGAAATAAAAGAACAAAAACTTGAGAGCACAAATAAAAAACAATTAAAAGAATTCATGAGATTTCGATAACGAGCATCCCAAATTGATTGACAAAGAGAAGCGGTCGTCGAGCATCATTTGATTTGAAGAAAACAGAAAACCAAATCAAAGAACAGCCGATCGAGATTTGGGAATTAACATAAAACCCTAATTCCTTATAAGCCGCCGCCATGTTCAAAGAGAAATTGGAATCGGGCTTAACAAAGTTTTACTATAAACAAAGTTTTATATTTGATATAAAATTTTGAAGGGATTAATTGATTGTTAATCTGAATTTTAACTATATTTAAAATTACTATAACCTTGTTTATTTTTCAAGGAATCCTGTTGATAGATCAAAACAGTTTTGATTGATCAAAATGACAAGTCATTAATGGTACTAATCTCATAAAACATAGTATTGCTAGAATTTAAAGTAAATTCAATTGTAGTAGTAAAATTGTTATACTATAAATTAATTCTGAATTGATATTTGATACTGGTTCGATTATGAATATTCAAAATTCTAGAAATTTTGTTGAAACTTATGTCAAAGTTTAATCCATGGACTGTGGGTATTCAGACATGAGTATGACCCACTCACAATTATGTATGAATACATATTTATAAACATTTACATGTTTGATGATATGTATTTACATATATGTCATTGCTTCTTGAACATAGTCATATCTAGATAATGATTGTTTTATGATACAAGTATGTTGATATTTGAATAACAATTTTTTTGTTAGTTGATAAATGTATGAATACAAATTCTATATTTACGGCGATAAATATAATGGGTATCAAACTTTTTTTTTTTTGATTAATCATAGCAGATATGATTTGCTGCTTGATCTAATATTATATGTATTAGTTAAAATGTTAGTACCATGGACAATACAAATTATGATTTGTAATGCCAAAGGGCATTGTTATTGACACTCCAAATATTGTTAGGGCGAGACCAATTTTTTATTTCTTAAAAAATTGTTAAGGGGATTACCAAAGAGGAAAGTAGCCCCTTAACAAATAAATGTACTTTTACATTATTATCCATTTAGGCTTAATTTGGGTTTTTGTGATTTAGGAGACTTATGATTTTACGGTTGGCTAATTCTATTTATACACAAAAAATTGCTAAACATATACCAAAAATTATAATAAACTAATATCCACCATATATTACTTGTGTGGTGCTAAGGGCACCCTAATATGTTCTTCCTAATACCGCGACTAAAAAATAACACAAGAATTAGTATTACGCTCTTCTTAATACCACACACTTAAAAAATAGGGGCTACCACACTTTTTTTACCTTATTTCTACTTCGCTTGATATTCTTTCGTCCTCATTTCTATAACCGGTCAACGAGTTAAACCCTAGATCTATAACCGATCAACGAATTAGACGCCGCAATGCCTATGAATTTACAAAAGCCGTGGATAAGGTTTGAATTAAGCAAACTAGAAGAGAACGTGAGATATTAAGGTTTTCAAATCACCATACAATTGGGAAATTATCGTATGAATTTGAATTTTCCAGCAAGAGATGCGAAGAAGACAACGATTACGAGAGATTAGGGCATTTAGATTAACTTAGTGTGTGATTAGTTCGGCAAATAATGATTAAGTGAGATATTAGAATGGAGAGGAAATGTGGTATTAGGAAGCATACAAAATTTAATGAGTTTTATTTTTTTAATTGCAGTATTAGGAAGAGCATATTGGGTTGCCCTTAGCACCACACTATTACTTTACATACACCATTTCTTTTACTAAAATATCCATGTTCTCATCTTCTTTTTCTTTCCTTTTTCAAACTTAAAACACAATTACCAAAAATTAGAAACTCTTTGCATCAAATTGAGTAAAATTTTACAAAATGAAATATATTTCTTGTACTAATATTGCAACTTTTATTAACTTTATGAAAAAAATTCAATTTCACCAAAATTACTGTAATTTTACAAAATAAATCAACACTTCTAAATTAGACCATTATTTATGAATGTTTTCTTAATTGAAATTTTAGATTTCATGATTAAATAATTTATTAACATATCTAGTTTATATCAAATTTCAATACTTTTAAGAATAATTTGACTTTTTATATGCAGAAGTATTAAAAAAGAAACTATGAGAAAAGGGTAATTTAGTAATAAAATTTTATAGAAAAAATAATGGTGTAATTTAGTAATAAAATTTTATAGAAAAAATAATGGTGTGTTTTAAGGAATTTTCGGTGTATAAATAGAATTTGCCTTTATGGTGAGTAATTTTTAGAAGTAAGGGTAAAAACGTAAAAAGTAAAAAAATAGTCACCTACATTGATCCCTCCCTTAACAATTTAAAAAAAGTGGAGTGTCCTTAAAATTTGGCCTCCCCTTAATAGAAAATGGAGTATCAATAACAATGCCCATGCCAAATATCATTCTTATTAGATAGATAAGGATACTAATTTGCTGCATTGTTTGGTATTTCTAGTATAATGCATTAGTCCTTTTAAGTTGGGCTAAGATGTTAACTGTCGTGATTTCACCCTTTGGGTCATGCATATATATATGATATAATAAGGGATCTAGAAATCTTAATCTTAAACAATTTGTTATGCTAGAATCAAAGTTGTCTGATTTATGAAATTGAATTAACTTAATTCAATGTTTCTACCATCACACCTCTGTTCTTTCATTTACTCCTTGACTGATTGCGTAATTGCTCTTAAAATTAGCATCTGAAATTTATATTAATTTGGTCGTTTTAAACCCACATGCTAATGTTAAATGATATATATTTATTAATATATATGTATACTATACCAGTTTGATTGTATGGTATATACATGCATTAATCTGAATCTAGTCGTTAGATTCAACTGGATTGATTTATATTTTATTGTAAACCGGGAATTGTAAGTTAGTTATCTAATTCTCTTGTTAATAGCGATTTTGATTGGCTTTATTACTACAAAACAGTTTGCGGATACAAAGATACACACACACACACAAATATATTTATATATACATATATCATTAGACAATCAAGTATTGAATGTACTAGTATTAGAATTTAACATAAGTTCATTTATAAAATGAAACTGTTTTACAATGTTTTGAATCTTTGTACGATGCAAAAGGTAAAGTTGTTTACAGATATAAATTTTGATCTATGAAACAAAATTTAATGGATTCATTTTTAATTCTGAAATCTGATTCATTTTGAATCTTGCTATTAAACTACATGCTAAATCCAGTGGATTAATCCAAAATAGTTTTGATTAATAAAAAAATGTTGAATTTTTTGGATCTGGTTTTAATTAAGGTAAAACCTATAAAGTGGCAATTTAGATCTATCAATCAAAACTGTTGATCCCAAGATATTTGAATCATATTTTCTTTTCCCTTTTTCTGTATTTTATTATATTAATTTGTTATGATAAGAGAAAGTTTCAGAATAAACAAAATTTCGCTTTGTTACTAAAATTTGAATAGTATAGTTGATTAATATATGAAATTAATCAGTTTCCAGTTTTAACCGTTATATTTGATAACCATAACTCTGGAAATCTGGGTTATTATTCATCTTTATGTGAATAAATTTATGTATTCAGATTTAAAGAAATCATTCATGGAAGAAGAGGAATAAAAAATATTTGATTGTAAGAGATTATAATTTGATCACTTCTAATACTAGTATATTAATGCAAATTGTTGATCACATATTGATGTACTGATGAACATATAAATATGTATATACCAAGTGTGAATAAATAGGAACAACAACCATGATTTGCTATTCAATGTTATATTGTTTATATAAATAAAAACTTTTGGGCATTTAACTTATTTTGGAAATATGTTTAAACTGTTTGTCGATTATTTATAACATTACATGTTTGTATATTAATGGTTAATACAAGTATACATTTATAAATAGTTTCTTCAAAAATGATCATTGTTCAAACTAATACAAAATGTTCGTACTAAGCATACAATATACGATTGTATTGCTTTACATGCATAATATATAATTATATATATATATATATATATGTTGATATATATATATATATAACTACTGAATATGTATAAAAGCTGGTGCTTAAGTAGTGTATATACAATAGGTGTACATATATTTGTTATCAATACATATCATATATATTTATATATACATTTGATGTATATATACATGTTACAACTGGATATTATAATTGTATGTATATGAATTTGATGCAAGTATTTTATTATTGCATGTCATATTGGAAATATATACATTTGATATATATATGTTATTAATGCATATATACATATATTATACATTTGATGTATATTTGTAAGCCTAACTGTTATGAGTTCATTAATCCCCTTATTATCACAAAACCAATTGGCAATGTGATGAGGTATATCTTAGTTTATATCCAGGGTCATGGCTGACGTATTTCCCGATACGGGACTTATCCAACACGCCCCCACACGTGTAGCTCATCGCTATCACGTGGAGATCATAGGATGACGTATGTCGGACAAGCGAATCATTCCCATCGGATCCAAAACACGGCCACCCAAACGTGTAGCACATCGCTTATCACGTGGAGACAATAGCGTGGGACAATCAAGTCAAACCGAATCCGTGGCTCTGGTACCGTGTTATGAGTTCATCAATCCCCTTATTATCATAAAACCAATTGGCAATGTGATGGGGTACATCTTAGTTTATATCCAGGATCATGGTTGACATATTTCCTAATACGGGACTTATCCAACACGCCCCCCACACGTGTAGCTCATCGGTACCACGTGGAGATCATAGGATGTCGTATGTCGGACAAGCAAATCATTCCCATCAGATCCAACACTAACCCATCAAGTGAAAATTGATTTTAACAAGGTATGATTTGGTGTTTTTTGAAATTGTTTCAGAAGAAAAGGCAAACCAGTTGCTTAAAGTTGCTTGTGGTTGCAGCTACAAATTGGATTTTGTATGCTCATAATCCTGTACATCACTGCAATAATTAGTGTTTACGTATATGAATGATTTGATTGTATTGACATATTGTAATTTGAAAATCATACTGGAAATTCCTGTGTGAATATAGACTTGCATAAGTCTTCAATCCCAATACTGGAAATGCCTGTGTAAAAATAGATATGCATAAATCATACTGGAAATGCCTGTGTAAAAATAGATATGCATAAATCATACTGGAAATGCCATACTCTTTGTTCTCTGTTCCAATACAAAATGTCCTTTATTGTTTATACCATAATGATGATTTTGTGTATAACCATTGGCCTGGATATACTATAGAGATTAATACGGTTCATTTAGAATATATATATATATATATATATATTTGTGATATGGTATGCATATTGCAAGTATTAATAATATGAATTATCTATATACTAAAATGTTCAAAACACTTTAAGTAATTCAGTAATTTTGATTATCAATACTTTAAAATGTTTAGTAGAAAATAGGTATGCTTCCTGTTTATAGCATTGAATTTAAATTACATATATAATATGTAATATATAAGTCCAATTAATATTATAGATGTAAAATACGTATATTTTTATATGTGTATATAACTCTAATATTGTTCGCCACTCTGAATTATAAATTCCCTTTAAAGCAAATTTTGTTATATTAAATCATGGTGAAGTCTTCTAATAGTACACCCATCAATATCCAATCTCATTTGATGTAGGTAACGCCAAAGCGTTGTGCGTCCTCTTATTTTGGTTATATGCGGTAGGAATAATTATGGTGCTTCGATTGCATTTTTGGGTTTGATTTAACTAAGGCTGCATAATAGGATTATGGACTTAGAGACAATAGCATGAAATTATTCTATAAGTTGAGCTAGTGATTAATACTGAAAAAAATGTTCATCATGCGATCCAGGAATTATATACACGATATAATTGACATAAGATGTCTAGCTAAAAGATTATGTTATGGGGTTAGCCAAAACTAGGTCAAGGCATGACTAGATATGGATCTTGGAACACCGTTATATATGTATACCAATATGTATTTATAAACAGAGGGATGTTAATTTGAGTGGGAGCGTATTTTAGTTTAAATAATACATTTATATTAATATAAATTTTGATTGTCAAAATTTTATATTTTATTAAATGAATATTAAGAATCGGTTATTATTTATTATCTACTATAGATATTAAATAATAAATAACTCTGGTAATTTAAATTAATCCTTAAGAAGGATAAATGGAGTTAAATTAAATTTCTTGACTAACATTAAAATTTGAGGGTTGTCCTCAAACAAATTTGAATGTAATTGTTTTACAAATATCGAAGATCTAAAACAAAACTGAAGTGTGACTCAACTGAACAAGATATAAATGTTATAATGATCTACTTATACATCTCTAGTACTAGATACTAGATACAAATCACATAGATGTATGTGAATTTACAGAAATTGCAAAATAAGTAGAAATTTGATGAAAGGACAAGTGGACTTACGACTGGAAATGAAGCAAATGTTGCTGGATTATCCATAGGAAGTTGATTCTTGTTCAATATACTGGCTTAATTAAATAGTATAAATGTTATTTTGAAATTCCATATAAAATAAATGTTATTATAATTCTTGTTTGTATAAGTTTAAATTTCATTTGTAATAAAGAACAATTGCTATTCATTTTATTTAAATGAAATATGTTATGGAATTTCACAAACAGTTAATGATATTTATAAATCCTTAACTATGATATGTTTGATATATATATATATATATATATATATATATATATACACCGAGCAGATTAAATTTAAACATTTAAATCCGACATACCTTTATCATTAACAGTTAGCCCGTGAGTATATCAAAACTCTATAATGATGGAATTTTGTAATCATTTGATTTCGAATCATATAAAGAATGCAAATCTTGTTTATTAGGAAAAGTAACTTAATCACTTTTCACTTGACAAAGTGTAAGGGTGATAAGTATTGGGTCTCATACATAATGATGTATATGGAGCAATGAATACATAAGCTTGAGGTAGGTTTTATTACTTCATTATATTTACTGATGATGTCAATAGATATAGATATGTGTATCTTATGAAACATAAATCAAAATCTTTTGAAAAGTTCATCAATCCCCTTATTATCATAAAACCAATTGGCAATTTGATGGGGTACATCTTAGTTTATATCCAGGATCATGGTTGACATATTTCCTGATACGGGACTTATCCAACACGCCCCCCACACGTGTAGCTCATTGCTACCACGTGGAGATCATAGGATGACGTATGTCGGACAAGCGAATCATTCCCATCGGATCCAACACTAACCCATCAAGTGAAAATTGTTTTTAACATGGTATGATTTGGTGTTTTTTGAAATTATTTCAGAAGAAAAGGCAAATCAGTTGCTTATGGTTGCAGCTACAAATTGGATTTTGTATGCTCATAATCCTGTATATCACTGCAACAATTATTGTTTACGTATATGAATGATTTGATTGTATTGACATATTGTAATTTGTAAATCGTACTGGAAATGCCTGTGTGAATATAGACTTGCATAAGTCTTCAATCCCAATAATGGAATTGCCTGTGTAAAAATAGATACGCATAAATCATACTGGAAATGCCATACTCTTTGTTATCTGTTCCAATACAAAATGTCCTTTATTGTTTATACCATAATGATTATTTTGTGCATGTAAGAACCCGTAACCTCCCCGATAAGGAAAGCACGGATCGCTTTGAGAACAACACACATTGGAACAAAGACAGAAGAACATTTCATTGTTTATTACAACAATTACATCAGAATACAAGAATATACAGAGTATGAATAAATAATATACATCACAAAATATCAGAGATTACAATACATTACATAGCAGTGGAAAAATAATACAATACACAACTGAAAGAGATATACGGGTACAAAGCTTTCCGGATATCATTCCAGCTATAAACCAGGTTCCTGTGAATATAAATCTGCAAAACCAAAACTACTAGCTGCCCTTGTCGAAATAAGGGCACCCAGAGTTTAGGTTAAAACAATAAACTCCAGGTCAGTCATATGACTGGTGTGAGAACTAAAACAGTTATTAATCTTTATTTTAAAGTTAGGTAAATCAAGGGACCACGCCGTATAACACGGAACGGGTTTCCTCCCAAGAATACAAGTGCATAAAACAACAGCGCAATGCTAAATAAAGAACAATGAAGCTATTATAAGACCCAGGTCCCATCACATAATGCAACACAAGCTGGAGGATAGGGTTTTTACAGTATAATAGCCAAGAATGCTTGGTACGTGAAATTTCATGTTTTATTATTACTATAAGTGTATAGTGTCAAAACAATTTCAATCATAAGTATCAATCATAGACGGCATAAGTGCCCCATACCACTATGCCGCCATATATAGGTACTACAATCAAAACCGCAAAGTCACGTATTGGAAGTTGAATTTCCATCTGTGAACCAAGGCAAGGGATCGTCGTTACCGCTTCGAGACGCTCTAGCCCGCCCCTTAGGATCAGAACGCATCGACCCTTGGATCTTCAGGGTCGGTCCACTTGATGTGGATTAAACTTAAACCCTGAGCAATACGTTTCCCCGCCCTATGGGGCGTCAATGAGCCAAATGACTCCATCGGTCCCGGATCGACCGATATAACCGAGGCGCCTCGCAATCCATCATCCGCATAAGTAATATGTCCGTGTGTGTAAAACCCAAAACACCACTCCTAGCTAGAAGGAAACGCATGCTCTCCCTACAGTCCTCTCTCGTTTCTGGTTCACAACTGGGGTGTGAGGCTCGCGAATTAACGCTACACAAAGCTATGCCACAAAGGTCGTGCTTTAATCATCAACCACAAGACTCTGTTTTTCAACAGAAGCCTTGATCATTTGCATCCTAACATGCCACACAGGCAAACCACTCCATGCAACCGATATCCATCAATCACACAGAATGATATTCAACGTCAGACACACAGTCCATTTACAAGTCCGTTCTGGGTCTAAACGAAACCGGAGGCACCTTGTACCTCGCATATCCATCGATCTCCAAGTACGTCTGGACGATCACCAACTGATTCCCTCCTCTTGGGTGTATAGCCCAATCAAGATCATCAGTAATAATCCAAACGATGTGAAGACCTCCGGTCTTCAACCACCGTCTTCATCCTCGACACATCGTCGAATCAGTTATTCAGAATGGGATAAACCCGGTCTTTCTGAATAACTCGCGTATATAATAAACAAGTGTTACACAAACACAACATACGCCTCATTCCAATTCAGAATATTCTTTTATTCAAATATTCTTATACTTGGGAAAGATTCCCATTAATTTTATCAAAGATAAATTCTTTAAATTTATTCTTTAATCTTCTGTTGAATATCAATTCAAACCAAATTATGGTTTATCCAAACTAGTTGGGATTAACGCACCTTACTGAAGTAATTATTTGTTAAATTTCCCAATCCCAACCTATACATCCCTTGAAGTAAAACTGGTAATACTTCATATCTAACACCACGGTGTTATCGGTAAATTCAATTATCATTTCACGTTCAAATCTAATTAAAGATTTAACTATCGCCTGGAGCAAAACTGGTGATACTCCATTCTCGATCATTTCAATCTAATCAAAGATTCATTAAAACTCCGCTTGGTTTTAATCTTCCCAAAAATCAATATTAATGATTGTTTAACTTGAGAAATCATATCTTGTCTTTAACTGGGTTAAATAACCAATGTCATTTAAAACACGATTCACGATAAACCAAAAATCACATTCCATTCCATCAGCCTTTAACCGTAAATTAACAAGTGAACAATTCCCTAAGTATTAACCCCGAAGGCCGAAACCAACATCAGATCAATACCCAAGAAACCATTCAACTTAACTAATCTTCAGTTAGTTTCTGATTTTCTTAACTCCGTTGGGTCTAAGAACAGTATTATAAAAGATACCGTTCACGGCAACCCAAAATCACATTCCATTTACAATGGAATCTTCATGGAAAACAAATTGATATAAACTTCCATATTCGACTAATAATATAAATGGAATAACGGCAAAGCCTTTTAAATTCCAGATATATTAGTTGTCTTCCTCCACAAAAATTCACTTCAATTATTACCAAATTGAATTCCACTCCATTCCAATTTATTTTATTAAATTGGAAAACTTTACTTTGGAAAATTTCCTTTAAATCTTAACAAAAAATTTATAAATTCCAAATCACATTTCACTGTAAATCGGGTTAAAGAACGAATGTCGTTAAAACACAGTTCACGATAAACCCAATTCACATTCCATTAATTATCGGGTTAAAGAGCAAGTGTTATTTAAAACACCGTTCATGATAAACCCAAAAATCAATTCAAATTCAATTCCAATTAAATACCATTTAATTGGTATACTTCATTAAATCTGAATAAAAAGATTTAATCTTTTTCTCAACCGGGTTTAAGAACAATGTTAATGAAGACACCATTCATGACAAACCCAAATCCCATTTGATATTAAATACAAGGCTCTGAATAGAAAATATATCGGCTTATATTCAATATCAAATTCTACGACGAACAAATATCGTATTGGAAATAACGATATAAATATATCTTTCAAATTTTCATAACAATATCTGTATAATCACAAAATCCAACATCGAAATATTCCAAAGACAATTTCAATTCAAATCCATTCCAATTCAATTATTGGAAATTCTGGTTACTTTTAAAACCCTTTCAAATCCAATTTATTTATTTCAAAAATAAATGGATTATAATTCTAGTTCAAAACTAGTTCATTTCGGTAAAAATCTATTTTTATCTTTTCAAATTTGGAGTTTTTCATCCCAATTCTTTCCAAATCATTTCTTATGATTTTGCACTAATTATTGATATTTTTAATAATTTTATCAAGGCCCGTACAGTCGATTTCCATCAACGGCCATCGAACTGCACTTACAGCGACCTTTTCCAAATTTGATTTGGACATAATTCCAAATCCGACCGTTAGATTTCAAATCTCTAATATTTGTTAGAAAGCTCTTTTCGATACGAACCCAACGGTTCCGGTTTTAGGAGAATCCGACGGTCGAATCTCTCGTAATATCCATTCGAAGTCAATGATCGAAATTCGCGAACTGCCGCAGGGCGGCGCGTTCTATTCAGGCCATTATATATATATATATATATATATATATATATATATACACACACACACATTTCGTCGATTTCCTTTCAAAACGTATTTTATAAATTGTTTTAAATTCATTTTCAAAATGTAACGACCCGTGTTTTTCGACCATTAGAATCTGAATATTTAAATTAGTTTTAAATATTTTTTTTTGGAATATCGATGAAATTTAATATTTAATTCATTATTTAAACGAAGTTCGACGTTATATAATTATAAATCGAGCTTGAAAATGTCGTGCAGTTCGTAAATTGGAGTTTTGAACTTCAACTGAGAATACAGAATTCGATATAAGTCGGATTTCTGTGAAACAAGAAACGCTGGAAGCGTGTTGATGATGGTTTTCATATGAAAGAGGAAAATCCAGATTTCATGTTATAGATTTTAAGTTATGGCCAAAACAAAATTTGAAATAGTCGCTATGGAAATCGTTATCGGCCTTTAAAATGGCCATTTTGCTAACGATCTCGGATTTCGACGAAATCAGTTTCATTGGGACCATAGCGTTAAATTATTGTACGGTGTTGAATGGCAAGGCAAACCGATGTCGTATGTGACCACGGTAGCTGAAAACGCCCTTTCATTTTCTATAGCGCGTATTTAAATAAATAAAAGGGTATTTGAGTGTAACTTGAGCAGACGATCGAATTAGGCCACGAAACAAGTCCCGTTGAGTTCGTATCGTCGATTAGAGTCAGGATAGGTATATAGATTGCTATTTTTGGAGACCGGACAATTTGGCGTTAAAAAGGGTATTGCGGTGCGCGGTAAAAATAGCCTACTGGGGAAACAGTCTCAGAATGCGACAAAACTAGTGCCGTTGGGTTTGTATCAACAAATTATTGTAGGATTTCAAAGTTTCTAGTTGATTTGATTTATCTAGTGATCGTAGAAAAATTAAACACGTGTTTATTTCTGGTTTTATAAACGGATTTTTTTCGTACGACCTCGGATTTCGACGAAACCTGTCCCATTGGATCCGGAATATCTTTTTACACCAAGATTAGTTTTTTTATCAGTAAACAGAAGTTGATTGTGGCAATTTTTACTTGTTACTTCACGACGAAGTATCGAATAATAATATTTTTAACTAAATCCTACTTCAAAACAGTACCCTATGTATATATTTCAATATGCCTACCTAAGGAAAACCATACGCCCTATGCAGAGTCATTTCCTTTCGCTTTGTATTGTCAAACTACACAGGCTAAGAAATTTTCCCATCGTGCCTACTGATATTGTTTCGTACCTACCCATGCAAGGCTGCTTGTGTTTTCTCTTCAGTCCCAGCCATCTACTGACATTGAAAACACAAGCTTTCCACTGCAAGGCTGCATCTCTACTCCTCTAACACACAGGGCTAACAGGAAGTAGGAAAAGATGTCGACCTTATCTCATCTTCACTCGTGTATATATATAGTGGTTCGTCTCTTTGCTTACTGGAACAAAAAACAAGTGCCACCTTTTAAACAATAACCCTGAAGTTGGTCGAATGCAAACAAAATCACACAAAATAAAATCGCAAATTATCAAAAGGAAAACGCAGTGTGATGGGTTTAAAGGATGGGCTGTTCCTTCCATCCAAGGTCGACATGTTTGTTTTGACGAAGCAGTGGGGTCGGATGCGGTAGGTGGCACTTGCGAAGCCGTGGTCTGGTTGGTGTTTTGATGGCCTTGGGATGGAGTTGCTGTGCGAAGGGAGAGAAGCAATGAGAGGGTAAAGTGACAGTAGCCGAAAGAAGGGGAGGAACTGTAGCGGAGAGGCTACGTAAATGAGAGAATTGAAGAGGACAGAGGAGGGTGCTGTGCTGGAGGCATAACCTCCTAGTGAATAGGCAGTTTTCGAAGTGGGGAGAAGTGTGTTGTTGAACGGTTTGGGTACCGGTTTGTTCGAATGCGAGGGTGGGAAGGAAGAGAAGGTGACTGAAGAGGCAGCGATAGTATGATGTGAGGAGGAATGTCGGACTGATTTTCGTAACCGATGGGGGAAAGAGATGAACAGAGAATCTTGGGCGGTGGAGTTGAAAGAAACAAGCGGCGTCATATCCATATCGCCGAGCACGACTGATGAAACTGGTTTGGGCAGAGTTGACAGCTATTGGGGTTTTTAATTAAATTAAACATCAGTTTAATTTAATTAGAATAGGCTGTTTCAGCGTTATATGGAATCGAAGTGAGTTAAACTCACTCAGTTTTCCCATTTATATTTTATATAAATTGGGTTTTTATTTTGTGTGCTCTGCTTGCCATGGTTGACTGTTTACTAGTATTATAATTATTTGTTGATTTAAATGATGAAATTAAACCGTCGTTTAATTTCAGTGAAATACCATATCGGTTATTTTAAACGATTGGTTCCAATAAAGGTAACTTACCATATTGGCCACGTTTATTTATAAACGTGTTTAAATTGTTGAATTGTTTGCATTTCTTGTGGTTGATGTTAAATGACTGTTATTTATTGTTATCAGTTAAACAAAACTGAACAGTCTGATTTGAGATAACCATTTAAATACAGGACAGAATAGGTTGGAGGGATCCCACCGGATTCCTCAAATAATAATATTATTTATTTTCATATTATCATGTATGAACTGTCAAGATTGGTGATTGATTTGGTTTGTGATCATTTATTGAAAAGTCAACCTGTGTTCTGTTTAAACCAATGGGCGGTATTGGTTTAGTATTTGACAGCATATGGCCTATAAAATCAATCGTTTTACAAATATTGATTCACCGTCAGGTGAGTCGATAGAGATGAAGTTATAAAATTTATTTTATAACTGGAGATAGATTATTGAATATATTATTTTGAATAAAGGTTATTAAAGAGGAATAAATAAATATTTTATTTATTTAAGATTTTGATTTGTTAATAATTTCTTTTATAAATTCTGACGTTAATCAGAATTACAAGTATGAGAATAAGAAATGAACCGAGTGGTTAAACTTTGATAATTGTTGTGTAAAGAAAAACAATTAATGGATTTATTTAATTAATTATATTTTTAAAAGTGAGAGCTAATTGGAATCGATTAACAAGATAATCGAGATTTGAGTTAATTAAATCGATCGTTTTGAATTGGAATTGATTTTCAAATTGATGTGTTTCGATTAAAATAGTTTAATGAATATTATTTAAATTTAAATAAGGTTTTTAAAGAGATTTACTATTTACTTTAGTTAAAAGGAAATTTCCAAGCGAATACAATAGCTTGAAATAAATGTTACTTAATTATTTGAATTAAGTAAAAGGAGATTTAGAGATAAAAAGGTTTATAATAAACTAGAGGTTATAAATGTGATTTAAAGTGTAAAGCGTTAATTTTACATTAACGTTACGTGAAAGTGAAATCAAGTAAAAAGGGAAATAAGATTTCCAAAGTGGATAAGGGTTGAATATGTTTTGAAAGGAGATGGGTAAAAGTGAAATTGGGGAAAGAAGTGGGTCGTAGGATTTTGAAAATAAATCCGAGCTATAAATGAGTTTGGTTAAAGAGGCAGAGTCAAGAGTGGTATACTTAAGTATTGAATTTTTGAAAGAATGGTATATTCAAGGAAGAGATTTTCCAAAGGATAAGAAGATTTGTGAAACTGTATTTTGAATGGAATATGAGTTTAATGACAACTTATATTTATCTGAGGATATGAACATTATTGATCAAGGTCTGAGAGGTAATTAAAATACCCCAACTTGAACAACATCAGGATTATCTGAAGATGATATTAGTTGGTAATCGTAAAAAAAAGTTAGTGATGGTTCATTATTTCCATTTGTGAAATAATGCAACGTTGGTGAGAATTGGAGAATATATGTATATAATGAGAGATCGAAGTAAAGGAAATGTAAAGTTAGTTTATTTTATACCAATAAACATTAGTTATCGTTTCAAGAATGAGATGAACGATATTACGTAACGTTGTTTTTTAAGTAATAAGTCGAATGGATTTTTCCATGTTTTAAATAATAAGGAATGATTGTTGGAATGTTTTTGTAAGGAGAATTTAGTGGAAACTGAATATGGTTATTAGTTATTTTCTAAGTATTAAAATGAAATGATTTAAAGGGCATTAGCATATAAGTATTCAATTATCGTATTTTTAAAGATTAAAAGAGTTAGAAGTTTTAATCGAACAGAAGTGAATCAAGTTGTTTTAATTACAAGGCCAAGTGATGTTGAATACTGAACCAGTGAACTCATTGGAGTGTCATGATTGAAACACTATTTATTTTGATAGTTAATTCACCGACTATCAAATATGTCCAATACGATTGTTGGTATGGAAAGACCGGGATCGAATTTATATTTGAAAACCATTCCGACCAACAAATACGTGAAGATATCAAAAGATGATCGAGATGGAGCATTGAAGACCATGGATTTTCATACACGGAAGAACCACTAATACTCTTTGCCTGGCAAGCAGAGATAAGCTGTGATTCTGTCGTGGTTGGAATCTACGGGTTGCAAGGACTTCTTGCTACTGATCCATGGGGTGATTCCTATATTGGATGCGGTAAGAGAGTGCCTTCGGTTCGTCCTGTTCCTGGATGACTTGTATGGACGGGTGTCTGACAAAGTATTTCCAAAGGATCACGTACATTGATTTCTTCAAATGTGCTATAGTTATTGGCGGGGAATTGTCGTTCTCTTAGCTTCTAACTAGGGTATTTTTGTGGACGTCAATTAGTGATATCTGACGGATCTGACGATGTGGCATTCAAAGTGAATGGTGATCATATGTTCCAAAAATAAACTCTGACCTCAAGCCTCAACAACCGGGAAATGACAAAAAACGGGTAGGCGGCATGGCCATGTGGGTCGCTCCCATTAGGGTGTATAATCACCTATCTAGAGAAATTCCAATTTACTTCTTTAATCTATATGTCGAAGCTGTCCCTTTTCGGGAGACGGTTGCTGATCCCAACCGTCGGTGATATACATTCGATACACTCAAGAGAAATGAGTGGTCGGTCATGTGTGGGCCGGGTTGCAAGAAGTTCTTGTTGGACCCAGTGTATTCGCCTCTAGAGATACACTATCGACAGGTGGTCCCATACCTTGTCATAGTCGGAATCCAATCTCCAATAAGCGACCGCAGTTTTGATTGTGTATATATATATATGTGGAGCGTGAGATGCAAGCGTTCCACTAAATTGTTATTTACTTGTATTTATACATTATTATAATATCAGAAAAGATATTGGTTTCAAACAGTTTTGGGTTATCGTAAGGTAAAAACCGTCCGTGTTTATGTGTGGATTTGGTCTTACGATTATCCTTTGCTTTTGAAAAGATTTTGAACTTTAAAAATCATGGTTGGATGATTTACCCTTAATACTGTTCTCACTCTGGTTCACCAGACCGACCCGGTGTTTTGTAAATGCTCGGGTTAGCCCGGGGTGTACAGGTTCAGGGGTATCGAATGCTGTGAAGTCCAGAGGTGAGCTGGAGTTTCAGATGTATGATATTATATAGCTACTATTCCGCTGTGTGTTGTATATGGGATCAGGATATTATAACTATCCCGTTGTATGATGTACTCTGATATTGTAAGTATTTTTAAAGCTCTCAATAAAGATTTATTTCTGTATTATATTTTGTTTCGCTGCGATGTGAGACTCTGTGTTGTGTTGTTTCTTCTTCTTCTATTCTAATATTTCTTTGTTATCTCACCCTCTAACTTCTTTTTAATAACTATCCAGTGTTTTCGGTGCTTGGAGGGTCGGCATGAGTTACGGTAAAGGTATTTATGTCGATTTTCAGGGCCGAAACCCGCTGGGTCGTTACACAAAACGATTTCAACTTCATGTTCAATTTCTAATCAAAATTGAATACTCCATATCATCGATATATAAATGATATTATTTTCAAACCATTAGATTTTGAAATCAATTCCTTTTCGATATTCATTATAAAAATGAATAAAATCGGTATAAATATCGTTCACGTCAAAATGGTGTCAATCTAATCAACACGGCTTTATATATTTCAATAACTACGTTATTCTATTCAAGAAATGAATATTTTCTTCAACACATGAATTTTTCTTTTATTCAATACATGAATATATATTTTATTCAACACATGAATTTTCTTTTATTCAACACATGAATATTCTTTATTTTCCAACTTGGAATGAGGCCCAATCAATTACCATATAATGTTAATTATACGGTTTCCCTACAACACATGTATATAATAGCAACGATAAATAATCAACCATCATCCAGAGTGCATTCTACACTGCATAAGCATCAAATGTAAATATTTAACGCTTATAACAGCCTGTCAATCCATCGATCGACATATAGCTAATTATTTGGGAGTAGTGTACACCAAATATCATCCCCACCCCCGTGTGGGGTTTCAGTCAACAAACACAAATTTTTATTTGTGCAGTTGGGCGGTGTGTAAAATTTATCGTCCCAATCCATATCAGTCAAATGGGTGTACATAAACAAATCGTCTGATTTGTAAATGAATATTTTATTTTATTCATTTATCTAATAAAAATGATATTTTTATTTTTCTAACATATTTTAGAAAATTTCGGCGGCATAACGGCGCGATACTAGAACCGGGATAAGGTCTAGCCTTATCCCTCGCCTCATAATGGCACACGTCATACACATACCCAATCTTATCTATTCCATTTCACACATCAAACCAAATTCAACCAAGTAATCGAATCAACCAAACAACCAAACATACAAGTCGTCCATGGTCTGTGGACGACGGGGAACAGTTCATATATGCAGTTACATAATAAATAACTGGATAAAGAAAATTTTAGTGAGAAGGAGTTCTCACCCTTAAGCTAAACCAAACGCCGCGACTCTTCATAGGTAGAAAATGTTCGCCGTGCTCGCCTTTTGTCGCTTTCGTCGTCCGTATTCGCTACATATATAAAAATCACATTTTTATATTCTTTACTTCATTAATACAAATCAAAATTTTATTTCTCTTTCTAGATGATAAAGAAATCGTATTTTTTTCCTATGTAAACAAAATCATATTTTTTTCTATGTAAACAAAATCATATTTTTCTTTTACTATTTCTATTTTAAAACAACACTAATTTTATTATACGATTTTATGCGACTAAAAATCATTATTTTATAAACTCAAAAAACCATATTTTTATATAGCTAAAATCAAAGCTTTATCTACATAAAAATCATACATTTTCTCTAATTAAAAAATCAAATCTTTATCCCTACTCTTCTAAGACAAAAATCATATTTTTATCTTATCGTTACCCCACATAGATAAAAATCATATTTTTATTACTTTACCTTAATAATAAAAATTATGTTTTTATTACTCTACCTTAATAAAAATTATATTTTATTAATCTACCTTAATAAAAATTATATTTTTATTGCTCTACATTAATCAAAATCATATTTTTATTACTCTACCTTAATAAAAAATATATTTTTATTACTCTACATTAATCAAAATCATATTTTTATTATTCTACCTTAATAAAAATTATATTTTTATTACTCTACATTAATCAAAATCATATTTTTATCATTGTAAAAATCAAATCCTTTATTCGTTCACTTCCATGATAAAAATCAAATCTTTATAAATTAAAATTATAATTTTTATTCATATCAAAATCTCATCTTTGTTCATATCCAAAAATCATAGCTCCTCTAATTTAAAAATCGATTCTTTTTCAAATTAAAATTCTATTCTGTTTATATATATAAAAATCAGGTTTTACTTAAAGATTATAACATAAAAAAACTTAAATAAAATAAATAATAAAAATAAAATAAAAACTTACTGTTTAAAGAAGGGGGGGGTGATCTGCATTCGACGGTCAGAGGTAGGGGGGAGGCTCGCTGGAGTCGTGGTCGGTGGAGGTGGCCGAGGGTTTGGGGTGGATGTGGTCTAGGGCGCCAGGGCGGTGCTGGTCCTTCACGATTTGGGGTAGGGTTCGGGTTTCAGGACTTTTTTAGAGGAGGGAGAAGAGAGTGGAGCGGAGGGAGAGGGGGTGTAGCGGCGGCCCTCCGGCGTTGGCGATGGTGGACCTAGCAGGGGAGTGACGGGTTTGAGCATCGGATTTCACTTTCCCTTTCCTTTTTTTTATTTTATGGTGCGTTGACCGAATAGAAGGGAGGGAGGATAGAGTATAAGGAATATATATATATATATATATTTAATTTTATTTTTAAATCCAAAAAGTTACCTTTTAATCCGAACCCCAAACGAGGCCCAACGACTGTCGCCCCAAGCTAATTACCCCCATTCCGAACACAATAGGATATGTTTCGTAAGCCAATTCAACTGTTTCGATCAGTTTACGTTCAAATTAAAATATAAATATAAATATATATTCAATTCAAACATACATTTTAATTTATCGGGCCCACATACGGACTCTACAAATTCCAGAAAAATTATTTCTAGCTTCATATTGACGATACGGTCCTAACGAAACTAATTTCATCAAATTTGAAGATCGTTTGAAAAATGGCCATTTTCTCGTCGATCCAAATTGACTAAAACTGTTAAAACACGTTTTCTTTCGCCACGCTCACATATTGATTCAGAAAATTATGCAAATTGGAATCTAGCAATAATTTGACATCCTGAATCCAACAAAAGTGGTTTCGTCGAAAACGAAGGTCGTTTGCAAAATTTCCATTTTTAAGGGCTTTATATATATTAAATATATATAAATTCCATAGCGACTTTTCTGAATTTTAAACTGGACGTATCTTTCAACTTCTAAAGTGAAATCTCAATTTCTTAACTTTGTTAGAAAGATATCATCAAACAGATTCAAATATTTCTTGTTTTGCTCAATTCTGACTTATATTGAATTGTGTATATTCAATTGAAATCGAATTTTCGAACTACCGCGCCATTTTAGGCTCGTTTTATAATTAAAATGAATTTATTCGTTTTAACTTCTAGAAAATAAATTTATCGTCATTATTATTTAAAATATATCATTTTAAATAATCAAAATTCATTAAAATAGCTAAAATAAAATTTTTAAATTGGCTCAGATTTTCCGGGTTGTTATAATAACCATTGACCTGGATATACTATAGAGATTAATACGGTTCATTTAGAATATATATCTGTGATATGGTATGCATACTGCAAGTATTAATAATATGAATTATCTCTATACTAAAATGCTCAAAACATTTAATTAATTCGGTAATTTTGATTATCAATACTTTAAAATGTTTAGTAGAAAATAGGTATGCTTCCTGTTTACAGCACTGAATTTAAATTACATATATTATATGTAATATATAAGTCCAATTAATATTACAGATATAAAATACATATATTTTTATATGTGTATATAAATCTAATATTATTCGCCACTTTGAATTATTAATTCCCTTTAAAGCAAATTTTGTTATGGTTAAATCATGGTGAAGTCTTCTAATAGTACAACCATCAATATCCAATCTCATTGGATGTAGGTAACGCCCAAGCGTTGTGCGTCCTCTTATTTTGGTTATATGCGGTAGGAGTAATTGTGGTGCTTTGATTGTATTTTTGGGTTTGATTTAACTAAGGCTGCATAATAGGATTATGGCCTTAGAGACAATAGCATGAAATTATTCTATAAATTGAGCTAATGAATAATACTGAACAAAATGTTCATCATGCGATCCAGGAATTATATACACGATATAATTGACATAAGATGCCTAGCTAAAAGGTTATGTTATGGGATTAACCAAAGCTAGGTCAAGGCATGACTAGATATGTATCTTGGAACACTGTTATATATGTATACCAATATGTATATATAAAGAGAGGGATGTTAATTTGAGTGGGAGTGTATTTTAGTTTAAATAATACATTTATATTAATATAAATTTTGATTGTCAAAATTTTATATTTTATTGAATGAATATTAAGAATCAGTTATTATTTATTATCTACTATAGATATTAAATAATAAATAACTCTGATAATTTAAATTAATCCTTAAGAAGGATAAATGGAGTTAAATTAAATTTCTTGACTAACATTAAAATTTGAGGATTGTCCTCAAACAAATTTGAATGTAATTGTTTTACAAATATCGAAGATCTAAAACAAAACTGAAGTGTGACTTCAACTGAACAAGATATAAATGTTATAATGATCTACTTATACATCTCTACTATTAGATACTAGATACAAATCACATAGATGTATGTGAATTTACAGAAATTGCAAAATAAGTAGAAATTTGATGAAAGGACAAGTGGACTTACGACTGGAAATGAAGCAAATGTTGCTGGATTATCCAAAGGAAGCTGATTCTTTTCAATATACTGGCTTAATTAAATAGAATAAATGTTATTATGAAATTCCATATAAAATAAATGTTATTATAAATCTTGTTTGTATAAGTTTAAATTTCAGTTGTAATAAAGAACAATTGCTATTCATTTTATTTAAATGAAATAAGTTATGGAATTTCACAAACAGTTAATGATATTTATAAATCCTTAACTATTATATGTTTGATATATATATATATATATATATATATATATATATATACCGAGCAGATTAAATTTAAACATTTAAATCCGACATACCTTTAGCATTAACAGTTAGCCCGTATAAACAATGGAGTATATCAAAACTCCATAATGATGGAATTTTGTAATCATTTGATTTCGAATCATATAAAGAATGGAAACCTTGTTTATTAGGCAAAGTAACTTAATCTCTTTTCACTTGAGAAAGTGTAAGGGTGATAAGTATTGGGTCTCATACATAATGATGTATATGGAGCAACGAATACATAAGCTTGAGGTAGGTTTTATTACTTCATTATATTTACTGATGATGTCAATAGATATAGATATGTGTATCTTATGAAACATAAATCAGAATCTTTTGAAAAGTTCATCAATCCCCTTATTATCATAAAACCAATTGGCAATGTGATGGGGTACGTCTTAGTTTATATCCAGGATCATGGTTGACATATTTCCCGATACGGGACTTATCCAACACGCCCCCCACACGTGTAGCTCATCGCTACCACGTGAAGATCATAGGATGACGTATGTCAAACAAGCGAATCATTCCCATCGGATCCAACACTAACCCATCAAGTGAAAATTGTTTTTAACAGGGTATGATTTGGTGTTTTTTGAAATTGTTTCATAAGAAAAAGCAAATCAGTTGCTTACAGTTGCTTGTGGTTGCAGCTACAAATTGGATTTTGTATGCTCATAATCTTGTATATCACTGCAATAATTAGTGTTTACGTATATGAATGATTTGATTGTATTGACATATTGTAATTTGTAAATCATACTGGAAATTCCTGTGTGAATATATACTTGCATATCAATCCCAATACTGGAAATGCCTATGTAAAAATAGATATGCATAAATCATACTGGAAATGCCATACTCTTTGTTCTCTGTTCCAATACAAAATGTCCTTTT
This sequence comes from Allium sativum, assembly GCA_030737875.1. Taxonomy (NCBI): domain Eukaryota; kingdom Viridiplantae; phylum Streptophyta; class Magnoliopsida; order Asparagales; family Amaryllidaceae; genus Allium; species Allium sativum. The sequence continues at coordinate 958,065,633 of CM060909.1, forward strand.
TTTTATACCATAATGATGATTTTGTGTATAACCATTGGCCTGGATATACTATAGAGATTAATACGGTTCATTTAGAATATATATATATATCTGTGATATGGTATGCATATTGCAAGTATTAATAATATGAATTATCTCTATACTAAAATGTTCAAAACATTTTAAGTAATTCGGTAATTTTGATTATCAATACTTTAAAATGTTCAGTAGAAAATAGGTATGCTTCCTGTTTATAGCATTGAATTTAAATTACATATATTACATGTAATATATAAGTCCAATTAATATTACAGATATATAATACGTATATTTTGATATGTGTATATAACTCTAATATTGTTCGCCACTCCGAATTAAAAATACCCTTTAGAGAAAATTTTGTTATATTAAATCATGGTGAAGTCTTCTAATAGTACACCCATCAATACCCAATCTCATTGGATGTAGGTAATGCTAAAGCGTTGTGCGTCCTCTTATTTTGGTTATATGCAGTAGGAGTAATTGTGATGCTTCGATTGTATTTTTGGGTTTTATTTAACTAAGGCTGCATAATAGGATTATGGCCTTAGAGACAACAGCATAAAATTATTCTATAAGTTGAGCTAATGAATAATACTGAATAAAATGTTCATCATGCGATCCAGGAATTATATACACGATATAATTGACATAAGATGTCTAGCTAAAAGGTTATGTTATGGGATTAGCCAAAGCTAGGTTACGACATGACTAAATATGGATCTTGGAACACCGTTATATATGTATACCAATATGTATATATAAACAGAGGGATGTTAATTTGAGTGGGAGCGTATTTTAGTTTAAATAATACATTTATATTAATATAAATTTTGATTATTAAAATTTTATATTTTATTAAATGAATATTAAGAATCAGTTATTATTTATTATCTACTGTAGATATTAAGTAATAAATAACTCTGATAATTTAAATTAATCCTTAAGAAGGATAAATGGAGTTAAATTAAATTTCTTGACTAACATTAAAATTTGAGGATTGTCCTCAAACAAATTTGAATGTAATTGTTTTACAAATATCGAAGATCTAAAACAAAACTGAAGTGTGACTTCAACTGAACAAGATATAAATGTTATAATGATCTACTTATACATTTCTAGTATTAGATACTAGATACAAATCACATAGATGTATGTGAATTTACAGAAATTGCAAAATAAGTAGAAATTTGATGAAAGGACAAGTGGACTTATGACTGGAAATGAAGCAAATGTTGCTCAATATACTGGCTTAATTAAACAGAATAAATGTTATTATGAAATTCCATATAAAATAAATGTTATTATAAATCTTTTTTGTATAAGTTTAAATTTCATTTGTAATAAAGAACAATTGTTATTCATTTTATTTTAATGAAATATGTTATGATATTTCACAAACAGTTAATGATATTTATATATCCTTAACTATGATATGTTAGATATATATATATATATATATTGTAACGACACGGGTTTCGCCCGGACCTAATCGATCGCTAAACCGACCAAGACCGTTCGAATCCCGCATACGCTAACTTTGGGTATACAACACATCAGAACAAATAACAGAAGACTTCAATAAACATCATAATAATGTTACATCAGAGTATAGAATATCAGAGTATATCGAAAATAATACACAGCGGAAGATAAATTTACATAAATGTAATACAATGCACAACGGAAATATAAACTACACAGCGGAAGACTGTAAATGCCTGGACACAGCTTAAAGCTTCAATCCAGAATCCTGCTCAATACATCTGCAAAATAAAACTACTCGACTGCCCGTGTGGAAAATAGGGGCACCCGAGTTCGCAAGGGAAAAGCAAACTACGAGTCAGTCATGGGACTGGTGTGAGAAACTCTAACAGTTATAATTAACTTATTTACTAAAATGGCATATCACGGGACCACGCCGCTAACGCGGAACGGGTCTACCCCCATGAATACCAGTGTATATACAACAATCAATATAGATATATGGATCTACTATGCATCAATCAACATGCAATATCCCAATCTACCCACTTAGATTAATCACTACACTTAGATTTTCTAAATCCAATTCAATTTACAGAAATTATTCCTTTGGATTTTATTCCCGATTTCTTATTTCAAATCATTTGAAATACATATCTAACTTTCTATATCAAAGTAGATTTCACTTCGGGATCTCAAATCAAATCGTTTGGAAGTGCGAATTCCAAAACATAACAATGCATACAAACAAGTATGCAACCAAATATCGTGCTCCCCATCGACAAGGCAAAGGGTACGCACCTCGCAACTCGATATATATATGTGCACCTACCCCACGTAGGAGTAGGCTACACCGATGATGCACCTCCCACACATGGAGAGCATACACCGCCCTCTCACCCATACTTTTAGTCTCAGGGTTACCCGACTCTTTAGCCACATACTAAATCATTTCATATCCCGAAGTAGGGAAAATCATTTCACAACATAATAATCACAAGTACTTTCAAAATATAGTACTTCACATCAGTAATTCACGCATATGTTCAGTCACTATTAATCACATAACCTTTGAGCTCGTACGTCTCAAAGAAGGGTGTTAAGCAAAAGAATAAATTCTCCGCCACCAAACAGATACATCATCAATAGCAACTAATCGAATACGCGATGAATCACAATGTAGCATATAATACATTTCTAAATCATTTTAGAAATCATCGGAAATCCTTTCTGTTTTATAAAACATTTTTATAAAACATTCCCTGTCCAAAAATCGGGAATACATTTCTTTTCACTTAAGAAAAATATCATTTCACAATCATTCGTTAAATTTGAAATGAACACAACATCGCTAAACACCTTATCGTCAAATCGTGAAGTGTTTCACAAGGCGTTAGCACACAAATATTTTCAACCCAACCCAATGCTAAATGTAAAAGCATATTTTGCTCATAAACTGGTCGAGCACAATCCAAACCATCAATCAATCAAATTTGACATTAAATATAAGGTTTTGAATAGAGAGAGTATCGACTTATATTCAACATCAAATCCTGAAACCAACAGATATCATATCGGGAATAACGATATCGAAATCTTCCAAATTCCCATCACAATATCTGTATAATCACGGAACCCAATATCAAAAATATCCAAAGATAATTTCAATTTAAATCTAATCCAATTTATTTATTTTTAACCATTGGATTATTTTTCTAGTTAATAACTAGTTCATTTCGATAAAAAATCTATTTTTATCTTTTCAAATATGGAGTTTTTCATCCCAATTCTTCACAAATCATTTCTTATGATTTTACACAAATTATTACTATTTTTAATAATTTTATCAAGGTCCGTACAGTCGATTTCCATCAACGGCCATCGAACTGCACTTACAGCGACCTTTTCTGAATTTGATTTGGACGTATCTCCAAATCCAACCGTTAGATTTCGAATTTCTAATATTCGTTAGAAAGCTCTTTTCGATACGAACCCAACGGTTCCGGTTTTAGGAGAATCCGACGGTCGGATCTCCCGTAATGTCCGTTTGAGATAAATGGTCGAAATTTACGAACTGCCGCGGCGCGACGCGTTCTATTCAGGCCATTATATTATATATATAATATATATAATATATACTTCGTCGATTTCTATTTAAAACGAATTATATAAATAGTTTTAAAATCGTTTCAAAAACAATTTCAACTTCCATTTCAACTCAAATCAAAATTGAATTCTTCCTTATAAATTCGTTTTAAAATTCATTTCTATTCAATTCAAATTTCAATTCAATTTGAATTCATTTCAATTCGGTTTCAATTCAATTCGAATTCGTTTTCAATTCAATTCAATTCAAATTGGTTTTCTATTCAGTTCAATTCGAATTCATTTTCTATTTTATATCAAAATTGTATATTTCATATACATGACAATTTTATACAGTGTATATGTATATGTTAAAAATTATATTTTTAACAATCAAATCATTTTCACGTTTCATATATATATATATATACATCGTTTTCACATTTCATATATATATCGTTTTCACTTTTCATATATACGATATTTTCAATTTTCATATATACGATATTCTCAATTTTCATATATACGTAATATTTTCACTTTCAATATATATAATATTTTCACTTTCAATATATATATTATTTTCACTTTCAATATATATATTATTTTACTATCGATTTCACATCAACATCACAAACAATTTTCACATCACATCAATCAAACAAACAAGCCATCCATGGTCTGTGGATGACGGGTGTCGGGTGCTACTAAACACCGTCTACATCCTAGTATATATATAACTAGAAAAAGAGAATTTAGAGTGAGGAGTTCCCACCAATAGCTATCCTAACTCCACGGCACTTCCTATGTAGAACATCTTCACCGTGCTCGCCTTTCTTCACTTTAGTTGCCCGTAGCCACTACATACATAAAAATCATATTTTTATATTGCTATTCAATATATAAAAATCGAATTTTTACTTCGCTATTCAATATATAAAAATCGAATTTTTACTTCGCTATTCAATATATAAAAATCGAATTTTTATTTCGCTATTCAATATATAAAAATCGAATTTTATTTAGAAGACAATTCTATTTAGAATTTTAAAACCCCTGGTACTTTTAAAACAAAGATATCTATATTTTTCAATTTATTTAGTTGAAAACAATTGCTATTCCTATATTTTAAAAAATGTTCTCTATATTTAAAACAAGATTTTCATCATTATAATTATATAAAATAAAATTCAGATTTATATAATGGTTATATATATATAAATAAAAAAAATCACCTTTAATTACAGAGAAAGGTCACATTTCCTTCTTGTATGCGATGAACCCCTTCCAAACTAGGGTTGAAGACTGTCGCCGCCTGGATCGCCGTTGCCATGATCAGTGACCACCTCGACAACGAGCTCCGAGTGCGCCACCACCCCCCGAAGCACCATCGAGCTCGAAACCACCTTTGCGCCGGAAAACAGGCTTGAACGGCGCTGGCTTTTGGGAGAAAATTGAGCACAATACTCGATGATTTCAGATCGTGGCCGTTGAATAGGTGTAGCTCGCCATGCTCTTCGTTTTCGTGCTTGGGGATTTTAAAATGAATTCGTGGATGAGGAGTTAGAGGAGGGAGAAGGATCGAAGTCGTTGACCGCTCGTTTCAGAAAGGGGGCGGTATTCTGTTTGACCGTGGAAAGAAGGAGATAGGGTTTGACCCATGTTGACCATATATATAAATATTTTATTAATATTTTAATTCGTTTTAAAACCCCAAATCGTCACGAACCCCAAATCAAACCGAACGAGTGTCGCCCCTAGCTAAACACCCCCATTCCAAACACAATGGGATATGTTTCGTAGGCTGATTCGACCTTTGCAATCAGTTTTCGTTGAATTTAAATATAAATCTTTATATATTCAATTTGAACGTACATTTCAAATTATCGGGGTCACGTACTAATTTTAAAAATTCTAGAAAAATATTTTCTGGCTTCGTATTGACGATACGGTCCTAACAAAACTAGTTTCGCCGAATTCTGAGACCGTTTGAAAAATTGCCATTTTCCAGTCGATTAAAATCAACTAAAACCGGTCAAACGCGTTTTCCTTTGCCACGCTCACATATTGAATCGAAAAATTATGAAATTTGAAACCTAGCAATAACTTGACATTACGGTTCCAACAAAAGTGGTTTCGTCGAAATCCGAGGCCGTTTGCAAAATGGCTATTTTTAAGGGCCTGAATTCCATAGCGACTATTCAGAATTTTCAACTGGACATATCTTTTGATTCCCGCTATGAAATTTTGATTTTTCGGATTCGTTGGAAAGATATCATCAATTAGATCCTAATGTTTTTTGTTTCACTAAAGTCCGGATTGTTCTGCACCCGGTACATTCAATTGAAGTTTGAAATCGAATTATCGAACTACCGCGCCATTTTCAATTCTATTTATAATTATATATAATTATTTTTATTCTAACGACGACGTATATAATATATACGTTCGAATTATATTCAAAATAAATTTTCTCGTCGATAATATTTAAAATAATCTATTTTAAATATTCAAAATTCGCAAAAATTGCCAAAATAAAAATTTCAAACTGGCTCGCATTTTACGGGTTGTTACAATCTCCCCCACTTAAAACTTTTCGTCCCCGAAAAGGAACAAAATCGAAAGTGGTTTGATTAATCAACTCCACGCTCGATCTAACTTCCATTCTCCAACTCTTTAGTTTCTGAGAATTTTCAAAATTTCAAAAATTTGGCTAACACCCTAAATTTTTGAAAAATTTCGCCATAACCTCCCCTGCACCGGGAGCATCGGGGAATTTCAAATAGCTTCCCCGGTCCTTCAGATCTCAAAAAGAAAAAGAAAAAGCCAAGCGGCTAGCCAATAGGCTCATAAAATCATCATCACCCAAACAAAACAGTAAATTATGTAGCAAACATGTACCTATTTGTCGGGCAAACAAATTTTATTCTCTGGCTCTAGCCTCCTTGCTATGACCTGTTCAATATAAGTGCAAGTATATGCAAGCAAATGCGACCAAATTTCAATACAATTCAATATTTGATTCAGTTAGGCATAATGGTTCAAAATTATCAAACAATTAAACAAGCAACACAAACATCAATCAATTAGTGAATTAACATTTGAAATTCATAACTTTGATATATATAAAGAAAATCATGTTTTGATGCCAAATCACAACAATGAGTTCTAGCTATATTAGTTTTGGTTCTCACACCAGTCTAATGGAAATATATAGAAAATCACACCTTCGAAACTCGAACATACATGTTGATGATGCGATCGCTATCATCAATATTATCTTCGGGCGACTAGAGTGCGATGCTATATCTATCCAATATATTAAAACTTTGAATATACGTTTGCAAGGCGTATATGCAAATTCTTTATATACTGAACTGTCCAAATCAATATAAATAAATAATCAAATACGAACAATTAATTTAAATTTTCAAAACAAAATTGTTTTCATTTGAAAAATATACTCTTCACACTCGTTCTAGGATACTACTGATCCCATCTCTAACGAGTCATTCCCATTCTAGAATGCTACTGATTCTATCTTTAATGAGGATTCTTTTATAGGACATTACTAATCCTACCTCTGATGAGTCTTTTATTCTGTTCTAACGAGTTGTACCCCAAAGATTTGAGTTTAACCAAAGCTCTGATACCACGTGTAACGACACGGGTTTCGCCCGGACCTAATCGATCGCTAAACCGACCAAGACCGTTCGAATCCCGCATATGCTAACTTTGGGTATACAACACATCAGAACAAAAAACAGAAGACTTCAATAAACATCATAATAATGTTACATCAGAGTACAGAATATCAGAGTATATCGAAAATAATACACAGCGGAAGATAAATTTACATAAATGTAATACAATGCACAGCGGAAATATAAACTACACAGCGGAAGACTGTAAATGCCTGGACACAGCTTAAAGCTTCAATCCAGAATCCTGCTCAATACATCTGCAAAATAAAACTACTCGACTGCCCGTGTGGAAAATAGGGGCACCCGAGTTCGCAAGGGAAAAGCAAACTACGAGTCAGTCATGGGACTGGTGTGAGAAACTCTAACAGTTATAATTAACTTATTTACTAAAATGGCATATCACGGGACCACGCCGCTAACGCGGAACGGGTTTACCCCCATGAATATCAGTGTATATACAACAATCAATATAGATATATGGATCTACTATGCATCAATCAACATGCAATATCCCAATCTACCCACTTAGATTAATCACTACACTTAGATTTTCTAAATCCAATTCAATTTACAGAAATTATTCCTTTGGATTTTATTCCCGATTTCTTATTTCAAATCATTTGAAATACATATCTAACTTTCTATATCAAAGTAGATTTCACTTCGGGATCTCAAATCAAATCATTTGGAAGTGCGAATTCCAAAACATAACAATGCATACAAACAAGTATGCAACCAAATATCGTGCTCCCCATCGACAAGGCAAAGGGTACGCACCTCGCAACTCGATATATATATGTGCACCTACCCCACGTAGGAGTAGGCTACACCGACGATTCACCTCCCACACATGGAGAGCATACACCGCCCTCTCACCCATACTTTTAGTCTCAGGGTTACCCGACTCTTTAGCCACATACTAAATCATTTCATATCCCGAAGTAGGAAAAATCATTTCACAACATAATAATCACAAGTACTTTCAAAATATAGTACTTCACATCAGTAATTCACGCATATGTTCAGTCACTATTAATCACATAACCTTTGAGCTCGTACGTCTCAAAGAAGGGTGTTAAGCAAAAGAATAAATTCTCCGCCACCAAACAGATACATCATCAATAGCAACTAATCGAATACGCGATGAACCACAATGTAGCATATAATACATTTCTAAATCATTTTAGAAATCATCGGGTTTTGGGCCTCGAAATCCTTTCTGTTTTATAAAACATTTTTATAAAACATTCCCTGTCCAAAAATCGGGAATACATTTCTTTTCACTTAAGAAAAATATCATTTCACAATCATTCGTAAAATTTGAAATGAACACAACATCGCTAAACACCTTATCGTCAAATCGTGAAGTGTTTCACAAGGCGTTAGCACACAAATATTTTCAACCCAACCCAATGCTAAATGTAAAAGCATATTTTGCTCATAAACTGGTCGAGCACAATCCAAACCATCAATCAATCAAATTTGACATTAAATATAAGGTTTTGAATAGAGAGAGTATCGACTTATATTCAACATCAAATCCTGAAACCAACAGATATCATATCGGGAATAACGATATCGAAATCTTCCAAATTCCCATCACAATATCTGTATAATCACGGAACCCAATATCAAAAATATCCAAAGATAATTTCAATTTAAATCTAATCCAATTTATTTATTTTTAACCATTGGATTATTTTTCTAGTTAATAACTAGTTCATTTCGATAAAAAATCTATTTTTATCTTTTCAAATATGGAGTTTTTCATCCCAATTCTTCACAAATCATTTCTTATGATTTTACACAAATTATTACTATTTTTAATAATTTTATCAAGGTCCGTACAATCGATTTCCATCAACGGCCATCGAACTGCACTTACAGCGACCTTTTCTGAATTTGATTTGGACGTATCTCCAAATCCAACCGTTAGATTTCGAATTTCTAATATTCGTTAGAAAGCTCTTTTCGATACGAACCCAACGGTTCCGGTTTTAGGAGAATCCGATGGTCGGATCTCCCGTAATGTCCGTTTGAGACAAATGGTCGAAATTTACGAACTGCCGCGGCGCGACGCGTTCTATTCAGGCCATTATATTATATATATATAATATATAATATATACTTCGTCGAATTCTATTTAAAACGAATTATATAAATAGTTTTAAAACCGTTTCAAAAACAATTTCAACTTCCATTTCAATTCAAATCAAAATTGAATTCTTCCTTATAAATTCGTTTTAAAATTCATTTCTATTCAATTCAAATTTCAATTCAATTTGAATTCATTTCAATTCGGTTTCAATTCAATTCGAATTCGTTTTCAATTCAATTCAATTCAAATTGGTTTTCTATTCAGTTCAATTCGAATTCATTTTCTATTTTATATCAAAACTGTATATTTCATATACATGACAATTTTATACAGTGTATATGTATATGTTAAAAATTATATTTTTAACAATCAAATCATTTTCACGTTTCATATATATATATATACACATCGTTTTCACATTTCATATATATATCGTTTTCACTTTTCATATATACGATATTTTCAATTTTCATATATACGATATTCTCAATTTTCATATATACGTAATATTTTCACTTTCAATATATATAATATTTTCACTTTCAATATATATATTATTTTCACTTTCAATATATATATTATTTTACTATCGATTTCACATCAACATCACAAACAATTTTCACATCACATCAATCAAACAAACAAGCCATCCATGGTCTGTGGATGACGGGTGTCGGGTGCTACTAAACACCGTCTACATCCTAGTATATATATAACTAGAAAAAGAGAATTTAGAGTGAGGAGTTCTCACCAATAGCTATCCTAACTCCACGGCACTTCCTATGTAGAACATCTTCACCGTGCTTGCCTTTCTTCACTTTAGTTGCCCGTAGCCACTACATACATAAAAATCATATTTTTATATTGCTATTCAATATATAAAAATCGAATTTTTACTTCGCTATTCAATATATAAAAATCGAATTTTTACTTCGCTATTCAATATATAAAGTCGAATTTTTATTTCGCTATTCAATATATAAAAATCGAATTTTATTTAGAAGACAATTCTATTTAGAATTTTAAAACCCCTGGTATTTTTAAAACAATGATATCTATATTTTTCAATTTATTTAGTTGAAAACAATTGCTATTCCTATATTTTAAAAAATGTTCTCTATATTTAAAACAAGATTTTCATCATTATAATTATATAAAATAAAATTCAGATTTATATAATGGTTATATATATATAAATAAAAAAAATCACCTTTAATTACAGAGAAAGGTCACATTCCTTCTTGTATGCGATGAACCCCTTCCAAACTAGGGTTGAAGACTGTCGCCGCCTGGATCGCCGTTGCCATGATCAGTGACCACCTCGACGACGAGCTCCGAGTGCGCCACCACCCCCCAAAGCACCATCGAGCTCGAAACCACCTTTGCGCCGGAAAACAGGCTTGAACGGCGCTGGCTTTTGGGAGAAAATCGAGCCCAATACTCGATGATTTCAGATCGTGGCCGTTGAATAGGTGTAGCTCGCCATGCTCTTCGTTTTCGTGCTTGGGGATTTTAAAATGAATTCGTGGATGAGGAGTTAGAGGAGGGAGAAGGATCGAAGTCGTTGACCGCTCGTTTCAGAAAGGGGGCGGTATTCTGTTTGACCGTGGAAAGAAGGAGATAGGGTTTGACCCATGTTGACCATATATATAAATATTTTATTAATATTTTAATTCGTTTTAAAACCCCAAATCGTCACGAACCCCAAATCAAACCGAACGAGTGTTGCCCCTAACTAAACACCCCCATTCCAAACACAATGGGATATGTTTCGTAGGCTGATTCGACCTTTACAATCAGTTTTCATTGAATTTAAATATAAATCTTTATATATTCAATTTGAACGTACATTTCAAATTATCGGGGTCACGTACTAATTTTAAAAATTCCAGAAAAATATTTTCTGGCTTCGTATTGACGATACGGTCCTAACAAAACTAGTTTCGCCGAATTCTGAGACCGTTTGGAAAATGGCCATTTTCCAGTCGATTAAAATCAACTGAAACCGGTCAAACGCATTTTCCTTTTCCACGCTCACATATTGAATCGAAAAATTATGAAATTTGAAACCTAGCAATAACTTGACATTACGGTTCCAACAAAAGTGGTTTCGTCGAAATCCGAGGCCGTTTGCAAAATGGCTATTTTTAAGGGCCTGAATTCCATAGCGACTATTCAGAATTTTCAACTGGACATATCTTTTGATTCCCGCTATGAAATTTTGATTTTTCGGATTCGTTGGAAAGATATCATCAATTAGATCCTAATGTTTTTGGTTTCACTAAAGTCCGGATTGTTCTGCACCCGGTACATTCAATTGAAGTTTGAAATCGAATTATCGAACTACCGCGCCATTTTCAATTCTATTTATAATTATATATAATTATTTATATTCTAACGACGACGTATATAATATATACGTTCGAATTATATTCAAAATAAATTTTCTCGTCGATAATATTTAAAATAATCTATTTTAAATATTCAAAATTCGCTAAAATTGCCAAAATAAAAATTTCAAACTGGCTCGCATTTTACGGGTTGTTATATATATATATATATATATATATATATATATATATATATATATATATACCGAGCAGATTAAATTTAAACATTTAAATCCGACATACCTTTACCATTAACAGTTAGCCCGTAGAAACAACAGAGTAGATCAAAACTCTATAATGATGGAATTTTGTAATCATTTGATTTCGAATCATATAAAGAATGCAAATCTTGTTTATTAGGCAAATTAACTTAATCACTTTTCACTTGACAAAGTGTAAGGGTAATAAGTATTGGGTCTCATACATAATGATGTATATGGAGCAATGAATACATAAGCTTGAGGTAGGTTTTATTACTTCATTATATTTACTGATGATGTCAATAGATATAGATATGTGTATCTTATGAAACATAAATCATAATCTTTTGAAAAGTTCAAAGAATTCAAAACTGAATATCAAAACCAATTTTAAAAGAAAATAAATTCTCTTCGAATGGATCAAAGAGAATATTTAAGCCAATTATTTATGACCGACCTGATGAGTTTGAAACTGTTTCACAACTCACTCCATCTAGGACACCATATTGAATGGTGTGTATGAAAGGAGAAATCGCATCTTATAAGATATAGTACGATTAAGGATAAGTCATGTAGATCATCAAATAAATTAAATCTAGAACAATTGCATTTAAGCCTACTAAAATGAGTTGGAAGGCGCCATATAAGATATGGACTTGGAAATGTCCTAGTATGTCTAATGTGAAGATTTAGGATGTAAGGCGTTTATTAAACGTCCTTCCACTGATAAGATCAGACCAAACAAGATAACTTTTTTGTGTAATATCCACAAGACATAAATGTATATTATTTCTATAAATTCTCTAAGAATAATTTATTTATTGCTCAAATTGGTATCCTTTATATAGGAGAGCCTGTCTTTAAGATATCGATATGAATGAAATAGAAGTCGAAATGTCTCGAAACCACAAAATGTCATTGAATCTTGTATAGACAAGAAACTGAGTGGAGGTGACACAATAATTCTAATGTTATTTGATAATACATTAATTATTGTAAATAATTTTAGTTTTAAAACTAGAAATAAATACTTATTCTAAGAAAGAAAAATGTTTGGATTGAAAAGTTCATAATTAAACTTAATTCATTGTTGATCCAATGATTAACATTGCGATAACAATGTGGCTAATGCTCATGCCTAAAACGTTAAACTCACTATTGATCCAAACATATATTTAAGAAATATAATTCTTATGTGAAATTGTTCTCAGATGAAAGAAACATATATGCAAAGTTGCAAAAGTAGTAATGTTGCAGAACTACTGAACTAAACTCTGTCGTAGCAGAAGTTTTATAGTCACACTGGTTTCATGAGTATACAATACGTGAATGATTGAATCTAGTTCAAGTGGGAGATTGTTAGAGTTTATGCCCTAGAGGCGATCCATTTGATGAGATTGATGTTATTATTCGGAATAAAATATTCTGTTATGTTATATTTATTGCGTAATATAAATATTAACATAATAGAAGTCCTTAGAATAATAATACGGAATTATGTAGTTTGAGTAAGACTTGAACTTGAGATTATATAATATATTGATTATTATGATTCTTAAATGTCCCTAGTCGAGTTTTATTGTTTATATATAGACAACAATAAAACACTGAGGCTAGTATATTGATTGATTGATGATCACATCTCATTGATCATTAATATACGTGATATTAAAGTCTAGATATAAATATGTATTGGAGAATAGCGTATCGGGTTGACCAACCATGATATAATTTCATGGAAAATAATTAAAGGTATGATAAGTTATTCTCATAGTGACTGTGATGTAATGGTCCTCAAACCTGAAATCATTATAATTTTATACGAGGATATTTGTTTTTTGATATCATCTAAAGTTACTAGTAACAAAGTAATGATAACGGTGATTATTGGATACATCTTGAATCGAATGAAAATTATGAATGATCTAGATGGGATTTAACCCTACAATATATTTGTAGTGATATCCATGGGCCTCTTGTTTGAGTGAGACTGTGAAGTGCATGACCGTGCTCAAATATTGATTTGTTTTAAACAGTCTACTCATCAATCAAGAAAAACAGATTAAATTATAAAGAAGATGGTACGATCCATGCCTCTAGTTTAATCCTGGATATATTGGTTAAAAGGATTATATTACATTGGTACATTGGTCACTGAAAGGTTGTATCGAATCATTGATCTTATTATAACTTGGGTAGCAGCGACGTATTGCTAGATGCCAATCACTGTTTATGATTTTTAAATACAATTTAAAATTATTGCCAATGTTGTAATAACGTATAGGGTCACACACTTAGAACATTGTAAAGGGAAGATTGTTTTGGTTTTGGGTAAAATAAAATATCAAGCATTGACACTTTGCTTGAATTGGTATAAGGAATTGTTCCTTATTGATTGTACACGTATATACTATAAAAGGGTATCTACTACCTATAAAAGATATACATATATGATTTTAATGGAACTCGATTCATTTTAGAAAACCCTAAATTAAGACATAAAAATGGCTGCTGGCGCCGTTGAATTCCCTTCTTTTTCAATTCGTATGACGAATTGAAGACAATGTTCGTGTGGATAACTATGGAGGCCAGGGCCATTTCGTTATGCTTTGATTTGATCCAGCTTCCAGCGAGATTCTACAATTGAACAAACTTTGGGGTTAATCGATTTCCTAAAATCCTAGGTATGATTTTAATTCGATCTATTATTTTCGTATAAGATCCTTTTAGGGTTTAGTTTTTTACCATTGCTATATCATCTTGAAAACCCTAAATTGAACCTACAGATTTGGAAAGAAACCTTTTTTCACAAAAACAATTTTGTGTCTTTCCAGATTTTTACGAAGGCCAGGAAGCATTTTTTTTTTGGAGATTTGTTTTTGCAGTTTAAATCATTCCAAAATTGGACATGTCATGTTTAAGCAAGAAATGTTTCCTCTAGAACCATTTTGGCACAAGTTAAATATGACAACAGGTTTAATGGCAAGAAATCGTAAATGGATAATTCTGATATCACGCAAGTGTAACAAAGTTAATGAAACCATTTATATGAATCAAGATTTTTTTTTCATATATACAAGTTTGGCAAGTATGAAATCAAGGGTGCCACATTTTTTTTTCTTCCAGAATTACTTATATTGATCAAAGCCGATTCATTCATTCCAGAAAAATCAACAAAGGGGATAAATCTTGCATGAATACAGGGCCACAAATTTACACGAATTCAAGGCCAGGAATCAATAAATCGCGCAACAACCAAAAAGGGAAACACGAGCAAATTAAATCGAGTCTTTTTTAGTGAAATCAGAGAAATTATAGGGTTCTATAATCCTATTTTGACCAAATCATCATTGGCAATCTCACTTATTGAAATCAAAGAATAAAAACTTTGGAAAAAAACAATTAAAAGAACTCACGAGATTTCGATAACGAGCATCCCAAATTGATTGACAAAGAGGAGCAGTTATCGAGCATCATTTATTTCAAAGCAAACAGAGAACCAAATCAAAGAACAGCCGATCGAGATTTGGGAATTAACATAGAACCCTAATTCCTTAGAAGACGCCGCCATGTTCAAAGAGAAATTGGAATCGGGCTTAACAAATAAGAGAAAGGGCCAGCCTTCGTTTTGACTTCGAATTATAAAGGGAGAGTTTTATTTTTATTTTATTTTAAATTGTTTTGACATTGTTTTGTAAATCGTCAAACTGTTATTTAGTTCTTCTATAAAAACTACGTTTTTTTGTTAAAGGGTTTGAAACGGGGAAAAAATCCGATTTTGGAGTTAAAATCGGTACACGGTTTTGAGTATAGAGTTAGTACAACTAAAGCGAGATTGTGAGGCCTTTTGTGTAGCACCTAGTAGAAACATGGGGATTAGTTTTGAGTGTAGGGTTAGGACATTTAGGCTAGGAATTGTCGTGAGTTTACAAGTATTGTAAGCGTTGTAATAGTTGACTAATATTTAGTATAAACCTTGGGGAATGCAGTAGTAGGCAGGGTTTTCCGAAGCTGGGTAAAATCTCTATGTTATTTATTTTCTGCATTTATTTTATCTACTGCAATCTATTCTGTGAACTATTTTAATATCTCAAATTATTTTAATAAACCCTATTCACCGCCCTATAGGGTTAATCTAGATCCAACAACCAAGATTGGCAAAAGTACTCCTTTGAGCAAGCAATTTACCATTCCATGGACCAACGAGGAGGACCCCCATCTACGCAATATTTACTGTCATTATTCTTAGGATTTGGTTACAAGCAACGAACAATCAGGCGATAAGTTTTGAAAAAAATGGAAACCTTCAACATCAAGCGTTCTGAAAGCATACGTGCATAATCAGTGATACATGGTCAAATCTAAAAAATAAATTGTCAAACTTCATTTTACGAATCTTAGATTGAAAAAACAAGGAAAGCTAACCCTAGTGAAATAGGAGCAAAGGGCATCTGCTATGTTTTTTATTTAATAAGTTTGTTGCTAAGTTGATTATATTTATTTATGAACCAATAAAATTTTCATTTTACCATAAAAGAATGGCAAACGAGGGGTTCAAGACGCTATTCGTAAGAGAAAATTAGGCTAAAAGACCACATTATTATAAGTTCTAAATTATTATGAGTTGCTTACCAGTATGCTAAAGTGGAACTCTAATATTGGTAAGAGCTTCTGTGATGTTCAAATTGCGTCAAAGGAAAAGAAAAAAAAACTTCAGAACCAACTTACTCGTCTTGTACGGAAGTCTTCTGGAAAGGTTTCTCGGTTCGAGGGAGAAAATGAAGTTCATAAGCATGGTAAAAGATACGACGAATATTATAGACCGGTAGGTGTTAATGCTGCAAAGTGGAAGAATAAAGTTGATGTTGTAGTGGATGCAAAATTTACAACCGCACACTGCATGAAAGAAGACATCAAGACAGAAGTTTGCAAGCTCAGAAGAAAAAAGAAGTAATGAGTAGCTTCAGTGATATTGAGTAATAGAAATTGCAAATTAAAGCACAAAAGTTAGCTATAGAACAACAAAGACAGGAGTAAACAATAATCGGCAAAGACTTAGCGGGAATGGATGAATTTAAAACACAATATTGGATTGGCGAAAAAAGAAAGACCTTATTTCTAAATTTCCTCAAATGCAATTCGTTTTATTATTAACGATGCAGCAATTGTATCATTATAAATGGGATGCTTACTTTCCTTAATTAGTTCTGCTATTGAATCTTAATTTCAGTTTCATGCATACTAGTTGTTAATCAAATAAAATAACATCTTCAAGTAAATAGTAATCTCCCTTAATATATTACTACATCAAAAATTCAACACAACTCCTTGCAACCATAAATAAACATATTACCATTGGAACTAAGAATCGTCAAAGTGATTCTATATATGGTTAATTATATCTTGTGTAGCCTTTGTGTAGTTGTGCCTCTCTAAATGAAAGTTGGCAGTCAAGATGAATGTTGAAAGATTCTTCTATTATAAGGATGTTGTCTCGAAATACAGATAATGGTTGCGACACAATTTCATAATCACAATGTCATTGTTATTCACCCATATCTCCCTCGTTTTCAATTACCGTGTTGTGGGGTACAATGCAGGCAATCAAAGCTCTTCTTAAGTCTTTTCATTCTCCCTCCTACGTCACAACAAAGTTAACTTGTTTCTGTGTAATAATATTTATACATGCTTTAACAATGGTGCTTCATTTCAGACAAATGCAATAACATAGGTAATAGACATAGTTATAAGTGTTTTGCCCAAAAGTGAATGTCACCGCTGACCTTGAATAGATCATTAAGTAGATGTGATCTTTTAGTAACATATAAGTCGTTATTAGAACCGAACATTCCAAAGAAAGCATGTCAAATGCGTAACTCATATAAAGCTACAACTCCCAGTATGATAGTCGGTCTTCTTTCCTTGCCATTGTAAGAAACTTGGCACACCTTGGGAAATTTTTTTCATTCCTAATGCATACATTTGAGACTTCCTTATATGTTTGTCCATCCCTCGAACTTGTGCATTTCTATGATATGCAAAACGTTGGCTTCATTCAGAGCCCTTAGTTATGTAGTACCATAGATCAACGACAGACTGATAGAAAATTTCAAGAGTTTCAAGTGCGGTTATCTTTGCAATTCGGTGTGCATCGTCTAACGCGTCTGCAGGGGAGCCCTAAGCATTCTCATTGCCATCATCATTTTCTATTCACAACTAAGCCTCTATGTTTTTGAAGCATTTGACCTATACTTAAAATATTTGTTGTTGTTTTTAATACCAGCCAAAATTCTTAAGAATAGTTCTCTTTTCATTCTGTATCTTCTCCTAAACAAGTACGGTTCATATGTGTAGTTGATATTGAAGTAATCTTGCATAAGAGTTTTACGAAATACAGCTTAATTACGATTTATAAATTTCATTTACCGATCTAGTGTGCTTTCTTAATGTAGAACCATAAGCTTGATGACATATATCGATCACTTCTTATAGTTCTTCGACTTTCTCCTCAAGGATATCTTCTTCCTTGGAATCATTATTAAAAGATTTAATGCATTAGGGAAACGACGATGAGTTCATTTTTGTGTTTACTGTAAGTATGTGATGAACTATTATTGAAAGCTTATGGCTATATATAAGAAGTTGTATAACATAATTTGTACATGACATGCTATCACATAGCTTCTGAATGATCGAGACAACTCAACATGCACATGGTACGAGTTAGCCAAGATTCATTCCTTTGGGAAGATAAGGTGAAAGAAGGATAAATTAGAAGAAATAATCTTTGGAAGATGGAGAAAAGAGCTCAGTGACTCAAAAGTTTTCCAGAGCGAAGGTTCAAAGAGAAAGAAAAGGCTTATTACAACTGTCGAAAGGATTATAATATTAAGCAAAGACCAGAAAAAGAGATAGGCTCGTGGTGCAGTTAAGGAAAGCCCCTTCTGGTAGCATCAGGGGGCATGTCTTTCACAAAAATATATTTTGAAAACGACCAGAAAAACTCAAATTTTTAAGAGACTCGGAAAAGGAGGTTTCAGAGAATCTAACATCAGAAAGAAACTCCACATTTGGAAAAAGACTCACCGCGATGGAAGGGTTGTCGTTCTGGGATAATATGTCATCATAAGTTGGGAGCTCACATAGAAAAACATCTAGATGGATCATACTAAGAGATAATGGATCCAACCCATGCTTATAAAAACAACCCCTAGAGTCTAAAGTCGGGGCAATCAAATTCTTTCCAAATTGTAACTTTGAATTATAGAGTGTAACGCTAATTTTCAAGCCAAATCGAGGATTTCTCTTTTCATGTAATCATATTTGGAAATTTGGAATAAAAAAGAAAATGGAGGATCTGAACTCATGTAGTTTAATTTTAGGATAAGGGCCTAATCATTTTTGACTATTAACGTGCTTAATGGTCGGTTCCACATGATTCTAATTTCTGACTTCTTATCTTTATCTGAAACCTTGTAGTGAAACACATGGGAAAGAACGACATATCAAGGATGGAAAGGGGTACATCCATACCCGAAGGGTTTAAGTAAGGAGGATTACTACTAATGGATCCTGACTATCTTAAGTGAATATGACTTCTTTCCTCTTCATTGAGCTTTGCAACATCAGATTCTTTATTTATCCATTTGATTTTGAAATATAAAATTCCTAGAGGATTATAAGTCACCCGAAGGAGGATAAGAATTTCAGTCTCACTTATAATTTCATTTGAATAAAACAAAACCGACACTACATATGCCATCATGGTCCGAAGGTCATAAAAACTAGCTCAACTTAAATAGAAACCTTCTGTAGCATCAAAACCGGAAGCACATCATCTCTTTTGGGGAGTGACTAATTGCAATGAAATCATCCCGAAAGTAGATGCTTTCAACATAAATTCACACAAAATAAACTTGACATGTTAAATATTTTTGTGGCCAACATTTTTTGGTGCTAGAAGGAGGGCTTGAATCTCTGATCCTTCGGTTAATACAAACTAATATTTCCATTCGTGTTTTAATGAATGTAGAAGCATTGATAGTGGCAAACATGATTTCCTCAACGAATGGAGCAATCCTTTCATTACAGTTCACTTGAGCGTCAAAGCTTATTTTATCTTTGAAATTAAATGAGTCTTATATCAGTGAATCATGGTGCCAGACGATCACTTAATGGCATTTGATAGCCAAATGTACTTATACAATGCCTATGGGACAACCCGCTGCAGATTATTCCTGTAATGCTTCAAGATGCAGCTGCTAAATGGTATTAACAATACTGAGGAATGACCATCTACTCCTAGAAACAGTTCTCGTATGAATTTGGTTCCTAATCGTGTTCGAAAAGACCCCATCGTACATTACACAATGGTAGCCAACATTAAGCAACAACAAGGAGAGGCCATAGGACAATACTTGAAGATATTTAATGAGGACGCTATAAGGGAAAAAGGCATGAACGATGGAGCCAAACTAATTGTTGTCCACGCTAGACTTCAAGAAAACACACCTTTCTGGAAGGACCTTAAGATAAATGAAATCGAGAATCTGTGGCAATTCCACTTCCATGCTGAAAAATTCATACGAATGGACGAAAAATATCATTCTAAAAAAGCATCTGTTCGTAAAAAGGGTACAAAATCTTGCTTTGACCGAAGCCTCAACGAGCCTGATGGAGGGACATCAATAACAATTCTGCTGCGTTAAATAAGCCCACTTATTTCATCTTCTCTATAATGAAGGGTAAGATATACTTTTTGGACACACATAAGGTTTAAACAAATTTGAAAGTTAAAAAGAGAGAATGATGTATCTATCACAAAGCGAAGGACCATAAGACTAACGAATGCAAGCTCTTAGCTAGTACCATTAGAAGCTTATACGAGAAGGACAATCATAGGAATTTGTTCAAAATATAAAACATGCCTCTCAAGACAATAAAGGTTATCAAAAGCCCTCCCGAGGAACTACGGTAAATGCATTTGAGCAGGAAGATGTTTTGTAAACGAACCCTTCCATCAATCATGTTAACGCAATCCACAGAAGCCCTCATATTGTTGGAAGTAGCAAGAAAGCAAAGAGCCTCTACATAAAGGAAGCTAGAGATGAGGTATTCTCAATTCAAGAAATGGTGTCGAATCATCCTCCTAGAGGAATCTATACACATACTTTTGTGGTAACCCCACAAGAGCTACAGAAGGTTGTTTACCACCCCCACAATGACCCGCTGGTAATCACAATCCAGATAGGGTAATCCATAGTAGCTAAAATTCTAATTTATATTAGGAGCACCGTCAATATAATCTTTAATGGTGGTCGACACCCATGGACGGGGATGCTGACTGCTCCTGGCGAATGCAATCCAGTGACGGCTAAGGTTATACAGGTTTCTATAATATAATATATAGAACGGATGGACGAATGTTTATTAAATCAAATCTAATGGTTCAGGGCCATTTCAATCCCTTTAAATAAAGGGTTTGGCCCCATTTTTTCCATATATTTCCGAGAGCAGCAGTGAGCTCTGCCATTTACCTTTCTCCTCAAAAAAATTTTAAAATAAAAATATGTTCAGATATAACCAAAATCAAACATAAACACTATAAATTTGAAAGGGCAATCAGATTCAAGTGGAAAAGAATATGGATTGGCATCTAGGTTCTTCTTCTTCAGATTTCTTCCCTTTTTTCTTATTTTCTTATAAGTCTACAAATCTGAAAGTATTCTCTTTTCAAAATAACTGTATAAGATTTGTAAGAATTTAGGAATTATAGGCCTAAAAGATTATTCATATTTCAGATTTGGATGCATATAGGTAAGTGAGAAATTTATATGCAAAGTATACAATAACCGGATTATTTCATTTGTATTAGATCTGAAATGTATGCCTAAATATTTATAATATCTGTTTATGATTTTGTTCAATCTGAAATAATGCATATCGGATCTGTTTGGGAATATTGTTAAATCTAAAAGAATAAAATTGTGGTTGGAATAATGTTATTATTTTGTAGGCTTACCTGATTGTTTATATCATTACCTACAATTGTATTTAGGAATATTATGATTACTACAAACATCATAGATCTGGAAATCAGTCCTAAATCACTGTTAAGATGTAGTTTTACTCCAAATCTATAGTTTTGGTTTTGAATTATAATTTATGTAAATTTTGTTAAAAAGTTATAAGCCTGTTTGTGTTCAGTTTTGTTTGCACTACAAGAAAAATATCCTATTGCAACTAACTATCTGCAACAGGCAATAAATGACAGTTGTAGTAAATGATATTTAGCAACAGACCTATTATAGCAGTTGCAATAGATAATATTTAGCAATATGCCTTTTCTTTCTGTTGCAAAAAGCATATTTTTAGAAACTGCGCTTCCCTTTTTGTTGTAAACATACTTTTAGCAACTGTGCTTCCATAACAGTTGCAACAAACATATTATTTGCAACTGCGCTTCCAAACCAGTTGCAAATAAATATCTTAAGCAATTGTTTTTGCCACTTGCAATAACTGCATTTTTTTACAACTGGTAAAGTCAGTTGCGAAAAACATTCTAAAAATAAGTACCAGCTTTTAATGATTAACTTTTAATAATTAATTTTAAATAGTTAGTATTAAATGATTAACTATTATACATTATATAATAATTAAAATTAGTATTTAATTAATAATAAAATTTAAGTATTGTAAAGTGATATTTATAACTGATAACTAAATAATAATAATTAATAATCAATAAATAATAATAATAAACATTTAAAAATAATACAATAAATAAATTATTATTAAATAATAATAAATTAATAGTAAAATTAATATTCAACAATTAAGAAGTACATATCTGCACAACATATTTGCACAACATCTCTTCGGTAGTACACGGTAGAATACAACATTTTAATATTAATATTCAACAATTAAGAAGTGATATTTATTATTTACTATCTAACAATAATTAAAATTGATTATTATAATTGATATTCTTAAGAAAATAATTATGAAAATAGTTCTAAATTATTGATATTTCATGAAATTTTAATTTTTTTTAATAAAAGTAATAAAATATTCAAAATTCGTAAAATTTAAAGATGTTAGAGAAGTTTCAAAATCCGATAATGAAAACATTGCATTTCAAACCGCAGTACTCATTATGGTTTGTTTTTGCTAGATAATATTATAACATTCAAATTTTTTTAATAATGCAAAATATTCATTATTTCTTATGTGATTCTTATAAAATTAGCCATGCAATGTTCAATAAAAATAAGTGAAGGCAGTCAACAAAAATTGGAATGGCGGGCTCCCAAATATTTCATTCTGCTTCTTTCTAATTTCCCATTTAAACCCGCAATTCAAACCCTAAATCGCATTTTCCCAATTATCAGTAATAGCCGCATCTGAGAATTAATTGGTTCATATTCCTTCTTGTTCCCTCTCTCCACCTCGTGCCTTCCACCTTCGTCGTCTTTTCCTCAACGCCTCTTCCATCCTCTCCCCTATCATGTGCCACTCTCATCTCTTCGATGGAGAAGAATCGTAAAAACAAGGCTGCCTCTCTAACAGCTCAACCAGATCTAGACAAAATTATGTACCCAATGCTTCCATGGCTTCACCATTAGACTCTAATGATTCACTGATATTCATTGCTGCACTCCTTTACCCGGTAACGGCTCTCTCAGATCTACCTCACTTCAAATGATTCACTGATTCCTATTGTGGTTTCTGTAGTTGTCAGTGCATTGTTATTCCTCTAAGGTGACTAGGCATAGCAAGGTCCTACTGACACCAAGTCAGGTTCGTTGTTGCTTCTCTAGTTCTTTAATTTCCATACCTAAGTGTCTATTTTGCCAAGACTAGCTTTATTAGGTGACTTATGCGCAATTACTTTGAGAACCTTATAATGAAAGAAATAAACAATTATGAAGACGATAATTGCTTTCATGATTGATACAATTAGGAAGACGAAAAAAAGAAACAGGTTTTACCTTTGAGTGCAAGCTAACAAGTCAGATTTGATACACAATTGTTTCTAGAGGACATAATATACTATCCAATGTAACTTAGATTTGATTTCGTTATTAATTTTGCTGAATTGGCTTGTATATGGCATTCATAACATTCCAGATTATTTTTTCCTGTATTAGAGCGTTGTACCTATCACCTTAGGAACACATCTTGTTTCCTAGTTCCATTTGCTATTGCCAAGTTTCGTCCAGAGTTTATAATTCGGTGCAATCTCTATGTAATGATGATATGGGTTATGTTCATGCGATTAAATCTTTTTCATCTTATTCTTACGTCCAGTGGGTTATATTCATGAACAGGGCAACATCATTTTTAGACAGGTAAATCACCATCCTCGATATAAACCGATTTGAATTCCAAATTGTTGGAGCATGCTATTAAAACTGACTTGAACCTTGCTGTATTTATTACTGTTGTAATAAAAGTGAACGTGCCACTATAAACAAAAATGTAATCTTGCAACTTTGCATGCTGATGTTTGATATTTCTTTTTAAATTATAATGAGTTCCTATTTGTTATTTTATATGCCATGATATATACCTACATAACTTACTAGGTTTAGCCATCTTAAAGGACTGGAATTGCTCGTAATTTGTCCATGTGGGTTTGAACTCCTTGCTTTTTCATAAATATTGAATGCTTCTCCAACTGCAAAGAAATTACTTGGTAGTAAGATTATTTCCTGATTATTTTGAACTACTTGCTTTTACATGCATACTGAGTGTTTTTCCTCAACTTTAGAGGTTTTACTTGTTCATAATTTTTATGTGTTTTCCGCCTATATGTTGGACTGTTAAAACGAGTCTTGGTTACTGGCATAATATTCAGGTTTCTTTTGTATGCTACTTGTACTTTCTTATATGCTTTGCATGGGTCTCAAAATTTTCTTCAAATCTTCAAGAGAAATCTTTAAGGGATAGTCTTAACACAGACCAAATTCATATAAGTGAGTCCGCAAATGTTGCTATTGTAAGCTGCAAAATAGGAATAGGTACAATTTTTGCCATGCATGTCTCAAAATATGCAAGCATATCATCAAATAATATCATTCTGGTCTTATTGCAAGAGATGATTGTATCTTGTTTGTAAATGATAGTTCAAACATAAAGATGAAGAACATTGCGTGCAGACCAGTCCATGAGATCAAGTACATATGTTTCGAAGGATTTTGAGTTATGCTTACTATTACTTTTTTTTAGCTGCTCTAGATCTTTCATCTCAACTGTTATTGTTTGAACAATTACAAGTCTTTAGTAATATGTGGTGATATTCTATATCTGTAGTAACATATAATTAAATGCTAGTTTCATTTACGTAATAGAAATCTGTTTGGTGGCTACTTGAGTTGTTTTTTGTTTTTGTTTTGGCCGTCTACAGGGAAATAGCATAAGACTAAACACTACTCAGTGTGATGTACCAATTAGTTTGCAATAATTACACATTAATTAGTTTTAAAATTGATTTAAAAAGGAGCTGAAAATGTAGACTTTAAATGTTTAATGTGGTGTTATTATCATAATGGACATATATTTAATTACTTTTTACGGTATGACCAATCAAATTGTTAATAACAACATAATACTGGTTACATTTAAAGCTTATTTATTGCTTTTCCGACTATGATGTACAAATATAACCTTGCTCCTAAATGTGCATGTATTTACATGTAGGTTCAGGTTCATATATCAAAAATATTTAAGGCAAAGTAGCCCTATATTTAATACGGGTCATATGTTGAATCCGATACTCCTTTCCACCTGCTATTCTTAATGTTTGTAATTTTATTGACTGCGATAAGGCTCTTATGTGATAATTTTCCTTTGTAAATGTTTCTGGTCAGATTGTAGCTGCATACTGATTGGTAATGAGGTAGATTTTGTTTGTTGATGTTGTAGAGGTGTTTGGTTGTGGTGATGGCGGTTGGCACATAATTTAGATCCGTCAGCACATAATTCAAACTAAGATTTTGGCAATCATTCATCAATATAAATTCGATCAAGTTAACACAATACCTGTTTAACATTTTGGAAATACAATACCTGTAAACTACAATTGATTTTGGCCCCCGCTAGGTAATTTACTTTCATTTTTTTGTTAAGAAAGCATCATAAATTTGTAGAAACAAGTCAGTTAAAAAAGTTGGATTTTGCAGCATTGCATATAAATAGGTTGCAAGGAATCACATAGGGTGTTGTCAGTTCATGGTTTTTATTTGATGTAGAGTTCGTTGGAATGACATACATATTTCTGGATAGGCGTGTGCATGTTCATGATCGACAACAAACTAGGAGAACGAACTGCAAATTTGTTCTAGTGAACTGATGATATTTATTCTCTTGTTATAGTATATGTATGATAGAGTAGAAATATGAGTAGAAAATAATCTACTCGAAAAAAATGTGCTGTGTGAGAGAAGAAATTGTTATACATGAATGGTGTATGAATATTGTAGAAACTTTTATTGTAATTATTTGTACTATTAAAACTTTGTTAAGATAAAAATTTTGTTTGTTTATTTCATTCTGTGATATACACTATTACTAAAACAAATATATTTAATATGTAATATTTATAAGCTGTATTTTTTTTTACAGATTTATGAATCTATTGCAATGGGCATATACTGTTGCAAAATGGTGTGTTGCAATAGCAAAAGCCTGTTGCAAAAAAGTTACCGCAACAGGAAATAATTGTTGCAAAAGGGGACTGACCTATTGCAACTTCGTCTATACAGGCCCTTGCCTATTGCAATAGGTCTACTGCAACAGAATTTTCCTGTTGCGGAAAGTGTTTTTTGTTGTAGTGCAACTTTGATATTTTTATTCGATTCAACTTCCATTTTAAATGGAATTCAATTCAATTCAATATTTGAAGTTTTCAATCTGTATTCTCATTTGGAATTAATTCAATTTATATCAATCTCGAGTTTATAATCCAAATATCTCTTTAAATTAGGTTAATTTAAAGTGAATTTCAAAGATGGATAATTATTTTAAATTTAAAATGATTCAAGTTCAACAGTTTCAGTTCATGCAAAATTTCAAAATCAAGCTTCA
This sequence comes from Allium sativum, assembly GCA_030737875.1. NCBI lineage: Eukaryota > Viridiplantae > Streptophyta > Magnoliopsida > Asparagales > Amaryllidaceae > Allium > Allium sativum. Next base: position 958,092,703 of record CM060909.1, read on the forward strand.
TTTCACAACATTAAACGACTCCCTTTAACTTATAAATTCCAAGTTTCAAAGTTCAAATTCAGTGTAAATCCATTTATAAAACATCACTTATATTGTCTTTAAAACTATATTTCAAATTCAAGGTTAAAACAGATTTAAATAATCAACCAGTGTCTGTATATAATTTTCTATCCTATGGCCAGGTGATACTTAAAATTTTATTTTAGTATTTTTGGGAAATGATATATATCATTTCAATCCAAATTAGGGGCATAGGCATTTATCATTTCAACCTATATTTTTAATTTATTTTAATGATTAATCCAAGGTTTATTTGATGCCGTAACATCTACGGTAAATGATTAGGATTAATCATTCCGAAATAAACAGTCATATATAATAAATGTGAAGAACAGGTAAACTTACACAATTAAACATTGATATATCAAACATATCAATCTAAGGCATCCATCAACATCAATCCATCCAAACAGATCAGTATCACATCAATTTACAAGTTGTAACAAACCAGAATTTTCGACATTTAGAATATAAATTAATTTAGAGTTTACAGTTAAAAATAAATGTTTATAATAGGTTTTGATATAGAATTTGAAATTTTATTCATTTTGAACATAGTGGAATATATTTATATTTGGATTTTCAATTTAAAGTTTGGATTTTACTTTTAACTGGTTACAGTTTATCGGTACTTAACTGTTTTCTAATTGTATTAAAGTTTCTGATTTTCTAAATTATTTTGTATTTAAACAAAATTATACAATATTTTAGCTTTTAATTTTGTATTTGGTTATTTGGTTTTATTCTGTCTTGACTATTTGTACTAAACTATTTTACAGTAATTATAGTGTTTAAAACCTTTTACTCAACTTTTGTCTTATACCGAATTATTTGTATTTGGCTTTCGTATATTGTGTTCTTCATAGTATTTTAGCTCTTTTGTATTTATAATATCACATTTTTGATTTATTTGTGTTAATAGTTAAGGTATTTCAACATTCTTAGCTTATATTCCTATTACATTTATATTGAACACATTTTAATTTCATACTGGTAGTATTTATTTGTATTCAAATTTATTCTACTACTATGTTTCCTAAATTATTTATATTTGATCACCTTAATTAAACTAACTAAGATACTAAATTTTCGTGTTTTACTTTTAAATAGTATGTTCTTTGTTTACATAAAATCTTTTGCATCAGATTCTATTTTGACTAAATTATTTGTATTTACCGATCTTTATAACAGAAATATCTATTTCTAAGTGACCATTTATTTTAATTGTTGAGTTTAAATCTGTTTTAAAGCGATGCTATTTGTATTGTAATGAAAAAAAAACTTAATTTTAATTAGAACATTAGTTAGAGCAACCGTTGTTAACAAATTTTAAGTTGTTAAAATATTTGAAATTTAGCATTTAAACTAAAATAAACTTTGAAAATTTAATTTTGTAATTTAATGAAGAAACGATTCATTTTTAATATAATTTGATTTAATTGTTCAGAAATTGAGGGAAGTATAGCGTGATAAAATACGTACACAACGTTTTCCAGTTCACCACTAATGTTCGTTTAACCGTGCGTTTTATTTTCAGCCCAACGATGCATTCAAACTACTTCCTTTTTGTTCAGCCAATGTATGTTTGAATTCAACCGTATCAGACAACAATCTTGCTTAATATTTGGCGGCAGCCCATAGAAATCTCACTCAAGATATGGGCGGTGGAGAATTTTTGCCACCTGTCATCACCGCTCTGTTAGTCCCAACACCTGTCCTCCTCTACCTGAATGGATTTACACGTTGTTGTTTTCTCCTGTGCCTGGTCTCCTTCCCTCTGTAATAAAATGGTGTACCCCTCTGCCTTTCGTTCACCACAAAGCAACTATATCTCTCTTGACCTTTTACTTCTGTCACCACTACTACAAAATAGGTCAGTTGCATCGGGTGTTTACCCCCATGTTGCATCAGTTCAGTAACCGATGCTTATGCAGCTGATGCAACAGGGTAAAAAAATTTGCATCGGTTTCAAAACCGATGCAATAACTGTAATTATGCATCGATTTTTAGCAATGACCAGTGCAAAAGAAAGGGTTTCAGCATAAAACTAGTTGTTATCTTACATCGGTTACTGGTAATAACCGGTGCAAAACAATATATTTTTGCACTTCTTATTACTACCAACCGATGCAATATAGGGAGCATTTCCTTTGACCCATCCTTATTTTGCATTGGTTTTTTCTAACAGTTGATGCAACATATCACTTTGTTGCATCAAATGTCAGTAATCAATGGAAAAAAGTCTTCTCATAACAAGCAACTATTGTATGTAATATTGTAATCATTCACAATAAAATCAAATTGATGAAAAATGAGGATTGAATAAGATAATATTAAAAAAAAAAATAGTTTCAATAATCCATTAAAAAGGTGATTCATAAATTCATTTCAGTACAATAATTCAAACATTTGATATGTACATTCATTAAGAAGCAATATAGCCTAGACTATGAAGTACCCTAATACAGCAACACTTTCACCATCATTCTTCACTTCGATCCAGAACAAGAACCTGAGTTGAGATAATAGATATAATGTGAATAAATAAAAATGTATTTGAAACTTTGAAACAAAAACGTATAGTGATGTCCCCATTGGTTATTGAAAATTATAAATAGACAAGCTGCAAGCATAAACTAATTTCACAACATAAATTTTCGAACATTTCCAGAAACATGTAGAGTAGTAAGTTCAAGTAGATTTAGCGATCTAGAACAAAAAATTCAAACGTAACAACTGGTTCAAAGGAAGCAAAGGTGAAAGGTCAAAAATATTTCACAATGGCGTATGATGAAAATGAATAGCCAAGAATGGCGGAATTGTTTGATCAGCTGCACATGTGCTGTTATTCTTGGTGTAGTTCAGAATACATATTCTTATAGTTTAGGTTCCATGCTACCACTCTACTTCATCAAAGACCACGATTTGCTTGGATCAGTAATATAATATCTCTACACTAGCTTGCTGACAAAGAAAATAAACAAAACCAAACATCATCTAAGCTATCTTGCTGACAGTAGTATAATATCTTTCAGTTATTCATTTCAACTCAAGTGGGTTGTCCCTCCTCAGATGATCAGTTTTTCGTTTCAGTATTATAGTATATGATCAGGTGATCAATGGCAATAACAAACAAAGAAATTGACAAAAAAAAGGCTTGTGATGATGATATTTTGAACAAATTATATAACGTCAAATTCTATAATTAACAAAAATTGACAAAAAACAGGCTTGTGATTCACTTCAGAATCTGGCAGTTTCACCGTAATGTGGGTATGACAAGATAAGTGTTGTTTTCTCAACCCCTACAGAGACTATATATCTCAGGTTATTCATGGATAATTATATAATGTGTTCTTATATGCAGGTCAGCCCTATGTCAAACGTGAGCATTAGGAAGTCAAATGGTATCATTGTAATATAACAACTAAAATGCATCTAGCTGTCATAGGGTCTACTCCTGAGCATGTTTCTCTTGAGGTTTTTATTTCAAATAAATGGAAATTCCTCAAATCCCCCTACTGGCGAAGCTTATCTCTATGCTACTCCAAGATCTTCTAGGAACTCAGGGACCTTTAGAGATCAGCTTCCACCCAGTAATGATTTTGAGACCACGAAATGTGATTTTGACATGTCTGACATCCTCGTTGGGGCTTCCATCAACACTGCTCTCAAATCAAAAACCTGCGAGGGAAGTAAACATAATTACTTTTCAAAAGTGCGTAATTTTTTGAGTAAATCGAATAGTAAGCATATGTTTTTACCTGAAGCAGGTGGAGGTTCCTCCAGGAGGGCTCCAGACTCGCTCAATCACCTGGATAAAGGAAAATCAGAAGAAAAGATCAATTTTTTGCAAAAAATTGGAGATAATCACTACAAAAGCTTGCTCAACCACCAGATCTATCACTTATCTGTCTGGTCAGATGGCGAGAGTAGCAGAGGTTGCTCCTCTGAAGACACCAGAGACATTTCTTGAAACAAGAGAAGCTTTGACAGCTTTAAAAGGTCAGATCTGATGGATTCGAACCCCTCAAACTCCATTAAACACCAGAAGCTCGTTTCAAGCAACTGGAGAAGGTGTCAGAGGGATCACGAAGTAAATCTCAAGCCTGAAACAACTGAGAAGAGTTGCGAAACCATGGACGTTCTCGTTTGGAAGCCGCCTTGAAGACAGCGCTGCCTTTTCTTTTAAAGAGCTCGCCATTTTCAGCTCCTCTTTCACGATTAGGGTTTCGTTGTGTTGTGGCAGCTAGGGTTAGTCACGAATGTGACTGGATATATTACATTGGGTTGTAACCCTCTTTGGGCCTTGGGCCTTTATGTTTTTACCTTTTCAAAAAAAAAAAAAAATGGAAATTTAATACACGTTTCACTCTTGTGTCTTTGAATAGTGAAGAGTATGTGCATTAGCTTCCACTTACTCTAAAATATCAACGAACAAAAAAAATACCATCTGTCGCTACCTTTTCTCACATCCCTAATTTCTCAACAATAATTTTGATCCACCCAGTCAATTCTGCATGTTTTGTTCATTTCTTATACCATAAACAAAGCAACGATAAAGAAGTGCAGTACTTTACATTTTTATGTTTTGTTACATTTTACTAGGTTGGACTTTCATCTATCAACCAATTAATAACACGTGCAGAAATAAACTGAACTGATTATGTCAAATTCAATCTATGAATAAGCACTCACGTACATTTTAGAAGTTTTTATCAATTGCAAAATTGCACAAATATCAGGTTTTTAAATTTTCTACTAAAATTAAGATACCTTGATGATTCAATATGTCACATGCTTCGCACAATTGCTCATGTAATTGCCATGTCTTCAACTATTTTGTTTTCTCGAGGGTATACATAAATGACGCCCAATTTCTCCCTGCATATAGGAACGCATTATAGTATGTATTTCATTTCATCTACCTTACAGTTAGAATTAATAGTGACATGTAAAATGGATACTGAATCAATGATGGCATACTAACTGATGGAAAATTTGAAGTTAACAAGAGTTTTAGAATGGTTCGATTTACGACAATATATGCCCACTGTCAGAAATTTCTTATTATTCCAATTCTTTTATAGTAGCTCAAATTACAAGATAATGACTAAAAATACCAAGATTAATCATACTTTGGTAGTCGAATAACTGAGTATAACTTGTTGATCACTTTACGATACAAATCGTCATAACCTTTGACGTATATGTGCACCAGTATAACATGAAAATATGTGGTTTCTTAAATACATGAAGAGGGTAAGGGTATATCAACAATTTATTGTAAAATGTTCAGTTACCAAGCACAAGAACAAACCTGAATATTAATCAATAACTAACTTTTTTTATAGTCAGCATAAATATCTTGCGATACACTTACAGTTCCACTTATAATTATCCTTATCCTAGTTGTGCTTTATGTTTAACTGATCTTGCGTTTATATGATACCAAGCTAATGTTTTAAACCTTTGTGAAGTAGTAATGTATGATGTATTCTGGAAAGGTAATGTTTTAAACGTGTACAACATGCAAACAGAGCTAATTTTGCTTCAAAACGGTACCTTAGCATTAGGATTTTTTATTACTGTTTAGAAATATATTAGGATTTCTTTAAAAAAAATTGTCATACATTGTGGCCGTGCAAATTGGTCTTGCCGAAACATAGCATTTTAATTCTAGACTCATGTTAAGCCATTAGTGTTTTCAACATTTACACGTACTGAAGAGTAAATAGTCATGCTTAAAGGAAGATTATCTTTTTAAGCGAAGATTCTTTTTACTGAAAACATTCCATTTTAAATGGACCCAAGCAACTGTTATACAGTAATGACCAGAATTGCCTACAAAACATTTGTTTGAACTATGAAGTATGTTGGAATTGCACCGTAAATAAAGTGATAAATTTACCTTGTTTGTCATTTCGCAAAATGCTTAGTGATCTACTACAATTTTCCTCTACACACTATTCGGATCCATGATCAAAGTTCTACTCCCTCATGCAAGTTTGCTTGAGCATATTCATAACAACGGCAGCAAGCACATCTACAATGTCTCTTTAAAATCATCTCAGCTCAGCATGGCTTTTTAGTACATCCAGTGTCATCTCTGCCTTTGGTCAGAAGCTATAAACCTCTACAACTTCATTATCACATTGTCCCGGTTGGGCTGGTCTAGCAGCTGGTTTAGTTTAGTTTCTGATCTCCTATTCTATTGGTATAAGCAATACATCAGCTCCACTACATGTGTGAAGTTCCATACCATATAGTTTCTCCTCTTCTATTTGTTAGAAGATCTTTTTGTCAATACACAATTGTATTACAAAGTTAGATCCTTTTGTCAATACACAATTGTATTGCAAATAAATAGTAACAATATCAATGTTACTCAATAATGCCACAATTGTCAAGTCAAACTGTGATTGCAGAAAAGACAGTAAGCAAGACCGATTGTGCACTGAATTGGAGCAGTACAGAACCGTCACCAACCGTAATGTCCGAGTCCAGAAATAATTCTGTTTCCTTAAAACAATATTGCCGTCGTATGCACTGATTGACGTGATCGCAATTTGTTTCCCAGGATAAAACGGACCAGCCCCGTAGTGCAATGCCAGCAAACGGAGCTTCGACGAACTGAAGTAGATTATAGAAACTTGAACAGAGGAATGCTTTGAAGAGGGAGTAAACAATTGAGAAGAATAATTAATATTTATTCTCTCCTTTTGGGCTGTATTTATAGGCTGGAGGAAATGCCTATACGAACATTAATGACCTTTGGAAAGGTTGCGACCCTTTAACCAAGCGGTGCTTAAATGTGCGTGCGCATTTATGATGAAACGGTTGAATCCCTTCAATAGAAGGGACATACCAGATCATAAAATGATCAAAATAACTCGTTTCAGCACAATAGGCCCAAGCTGAAATCAGCAGCCTATTTAACCATGAGATCTCAAGAGTCCCAAGATCCAACGCCCAATTATTGACACTAATATCGTGTCATGGACTCCATGAGTCCCCAAATCACTAAGCCCACATTTGACATCAATATAATATTGTGTCATGGACTCCAATAGTCCCATAGCACTAAGCCCACATTTGACATCAATATAATATTGTGTCATGGACTCCAAGAGTCCCAAGGCACTAAGCCCGATTTGACATCAATGTAATATTGTGTCATGGACTCCAAGAGTCCCAAGGCATTAGGCCCAAGTTGACATCAATGTAATATTGTGTCTTGGCTTAACCACACCTGATATGAGCTCTCTTCTCCTTTATTTATATAAGATTGTAGAAGAGCTGGTACTCATATTTCATGATGTGGGACTAAAAGTTGTTTTCCTTTCTCTTCTTCCAAAATCCCTCTTTCTCTTTCTCATTCATTTCCAACAATCCCCCACATGAATGAGAAGTCGTTCTTAGTTTCACGAATCATTTATCGCATTGGTTAAAGTAGCACATGGGCCTTGAACTTTCCTAGTGATTACCTATTTGAATCACAGGCGAATCAGTAGACATTGACTGTCCTTGAACTGTAAGCCTTTTGTGTAATTCCAAAGTAGATAACACACGATAAATGTTTCTTATAACCCTTCGTTCTCTGTATGTGTTCGTTTTTGCCTTGAACACCTGCCTGGTCTCATAAGTGCTTAGAGAATTTGGCCTCATAATTCTATTTGAAGCGGCGCCTTCGCACTTACGTAGGTGATTCTGTAAAGGGTATTCTCTTAATTCCTCAAATACAGACATCATTAAAAGTACTAATACTTATCCTTATTCAACATATAATGCACTGACTTATCATAGGAATGGTTTGTGTATAACAGTGCCATCAAGTTTCTCTTAAACTTCGTTGTCCCTTTGAACCTAGATCTTGGGATCTCCAGTCAACTAGGTGGGGTTTCCATTTTAGAGAAACCTTTAGTCTATAGGCCTTAGCCCCATTCCCTTTGATAAGATTTGAACTTTCTCTCTTGGCAAGCCTTTGGTACGTGGATCCGCTAAGTTATCTTTAGATCGAATGTAATCTATCGTGATAACCCCATTAGAGAGAAGTTGTCTTATCGTTTTATGTCTACGACGAATATGCCTAGATTTACCATTGTATAGTGTACTATTAGCTCTTCCAATAGCTGATTGACTATCACAATGTATACATATTGGAGGCACAGGTTTGCTCCAATTAGGAATGTCTTCCAAGAAGCTTGGAATCCATTTTGCTTCTTCTGCAGTCTTATCTAGTGCAATAAACTCTGATTCCATCGTAGATCTAGCGATACAAGTCTGTTAGGATGATTTCCATGAAATCGCTCCATTTCCTAATGTGAACACGTATCCACTTGTAGACTTTGTATCATTTGATCCAGTGATCCAATTTGCATCACTATATCCTTCCACTATTGAAGGATAGTTTGTATAGTATAAACCATAGCTCTGTGTATACTATAGATATCCTAGATCTCTGATTATTGCTTTCCAATGATGCTTACCAGGATTGCTGGTAAATCTACTTAGTTTGCTTACAGCATATGCGACATCAGGCCTAGTACAGTTCATACATGATACTTCCTAGTATACGAGAGTATTCCAATTGGTAAATACCATCACCAGTGTTCTTTACCCAATTTTGGTTCATATCTACTGGTGATTTTGCAATAGTTACATTATATTGCTTGAATTTCTCAAGTATCTTGGTGATGTAATGCGATTGGGATAATGCATATCCATGTGGTGTTCTCAGAATTTTTACACCCAATATCACATCAGCCAGTCCTAGGTCTTTCATATCAAATCTAGAGGATAACATATCCTTTGTAGATGTTATTATGGCCTTGTTATTGCCTAGGATTAATAGGTCATCAACATAAAGACAAACAATGATATATCCAATATGTGTATGTTTTATGTACACACATTTATCTGATTCATTTATTGTGAATCCATTTGATAACATAGTATTATCAAACTTCTCATGCCACTGTTTTTGGAGTTTGCTTAAGGCCATAAAGTGATTTCACCTATTTGCACACTTTATTCTCATTTTCTGAGCTTAGAAATCCTTCAGGTTGTTCCATATAGATTTCCTCCTCTAATTCATCATTCAAGAATACAGTTTTATCATCCATTTGATGTATTTTTAAGTCATGTATGGATGCAATTGCAATGAGCATTCTAATTGATGTTTGTCGAAATAGTCCAGGTCTTCCTTTTGTTTAAATCCTTGGACTACCAGACGAGCTTTGTACTTGTCTATTGAACCATCAGGTTTCAATTTCTTTTTTAAATATACATTTATTACCTAAGGTCTTACATCCTTGAGGTAAATCAACTAATTTCCATGTATGATTGGACATAATGGATTCAATCTCATTGTTAATTGCCTCTTTCTAATAAGGGGCATCGCTGGAGGACATAGCTTGTTTGTATTTCAATGGATCATCTTCTAACATAAATGTATAGAAGTCCAGTCCAAAGGATTAACGTCCTTGACCTTTTAGTTTTTCTTGGTTCCTCCACTTGCTGCTCAACACTACTTAGCTGAGTGTTATTTTGTTCAGCATCCTCAATAGAGTAATGAACTTTTTTTTTTTTCCTTTGATCTCTTAGGTGTATGATTTTCAATACCATATTTCAAGGGAAATATATGTTCGAAAAATTTAGCATTTCTGGACTCAATGATGGTATTTTCATGAATATCATCAATTTCAGATTTGTGTACCAAAAATCGATATGCGGCATTGCTTTGTGCACATCCAATAAATACACAATCAATTGTTTTTGGTCCAATTTTGACCTTCTTTGGTTTTGGTACCTCTACTTTGGCAAGACACCCCCACACTTTTAGGTATTTGTAGGATGGTCTGTTTTTCCAAAGTTCATGAGAAGATAGAGATGTTTTCTTTCGGGATATTTTATTTAAAATATGATTTGCCGAAAGAATAGCTTCTTCCCAAAAAATTATCTGGCAAGCCAGGATAAGGTATTCATCATTTCTTTAAGAGTTTTATCTTCCGATCGGCTATACCGTTGGATTGAGGTGAATATGGTGCTGTAATTAGGTGTAAAACACCATGTTCAGCGCAAGATTCTTCAAAAGGGAATACATATTCTCCTCCTCTATCACTTCTTAAAGCTTTGATTTTCTTGTTGAGTTGATCATCAACTTCCGCTTCGTATTGTTTAAACACATCAAATCACATACATTTGTATGTATTATATCTAGCGGTTTTGTTTCTCGTTCAACACAATGAAACGAGATTCTTGTCAATTTTGCTTCTGCACAAATTTGACATTTAAAAATGGTGTCTAGATTAATCAATTTGTGCAATGTATCAAAGTTTACATCCCCTAATCTAGAATATCACACGTTGGAAGAGTCAACAATATAAACAAAAGATTCACTTTTATTCATATCGGTGTGTGGTACAATAGTGATTACATTTTCTTTAAACGAATCATCACACACATGTCCTCTTCCTACATACACTCCATTCTCAGCTTCAAGGATTAATTTAAATCCATGTTTGCTGAGCAATGATCCTGAAATCAGGTTCTTATGAATTTCTGGAACATAGAGAACTCATTTAAAGTTAGTTCCTTTCCAGGTTGCATTCTGATATTACTGTATATAAATTCATATCAGCAATGCCCTTTTGGGGATTTCAGCCAATTTTTCTCTCTTTTTTTTTTCTTTTTTTTTTCCTTTTTTTTTTTTTTTTTTAAGTCAGAAATTTGGCAAGTCCCAATGTTGTTAGACAAAACAACATTTTTCTATTGTCAGCACTTAATATTGATGACGTTGAACTTCTCTGACCTTTCTCCATGAGGCAGAGTCATTATTGGAACCATTTGGCGCAATCAGAGCGTTGGTCACCGTCTGTGTCGGTGTAAAATTATTGTTGCTATTTTGCGACACAGCTTATTGTCGTCTGCAACAATCAATATTGTTTTAAGATTGTTAGAAGATCTTTTTGTCAATACACAATTGTATTACAAAGTTAGATCCTTTTGTCAATACACAATTGTATTGCAAATAAATAGTAACAATATCAATGTTACTCAATAATGCCACAATTGTCAAGTCAAACTGTGATTGCAGAAAAGACAGTAAGCAAGACCGATTGTGCACTGAATTGGAGCAGTACAGAACCGTCACCAACCGTAATGTCCGAGTCCAGAAATAATTCTGTTTCCTTAAAACAATATTGCCGTCGTATGCACTGATTGACGTGATCGCAATTTGTTTTCCAGGATAAAACGGACCAGCCCCGTAGTGCAGTGCCTATACGAACATTAATATTTATTCTCTCCTTTTGGGCTGTATTTATAGGCTGGAGGAAATGCCTATACGAACATTAATGACCTTTGGAAAGGTTGCGACCCTTTAACCAAGCGGTGCTTAAATGTGCGTGCGCATTTATGATGAAACGGTTGAATCCCTTCAATAGAAGGGACATACCAGATCATAAAATGATCTAAATAACTCGTTTCAGCACAATAGGCCCAAGCTGAAATCAGCAGCCTATTTAACCATGAGATCTCAAGAGTCCCAAGATCCAACGCCCAATTATTGACACTAATATCGTGTCATGGACTCCATGAGTCCCCAAATCACTAAGCCCACATTTGACATCAATATAATATTGTGTCATGGACTCCAATAGTCCCATAGCACTAAGCCCACATTTGACATCAATATAATATTGTGTCATGGACTCCAAGAGTCCCAAGGCACTAAGCCCGATTTGACATCAATGTAATATTGTGTCATGGACTCCAAGAGTCCCAAGGCATTAGGCCCAAGTTGACATCAATGTAATATTGTGTCTTGGCTTAACCACACCTGATATGAGCTTTCTTCTCCTTTATTTATATAAGATTGTAGAAGAGCTGGTACTCATATTTCATGATGTGGGACTAAAAGTTGTTTTCCTTTCTCTTCTTCCAAAATCCCTCTTTCTCTTTCTCATTCATTTCCAACACTATTCTCTCTTGACAAAGAGAATAATTATCAAATGGAAATGACAGTGTTTTGAGTTTGCAAACTACTACATGAAGATATTGGATTAACTCATATTCTTACTGTTAGAAATAAAATAAATCACAGGTAATAATAGCTGTCATGAAGATGTTATAAATGGAAATTGGTGTGGCCAACTTATCATAAAAACAGATTTTGCGTTAACGGTTTAAATGAATTTCAACGGAACTGAGTAATATTTGTAAAATGATGCAATGCGCTCTATGTCAAATAAACGATTCACAATTAATCTCAAAGGTAGTGTAAATATGAGAATGTTACCATGTAAATAACAAAGAAAGTAGATCGGAAATAATGACCAGTGCACCCACAGGTTCATCATTATGAAGCACAATTACATATTTTGATCTTTTTTGTGTTAGGTGCAACTTTGAGAAAACAAGTTAAGGCTGTGTAGAAACGTTAGGGTATCCATTCCATCTTTTATTTGCTCTGAGGCATAAAATTATGAGTTGATAATGCCAAAATTGCTCAAGCTCTTTGGAAATTCACCTTATCATACTTCTGCTAAAATACGAGAATCCAATCATGCTCTCTGTTCTCTGTAACCATACTCACTGTTAGCTCTAGGAATTACATATACTGTTAGTTCTAGGCACATATGTAATTACCAAGGAGAACTCGTATTTTTAAGGCTGCTGGCTGCATTTGCATGCAGTAAGAAACTCAACTGCTGAATGCTGAAGAGTCTTAAATAAGAAACAACCAGAATTTTATACTCAGCATTTTTGTAAAGTAACAATGCACATTAGGAATATTAAATAGCCATAAGCAGATTTTACTACAAAATTCTTCCTACAGCAAGGATGGGGTAATTTTAATCTTTTTTTTATACCAACAGACAGGCTAAATTTTTACCTTAGATTCGATAGAGGGGAAAACATTCCAGAATCTCAATGATTCATCTGCAGCTCCAGTCACAATTGTCTGCAACCGGGACTTTCTAGAAATGGGAAAAACAACAAAATGAAATACAAATAACACAAAAATACTGAAAAAGAGATACTTGTCCATTAGGTGAGATAGCCAAATATAGTACTTTGAACATGTGTTCAGTAAGCGTAGCAAGCTATAACTAACATAAGATTAACTGAATTTCACTGTGTGGAGTACATAAATTTGAAGTAAAACTCAAGGAAAACAAGTACCTTGTTCATCCATGGATATCGCCAAACGTTTATTTGGTTTTGAGAGTAGCCATGTCTACTAACAAGTTCATTAACGTTCTTCGACCAAACAAGATTGCAGATCTACACAAGAACATATAAAATTTGTGAATATTTATAAGTTCTGGCTTAATGAGCTAGCTTTTAAGACAATAGCACAGATCAACCATGTTTCCATTCATAATTGTCTTTAGATTGCAAAGATTATTGTTGCAATTAGATAACCATGGCATCAGTTAATCAGTTTTAAAAACAACTTTGTTTATAATATAAAACATGATGAGGTTTATTTGAAGATAGAAGCACGGTTCAACAAATGTATAATACAAGCATGATGGTATGAAATACTCTGTCGCCACGTGTACCCATCTATCTCTATATATCCTGTTATCATCTCTTAACTAAACATACATCCACTGCGCATTTGTTAACATGTATCACAAAATATTTCAGTATATATAAATGTTTATTTTTAATGGAATGATAGGGACAAGTTTAGATTTATAAATAATTTCTTTGGTTACTTTGTGCAGATAAAAACAAGTAAATATCAGACAATTCTACAAAAAACCACAAACATAATATCACACAAGTTTAGATTTATCGTAATACCAGGCATTATGTATAAATCTAAACTTGTTTGATATTATGCATAATTTCTTTAGTCCCTTTTATTATGCATAGAAAATAAAAGGACACATGACAATTCAACAGAGTATTATGCACCTGCTAAAATACTGACATCTGCAGCCAAAAATTCAAATGCAGCAGAAGTATGACTACATAAACCACTTCACATTTCATGATAACAATTTCAGCAGACATCATAAGATAAACAGTTTTCGTCATATATGAGCACATTGATAGAAAATATGTTTAGACAAACACAACCAAAAAATAATAACTCTTGATTAATGAAATCACGGATGTTATATATGCTGGTAGATTTAATCAGTACCTCTGAAATAAAAAAACATGTAATAGTTTCAAATAATAATACAGGAAAAGGGAAACGGTCATGCAGAATGATACATACTTTTACAAATTACTTTATCTTCCACTAATAACACATACAGGTTAAAGGGGACTAACTTTGAAAATTCTATTGCACTCATAAAGGACAACATAAAATCCAGTATTAAAGATAAATCAAAATTAAAGAGACAATATAAAAACTATTACCGGCATCATCACTGCACCCATTCAATATAAAGAATATGTTATTTAGAATAATAAAACATATAAATGTGACTGGGTTCGAAGCTACCTATTCAATAGATTATCGGCTGATCGACGACACTGGGAGAAAACATACTATAAACTATTCGAGTGAACCATCTAGGTGAACCATGGATTTACAAAATGTGCACACAAGATTGTTGGAATAAATTAAATTTGCAATAAATGTTGCCTAAACTGTGGTTTTTTATTTGGTGTAAAATTATCCTTATATATTCTTGTGAAGAGGATAAGGATAAAGATGATGTGTTTGCACTTATCTATTAATTGGATTTGTATAAATAAGGGCATGTATTTATCAATCAGCAATCAAGAAATTAAGAAAAAAATAAGCAATAAAATATTGTCTTCTCCAAAATTTTCATCTCTTCCTCTCAAATTATTTTTCATCAATTGGTATCAGGGCCTTATTCGATCGAAATGAACAGTTCTTTCATTATTTCTTTTGTTCCTCAATTAACCAAAGAAAATTATGGTGAATGGAGTGTTCAAATGAAAATTCTTTTTGAATCTCAAGAAGTATGGGAGATTGTTGAAAGCGGATATACCGAAGTTGAAGATAAGGAAAAATTAACACAAGCCGAAAAGGATAAATTAAGAGCATTGGAAATGAAAGACAAAGAAGCTTTGTTTTGTATCTACCAAGGAGTAGATACATATGATGACGCTTTTGACAAAATATACCATGCCACTTCTGCAAAGCAAGCTTGGGAGATCTTGCAAAATTGGGAGATTTTGCAAAGCTCATTCATTGAAGAAGAAGATGAAAAAGTTGAAAAAGACAAAGAAAAGAAGATTGTTGATGAAAATCAAGAAGAAGACGATAGTGAGGGCAACGACGCAAAGGAAAAAAAAGAGAAGAAAAAGGGAAAGAAATGAAGGACAAAAGTGAAACACAAATGGTTGAGGAGAGCGATGTTGAAGCTGAAATGTTGGGAGTAGAAGATGAGAAAAAGTTGGATGAAAAAGAAAAAGCTAAAATTGTGGTTCCAAAATCCAAAGAAAGTGACAGTGATGACGAAAATGATACGCAAGAAGATAAAATTGCAGATCGTAACTCAAAAGAAGAAAACATATTTGCAGAGACTATGGATCCTATTGAAGAAAAGCAAGTGGTTGCAATGGGGAATATTGCAGGTAATATTGACGAGACAATAATGGACAACAAAGAAGAAACGAAATGCGAGGCAACGATTTCAGAACAAAAGCAGGACATACAGCAGGCTTTGTTGCAAGCCAATGAGGAGCAAGTTGCAATGCTTATCAAAGGTCAAAAAGATTATGAACAGAATGAGGCAAGCTTTCGAGCTCGTCACAAAGAAGAGATGCAACGATTGGAGATTCACGCTGAAAATGAGATGGGAGAGAAAACTTCATTGTTGAGGAGGAAGCATGAGATTCAATTCAAATCTTTGAAACTGCAACATAATGATGATTGTAAAAGGTTGCAAGAGGAGCTAGAGCTTCAGAAGTCGAAGGAAGAGAAGCAAAGAGCATTGGTGGTTAGTGTCAAAAATAGAAGAGATTTTGAGGAGAGGCTGAAATCTATGCTGAAAGAAATGGAGGATGACACTGTTAAAGAAAATGTTCCTGGTTCCCCAACTTATTCAAGCAGCACAAATTCCTCACCAAGTCCACCAAAAAGGATGAGAGATCTTCAGGAATTATATGATATCACTAATGAAGTTGAATCAAATAATGTTGTGTTCTTTGCCTTTTTTGCAGGGGAAGATCCAATTTCTTTTAATGACGCGAATCATGAAGAAAAATGGAGAAAAGCCATAAAAAATGAGATTGACTCGAGTGAAAACAATGATATATGGGATCTTACAAATTTGTCACCACATTTGTCCCCGCACAAGCATTCTAGTGGAGTAAAATGGGTGTACAAAACAAATACGAATCCAAATGGCTCTATTAACAAGCACAAAGCAAGACTAGTCGCAAAATGGTACAAACAAAAAGAAGGAGAAGATTTTACAATGGTTATTGCTCCCGTTTCAAGAATTGAGACTGTTTGTTTACTTACTTATCAAGTTGTTCAAAACAATTGGAAGTTGTTTCAAATGGATGTAAAATCAACATTCCTAAATGGTGTTCTTAAGAAAGAAGTCTATGTTGATCAACCACCTGGATTCATCGAGAAAGTTGAAGAGAATGAATTAATAAAATGGCCGATATCTTCACGAAACCACTTAGTGGAAAAAGTTTCAGAAGAAATGCGGAAAGATTGGGAGTGAGAAGCAAGTTTAATTTAGGGAGACATTGTTGGAATAAATTAAATTTGCAATAAATGTTGCCTAAATTGTGGTTTTTTTATTTGGTATAAAATTATCCGAATATATCGTATATATTGAAAATGAATATATCGTATATATTGAAAATGAAAATATCGTATATATTGAAAATGAATATATCGTATATATTGAAAATGAAAATATCGTATATATTGAAAATGAATATATCGTATATATTGAAAATGAATATATCGTATATATTGGAAATGAATATATCGTATATATTGAAAATGATACCAAAATGAAGCGACCCGAAACTTCCCCGGTCTCCGAAGAGATGAGAAAGAACAAATTACTGTGAGGACAAGACAAATCAGAACACAAACAGAAGAACATTTCATTGCTATTACAACAATTCCATCAGATACAAGAATATACAGAGTATAAATGAATCAATTACATTCGATAAATATCAGAGATTACAATAAATTACATAGCAGAAAGATATGATTTTTAGAAGTTTAAATATTCTTGTGAAGAGGATAAGGATAAGGATGATGTGTTTGCACTTATCTATTAATTGGATTTGTATAAATAAGGGCATGTATTTGTCAATCAGCAATCAAGAAATTAAGAAAAAAATAAGCAATAAAATATTGTCTTCTCCAAAATTTTCATCTCTTCCTCTCAAATTATTTTTCATCAAAGATAGCTCTATGAAGAAGAGGTTTTAAGTCTCAAGATGATCTCACGTACTACATATTTTTTTTCCTTATAGAGCAATTAATATTTATTATATGCATTTACATCTGCATAGACCTAAACCAAATTTTATTATAAGTAGGTCGAGAATTCCTAGTAGTGCAAACTTTGTCTGCCAAGGTTAGCTTTACATGAAGTTATGTAAATAGCATTACTGTAAGGTTAAAAAAAACAGGAATCAAACAAGGATGCAAATATGCCTATCATGAGGTATTTTTGAGTATGCTAAAGCATTGCCAAAGTTGTAAACCCAAAATACTTGACAATGTATGGACATAATTCAGCAACTGGGCAACTATAGAACCAATCTTTTGTACTTCATAGGTTTGCAGACTGGAGTTGTTTATGTAAACAATATGTTTACTCATATTGCT
Organism: Allium sativum; assembly: GCA_030737875.1. NCBI lineage: Eukaryota > Viridiplantae > Streptophyta > Magnoliopsida > Asparagales > Amaryllidaceae > Allium > Allium sativum. Next base: position 958,110,581 of record CM060909.1, read on the forward strand.
TAAATTTAACCAGATAAAATGCATTAGGAGAAATGACCTAAGTAAAACAAGTCTTCCAATCAATAACAACAATTCTTTTATATTTAATTAATAGATGTTATCCATTAGCATTCCAAAAGCACAATCCGGCAATTATAAACTATGCAAAAATATGAAATAAAAATGATTCAAGTGTAGTCATCCATACCTGACTACAACAACCAAAACAATTTGAATGAGTTTAAGTGGGCATAGGACCTCATCATTTGCCATGTCAGCATATCCATCTGCATTTCAAATTACAATATATAAGATTTCAGCATGTATAATTTACAACGGTTTCATGAGAAGTGATAATTTAATAATACTATTATCAAATAACACGTAAGAACGGAACTTTCATGTTTACATGTTCATTATTGCTTGTCATTCACTGCATTGGTAATGTATGGACAACATGCTACTAAGCGATGATATTGCGAACCAAACCTTTAGCACATCATATTCTAAACAAAATCTCTTTGTTCATGTGGACTACTAGCAACCGAACTGCTAATATCTGGATTTAAAGGAATATATAGTATATATGTGCCTGTAGATAAACCAATACTTTCATTAAGATCTGGAAAGTATAAATGAAAACCAGTATAATTAAAATAGTTATAACCAGTATAACCTTGTCACCTGAAAACAATTAGTGACACAAATTATTTGTCTGAATGGAGTTACTCTATAAAGTTTGAACCAGTATTTATGAAAATTATAAGAAGTCCCAGATATGGTAACAGTGGTGAAAGTAGTAACAAAAATATGCAATTTATACTAAAATCCATAATTTATTGTAAAATTTCAATAATTATAATAGAATGTTTAATTCAAAAATAATAATTTACTTGACTCAAAATTAAAAGTGATGTTTATTTGTGTAACTTGCCTTTGATTTTGTCTTTTTGATTCAATAAACCTCCATATATAAACTAGAAGAACAGATGAAAAACAATTAGTCCATTTATGATTCCATAGGCCATGGAAATTGTGAAAGGAAATGAAATTAAATCTACGAGTGAAATTAGAGAATAACCTACCTAAGCAAGTGTTGCTTTATCGAACGAAAGTGTGCAATTTGGGCTTATGTGTAATTGGATTGCTAGGGTATAGGACGCAGGAAAGTGTAAGCGAAAGCTATGGATCCGGAAGTCAATCTGCATAGGAGTGGAGAAGGAAAAAGATCTAAGAAATTAAAATTTCACAAAATCCTTAGTTTTCTAAGACAAATGTACCTGCAGTTGGTACAAATAGTAATAATAGAGTTAAACCGAGCAGCTGAATTCCATAAAATAGCAATTGAACAATCGAATACCTGAAATGCCACAAACACCGACGTAGATGAAGAATCTGTGATAGTTAAGAGGATATTATTCAACTTCACCAATTATAGAAAGTAGATCGATCTAGGGGGGTAAAGGGTAAACATGGGGAGGATTAAAGAACTAAAAGAGTGAAGGGATTTGACTATCAGATTGAGTAGGGTTATAAATAATGAGGGAGAATTATGAGGAAATAATGTTGGATAGAAAGGATATACATAAGATACTAATGCAGGCAGTTGTGGCTGTAAAAACATGTTTTTATGGTTATTGAAACGAAGAAACCGAAGTATATTGTGCTTTATTTTGAAACGCTGAAGAGCGGACGTTGCCACATCAACGCGACATAGTTTGTGTTTTAAGTAAAGATAGACATTACGCTAGTTGTTAGGGCAATGCAAATAAATATAGTTGCATCGATTTTATTTACAACCGGTACAACGATAACTATTTGCATCTATGCATTTTCTTTGGTTGTTGCAGAAAACCGATGTATAATGTAATTTTGTAGTATCTATTGCTTTCCCTGTATCAATTGCACCGGAGTTTTAGATGGAACCGATGCAAATATTACTATTTGCATCTGTTGTTGTCACAACTGATGCAAATGAGGCGAAGCAACAAGCCTACTTTGTACTAGTGCACTTTATTCTCCAACGCAGGAAACAAGATTTCCCCAAATTTCCATTCTGGCCAAATAAATTTTTACCCCAAAATCGATCTGTCCACCGTGCTCAGGAGTCCACCAACCTCTGTCACCATACGCTGCTTCAGGCGAAGGCCACTCCTCCCTCTCACCTTCGAACTACCCTCCGCTTCTTTCCCTAAATCCACAACCAAACGCATCAGCACTCACTCACCACCGTCAGCCCTTGTCTCCGCCTCCTCTTCCCTTGATCGGAACCCAGCGTCGTCGCCACCAATGCCTACCGCAGATAAAACCCGCAGCCATCGAGGCTCCCCCCTCGATTTGAAAACCGCCATCGTATGTACACTCGAACCCGTGAACCACCATCGCTCGTTGTCATTCCTCCCACTGCAATCTCCTCTCTGCCTTCAGACCAGTCCGCCAATTTGAAGACCAGACCCCGACTTACTGCAGTGCTTGAGCTTGTCAAACCAGCTGTTTTCTTTTCTGAAGCCAGTTGAGTCGCCACTATTTCTCTTCTCTTCCATCGCCGAGTAAATGTAAGTTTCTTACTGATTAAACTTTTTTCAAGTGGCTGATTTCGGTTTCCACTAAGTAAAATTTGTATGGGGTTTTGTACATGCTGCTCCACGCATTTAGGTTGTCTGCTTTGATCTTTGAATGTCGAATAATGTATGTATGGTCCTCGTTTGGTCTATGTCTACATATTTGTGGTGGCGAGTATTTTAGTATGACAGTTAAACCTCTTTTGCAGGAAACCCTTCTTACTTACATGCATGCTGCATGTACACATTTTATTCGGAAATTAGAAAATGTAAGCGGTTCATTGGTACTCGCGCATGCTGCTCATAATCATTTTGTCCCTTATCACTATGTAGAAATGCTCATCTTGAATCTGTATACATAAGGTTAGGTCACGGTTTATGCTATCTGGCCTAAAGGGGTGTGTGTGTGTGTGTGTGTGTGTATATAAGAGAAACAAATGTGCATTTGCGCCATACCTGGATTTCTCAGTTTGGTCACTACACACCCATGCAATTCTAAATGTAGCCACACCATTCGACGAGTCCACACAGCACTTACATGTTTCACTTTCTGGGTAGTAAGTTACAAAGTTGTGTGCCATCTAAACAACCTTTCCCCTTTTCGGTTATTTTGGTCATGCATGTATACATATAAGTTTAAATCCAGTGTGTCTCTTTTGCATGTGAGGATACCATGGTTTTTTTGTAGTACCCCTTCAATGTGATTCCTACAATTTTAGAAATTGGTATATGCCTTCCCGCATGCTTCATGATATATATCCCTAGTGGAAACTCGTGTTTATTTAGGAAGAGTAGTTTCATTCATTGGTTGGGCAAGTTATCCTTATTTAGGTCATAAACATGACCAGTCTCATTTGTATTTCCTGGTTATACATTACAAAGTTGTGTTGCATGTGTGGTTTCCCTCATTCCCCAGAATTAAGCCACTGCATGTATGTTTTACTTGGTTGTTCCATGTGAGTAGCTGACGCCTTGTCCCATGTATGTACTTTCATGTCCCCACAGCCCACTTGCTAGTCTCAGTTCTTGTTGCCTTGGAATCAAAAGAAGCATGCCTGGATTTAAATTTGCATATATTCAAAGCGGTTATTTGCATGCATAGTTTGACTTATGTATTTCTTGTGAAGTGATATTTAGCACTATAGATGATTTGTGTCCTTATATATGTATTTGATTGTTCAGACCCAGTCTTTCCTTTTTGCATGCTCTTATTTGAGCCATGCGGGCACAGGAATGGTTCCAACCAGCTTGTCTCTTTGCTTGTTTATGTAGAAAATTAAACATGCCCATTCATTTTCAGTAGTTCACCATATTTGGGTGCTTGAGTATTTAAAATATTATTAGGATTAAACTAATTATATTTCGTGTTTACCGAAATTTACTGACTTGAAATAAGTATAATCCTGACTCGGGTGTTTTGTGTATTTTGCATGGGACACTCGGGTCAGACCCCAAGTGTTCTAGGTTTAAAGATCTCAGCTCGCAAACTGGAGAGGACGTGGAGACGTCAAGATGCATACGCGCGCTCGCTCGACAAAACAGTAAAAGTTGTTCAAAGGAATTTTTGTATAAAATTTGTTATTCTTCCACTATACAAATATTTGAAAAACTCTGATAATTTATATGAAATTTTATTCTGCTGCCATTATTGTACTCTGTGATTCTGTGTTTATTCTGTTAAACCATGTAAGCCACTAGCAGTCTGTCATTTTGAACGTTTCAAATTGGTTAATTACCGACTTGAGACGGGCAAAATGTCAGGTCATTACAGTTGGTATCAGAACTTTGGTTTATATAAAGGTTGACTTATTCGGCTTAAAAACTCATTAGAGATAAGGTAGAAATACCTTAGAATGAGCAGAATTAATGCCAGAATCAGCGGATTTCTAAAAAATAAAATTTTTGGAAGTAATTTTCGAAAATAAAGTATTTTAAAAGAGATTTTGAAAAAACATTTTGAAGAAGATTTGATTATAAAATATTTTAAAGAAAGTATTTTCGGAAATAAAGGTTCTTTCGAATTTCCCAACTCAAAAGCTTTACGGCAAAAAAATTTCGAAATTGATCGCCAAATGTTCGAAATTTTTCAAGAAAATAAAGGCGAAAGATGAACTAATTTTTCCAAGTATTTTGAAATCTCCAATACATTATTTTGAAGAAAAGAGAAAGAAAAGAAAGGAGATTTCAAGACTAAAATGAAAATTTCGTAATAATTGAATGAAAGATTTCTGAAACCTATATGTGAATAAGACGGCGATTAATTCGAGAACTATGCCAAAGAAAATCAATCCAAGTAATGAGTGTGAATTTTGAAAAGTACTTGATAAGTTGGAAATGTGATGATTTAGGAATGTGAGTTAAAACGAAACTGAACTGCATACGGGTTGGATTGAAATTAGCATATTTGATCTTTATCTAAACTACTTTGTTAAACTTAATTTTCAATTAAAATCGTATTACCAACCTATACTATTTACACTTAGCTACTCACTTATTCATAGTTGCTGAAACTATTTGTATCTTGTATGATTTACCAAAAAAGATTTATCTATTATTCACTTTAATTAAACTGTTACTGTTTATTGCATGTAGTTATTATCTATTTCAATTTGTACCAAGCTTTCTACTTTTCTAAATCCTTTAATCAATTTAATTATCATTTGCTAAACAATTTGTATTTAGCTTTCATGTATGGTATATTTGTTGCTGTGCAAAGCTCTTTTGTATTCGTAACAATTTTTAATTTAATTATTCGTGTTTTACCTCTCTATTTAACCTGTTTATCAAGCTTATATTCTAAACATATTTCGATTTATTTATTTATTTTATATCAACAACATTCATTCTGTTCGAAATAATTTTTCTACTATTTCATTTGAACTATTTTACCTAATTTATCTTTTATTTAAACTATTTTTGAACTGTAATTCTAAAGCTTTATATCTTATTAAATCTATTTATTTATTTGAATCTATTTCTTTGTAAACTATTGTATTTTGTCCAAACTAATTTGACTGTTTTATTCGGCTTTATTTGCGAAGCTCTACCTTATTTTACTCGACTTGTTTATTCCAATTTACGTTACTTTAACTTTACTACATTACTGTTCTACCTACATTATCTTTTACTTGACTGTTCTATTTGGTTTGCAATACGTGAAGTCTTATCTATCTTTTGCTTGAAACTATCTAACCGAACTTATTTTGAAAAAATATAAATTTCGATCTGAGAAAATTTGGTGTATAAATTGAGTATGAAGACTCGATCGTCTAACGAAATGCATGACATGTAAATCCGAATCAAATATGATGTTTTGATGACAAATTTGACTTGAGAACATGGATTTGGATTTGAAATGATATTTGACACCGAATAGATATAGCAATCAGAAATGATTTTGGAACTGAATGAAAAATTCCAAGATATTGATTTAAAATTTTCGGAACTTATATGGAATATAAGGAAGCGATTAATTGGAAAACTATTGTTTTGGAGGGTAATTGATTGAAATGAAATCATATACAAAGGAAGGTATACAAGAATGATATATTTGATAACATGATTTGGAAATCTTATGAAAATAGACACTTACGTAAGTGTGATATATCACAACGTGAAATGAAGTACTATGTATATAGTATCCTATGTTTTCAAATTAAGATACGGGAAGTACGTTCTTGTGAATAATGAATCTATTTGTGGGTATTTCATGTGATGATTGGGTTGTCCGGACGTTAAAATTTGTATGTTCCCTTCGACTGCATAATGAAATTCGCAGGGCTGGGAGCGCCTACGGCGATAGAAGTTTCCTGGAGGATCCAGGAAAAACCATTGTGACTACTGCGATTTATGGTTGATAGTGATGCCGTAATCCGCAGGGCTGGGAGTGCCTATGGGTACGGATGTTTCCTGGGGGAACCAGGTGCAACCATTGTGTATCTGCGATCCAACTTGAGATATAGGGCGTAAGCTGGCAGTGATTGTGGTGGCAGTTATTGCCTAACCTAGTTGCGTTTTTTGGGTATCTCAGGTTTTGTTTTTTTAGATGCCTTCTGTTAGCTTGCTCATGACGAAACTTGCAGGGAAGCGACTTCCTACGGGTGCAGATGTTTCTTGGGGGACCCAGGCATAACCATTGTGTATATGCGATTCATGAAGTAGTATTAACAATTGGCATCGATTGGAACTTCCAATATCTACTTTTCAGAATTTTAAAGTATTTTCACTGAGAGTTGAAACAATTATATATTTAGTATTTAGGGATTTTTAGACATGCGTCAGTACCATACATGGCTAAATTTCTTTGAGAATAGAGGTAGACTTGTTAGACTTCGAGTTACCAAGTATTTTAAACTCTAAATAACAAATCAACAACTTGAAATTAGAACTTGTATAACCTCAACTTAATGAATTAAGAAAGGGGATTTCTAAATGGTTTCCAAGTCCACAGTTTTGAAACTGATCAATTTGTATACAAATTTTGTAATCTAACCTAGGAGGATATTATACCTAAACCCGTCAATGAGTGTTAAATAAATTAGGATAAATAATCGACATGAATACATGAAAAAAAAGAAGAAAAAAAATCAAAGTTCACTCAAGAAAGTAGAAGATAGTTTCGATAACACTAACTTAAGGAATTGTGTATAGAAGGTAATTTGAATTATAGCAATTGTTTAAGTGGGGGAGAAGGATGATTTTCGCCACTTAATATAGCATGAATAAATTGAATAAGAATTTTCTGAACATATAATCAGTTACAGTGCATTAAAAATAAATTTTGGATTAAAATTTTATTCGAGTATTGCATCACTGAACTGCCGATATTTGTGTTTGTGACTTTCCTCTACTGGCCTAGACAAATCATTTAAACTTGAACCGTTACTCTTGAGTAATGTCAATCATACCTTTGTATCTTATGAACTTGGTCATGTGTTTGATCCGAGCCCTTATACCTTTGGATACTCATTGACCTTCTATTTTGGCTTAAGCACCTGAATTTTGACTTGCTCCATATTGGTTCACCTATGTGTCGTTGTCGAATGTAACCAAGATTGAATTCAAAACTAAAAACTCTATTAGGTCCAAGCCATTGTGATAATGGAACCTCAACAAATGAGCTTTTTATAGTAATCGAAGATTTTTGAAATATAAAAGAATCCAACTTATGCAAGTAAATTGGATTTTTGAAAAGTTAATTTAGAGGATTTAGTTCCGAAAATTTTAAAATCAATGTTATTAACAATACTATTTGAAACATGCACATAGTAAATCAAAGTGTGTAGCGGAAGCGTGATGGTATTTTGAACAGAAATGCTTTAAGAGGTTTTACAACTAGTTGAATACTGTAACCTTCTCAAACATTATTTGATCTTTGAAGAAAGAAAAGTTCCCTATTGTTCTAAAAGAAAAGAATTTGACAATTTGAATTGTATGTGAATTAAAAGATATTGAGAATATGAAATTTATGTGGGAATCTTAAAATGCTTGAAACAAGAGAAATTGATCTAAAGGAATTTGATATGACATATATAGACTATCAACGATTCTCTGAAGCGTATGAAATTTGAAAAGCTTGCTTGAGTTAAACAGACGATAAGGAAACTGTATTGTACAAAATTCGATCCCAATTTTTGAATGGCCTGAAATGTTTAAATAAGATAATTATCTTCATAAGTTGTATGATTGAAAATATAAGTTTGCTTAAATAATAATTTTGATATAAGAAGTTTTACCGGTTTAGTTATATGATATTGTGTTCAATCTATAAAGGATCCTTTGATATATTTTCAAGCTTATTTGAAGCGATAAGTATTTAGTTTCAATAAATTCTATAAGTAATATTTGTTTTACTTAAGTGTAAATTTTAAAACTCTCCTTTTCGAGGGCGAAAAAATTTAAGTGGGGGTGGTTGTAACGAACCAGAATTTTCGACATTTAGACTATAAATTAATTTAAATTTTACAGTTAAAAATAAATGTTTATAATGGGTTTTGATATAGAATTTGAAATTTTATTCATTATGAACATAGTGGAATATATTTATATTTGGATTTTCAATTTGAAGTTTGGATTTTACTTTTAACTGGTTACGGTTTATCGGGATTTAACTATTTTCTAATTGTACTAAAGTTTCTGATTTTCTAAATTATTTTTTATTTAAACAAAATTATACAATATTTTAGCTTTTAATTTTGTATTTGGTTATTTGGTTTTATTCTGTGTTGACTATTTGTACTAAACTATTTTACGGTAATTATAGTGTTTAAACCTTTTACTTAACTTTTGTCTTATACCACAATATTTGTATTTGGCTTTCATATATTATGTTCTTCATGGTATTTTAGCTCTTTTGTATTTATAATATTCCATTTTTGATTTATTTGTGTTAATAGTTAAGGTATTTCAGCTTTCTTAGCTTATATTCCTATTACATTTATATTGAACACATTTCAATTTCATACTAGTAGTATTTATTTGTATTCAAATTTATTTCTAACACTACGTTTCCTAAATTATTTATATTTGATCACCTTAGCTTAACTTACTAAGATACTAAATTTTCGTGTTTTACTTTTATATAGTATGTTCTTTGTTTACATAAACTCTTTTGCATAAGATTCTGTTTTGACTAAATTATTTGTATTTACCGATCTTTATAACAGAAATATCTATTTCTAAGTGACCATTTATTTTAATCGTTGAGTTTAAATTTGTTTTAAAGCGGCACTATTTGTATTGTAATGAAAAAAAACTTAATTTTAATTAGAACGTTAGTTAGAGCAACCGTTATTTACAAATTTTGAGTTGTTAAAATATTTGAAAGTTAGCGTTTAAACTAAAATAAACTTTGAAAATTTAATTTTGTAATTTAATGAAGAAACGATTCATTTTTAATATAATTTGATTTAATTGTTCAGAAATTGATGGAAGTATAACGTGATAAAATACGTACACAACGTTGTCCAGTTCAACCATTTTCCACTATATTTCTTTCAACCGTATGTTTTATTTTTAGCCCAACGATGCGTTCAAACCACTTCCTTTTTGTTCAGCCAATGTATGTTTGAATTCAACCGTATCAGACAACAATCTCGCTGAATATTTGGCAGTAAACCCTAGAAATCTCACTCAAGATATGGGCGATGGAGAATTTTTGCCACCTGTTGTCACCGCTCTGTTAGTTCCAACACCTGCCCTCCTCTACCTGAATGGATTTACACGTTGTTATTTTCTTCTATGTTTGGTCTCCTTCCCTCTGTATTATAAAATGGTGTACCCCTCTGCCTTTTGTTCACCACAAACAACCTATATCTCTCTTGATCTTTTACTTTTGTCACTTTATTCTCCAACGCAGGAGACAAGATTTCCCCAAATTTCCATTCTATCCAAATAAATTCTCTACCAAAAAATCGGTATGTCCACCGTGCTCAGGAGTCCACCAACCTCCATCACCATCTGCCGCTTCAGGCGAAGGCTTCTCCTCCCTCTCAACTTTGAACTACCCTCCGCTTCTTTCCCCGAACCCGCAACAAAATGCATCGGCACTCACTCACGACCGTCATCCCTCGTCTCCGCCTCCTATGCCTTTGATCAAAACCCAACGCCGTCACCACCAATGCCTACGACAGATAAAACCCGCAGCCATCGAGACTCCCGCCTCGATTTGAAAACCGCCATCGTATGTACACTCGAACCCGTGAACCAACATCGCTCGTTGTCGTTCCTCCCACTGCAATTTCCCCTCAGCCTTCAGACCAGTCCGCCAATTCGAAGACCAGACCCAGACTCACTGTAGTGCTTGAGCTTGTCAAAGCAGTTGTTTTCCTTCCTGAAGCCAGTCGAGTCGCCACTGTTTCTCAGCTCTTCCATCACCGACTAAATGTAAGTTCTTACAGATTAAACATTTTTCGAGTGGCCGATTTCGGTTTCCACTAAGTAAAATTTGTTTAGAGTTGTCTAAATGTTGTTCCACGCATTTAGATTGTCTGCTTTGATGTTTGATTATAGGATAATGTATGTGTGGTCCTCGTTTGGTCTATGTCTGCATATTTGTGTTGGCGAGTATTTAAGTATGACAGTTAAAACGCTTTTACAGGAAACCCTTCTTACTTACATACATGCTGCATGTACACATGTTATTCGGAAATTAGGAAATGTAAGCGGTTCACTGATACTCGCGCATGCTCCTCATAATCATTATTTCACTTATCACTGTGTATAAATGCTTATCTTGAATATGTATACATAAGGTTAGGTCACGGTTTATGCTATCTGGCTTAAAGGTATATATAAAAAGAGAAACAAATGAGCATTTGCGCCATACCGGATGAAACGACCCGAACTTCCCCGTGAAAGAAAGCCCAGATTGCTTTGAGAACAAGACGAATCAGAACACAAACATAAGAACATTTCATTGCTTATTACAACAATTCCATCAGAATACAAGAATATACAGAGTACGAATAAATATTACACATCAGAAAAATATCAGAGATTCAAATTACATTACATAGCCATAGAAAAATAATACAAAACACAACTGAAGGTGATATACGGATACAGAGCTTTTCGAATATCGTTCCAGCTGTAAACCAGGATCCTGTGAATATAAATATGCAAAACTACTAGCTGCCCGTGCGGAAAATAGGGGCACCCAGAGTTTAGGTTAAAACAATAAACTCCAGGTCAGTCATGTGATTGGTGTGAGAACTAAAACAGTTATTTAAAACTTTACTTTAAATCAGATATATCAAGGGACCACGCCGTATAACACTGAACATGTTTTCTCCCAAGAATACCAGTGCATATAACAAAACAACGCAATTGGAAAAATGAAGCTATTATAAGACCCAGTCCTATCACACAATGCAATGCAAGCCAGGGGATAGAGTTTTCCCTTATAATAGCCAAACATGCTTGGTACGTTAAAACAAATCATTTGGTACTATTATAAAAGCACAATGTATAAAACAACTTCAAATATAAATGTATCAATCTAAGACGGCATGGGTACCATATATCATGTCGCCAATACTAGGCTCTACAATCAAAAATACAAATGTCGCGTATTGGAAGTTGGATTTCCATCTGTGAACCAAGGCAAGGGATCATCCTTACCGCTTCGAGACAATCTAGCCCATGTCTCAGGATCAGAACGCATCGACCCTTGGATCTTCAGGGCCGGTCCACTCGATGTGGATCAAACTTAAACCCTGAACAATACGTCTCCCCGTCCTATGGGGCGTAAATGAGCCAAATAACTCCATCGGTCCCGGATCGACCGATATAACCGAGGCGCCTCGCAATCCATCACCCACATAAGTAAGATGCCAGGGCGTGTAAAACACTGACACCACTCCTAGCTAGAAGGAAAGGTACGCCCTCCCTACAGTCCTCTCCCGTTTCTGGTTCACATCGGGCTGTGAGGCTCACGAATTAACGGTACACAAAGCTACGCTGTATTAAAGCCGTGCTTTGATCATCAACCACAAGACTCTGCTTTTCAACAGAAGCCTCGATCATTTGCATCTCAGCGTGCCACACAGGCAATTCACGCTATACAACCGATATATATCAATCACACAGAATGAAATCCAATGTCAGACACACATCCATTTACAAGTCCGTTCTGGGTTTGAACGAAACCAGAGGCACCTTATACCTCGCATATCCATCGATCTCCAAGTACGTCTGGACGATCACCAACTGATTCCCTCCTCTTGGGTGTACAACCCAATCAAGATCATCAGTAATTATCCAAACGATGTGAAGACCTCCGGTCTTCAACCACCGTCTTCATCATCGACTCATCGCCGATTCAGTTATTCAGAATGGGATAAACCCAGTCTTTCCGAATAACTCGTGTATATAATAAACAAGTGTTATAAAAACACAACATACGCCTTATTCCAATCCAGAATATTCCTTTATTCAGATATTCTTTTATTTTGGGAAAGGTTCCCATTAATTTTACCAAAGATAAATTCTTTAAATTTATTCTCTAATCTTCCTTTGAATATCAATTCAAACCAAATTATGATTTATCCAAACTAGTCGGGATTAACGAACCCTACCGAAGTAATCATTTGTTTTAATTTCCCAACCACAACCTATTCATCCCTAGAAGTAAAACTGGTAATACTTCATATCTAACACCACGGTGTTATTGGTAAATTCAATTACCATTTCACGTTCAAATCTAATTAAAGATTTAACTATCGCCTGGAGCAAAACTGGTGATACGCCATTCTTGATCATTTCAATCTAATTAAAGATTCATTAAAACTCCACTTGGTTTGAATCTTCCAAAAATCAATTTTAATGATTGTTTAATTTGGGAAATCATATCCTATCTTTAATTGGGTTAAAGAACCAATGTCATTTAAAACACGGTTCACGATAAACCCAAAATTACATTCTATTCCATCAGCCTTTAACCATAAATTAGCAAGTGAACCATTCCCTAAGTGTTAACCCTGAAGGCCGAAACCAACATTAGATCAATACCCAAGAAACCATTCAAGTTAACTAATCTCCAGTTAGTTTCTGATTTTCTTAACTCCGTTGGTTCTAAGAACATTATTATTAAAGATACCATTCACGACAACCCAAAATCACATTCCATTAACCATGGAATCTTCATGGAAAACAAATCGATATATATGATCGATATAAACTTCCATATCCAACTAATAATATAAATGGAATAACGGCAAAGCATTTTAAATTCCATATATATTAGCAGTCCTAACAAAACTAATTTCGTCAAATTTGAAGACCTTTTGAAAAACGGTCATTTTCTGGTCGATCGAAATTGACTGAAACAGTTAAAGAACGTTTTCTTTTGCCACGCTCACATATTGATTTGAAAAATTATGAAAATTTGAATCTAGCAATAGTTTGACATTCCGATTCCAACAAAAGTGGTTTTATCGAAAACAGAGGTCGTATGCAAAATTTCCATTTTTAAGGGCCAAAATTCCATAGCGACTATTCTGAATTTTCGTCTGGGCATAACTTTTTATTCCCGCTATGAAATTTGGATTTTTCGGATTCGTTGGAAAGATATTCTCAAATAGATTCAAATATTTTTGGTTTCACTAAAATCCAGTTTATTTTGAATCCTGTACATTCGTTTGAAATTTGAAGTCGAATTTTTGAACTACGCACCATTTTCAATTCTTTTTATAATTAAAATAAATAATTATATTCTAACATCGATTCAAATAAATATATACGTTCTAATTCTGTTCTAAATAAATTTCTCATCGTTATTATTTAAAATATCTCATTTTAAATATTCAAAATTCATCAAAATTGCCAAAATAAAAAATTTAAATTGGTTCAGATTTTCTGGGTTGTTACAATCTCCCCTACTTAAAACTTTTCGTCCCCGAAAAGGAAAGAAGCTGAAAGTTGTTTTACAAATCAACTCAACTTTCCTTATTTTCATTATGGCTTATGTTCTTCAACTTTTCAGTTTCTAAGAACTTTTCAAATTTTTCAAAAATTTGGCTAACATTCTAAATTTTCGAAAAATTTCGCCATAACCTCCCTTGCACGGGAACACCGGGAAAATCCCAAAATTGCCATACGGGCCTCTCAATCCAAAAAGAAACGGCCAAGCGGCTCATAAAATCATCAAAAACCCTAAGAAATACAATAAACATGTACCTATTTGTCGGGCAAACAATTTTATTCCTTTGCTCTAGCCTCCTTGCAATGACCTGTTCAATGTATATATATGTATATGCATGCAATTCCAAACAATTTTCAATACAATTCAATATTTGATACAATTTAGCCTAAATGGTTAAAAATATCAAACCAATAATCAAACAACACAACCATCAATCAATTAGTTGATTAGCTTTTCAAATTCATAACTTTGATACATATTCCAAAAGTCATATTTTTGATGCCAATTCACAACAATAAGCCCTATCTAGTTTTGGTTCTCACACCAGTCAATTGGAATCATATAGAAATCCCAGTTTCGAAACTCGTACACAAATTATGATGATGTAGAGACAATTATCAGAATCATCTCCGGGCGACTAGAATGTGATTCCATATCTACCCAGTATATTGAAACTTCGAATACACGTGGATCAGACGTATATGCAAAATATTTATATATTCGATTGTCCAAATCAATTTAAAATAAATATTCAAATACGAATAATAATGTTTAAACTTTCAAAACAAAATTTGTTTTCATTTTCATTTTTTTTAAACAACACTCTTCACACTCGTTCTAGGATACTACCGATCCCATCTCTAACAAGTCATTCTTATTGGATATTACTAATCCAATCTCTGATGAATTCTTTTGTTCGGTTCTAATGTGCCTTGTTCTGTGAGCTCTGTAAACCAAAGCTCTGATACCACAATGAAACGACCTGAACTTCCCCCTGAAGGAAAGCCTGGATTGCTTTGAGAACAAGACGAATCAGAACACAAACAGAAGAACATTTCAATGCTTATTACAACAATTCCATCAGAATACAAGAATGAATAAATATTACACATCAGAAAAATATCAGAGATTCAAATTACATTACATAGCAGCGGAAAAATGATACAAAACACAACTGAAGGTGATATACGGATACAGAGCTTTCCAAATATCGTTCCAGCTGTAAACCAGGATCCTGTGAATATAAATCTGCAAAACCAAAACTATTAGCTGCCCATGCCGAAAATAGGGGTACCTAGAGTTTAGGATAAAACAATAAACTCCAGGTAAGTCATGTGACTGGTGTGAGAACTAAAACGGTTATTTAAAACTTTACTTTTAATCAGATATATCAAGGGACCACGCCGTATAACATGGAACAGGTTTTGTCCAACGAATACCAGTGCATATAACAAAACAACGCAATGCTTTTTGGAAAAATGAAGTTATTATAAGACCCAGGTCCTATCACACAATGCAACACAAGCCGGGGGATAGGGTTTTCCCTTATAATAGCCAAACATGCTTGGTACGTTAAAACAAATCATTTGGTACTATTATAAGTGCATTGTGTATAAAACAACTTCAAATAAAAATGTATCAATCCTAGACGGCATGGGTACCATATATCATGTCGCCAATACTAGGGCTCTACAATCAAAACCGCAAATGTCATGTATTGGAAGTTGAATTTCCATCTGTGAACCAAGGCAAGGGATCATCCTTACCGCTTCGAGGCAATCTATCCCATGTCTCAGGATCAGAACGCATAGACCATTGGATCTTCAGGGTCGGTCCACTCGATGTGGATTAAACTTAAACCCTGAACAATACGTCTCCCCGCCCTATGGGGCATAAATGAGCCAAATGACTCCATCGGTCCCGGATCGACCGATATAACCGAGACGCCTCGCAATCCATTATCCACATAAGTAAGATGCCAGGGCGTGTAAAATGCTGACACTACTCTTAGCTAGAAGGAAACGTATGCCCTCCCTATAGTCCTCTCCCGTTTGTGGTTCACACCGGGCTGTGAGACTCGCGAATTAACGGTACACAATGCTACGCTGTATTAAAGCCGTGCTTTGATCATCAACCACATGACTCTGCTTTTCAACAGAAGCCTCGATCATTTGCATCACAGCATGCCACACAGGCAATTCACGCTATGCAACCGATGTATATCAATCACACATAATGAAATCCAATGTCAGACACACATCCATTTACAAGTCCGTTCTGAATTTGAACGAAACCGGAGGCACCTTATACCTCGCATATCCATCGATCTCTAAGTACGTCTGGACGATCACCAACTGATTCCCTCCTCTTGAGTGTACAGCCCAATCAAAATCATCAGTAGTTATCCAAACGATGTGAAGACCTTCAATCTTCAACCACCGTCTTCATCGTCGACTCATCGCCGATTCAGTTATTCAGAATGGGATATACCCGGACTTTCCGAATAACTCGCGTATATAATAAACAAGTGTTATAAAAACACAACATACGCCTTATTCCAATCCAGAATATTCCTTTCTTCAAATATTCTTTTACTTTGGGAAAGGTTCCCATTAATTTTATCAAAGATAAATTCTTTAAATTTATTCTCTAATCTTCCTTTGAATATCAACTCAAACCAGATTATGGTTTATCCAAACTAGTCGGGATTAACGAGCCCTACCGAAGTAATCATTTGTTTTAATTTCCCAACCCCAACCTGTTCATCCCCTAAAGTAAAATTGGTAACACTTCATATCTAACACCACGGTGTTATCGGTAAATTCAATTACCATTTCACATTCAAATCTAATTAAAGATTTAACTATCTCCTGGAGCAAAACTGGTGACACTCCATTCTCGATCATTTCAATCTAATTAAAGATTCATTAAAACTCCACTTGGTTTTAATCTTCCCAAAAATCAATATTAATGATTGTTTAATTTGGGAAATCATATCCTGTCTTTAGCTGGGTTAAAGAATCAATGTCATTCAAAACACGGTTCACGATAAACCCAAAATCACGTTCTATTCCATCAGCCTTTAACCGTAAATAAGCAAGTGAACCATTCCCTAAGTTTTAACCCCGAAGGCCGAAACCAACATTAGATCAATACCCAAGAAACCATTCAACTTAACTAATCTCCAGTTAGTTTCCGATTTTCTTAACTCCGTTGGGTCTAAGAACAGTATTATTAAAGATACCATTCACGATAACCCAAAATCACATTCTATTAACGATGGAATCTTCATGGAAAACAAATCGATATATATAACGATATAAACTTCCATATCCGACGAATAAAATAAATGGAATAATGTCAAAGCCTTTTAAATTCCATATATATTAGCAGTCCTAACAAAAGTAATTTCATCAAATTTGAAGACCTTTTGAAAAATGGCCATTTTCTGGTCGATCGAAATTGACTGAAACTGTTAAAGCACGTTTTCTTTTGCCACGCTCACATATTGATTTGAAAAATTATGAAAATTTGAATCTAGCAATAATTTGACATTCCGGTTCCAACAAAAGTGGTTTCATCGAAAACAGAGGTCGTTTGCAAAATTTTCGTTTTTAAGGGCGAAAATTCCATAGCGACAATTCTGAATTTTCATCTGGGCATAACTTTTTATTCCCGCTATGAAATTTGAATTTTTCAGATTCGTTGAAAAGACATTCTCAAATAGAATCAAATATTTTTGGTTTCCCTAAAATCCAGTTTATTTTGGATCCTATACATTCATTTGAAATCGAATTTTCGAACTACTGTGCCATTTTCAATTCCTTTTATAATTAAAATAAATAATTATATTCTGACGTCGATTCAAATAAATATATACATTCTAATTCTGTTCAAAATAAATTTATCTTCGTTATTATTTAAAATATCTCATTTTAAATATTCAAAATTCATCAAAATTGCCAAAATAAAAATTTTAAATTGGTTCGGATTTTCTGAGTTGTAAGTTTTCTGGGTTGTTACATCGGATTTCTCAGTATGGTCACTACGCACCCATGCAATTCTCAATGTAGCCACACCATTCGATGAGTCCGCATAGCACTTACCTATTTTACTTTCTGGGTAGTAAGTTACAAAGTTGTGTGCCATCTAAACAACCTTTCCCCTTTTCAGTTATTTTGGTCAC
The DNA here is from genome assembly GCA_030737875.1 of Allium sativum. Classification (NCBI taxonomy): domain Eukaryota; kingdom Viridiplantae; phylum Streptophyta; class Magnoliopsida; order Asparagales; family Amaryllidaceae; genus Allium; species Allium sativum. The sequence goes on from CM060909.1 coordinate 958,128,729, forward strand.
GCATGTATACATACGAGTTTAAATCCAGTGTGTCTCTTTTGCATGTGAGGATACCATGGTTTTCTATAGTACCCCTTTCAGGTGATTCCTACAATTTTAGAAATTGGTATATGCCTTCCCGCATGCTTCATGATAATCATGCCAGTGGAAACTCATGTATATTTATAGTGAGTAGTTTCATTCATTGGTTGGGCAAGTTGTCCTTATTTAGGCCATAAACATGACCAGTCTCATTTGTATTTCCTGGTTAAACATTACAAAGTTGTGTTGCATGTTTGGTTTCCTTCATTTCCCAGAATTAAGACAATGCATGTATGTTTTACTTGGTTGTTCCATGTAAGTAGCTGACGCCTTATACCTTGTATGTACTTTTATGTCCCCACAGCCCACTTGCTAGTCTCAGTTCTTGTTGCCTTTGAATCAAAAGAAGCACGCCTGGATTTAAATTTGCATATATTCAAATCGGTTATTTGCATGCTTAGTTTGACTTATGTATTTCTTATGAAGTGATATTTAGCTCCATCGAAGATTTCTGTCCTTATATATGTATTCGATTGTTCAGACCCAGTCTCTCCTTTTTGCATGCTTTTATTGAGCCATGGGTGCATAGGAATGGTTCCAACCAGCTTGTCACTTTACTTTTTTATGTAGAAAATTAAACATGCCCATTCATTTTCAGTAGTTCACCATATTTGGGTGCTTAAGTATTTAAAATATTAATAGGATCAAACTAATTATATTTCGTTTTTACCGAAATTTACACACTTGAAATAAGTATAATCCTGACTCGGTGTTCTGCGTATTTTGCAAGGGACACTCGGATTAGGCCCCAAGTGTTCCAGGTTTAAAGATCTCAGCTCGCAAACTGGAGACGACGTGGAGATGTGAAGACGCATACGCACGCTCACTCGACAAAACGGTAAAAGGTGTTCGAAGGAATTTATGTATAATATTTGTTATTCTTCCACTGTACAAATATTTGAAAAACTCTGATAATTTGTATGAAATTTTATTCCACTGCCATTATTGTACTCTGTGATCCTGTGTTAATTCTGGTAAACTGTGTAAGCCAATGACAATCTGTCATTTGGTTTCAAATTGGTTAATTACCGACTTGAGACGGGCAAAATGTCAGGTCGTTACACTAGTAATCAGGTGTCAGGTTTTAAACTAGTAATTAGAGGTCAAATTTAACACAATTGTAAAATTTAAACTAACAATTAAATAAAATTACACTATCGATGCCAGTCAACATAAATATGCAATTTTAACTATCAAACAACAATCATATCATATAATGATTTTAATTTAATGAACAATCGAATACTTTTGTTAAGCATGAGTAGGTTTAATCACTCATCCTCGATTTCGAACGAGTTTGAAATCCAAAATAAACCCTAAAATTTAACTATCTCGGAATCTGTCCAAACTAGTGCCACATCATCTGAAATTTCAACACGATCCTCACGAAACAAACCATGAGTCAATCCAAGTTCATATGCAAAAGTTATTAGTGTCTGAATATTTGAATTTCAAAATAAAATAAAATAAAAAACGGTAAGTTTAGCTCAGGTCCCTATTAAGTTTCAAAATATAAAAAACTCTATCTAAAAGACTTTATAAATTAGGTCCCTATTTTTCGAAAATCAACAAAAACAACATAAAAAAATTCCAAAATTAAAAATTTAATTCAACATATAATCTTCATTTATTCATGCATTAAAACTATACAAAAAATGATTCATAACCAGAAAAGAAAATGCACGCAACAGATTTTTTTTATGCAAATTTCCATAAAATTGCTGGAGCTGCAGCCATTAATTCCAAAAGTTGCAGAATTTCATGCAACTTTTGTTTAATGAAAATAATTCATCTACAGTAAATTGTTGCAACTATTTTCAATATTTGTTGATATTTCAGCAATTATTCATCTGTCTTTCAACTATATATTATGTGAATAATTACAGAAATATGAGCAATAATCCACTAAAATTGCTAATATTTCAACAACTCTTCCATTTATTTGCGTCTACTATAAAAAAAGTTGTTGATATATAGGCAATTATATATGAATAATTGTTGATATATCAGCAATTATTCATCCGCCTTTCAATTAAATTCTGGACGAATAATTGTTGAAATATCAGCAATTATTCACTAAAATTACTGATATTTTAGCTTTTTTTTGCATAATACTTCCGTGAATATTTTTATTTTTATTTTTTTAATACAACAACGCAAAAAAACAGAAAAAGCGTTGCTATAGGAAACATGGATCTATTTTATAACAAAACTTAGAAAGGAATGCACAGTGAATAATGTTTCATAATAAGGATGCACAGTGAAATCGTTGGTGATGGCCAAGAAGAAGAATGGGTTTTAGGAATATTTTTATTAATGAATGATTTCGATTTGCGCGCCCTAAAGCCAAAAATGAGCTTTAGTCCAAATCAAGCCTGCTAACAGCCAAACTATAGGTTTAAGGTCGTCTGAACGCAATACGACTAGTGGAAAAGCCCAATTCCAAAGTCTATAGCAGTTTGTTCTTTAAATTCCATTATTCTAATTGAACTGCGCACATAAATTTCTATGCATTTTAAATTCGTAGAATTAAACGATAAGTCCTATAACCACAAAATTTGGAATCTTGCATTAATTTAATATTCCGAATACAATGAAATTGGTTTTTATCAAAATCCAAGATCATTTGAGAAGCGACTATTTTATATCTCAAATCGTTAATCAATAAGCGTTTTTATCGCGCGTGATACATAACTCCAACTAACATGAAACTTGAAATCTTACAATAATTTACAATTCCGAATCTGATGAAATTGATTTCATCAAATTCCAAAATCGTTTGCTAAATGTCTATTTTTACAAGTTTATTGGCATATAAAAATATTTTCAATTATTTGCTTTTAATCCAATTCAAAATTTATAAATTTTATTCAAACTAAAATAGAATTTTAAAATAACCTTACAAATCAATTTTCATTTACCAAATTCTATTTGGATAATTTATAGAATTTCAATTTGAATTACAAATGTAAATGAATCAAAACAATTTTAGTCAAATATTTTAATATTAATTCAAGTTTCAATATTTATCAATACAAACCAAACCATAATTTAATTTTCCATCATCATAGGTTACTTTTGTTATAATCATTTGAAATTCATTACTTAATCAATTAAATTAAGTTTACATCGTAGATATTACATAACTCAATCATAATTTTTATTTATAACCATAAAATATTCAAAATTCACATTAATTTAATAATTTTAAATACTCGAAAAATACGGATTGTTACACTCTCCTCTACTTAAAACTTTTCGTCCTCGAAAATACATAATAAGAAAGTTGTAAATTAACATATTTAACCATATTATTTCCTAGTAAACTTACAAAACATTTGAGTTGCATAAGTAGTTTGATATTTGTTTGAAACTCAAATTTCCATAAAATTTTCTAAGTCCTAAATTCACGAAAAATTTCAGTAGAGTCTCCTTGGCACGGCTAGGTCCAGAAAAACAATAACCACTAATATAGATCTCATCACAATGATAAGGCATCTCAAACCCTGGAAAAACAATATATATAAAACCCAAATATGATATATAATCCGAGATACATACCTTTCATTAGGGTTATTAGCAATTTAGCTTATTTTTAAGCAAGCAAAAGCAATATTGTGTGCAAGAAGCTCCAAAAATATGCAAATGTCATCAGTACTTACTAAAACACTCAAGATCCAAGTAAGAACATATATTTATATATATAAGAAATAAATATATTTATCTACAATATATATATAATAAATATATTTATCTACAATATATATATATATATATATAAGAAATAAATATATTTATCTACAATAAAAATATATGAAATAGAAAATACAGCCACAACGACAAATAAAACATCCAACAATCACATTTATCTAAACAAGCACAATAACAAATTTTCATTGCAAATATATAATTTTAAAATTTCATTTAGTTCATTCCATTTGTATAAATGCAGATTTTCAAATGTCAATATTTTAGTTTAGTGACATTATTATAAGCATAATCTATTTCATATACACTTATAATTCATTAATCAGTTATTCTAAATTTACACATACTCCAATATTAGTTAAGTGTATATACAGTAACATGATAAATTTACTAAACTCGACTAGTTCAAAATTTCAAAACCGGTTTTAACTCATTATTTCTCAAATTATATATTCTAAACATCCATTTCATTAATATTTTAGTTATAAATCGCAGATTACCAAACTGCGATTTTTATGAAAATTTGAATTACACATGTCTTAAAATATACAAGTTGGAACCTAAAATTTTCTCTTTCATTAGAAAACTATATTCCAATTGATTTGAAAGATTCATGTTTCAAAGAATTCAGGTTTATTTTGGATCCTATACATTTATTTAAACTTCAATTCGAAAAAATATGAACTTTCGCTAGCTCATGTTAATTTAATCATTTTATTCGGCATTCATTAAGTTTATAAATTATAAATTTATTCCTTTATGTTTTCCTCGAAACTAGATAAACATTCAGATTCAACTTGGAAATATCGACTATTCTAAATTGTTGAACATCCAATCATCAATACCAATACGTTTAATTCGTAACCAAATAATTTATTTTATTGGATTATTTCACTGATTTGGTTTATTTTCCTTACTTAGCTGAATTCAATTTCATAACGTAACTAAGTATATGTCATTTATAGTCATTACTTAAGTTATATTCAAATTTATAAACCTTTACAATTGTATATTGTTCAATTTCTTATTCCCATAACATTTAACTTCTTAGATAGATTTGCTAAGTTATATATACGTTATAGAAAAAAATGATTTTTATACAAGTTCAATAATTTCCCATTTATTTCAAATCCACTATTACAAATTTTAAAGAGTTTCTAATTTATGTCTTTTGTGTTCATGTTCTTATTATATAACTCAGAAGTTTACTAAAACTCAGAATTTTAGTTTATTTAATAATTGAGAATTATTAAATGCTCGAGAACTTAAGAATTTAACTTCGAATTCATTTCCAAATCAACTTTAAAATATTGTATATTATATCTTTTATATTAAACCGTATTATAAAAGATCTAAATGAAAATTACTTTCTCAAAACTAGGTAAAAAACTTCTAAGTGGTCTCCCCACTCAGACTCTCAAAAATAAACGTAAATGATATGCACACACATCACTGAAATCATTTACAGAGACATTAAGGGAATACACACTTATTTCCTTTAAATTATTTGAAAACAATTTTTATATGAAATTATTTCTAAAATGTGCTTATATCATTTCAAAACCATTTGCAAATCAATACTTCCAAAGCACCTGGATTTAAAGTCATATATTCATATTCAAATTCATATTATTTCATTATTGATTAACTTTTTGGCCATTGAATCCATGGTGGTGGCCATGAAGAAAAAAGGTTTCAGTAATATTTTTATTAATAAACTATTCTAATTTAAGTTCCTTAATGCCAACAATGGGCATGAGTCCAAATCAAGCCTGGTAACAACCAAACTATAGGTTTAAAGGCCTTTTGAATGCAATGGAACAAGTGGCAAAACCAAATTCTAAAGTCTATAGCGGTTTGTTCTTAAAATTCAGCCATTCTAACTAAGTTGCACACATAAATTTCTACGTGTTTTAAATTCGCTCGATCAAACGATAAGTTCGATGACTACGAATTCTGAATCTTGCAATAATTTAATATTCTAGATTCGATAAAACTTGTTTCGTCAAAATCAGAGATCATTTGAAAAGCAACTATTTTATATCTCAAATGGTTAATCGATACCTATTTATAATGCACACTTATCACATAACAACTCTGATTAACATGAAACTTGGAATTTTACAATAATTCCGGATCCGGCAAAGTTGATTTCATCAAATTCCAGGATCTTTGCAAAATGGGTATTTTAACAGTTCATTGATATATTAAAATATTTTCAATTATTCGCTTTTAATCCAATATTCAAAGTTTATAAATTTTATTCAAACTGAAACAAAAATATTTTAAAATAACCTTATAAATCAATTTTCATTTAATATTTCCTATTTTGATTATTTATAGAATTTCAAATTGAATTGCAAATGAATCAAAACAATTTTAGTCAAATATTTTAATACTAAATTCAAGTTTCCATATTCATCTATATAAACCAAATCATAATTCCATCTATCAACACAATTTATTTTTTTGTTATAATCAGTTGAAATTCAGTACTTAATCAATCAAATTATGTTTACATCATAGAAATTACATAACTCAATCATAAATTTCTATTTATAACCATAAAATATTCAAAAGACACATTAAATTTAATAATTTAAATATTCTAAAAATACGGGTTGTTACATGGGGCCTAGAAGAGCCACCGAAAGAGATAAGACAAATTTTGATATTTGTATATTGGGCTTAATGAAGCCATTACTTTTTGGCCTAACGAGGTAATTCTTGATAGATATAGTAAAGCTCCGGACTGAGTTCCATGGAAGAACTCAGGTTTTGGGCGGCTTTATAGCGCGGCGGGAGGAGCATATTCGCTTTTGTCTCGTGACTCAGTGCGCTTTCGTGGCGTAGTGATGAAGACGTAGTGCGTTTTCGCAACATGGTCTAGTATGCTTTCATAGCGTGGCGATGGAGGTCTCGTATGTTTTCACAGTATAGCGATAGGGACCACTCAAAGAGTGTACTATGGGAGTACTTGATATATTAGGCATATGGCTATTAAGTTAATCTATTTAGGAGTAAATGAGTATGAGTTATGAGTGAAATCAAAAATGTAATGTGTAATAAACCCATAATAACTTAATAAAGGTAAACCAGTGATAGAAAGGTATATGTAGCGTCATTTATAGAAAGTATAACTTGTCCATTCACCAGAACTTTTTTCTGACTCCCTCCTCATTACAAACCCGTTGATTAGACAGGTCGGAAAGATTACAGCTTAGTGACACTTGTTAGACAGTGTCATTATTGGGGTAAACAATTACTTACTATTATATTTTATCCGTTCCGCTATAAGATATTATATGACAATCTCTAATATATTTTATTTTTGCCTTCCTGTAGGATCCTAAACAAACCAACTCAAGTATCAGTGGACTTGGATTTTAGCATTTCTATGAAAATTCGAGACCGTTGAAATTTGGGGTATTACAAGCCTCCTGGTTCCCTTTCAATCCAGTGCCTTCAATGTTAGCATGGGCATCCATTTTCTTCCTTTTCACCATATTCAAATCCTTAAGAAATTCAAATCCAATTCAAAGGTGTACCACTTTCCTGGTGCACTGAAAATGTTTGGGTATTTTTTGTCCAACTTTGTCTAACATCTTAAAGAGCGAATTCCAAATAACAATCACAGATGGCAGTATACATCCATATCACACAGTGTAAATAAAATAAAATCGCACGTAGTTATACAATGGTTAGGCAATATGTATATGTCCATTATGAGGTAGCTATTATTTGTACTACTAAATTATAATAAAGTATCCGTATGAGTATAAGAACAAGGAGATGAAAGAGTTAAAGTTTGGAAATGGCAGAGTCTTTATGTAGAGGCCTCAAAAAGCTCCTAAAATAAAACTAAGTCTTCTATTTGTATGAAAGTTGTATCTTATTAGCCCAGAAATCCATAGAAATACCAGCTTATCCATGTCTATGAAGATCAAATCAACAATGAGTTGGTCAGATTGCCCGCCATAATACCATATGATTGGTATCAATCCAGGGTTTAGATCAGTGTCGATTTGGTGTTTGGACCAGTATCGATCTGGATACTTTGCCACAACTAACCTGAAACACTAACCAAACTTTGCACCTCTAAGTTTCTACCAAATCCAAGTAAGTAATTATCGGAAATCCAAGCACCGATCCATGGTGAAGACTTTGCCGATCTATGGCCACGAGTGATGTAGCTGATCTGATGCACATGTAACCTAGCCGATCTAATAGGTTAGTGCATTGGGGCTTATCTGACCTCTAAGTTAGCACTACCAATCTGATCTGAGGTCAATGAAGTATGACCGATTCGACTTCTCATGATGCACAACTTCGAGTTATTCTAACCCAAGCGATTTGTCCAATCTTATACGAGTTTATATAATCTCATATATCTATCAATGGCCTTAGAAAAAGACGGATTGACAATATGTGTATATATATATAATTCGAACTTAAAAGGTTATTTAGAGAAGTTTACATTTACGCTGTAAAAGTGTGATACAGAGGTTATTACTACTATTATTAAAGACAAATGTTTTTATATATAAAACCGGTTGACTTGGTTCTGGTAGACGAAAACTTGCATTTTATGTAGGGGACGAGAAGTTTTAGTTAAAAATTAAGAGTATAGTTCTAGATATCGGACCACAAATCAAACCGTGGTCACTCATGGTTCAAGGTTTTGAAGGTTGAGCTGATTGAACCGTGAAAATCTTGCATTTTCTTTTTTAATTAAATAACTCATTTCATGAAAAAAGGTTTATAATACTTTACTAACTCATATAAATTTTTAGTGCATCAAATCACATAGTATAAACTTTACTAAATCATAGTACTAAGTATATATGAAATAATGTCAAATGGCCACATTTAAATCTTAGGTATATAGTGGAAGTAGTGTTTGTTGCTAAAAAGAATTACAGAAGAGCAGGTACTACAACATTATATTACTCATGATTCTCTATATCAGTTACAATTGCCAGTGGGTAACAAAATTATGTGAATAAAAAAGTGAGAATTTAATGGGTACAATTAAAATTTTGAAAATTGCGGTATCTAGAAATTGGTTTTAAAGTTATTTTTCATGGTTAAATGATTGAATGAGTCCACGCATGCAAAGAGCTATTTTGTTTTGAGAACCGTAACGCTTCATGATTCAAGTTTTAATCGTTGCCGTATCGAGATTGGGTTGTGTTCCTAAAACAGTTGGTAACAGGGATTAACCAAGTAACATAATATTAAGAAAGTAACATTAAGAAGAGAGTATACAAATATATTTGAGACATAATGTAACAACCCGTAAAATGCGAGCCAGTTTGAAATTTTTGTTTTGGCAATTATAGCGAGTTTTGTTTATTTAAAATGATTTATTTTAAATAATATCGACAATAAATTTATTTTGAATATAATTCGAACGTATATATTATACGCGTCGTCGTTAGAATAAAAATAATTATATATAATTATAAAAGGAATTGAAAATAGCGCGGTAGTTCGAAAATTCGATTTCTAATTTCAAATGAATATACAGAATTCAATATAAGTCAGAATTGAACGAAACAAGAAATATTTGAATCTGTATAACTATATCTTTGTAACGAAGTTAACAAACTGAGATTTCATCTTAGCAATGATAAGATATGTCCAGTTTAAAATTAGAAATAGTCGCTGTGAAATTTATATATATTTTTATATATATAAGGCCCTTAAAAATAGCAATTTTGCAGATGACCTCGGATTTCGACGAAACCACTTTTGTTGGGTCCGCAGTGTCAAGTTATTGCTAGGTTTCAAATTTCATAATTTTTCGAATCAATATGTGAGCGTGGCAAAAGAAAACGCGTTTGACCAGTTTTTGTCGATTTTAATCGAATGGAAATTGGCCATTTTTCAAACGGCCTCAGAATTAGACGAAACTAGTTTTGTTAGGACCGTATCGTCAATACGAAGCTAGAAAATATTTTTCTGGAATTTTTCTAGTTAGTATGTGACCCCGGTAATTTGAAATGTGCGTTTAAAATTCAATATAGTGATTTAAATGTAAATTCAAAAGGAAACCGATTGTAATGATCAAACCAGCTTGCGATACATATCCCATTGTGTTCGGAATGGGGGTAAAACGCTATGAAAGACAGGCGGTGGGCCTCGTTTCGAGGTCGTATGTAAAAGTCAACCCTTTTGCAAATTTAAATAATAAAATAATAAAAAAAAAAAATAATTTTTAATTCTCCCCCCCCCCCCCTTTTCTCTTCTGCTTGGCCCCCCCCCCCCCGTTCATATAATTTCAGAAACAAAAAAAAAAAAAAAAAGAAAGAACCCTAAATCGATTCGATCCGCCGCCCCCCCCTAACCTCGAACGCCGACGAAGGAGCCGCCCCCCTCCCTTGTCTCGACGTCTGCGAAGAAGCCCCCCCCTCGCTCGCGCAGCTGAAGCCGCCGACCGCCACCAGAAGTCCCCCCACGCAACGCCTCCAGACCGAAGCCGCCACCTCGAAGCGAGCGCCTCCGATCTCCTTTCGCCCCCCGCTCCTCTGTAAGTATTTTATTCTTATTTTTATTTTTAAGTTCTATAAAACTGATTTTTTTTTTTTTATAAGTTTAAAAACAGAAATTTTGATTAAGTTTAAAACAGAAATTTTTATTAAGTTTAAACAGAAATTTTATAAAGTTTAAAACTGAATATTTTTATAAAAAAAAAAAAACAGAACAGAATTTTAAAAAAAAAAGATTTTAAAACAGAATTTTTAAAAGATTTTAAAAAAACAGAATTTTTAAAAGATTTTAAAAAAACAGAAATTTTTAAAAGATTATAAAAACAGAATTTTTGAAAGAATATAGAAAACAGAAATTTTTATAAAGTAGAAAACTGATTTTAAAAAAAAAAAAAGAGTATTTTAAAACTGATTTTTAGATAAAAGAAAAACTGGTTTTTGAAGTAAAGGAAAACTGATTTTTGATACAAAGAAAAACTGTTTTTAAAAGAAAAGTAAAAATCATATTTTTTATATGTGAAAGCGAAAGTAAAAATCATATTTTTATATGTGAAAGCGAAAGTAAAAATCATATTTTTTATATGTAAAGAGTTGAAAATATAATTTTTACATGATCGGGATATTAAAAATGTCATCTTTATATGTGTAGAAAAATAAAAATGAGATTTTTATAAAGATGAAATCTTTAAATTTGAAAAGGCGAAATCTTTATATAGAAAATAACGTGATAAAAATATAATTTTTATCTATATAACATAGAAATAAAAATTCGATTTTTATATATTGAATAGCGAAATAAAAATTCGATTTTTATATATTGAACTTTGAAATAAAAATTCGATTTTTATATATTGAATAGCGAAATAAAAATTCGATTTTTATATATTGAACTTTGAAATAAAAATTCGATTTTTATATATTGAATAACATAGTAAAAATTCGATTTTTACATATGTAGAGAATACGGGCGAAAGTGACAAAAAGGCGGGACCGACGAAGATTTCTATCAATGAAGAGCCGTGGAGCTAGGATAGCTATAAGTGAGAATTTCTCACCTTTCTATTTTATTTCTAGTTATATATATATATACTAGGATGCAGACGGTGCTTAGTAGCACCCGACACAATCGTCCACAGACCATGGACTTGTTTGTTTGACTGTTTGGTGATTGATTGCGATATTGGTTGAAAAATCGAATCGATAAATTGGTTAGGATTAGACGTGCGCCGTTATAAGGCGAAGGAGTAAGGCTAGGTTAGACCCTTACTCCAAAGTTTGTGGTTTGCATAACGAATTGATTTGATTGATGTGTGAATGGCGTGGGCCTTCACTAGACCGGGGATAAGGCTAGGCCTTGTCCCGTTTCTAGTATCGTGCCGTTATGCCGCCGAAATTTTCTAAAATATGTTAGAAAATAAAAATATCATTTTATTGTGTAAATGAATAATAGAAATTCATATGATAGAATAAAATGTTTTATCGTTAAAAATATAATTTTTTTTCGTGAATATGAATATAGTGAAAGTGAATAAAATAAATATTCATTTACCAACCAGATGGTTTGTTTATGTACACTTATTTGAATGACATTGATTGGGTCGATAAATTTTACACATCGCCCAACTGCACGAATAAAATAGTTGTTTGATTGTTTGAAACCCCACACGGGTGTTAGGATGAAATTTGAAGTTCACTCATCCTGATTGATTAAATATGTCGATCGATTGATTGACATGCTGTTATAAGCGTTAGATATCTTTATTTGATGCTTATACAGTGTAGTGCACTTTGGTTGATGGTTGATTATTTTTCAATGCTATTATATACATGTGTTGTATGAAAATCCATATAATTAATCTTATATGGTAATCGATTGGGCCTCATTCCAGTTTAGAAATAGAAATATTTGAAATAGAAATATTTGAAATAGAATATTTGAAAATAGAAATTTATGAAGCCGTATTGATTAGATTGACGCCATTTTGACGTGAACGATATTTATATCGATTTTAAAAACGATTTCGAAATGAATTAAATTGAAAACGATTTCGAAATGAATTGAATTGAAAACGAATTCAAAATGAATTGAAAACGATTTCGAAATGAATTGAATTGAAAACGATTTCGAAATGAATTGAATTGAAAACGAATTCAAATGGAATAGAAAGCAAATTGAAATGAATTCAAATTGAATAGAAATTCGAATTGAATAGAAATGAATTTTTAAACGAATTTATAAAGAAGAATTCAATTTTGCTTTGAATTGAAATAGAAGTTGAAATAGAATTTGAAACGAATTTAAAACTATTTATATAATTCGTTTTAAATAGAAATCGACGAAATATATATTATATATATTATATATATAATATAATGGCCTGAATAGAACGCGCCGCGCCGCGGCAGTTCGCGAATTTCGACCATTTATTTCAAACGGACATTACGGGAGATCCGACCGTCGGATTCTCCTAAAACCGGAACCGTTGGGTTCGTATCGAAAAGGGCTTTCTAAAGAAGGTTAGAAATTTGAAATCTAACGGTTGGATTTGGAGATACGTCCAAATCAAATTCGAAAAAGGTCGCTGTAAGTGCAGTTCGATGGCCGTTGATGGAAATCGACTGTACGGGCCTTGATAAAATTATTAAAAATAGTAATAATTTGTGTAAAATCATAAGAAATGATTTGTGAAGATTTGGGATGAAAAACTCCATATTTGAAAAGATAAAAATAGATTTTTATCGAAATGAACTAGTTTGAACTAGAATTATAATTCTATTTATTTTTAAATAAATAAATTGAATTTGAAATGGTTTTGAAAATAACCAAAATTTCCAATGATTGCATTGGAGTGGATTTGAATCGAAATTGTCTTCGGAATATTTCGATGTTGGAATTCGTGATATTACAGGTGTTGTTATGGAAATTTGAAAGATATATATTTATATCGTTATTTCCAATACGACATTTGTTAGTCGTAGAATTCGATATTGAATATAAGCCGATATATTTTCTATTCAGAGCCTTGTATTGAATATCGAATGTGATTTGGGTTTATCGTGAACAGTGTTTTAAATAACACTTGTTCTTTAACCCGATAATTAATCGAATGTGATTTGGGTTTGTCGTGAATGGTGTCTTCACTAACACTGTTCTTGAACCCAGTTGAGAAAAGATTAAATCTTTTTATTTAGATTTAATGAAGTGTACCAATTAAATGATATTTAATTGGAATTGAATTGGTATTGATTTTTGGGTTTATCGTGAACAGTGTTTTAAATAACACTTGTTCTTTAACCCGATAATTAATCGAATGTGATTTGGGTTTGTCGTGAATGGTGTCTTCACTAACACTGTTCTTGAACCCAGTTGAGAAAAGATTAAATCTTTTTATTTAGATTTAATGAAGTGTACCAATTAAATGATATTTAATTGGAATTGAATTGGTATTGATTTTTGGGTTTATCGTGAACAGTGTTTTAAATAACACTTGTTCTTTAACCCGATAATTAATCGAATGTGATTTGGGTTTGTCGTGAATGGTGTCTTCACTAACACTGTTCTTGAACCCAGTTGAGAAAAGATTAAATCTTTTTATTTAGATTTAATGAAGTGTACCAATTAAATGATATTTAATTGGAATTAAATCGATATTGATTTTTGGGTTTATCGTGAACAGTGTTTTAAATAACACTCGTTCTTTAACCCGATAATTAATGAATGTGATTTTGGGTTTATCGTGAACCGTGTTTTAAATGACACTGATTCTTTAACCCAGATAATGATTAAAACTAAGTGGAGTTTTAATGAATCTTTAATTAGATTGAAAAGATCGAGAATGGAGTATCACCAGTTTTGCTCCAGGCGATAGTTAAATCTTTAATCAGATTTGAACGTGAAATTTAGAAACTAACTGTCGGTTAGCCAAGCAGAATGGTTTTCTGGATATTGATCTGATGTTGGTTTCGGCCTTCGGGGTTAATATTTGGGGAATTATTCTCTTGATTAATTTACGGTTAGTGACTAATGAATTGGAATGAGGCGTATGTTGTGTTTGTGTAACACTTATTTAAAATATACGCGAGTTATTCGGAAAGACCGGGTTTATCCCATTCTGAATAACTGATACGACGATAAGTCGAAGATGAAGACGATGGTCGAAGACCGGAGGTCTTCACGTCGTTTGGGTGATAACTGATGATCTTGATTGGGCTGTACACCCAAGAAGATGGAAACAGTTAGTGATCGTCCAGACGTACTTGGAGATCGATGGATATGCGGGGTACTAGGTGCCTCCGGTTTCGTTCAGACCCAGAACGGACTTGTAAATGGACTGTGTGTCTGACATCGGATTTCATTCTGTGTGACTGATATCGGTTGCATAGGATGGTTTGCCTGTGTGGCATGCTAAGATGCAAATGATCAAGGCTTCTGTTGAAAAGCAAAGTCTTGTGGTGATGATCAAAGCACGGCCTTTGTGGCGTAGCTTTGTGTAACGTTTACCTCGCGTGTTTCACACCAGGTATGAACCAAAAACGGGAGACGGACCTCAGGGAGGACTTGCGTTTCTTTCTAGTTAGAAGTGGCGTCAGTGGTTTTACACGCCCTGACGAGTTTGACTTATGTGGTTGTTGCTGTTGCGAGGCGCCTCGGTTATATCGGTTTCGGCCGATGCTTCTGGTCGGCTGACGGACCAGACTGACACCCCATAGGGTGGGGAGACGTAGTGTTCAGGCATAATAATCCACTCCGTGTGGACCGGCCCTGTCGCTCCAAGGCTTGCCTGCGCGCTTGCCTGAGACACGGACTAGAGCGTCTCGAATCGGATGAGGACTATCTTTTGCCTCGGTTCATAGATGGAAATCCAATTTCCAAATACGTGACATTTGCGGTTTTAATTGTAAATCTAGTATGGCGACATGATATATGGTACCCATGCCGCCTATGATTGATACTTATGATTTGAAGTTGTTTTATACACTATGCACTTATAATAGTATCAAACGATTTGTTTTAAACGTATCAAGCATTCTTTGGCTGTTATAAGGGAAAACCCTATCCCCCGGCTTGCGTTGCATTGTGTGATAGGACCTGGGTCTTATAACAGCTTCATTTTTCTTTATTTAGCATTGCGCTGTTTGTTTTATGCACTGGTATTCTTGGGAGGAAACCCGTTCCGTGTTATACGGCGTGGTCCCTTGATTTACCTAATGATTTAAAATAAAGATTAAAAACTGTTTTAGTTCTCACACCAGTCACATGACTGACCTGGAGTTTATTGTTTTAACCTAAACTCTGGGTGCCCCTATTTTGACACGGGCAGCTAGTAGTTTTGGTTTTGCAGATTTATATTCACAGGATCCTGGTTTACAGCTGGAATGATATCCGGAAAGCTTTGTATCCGTATATCTCTTCTAGTTGTATATTGTATTATTTTCCGCTGCTATGTATTTAAATGTAATTTAAATCTCTGATATTTCTGTGTAATATTCATTTATACTCTGTATATTCTTGTAATCTGATGCATTGTTGTAATATACAATGAAATGTTCTTCTGTATGCGTTCTGTTTTGTCGTGTTCTCAAACGATAGGGCTTTTCGAACGGTCTGGGTCGGTTTAGCGACTGGTTCGGACCGAGCGAAATTCCTTGCCGTTACACGTGGTATCAGAGCTTTGGTTTACAAAGCTCAGAGAACAAGACACATTAGAACCATACGAAAGAATTCATCAGATATTGGATTAGCAATATCCAATTAGAATGACTCGTTAGAGATATGATCAGTAGTATCCTAGAACGAGTGTGAAGAGTATATTTTTCAAATGAAAACAAATTTCGTTTTGAAAATTTAAATCAATTATTCGTATTTGATTAGTTTTTATATTGATTTGGACAGTCCAGTATATAAAGATTTTGCATATACGCCTTGCAAACGTGTATTTGAAATTTTAATATATTGGATAGATATAGCATCACACTCTAATCGCCCGGAGATGATTTTGATGATGGAGCTCCATCATTAGAATTTATGTTCGAGTGACGAAAGTGGGTTTTCTATATATTTCCTATTGACTGGTGTGAGAACCAAAACTAGATAGGGCTTATTGTTGTGATTTGACATCAAAAATCTGATTTTTGTATATGTATCAAAATTATGAATTTGAAACTCTAAATCAACTAATTGATTGATGTTTGTGTTGTTGGTTTATTTGTTTGCTAATTTTGAACCATTATGCCTAACTGAATCAAATATTGGATTATATTGAAAATTGGTCGCATTTGTTTGCATATACATATATATCATTGAACAGGTCATAGCAAGGAGGCTAGAGCCAGAGAATAAAATTTGTTTGCCCGACAAATAGGTACATGTTTACTACATAATTTACTGTTTTGTTTGGGTGATGATGATTTTGTGAGCCTATTGGCTAGCCGCTTGGCTTTTTCTTTTTCTTTTTGAGATCTGAAGGACCGGGGAAGCTATTTGAAATTCCCCGATGCTCCCGGTGCAGGGGAGGTTATGGCGAAATTTTTCGAAAATTTAGGGTGTTAGCCAAATTTTTGAAATTTTAAAAATTCTCAGAAACTAAAGAATTGGAGAATGAAAGCCTGATCGAACATAGAGTTGATTAATCAAACCATTTTCGACTTTGTTCCTTTTCGGGGACGAAAAGTTTTAAGTGGGGGAGATTGTAACAACCCGTAAAATGCGAGCCAGTTTGAAATTTTTGTTTTGGCAATTATAGCGAGTTTTGTTTATTTAAAATGATTTATTTTAAATAATATCGACAATAAATTTATTTTGAATATAATTCGAACGTATATATTATACGCGTCGTCGTTAGAATAAAAATAATTATATATAATTATAAAAGGAATTGAAAATAGCGCGGTAGTTCGAAAATTCGATTTCTAATTTCAAATGAATATACAGAATTCAATATAAGTCAGAATTGAACGAAACAAGAAATATTTGAATCTGTATAACTATATCTTTGTAACGAAGTTAACAAACTGAGATTTCATCTTAGCAATGATAAGATATGTCCAGTTTAAAATTAGAAATAGTCGCTGTGAAATTTATATATATTTTTATATATATAAGGCCCTTAAAAATAGCAATTTTGCAGATGACCTCGGATTTCGACGAAACCACTTTTGTTGGGTCCGCAGTGTCAAGTTATTGCTAGGTTTCAAATTTCATAATTTTTCGAATCAATATGTGAGCGTGGCAAAAGAAAACGCGTTTGACCAGTTTTTGTCGATTTTAATCGAATGGAAATTGGCCATTTTTCAAACGGCCTCAGAATTAGACGAAACTAGTTTTGTTAGGACCGTATCGTCAATACGAAGCTAGAAAATATTTTTCTGGAATTTTTCTAGTTAGTATGTGACCCCGGTAATTTGAAATGTGCGTTTAAAATTCAATATAGTGATTTAAATGTAAATTCAAAAGGAAACCGATTGTAATGATCAAACCAGCTTGCGATACATATCCCATTGTGTTCGGAATGGGGGTAAAACGCTATGAAAGACAGGCGGTGGGCCTCGTTTCGAGGTCGTATGTAAAAGTCAACCCTTTTGCAAATTTAAATAATAAAATAATAAAAAAAAAAAATAATTTTTAATTCTCCCCCCCCCCCTTTTCTCTTCTGCTTGGCCCCCCCCCCCCCCGTTCATATAATTTCAGAAACAAAAAAAAAAAAAAAAAGAAAGAACCCTAAATCGATTCGATCCGCCGCCCCCCCCTAACCTCGAACGCCGACGAAGGAGCCGCCCCCCTCCCTTGTCTCGACGTCTGCGAAGAAGCCCCCCCTCGCTCGCGCAGCTGAAGCCGCCGACCGCCACCAGAAGTCCCCCCACGCAACGCCTCCAGACCGAAGCCGCCACCTCGAAGCGAGCGCCTCCGATCTCCTTTCGCCCCCCGCTCCTCTGTAAGTATTTTATTCTTATTTTTATTTTTAAGTTCTATAAAACTGATTTTTTTTTTTTTATAAGTTTAAAAACAGAAATTTTGATTAAGTTTAAAACAGAAATTTTTATTAAGTTTAAACAGAAATTTTATAAAGTTTAAAACTGAATATTTTTATAAAAAAAAAAAAACAGAACAGAATTTTAAAAAAAAAAGATTTTAAAACAGAATTTTTAAAAGATTTTAAAAAAACAGAATTTTTAAAAGATTTTAAAAAAACAGAAATTTTTAAAAGATTATAAAAACAGAATTTTTGAAAGAATATAGAAAACAGAAATTTTTATAAAGTAGAAAACTGATTTTTAAAAAAAAAAAGAGTATTTTAAAACTGATTTTTAGATAAAAGAAAAACTGGTTTTTGAAGTAAAGGAAAACTGATTTTTGATACAAAGAAAAACTGTTTTTAAAAGAAAAGTAAAAATCATATTTTTTATATGTGAAAGCGAAAGTAAAAATCATATTTTTATATGTGAAAGCGAAAGTAAAAATCATATTTTTTATATGTAAAGAGTTGAAAATATAATTTTTACATGATCGGGATATTAAAAATGTCATCTTTATATGTGTAGAAAAATAAAAATGAGATTTTTATAAAGATGAAATCTTTAAATTTGAAAAGGCGAAATCTTTATATAGAAAATAACGTGATAAAAATATAATTTTTATCTATATAACATAGAAATAAAAATTCGATTTTTATATATTGAATAGCGAAATAAAAATTCGATTTTTATATATTGAACTTTGAAATAAAAATTCGATTTTTATATATTGAATAGCGAAATAAAAATTCGATTTTTATATATTGAACTTTGAAATAAAAATTCGATTTTTATATATTGAATAACATAGTAAAAATTCGATTTTTACATATGTAGAGAATACGGGCGAAAGTGACAAAAAGGCGGGACCGACGAAGATTTCTATCAATGAAGAGCCGTGGAGCTAGGATAGCTATAAGTGAGAATTTCTCACCTTTCTATTTTATTTCTAGTTATATATATATATACTAGGATGCAGACGGTGCTTAGTAGCACCCGACACAATCGTCCACAGACCATGGACTTGTTTGTTTGACTGTTTGGTGATTGATTGCGATATTGGTTGAAAAATCGAATCGATAAATTGGTTAGGATTAGACGTGCGCCGTTATAAGGCGAAGGAGTAAGGCTAGGTTAGACCCTTACTCCAAAGTTTGTGGTTTGCATAACGAATTGATTTGATTGATGTGTGAATGGCGTGGGCCTTCACTAGACCGGGGATAAGGCTAGGCCTTGTCCCGTTTCTAGTATCGTGCCGTTATGCCGCCGAAATTTTCTAAAATATGTTAGAAAATAAAAATATCATTTTATTGTGTAAATGAATAATAGAAATTCATATGATAGAATAAAATGTTTTATCGTTAAAAATATAATTTTTTTTCGTGAATATGAATATAGTGAAAGTGAATAAAATAAATATTCATTTACCAACCAGATGGTTTGTTTATGTACACTTATTTGAATGACATTGATTGGGTCGATAAATTTTACACATCGCCCAACTGCACGAATAAAATAGTTGTTTGATTGTTTGAAACCCCACACGGGTGTTAGGATGAAATTTGAAGTTCACTCATCCTGATTGATTAAATATGTCGATCGATTGATTGACATGCTGTTATAAGCGTTAGATATCTTTATTTGATGCTTATACAGTGTAGTGCACTTTGGTTGATGGTTGATTATTTTTCAATGCTATTATATACATGTGTTGTATGAAAATCCATATAATTAATCTTATATGGTAATCGATTGGGCCTCATTCCAGTTTAGAAATAGAAATATTTGAAATAGAAATATTTGAAATAGAATATTTGAAAATAGAAATTTATGAAGCCGTATTGATTAGATTGACGCCATTTTGACGTGAACGATATTTATATCGATTTTAAAAACGATTTCGAAATGAATTAAATTGAAAACGATTTCGAAATGAATTGAATTGAAAACGAATTCAAAATGAATTGAAAACGATTTCGAAATGAATTGAATTGAAAACGATTTCGAAATGAATTGAATTGAAAACGAATTCAAATGGAATAGAAAGCAAATTGAAATGAATTCAAATTGAATTGAAATTCGAATTGAATAGAAATGAATTTTTAAACGAATTTATAAAGAAGAATTCAATTTTGCTTTGAATTGAAATAGAAGTTGAAATAGAATTTGAAACGAATTTAAAACTATTTATATAATTCGTTTTAAATAGAAATCGACGAAATATATATTATATATATTATATATATAATATAATGGCCTGAATAGAACGCGCCGCGCCGCGGCAGTTCGCGAATTTCGACCATTTATTTCAAACGGACATTACGGGAGATCCGACCGTCGGATTCTCCTAAAACCGGAACCGTTGGGTTCGTATCGAAAAGGGCTTTCTAAAGAAGGTTAGAAATTTGAAATCTAACGGTTGGATTTGGAGATACGTCCAAATCAAATTCGAAAAAGGTCGCTGTAAGTGCAGTTCGATGGCCGTTGATGGAAATCGACTGTACGGGCCTTGATAAAATTATTAAAAATAGTAATAATTTGTGTAAAATCATAAGAAATGATTTGTGAAGATTTGGGATGAAAAACTCCATATTTGAAAAGATAAAAATAGATTTTTATCGAAATGAACTAGTTTGAACTAGAATTATAATTCTATTTATTTTTAAATAAATAAATTGAATTTGAAATGGTTTTGAAAATAACCAAAATTTCCAATGATTGCATTGGAGTGGATTTGAATCGAAATTGTCTTCGGAATATTTCGATGTTGGAATTCGTGATATTACAGGTGTTGTTATGGAAATTTGAAAGATATATATTTATATCGTTATTTCCAATACGACATTTGTTAGTCGTAGAATTCGATATTGAATATAAGCCGATATATTTTCTATTCAGAGCCTTGTATTGAATATCGAATGTGATTTGGGTTTATCGTGAACAGTGTTTTAAATAACACTTGTTCTTTAACCCGATAATTAATCGAATGTGATTTGGGTTTGTCGTGAATGGTGTCTTCACTAACACTGTTCTTGAACCCAGTTGAGAAAAGATTAAATCTTTTTATTTAGATTTAATGAAGTGTACCAATTAAATGATATTTAATTGGAATTGAATTGGTATTGATTTTTGGGTTTATCGTGAACAGTGTTTTAAATAACACTTGTTCTTTAACCCGATAATTAATCGAATGTGATTTGGGTTTGTCGTGAATGGTGTCTTCACTAACACTGTTCTTGAACCCAGTTGAGAAAAGATTAAATCTTTTTATTTAGATTTAATGAAGTGTACCAATTAAATGATATTTAATTGGAATTGAATTGGTATTGATTTTTGGGTTTATCGTGAACAGTGTTTTAAATAACACTTGTTCTTTAACCCGATAATTAATCGAATGTGATTTGGGTTTGTCGTGAATGGTGTCTTCACTAACACTGTTCTTGAACCCAGTTGAGAAAAGATTAAATCTTTTTATTTAGATTTAATGAAGTGTACCAATTAAATGATATTTAATTGGAATTAAATCGATATTGATTTTTGGGTTTATCGTGAACAGTGTTTTAAATAACACTCGTTCTTTAACCCGATAATTAATGAATGTGATTTTGGGTTTATCGTGAACCGTGTTTTAAATGACACTGATTCTTTAACCCAGATAATGATTAAAACTAAGTGGAGTTTTAATGAATCTTTAATTAGATTGAAAAGATCGAGAATGGAGTATCACCAGTTTTGCTCCAGGCGATAGTTAAATCTTTAATCAGATTTGAACGTGAAATTTAGAAACTAACTGTCGGTTAGCCAAGCAGAATGGTTTTCTGGATATTGATCTGATGTTGGTTTCGGCCTTCGGGGTTAATATTTGGGGAATTATTCTCTTGATTAATTTACGGTTAGTGACTAATGAATTGGAATGAGGCGTATGTTGTGTTTGTGTAACACTTATTTAAAATATACGCGAGTTATTCGGAAAGACCGGGTTTATCCCATTCTGAATAACTGATACGACGATAAGTCGAAGATGAAGACGATGGTCGAAGACCGGAGGTCTTCACGTCGTTTGGGTGATAACTGATGATCTTGATTGGGCTGTACACCCAAGAAGATGGAAACAGTTAGTGATCGTCCAGACGTACTTGGAGATCGATGGATATGCGGGGTACTAGGTGCCTCCGGTTTCGTTCAGACCCAGAACGGACTTGTAAATGGACTGTGTGTCTGACATCGGATTTCATTCTGTGTGACTGATATCGGTTGCATAGGATGGTTTGCCTGTGTGGCATGCTAAGATGCAAATGATCAAGGCTTCTGTTGAAAAGCAAAGTCTTGTGGTGATGATCAAAGCACGGCCTTTGTGGCGTAGCTTTGTGTAACGTTTACCTCGCGTGTTTCACACCAGGTATGAACCAAAAACGGGAGACGGACCTCAGGGAGGACTTGCGTTTCTTTCTAGTTAGAAGTGGCGTCAGTGGTTTTACACGCCCTGACGAGTTTGACTTATGTGGTTGTTGCTGTTGCGAGGCGCCTCGGTTATATCGGTTTCGGCCGATGCTTCTGGTCGGCTGACGGACCAGACTGACACCCCATAGGGTGGGGAGACGTAGTGTTCAGGCATAATAATCCACTCCGTGTGGACCGGCCCTGTCGCTCCAAGGCTTGCCTGCGCGCTTGCCTGAGACACGGACTAGAGCGTCTCGAATCGGATGAGGACTATCTTTTGCCTCGGTTCATAGATGGAAATCCAATTTCCAAATACGTGACATTTGCGGTTTTAATTGTAAATCTAGTATGGCGACATGATATATGGTACCCATGCCGCCTATGATTGATACTTATGATTTGAAGTTGTTTTATACACTATGCACTTATAATAGTATCAAACGATTTGTTTTAAACGTATCAAGCATTCTTTGGCTGTTATAAGGGAAAACCCTATCCCCCGGCTTGCGTTGCATTGTGTGATAGGACCTGGGTCTTATAACAGCTTCATTTTTCTTTATTTAGCATTGCGCTGTTTGTTTTATGCACTGGTATTCTTGGGAGGAAACCCGTTCCGTGTTATACGGCGTGGTCCCTTGATTTACCTAATGATTTAAAATAAAGATTAAAAACTGTTTTAGTTCTCACACCAGTCACATGACTGACCTGGAGTTTATTGTTTTAACCTAAACTCTGGGTGCCCCTATTTTGACACGGGCAGCTAGTAGTTTTGGTTTTGCAGATTTATATTCACAGGATCCTGGTTTACAGCTGGAATGATATCCGGAAAGCTTTGTATCCGTATATCTCTTCTAGTTGTATATTGTATTATTTTCCGCTGCTATGTATTTAAATGTAATTTAAATCTCTGATATTTCTGTGTAATATTCATTTATACTCTGTATATTCTTGTAATCTGATGCATTGTTGTAATATACAATGAAATGTTCTTCTGTATGCGTTCTGTTTTGTCGTGTTCTCAAACGATAGGGCTTTTCGAACGGTCTGGGTCGGTTTAGCGACTGGTTCGGACCGAGCGAAATTCCTTGCCGTTACACATAATTTGAATTTAAAAAGGCATTTTCATAAGTTTACATTTATACAAAAAATATGTTATGTTGAAGTATGTGATACTATGTATTAGATTGTGGAGGATATTTTCGGATCTGAAGGATATTTCAGGATATTTAGGATCTGGAGGATATTTTCAGATCTGAAGGATATTTAGGATATGGAGGGGAGGATATTTTCAGATCTGGAGGATATTTCAGATATTTCGGATCTAGAGGAAATTTTGGGAATTTCCATATACTTCCCTATGCATATATAAGCTACATCGGATTCAAAAGAAGCAGGAACACACAACAAAATCAAGAGATTAGATCTAGGTTTATTCTAATTAGGGTTTAGGCAATCCTAATCTTCTTCAATTCCTTTCTCCACAAAATCAATTTTTTTTAGTGAATTTGATCATTGTAATCAATCTCTTGTACTCTTCTATTGATATTAATAAACATTTCTCTCTCAAAGTGGACGTACACTGACAAGACGTCAGTGGAACCACTGTAAATCCCTGTGTGATTTAGTTTCTCGTTATTGCTATATTATTTCCATTTTTTGGTGATTGTGATTGGCTTGGATAAGATTGAGATTGTTTTGATATATCGATTGTTTGTTTTTTGCACTATTACCACAATCTCGTTTTCCGCGGCGTTGGGGATTTTGATTTGAGCGGTCTTGAATCAAAATTTATCCATAACATTTGGTATCAAAGCATTGGTGTTGGTAGATAGCTGTAAAAAATACCGGAATCATATTCAAACAGTGCCTCAATAGTTGTCCAACTGGTGTAGCTCCTTATGTACGTGGGTTATAGGCAGCTGCTGGTTCACTATTAGTTGTCGACAAGTGGAATGACGATAATGATTTAGAAAAATGGAAATGAAAGATGAAAACGGTTCTTAGGCGGAAACGGGTACATCGGGTGGTGTTTGATACACATTTATTGCCAAAGGAAATCTCAGATGTGAAGAGAGAAGAAATGGAAGAGTGGACATTCACTACACTTCAACTTGCCATGGGGAGAATGTTATTTCCGAAATTAGTGGTTGGACGACTGCTAAAGGTATTTGGAACAAGTTGGAGGAGTTGTATATGAAGAAGTCACTCACAAATCGATTGATCTTGCTGCGGACTTTCTTTACCTACAAGATGAAGGAAGGAACTTCGCTAAAGGCGCACTTAAATGTGTTTGATGATTTGCTAATGAAGATGAAGGCGGTAGATTTGAAGATTGAGGAGGAGCAGAAGGTGATGATATTGCTATGTTCGTTGCTTGAGCGCTATACTGGGTTCTCAAATAGCTTGATCTATGGCCGGGATACATTGACTCTAAATGATGTCAAGACGGGCCTTCTTAGTTAGGAATTGCGAGATCAGATGAAGGAGCCGAGTGATGGTAGTAGTGGTGCTGGTAATGGTCAAGGTTTATTTGCGGAGAAAGAAATGTCAGAGAAGAAGGGAAACCGGGGCGTTCTAAGTCTAGGAAGCCCGGTGGAAGAGGAAAGTCAAAAGAAAGAAATGGCAAGTGCTTTATATGTAAGAAATATGGTTAATGGAAGAATGATTGTGCAGACAAGGGGAAGAAGGAAGTAGCATCTTCATCAGTTGCGGTGGAGAGAGATGTTGGTGAGGAAGACGTAGATGTTTTGTCGGCTGTAGCATCGGATGTTTCAGGTAGCGAATGGGTGCTTGATTCGGGGGCTTCATATCACATGACGCTTAATAGTAATTTTTTTCTTCTTATGTTGATCGAGAAGGAAAATCAATTGTTATGGGAAATGATGCAGTTTGCAAGTCGAAATGCATTGGATCCGTGCAAATTCGATGTTTGACGGAGTGGTTCGCACTCTCACTAATGTGCGGTATGTTCCGGGACTACGGAAGTCACTTATCTCTTTGGGACAGTTGGATTCTTTAGGTTGCAAGGTCACTATTGAGAGTGATAGCTTGAGGGTTTCTAAGGGTGCGCTTATGATAATGAAGGGTGCTAGAACTCATGGTATTTATTTGCATCAAGGAGTGACCGTGGAAGGTGAAACTTGTATCAATGTTGATAGTTCTCGTGTCTTAGATGTGACACGGCTGTGGCATTTGCAATTGGGTCATGTCTCAGAGAAGAGTTTAGATGTTCTTCGTCGAAGGGAGGTGATTGATGACGAGAGTTTCAACAAGTTGGAGTTTTGCGAGGAATGTGTCATGGGGAAACAAACTAGAGTATCATTCGGTGAAGGAAAACATGATTCAAGAGGGATTCTTGTGTATGTGCACACGGATGTTTGTGGACCAACGCCTGTAGCTTCTTTGGGAGGAGCAAGATATTACATTTCTTTTATTGATGATTTCTCTTGGAAGGTTTGGATGTATGTAATGAAGGTCAAATCGGAGGCATTTGCAAGATTCAAAGAATGGAAGGCTCTTGTTGAGAACGAGAGTGGACAGACTTTGAAGGTTCTTAGGTCCGATAATGGCGGCGAGTATGTATCCAGAGAATTTCTGAATTTTTGCAAGCATCATGGTATTCGGAGGCATTTTACTACACCGGGAGATCCGCAATATAATGGAGTGGCAAAAAAAAAATGAACCGAACTCTACTATAGAAAGTTTGGTGCTTGAGATTGATATCGGGTTTATCTAAGGAATTTTGGGCCGAAGCTTTGTCAACCGTGTTGCATATTATTAATCAAATTCCATTCTCAGCTATTGATAACAAAAATCCGGAGGAAGTGTGGAAAGGGAAGAGCATTGACTTGAGTTATCTTCGTGTGTTTGGCAGTCCTGTTTATGTGTATGATTCGGGGAATGATAAGCTCTCACCTA
Organism: Allium sativum; assembly: GCA_030737875.1. NCBI lineage: Eukaryota > Viridiplantae > Streptophyta > Magnoliopsida > Asparagales > Amaryllidaceae > Allium > Allium sativum. The sequence continues at coordinate 958,155,377 of CM060909.1, forward strand.
GAGCTTTCAAAGGAATTTTTCTCAGTTATATGGATAACGTCAAAGGCTATCGGATTTGGAATCCGGAAACGAAGAAGGCTATGGTTTTTCGTCGTGTTACTTTTGATGAGTCAACTATGTTCAAGGAGAATAAGGGCTCATCAGATGTTCCGGATTTGGTTCATGGTGAATCAAAGGAGAAGGAAGTTATTTCCACTTTCAGGCCTAGAGAGAGTAGAGTTGTTGGAGGAGCTTGCGAGGAGAATGCGGTTGATGTTACATCAGGTAGTCCACAGGGCTCCTCTAATAGTGTTGGTGATGTGCACGAGCCTGGAGAAGATTCAGTTCAAGGTGGAGCTAAAGGAAGACCGGGTGATGGTATTGCTACTCGGGTTGGTCACCGTTCTATAAGGCCACCCGAAAGATATGGTGATTGGAGCTATCTTAGCTTTTATGAGAATTTGGACTATGCTCTTCATGTAGTCCAAGATGAGCCGATGGACCTTGATGACGTCATGGACTCGAGTGATAGCTCGAAGTGGATTTGCGCCATGGAGGAAGAGATGCAATCTTAATGAAGAATCAAACTTGGGATTTGGTTCCACTTCCTAATGGAAACCATGCTATTGGGTGCAAATGGATATATAAGGTGAAGGATGATGGAAGATACAAAGCTAGGCTAGTGGCTAAGGGGTTTGCACAGAGAAAAAGAAAGGAGTATGATGAGATCTTCGCACCGGTTGTGAGACATACTTCTATCCGGATATTACTTGTCATAGTTGCTATTCACGACTTGAAGTTGGAGAAATTAGATGTGAAAACCGCTTTCTTACATGGAGACTTGGATGAAGACATCTACATAGAGCAACCGGAAGGGTTTGTTGTAGAAGGTAAGTCAAAACTAGTTTACAAGTTGAAAAAATCACTTTATGGTTTAAAGCAATCACCTAGGCAATGGTACAAGAGATTTGATCATTTCATTCTTGAAAGTGACTTCAGTCGAAGCATCAAGGATGCTTGCGTTTATATTAAGCGGTTAGGAAATGATTGTTGGGTGTATTTACTCTTGTGTGCGGACGATATGCTCATTACTTCTAAGGACAAGGCAGAAATCAACCAGTTAAAAGAGAAATTAAAGGCAGAGTTCGAGATGAAAGACCTTGGAGAAGCAAAAAAGATTTTGGACATGGAAATTGATAGAGATCGAAAGCATTTTGAGTTTAAATTAACTCAAAAGGAGTACATTAAGAAAGCGCTTTGCCAGTTTAACATGGCGGATGCAAAGGCGTCAAACACACCTTTACCTTTACATATAAAGCTTTCGAGTAAGGGATCACCTATCAAGGAGAAAGACAAGACTTACATGGCAAAGGTGCCATGTGCTAGTGCGGTTGGAAGTTTGATGTATGTCATGGTGTGTACAAGACCCGATATTGCAAATGTCGTCTGGATGGTTAGTCGGTTCATGGCTAATCCGGGGAAATCGCATTTGGAAACAGTGAAGCTTATCTTGAGATACTTGAAAGGTACAGCATCTCATGGCCTTACTTTTGGGGGTAGTAAAGAGAAGAATTGCATGTTGGTTGGTTACTGTGATTCATACTACTTTGGTGATAAGGATCGAAGAAAATCAACTTTCGGATATGTTTTCACTCTTGGCGGTACAACCATAAGTTGGAGATCGAGATTGCAGACCGTAGTTGCTTTATCCACAACGGAGGCGGAGTTGATAGCTGCAGTAGAGGCAGCAAGGGAAGCACTCTATTTGAAGCGATTGTTATGTGACTTGGGTTTGAAAATGACATTGTTGATGTTCAATGTGACAGCCAAAGTGCTATCTATTTAGCGGAGAATTTGGCGTTTAGCTCATGAACGAAGCATATTGAAGTGAGGGAGTCATTTCTTGTAGACATGGACGAAGACAAGCAAGTATGCCTTCGGAAAGTGCACACAAAGGATAACGCAACGGACATGTTCACTAAGGCATTGCCGGTTGGGAAGTTCGAGCATTGCTCGAACTTAATTCGCTTGGAGAGTTGCTAGTTGCTACGGGGCGACACAGTTAAGAGAGAAACTTGGATGTAGAAGGGTATCGGTGAGAGGTTGGTGTTCTATCTTCATGGTAAGTACTCGTTTTCACTCCCGAGTACATTGTCTTTTGGTGAACTGGTTTAGGAGTTGGATGTTTCAACACTTCATTACGAGTGAGGGCTATGCCTGAACTCGTTAGTGAAGTGCAATAGGTGGTGGCTATACCGGAGTTCATTGGGGAAATATTCAAACTTTCTTGATTGAAGATAGAAGGAAATGCTTGGCTGCATTGAAGTTTGTGATGTAGATGGATATAGTATCGAGGTGGAGTGTTGAAGTATGCGATACTATGTGTTAGAATGTGGAGGATATTTTCGGATCTAAAAGATATTTCGGATACTTAGGATCTGGAGGGTATTTTCAGATCTGAAGGATATTTCGGACAATTTTCAGGTCTGAATGATATTTCGGATATTTAGGATCTAAAGGATATTTTCAGATCTGGAGGATATTTCGGATCTAGCGGATATTTCGGATCTAGAGGAAATTTTGGGAATTTCCATATACTTCCATATGCCCATATAAGCTACATCGGATCCAAAAGGAGGAGGAACACACAACAAAATCAAGAGATTAGATCTAGGTTTATTCTAATTAGGGTTTAGGCAATCCTAATCTTCTTTATTTCCTTTCTCCATAAAATCAAAAAAATTCAGTGAATTTGACTATTGTAATCAATCTCTTGTATTCTTCTATTGATATTAATAAATGTTTCTCTCTTAAAGTGGACGTACACTGACAAGACGTCGGTGGAACCACTATAAATCTATGTTTGATTTAGTTTCTCGTTATTGCTCTATTATTTTCATTGTTTGGTGATTGTGATTGGCTTGGATAAGATTGAGATTGTTTAGATATATCGATTAGCTGTTTTTTGCATTATTACCACGATCTCGTTTTTCGCGGCGTTGGGGATTTTGATTTGAGCGGTCTTGAATCAAAATTTCTCCGCAACATGTTTTACCAATGTTATTTAATATGTTTTGAATCAATATGTTTTGACGTTCATTGTAGAATAAAAATTTATAAACTTAATTGGTTCTACATCCACGAGGCCAAGTCTTTAATTGCTAGAGGTAACACCGTAGCCTGTATAAACAGACTTTCCATCAAATTAAACACTTACGTCTACAACTAATTCATAAATGCCTCGCAGTATTTGATTAACATTAACATGGGAAAAAATCACCTCGATCCAAGAAAGCGTGGTCCCGTGAACCGAACACATCCGACCTTCTGATTTTAGGTGGGTCCCAAGAAAGCGTGGTCCAGTGGACTAAACACATAGGAAACATCCGACTGGCCGATTTGCTGCATTGTCATAGCTAGGATGATCCGATTGGGCATACCTCGAGAACCTTCCATCGTGATAGTTCTATCCTCAATTCGATTTTCAGAACTATTGTAAATTCCAAAAGCATTGAATGTGTGACATTAAAATAATTGGTTGCTTATCCAAGTTTTATGCAGATGATAATTTGGCTATTCTTCACTCAATGTGTAGTGCTAGGATACCTAGATAGTTAGTTCTAAACGTGGATACTTTTGACACTTATTCCATTTGTTGTTGCCTCTACTTCAAGCCTTCACCAAACAAGCTAATGCAAAACTAGTGTCTCTCTCTTAGGCCAATATTTATGGTTACTCCTGTTAATTAATAACACCTGCACTTCGAAGGCTGGTATGCAATGAATTCCCTTTGGACTACAGATTTTCTTTTCAAATTACTAATATAGTTGTATTACATCCTGAATGTCAGTTTGTTTTGCTTCTAAGTATTAATTTAAGTATATAACTATATATATGAATTTAAGAGTATGTTTACTAACTTACACTCTATGTGAGCCTATACATACAGAGCATAAAGACAGCGAGGGGAGAAAAATGGACATAAGGAGAAGAAAGCATCCTAACTGAATTATTGCTTGTATTTAGATTCTACATGTGTACTTGTGTGTGAGACACAAACATGACCATTTCATATCTTCTGCATATCCTTTTTTATACCTAATCACCCTGTTTGAATATACAACTACTAATTCACATTATGAATAATATATCAACTCCTATTAAAACTAGCCGTGTGAATTGCTATGAGATTATACTCCCTATTAGCTACTAGTCCAGATCAGAAGACACAATACTGGAAGAAACCGATGAACTTCATGTTTGAAAAGAAAAGAAAAGAAAAGGAAAAGGAAAAATCTTACCAGTATTTGTTCAAAAGAGAAGGCATCTTAGAGCAAATATGATCTCTTTTGACTTGCCATTTTTACTTTTATGTCTTAATTTAAATAGAAATATATAATTATATGTATGGTTGGAAAACAAATAATTTTATAAAATGAAATTACAGGAAATATGTTTATTTTTCATGTTTTAAAAAATAACAAAAATATTCAAACTCTTCCATTGTCCGTAAAAAATAACAGAAATACCCAATGACTAAAGAAATTATATTTTCTTATCATATTACTTAGTTTTCCATGGAAAACAAAAAACTCAAAATTCAAATAAAGTTTTAATGACACAGTCATGTAAACTGTGAAGCTAGCTGTCCATAACAAAGTAAAAGATTCTGAAGTTGGTTGTTCTATTTGATGGACATACCGTGTAACAATCATATGTTCATTGTGAGCACTACTTTTTCTTTAACCAATTCATTTACAGTTTGTTTGGTATTTACAATTATTATTCAGAATTGGTAATTATCATATATCAAATGGAAATTATACTGTCACTTCCTATTAAACAAAGTATCAAGCATCAAATTGCAGAATGAAGATAATAAAATGGTACAACTGAAAGGTATATCCAACTAGCAGGACCGCATTAATAGTTATAGCGAGAATACTGACTGATATTGAAAGTATAGTTGTATCATATATTTTTTGGATAAAATCATGAATTAAAATGAATATTGAAGGCTATGTATGTAACAAACACTATTTTTATTGACTAACAAATAAATGAAGTCCATATACGATAAACCTTCATTACATTGGCACATAACTCCATCATCATCACACAATACATATAATTATAGGCATACATGGCAAATTATTTGATGCTTTCAACCATTCACAAATCCTTGTAACATGGCAACAATGCTTAAAGCAATAACAGAATGGCTTAAAAATTCATGATTTTCCTTCTTTAATGGCGATTTTATGTCTCCATCCTTAAATCCATCTTCACATGTATCGGGTGCATCGATGACCGAACTCAACAATATATTAGCATCATCATATCTTCCACTTTTAACAGCTTTGCTGGAACTCTTCAAGTCGGTAACCGCGCTAGAATATAGCTCCAAACACGTCTCTAAGCATGATTTCAAGTAGGGGGGTTTTGCATGTGCTTTGTCTTTGAGGCTTCTGCTGATCCTTCTTTTTATAACAGAGGCATTGCTTCTTGATATCTTGATTGCTATAACCCCAAGGCCTTTTAGATTTGTATTGTGAGCTTTCGGAATGGAGTTGAAGGAATCGATGCATAGAGTGAGGTTTACTTTAGGGTCAGTTGACGCACATTTTTTGCATGTTTCTGAGATAATCTGTGAAGGGTTGGAGGTACAAATTGTGAAGGCTTTCAGAAGGAAGAAGAAGAAGATTATGGAGTACTTGCAATGATTCATGTCGTACATAACATGAAGATTTTTTTACTTTTTTTCCCTTGCCTTGATGCGTCTTTTACTTGGTAAATTGGGCAAGTAAACTTGTTTGATAAGAAAAGTAGAAAACAAGAATGATGTGATATAGGGAGAGAGAGTCGGAGAAATGGAGAAGAGATGAAGGAGGTATGGAGATGGTGTTGGTATATATAGCAAGGTGAGAGTGGGCCGTCACCTTCAACATAGTGGGAGGGGAAACGGTTGCTATCGTCTATTTATTTATTTAATTAGTATTCGCTACTTATTAATTACTTATTTCATATTGGTCATTGTTTGTTGGCTTATTGTACAAATTAATTTAGAGGATGGGATTACAAACTTCCAAAGAGTCCTGGTATTTACATCCATCTAAACACTCACCAATGCCACTCATTTAAATTGATAATTTATATACAGGTTTATCAAATGTTGATAAAACTAAGTTGTGAAATCTACTTCAAAAACTAACTTTAATTAAGTTTAAAAGATAATTTGAAGAAAAAAAAATGATATTCGAACAATATATACAAATAATGAAATCTTAAATCAACATAATTATTTTCAATCTAGTTTATCTTAATGACAAAAACAATAACCGAAAAACATAAGAAAATTTTCTTTTATGAATTTTAGATTAAAAATTAGTTACTTATTATATTTATTTCTTTTTAGGATATAAATATAAATCAATAATTCTTAAACATATTGATTTTCTAAAGAATGAACTATTTATTATAACTAAATATGTTTTACCACATTATACTATTTTCAACTACAACTGGTTTTTTCATTTTTTTCCCCTTTTTTTGTTAAACCAACAACAAAAAACAATAATAATTGGATATTTGATCGGGTTAGTATTATAAGTTATCTAATATTTTACATTCTGACATCTAATTTGAGCTGAAAATTATTTTTTACTGGGTTAATATTAGTTAAGGTCACATATAGTTTTAAAAATGGAGTTTTTAATTATAGTTAAAATCGATAACAACTTAACAAGTAGTAGTCCAGTGGTAAGATACATGCTTCCTGTTAACAAGGCCGCAGGTTCGAACCCGGACAGACCTACTCTCATTCAAAGCGCGGAGGTGGGTCCCCATAAACCCTTTAAACCTGGTTGGGGACATAAAGCCAATGTGTTGGGCTAATCGAAAGGGGAACCGGTGTGGTGGACAAGCGAGTAACCTACTGTCTTTCATTAGGCAGTTTTTAGTGTGTGTATGTGTGTGTGTGTGTGTGTGTGTGTGTGTGTGTGTGTGTGTGTGTATATATATATATATATATATATATATATATATATATATATATATAGAGAGAGAGAGAGAGAGAGAGAGAGATGTCTATTTGGACACACAAAAAAAAGACACAAATTGGGGAATACAAAATCTCCACCATTAAATTATTCCTTGATTTTCACCTCTGACATAAAGTCAAATTAATCTAACATCTCAGATTTTATGTTTCCTATTTGGTGTTTAAATAGACGCTCCATACATACATACATACATACATACATATATACATATATATATATATATATATATATATAAGGAGCATTAGGGAGGATTTTACGACTCCGGTCAGTTTCCCTTCTGAACAAATTCAAAAAAAAGTTATAAGGACCGTTCAACAGCACCCCAAACAGTGCAGCACCTCATTTCCCCCCTGATTTCACCATCCATTTCCCCTCTCTCTCTCCTTTCGCTTACTCTCTCACCTACCACTAACTTATTATAATATAAATGGGTGGTGGATATCAGGGAGCAAATGAGGTGCTGCACTGTTTAAGGTGTTACTAAACGCTCCTCTCTCTCTGTGTGTGTATATGTGTGTGTGTGTGTGGGTGTGTTCGATGAAATATTAAACTAAAGAAAAATCAGCTATGGAGAAATTGGATGGAAATTAAAGTTCTGATTTTGGTGCCTTAAGGAAGATTGAGATGTGAAGTTGGAATATTCTTTTGAAAAAATAAAAAAAAAAATGGGTGTGGATGGGTGAGTAAAGATGATAAATGGTATATGAACGAAAGACAATTTAGGTGGGTGTAATAATAACACCATTTCCAAGTGAATCATTTTAGAGCATGTTCAATGCACATGTCTTTTTGATGTGAACTAAATGTCACTTAGATAATTTACAATTTCATTCAGTTTTTAATGTCCAATGCTAATGTTAGTGGTGTGTGCGATATGATGTGGCAATTTTTTTTGTTAGATATTGTAAAATAAAATGTCTAGTTCTAGACATTGTATTTCATAATGTTAAATGTTAATCACCACTTGTTTTTCGACACATACCCAATTTTAAACATTTATACATGTTTGCAATGGAGCAACTAAAACAATTTTGTTGTAATAGGAAATAGAATTTTTAATAAATTTACTCTACATTGTCTAACCCTTGGTGCCACATAAGAATTGCATTGTGAAGGGTTTGAGATTCTTTTAGGCCCTGCTAGATCATGACCCTTCATTAAACATTGGATGTTGCTTCTCTACTTGTAAACATGAGCACCTAAAACAATAGAAAAAAAATGGAGTAAGGTTATCGGGGGGGGGGGGGGGGGGCGCACTGTAATTTAATGTTGAGATTTGTTCGTGGGAGGTAGCATTGTTGTTAATAAATAGTTAATTAATTTGCTTTTTACAGTGTTTTATACGGACATAACAATTTATTTGAACATATAAATAAGAGATCCTAAGAGGAAAAGGTTATGTACCTTTAGGGTAAGATATATGAGATCAGACCTTTAACTAACCGATCATTAATCAACTAGATACTTCTTAGTTATTTAATTTGAGTAGGATGATTAATCATCATTCATTCAAAGTAAGATGGTAAAAAGTATCCTATTTCGGCTTGGGAGGTTAGTTAAAATTATTTTGTTATATAGGACTACGGAAGAAACGTACATTATGAAATCATAATTACTCTCTGCATCCACCCATTTTCACATATCATATACGCACAACCGTGAGTACAGATGAATATCGAATATCTGTCATATCCGCTGGCGATTAAAAAAGATAGATAAAAAAATTTGGTTTATGAAATTATTTTGTAACGACCCGAAATTTCGAATCATTCAAATCGATAATAAACCACACACGTCGGACTTGAATCATTCAAAACAATAGGTTGCTAATTTAACTTAGGGTATATAAAAATCAGATGACATAATTACAAACATAAAATATAATAACTCGCAGCGGAAGAAAATAATACCGCAACAATACATAAAGTTACTACCAAGATACATGGTCCCACATAAGTATATAATACAAAGTCATAAGAAGATACAACACATATCTTAATACATAGATATCTACTAATATATGTATACACACATACACACAATCAATAGAGATGGAAATAAATAAAATAACTAGGTAGCTGATGGACAGATATTGATCCCAACAAGACTTCAAGCTCCGAAAGTTGCCTCACGAAAGTTTGTGATACTCAGGATGATCCAAGCATTAAGCCAAAACAAAGCACTTGTGTCAGGAATAACATTATCATGTAAGAAAATTAACTCAAGTGAAATGTTCACAGAAATTCAAATAACTTAAAGGATGTTTAGGATTTCATCCATTAAGGATCCATTATACCATTTATATATAATAAAATAGGCTATTGTAATAGTACATATTCAGTAAAATATAGTTTCAAAGACAACGTAAGCGAGATTACCTTTTTATCCTTACACTGTTTATTATACTATATTCTATACAGATACCGTGAAGTCCACTGTAAACTAGTAGCTATAGAGGGAACTCTATAGATATGATACAAAACAAAATCGTAGAGTACACGATTAAGTAAATATGATAATGCACGCAAGGCTATACCGAGGGTTGGATTCTATCAATTGCACTCTCGGACTGGTGGTACGCATGGCACACTTCAAGACAACACTCCCAAATCAAATGTGTCCCAAATCAGTCACAAAGAAATAGAGATGGTATTGAGGAAGCGCGTTTAGTAGGAATAGCCAAACTCACTTGATTATAGTATGGTTCATGTTTTAGTCATTTTAACTAATACCCGAAGGTCAAGGCTATCTGTTATCACTCACTTACTTCATCCCATTAGCGTTCGTCAAATTCATCCAACTTCATTCCAGATTCTCCACCAAATACACAACTGTCAAAGTGGTATTGATAATTGACAGAGAGTATGTCAATATCGACTCCGGTCTCTTTGATAACCAATTTCTTATTTCACATAATGATCCTTTTTATAAAATAGCACTTTAATAAAATCATAATTTATTATACTATTTCAAAATATTTAACTACACTTGTATTTAAAATTCAAACCATTACCTTAATCAATTTATATAAATTCATTTTATTAAGTCACTACATCATATCTCTCACTACAACAAATACACACTATTACAACGTTGGATACATGTTGTCAAAACACATCTACAACATTTACATTGTCGTTGTCATATGCATAGTTAGATAAAATACGAGTTTTTTACATCATTTACTTAGTGTTATAGAGATCGTTGTAGATTGTAATCAACAACATTATTTGATTGTGGTATATTTTCTTATATTAAGTAGAAGTCATATACGACGAACTTATAGACGACTCTAAACTTATGTTTGAATGCATCAATGAAGTTCTGCTAGAGATGAAGAAAAGATATTCGGCTTCTTCACCTTGGATATCCATCATCAAATCTGACTTTCGTCTTATTCCAGTAGGAAGAAACTTTGTGAATGAAGTTTGTAAAGGAGTAGAAAAACATCTTCATATGGCATCTCCGTACACATTAGACATGGTTATAAGGAAGGATTTGGAAGTTGGGCCTTGGTTTAATGTTTGGTTAGAGAGTGAAGGTGCTCTGTTTGATGTTGGAGAAGCAATTCTTGATCATATACTGGAAGAAACTATACTTGAGCTTCGGGATTGATCTGTTTATTCAGGTATCGTTTGATTTGTTAACTGAGCAGTTAATGTTCGCGTTTGCGTCGGACGCGTCCAAGGTGGGTCCCACACTTTTGCCCCTTCAAGACGAATGGTTGAAAAGGTGGCTTTCGCGTCCGACGCCACGAAATTTCCAGAACAACCGATTCCTTTCCCTCTCCCTATATATTTCCTCCATTTCATACCCCTTCCATCATCAAAACAAAATCCGAAAATTTCAGCTCCAATCACCGTCTACTCGTCGATCTTCTCAGGTTTTTGCTTTTATATTTGTATTTTTTTGCTTCTTTACTCCCATATATATTTTATTCGTAATGATTTCGGTTTTTTTTCCCAGAATGGCCGCAAGTCAGTCTTCGTTTACTCGTTCCATTGCCGAATGGAACAACAATACGATGAACACTTTCATCGATGTGTGCATGGAACATATCAGTTTCCGTGTACATAATGTTGGAGGATGGTACCAGGTAATTGCACAGGCATTTAACGAGCGGACCGGGTTGGACTACAAAGCTGGTCAAACGAAGAACAAGTTTGACAACATGAAAAGAGATTGGGCTCCGTGGAACAGACTGCTACAGTTTGGTGGAGGGGGATGGGACGAGCAATTGGATACCGTCACAGGAGCGGATGATTGGTGGGCAACGGTGCCAATACCGAAGCGCAAGTTCAAGAGTGAGTCTCCGACACGATTCAGGGAGTTGGACTCCATGTTTGCATGATGCATCCGTACTGATAGATGTCAGTACGCAGTTCCGGATGCTCCACTAGTTCATCTGCAAGAGGCTCAGCTCCTTGGCGATATCATTCGTGGCGATAATATGGAGATCTCGAGTCATCCGACTCGTAGGACGGTCAGGTCTGGTGCTGGCCCTTCTCATTCAGCTCCTTCGCACATGGACCGAGACGAGCTTATCGATTTATGTATGTCTGTACGCCATGAGGAGGATGACAATCAGGATTGAAAGGTGTCGGTTATTATGTCTATACATGACAGATTGGGCCACAACCCATTTTATTCTCTGCTTGGCAAGCCCGAACAGCTTAGGGCTTGTGTTATTCATTTTGTTACGCAACTGAGGGCTAGAAAGATGTGATGTTTTCTTTAATGTGGGTGTTGTGGTTTGTGATTGTGTTGTGGTGTCTTTTTTCAAATGGTGTTGTAATGCGTTGTACTGGCTTTTGTAATCTGCAATTTATATTCTGCAAGAGGCATTAAGTAATTTTTGTATTCTGCAATTTGTATTCTGCGTTCTACTATTCTGTTCAACAATAAACACACACAAACACAAACAATTAAAAACAATATATAAAAAAACAATAAAATAATAACTCTGCCCCTTCCAAAATGCCCCTTTCGTAAAAAGAACACATTCCCCGTTCCCAACAATGCCCCTTCAAATGCCCTTTCCAAATGCCCCTTTCCGTTCAAAATCAAACGGACCCTCAAATAAACAGGGTGAGCAGTTAGGAATAAAAGGGCTCCATGGTGTATACTTTTTCCCCTGTTCTATTTTACTTTTACATTCTTCTTGAGTGGATTTATACAAATGACATACTGAAACTGTAGTTGGTTTGTCTGGTATTTGATTTTTGGTTTGTGATCTAATATGGTAACTGTAACACCCCACCTCCGCTAGGGTCACTCTTTTGGGGGCACTAGCTTCTGGGGGGCGTTAGAACTGGGTAAGCATGCATAATGATATATCAAGGCAGAACAAGAACATAAATATATATGTAAAACAGAGTAAGTGAGAATAAAACAGCGGAATATCTCAAACCATCTCAAAACAAGTCTAGTACATCATAAAGTCAACTGCCAAAATAAACATGTCTAGTACATCATAAACAGAAATACTGAAATACATAGTGCTATCCGCAAAATAAAGATGATAAACCATAGCGAGCTCAATGTCCAGACATACATGAGCTATCCAGCAAACAAGCAAGCGATCCAAGCTAAGCACCACTATTCCCTCCCTGAGAACCTGGGGGGGGGGGGGGGGGGAACGGAAGAAAAGAAGCGAAAGAAAACTGGTCAGTCAAAAAGACTGGTAAGCCCTACTACGATCAGTCTATAAACTAATAAAGTTAACATCATGATGGAAACTGAGATGAACATACTGGAAATAGATAAAGGTGTCATCACATAGAGAAGATTAAGCTTTGCACCACAGTGTACTAGCAAACTAACATAACAGGTATTGATCCCTCAGCCCAAACTTTGGCCCAATAACATGAGGTGACCTTAATACAAGGTCCAGCCCAACGGTCTAGTCGATCGGCTCCCTATAAACCTAACACGTCAAGTGTTGGTGTCCATACGGCCCACATATGGTTGTAGTCAGACTGTGCTGGGTCCACCTTCGGGTGTATCAAGCCCTCGGGTGTCAACCCCAGACACCTAAGCAATAATGCACAGTCTAAACCTACTGGTACCCGTGCCTCGAGTTTGTCCAACACCGGACTACGTGCACGTCCGTAGCCGGCCTGGACCCGCACCGCTGTACCACTCAGCCGTCGCTTTGGTCGCTTACATCAGTCCAGTAATCGTGCCCCGCCCTAGCCTAGCCTCTAGGGTTGTGAATGATACCAAACTGGGATTACTGCTGGAACAGACCACGTTGCTAGGGTTTTCTAAGAGGGTTAAGTGTGGTTTAACCCCTCACTAATCATGGATTAAATTAGTTAAGTGTAACCAACAGTTCACCACTTAACCCCATTTAATCCCTCGTATCCCCAAAATTGGTTAAGTATTAGTGGGCCATGACTTAACCCTAATCATGAGGCATTAATTAATTTAATTGTGCCTTAACCTCTCACATTAGACTTTGTTGCGGTTACTAGTTAAGCCGGGCGGGTCCGGGTAGCTTTACACCACAACTTGGTCTAACCTCGGGTCCCAGGTACACATGACCAACTTCTCACATTGGGTCCTATTGTTTGTAGCAACTAGTTAAGCCGGTCGGTTCCGGGTAGGTTTACGCTACAAACTCAACCCAACCTCGAGTTGGCCACACATATGTTTTCTAAGTGTCATGTCCACTTTATTTTCAAAACATAATCACAAGTTTAACAAATACTTGGGTAGACCTAACTTAATAGGTAAATTCCCAAGGGGTAGACCTAACTTAATAGGTAAATTCCCAATCTTATATTTTCATGTATTTTAAGTTTTACCCCAAACCCCCCAACGTCATTCTATCGCTTACATATTCGTCATAACGCATAAAGGATAGAAAGAGGGAACTTGGCACAACATACATGATGAATCTTACATATCATAATAAACATGCATAACATGTTGGACTTGCATAACTTAGCATAGTGAACTTGCATAAACATGCATAACTTGTTAAACTTGCAAATCATGGCATAGTGAACTTGTATAGACATGCATAACTTTTTAAACTTGCAAATCATGGCATAGTGAACTTGCATAAACATGCATAACTTGTTAAACTTGCAAATCATGGCATAGTGAACTTGCATAAACATGCATAACTTGTTAAACTTGCAAATCATGGCATAGTGAACTTGCATAAACATGCATAACTTGTTAAACATGTGTAACATAGCATAGTGAACTCGCATAAGCATGCATAACTTATTAAACATGCATAAATCCCAACTTTCATCACATATTAACTTTAGAGTTTCTAAAATGAAGGTAAGAGGGCTTACAAATATTATGAAGACACAAATCTACTAATAGAGATTGAGAAGCCCTTTATGCAAGCATATAAAAACCCAAAACAAAGCTCCAACAAGAAAACTCTTAACAAAAATTCCAAAAACTCTAGCTTAGCCAATAAAGCTTGCAACTTGATGATGTATGCAAGCTAATGATCATTCATACAACTTAGAAATGCTTGTATGAACATCAAAATCTTCATAGGAATGATTTATGAAGAGGGTGGAGGCTAGGGTTTTTAAGTGGAGGCCATTTGAGAAATCAATTTGACATAGTTTGGTTGCTAGAATGAATAATGAGTGATTTAGGGTAGGTTAGGGTCTTATTTATAGATTAGGCTAGTGATTTAGACCATAGGATTAAACCCTAGTTGAATTAGGTCCATCAGATTTTGGAATTCTCCAGAACCAAGCCACAAACCAGACCAAGACCCAAAATGGTGCGCCAGGCAAAACTGCCCGGCCACCCTGTGTCGACAGGGCTGTCGACAGGGCTGTCGACACCCTGGGGACCCTGTCGACATGCCTGTCGACATGGGGGTCCTGGCGGGAATTTTCCCGCCTGCGCCAGTTTGTCCTAATTTCCAACTTTGAACTTGAAATTCAAATCTGTTTTTGACCTGGAAATTTCTGAAAACTTCGTTGGGCCTTAATCGGGTCATACGGACTCCGATTTTCGAAAACTCGGACTCTATTTCGCGTATTTTTCCGAGACGAACGCAATGGCATAGCCCGTTTCCCTTGATTCAGATTTTAGAATTAAATTCTGCCTCGATTTATGTTATAACAGGTTATTGAAAATACGGGTTGTTACATTCTCCCCTCCTTAAAGGATTTCGTCCCCGAAATCTTCAAGTTAGGAAGAACGTCTCCTACCATCCAATCATCCATCTACTCAAAGCATCATCCACGAGCAATCATTGTCCTTAAAAGATTCTAAATGCTGTATGAACATATGCAAAAGTGTGTGTATATGTACTTATCTAATGCAAAGATCAATGCAAAATATGTTAGTGAAATGTATCCATATGTATGCAAATCCCTAACATAATGTATAATATCTACATGCGTGCTCAATCATACATCCATATGCAACATCCATGTGATTGCATACAAATTTCATCCAAGAATAAGCATAAACACTCATGCACATGCAATATGAGGAGTGTGTGAGCCGATCTAGTGCCTAATGTGTATCATGCATCCACGAGTAGCCACTTGCAAACACTTGCAACCACTTGCAACCATCAAACATAACATGTCTCAAACACATGTTTCATCCAAAGGGTTTCTACCTAAGGTTCTCATGACAAGATTAGCACGACAACTAGATAAACATGGATAGCAAAGAGAAAGATATGCTAACAAAGGAAAGAGATTGAGAGTGTACCCTCAAAAAGGAATGGATAAAGCCCACGCATCTTCTCCTCGGTTTCCCAAGTTGCGTCTTCTTCGGCTTCACCCCATTGAACCTTCACCAACTTGACCTCTCGATTCCTTAGCTTCTTGGTCTCCGTCCCCAAGATACGAATCGGAGCTCTCCTCAAAGTTGCCTCTTTCTCTACTTCCACGTCTTCAAGAATGCTAGGTTCAACCACCTCAGCGGACTCATGTAGGCACTTTCGGAGATGCGAGACATGAAAGACATTATGCACCCCGGACAGCTTCTCGGGCAATTGCACTTTATAAGCCATCTGCCCGATCCTCTCTACAACTGGAAACGGTCCAACAAACCTTGGTGCTAACTTTCCTACTGCTCCAAACCGAACCACATTCCGCAAAGGAGAAACCTTCACGAAAACCATATCCCCAACATCAAACTCCAAATCAGTCCTTCGCCTATCAGCATAAGATTTCTGTCTGTCTTGGGCCGCCTTCATCCGTCTTCTAATCAACTCGACCTTCTCGGATGTATCTCTAATCATGTCAGGTCCAAGTATAAGCTTATCTGTAGTCTCCCACCAACATGTAGGTGACTTGCACGGTCTCCCATATAAAGCCTCAAATGGTGCCATACCAATGCTCGCCTGATAACTGTTATTATTAGCAAATTCCACAAGAGGAAGATGGTCTTCCCAAGTACCACCAAAATCCAGAATGCAAAGCCTCAACAAGTCCTCAAGTACCCTATTCACCCTTTCTGTCTGACCGTCCGTTTGTGGGTGATAAGCCGTACTCCGTTTCAACCTCGTGCCCATAGCTTCCTGCAAACTGTTCCAGAACTGACTAGTAAAGATGGGGTCTCGGTCGCTGACTATGCTAGAAGGGACTCCATGTAGTCGTACTATCTCACGAAGATATACTGATGCTAGTCCAGATGCGGTCCTTTTTCTCTTCACCGGAATGAAATGAGCACTCTTCGTAAGCCTATCCACAATGACCCATATGCTTGTATTCCCTTTTTTTTTGACCTTGGCAATCCGTCAACAAAGTCCATAGAAATACTCTCCCACTTCCATAGCGGGACCTCTAGAGGATGCAATAGCCCACCGGGCTTCTTCGACTCGGCTTTTACTCTCTGACAAACAACACATCTAGAGACAAACTCTTCCACATCCTTCTTCATTCCAAGCCAGAAGAAAATGCGCTTCATATCCTTATACATCTTATCTCCACCCGGATGTATAGTCAACTTGGAGCGATGTGCTTCCTCAAGAACTTTCCTCACCAAGTCTTCCACCATTGGAACACAAAGCCTTCCGTCTCTCCTCAGCCAACCCTTATCATCTATAGAATATCGAGCAAGGTGACTAGATGTCTCCCCTCGAATCAGCTTATCCATAATCTCAATTATCTGAGGGTCTTCCTTCTGCGAAGCCCCAACTTGATCCAGAAGGGTAGGCCTGAGCTCAAGAGATGCTAAAGAACCGGTCATCGACTCAACTGCCAAAGAGAAATCAAAGGTTGCCAAGAACTCTAAATTCTTCATCTCAACAAATAGAGGACTTAGTGTCAACCTTTTTCTACTCAACGCATCCGCTACAACATTCCCCTTGCCAGGGGTATAGGCTATATCAAAATCGTAGGACGCCAAGAATTCCATCCACCTTTGCTGCCTCAAGTTCAGATCCTTCTGCGAAAAGAGATACTTCAAAGACTTATGATCAGTATACAGCTCAAATCTCTCTCCCAGAAGATAATGATGCCCATCCTTGAGTGCATATACTATCGCTGCCAGCTCTAGATCATGAGTGGGATAATTCTTCTCATGCACCTTAAGTTGCCTACCACCAAAACATATAACTCTGCCTTCTTGCATCAGAACGGCGCCCAATCCCGTGCCACAAGCATCAGTGTACACGGTAAACATCTTACCACCATCGGGTAAAGCTAGAACTGGTGCTGAGGTAAGGGCTCTCTTGAGTCTCTGAAAAGCAAGCTCACAGTCCATATCCCAAGCAAAAACTAAGTTCTTCTTCGTCAACATAGTAAGAGGAGCGGATATCTTCGCGAAGTCCTTGATGAACTTCCGGTAAAAACCTGCAAGACCTAGAAAACTTCTCACTTCGGTTGCATTCCTTGGAGTCTTCCAATCCTGCACAACAACTACTTTAGCGGGATCCACCGCCAAGCCTTGCTTAGATACTATATGGCCAAGGAACCGAACTTCCCTTCTCCAAAAGTGACATTTGGAGAACTTAGCCTTTAACTGATGCGCTCTAAGCATATCCATCACCTCTACAAGATGCCTCGGGTGCTCTTCTTCATCCTTAGAGAAGATCAGAATATCATCCACAAAGACCACGACAAACTTGTTCAAGAACTCTCGAAACACCCTACTCATCAAGTCCACGAAATACGCGGTTGCATTCGTCAAACCGAACGGCATAACAAGCCATTCAAAGAATCCATCTGGAGTTCTGAATGCAGTCTTGTCTATACTATCTTCAGCCACTCTGAGCTGATGAAATCCAGTAGCAAGATCAAGCTGAGAGAAAACAGAAGCACCAACAAGCTGGTCAAAGAGATCATCGATCCTCGGTAACGGGTGTCTGTTCTTCTTAGTCAGCTTATTCAACTCTCGATAGTCAACACATAGTCGGAGAGAACCATCCGCCTTGGTAGCAAATACCACAGGCGCTCCCCACTCAGATATACTTCGTCTAATGAAGTTCTTTTCAAGCAACTCTTTCACTTGCTTGCTCAGCTCCCGCCTTTCACGCGGAGCCATGTGCCGAACGGGCAAAGAAACAGGCTTAGCATTATCCACCAGATAAATGCGAAAATCAATCTCTCGTTTTGGGAGCAACCCCTTAACTTCTTCAAAAACATCTGGATAATCTCGGACCACCCTTACAGACTGAAGGGTTTCCTCTGACGAGTCGAGAGATTCAAGATAGCACAACATGACGGGATCCTTCGGATTGCATGAAATCTCTAAGGTGTTGCCAAGGCGAGTCACAAGCCTCACAACCCTATGCTCACAATCAAGAATGGCTCCATGTCTAGACAGCCGATCCATGCCCAAAATCAATCCGTATCCCCTGAAACCAAGAACATACGCACTACACAAGAACTCTACACTGAGTATAGAGATCCTCAGATCCTCACATATCATAGATAGATGAGCAGAACCCCCAATGGGATTCGAAACACAAACGGGATCATCCACTAAGCTAGTACTAAGGTGCAAACTATCAACAAGATCAGATGAAATAAAGCTATGTGATGCACCAGAATCAAACAAGGTACGAACTGGAAGATCGGAAACATAAACAAGGTTCTCAACAGAAACACTGCCTCGATCGGGAACTGGAGCGGTATTGAGAGCATGAACTTGCCCTCCTGAAGATCCAGCATGCTGAGTCTGACCCTGCCCTTTCTTCTTCGGGCATTCCTTGCTGAAGTGTCCAGCCTCACCATAGGAAAAACATCCACCATTAAGCTTCCTTTTCTTCTTCCTACAATCCTTAGCAAAGTGTCCAGGCGCACCACAGTAATTGCACTTTCCCTTGCCTTTGTTGTTGTTCCCCTTCTTGTTCTTGCTCTGATTCCCCTGACTGCTTTGACCACCTTGATTGCCTTTACCCTGAGAATCAGTCTTCTTTGTTTGAGTATCACTTGACTTGACCTCTTTCTTTCCATCTCCCTGAAGTAGAGCCATATCGACCAAACTCTCAAAAGTAGCCCCATGCGGAATATGTGACATCGCCAAACCCTGCAGCGGCTCATTCAACCCTCTAGCAAATCGAAGAGCCTTCTTCTCAGGAGTGTTCACCATATCCAAACCAAAACGGGCCAGCTGATTAAACTTGTTCACATACTCCTTGACAGACATATCACCTTGCTTTAATGCAATGAAATTCTCCATCTGTAAATTCGCCTCAGCAGAAGATAGAAACTTGGCCACAAACCTAGCCCTCAGATCGGCCTAAGTCTCGACGGGTCTCGTCCCATTGGTGACCTCCCACCAATAGGCTACTTCGTCCTTCAAAAGCCACACTGTTAATAAGATCTTCCTCTCGTCATCAATCCTAAAGATAGCAAACAAGTCCTCAGTGTCTTTCAGCCAATTCCTAGCTTCAACAAAAGATTCCGTGCCTAGGAAATTCTTGCCTCCCATCGCCTTGAAGTCTTTACAAACCTTCGTGAACTCAACCTGAGGATGCTGAGGGGGAGGAGGAGGAAGAGGAGCCTCAGCAACAGAACATTAGCAACGGGAGGAGGAATATTAACTACTGGAGGAGGGGGAACAGGAACCACCGGAGGAGGGACATTAGGGGGAGGATTCTCAACTACAGGAGGAGGAGTGGGAGTAGGGTTTGCGGGGCCAGCTGCCGCCCTAGCTTCTAGAAGTCTCCTATACCAGAGTGGTACGTTTACTCCATCCGGGATGGCAAGATTCTCAGCCATACTGAAACGAAAGATAAGATAAGATTAGGTCAAGGGAACGAAGGATAACGCAAATGGCTTTTTGGGGAATAGCCTTTTAAAATACTAGACTTTTCTTTGGAAAATACTTTATACTTGTTTTGAAAATAGTTTTTCAAAAGTCTTTTAAAAACTTTTTGTTCTTTCTCGTAAACCATATGCTTTGATACCAAATTTGTAACACCCCACCTCCGCTAGGGTCACTCTTTTGGGGGCACTAGCTTCTGGGGGGCGTTAGAACTGGGTAAGCATGCATAATGATATATCAAGGCAGAACAAGAACATAAATATATATGTAAAACAGAGTAAGTGAGAATAAAACAGCGGAATATCTCAAACCATCTCAAAACAAGTCTAGTACATCATAAAGTCAACTGCCAAAATAAACATGTCTAGTACATCATAAACAGAAATACTGAAATACATAGTGCTATCCCCAAAATAAAGATGATAAACCATAGCGAGCTCAATGTCCAGACATACATGAGCTATCCAGCAAACAAGCAAGCGATCCAAGCTAAGCACCACTATTCCCTCCCTGAGAACCTGGGGGGGGGGGGAAACGGAAGAAAAGAAGCGAAAGAAAACAGGTCAGTCAAAAAGACTGGTAAGCCCTACTACGATCAGTCTATAAACTAATAAAGTTAACATCATGATGGAAACTGAGATGAACATACTGGCAATAGATAAAGGTGTCATCACATAGAGAAGATTAAGCTTTGCACCACAGTGTACTAGCAAACTAACATAACAGGTATTGATCCCTCAGCCCAAACTTTGGCCCAATAACATGAGGTGACCTTAATACAAGGTCCAGCCCAACGGTCTAGTCGATCGGCTCCCTATAAACCTAACACGTCAAGTGTTGGTGTCCATACGGCCCACATATGGTTGTAGTCAGACTGTGCTGGGTGCACCTTCAGGTGTATCAAGCCCTCGGGTGTCAACCCCAGACACCTAAGAAATAATGCACAGTCTAAACCTACTGGTACCCGTGCCTCGAGTTTGTCCAACACCGGACTACGTGCACGTCCGTAGCCCGCCTGGACCCGCACCGCTGTACCACTCAGCCGTCGCTTTGGTCGCTTACATCAGTCCAGTAATCGTGCCTCGCCCTAGCCTAGCCTCTAGGGTTGTGAATGATACCAAACTGGGATTACTGCTGGAACAGACCACGTTGCTAGGGTTTTCCAAGAGGGTTAAGTGTGGTTTAACCCCTCACTAATCATGGATTAAATTAGTTAAGTGTAACCAACAGTTCACCAATTAACCCCATTTAATCCCTCGTATCCCCAAAATTGGTTAAGTATTAGTGGGCCATGACTTAACCCTAATCATGAGGCATTAATTAATTTAATTGTGCCTTAACCTCTCACATTAGACTTTGTTGCGGTTACTAGTTAAACCGGGCGGGTCCGGGTAGCTTTACACCACAACTTGGTCTAACCTCGGGTCCCAGGTACACATGACCAACTTCTCACATTGGGTCCTATTGTTTGTAGCAACTAGTTAAGCCGGTCGGTTCCGGGTAGGTTTACGCTACAAACTCAACCCAACCTCGAGTTGGCCACACTTATGTTTTCTAAGTGTCATGTCCACTTTATTTTCAAAACATAATCACAAGTTTAACAAATACTTGGGTAGACCTAACTTAATAGGTAAATTCCCAAGGGGTAGACCTAACTTAATAGGTAAATTCCCAATCTTATATTTTCATGTATTTTAAGTTTTACCCCAAACCCCCCAACGTCATTCTATCGCTTACATATTCGTCATAACGCATAAAGGATAGAAAGAGGGAACTTGGCACAACATACATGATGAATCTTACATATCATAATAAACATGCATAACATGTTGGACTTGCATAACTTAGCATAGTGAACTTGCATAAACATGCATAACTTGTTAAACTTGCAAATCATGGCATAATGAACTTGCATAGACATGCATAACTTGTTAAACTTGCAAATCATGGCATAGTGAACTTGCATAAACATGCATAACTTGTTAAACTTGCAAATCATGGCATAGTGAACTTGCATAAACATGCATAACTTGTTAAACTTGCAAATCATGGCATAGTGAACTTGCATAAACATGCATAACTTGTTAAACATGTGTAACATAGCATAGTGAACTCGCATAAGCATGCATAACTTATTAAACATGCATAAATCCCAACTTTCATCACATATTAACTTTAGAGTTTCTAAAATGAAGGTAAGAGGGCTTACAAATATTATGAAGACACAAATCTACTAATAGAGATTGAGAAGCCCTTTATGCAAGCATATAAAAACCCAAAACAAAGCTCCAACAAGAAAACTCTTAACAAAAATTCCAAAAACTCTAGCTTAGCCAATAAAGCTTGCAACTTGATGATGTATGCAAGCTAATGATCATTCATACAACTTAGAAATGCTTGTATGAACATCAAAATCTTCATAGGAATGATTTATGAAGAGGGTGGAGGCTAGGGTTTTTAAGTGGAGGCCATTTGAGAAATCAATTTGACATAGTTTGGTTGCTAGAATGAATAATGAGTGATTTAGGGTAGGTTAGGGTCTTATTTATAGATTAGGCTAGTGATTTAGACCATAGGATTAAACCCTAGTTGAATTAGGTCCATCAGATTTCGGAATTCTCCAGAACCAAGCCACAAACCAGACCAAGACCCGAAATGGTGCGCCAGGCAAAACTGCCCGGCCACCCTGTGTCGACAGGGCTGTCGACAGGGCTGTCAACACCCTGGGGACCCTGTCGACATGCCTGTCGACATGGGGGTCCTGGCGGGAATTTTCCCGCCTGCGCCAGTTTGCCCTAATTTCCAACTTTGAACTTGAAATTCAAATCTGTTTTTGACCTGGAAATTTCTGAAAACTTCGTTGGGCCTTAATCTGGTCATACGGACTCTGATTTTCAAAAACTCGGACTCTATTTCGCGTATTTTTCCGAGATGAACGCAATGGCATAGCCCATTTCCCTTGATTCAGATTTTAGAATTAAATTCTGCCTCGATTTATGTTATAACAGGTTATTGAAAATACGGGTTGTTACAGTAACATGAGGCATACTTTGCAATCTCTCTCGATGGTTGTTATAAATTGTGTGTTAACAATTCGATTTCATATACACTGATATTTATATGATACTTTTTTGAGGTGCTTAAAAAAAACATCTCGAAGTATCTTAGATAATGTAAGTAAAGCCAAAGCTTAGGAAAAGAAAAAAAAAGGCTACTATGACTGTATGGGTGGTTCACACGAGAAAAAGGGAGTTAACATCTAAAAAAATGATTCATATGTTGTGATTCTAGAAACAACCCTTGAGATATAACCTTCAAACCTAACTAGTATAAACTATAAAAATGTAATCGGGTCAAAAGGTCGAATAATAAAGTCACGATGAAACATTCTTACCAAAATAATTACAATAACCTTTAAACTTTTTAAAGTATAATTTACTTTATAATACCAATTTTTTTATTAAATACAAAATATTTTGCAAAACCAATAAAACGCACTATGTTAGAAAAATTAAAACATCAAGTTAACTTTGTCAACAATATTGTTTTTATAATATTTGCAATTTATTGTCTATATTACAATCGTTAACAAGATAGTATAATAGTTACAACACGTAATCATGACAATGTTAATAATATATTATTAAAATATGAGCATTAACAATATTGACCAATAGTTATCAAATAAAATGTTGTTAACAATGTGAAATAAACGTTGTACTAGATATGAATTGCGTTAACACTATGTTGATGTTGTAAAACAAAAAATAAATTGAATCCACAATAGTATTTTGCTGTTGTATAATTTTTGGTCTGCAACGTTTGATAAATATTTGTTGAAACATATAAATTTGCAATATTTAACAAATGTTGTTCATTTACGTATTTAGTAACATGGCAAATATGTTATGTAAACAAAATATAGTACAATGTAAAAAATTCATCATTAAAAGTTACTTTCTATAACAGCTTAAACAAACATTGTAAAAAAAAAAATTTACGACTTTTGCATGTAGAGCAATTTTTGGAAGAATCAATTACAACGTTTTTCTTAAAAAATGTTGTGAAAGATTAATTTTTTCATAACACTTCAGCGAAGTGTTGCAGAATTGATGTTGTAAAATAGTATTTTTGTTGTAATGTCTAGTCATTTGACTCAACTTAATAAATTTTTATTACAATTATGTTATTTAATTAAATTTCAAAATGTTAACTTCAAATATCTTTAAATTAGTTTAACTTAAAATAATTCAGTTCTTTTCCTTTAACAAAATCATATTATTAAGTTTTACTTTTAAATCAAATTATATATTTCAAAATATCATATCTTAATCAAATTTAAATATAACTCAATAAAATCTTAAATTAAATTTTATTCTTTAACAGTTATTATATGTATAAAGTTATAAAACAAATTTTGTATTAAAATTTAGAGTAATTTAAATAAAGTCTTAAAATCATTTTAGCATTCCAATCTTTGCCATTCAATTATTTATTAGTTAACTATTAAATATTTATCTTATAAAATCTATGTTTAATATTTATCTTATAAAATCCATGTTTGTATATTAAATTATTCATTATATTAATTTTATTTTATTAAGTATTATTTAATCTTCTTATACTTTAAAACTAAATAGTATTAGACTACAAAAATTAAAATTTTGCATTTTGCTCATACATTAGTCTTTAATTTAAATTTTAATCATTTTATTGTAACTTTGAATTTTATATTTAAATATTTATTAAATTAGATCAAAATCTAAGTTTTTAACGAAATCTTAATTTATAATTTTAAAATATATTTTATTAAATAAAAATATATTTTAAATTTTAGAAAAATACTTGAAAATGGACTAGTAGTGTCCATATATTATTTTCTACTTAGGTCAAATAATACATATATGTGAAACGACCCAGACTTCCCCAATCCCCGAAGAGACGGAGGACCCCGGATTGCTTTGAGAACACGATGCATCAGAACACAAACAATAGAACATTTCATTGTTATTAAAACAATTTACATCAGAGTACAAGAATATCATAGTATGCATAAATTATTTACAATAGAAAAATATCAGAGATTAAAATTACATTTTAAATACATAAACATAATGTGCAGCGGGAAATATCAACTACCACAACTGAAAGAAATACATGGATACAAAACATTCTGAATATAGTTTCAGCCGTAATCCAGGATCCTGTGAAAAGAAATATCTATGAAAAACCAAAACTACTAGCTGCCCGTGTGGAAAATATGGGCACTCAGAGTTTAGGTAGAAACAATAAACTCCGAGTTACTCATGGGAACGGTGTGAGAACTAAAACAGTTATTAACTTTATTTTTAAAGTTAGGTAAATCAAGGGACCACGCTGTATAACACGGAACGGGTTTTCTCCTAAGAATACCATAAGCAACAACGCCATGCTAAAAAGGAAAAATGAAGCCATTATAAGACTCAGGTCCCATCACACAATGCAATGCAAGCCGGAGGATAGAGTTTTACCTTATAATGGCCAAATATGCTTGGTACGCGAAATTTATCTTTTATTATTACTACAAGTGAAGAAATAAACTTCAAATATAAATGTATCAATCATAGACGACATAGTACCCCATCCTACTGTGTCGCCACATAGGTTTACAACTAAAACTGAAAAGTCGCGTATTGGAAATTGGATTCCATATATGAGTCGAAGCAAGGGATCGTCCTCACCGATTCGAGACACTTTAGCCCGTGCCTCAGGATTCAGCCGCAACTTCACTTGGATCTTCAGGACCGGTCCATACTTACTTTAATGGATTGGTTACTCCTGAACGCACGTTTCCCTGCCCTATGGGGCATAAAATCTGGTCAGTATGTCGACCATATCACGAGCCACTAGGGACTCAAATCCGAGGTGCCTCCCAATCAATCATCCACATAAGTAAAAATGTCTAGGCTCCATACCATGACACCACTCCTAGCTAAAAAGAAACGCATGCACTCCATACAGTCACTATCCCATTTTTGACTCATACCGGGTGTGAGGCTCGCGAATTAACGCTATACACAAAGGTATGCTATTTAAAGTCGTGCTTTGATCATCATCCACAAGACTATGTTTTTCAACAAAAGCCTTGATTATTTGCATCTTAGCATGCCACACTGACAATTCATGCCAAACAACTGATGTCTATTAATATATAACCTCTAAGCTCGTACGTCTCAGATAGAAGGGTGTTAAGCAAGAGAATAAATTCTCTGCCACCAAACAAATATATATTTAATAGAAATAAATCAACACAGAATGAAATCCAACATCAGATACATCCATTTACAAGTCCCTTCTGGGTCTGAACGAAACCTGAGACACTTTATTCCTCGTCCCATGTGTCCAACACAGGAGAGAGGTCCTCGCATATCCGGTCAATCTCCAAGTATGTTTGGACGATCACCACTTATTATCTTGTCTCGGGTGTATAGCCCAATCAAGACATCAGTAATCATCCAAACGATGTGAAGATCTCCGGTCTTCGACCACCGTGTTCATCGTCGGCTTTTAGTCGTCATATTAGTTATTCTGAATGGATTAAACCCGGTCTTTCTGAATAATTCGCGTATTTTATTATCAATAATCAAGTACTATAAAAACACATCCTACGACCCATTCCAATTCAGAATATTCTTTTATTCAAACACTTACATCTGTAGGGAAAGGTTCCCATTAATTTTATCAAAGATAAATTCTTTTAAATTTATTCTTTAAACTTCCTTTAGATATCAATTTCAAAAGATTTTATTTTATCTTTTAGAAATTTTAAACCAAATTAAGGTTTGTAAAACTAGTCGGGATTATCGTTCAGCCTTACCGAAATAATCATTTATTTTATTTTTCCTATCCCAACCTATTCATCCCATGGAGCAAAACTGGTAGTACTCCATATCTAACACCCACGAAGTTATCGGTAAATTTGATTACCATTTCACGTTCAAATCTAATTAAAGAATTAACTATCACATGGAGTAAAACTGGAAGTACTCCATCTCAAAACATTTCCTGAATTTGGTAAATTTAATTACCTCATTCACATCCCAATCTAATTAAAGATTTATTAAAACGCCAATTGGTTTTAATCTCAAAAATAATTACCTTATGATTATTCAACTTGAAGAAATTAATCTTGTCTTTAACAGGGTTAAAGAGCCAATGTTATTAAAAACACAGTTCACGATAAACCCAAATCCTCTTCCATTAAATACGGAATCTTCACAAAAAACGGATCAATATATAATTGATATAAATTTCCAAATCAATTCCAATTTAATATGTTAAATTGGAAAACTTTACTTTGGAAAATTTCCATTAAATCTTAGAACAAAGATTTATAAATCCCTAATCTTAACTTCACTGTTAATTGGGTTAAAGAACAAATGTTATTTAAAACATTGTTCACATCAAACCCAAAATCAACCTTCATTTAATTCCAATTTATAATTATAAATTCGATAACTTCATTTATCTTAATTAAAAATTTTATTCTTTTCTCATTTAGGTTTAAGAACAGTTTTATTGAAGACGCCATTCACGACGAACCCAAAATCCAATTTAATATTGAATACAAGGCTCTGAATATAAATTAATATCGGCTTGTATTAAATTTCAAATTCTGAAACCAACGGATATCATATTGGGAATAACGATATCTGTATCTTCCAAATTCCTCTATAATATCCGTATAATCACGGAATCCAATATAGAAATATTACGAAGATTATTTCCATTTAAATCCTTTCTAATTCATATGCTAGAAAATTTTGGTAATTTAAAAAACCATTTACAAATCCAATTTATTTATTTTAAAACATTGGACTATTATTCTAGTTAATAACTAGTTCGTTCGATAAAAAATATTTTTATCTTTGCAAACTTGGAATTTTTCATCCAAAATCTCTCTAAATCATATATTATGAATTTACACAATTTTTCCGTATTTTTAATAATTTTATTCAGGGCCTTACAGTCGGTTTCCAATATCGGCCACCGAACTGCATCCATAACGACCTTTTCTGAAATTGATTTGGATACAATTTGAAATCCAACCGTTCAAAGTTAAATCTTCTATATTCATTGGAAAGATCTTTTCGATATGAACCCAACGATTTCGGTTTCAGGAGAATCCAATGGTCGGATCTCCCGGTACGTCAATTTGAAGTCGATGGTTGAAATTCACGAACGGTCGCTGCGCGGCGCATTCTATTCAAACCATATATATAATATATATTTCGTCGATTTCTATTTAAAATGTATTTTATAAATTCGTTTTAAAAATGATTCCAACTTCCATTTCAATTTTAAATCAAAATCGAATATTCCATATCATTATAATATTAAAATGATAATATTTTCAAAGTATCTGATTTTGAAATCCATTCTTTTCGATATTCATTATAAACTAAATAAAATCGACAGAAAAGTCTGTTCGAGTAAAAATGGCACATATTTATTTAACTCGGCTTCATATATTCATTTCAGTTGTGAATATTTTAGTATTTTTGTGTCCATCCAAAATCGAATATCAAAATCATATTTTGATTATTCACTGAATATTATTTTAAATTATTCGTTCATATTCTGAATCGGAATGCAACTCAATCAATTACCATATAATTTCAGTTTTATGGATTTTATACATCGCATTTATTCAATCAATAATGATAAATAATCATTAACATTCAAACATCACCCAGAGTGCATTCTACCACTGTATAAGCATTAAAATAAATAACGCTCAACACAGTCTGTCAACCCATCGATTGACATACAACTAAATATTGGGATTATTGTATATCAAATATCATCCCAATACCCGTGTGGGGTTTTCAAACAACAACAATCGATTTAAATAAATCATTGGTTAATAAATTTAACCAATTCAAATTCAGTTTGAATTATTTTTCTACTTAACAAATTTTCGTTGTTCAAATTATAAATGGATATTTATATCACATTTCAACAACCACAAAGTGTATCCACTTTGTTTGAAATACGAGTGTCGCATATTCAAACAACGCTTCTTATGCAGAAGAGTCGTGAATAGTTCATGTGTTGAACTCAAACAATGTCACATACAATAGATAAAAATCAACACTGGCAATTTCTATATATTTACAGCTATAAAATAAATAACTGTACAAATATTTTAGTGAGAGAATTCTCACTTTCGTTTCCACTCCGTCATTCTGTATCTGAAGATTGTATTTTTCAACTAAATTACACACGCATTTAATTTAGCTGAAAATTCAATTTGCTCTGTTTCCATTCTGGTCAGTTCCATTGCGTAGAGTTCGTTGTCACGATCACAACACAACTGAAATCATCAAATTTGGACCTCGTAAAGAAGATATGGTATTAAATGCATTGAACAATTTAAAGGAGAAATTAAATTAATTAATTTATAATTACCCTCCCTCTCTCTGAAACCCGTCGACCTAAACCTCGCCCCCTTCTCTCTCCTCCGCGCCGCCACATCAGCCAACTGAATCTCGATCTGAACCTCCCCCTCGACGCGCCTCTCCGTCGCCTTCCACCACCCACGACAATGGCCAGCTCGCACCCCCCGTTGGTTGGGAAATTGACCTCAAACGATGGCTTTTGGAGATGGAAATTCAAGCAAAATACACAATTAAAATTCACCAAACCAGTATGGATTCGAAGAGCAAGGGAAGCTCTTCGATTTTCATTCAAGGAGTAGCAGATTTTATTGCGTGGATTGGCCAGAATTTGGGGAGGAAGAATCGAAGGCTTTTCCGCCATTCGAACGAGAGCAGTGGCAGATTTTAATTTTGTGAAGAATTAGGGTTTAAAAATAATATATATATATATATATGTATATATATATTTATAATTAATTTATTTCCAAAAATACCAGTTTATTGATACGAACTCCAAATCAAACTCAATGACTATCGTTCCTAGCTAAATACCCCCATTCCGAACACAATGGAATATGTTTCGTAAGCCAATTCGATCGTTTCGATCAGTTTTGTATCAAAATTAAAATATAAATTAATATAACGGTCAATATTGAATTTGAACGTACATTTTAATTTACCGGGGCCACTACTGACTTCAAAAATAATAGAAAAGTAAACCTAGCTATGTTTTGAAGATACGGTCCTAACAAAATTAATTTCATCAAATTTGGAGACCGTTTGAAAAATGGCATTTTTCCAGTTGATTAAATTCAAACTGAAATTACAAAACACGTTTAAATTCACTGCGCTCATATATTGATTCCAAAAATTATGAATTTGAAACCTAACAATAATTTGACATTCTGGATCCAACAAAAGTTGTTTCGTCAAAAACGGAGGTCGTTTGCAAAATGGCTATTTTTAAGGGCTTTATATTATATAAAATATATATAAATTCCATAGCGACTATTCTAAATTTTCAACTGGACACAACTTACAATTTATATTATGAAATCTGAATTTTTCATATTCATTAGAAAGATATAATTAAACATATTCTAACATTTCTGGTTTTACTGAAATTGGATTTATATTAAATTATGTACATTGTTTTTATTGTTTAAAATCGAATTTTCATACTATCGCGCCATTTCAAACTCGTTTTATAATTAAAATAAATTTATACGTTCTAACTTCGATTTAAATAAATTTTTAGTCGTTGTTATTTAAAATAAATCACTTTAAATATCCAAAACCCATTAAAATGGCTAAAATTAAAATTTTAAATTAGTTCAGAAATTCTGGGTTGTTACAATATGCTTCATTTCAGTCCGTTTAAATTCAATTTTTGAGCATTTATCATCACAACCCGAGTCCTAATAATTTCAGTTTCAATTCCTAAAATCTATATAATCGTTCGATCATGTATCATTTCAATCCGTAGTGATATTTCTAAATCTACGGTAACTTGTACTGTGAGAACAAATTAAATATAACATTTTAGATATCACATATGAATTAGCATATAACATAGCATTCAAATTTTAAGTCATATATGTCACAATGTACATGTCACATGCACAAAAGTTACATAACATACGTTTATGGGTTTCCTAAAAATAATCCTAACACTTCACATGCCATTTCAATGTGTTAATTTAGTTAATTCGACTCTTTGTCGTCAGCGAGTTAAATACTCACCTTTCATGGTGTGGGAACGGCAATGGAGTCGATACATACAGAAAACGTAACCAAGCACGCAAATACAACAAATCTCCATGCTTCTAACCAAACGCATGGTGAACTAAGGCGATCAACAACTTATATATCAAAAAACACAAATTTAAACTCTTTTTTCTCCTTTTTTAGTAATATCTTGCAAAATTTTACGGCACAAAACCAACACAGCCACAATGAATGCCCAGTATTCAAATTGCAAATAGGCTTCAATAAGAACTAAGAGCATTCCCAGCAGCAAGTGCATTTTGGAGCGTGAATAACTATGTTTGGGTATTGATTCCTCCAACTGTTCCAGCAGTCGGTGGGGGGACGCTGCATTATTATTTTTTAAATTAAACACTAAACGGTTTTCAGAAAACCGTTTAGTCTCGGGAAAAAGGAATATATATATATATTGCAAGCTTCTGTTTACAGTGTCATTATTCTCTGTAAACAGAAGCTCATGATTTTCATCAAAACCCCCAAAAAATCAAAACCCTAATCCAAAAATTCTTTGAAAAACAAGGGATTTTTGCTATAATTTCAAACAAATCAATATCTATTCTTTCTCATCACTTTAGCACCACCAATTCCATCATTCTCCACCTTAAACCCATCATTTTTGACATTTTCGGGGATTTAGCAAATTGGTTGATGATGGAAGACGAAATCATTGAAGGCAGTAGTGCCGCGAGTGGGTTACGTAGGAGAAAAGTTTCCCGAAAAAATCGAAAAACAATTGAAAGCGAAGAAGGTGGCTATGGATCAAGGAAGTAGACAACAATTGATCCGACGTTTCCATTCATGTCTATCACGAGTCTACAAGAAGGAATTACACATATCTACAACAGTGGAAAAGAGCTTACGGTATATTTTTTTGTTTCAAAGTGTTTTAACTAAAATTATTCGACATGAAAATATTATGTAACTGATTTAGTTTTATAACTAGAATCACGACAAGATGAGATGTCATGGAGCATTTACGACAATGTTGAAATGGTGGAAGAAAGTTAAAGTGTATCCTCAAGTTCGAGATCTGATAGTGAGTATATTTGGAAAATTTATGGAAATTGAATTGAAAAACTTTGATAACAGATGCATACATGCTATTGTTGAGCGTTGGTGGCCGACTACGCATACCTTTTTATTTCCTAGTACGGAGATCGGGTTTACACCGTTAGATTTCACTATGCTGACATCCATTCCCATGGGAATGCATAATCTAACGATATCGTATGATGAGAGTTGGGGGCAATTCGATAATGCAAAGCAACTATTGCCACTTCTTGAGGAGAAAGTTATTCTGGTAGGAAATGTTGCTTCATCGCATCTTGTGAAGTACTTTCATGACAGTTGTCTTGAGGCCAATGATAACAAAAGTCATATTGAGCGCTTTTTTGTTTTGTATATGATGGGTACTCTATTTTTTACGATAACAAATGACACTATTAGTCTGGGATATTTGGAGGCCGTATTTGATTTATGCTTAGGGAACAGTTCGATCGGGGTTCGGCGATTATGGGTTACCTCTACCAGAGTTTGGATGTTGCTGTAACTAAGGGAGGGCATATAACTGGTTTCATTGAGCTATTGCAGGTATGGTGAGCTATAGTAAGCACAAAGTTTTTTATGTCTTAATGGTTCATTCTAGTGTTTAATGTTGCATCTTTCTATTTTGCAGTACTGGTTTTTTGAGTACATGGCGGTGTGCGGATATATTGTCAAAGAAGAGGTGAAGCAAGCTTCATATCTGAGATTGAGAGCCTAGGAGAAAGAAATAGGCTCATCACACATGATACTTCGGCTCATTTGTCCTCTAGCACACGGTATCATATTGATCATTGCCACGCAACACATACAAATTGGAAACTGTGGCAAAATTCAGTCGCATTCGCTAATGCAGAGATTGTCCATGCACACAACTTATCGATGAAACGGTTGCCTTTGATTGTTCCACCCAGTAGTTCATATGAGATGTATTTAGGAGAGAGGTGCATGCGGCAGCTTACAGGCTGGGCGACTATTCTCATTGATCCTCTCGCACACATGACCTGCAAGATGACATATTCTACATATGCAGAGTTGCAGCAAGCTTTATACCAAGATGATTGTCAACAGTATATATATATAAAGAGCCAGACATGGACTACAACACGTATTGGCGGTCAGTGGGCAGAGATGTTGGTCCATTACTAGATGCTTCAGTCCATACCGATAATATGGATTTTTTCGGACCTACTGCTTTGAAGGCAGGAATTGAAGCTCCAATCGTCACGTCTTCAGAAGTTAATTATGCATCTCAGTTTTACCGACAACCACAACAAAGTGATTGGGCAGAGGATCCAGGATGGAACTTGCAATGGACAGGACATGAGCCGTTACTCATTCCTCATTTGATGGATATATCGCCAGTTCCGTCCCATTACACTGTTGATAGACTACGAGAAATGAATATGGGTATGCGACAATTAGATCTTGAACAGTCGAAGTATTATGAAGGGGGCTTGAACAGGATTAACACGGTTGCAAACACGTTTGTAAGTTATCAATTTAATTTTTGTGAGACATGTTTGTTTTTCAATATTGCTCAGAATATAGAATCCCTAGTATTATTTGTATATCGATATTGTGTTTGTTTTTAAATATTGCGCAGAACATGCAGGTTTTTAGGGAATCAGTGTTGGGTATGGCATCTAAACAGTCAGGTCGAACAAAAAGCAAGAAAAAAAGAAAACCTCGTGTACAGATGGAAGGGGAGGAGGAAGAAGATGACGAGGGTGATGAGCGGGGTGATGAGGAAGATGAGGAGGGTGATGAGGAGGGTGATGAGGAAGATGACAAAGGTAATGAGGAGGGTGATGGCAAGGATGATGATGACGACGATAGTGATGAAGGTGGTCAATCTAGTGATGTACATAGTAATCAATATAGTGTTAGGCTTAGATATCCAACCTCCTCGTTGATGTCGGGTACTTGTTAATTTAACTCCATATACACTTGTAACTTGTGCACATATAAATATTTATTTAGTTCTAAGTTTATTAAAGTTCACATATAACAAAGTGTTTATGTATGTTCATGCAAGAGTTCAGACAAAGGTAAGCAGAAGAGAAGTGGTTTAGTCAGCAAGGTGAAATCTCTATTTAAGGGAAAAGGAAAGAAGAAAGGAAGTGGGATTTACATTCCAAGCATTAGGGACATTCAATGAAGTTCGAAGAGATGTTTGTATGACTTTTTAGGTGTTAATGTAATGGTTTGTTAGTTTAATGGTACTGTAATATTGTTATGTGTACTGTTAGGTGTATTTTTATGCGTATTATAATGGTTTGTTAGTTTAATGGTAATATAATATTTTGTTGTTGTTATGCGTATTGTCAGGTTCTAATGATACTGTAATTTTGTTTGTTATATACTGTTATTGTTTTGTGTATTGTTATGCTGTTTAATATTTTGCATTACATTACTGAGAAGCTTACAACAACGACGATTACAACATTAAGAAATGCAAACTACAATTATACGAACTACAACAACTAAACAAAAAAATATCAAATTCAAATTAAAATAAAAAACATTATGATAGTTTCCATGTACACCTACCACGGACGTGGGAAAAATACAGCTTTAGCTGCATCAGCAACATTCTTGTTCAAGCATCTTATTTCAGCTTGCGCTTCCAGTGCATACTGAACTCCATGTTCACACATCGGAGGGTCAATCCACTGCTTAAAGTAACAACAATCAATTTCGTCAGGATAAATCTTGTGGTCCTCATAGGCTTCACAACCGAAAAATCGACGATCAGCATTTTTTACGGTTTTCGAAACAGCCACAACCGATTTTTCTCCACAACTGCAAATAGGGTTGGATCCACACTGACCTATTGGCTGGACAATGCGCCCTTCAAATACTCTTTCTTCTCCAGGTCGTTGATTTGCTACCGCTTCATCGTCATTTTCCCATTTGTCCATGGTGGATCCTACACTTTCATTTTCGTGTTCCGACATGATGAAAGAGGATGGAGGAGGTGGCTTTAGAGAAGCCGTTATATATAGAAAAAAACTGGGTCGTCCTATCAATACACAAAGGAGTTAAAAAACGTAAAGGAGTTAAGAAACATAAAACTTGGACATATGAATAAATATTGAGTGAATGGATTATGAGGTTACAGAGCAAAAAACTTGGACGTATATATAAATGTACACTGCTTATACTGAGTAGTCATATCACTGCTCCAGTGTTGTATTGTTACAGTCTTCCTATCACTTTAGTGCTCCAGTGCTCTATTGTTATAGTGCTCTATTGCTATAGTGCTTTATTGCTACATATCACTTTAGTGTTCCGGTGCTCTATTGTTGTAGTGCTCCTGAGTAGTCGTATCGCTTCAGAGGTGGATCCTATCGCTATAGTGCTCTATTGTTACATATGTTAAGGTATTAAGAATCACTATAGGAGACATTTTCTGAACTGAGCCCACTGACTTGTCATATCACCTTAGTTTAATGGGTCGTCACATATACACTACTTTAACCCTACACTAACTAGTCTTATCAGGAAAGATTAATAGCTCTGTAATTTAAGGGGTCGTCACATGTACACTACTATAACCCTGCATTGACTAGTCTAAGGTTGCTCCATCAAATTAGTTGTATGTTTACTCCACATATTGCCGGTATAAATATCTATGGTTGCTACTTTTTAGTTAGCTGGAACCAAAATTTTCATCAAGATAAAAAATGCCTTCATGGTCATGGCCCTCATCAATGGATTCGAACTATGATCAAAAACTTTGTTGAGCATCCGCCATCAAGTCCAAGAACAGATATTGATTAGAATATTGAATACCAAGAGCAGCACTACGAGGACCTGAATCGTGACTACCCAGAGCTGGCCCACCTGACGATTCATCCACCAATTGCTCATGTTCTAGATGTAGGTCATCAAGTAGTCCAAACTGTAAATGAAGAACATTTATGAGTGGCTACAGTCCCTCGTCCTCCGACTGTTAAAGTGGTAGATCAATTCTCGGTAGTTTGGCCTCCATATGAACAAGAGGTACGACGAGTTTCAGTTAACCAGTCTCCTAACGAGCAGGAGGTTAACTCATATCCCATTTGTTGCCACTGTGGTTACGCGGTGGAGGTAGTAGTCCGGGCGGACGGAGAGAATATTGGTCGTAGGATCCAGTTATGCTCGCTGTGGCCTAACAGATGCAATTATTTTGAGTGGATAGACGACCGTTTATGTCCAAGAGGTATTTCTTATGCCAACGGATTAGAACAAGAGATTAGGCGACTTCGAACCTCTTTAGAATCCCTTCAGATTGAGCATAACAATTAATGTGCTTACGTACTGAATTTCCTAGTTTACCATCTCTTGTATCCTATATTTTAGTGGCTAGTATTTAGTTATTTCTCTTGTATCTTACGTTTGGCTAGTGATGTTTTAATGAACATCTGTTGTATCGCACGTGATTTTTGGAATTGGTGTCGTTGATATCATTTTTAATAACTAACATATGTTATATCAACTGACAACTATCAAACTAGAAAGTTATAAAGTTCTTAAGGAAAACAAAAGATTTAAAACAGTTATTTATGCGTATATAATTTTAAATACACGGCAAAAAAGAAGAGTTTAGGTAAATATGTGATGTAAAAGAAAATTTAAAACTTAAACATAAAAAACAAAGTTACAACTTTAATTTTAAAACTATAAAAAATAAGTAACCTAATGTTAAGATAAAAAACAAATTTTCATACTTAAACAGAATTAACAAATTTTTAAAAAATATTTCCAAACTTCAAAAACCAATGAATTCAAATATAGAAAACGAATTAACTATAAACTTTAAATAATTAAATAATTTAAATATAGGAAACAAATTTACAAACTTAAAATGTTTAACAAATTCAGAAAACTTAAAATGGTTAACAAATTTAAAAGCGCAAACAAAGTGCTTAAGGATGTGCATTTAAACACAATGGACCATATCATATAAACGTTTTTATGAAAACCGTTTATATGTTAAACCATTTTATGAAAACCGTTTAACATATAACCGGTTTTCACAAAACCGTTTATCTATCGTTGCTCCAAATTGGAAATGACGAGCGTCGCCATTTCAATTCCTCCTGCACACGTATCGCTGCTGCTGGAGAGCGTTCATTACACTTTCATCCTCATTTTGAGCTTTCTCCCCACTATTGGGAGTTCTCAACAAGGCTCGGCCTATTCTCGACTTGATAATAATTATAGTAATTTTTAATACAAACTAAAAAGATAGGAAGAAAAGACAGGATCAAAATCTTTCAGCCAAATTACCCAAAAAGAAGTCATCTTGGAGCAAAATTATGGCTGGCCTTGATGCATGCTGGATTGGTGGAGTATGTGGGATGAAGTCATGTCGAAGGGGAATATACTTCGGTGGTGATGATGGTTTTAAGTGCGTCGATGGAGTCATTATTTTATACTCTCGGATTTTATTAAAGAGAGAAGATGGGAGGAGGGGATGAGGCCGAGTGGGTTGATGGACACAGACTAGTAGGTGTGCACTTCAGTGGTGACTGGCGAACTGATAAGCGGTTGTAAATTTTATTTCTTTTGACTTAGGTTGCTAAATTAGGGCAAATTCTATTCAGACCGAAAAAATAGCTGAGTTGCCCCCCTTTTTTTTAAAAGATTTCACATGACCAAAATACCCTTTACCTCGTAGAGCCACTACGAGGTTATGTAGCTTACCTCGTAGAGTATCTACGAGATAATGCTGCTAACCTCGTAGTGGCTCTACGAGGTAATGATACCAACCTCGTAGGCATACTGCGTGGTTGATGGATACGTATAAAAAAAATTTATTCAACGAAGGGTATTTCTGTCCAGTGAAATTTTAAATTAAAAAGGGGGGCAACTCAGCTATTTTGTAAGTCTGAATAGAATTTGCCCTACATTAGAAAAGAAGAGATGAGTAGGTAATAGCTAAAGGGGATGGAAACGGTGTTCCTGGTGGGAGCAGGAGGTGGTCCGGTTGCTCTGGCGTAGGGCGACGAATGGAGGACGTTCAGACGAAGTTCAGGCTTTTAGTTTTTTTTTCATGGGTATGGGTTTGTATTGGGAAAGAGGAGGTAGAGTGGCTCAGAGTGGAGGGAGATCGTTGAAGGATAGTGACTTCGGTGGTGGCATGGGTTGTGGACGAACTGGAGAAAGGGATGGGAAAACTCGGCTGAATCTTTTGGAGAAGAAGTTTATTTCTTCCTTTTTTCCTTCTTTTGCTTTGATTTTTTCTTTTCTTTTTTCTTCCTTTGATTCATAATTTCTGAGAGAAATTTTTATCTAATGATTTCTTTGGAGATGGAGAAAGCTACAAAAACAAGAGAAAACACTATGTTATTTCTCACGGTTAAATTAGGTTAGTGTCAAAACATAGTCGAATATAAATACAATTGTCTATTTGCATTCAAAGAGTACTAGAGCATTCCCAGCAGTATGAGTTCGGGTAAAAATGGGGGCCATTCACGCTTTTCTTCTCTTCCTCGCGCTCCAGCGGTTTAAAGTAAAGCTAGAGGAAGGAAAGAAAATGGTGATTGTCGCCGCTTTTATTTTTGTGTGACGATCGTTAAACAGGATTCAGAAAACCGTTTAATGTATGAATGGGTTTCTGAACCCCGTTTAATTGGAAAAAAAATTAAATAAATCACTAAACGGCTTTCTGTTTTCCATTTAGTGATTTTTTTTAAATAAGCGTTGTTGCCCCACTCACTACTGGAAGAGTAGGGCAAATTCACGCTTAAATATTGCAAACTCACGTTTTAAATGCACACGGTGCTGGGAATGCTCTTACAAGCGTGTTTCAACATTCTTAAATAAATTTAAAGTAATATTATTTTTTTCTTTTTTTAAACAAGATATACTAACTTGAATACAATATAATTACAAGTTATAATATACACATAAGACACAGATGCGATATAGGTCGAGGTACACAACGAACATTGTCTGTTTTTGCGTGTTTTTGGCAATTGTAAAAGTCGAATTTTAGCCAAACAAGATCAGATTTTGATGAGACGAAAAATGTTTGACCACTTAGAATTTAATGTAGGAACATAAAAATAGGAAATTTTCAAGATCTAGAACTTGTATATTTTCAATTCAAATTCAAATTTTAACTATGTTTGACCTAAATTGACTATTTTCAATAAATTTGTACCTCAATCAATTTATCAAATATTATCATCCAGTAATTCAATTTCGTTGTTTAAATTCTAGTTTCAACTTTAATTTTAATTTAAATTTAAAATCACTCTAATTTCTAAGTCATTGCACTCCCCCTGCTCAAAGCTTTTTTTCCTCGACAGAAACAATATAAAAGAACATATATAAGCAAATTGGTATGATTGATAGATTCAAATGATTGATACCTGGAATGAACAATTCCAGATTCAAAGCACACATGCTCTACTTCATTTCTCAAGTACAATTTCTATCATCAGCACCGCACTATACATTAACTAGACTGGCTAATTTCCTCTTTAACTACTTCATACCTCTACCAACGATACAAATTGGCCTTCTCTCAACAACCAAGTTTGGGCTTAATATCTATATTCTTCAGTTCATGCAGTGAGCTGGACAAAATAAGAAGGATCATGCAAATACTTGCGAAAGTGGGGATACGTGAAACATGTTGTGCAACCCGCAAGCTTCTTTTGGCAACTCTACATTATAGGCTAAGTAACTGACTCTCTCAGAAATACGGAATGGGCCAATGAATCTCAGAGCCAACTTCCCTCTCCGGCCAAATCGAGTAACGTTCTTCAGTAGTGAGCATTTCAAAAAGACCTGATCACCAAGTAAGAACTCCAAGCTTCTTCTTTCCTTATCAACATACTTCTTCTGACGGTCCTGGGCAATCCTCATCTTATTCCTAGTATCTATGATCTTCTCAGAAGCCTTCAATATCATATCTAGCCCAAGAACCAGACGATCTCCAGATTCATTCCATTTAGAAGGAGATCTGCATGATTGTCCATACAAAGCCTCAAACAGGGACGTCTCAGTACTCGCTTGAATTTTTAGAAAGGATTTAGATAGAATTAGAAGATTGACACTAATGATAATTTCAAATTCATATATAAAGGTTTTACCTAATAACTATTATTATAAGTGAATTCAATGATATGAAGATGATATTCCCATGATCCTCCATAATCTAGGATACATGCACGAAGGAGATCATCCTAAATCTAGTCCACCCTCTTTGTTTGACTATCAGTCTGTGGATGGTATGTTGTATTGAGATTTAATTGAGTTCCTAAAGCTTCTCAGAATGCCCTCCAAAATCTACTTGTAAAGATGGGGTCTCGGTCACAAACAATGCTAGAAGGAACGCTATGCAATCTGACAATCTCTCTTATGCATAGATAAACTCAAGTGGTACAGTTAGCATTAATCAAAAGGAAATGGGCTGACTTGGTCATTTATCGACAATCACCCATATATGCTCTCGTTACCTCTCCACATCCTCGTAAGACCGTGGATAAAATCCATGGAAATCTGATCCCACTTCTAATTAATGATCTCGAGAGGTTGTAGTAAACCGACTAGCTTCTAGTGATCAGCCTTAATCTATTGGCATGTCGAATAATTGTTAACTTAACGTGAAATATTTCGCTTCATGTCACTCCACCAATATGATCTCTTCATGTTCTAGAACATCATGGTTAAACTCGGATGAATGGAAAGTCTAGATTTATGGTTTTCCCAATGTACCTCCTATCTCAATTTGTTTAGAACACATATCATGTTCCTAATCCTCAAAATTCCCTTCTCGTCAATCCGTGCATCCATATTTCGATGATTTCCCTCTCCCTATCACGAACCATCTCCTTAATGGTCCTTGACATCCTGTCGTCGTCCTGCTTAGTTGTGATGTGATCCACAAGATGATGAAATCATAGTCCAGCACAGCGTCGCCTTCTTTATACTCAGAGAATCGACTACCACATTAGCTTTCCCGGGAGTGTAATTAATACCAAAATCATAGGAAACGAGAAAATCAAGCCATCTGACATGTCTCTAATTTAGATATTTCTAGGAAAATATCTACTTAAGGGATTGTGTTAATTTAATGGAGAAGAGATAAAGGAGGTATGAAGACAGTGTTTGTATATATTGCAAGGTGACAGTGGGTCGTCACCTTTAACATAGTGGGAGGAGAAACGGTTGTTTTCACATATTTATTATTAATTAGTTTCTCATTATTTTTCCTATTGTTCACTATTTTTATTTTCCTCCTTACCGTTCACCATTTGTTGGCTTATTGAATAAATTCATTTACAGGCTGGGCTTACAAACTTTCAAAGAGTCATGATATTTACATCCATTTAGACACCTATACCGCTTAAATGTTAATATGACTAAGTTGTGAACTCTACTCTACAAACCAACCTTAATTTGAAATATGACTCAAAAATAAATGATATTTGAACAATATACAAATAGTGAAACCTAAAATCAAACTTAATTATTTTCAATCTAGTTTATCATTAATGACAAAAACAATAAAATGAAAAACATAAGAAAATTTTCTTTTATGATTTTTGGATTAAAAATTAACATTAGAATATTTAATGTTTTTAGAATATAAATCAATAATTCGTAAACATATTTACTTTCGATAGAATAGGCTATTATAATATAATATATTTTACCACATCATATTTTTTTCAACTAATTTCTTCCTTTTTGTTGTTTTTTTGTTAAACCAACAACCAAAACAGTGACATTTGGATATTTTGAGTAGGTTAGTGTTGGATGTTCTTTAATATTTTACACTCTAACATCTAATTTGAGATGCAGATTATTTTTTAGAGGGTTAATATTAGTTAGAGTTACATAGTTTTAGAAAAGGATTTCTTACTACAATTAATGTAGGTAACAATTTAATTTTTATAGAATTATTTGGATAAATATATATATATATATACACATACACATGATGAAATATTAAACCAAAGAAAAATTAGCTATGAAGAAACTGGATGGGAAATTGTATTTTTTGTGTCTGAAGGAAGATTGAGATGATAAGATGGGATATTCTGTTGAAAAAAGATAAAGAGGCAGGGGTGAATGGATGAGTATCGAAGATAAATGGTATATGAATGAGGAAATATGTAACATCCCGTAATTTTAGCAGTCAAATATTTAATTTTATTTATTAGTTTAAATATTATATTTGGAATATAAATGGATTTTAATATTTAATTCATTATTAAAACGAAGTTTTAACGTTATATATTTATAAAATTACAAAATGAGCTCGAAATGGCGCTGTAGTTCGTAATATTGAATTTTGAACTTCAACTGAATATACAGGATTCGATATCAGTCGGATTTCAGTGAAACGAGAAACGTTGGAATCGTATCGATGATAATTTTCATATAAAAGAGAAAAATCTAGATTTCGTGTTATAGATTATTAATTACGGCTAAATCAAATTTTGAAATAATCGCTGTGGAAATCGTTGTTTAAAATATAGGCCTTTAAAATGGCCATTTTGCAAACGGTCTTCGTTTTCGACGAAATCAGTTTCATTAGAACCGTATCGTTAAATTATTGTACGGTGTTAAATGGCGTGGCAAACCGATATCGTATATAGCCACGGTAGCCGTAAACGCCCAGTTATCTTCTATAGCGCGTATTTAAATTAATTTAATTTAATAAAGAGAGATTTGAGTGTAGCTTGAGCAGACGGTAGAATTAAGCCACGAAACGAGTTCCGTTGAGTTCGTATCGTCGATTAGAGTCAGGATAGGTATATGGTTTGTTATTTTTGAAGACCGTGTAATTTGGTGTCCGAAGTGGCATTGCGGTGCGCGTAAAAATAGCCTATCGGGGAAACAGTCTCAGAATGCGATGAAACATGTGCCGTTGGGTTCGTATTGAAGAATTATTATAGGATTGCAAGGTTTCAAGTTGATTTGATTTATCTGGTGATCGTAAAAAAATTAAACGCGTGTTTATTTCTGGTTTTATAAAGGAAATTTTTTCATACGACCTCAGATTTCGATGAAACTTGTCCTATTGGATCCGGAATATCTTTTTATATCAAGATTAGCCTTTTTATCAGTAAACAGAAATCGTTTGGAGTGGTTTTTACCAATTACTTCGCGCGTAAGTTTCATGAATAATATAATAATATAAAATTTCTTTCCATTATATAAATACCCCCTATCTGTCCGATGTACCACGTAAACAAAATGCAGCTACCCTTTTCCTATCTTCCATATGCTCACTGTAGATGAAAAAAATAGCCCTGCTAACCTAGTTTGCTGCGCCTACAATTCTCATGTCCCTTTCTCATATCCATCTCGACGTAACCCTGAGATGATAATTCATGCAGCCTACCCTACAGCTATTTGAAAACACGTTGAAAACAGTGGAAGAAAATTTGTCAACACCTAAACCTTCTTTCTGCATGTATTGTCGATCCATCATGCAGACCTATGGTTGAAGAGGTAGACGCCTACCATGTACAAGTTGAAACCGACTTCATCCTTATCTTTCCGCTCTTTCTTCTATAAATAGGTGTCATCTTCATCTCCTTTTGAGTGAAACCAGAAAGAAAATTAGTCCTATACAATTGAAACCGATCTCCTTATCTACATTTCGATCTGAAAAGCTTTCAGCTGAAAACGTGTTCAGCGTGACAAGATCGATGGGATGATCGGCCATGATCGGAGACCTCGTACTGTTTTGGTCGGAAATGGATGTTGTAGGCGTAGTGATTCAAGGGGTTTTTCCAGT
This sequence comes from Allium sativum, assembly GCA_030737875.1. Lineage (NCBI taxonomy): Eukaryota > Viridiplantae > Streptophyta > Magnoliopsida > Asparagales > Amaryllidaceae > Allium > Allium sativum. The sequence goes on from CM060909.1 coordinate 958,199,620, forward strand.
GGCTGTAAGCGTCGAGTTCGGCGGGATTTTGGGTAGTGGGTGGCGGCGGAATGGCAGAGCTGGAAATGGACGGGTGAAATGGCAGTTGGGTTAGGAAGCAGGGCGTAGGGCTGTTGATGGAAGGGACGTGAACGATGATGGGGCAAACACAAAAGAGGGACGGTCACTTGATACCGTAATTATACTATAATTTAAACCACTTAAGGATCACTCTAATACAGATGTGATTTATAAGAAAATGATTTAATTAAATCACGTTTTGGATCATTGCAGAAGACAAGTGGGTGGGTTCAACGCTGGAAACAAATGAAGGAAATAACGTGAGTGTAAAGGAGGAAATAGGTTGGATCCGTGAAGTGCTGAAAACAAATGAAGTGTGGCATGGAGGTTTTGAGTACGAATAGGAGCCGTGAACTGAAGTAAGTGATTAACGTGAATATTTTAATTAAAATATAATTAATTGTTAATCTTTTATACATGAATTCTTTTGGCAGCAAGTGGAAAAAAAGAAGCGAGCACTACAAGGTGTTTAAAGGAAGGGGATTGGTCCGATATTGTTGAAGAACAACGGTAATTAATTAAATAGTTAGTTTTAATTAAAGAACCCTTAATTTAATGTTGTTTTTAACGTTACAAGACTGGTTTGAAATAATAATAGGGTCAGTCCAAATTTCCTGAACAAGGAAGCAGCGTTTTGGCGTGTGGCTTGGAACCAACGAGGAACCATGTTGAAGATATCATTTGGTTTAACACAGTAAGCATCAACCTAGATTTTTAATCAAACCATAATCAGTAATAGTGTTAAACAAATTTATAATTAAGAAAACTTTATTAGTGGTACACTAAGCCGTGAACCCTTTTATGCCTAACAGCAGGGAGCAAAAATCAGAAGGAATAAAGAGCGTGAACACGGGCCTTTAGAAGAAGAAACAACCGTATGTGTTAAGTAATGGAATCTAATTAGTGAACTTAATTAAGGATTGGTATTTTTATTTAAAACCTATGCTAAACCCCGAATACCCTGAACAGGTTGGAATGAAGAAATAAGAAGACGAGGGAGACAGTGAAAACATATCCGCCAAATTCTATAAACGTAATTAAGTTATGTTGACTAAGTAATTTAGGAATTTAAAATGAAATTAACGAAAATAATTAGTGATTAAGAAGTTCGTTATTTATTTAAATTAAATTACCTTAAACCGTTATTAACTTTGACCACATGATCAGAATTGGACGATTTAAAATGCGATGGACTCGCATCGACAAGCAGAATGTCATGGAACGGTTCTGGACAGAGCGGATACAGTGAGAGTTTACAGTTATATTAAACGACTGTTTAATTTGACTGTAATGGAACCGTTTCAAACGCGAATCAGATCAAGGTGAGTTAAACTCACTCAGTTCTTTTTCCCATTTATATTTTATATAAATTGGGTTTTTATTTTGTGTGCTCTGCTTGCCAATGATTGATTGTTCGCTTGCTGATTTAACTGATGAAATTAAACCGTCGTTTAATTTTAGTGAAATACCAAATTGTTATTTTAACGATTGGTTCCAATAAACGTATTTTGCCTTGTTGGTCACGTTTATAAAATAAACGTGTTTAATTGGTTAAATTGTTTGAATTGCTTGTGGTTGGATTAAATGGTCGTTATTATCAGTTAAATGATCAAATGGTATGATTTGAGATAACCATTTGCATACAGGGAAGAACAGGTTGGAGGGATCCAACCGGATTCCTCAAAGATATTATTTATTATCATATATGAACTGTCATGATTGGGTAATTGATTTTGGTAGTGACCAATGACCTAAAAGTCAACCTGTGTTGTGTTTTAACCAATGGGCAGTATTGGTTGAGTAATCGGCAGTAAATGGCCTAAAAGTAAATTATTTTATTTATATCGATTTACCGTCAGGTAAATCGATCGTACTGGAGTTATAAAATTTATTTTATAACTGGAGATAGATTCTAAAATATATTATTTTGAATAAAAGTTGATTAAAGGGAAATAAATAAATAAATATTTTATTTAAGACTTTGATTATTATTAATTGACATAATAAAATAATTTATTATGTTAATCAGATTTGTAAACTTGTGAATAGAAATTAATCTAACTGGAGAGTTGAGTTATTATGTTGTTAAGAAAAATTTAATGGGATTATTTGAATTAATTATGTTATTAATATTTATTTTAGTAAATAAAGAAATTAACTACGGAAGTAGTTAACGATTGAAATAAATTATTAATAATAAATGAGAAAATTACTTTTCAAAGTAATCAAGGTGAAGTGAAATCATATGGAAAGGTGGAAGGAGTTTGTGAACAGGTTTTGCTTAAAACCTGAGTTTTTATAATAAAGTTATAAAGAATATTTTAAGCGACTATTATAGCTTAAAATTAAATGTTACTTAAATAATTGAATTAAGTAAAAGGAAAATTTAGATAAAAGGGTTTTATAATAAACCAGTGTTATATAAATGGGGTTTTGGATTACAACTCGTATTTACCTTAAGATATGAACGTTGTTGATCAAGGTCTGAGAGGTAATTAAAATACCCCAACTTGAACGACTTCAGGATTATCTTAGGGTGATATTAGTTGTAATGGTGGAAGTGGCTACTAAATTTATTATGTCATTAGAGAAATAATAATGCATCATTTTGATGAAGATTTGGAATATATGTATATATAATGAGGATTTTAAAGAAAAAGGGAAATAAAAGGGGTTGTCGGAAATATAACGATATTGTCGAATTAGAACGTAACGTAAAGTTAAGTTTTATTCTATAAAGAATAATTATGGATTATGGTTTTAAGTAATGAAATAAGTTTGTTTAAAGACAATTCTTATGTTAAATAAGAAGCAAAACTATATTTTCAATATCGAAATATTTAAGAGTTTAAAATTACATTTTGTTTGATTAAAAAGGCCAAGTGGTGCTGAATACTGAACCAGTGAACTCACTGGATTATCATGATTGAAACATTGATTTCTTTGATAGTTAAATCACCGACTATCAAATCTGACCCATACGATTGTTGGTAAGGAAAGACCGGGATCGAACTTAGGTTCGAAAACCATTCTGACCCACAAATACGTGAAGATATAAGAAGACGGTCGAGATGGAGCATTGAAGACCGTGGATCTTCATAAGCGAAAGGATTACTTAAAATCTCTGGCTTAGCGGCCCGAGATAAACTGTGATTCTGTCGTGGTTGGAATCCACGGGTTGCAAGGACTTCTCGCTACTGATCCATGGGGTGATTCCTATATTGGATGCAGTAGGAGAGTGCCTTCGGTTCATCCTGTTCCTGGATGACTTGTATGGACGAGTGTCTGATAAAGTATTTCCAAAGGGATCACGTGTATTGACTCTCTACAAACGTATTTCTGTTGGTGGCAGAGAAGACTGGACACCTTCTTTAGCTTAACGCTCAGAGTATTTTTGTGGAAATTAATATTCAGTGGTACCTGGCGGATCTGACGATGTGGCATTCAAAGTGGATGGAGATGCGCTATTCAGAAGGATAAGCTTAACCTCTAGCCTCGCAGCTGGTAAATGACAAAAATATGGCAGGCAGCATGGCTATATGGGTCGCTCCCATTAGGGTGTATAACTACCTATCTAGAGAAAATACTTTTGATTCTTAAATCTATTCGATGCTGTCCCTTTTCGGGAAACGGTGGTTTGAGCCCAACCGTTGGTGATATACATTCGATACACTCAAGCGAAATGAGTGGTCGGTCATGTGAGGGCAGGGTTGTAAGACGTTCTTGTTGAATCCAGTGTATTCGCCTCTCGAGATACACTATCGGTAGGTGGTCCCATACCTTGTCAAGGTCGGAATCCAATCCCCAATAAGCGCCTGCGGTTTTGATTGTATACTATATATGTGGAGCGTGAGATGCAAGCGTTCCACCAGATTGTTATTTACTTGTATTTAGACATTATTATAATATCAGGAAAGATATTGATTTCAAAAATGGTTTTGGGTTATCGTAAGGTAAAAACCGTTCGTGTTTATGTGTGGATTTGGTCTTATGATTATCCTTTTCTTTTGAAAAGATTTTGAACTTTAAAATCATGTTGGATGGTTTACCCTTAATACTGTGTGGGTTTTTTCTCACTCTGGTTCACCAGACTGACCCGGTGTTTTGAAAATGCTCGGGTTAGCCCGAGGGTACAGGTTCAGGTTATCGAATGCTGTGAAGAGACGAGCTGGAAGAGTCCAGACGTGTGATATTATATAGCTATTATTCCGCTGTGTGTTGTATCTGAGGACAGGTTATTATAACTGTCCAGATGTGTGATGTACTCTGATGATTGTAAGTATTTTAAAGCTCTCTGTAAAGATTTATTTGTATATTATATTTTGTTCCGCTACGATGTGAGACTCGGATTCTATGTTATGGTGTTTCTTCTTCTTCTTCTTCTTCTATTCTAATATTTATTTCTTTCTTATCTCACCCTTTAAATTCCTTCTAATAATGTTCCGGTGTTTTCGGTATTTGGAAGGTCGACATGAGTTACGGTAAAGGTATTTATGTCAATTTCCGGGACTGAAATCCTTAGGTCGTTACAGTGGTATCAGAGCTATTGGTTTAGTAATAACCTTGGCTCTGTGGTGTAACTCGATAGAGATTGGGTTAGTAATACCCTAGATCGAGATTGAGTATGTATATAAATAAGAGCGTATTTGTAAATTTTATATACAAATGTTTTGTATTGTGTTGGTTGATCGGTTCAAGTGTTGAGAAGCGTTGAACTGGCAATTGATACAATATTGTTTTGAAAAGAGGGTAAATGAAATAATTTTACCCAAATTATATTTTATAGAGGAAAGAATAATTTTAGACAATTAATGAGATATAAATATATTTGATCGATTTGAATGGAATTCAAATCGAATTGAAAATTTGAATTTGAAACTTAACTTTGTTAAGTGGAATTAAAGTAAAGAATGGTATTGGAATTAAATTAAATAAATTGGAAATTTGATGAATGGATAAAAATCGAATAGGAATTAATCGATTAAATGTTCAAATATGAGAAACCATGGAAAAACATTAATATTGAATGTGAATGCAATTGATTTGGCTGATTTGGTTGTGAATTGATTGTGGAATGTGAAATGCTTGTTATTCGATGGTAGATTGATTGAATGAAATGAATCAACGATTTAGTGAAGTTGAATAAATTATAAACTAAAGGATAATTTCCAGTATAATATAAAAACTGGGATGAAACTGCATATGAATTGAAATTTTCCCCGTGTTTAAGAATGAATTGATGTTGTGTGTTTGATTTTGGAATTGGTATAGTTATACCAGTTAATTCCTGAATATTACTTAAGAATTTCATATATCTGTTACTGATATGTGAATTGAGTTAAGTATAGGTGCCAGAGGAATAGGAAGATTGACATTGGTTGAGTAAATCACATATATGTTGAGCAGATATGCTCTATAGCGCTCGCAAAAGGTACGCCTATGCGAAAATATAAAATTTTGGAATTTTGATTATTGTTTTCCGACCGTTGGTCGATGAATATATATTATTTGTTCCTGCAATATCGCAGATGTCACTCCGTGCAGGGGAGACTCTGCCGAATTTTTCCGGGAATTTAATGTGTTAGAAATTTTTCGATATTTTGAAAAATATTTACGTATGGTATTAAAATGGTTTTTGGATTTAAATTTAAATGGGATTTGAAAATTAATGGGTTAGTAACGTTCTTTCCTACCTTAGCAATTTCGAGGACGAAATTATTTTAAGGGGGGAAGAATGTAACGTCCCGTATTTTTAGCAGTCAAATATTTAATTTAATTTATTATTTTAAATATTATATTTGGAATATAAATGGATTTTAATATTTAATTTGTTATTAAAACGAAGTTTTAACGTTATATATTTATAAAATTATAAAACGAGCTCGAAATGGCGCTACAGTTCGTAATATTGAATTCTGAACTTCAACTGAATATACAGGATTCGATATCAGTCGGATTTCTGTGAAACGAGAAACGTTGGAATCGTATCGATGATAATTTTCATATGAAAGAGAAAAATCCATATTTCGTGTTATAGATTGTTAATTACGGCTAAATCAAATTTTGAAATAATCGCTATGGAAATCAATGTTTAAAATATAGGCCTTTAAAATGGCCATTTTGCAAACGGTCTTCGTTTTCGACGAAATCAGTTTCATTAGAACCGTATCGTTAAATTATTGTACGGTGTTAAACGGCGTGGCAAACCGATGTTGTATGTGGCCACGGTAGCCGTAAACGCCCAGTTATTTTCTATAGCACGTATTTAAATTAATTTAATTTAATAAAGAGAGATTTGAGTGTAGCTTGAGCAGACGGTCGAATTAAGCCATGAAACGAGTTCCGTTGAGTTTGTATCATCGATTAGAGTCAGGATAGGTATATGGTTTGTTATTTTTGAAGACCGTGTAATTTGGTGTCCGAAGTGGCATTGCGGTGCGCGTAAAAATAGCCTATCGGGGAAACAGTCTCAGAATGCGACGAAACTAGTGTCGTTGGGTTCGTATTGAAAAATTATTATAGGATTGCAAGGTTTCAAGTTGATTTTATTTTTCTGGTGATCGTAAAAAAAATAAACGCGTGTTTATTTCTGGTTTTGTAAAGGAAATTTTTTCATACGACCTCAGATTTCGATGAAACTTGTCCCATTGGATCCGGAAAATCTTTTTACATCAATATTAGCCTTTTTATCAGTAAATAGAAATCGTTTGGAGAGGTTTTTACCAATTATTTCGCGCGTAAGTTTCGTGAATAATATAAAATTTCTTTCCATTATATAAATACCCCATATATGTCCGATGTACCACGTAAACAAAAAGCAGCTACCCTTTTCCTATCTTCCATATGCTCACTGTAGATGAAAAAAATAGCCCTGCTAACCTAGTTTGTTGTGCCTACAGTTCTCATGTCCCTTTCTCATATCCGTCTCGACGTAACCCTGAGATGATAATTAATGCAGCCTACCCTACAGCTATTTGAAAACACGTTGAAAACAGTGGAAGAAAATTTGTCAACACCTAAACCTTCTTTCTGCATGTATTGTCGATCCATCACACAGGCCTATGGTTGAAGAGGTAGACGCCTACCATGTACAAGTTGAAACCGACATCATTCTTATCTTTCCGCTCTTTCTTCTATAAATAGGTGTCATCTTCATCTCCTTTTGAGTGAAACCAGAAAGCTAATTACTCCTATACAATTGAAACCGATCTCCTTATCTACATTTCGATCTGAAAAGCTTTCAGCTGAAAACGTGTTCCGCGTGACAAGATCGATGGGATGATCGGCCATGATCGGAGACCTCGTATAGTTTTGGTCGGAAATGGATGCTGTAGGCGCGGTGGTTCAAGGAGTTTTTCCGGTGGCTGTAAGGTTCGAGCTCGGCGGGATTTTGGGTAGTGGGTGGCGGCGGAATGGCAGAGCTGGAAGTGGACGGGTGAGATGGCAGTTGGGTTGGGAAGCAGGGCGTAGGGCTGTTGATGGAAGGGACGTGAACGATGATGGAGCAAACACAAAAGAGGGACGGTCACTTGATACCGTAATTATACTATAATTTAAACCACTTAAGGATCACTCTAATACTGATGTAATTTACAAGAAAATGATTTAATTAAATCACGTTTTGGATCATTGCAGAAGACAAGTGGGTGGGTTCAATGCTGGAAACAAATGAAGGAAATAACGTGAGTGTAAAGGAGGAAATGGGTTGGATCCGCGAAGTGCTGAAAACAAACGAAGTGTGGCATGGAGGTTTTGAGTACGAATAGGAGCCATGAACTGAAGTAAGTGATTAACGTGAATATTTTAATTAAAATATAATTAATTGTTAATCTTTTATACGTGAATTCTTTTGGCAGCAAGTGGAAAAAAAGAAGCGAGCACTACAAGGTGTTTAAAGGAAGGGGATTGGTCTGATATTGTTGAAGAACAACAGTAATTAATTAAATAGTTAGTTTTAATCAAAGAACCCTTAATTTAATGTTGTTTTTAACGTTACAAGACTGGTTTGAAATAATAATAGGGTCAGTCCAAATTTCCTGAACAAGGAAGCAGCGTTTTGGCGTGTGGCTTGGAACCAACGAGGAACCATGTTGAAGATATCATTTGGTTTAACACAGTAAGCATCAACCTAGATTTTTAATCAAACTATAATCAGTAATAGTGTTAAACAAATTTATAATTAAGAAAACTTTATTAGTGGTACACTAAGCCGTGAACCCTTTTATGCCTAACAGCTGGGAGCAAAAATAAGAAGGAATAAAGAGCGTGAACACAGGCCTTTAGAAGGAGAAACAACCGTATGTGTTAAGTAATGGAATCTAATTAGTGAACTTAATTAAGGTTGGTATTTTTATTTAAAACCTATGCTAAACCCCGAATACCCTGAACAGGTTGGAATGAAGAAACAAGAAGACGAGGGAGACAGTGAAAACATATCCGCCAAATTCTATAAACGTAATTAAGTTATGTTGACTAAGTAATTTAGGAATTTAAAATGAAATTAACGAAAATAATTAGTGATTAAGAAGTTCGTTATTTATTTAAATTAAATTACCTTAAACCGTTATTAACTTTGACCACATGATCAGAATTGGATGATTTAAAATGCGATGGACTCGCATCGACAAGCAGAATGTCATGGAACGGTTCTGGACAGAGCGGATACAGTGAGAGTTTACAGTTATATTAAACGATTGTTTAATTTGACTGTAATGGAACCGTTTCAACCGCGAATCAGATCAAGGTGAGTTAAACTCACTTAGTTCTTTTTCCCATTTATATTTTATATAAATTGGGTTTTTATTTTGTGTGCTCTGCTTGCCAATGATTGACTGTTCGCTTGCTGATTTAACTGATGAAATTAAACCGTCGTTTAATTTCAGTGAAATACCAAATTGTTATTCTAACGATTGGTTCCAATAAACGTATTTTGCCTTGTTGGTCACGTTTATAAAATAAACGTGTTTAATTGGTTAAATTGTTTGAATTGCTTGTGGTTGGATTAAATGGTCGTTATTATCAGTTAAATGATCAAATGGTATGATTTGAGATAACCATTTGCATACAGGGAAGAACAGGTTGGAGGGATCCAACCGGATTCCTCAAAGATATTATTTATTATCATATATGAACTGTCATGATTGGGTAATTGATTTTGGTAGTGACCAATGACCTAAAAGTCAACCTGTGTTGTGTTTTAACCAATGGGTAGTATTGGTTGAGTAATCGGCAGTAAATGGCCTAAAAGTAAATTATTTTATTTATATCGATTTACCGTCAGGTAAATCGATCGTACTGGAGTTATAAAATTTATTTTATAACTGGAGATAGATTCTAAAATATTTTATTTTGAATAAAAGTTGATTAAAGGGAAATAAATAAATAAATATTTTATTTAAGACTTTGATTATTATTAATTGACATAATAAAATAATTTATTATGTTAATCAGATTTGTAAACTTGTGAATAGAAATTAATCTAACTGGAGAGTTGAGTTATTATGTTGTTAAGAAAAATTTAATGGGATTATTTGAATTAATTATGTTATTAATATTTATTTTAGTAAATAAAGAAATTAACTACGGAAGTAGTTAACGATTGAAATAAATTATTAATAATAAATGAGAAAATTACTTTTCAAAGTAATCAAGGTGAAGTGAAATCATATGGAAAGGTGGAAGGAGTTTGTGAACAGGTTTTGCTTAAAACCTGAGTTTTTATAATAAAGTTATAAAGAATATTTTAAGCGACTATTATAGCTTAAAATTAAATGTTACTTAAATAATTGAATTAAGTAAAAGGAAAATTTAGATAAAAGGGTTTTATAATAAACCAGTGTTATATAAATGGGGTTTTGGATTACAACTCGTATTTACCTTAAGATATGAACGTTGTTGATCAAGGTCTGAGAGGTAATTAAAATACCCCAACTTGAACGACTTCAGGATTATCTTAGGGTGATATTAGTTGTAATGGTGGAAGTGGCTACTAAATTTATTATGTCATTAGAGAAATAATAATGCATCATTTTGATGAAGATTTGGAATATATATATATATATATATATAATGAGGATTTAAAAGAAAAAGGGAAATAAAAGGGGTTGTCGGAAATATAACGATATTGTCGAATTAGAACGTAACGTAAAGTTAAGTTTTATTCTATAAAGAATAATTATGGATTATGGTTTTAAGTAATGAAATAAGTTTGTTTAAAGACAATTCTTATGTTAAATAAGAAGCAAAACTATATTTTCAATATCGAAATATTTAAGAGTTTAAATTTACATTTTGTTTGATTAAAAAGGCCAAGTGGTGTTGAATACTGAACCAGTGAACTCACTGGATTATCATGATTGAAACACTGATTTCTTTGATAGTTAAATCACCGACTATCAAATCTGACCCATACGATTGTTGGTAAGGAAAGACCGGGATCGAACTTAGGTTCGAAAACCATTCTGACCCACAAATACGTGAAGATATAAGAAGACGGTCGAGATGGAGCATTGAAGACCGTGGATCTTCATAAGCGGAAGGATTACTTAAAATCTCTGGCTTAGCGGCCCGAGATAAACTGTGATTCTGTCGTGGTTGGAATCCACGGGTTGCAAGGACTTCTCGCTACTGATCCATGGGGTGATTCCTATATTGGATGCAGTAGGAGAGTGCCTTCGGTTCATCCTGTTCCTGGATGACTTGTATGGACGAGTGTCTGATAAAGTATTTCCAAAGGGATCACGTGTATTGACTCTCTACAAACGTATTTCTGTTGGTGGCAGAGAAGACTGGACACCTTCTTTAGCTTAACGCTCAGAGTATTTTTGTGGAAATTAATATTCAGTGGTACCTGGCGGATCTGACGATGTGGCATTCAAAGTGGATGGAGATGCGCTATTCAGAAGGATAAGCTTAACCTCTAGCCTCGCAGCCGGTAAATGACAAAAATATGGCAGGCAGCATGGCTATATGGGTCGCTCCCATTAGGGTGTATAACTACCTATCTAGAGAAAATACTTTTGATTCTTAAATCTATTCGATGCTATCCCTTTTCGGGAAACGGTGGTTTGAGCCCAGCCGTTGGTGATATACATTCGATACACTCAAGCGAAATGAGTGGTCGGTCATGTGAGGGCAGGGTTGTAAGACGTTCTTGTTGAATCCAGTGTATTCGCCTCTCGAGATACACTATCGGTAGGTAGTCCCATACCTTGTCAAGGTTGGAATCCAATCCCCAATAAGCGCCTGCGGTTTTGATTGTATACTATATATGTGGAGCGTGAGATGCAAGCGTTCCACCAGATTGTTATTTACTCGTATTTAGACATTATTATAATATCAGGAAAGATATTGATTTCAAAAATGGTTTTGGGTTATCGTAAGGTAAAAACCGTTCGTGTTTATGTGTGGATTTGGTCTTATGATTATCCTTTTCTTTTGAAAAGATTTTGAACTTTAAAATCATGTTGGATGGTTTACCCTTAATACTGTGTGGGTTTTTTCTCACTCTGGTTCACCAGACTGACCCGGTGTTTTGAAAATGCTCGGGTTAGCCCGAGGGTACAGGTTCAGGTTATCGAATGCTGTGAAGAGACGAGCTGGAAGAGTCCAGACGTGTGATATTATATAGCTATTATTCCGCTGTGTGTTGTATCTGAGGACAGGTTATTATAACTGTCCAGATGTGTGATGTACTCTGATGATTGTAAGTATTTTAAAGCTCTCTGTAAAGATTTATTTGTATATTATATTTTGTTCCGCTACGATGTGAGACTCGGATTCTATGTTATGGTGTTTCTTCTTCTTCTTCTTCTATTCTAATATTTATTTCTTTCTTATCTCACCCTTTAAATTCCTTCTAATAATGTTCCGGTGTTTTCGGTATTTGGAAGGTCGACATGAGTTATGGTAAAGGTATTTATGTCAATTTCCGGGACTGAAATCCTTAGGTCGTTACAGTGGTATCAGAGCTATTGGTTTAGTAATAACCTTGGCTCTGTGGTGTAACTCGATAGAGATTGGGTTAGTAATACCCTAGATCGAGATTGAGTATGTATATAAATAAGAGCGTATTTGTAAATTTTATATACAAATGTTTTGTATTGTGTTGGTTGATCGGTTCAAGTGTTGAGAAGCGTTGAACTGGCAATTGATACAATATTGTTTTGAAAAGAGGGTAAATGAAATAATTTTACCCAAATTATATTTTATAGAGGAAAGAATAATTTTAGACAATTAATGAGATATAAATATATTTGATCGATTTGAATGGAATTCAAATCGAATTGAAAATTTGAATTTGAAACTTAACTTTGTTAAGTGGAATTAAAGTAAAGAATGGTATTGGAATTAAATTAAATAAATTGGAAATTTGATGAATGGATAAAAATCGAATAGGAATTAATCGATTAAATGTTCAAATATGAGAAACCATGGAAAAACATTAATATTGAATGTGAATGCAATTGATTTGGCTGATTTGGTTGTGAATTGATTGTGGAATGTGAAATGCTTGTTATTCGATGGTAGATTGATTGAATGAAATGAATCAACGATTTAGTGAAGTTGAATAAATTATAAACTAAAGGATAATTTCCAGTATAATATAAAAACTGGGATGAAACTGCATATGAATTGAAATTTTCCCCGTGTTTAAGAATGAAATGATGTTGTGTGTTTGATTTTGGAATTGGTATAGTTATACCAGTTAATTCCTGAATATTACTTAAGAATTTCATATATCTGTTACTGATATGTGAATTGAGTTAAGTATAGGTGCCAGAGGAATAGAAAGATTGACATTGGTTGAGTAAATTACATATATGTTGAGCAGATATGCTCTATAGCGCTCGCAAAAGGTACGCCTATGCGAAAATATAAAATTTTGGAATTTTGATTATTGTTTTCCGACCGTTGGTCGATGAATATATATTATTTGTTCCTGCAATATCGCAGATGTCACTCCGTGCAGGGGAGACTCTGCCGAATTTTTCCGGGAATTTAATGTGTTAGAAATTTTTCGATATTTTGAAAAATATTTACGTATGGTATTAAAATGGTTTTTGGATTTAAATTTAAATGGGATTTGAAAATTAATGGGTTAGTAACGTTCTTTCCTACCTTAGCAATTTCGAGGACGAAATTATTTTAAGGGGGGAAGAATGTAACGTCCCGTATTTTTAGCAGTCAAATATTTAATTTAATTTATTATTTTAAATATTATATTTGGAATATAAATGGATTTTAATATTTAATTTGTTATAAAAACGAAGTTTTAACGTTATATATTTATAAAATTATAAAACGAGCTCGAAATGGCGCTACAGTTCGTAATATTGAATTCTGAACTTCAACTGAATATACAGGATTCGATATCAGTCGGATTTCTGTGAAACGAGAAACGTTGGAATCGTATCGATGATAATTTTCATATGAAAGAGAAAAATCCAGATTTCGTGTTATAGATTGTTAATTACGGCTAAATCAAATTTTGAAATAATCGCTATGGAAATCGATGTTTAAAATATAGGCCTTTAAAATGGCCATTTTGCAAACGGTCTTCGTTTTCGACGAAATCAGTTTCATTAGAACCGTATCGTTAAATTATTGTACGGTGTTAAACGGCGTGGCAAACCGATGTTGTATGTGGCCACGGTAGCCGTAAACGCCCAGTTATTTTCTATAGCACGTATTTAAATTAATTTAATTTAATAAAGAGAGATTTGAGTGTAGCTTGAGCAGACGGTCGAATTAAGCCATGAAACGAGTTCCGTTGAGTTTGTCTCATCGATTAGAGTCAGGATAGGTATATGGTTTGTTATTTTTGAAGACCGTGTAATTTGGTGTCCGAAGTGGCATTGCGGTGCGTGTAAAAATAGCCTATCGGGGAAACAGTCTCAGAATGCGACGAAACTAGTGTCGTTGGGTTCGTATTGAAAAATTATTATAGGATTGCAAGGTTTCAAGTTGATTTTATTTTTCTGGTGATCGTAAAAAAATTAAACGCGTGTTTATTTCTGGTTTTATAAAGGAAATTTTTTCATACGACCTCAGATTTCGATGAAACTTATCCCATTGGATCCGGAATATCTTTTTACATCAATATTAGCCTTTTTATCAGTAAATAGAAATCGTTTGGAGTGGTTTTTACCAATTATTTCGCGCGTAAGTTTCGCGAATAATATAAAATTTCTTTCCATTATATAAATACCCCATATATGTCCGATGTACCATGTAAACAAAAAGCAGCTACCCTTTTCCTATCTTCCATATGCTCACTGTAGATGAAAAAAATAGCCCTGCTAACCTAGTTTGCTGTGCCTACAGTTCTCATGTCCCTTTCTCATATCCGTCTCGACGTAACCCTGAGATGATAATTAATGCAGCCTACCCTACAGCTATTTGAAAACACGTTGAAAACAGTGGAAGAAAATTTGTCAACACCTAAACCTTCTTTCTGCATGTATTGTCGATCCATCACGCAGGCCTATGGTTGAAGAGGTAGACACCTACCATGTACAAGTTGAAACCGACATCATCCTTATCTTTCCGCTCTTTCTTCTATAAATAGGTGTCATCTTCATCTCCTTTTGAGTGAAACCAGAAAGCAAATTAGTCCTATACAATTGAAACCGATCTCCTTATCTACATTTCGATCTGAAAAGCTTTCAGCTAAAAACGTGTTCCGCGTGACAAGATCGATGGGATGATCGGCCATGATCGGAGACCTCGTACTGTTTTGGTCGGAAATGGATGCTGTAGGCGCGGTGGTTCAAGGAGTTTTTCCGGTGGCTGTACATGTCGAGCTCGGCGGGATTTTGGGTAGTGGGTGGCGGCGGAATGGCAGAGCTGGAAGTGGACGGGTGAGATGGCAGTTGGGTTGGGAAGCAGGGCGTAGGGCTGTTGATGGAAGGGACGTGAACGATGATGGAGCAAACACAAAAGAGGGACGGTCACTTGATACCGTAATTATACTATAATTTAAACCACTTAAGGATCACTCTAATACTGATGTAATTTACAAGAAAATGATTTAATTAAATCACGTTTTGGATCATTGCAGAAGACAAGTGGGTGGGTTCAATGCTGGAAACAAATGAAGGAAATAACGTGAGTGTAAAGGAGGAAATGGGTTGGATCCGCGAAGTGCTGAAAACAAACGAAGTGTGGCATGGAGGTTTTGAGTACGAATAGGAGCCATGAACTGAAGTAAGTGATTAACGTGAATATTTTAATTAAAATATAATTAATTGTTAATCTTTTATACGTGAATTCTTTTGGCAGCAAGTGGAAAAAAAAAGCGAGCACTACAAGGTGTTTAAAGGAAGGGGATTGGTCTGATATTGTTGAAGAACAACAGTAATTAATTAAATAGTTAGTTTTAATCAAAGAACCCTTAATTTAATGTTGTTTTTAACGTTACAAGACTGGTTTGAAATAATAATAGGGTCAGTCCAAATTTCCTGAACAAGGAAGCAGCGTTTTGGCGTGTGGCTTGGAACCAACGAGGAACCATGTTGAAGATATCATTTGGTTTAACACAGTAAGCATCAACCTAGATTTTTAATCAAACTATAATCAGTAATAGTGTTAAACAAATTTATAATTAAGAAAACTTTATTAGTGGTACACTAAGCCGTGAACCCTTTTATGCCTAACAGTTGGGAGCAAAAATAAGAAGGAATAAAGAGCGTGAACACAGGCCTTTAGAAGGAGAAACAACCGTATGTGTTAAGTAATGGAATCTAATTAGTGAACTTAATTAAGGTTGGTATTTTTATTTAAAACCTATGCTAAACCCCGAATACCCTGAACAGGTTGGAATGAAGAAACAAGAAGACGAGGGAGACAGTGAAAACATATCCGCCAAATTCTATAAACGTAATTAAGTTATGTTGACTAAGTAATTTAGGAATTTAAAATGAAATTAACGAAAATAATTAGTGATTAAGAAGTTCGTTATTTATTTAAATTAAATTACCTTAAACCGTTATTAACTTTGACCACATGATCAGAATTGGATGATTTAAAATGCGATGGACTCGCATCGACAAGCAGAATGTCATGGAACGGTTCTGGACAGAGCGGATACAGTGAGAGTTTACAGTTATATTAAACGATTGTTTAATTTGACTGTAATGGAACCGTTTCAACCGCGAATCAGATCAAGGTGAGTTAAACTCACTTAGTTCTTTTTCCCATTTATATTTTATATAAATTGGATTTTTATTTTGTGTGCTCTGCTTGCCAATGATTGACTGTTCGCTTGCTGATTTAACTGATGAAATTAAACCGTCGTTTAATTTCAGTGAAATACCAAATTGTTATTCTAACGATTGGTTCCAATAAACGTATTTTGCCTTGTTGGTCACGTTTATAAAATAAACGTGTTTAATTGGTTAAATTGTTTGAATTGCTTGTGGTTGGATTAAATGGTCGTTATTATCAGTTAAATGATCAAATGGTATGATTTGAGATAACCATTTGCATACAGGGAAGAACAGGTTGGAGGGATCCAACCGGATTCCTCAAAGATATTATTTATTATCATATATGAACTGTCATGATTGGGTAATTGATTTTGGTAGTGACCAATGACCTAAAAGTCAACCTGTGTTGTGTTTTAACCAATGGGTAGTATTGGTTGAGTAATCGGTAGTAAATGGCCTAAAAGTAAATTATTTTATTTATATCGATTTACCGTCAGGTAAATCGATCGTACTGGAGTTATAAAATTTATTTTATAACTGGAGATAGATTCTAAAATATTTTATTTTGAATAAAAGTTGATTAAAGGGAAATAAATAAATAAATATTTTATTTAAGACTTTGATTATTATTAATTGACATAATAAAATAATTTATTATGTTAATCAGATTTGTAAACTTGTGAATAGAAATTAATCTAACTGGAGAGTTGAGTTATTATGTTGTTAAGAAAAATTTAATGGGATTATTTGAATTAATTATGTTATTAATATTTATTTTAGTAAATAAAGAAATTAACTACGGAAGTAGTTAACGATTGAAATAAATTATTAATAATAAATGAGAAAATTACTTTTCAAAGTAATCAAGGTGAAGTGAAATCATATGGAAAGGTGGAAGGAGTTTGTGAACAGGTTTTGCTTAAAACCTGAGTTTTTATAATAAAGTTATAAAGAATATTTTAAGCGACTATTATAGCTTAAAATTAAATGTTACTTAAATAATTGAATTAAGTAAAAGGAAAATTTAGATAAAAGGGTTTTATAATAAACCAGTGTTATATAAATGGGGTTCTGGATTACAACTCGTATTTACCTTAAGATATGAACGTTGTTGATCAAGGTCTGAGAGGTAATTAAAATACCCCAACTTGAACGACTTCAGGATTATCTTAGGGTGATATTAGTTGTAATGGTGGAAGTGGCTACTAAATTTATTATGTCATTAGAGAAATAATAATGCATCATTTTGATGAAGATTTGGAATATATATATATATATAATGAGGATTTAAAAGAAAAAGGGAAATAAAAGGGGTTGTCGGAAATATAACGATATTGTCGAATTAGAACGTAACGTAAAGTTAAGTTTTATTCTATAAAGAATAATTATGGATTATGGTTTTAAGTAATGAAATAAGTTTGTTTAAAGACAATTCTTATGTTAAATAAGAAGCAAAACTATATTTTCAATATCGAAATATTTAAGAGTTTAAATTTACATTTTGTTTGATTAAAAAGGCCAAGTGGTGTTGAATACTGAACCAGTGAACTCACTGGATTATCATGATTGAAACACTGATTTCTTTGATAGTTAAATCACCGACTATCAAATCTGACCCATACGATTGTTGGTAAGGAAAGACCGGGATCGAACTTAGGTTCGAAAACCATTCTGACCCACAAATACGTGAAGATATAAGAAGACGGTCGAGATGGAGCATTGAAGACCGTGGATCTTCATAAGCGGAAGGATTACTTAAAATCTCTGGCTTAGCGGCCCGAGATAAACTGTGATTCTGTCGTGGTTGGAATCCACGGGTTGCAAGGACTTCTCGCTACTGATCCATGGGGTGATTCCTATATTGGATGCAGTAGGAGAGTGCCTTCGGTTCATCCTGTTCCTGGATGACTTGTATGGACGAGTGTCTGATAAAGTATTTCCAAAGGGATCACGTGTATTGACTCTCTACAAACATATTTCTGTTGGTGGCAGAGAAGACTGGACACCTTCTTTAGCTTAACGCTCAGAGTATTTTTGTGGAAATTAATATTCAGTGGTACCTGGCGGATCTGACGATGTGGCATTCAAAGTGGATGGAGATGCGCTATTCAGAAGGATAAGCTTAACCTCTAGCCTCGCAGCCGGTAAATGACAAAAATATGGCAGGCAGCATGGCTATATGGGTCGCTCCCATTAGGGTGTATAACTACCTATCTAGAGAAAATACTTTTGATTCTTAAATCTATTCGATGCTATCCCTTTTCGGGAAACGGTGGTTTGAGCCCAGCCGTTGGTGATATACATTCGATACACTCAAGCGAAATGAGTGGTCGGTCATGTGAGGGCAGGGTTGTAAGACGTTCTTGTTGAATCCAGTGTATTCGCCTCTCGAGATACACTATCGGTAGGTAGTCCCATACCTTGTCAAGGTTGGAATCCAATCCCCAATAAGCGCCTGCGGTTTTGATTGTATACTATATATGTGGAGCGTGAGATGCAAGCGTTCCACCAGATTGTTATTTACTCGTATTTAGACATTATTATAATATCAGGAAAGATATTGATTTCAAAAATGGTTTTGGGTTATCGTAAGGTAAAAACCGTTCGTGTTTATGTGTGGATTTGGTCTTATGATTATCCTTTTCTTTTGAAAAGATTTTGAACTTTAAAATCATGTTGGATGGTTTACCCTTAATACTGTGTGGGTTTTTTCTCACTCTGGTTCACCAGACTGACCCGGTGTTTTGAAAATGCTCGGGTTAGCCCGAGGGTACAGGTTCAGGTTATCGAATGCTGTGAAGAGACGAGCTGGAAGAGTCCAGACGTGTGATATTATATAGCTATTATTCCGCTGTGTGTTGTATCTGAGGACAGGTTATTATAACTGTCCAGATGTGTGATGTACTCTGATGATTGTAAGTATTTTAAAGCTCTCTGTAAAGATTTATTTGTATATTATATTTTGTTCCGCTACGATGTGAGACTCGGATTCTATGTTATGGTGTTTCTTCTTCTTCTTCTTCTATTCTAATATTTATTTCTTTCTTATCTCACCCTTTAAATTCCTTCTAATAATGTTCCGGTGTTTTCGGTATTTGGAAGGTCGACATGAGTTATGGTAAAGGTATTTATGTCAATTTCCGGGACTGAAATCCTTAGGTCGTTACAGTGGTATCAGAGCTATTGGTTTAGTAATAACCTTGGCTCTGTGGTGTAACTCGATAGAGATTGGGTTAGTAATACCCTAGATCGAGATTGAGTATGTATATAAATAAGAGCGTATTTGTAAATTTTATATACAAATGTTTTGTATTGTGTTGGTTGATCGGTTCAAGTGTTGAGAAGCGTTGAACTGGCAATTGATACAATATTGTTTTGAAAAGAGGGTAAATAAAATAATTTTACCCAAATTATATTTTATAGAGGAAAGAATAATTTTAGACAATTAATGAGATATAAATATATTTGATCGATTTGAATGGAATTCAAATCGAATTGAAAATTTGAATTTGAAACTTAACTTTGTTAAGTGGAATTAAAGTAAAGAATGGTATTGGAATTAAATTAAATAAATTGGAAATTTGATGAATGGATAAAAATCGAATAGGAATTAATCGATTAAATGTTCAAATATGAGAAACCATGGAAAAACATTAATATTGAATGTGAATGCAATTGATTTGGCTGATTTGGTTGTGAATTGATTGTGGAATGTGAAATGCTTGTTATTCGATGGTAGATTGATTGAATGAAATGAATCAACGATTTAGTGAAGTTGAATAAATTATAAACTAAAGGATAATTTCCAGTATAATATAAAAACTGGGATGAAACTGCATATGAATTGAAATTTTCCCCGTGTTTAAGAATGAAATGATGTTGTGTGTTTGATTTTGGAATTGGTATAGTTATACCAGTTAATTCCTGAATATTACTTAAGAATTTCATATATCTGTTACTGATATGTGAATTGAGTTAAGTATAGGTGCCAGAGGAATAGAAAGATTGACATTGGTTGAGTAAATCACATATATGTTGAGCAGATATGCTCTATAGCGCTCGCAAAAGGTACGCCTATGCGAAAATATAAAATTTTGGAATTTTGATTATTGTTTTCCGACCGTTGGTCGATGAATATATATTATTTGTTACTGCAATATCGCAGATGTCACTCCGTGCAGGGGAGACTCTGCCGAATTTTTCCGGGAATTTAATGTGTTAGAAATTTTTCGATATTTTGAAAAATATTTACGTATGGTATTAAAATGGTTTTTGGATTTAAATTTAAATGGGATTTGAAAATTAATGGGTTAGTAACGTTCTTTCCTACCTTAGCAATTTCGAGGACGAAATTATTTTAAGGGGGGAAGAATGTAACGTCCCGTATTTTTAGCAGTCAAATATTTAATTTAATTTATTATTTTAAATATTATATTTGGAATATAAATGGATTTTAATATTTAATTTGTTATAAAAACGAAGTTTTAACGTTATATATTTATAAAATTATAAAACGAGCTCGAAATGGCGCTACAGTTCGTAATATTGAATTCTGAACTTCAAATGAATATACAGGATTCGATATCAGTCGGATTTCTGTGAAACGAGAAACGTTGGAATCGTATCGATGATAATTTTCATATGAAAGAGAAAAATCTAGATTTCGTGTTATAGATTGTTAATTACGGCTAAATCAAATTTTGAAATAATCGCTATGGAAATCGATGTTTAAAATATAGGCCTTTAAAATGGCCATTTTGCAAACGGTCTTCGTTTTCGACGAAATCAGTTTCATTAGAACCGTATCGTTAAATTATTGTACGGTGTTAAACGGTGTGGCAAACCGATGTTGTATGTGGCCACGGTAGCCGTAAACGCCCAGTTATTTTCTATAGCACGTATTTAAATTAATTTAATTTAATAAAGAGAGATTTGAGTGTAGCTTGAGCAGACGGTCGAATTAAGCCATGAAACGAGTTCCGTTGAGTTTGTCTCATCGATTAGAGTCAGGATAGGTATATGGTTTGTTATTTTTGAAGACCGTGTAATTTGGTGTCCGAAGTGGCATTGCGGTGCGCGTAAAAATAGCCTATCGGGGAAACAGTCTCAGAATGCGACGAAACTAGTGTCGTTGGGTTCGTATTGAAAAATTATTATAGGATTGCAAGGTTTCAAGTTGATTTTATTTTTCTGGTGATCGTAAAAAAAATAAACGCGTGTTTATTTCTGGTTTTATAAAGGAATTTTTTTCATACGACCTCAGATTTCGATGAAACTTGTCCCATTGGATCCGGAATATCTTTTTACATCAATATTAGCCTTTTTATCAGTAAATAGAAATCGTTTGGAGTGGTTTTTACCAATTATTTCGCGCGTAAGTTTCGCGAATAATATAAAATTTCTTTCCATTATATAAATACCCCATATATGTCCGATGTACCATGTAAACAAAAAGCAGCTACCCTTTTCCTATCTTCCATATGCTCACTGTAGATGAAAAAAATAGCCCTGCTAACCTAGTTTGCTGTGCCTACAGTTCTCATGTCCCTTTCTCATATCCGTCTCGACGTAACCCTGAGATGATAATTAATGCAGCCTACCCTACAGCTATTTGAAAACACGTTGAAAACAGTGGAAGAAAATTTGTCAACACCTAAACCTTCTTTCTGCATGTATTGTCGATCCATCACGCAGGCCTATGGTTGAAGAGGTAGACACCTACCATGTACAAGTTGAAACCGACATCATCCTTATCTTTCCGCTCTTTCTTCTATAAATAGGTGTCATCTTCATCTCCTTTTGAGTGAAACCAGAAAGCAAATTAGTCCTATACAATTGAAACCGATCTCCTTATCTACATTTCGATCTGAAAAGCTTTCAGCTAAAAACGTGTTCCGCGTGACAAGATCGATGGGATGATCGGCCATGATCGGAGACCTCGTACTGTTTTGGTCGGAAATGGATGCTGTAGGCGCGGTGGTTCAAGGAGTTTTTCCGGTGGCTGTACATGTCGAGCTCGGCGGGATTTTGGGTAGTGGGTGGCGGCGGAATGGCAGAGCTGGAAGTGGACGGGTGAGATGGCAGTTGGGTTGGGAAGCAGGGCGTAGGGCTGTTGATGGAAGGGACGTGAACGATGATGGAGCAAACACAAAAGAGGGACAGTCACTTGATACCGTAATTATACTATAATTTAAACCACTTAAGGATCACTCTAATACTGATGTAATTTACAAGAAAATGATTTAATTAAATCACGTTTTGGATCATTGCAGAAGACAAGTGGGTGGGTTCAATGCTGGAAACAAATGAAGGAAATAACGTGAGTGTAAAGGAGGAAATGGGTTGGATCCGCGAAGTGCTGAAAACAAACGAAGTATGGCATGGAGGTTTTGAGTACGAATAGGAGCCATGAACTGAAGTAAGTGATTAACGTGAATATTATAATTAAAATATAATTAATTGTTAATCTTTTATACGTGAATTCTTTTGGCAGCAAGTGGAAAAAAAGAAGCGAGCACTACAAGGTGTTTAAAGGAAGGGGATTGGTCTGATATTGTTGAAGAACAACAGTAATTAATTAAATAGTTAGTTTTAATTAAAGAACCCTTAATTTAATGTTGTTTTTAAAGTTACAAGACTGGTTTGAAATAATAATAGGGTCAGTCCAAATTTCCTGAACAAGGAAGCAGCGTTTTGGCGTGTGGCTTGGAACCAGCGAGGAACCATGTTGAAGATATCATTTGGTTTAACACAGTTAGCATCAACCTAGATTTTTAATCAAACCATAATCAGTAATAGTGTTAAACAAATTTATAATTAAGAAAACTTTATTAGTGGTACACTAAGCCGTGAACCCTTTTATGCCTAACAGCAGGGAGCAAAAATCAGAAGGAATAAAGAGCGTGAACACAGGCCTTTAGAAGGAGAAACAACCGTATGTGTTAAGTAATGGAATCTAATTAGTGAACTTAATTAAGGATTGGTATTTTTATTTAAAACCTATGCTAAACCCCGAATACCCTGAACAGGTTGGAATGAAGAAATAAGAATACGAGGGAGACAGTAAAAACATATCCGCCAAATTCTATAAACGTAATTAAGTTATGTTGACTAAGTAATTTAGGAATTTAAAATGAAATTAACGAAAATAATTAGTGATTAAGAAGTTCGTTATTTATTTAAATTAAATTACCTTAAACCGTTATTAACTTTGACCACATGATCAGAATTGGACGATTTAAAATGCGATGGACTCGCATCGACAAGCAGAATGTCATGGAACGGTTCTGGACAGAGCGGATACAGTGAGAGTTTACAGTTATATTAAACGACTGTTTAATTTGACTATAATGGAACCGTTTCAAACGCGAATCAGATCAAGGTGAGTTAAACGCACTCAGTTCTTTTTCCCATTTATATTTTATATAAATTGGGTTATTATTTTGTGTGCTCTGCTTGCCAATGATTGACTGTTCGCTTACTGATTTAACTGATGAAATTAAACCGTCGTTTAATTTCAGTGAAATACCAAATTGTTATTCTAACGATTGGTTCCAATAAAGGTATTTTGCCTTGTTGGTCACGTTTATAAAATAAACGTGTTTAATTGGTTAAATTATTTGAATTGCTTGTGGTTGGATTAAATGGTCGTTATTATCAGTTAAATGATCAAATGGTATGATTTGAGATAACCATTTGCATACAGGGAAGAACAGGTTGGAGGGATCCAACCGGATTCCTCAAAGATATTATTTATTATCATATATGAACTGTCATGATTGGGTAATTGATTTTGGTAGTGACCAATGACCTAAAAGTCAACCGGTGTTGTGTTTTAACCAATGGGCAGTATTGGTTGAGTAATCGGCAGTAAATGGCCTAAAAGTAAATTATTTTATTTATATCGATTTACCGTCAGGTAAATCGATCGTACTGGAGTTATAAAATTTATTTTATAACTGGAGATAGATTCTAAAATATATTATTTTGAATAAAAGTTGATTAAAGGGAAATAAATAAATATTTTATTTAAGACTTTGATTATTATTAATTGACATAATAAAATAATTTATTATGTTAATCAGATTTGTAAACTTGTGAATAGAAATTAATCTAACCGGAGAGTTGAGTTATTATGTTGTTAAGAAAAATTTAATGGGATTATTTGAATTAATTATGTTATTAATATTTATTTTAGTAAATAAAGAAATTAACTACGGAAGTAGTTAACGATTGAAATAAATTATTAATAATAAATGAGAAAATTACTTTTCAAAGTAATCAAGGTGAAGTGAAATCAGATGGAAAGGTGGAAGGAGTTTGTGAACAGGTTTTGCTTAAAACCTGAGTTTTTATAATAAAGTTATAAAGAATATTTTAAGCGACTATTATAGCTTAAAATTAAATGTTACTTAATTAATTGAATTAAGTAAAAGGAAAATTTAGATAAAAGGGTTTTATAATAAACCAGTGTTATATAAATGGGGTTTTGGATTACAACTCGTATTTACCTTAAGATATGAACGTTGTTGATCAAGGTCTAAGAGGTAATTAAAATACCCCAACTTGAACGACTTCAGGATTATCTTAGGGTGATATTAGTTGTAATGGTGGAAGTGGCTACTAAATTTATTATGTCATTAGAGAAATAATAACGCATCATTTTGATGAAGATTTGGAATATATACATATATATATAATGAGGATTTAAAAGAAAAAGGGAAATAAAAGGGGTTGTCGGAAATATAACGATATTGTCGAATTAGAACGTAACGTAAAGTTAAGTTTTATTCTATAAAGAATAATTATGGATTATGGTTTTAAGTAATGAAATAAGTTTGTTTAAAGACAATTCTTTTGTTAAATAAGAAGCAAAACTATATTTTCAATATCGAAATATTTAAGAGTTTAAATTTACATTTTGTTTGATTAAAAAGGCCAAGTGGTGCTGAATACTGAACCAGTGAACTCACTGGATTATCATGATTGAAACACTGATTTCTTTGATAGTTAAATCACCGACTATCAAATCTGACCCATACGATTGTTGGTAAGGAAAGACCGGGATCGAACTTAGGTTCGAAAACCATTCTGACCCACAAATACATGAAGATATAAGAAGAAGGTCGAGATGGAGCATTGAAGACCGTGGATCTTCATAAGCGGAAGGATTACTTAAAATCTCTGGCTTAGCGGCCCGAGATAAACAGTGATTCTGTCGTGGTTGGAATCCATGGGTTGCAAGGACTTCTCGCTACTGATCCATGGGGTGATTCCTATATTGGATGCAGTAGGAGAGTGCCTTCGGTTCATCCTGTTCCTGGATGACTTGTGGACGAGTGTCTGACAAAGTATTTCCAAAAGGATCACGTGTATTGACTCTCTACAAATGTATTTCTGTTGGTGGCAGAGAAGACTGGACACCTTCTTTAGCTTAACGCTCAGAGTATTTTTGTGGAAATTAATATTCAGTGGTACCTGGCGGATCTGACGATGTGGCATTCAAAGTGGATGGAGATGCGCTATTCAGAAGGATAAGCTTAACCTTTAGCCTCACAGCCGGTAAATGACAAAAATCGGGCAGGCATCATGGCTATGTGGATCGCTCCCATTATGGTGTATAATCACCTATCTAGAGAAAATACTTTTGATTCTTAAATCTATTCGATGCTGTCCCTTTTCGGGAAACGGTGGTTTGAGCCCAGCCGTTGGTGATATACATTCGATGCACTCAAGCGAAATGAGTAGTCGGTCGTGTGAGGGTCGGGTTGTAAGACGTTCTTGTTGAACCCAGTGTATTCACCTCTAGAGATACACTATCGGCAGGTGGTCCCATACCTTGTCAAGGTCGGAATCTAATCCCCAATAAGCGCCCGCGGTTTTGATTGTATGCTATATATGTGGAGCGTGAGATGCAAGCGTTCCACTAGATTGTTATTTACTTGTATTTAGACATTATTATAATATCAGGAAAGATATTGATTTCAAAAATGGTTTTGGGTTATCATAAGGTAAAAACTGTCCGTGTTTATGTGTGGATTTGGTCTTATAATTATCCTTTTCTTTTGAAAAGTTTTGAACTTTAAAATCATGTTGGATGGTTTACCCTTAATACTGTGCGAGTTTTTTCTCACTCTGGTTCACCAAACTGACCCGGTGTTTTGTAAATGCTCGGGTTAGCACGGGGGTACAGGTTCTGGTTATCGAATGCTATGAAGAGACGAGCTGGAAGAGTCCAGACGTGTGATATTATATAGCTATTATTCCGTTGTATGTTGTATCTAAGGACGGGTTATTATAACTTTCCAGATGTGTGATGTATTCTGATGATTGTAAGTATTTTAAAGCTCTCAGTAAAGATTTATTTCTATATTATATTTTGTTCCGCTACGACGTGAGACTCGGATTCTGTGTTGTGGTGTTTCTTCTTCTTCTATTCTAATATTTCTTTCTTTCTTATCTCACCCTCTAAATTCTTTCTAATAACATTCCGGTGTTTTCTGTATTTGGAAGGTCGACATGAGTTACGGTAAAGGTATTTATGTCAATTTCCGGGACTGAAATCCCTGGGTCGTTACAAAATATTTAGTTTGGTGTAACGATAACACCATTTAAAAAATGAAACACCTTATACCTTGCTAAATCAAAACCCTTCACTATACATCGAATATTGCTTCTCTACTCATAAACTGGGGCACCCAAAATAGTTGAAAATGAAATGGTGAAACGTTACTGGGGGGGAATATAATTTAGTGGTGACGATTATTGCCATATTAATTTTCATGGAAGTAGCATTATTGTTAAATAATAGTTAATTAATTTGTTATTGACAAAACATGATGATTTATTTTAACATATAAATATAGGCTCTAGGAGTAAAAGGTTATGTTCCTTTAGGGTATATGATATATGAGATCAAACCTTCAATCAACTTGATTCTTATTTGTAATTTAGTTTGGGTCGGATGATCAATCAACATCCATTTGACGTAAGATAATAAAAAATGTCATGTTTTGGCATGGGGCTTAGTTAAAAATTATTCTGTTATCCATCACTGTGAGAAAAGAGATACATTATGGAAGCATTATTCAACTTCACATCCACTCATTGTCACTTATCAGATATCTACAACTGCAGATACAAATGGATATCAAATACTTATCTTAATCATTAACGATTAATAAGTATAAATAAAATAAATTGGTTTATGAAAGGATTTTTAATGTCGTTGATTAAAAACCAAATTTTTTTGATTAAATAATTTGAAGAAATTAATATGAGTTAAAGCATATAATAGGAGCAATTAACTTAACAAAATAATTAATATTTTTGTAGTATTAAAATACTCGATACGTAGTATTATCTTGAAAAAAAAACAACTTGCCGTTTTCGAAAAAAGGATGTCTTTCACGTCGGCATCAATAATTCTAGATATCAGATATTCATCGATTTTTGAATATGGGTACTTTATAGGTTTCCATTTTTCTTTGGTATTCATTGACAAACGTTTTTTTAACATGGGACATTAATGACAACAAGTCTTTATCTCAAAGATCAATCTCATGATACTTAATCTTTCAGTTTAAACTGCCAACCAATCGAGTCAACCATGTTGGCTCTCTACTCATTGATAACCTTATTTTTTTGTATTCTAAAATTGTCATGATTCATGAACTATAACAACATGCAAGTTGTGCTATCTAGCATGAACAAGGAAAATGTGCACCACTGAACAACCATGCGCCAAATAAGCATGATTTAACTGTGCATTTGTTGGAACCGGCCCATTAGGGGAAATTGGTAAATTAATAAAATCTTTATTTGTATTTTAATGAGCCTGTAAAATCTATTAGCTAGCATTAGTCCAATCTATTTAAGAAAGTAAAAACATATTTTGTTTTGAAATATTACAAATTATTCAATTAACCATATTATTAAATGATTTAATATTAGTTATAAAGATATCTCGTACATTTGTGCGTTGTTAGGCTAGTTCCTGCTACTTCTCGCGACCTCGCTCTGTCTTGTTGCAGAGCTCACCAAATTACAATGTTTGACCACTTAACATAGGATGACTGTGGCATTAGCCATTGGTTTGGATCGAAGATGATGAGATACTATGTTTGGTGTGTGTATTTCTAGTCAGCTCTACTAACTGTCAATAGGGTGTTCTAGTTGCGTTGTTGTATGCATGCGTTGGGTTTTTGGTTTGTGTTGTGGGTGGGAGTGTTTTTCGACTTGTGTTGTGAGATGTTTTAGCTGTTGTGGTTGTGTCAGAGTTTGCTGAAAGTATGGTTTTTTGTTTTGATCAGAAGTTCAGATCTTCTTTTCCCTTGATTTGGTTGATTTTTCATATTTGTAGTATAGTTGGTTTGGTAAGTATTGAGTATTAAGTTCTTCTTGCCTCACCTCCTCGGCGATTTCCTCGACAATGGAGGAGTGCCAGCTTTGTACTGTCGAAGTGTTGTTTTTACTATTTAGTTATTGTGTTGTGCCCTATCTTTTTTGTCCTAAGTCTTGCTATGTTGTTTATCGGTCACTATGAGGGGAGGCTATGTGTTATGTCATTTGTCTGTAGTTCTTCAATGTTAAAGAATACTTGTGCAATGTATCTTGGAATTTGCTTCACTGTTTTGGGAGAGTGTTCTATGGTGGAACTTTTTCAAGGAAGTGATGTATCTTGGTACACATTTTTGGTCTTAATCTACTACAATGAAGCAATGCTAGGTATTGTCTGCTTTTTGGTAAGAGGTGCATGTCTGTGTACCTTTTGATGTGTAACAGTCTTTCCATAGCTTTGTTATTTGTCATATTTAATTAGGATGTAAATTTTTATTGCTTTTGGCAACTTATGTTGTTTGATTCCCTGTATGGAGTAGGTAAAATGCATGTAAAATAGTAGTCTAGTCTACTTGATTAGCTCCTGTATTGTAAGCTAATATATTTGTAGTGGATGGACCACTCAAAAAACTGATCGTGGTGGATGGCCCACCTTAAAAACCAATAGTAGTAGATAGACAACCTGCCTATCTCCAGTAATAATGTATTTATTATTTACTATAATAAAAAGTGTTACGGATCGCTTTAAAAACCAACACTACAACAAAACAGATCTATTACAATGGGCAATGCCCGTAGTAATAGGTGTTTTACAGCGGCCAGCCCGCCCGCTGCATTAGGCCATGTTGTAGTATGTCCTCCTTCACAACGGTCAATGAACGTGGTAACAGGCAGTTGTAATAGACATTTTACAATGGTCTTATGTTGTTGTTGTTGTATGTTTCTTTAGCATAATAGCAGCCCTTTGTAATATTTTTTGCAATAGGTATTGACCGTTGTAATAGACGTCTATTACAACTGTTTTTGCCCGTTGTTAAAAATATACAAAATTATTAAAAAAACCATTAATGCAACATATATGCAAATTGTACTCACAATTGTTAATAATCAACAAAGACTATATATTCACGGCATTTATGAAATCGCATATTTAATTCTTTATATACATATTGTCATACATTTACAAAAATAACAAAGAACATACTCCTCGATAAATAATAATATCTATTGTTCCTTCATAGGATGATGATGGTATGTGTAGTATCACAAATCCGCAGCATGGATAGTGCAGTTTATGACTGAAATAAATCATGACATGAAACAATCACTTTAGGAACTTGAAGGTAGCGCAGGATTCCTTCTAACTCGGCTTTAGCCAGGTCCACATATTGTCTTAACTTCAACGAATTTGGCATTGGATTCGATAACATACAAATGCTCCTTGAAACTAGTAGTTTTAGCCATAATAAGAGTTCCAAGTGGTACTTCCATTATCAGTCGACCCATATTCCTTGTTCTTTAATGCTCAGATGCGGTTGTACATTTTCTCCTATGTTAATTAAACATCGTACACATACTAACATACACACAATAAAACATAAAATTAATATATAAATGATGTGCTACTAGATTCTACCACAAAATATGTCAGTGTAAACGTGAACAGGTTTGTTCTCTAATCTTGCATTTTCAAAGCCAACCACATCAAGTAGCAAGCTGCAAAACTGCAGTTGCAATCTGCTGTGGTGCACTGCAGTTTTGAACTCCTACTAGGTGGTCGGCCATAATAAGCAGCATATGCACCACTAGCTGCACTAGTTGCAGCAGTAGTTTGTTGTTGATATATCGCTACAAAGACAAAATGATAAGAAATGATCAATTTATCATGTGCTAACCTTGGCGATTATGAGGAGGAAACATTGGCTCCTGGTTCTTACCAAAATTCATTTGAACAATGCTTTAAAGATCATCTTCCCAGAAAGCTCCGAATTGAAATTCAAAAGAAAAAAAAACATTAGCCGATTATTCAGTTTTGTGTGTATTTTTAGCATTTCGCCTGTACGAAATTACACTGGGGAATGAATTAAATACCTAGGAAGCAGATGAAGCATCTGTAGATCCATCAACAGAAGGAAATTGCATATTGAGTGATTTGTCTAACCCAGCATCTAATAACTGGCTCTCCATTAAAGTTTGCAAAGATTGATGAGCATGGTCATGAGGTTGGTTTGCATAAGTAAATACAACAATATTAACAGATTCCATTAGATAAGTCAACGAGTTTGGAGCCATAACTCTATGAGTTTGATGTGCCTGTATTAGTAATATGGGTTATGAATATATGTATGCAGTGGCATATTAGCTTAAAGTAAATTGAAAAATTGTTCTCAAATTTGATTTTACTTCATTGGCTAGCTGTACTGGCTTATAAATGTCAAAGGCCACATAACAAAGGAAGAAAATAAACCAACAACAAACTCACCTTCACTTTGACTCCCAGTAGTTCTAGTAATATTTGCACTTGCAGTTTAATCTAATTGCATCTCTCTGCGTAATTGAAACCTGTCATACTCATGGACACCTGAAAAATATTACTATAGTGTTATCTACAGCAAAAAGAGAAATACAGAATTACAAATTAATTTACTAATGTGAAGGTATACAAATTATAAGGATAGATTTTGGAGTCGTAATTAACTGGGCAATGGGGATGCCATGCAAGGAACAAGAAAAATAAACACACTATAAAGCAAGTAACATGTTGTGTCTAGAAGCACTATTTGATATGAATGCAGAACGGGGAGTGAATGTTAGCACTTCTTTTTCTTAAATTCATTTAATCACTTGCGGAAACGCTGCACATAATCATCATCATCCAACCATCACCCAAATAACTCCCAAATCAATGAAAAGTTTGTGAAATAAACTGTTTAAGCCAGTACAGCGTGTATGTCCTAAGATTCATATTCAATTCATCTTTGATGAACTCTAGTATGTGTAATAAGATGAAAGTATAAAATGCATCCGTGATGCGCACAAGAGGTTCCCTTCTGAAAAATCAGTCACATGCTACAATAAACACAAAATATTCATCAAAAATACAACCATGTAACAAGCAATCAACATATATACAGTAATACAAATGCTCAGGATGAAAGTATCATTGAACGATGCAAAATGAGCAAAGCCAAACACATGCTCTCTTTCACTTATGTGAAACATGTACTACAATCGACAGATATGGTGACTTCGAATCTGGTGCAGAATAAATAAACCAAATAAAAAATGGATAAATATACAAACATGAGGACATTCCTGACTTCAAACACCATGGGTCATCAGATGATGAGACCAATTGTAATAGTGTTGAGTTTGGTTATTCAATATGAAGCGCAGGCTGAGGTTTAATACAAAGCAAAGAAGCTAAGGGAAAACAGAAGGTATGGTCAACAAATTAACAATATACCTGCAAAGCAAACAAAGTCCCCCAACTTTAAACTTTCCGTTGAAATGCTCCTTAAGATTCACTCTTAGGTTTGTAAATGGCTAGACTTAGACCTAGTTTGGGAGAAGTAAAAGCATGTCAAGTTGTCAACAATCTTCCATGAAACTATTTGAAGTGGTTATGTGTCGAAATTTGAATAATTAATGGATATTGACAATTGTGTATAACTGATAAGTAACTAAGCAATGTAGAGAAAGAAGAAGAATCTATTTTTATAGCAATAACCGAAAACCCACACTAAAAGAGGAAAAGAGTGCATCAGTTGAAGCAATAGAGAAGTAGAAAATAAAATTATGATCCATAGGAACTGCATGACTTTGGTAACTTCGATTATCAAGCCCACTAAAAAAAAATCAAGTTTTAGTGAAACCAAGCTGATGATTATTCATGTAAAACTGATGTGTAGAATTGGAAAATATGTTTTATTGTTTGCATTCTTCCCTGAGCCCAAAAGCAATCCAAGCTGCAAAATTTATTTTTAGCAACATAGTCTCTTGGTACTTCTATATCTCTTTGTAACATATTTCTTTTTCAAAAATTTCATTTCAAAATCTTAAACAAAAAATAAATGCTTATGATTTCCTTTCTTCTGAAAGAAATCAATTTTAAAAATAGAGAGCAAACACAATAATCAGTATTATTTATTAGTTAGAGCACAACCAACAATGGCTTGTTCAATTACTAAACAAGCCACGGAGCAACCAGGTGTGGCTTGTTCACTCACCCGTGGCTGGTCTGTGGCTAGTTTTGAGCTCCTCCGTGGCTGGTTCACCCAACAGAGACTGGTTCTTATAACGGCAAACTGTTTGCCGTTATAAGATTATAACGGTAAACACTTTGCCGTTATAAGATTATAACGGCAAAGTGTTTGCCGTTATAATCTTATAACGGCAAACAGTTTGCCGTTGTAGTTACTAGCCGTTGCAACACCAACGGCTAGTTCACTTCCTCCCTATAAACCACCCTACCTCCTTCTTCTTCCTCCTCCACACAACCACTCCACCTTCCCAACTTCTTCATCAACAAAATGTCTTCGTCTACACCCAAGCGAAGCGGGAAAAAAACCATAAACAAGAAACTCATGTCCCAACCGCACTCGTCATCGTATGCCATGCAACGGTCAATCCAACAACAGCAACCGTTGCAGCCATCTCACGAATATGGCTACTCGCCGTATTCAAATTATCCATACCGTCCACCGTACCAACCGCTCGGTCCTCCTAATTTTCCTCCCATCCAATCGTCCGTCCCGCCACAGTTTTACCAACGACCGCCCGGGGTAGGCGTGTACGATGATCATTCGTCGTATATGTCAATGATGATGCAGACCGAGCAAAGTCAACAACCTCACCTAACTCCGCAACAGACCGAGGTTCGTGACCGCGAAGCGATGCAAAATCTGCAAAGACAGTTTTCGTATGGGTATGTCTCTCCTACTACCGAAGAAAATGTTGGGACTTCTACGGAGGAGGAGGAGGAAGATGAAAATGAGGAAGTAAATGTTACAAATTCTGAAGAATTGAATGAAGAATACGTTGCACCTATCAGTCCCGAATATAACCAAAAGAAGAAGAAGAAGGTGAAGTCTTTAAGGAGCATTTTCAGTAAACGACACCAAACCGAAGTTGAATCAGAGCCGAATCACGGAATAGAAGATATTGAGGATGATAATGCTGAAGGGGAAGATATACCAGCGGATGGAATAAGAAAACAATGTAAGTTTACTTCCGAGCAGTACGTTTCACTTGCTAAATCGTGGATACGCATTTCACAAGACAACATTGTTGGAAATAATATGAAAGGTGAGAAATTTTGGGAAAGAGTTGCAGAGTTCTACAATTCGTTGGAAGCGAGGAATAGAACATGGGCATCACTTAGAGGCGGTTATAGAGTTATGAATGCCGCATGTCAGAACTATCTTGCAATACTGACAGCCTTGGAGAACAGACAGCAAAGCGGTGCTGCACCTTATGACGTTGTAAGTACCGTAGATTACTTTGAAAAATAACTTACTATACTATGATCGATTAGTTAGAAATGACATACGCTCATACAATATCCACTTTATGTTACAGATTGAAGAGTCACGAAAGGCCTACCAGCAAAAGTATGGTCATCCATTTAAATTTCAAGACTGTTATGAGCTTCTATCTAGGTTGCCGAAGTGGAAGAACCCCAGCAACTTCATGTTTGAGCAGCAGAACAAAGCTAGAAGGATGAACTACTCTGATTCTAGTCCAGGAAGTGGCCCGAGTTCGCAAGAAAGAAACCCTTTATTTGGAAGTAGTGATGGACGACCTGTCGGCATATCCAAGGCAATTCAGCTGGAGCAACGAGGTGTAGAGTTTGCTAGATTTATGGAAACAATGGAGAGTTCATCTAAGGCAACAAAAGAGCATAGAGCTCGATTTTCGGTGGAAAGAAACCGTAGTGACGAAGATTTCCAAAAGGCAGTTAGGGATGATCGAGAGGTCCGCAGACAAGAACATGCGGAGAAACAAGCCATGGAAGAAAAGAAGCTGGAGGAGCAGAAAGCTTTAGCGCGAGAGAATAATTATGTTAAAATGATTACATGTGATTTTAGTAAGCTTACCCCTCTACAGCAAGAACTAGTAGCCGAGCAGATTGGAGAGTACAGAAAAAACAAAGGAAGCAGAAGCGGAAGCGTTAGTGGCTCGTATATGGACTAGCTATGTATGTTGGGTTAAGTTGTAATATGATTGTGAACTGTTTGTAGTATTTATGTACCGGTGGGTGTTTATGTACTAGCTATATATGTTGGGGTGAGTTGTAATATGATTGTGACCTGTTTCTAGTATTAATGTAGTAGTTGTTGTTTATGTACGAGCTGTATATGTTGGGTTGAGTTGAAATAATGATACAATCTACAATATGATTGGAAACCAGATTTATTGACTCAAGTTCGCACCGATAGATAGTTCAAATGATACATAGTACACGACTACACACTGATACATAGTTCTAGTACCAACTACTGATTCCGACTATTCCTTCCTTTATGCGCCCACAAATGTTCCACCAACTGGTCACGCAATTGGAAGTGTGCAGCTTGATCTTCAATGTGTTGAACCATATCAACATATTCTTCCATTGAGTTTACATCTTTATGGGGTTTTGCATTTGAGCCCGTAAACATGTCAGGATAATTAGACTTTTGATTCTTATATCCGCCTCTTTCAGACTCCACAATCATGTTATGTATTATTATACAAGCATACATGATTTCTGAAAGCACTCTTGCATCATGAAAACAAGCAGGATTTCGTAAAATATGAAATCGGGCTTGTAAAACACCAAACGTACGTTCGATGTCCTTTCTGTAGCTAGCTACTTTTTCAGTGAAATACCTTTCTTTATCATTTGATGGAACTCTGTACCCTTGCATCAAAGTTCTCCACTTTGGGTATATTCCATCGACTAGGTAGTACCCAGTTTTGTGTTTGATATTACCAAGTTTATATGAAACATCTGTTGACAGTCCGTTAGCAAGTTCTGTGAAAAGATATGATTGTTTTAAAACATTTATATCATTCAATGAACCTGGGACTCCAAAAAAAGCATGCCAAACCCATAAATCGTCTGTTGCTACTGCTTCAAGGATCATTGATGGCACTTTCTTATGTCCGGTGAACATTCCTTTCCATCCCGTTGGGCAGTTTTTCCAAGCCCAATGCATGCAATCTAAACTTCCAATCATACCTGGAAATCCTCTGGCTTCTGCCCTGCGTAGTATCCTGGTTATATCGTTAGGTCCAGGCGTCCGTAGATACTCCTTCCCAAACTCTGCAACAACTGCTTTACAGAATTCTTTCGGACACTCTATTGCTGTTGATGCTGCGATTCTGAAATATTCATCCATTTGATCGCCAGATGTTCCATAGCTTAACATCCTCAACGCCGAGGTGATTTTGATATGTGGTGAATGGCCGATTTCTTGTGCTCCGTTCAGTCTATAAGTGAAATATGGATTTGACTGGTGAAGTTTAAGATATATTTTTGAGAAAATAGCCGGACTCATACGGTAACGACGGCGGAACAAAGTTATATCAAAGGTTGGATTGTCGATGAAGTAATCCCTCATTAGTCTTTCATGTCCATCCTTGTAGTCTCTCTTATACCATCGGTCAATCCGGCCATGCATGCTACCCCGATGGTTGCTAGCTGAGCCTTCAGCGAAATAATTGGAATACGCAACCATTGCGTGCTGTTCCAGCTCCTCCTCCGTCTCTTGCTCCACTTCTAGTTCGGAATTATCAGTTTGATTCTTCTTGTTTTTGTAGTAATGGTAGTATAGATTTGGATCCATTGCTTGCTTTTTTATAAGTTGAGTTTTGTTGTTCTCTCTAAGCGTATCCGAACGAGAGATATATATAAGCAGGGATGGTGAACTAAATATCTCTGACATAGAGTACATGTAGGCAATAATGGGTGGCAATAATGGTTCCAACATGATGTTCTGTCATTGAGTAGTCAATTCGGATAGTTGTTGTGATGTGAAAGGTTGGCACTAAATGGTTGGCAATAATGGTTCTGTCATTGAGTACTCAATTCGGACAGTTGTTGTGATGTGAAAGGTTGGCACTAATTGGTTGCCAATAATGGCTCTGTCATTGAGTAGTCAATTCGGACAGTTGTTGTGATGTAAAAGGTTGGCGACTATTTTAAAATTTAAAACAAACATAACTAACAATCAATGTCACTGTAATTACCCGGAAATTCTGAACCAGTTTAAAATTTTTATTTTGGCGATTTTAGCGAATTTTGGACATTTAAAATAGATTATTTTAAATAATATCGACGAGAAATTTATTTTGAATATAATTCGAACGTATATATTATATACGTCGTCATTAGAATATAAATAATTATATATAATTATAAATAGAATTGAAAATGGCGCGGTAGTTCGATAATTCGATTTCAAACTTCAATTGAATGTACCGGGTGCAAAACAATCCGGATTTTAGTGAAACCAAAAACATTAGGATCTAATCGAGAATATCTTTCCAACGAATCCGAAAAATCAAGATTTCATAGCGGGAATCAAAAGATATGTCCAATTGAAAATTCTGAACAGTCGCTATGGAATTCAGGCCCTTAAAAATGGAAATTTTGCAAACGACCTCGGATTTCGACGAAACCACTTTTGTTGGATCCGTGATGTCAAGTTATTGCTAGGTTTCAAATTTCATAATTTTTCGAATCAATATGTGAGCGTGGCAAAGGAAAACGTGTTTGACCAGTTTAGTTGATTTTAATCGACTGGAAAATAGCCATTTTTCAAACGGTTTATATTTATGATTGAAATTTATATTTATGATTGAAATAGTTCATACAGACACAACAACTGACGATAGTACATGCGAACTAGCTCAATCAAAGCATGGAGTAGGAATTAGTAACTTCATTAAAATGCATTTTACGTTTAGTCTTACGGGCGTCGCCTGATGTTCAATCGCAACTGCTCATTATCACTTCGAACACGTCTATTTTCCCGTTCGAGTTCGTTACAATATGCTATTCCCCGAGGACACAAAGGTTGGTCTATCCATTCCGTGTAATTGCAACCATTTGGAAAGGCTGGGCATCGCTGAATGCGCCGACCTATATTGTTTCCCTCTGCTTGAACCACAACTTCAACCGCGTACCCGCAGTAGCAATGAACTGGATAGGAATCAACTATTTGTTCCTGCAGTGGTACACGAAAGAACTCTGCTTCCTTAGTTGACTGAGTGACAGCTTGTTCAGATGATACTTGAACAGGTGGGACTTGAGTTTCATATGGAGGTTGAACGTTCAGTTGTTCGTACGGCGGTTCAGTTTGCGGTCTAATTTGGTTTAGGAACTGGAATTCGTCTTCAAGCTCCTGTAGCCTCATTTCGTTGTACGCCTGTTCCTCGGAGTCTGTAGAAGATGACCACGAAGATATCTTCAGTGAGTTCTAATAGAAGGATGTGCTCTAAGAATAAGAACGAAGGTGTTTGAGTGCGGTAAGTTGTGACTAAGTAACATATGTATATATAGCTGCAATATTAGTTATGGTGTGAATGGTCACTAGCAACACTTTGTGATTTTCAAAGCTTGTGTAGGTAAACCAACAAAATACTGATGTAACCGGTCACTTGTACGACTGTAGGGAACACTGTAGGGAATCTGCTTTTTAGTGATAAAGTGTATCGAGGACGACCCCCTATGGCTACAGACTGAGAGCTGGACTATATTCCAATAACTCTCGACAAAGAGTGACATGACGCCACTGTCACATAAAAGATGACTGCACTATGCGAACTGTGCAAGACGTGACCAGTCAATGTGCTACAGTCCGTCGACCAACTACAGATGGTTACGAAACGTTAATACATTTCAAATAACACATACAGGAACTAGAACAGCAGAACATAGTAACATCAAATAACGATACAAGCGATACGATACAAGTGATCGGACGCGTAACGATACAGTACATATTAGCATAACATAAAATATTTAAATCCTAATTTAATCCACGTTGGAGTCGATAATTTGAATTACTTAGGTCGTTAACTTGATTTCGCAGCTTTCTTATTTCTTCCTCTAGTTCCAAAGCATACGTAATTGCTCGACGGGGAAAGCGATCATCTATCCACTGTCCGAACTCGCATCCGTTGTTTCGTACTGGACAAGTATAATATCGTCGTCCAACGTCTTTTCCATGACGGACGACTAATTGCGGTGCTTCAAAACCACAAAAGCATACAATATTTGCGGATTGCACCTCGCCTTCTTCAACCGTGGCTCTTACACGAGGAATTACAAGGTTAGCCCTACGGTCATGTTGTCGTGCTGGATTGTCTTGCTGATTGCTTATTTCCATTTCTTGCATTCCTGCTTCGAGCTCTAATTGTCGCACCTCGTCATTGTGTCGCTCTTCCATTTCAATATACCACTCGGTTGGTTCTCTAGATGCGGACGGATTAGGATTTGATTGTCCAGAAATAAGGTCCGTGTAATTGTAAGAAGATGGATAAGAAATTGGCATGACTACGCTCTAAGTAGATGGATAGGGTTTTAGTGAAACGACATTCGATATATGTTGGAGGAGATGCAGTTACCAATGCATAAAGGAGTTTGCCGTTATAAAAATATAACGGCAAATTGTTTGCCGTTATAAAAATATAACGGCAAACTGTTTGCCTTTTTTATTTTATAGTCGTTGCGCCCCAATGGCTACTTAAACGGTCGCAATCCCTCCCATTATATATCAACCTACCTCCTTCTTCCACACTAACACACTACCTTTTCAACTTCAAGTTGTACAACCCAAAAAATGTCTTCTTCTGCACCCAAGCGAAGCGGAAAAAAAGGTGTAAGCAAGAAACCCCTATCCCAACAGCACTCGTCGTCATATCCCTTGCAACGTCCAGTTCAACCCCAACAGTATTCAAATGACGATGCTCATTCCATTTATCAAAGAGCTGGAAAAGAAATTGTACTCGAAGGGAAGGTTTCTGAGCCACTAGGGACGATTGGATCCAACCCTGTTTGCTATTGTGGACAAGTGTCGGTCGTTGTTGTTGACGAGACCGAAACAAATGCCGGTCTTCGATTTTTCGGTTGTGAAGCCTTCAACGACCACATGAATTATCCTGATGCCATTGATTGTTGTTGCTTTAAGGAGTGGATTGACCCTCCCATTTGCGAACGTGGACGTCAGTATGCACTCGAAGCACAAGCAGAAATAAGACGCTTGAGCAAGATTAATGCCGGTAAGACAAGAGATGGTCCTTTCCCTAAACCATGGTAGGTGTACGTGTTTGAATTTGATGCTGGTGTGCTCAGTTGTTGTAGTTTGTATGATTATGGTTTGGCATTTCCTTCTGTTCTACTAGTTGTCGTTGTTCCAGTTGTTTTAATTGCTCAATAGTTGTACTAGTTGTTGAAGTTTGTATGATTATGGTTTGTCAATAGTTCTACTACTTGTCGTGATATTATAGTTGTTTTCATTCTGTCGCAAGAAGAAATAAGGCACCTGGGAACGACCCATTTTTCGTAACCATTTCGTGAATTGAAATGGTTAAAGCACTGGTGGACGACCCTTTTTTTGGTGCTGGTAGTCTCTTCCGAATTAAATGAAAACAGTATACGAAATTAATAGTAATTGCCCACATTTGTTGTGATGTGACCGGACACTGTTGGGAATCTAACGTTTCATGTGATGGCACCATTTTTCGTTCTGCAATGATGTGACTGGACAATGTAGAGAATTTAACATGATATCACGAGGTTAATAGTACATGCAAACATTTCATGTGATGGCACCATTTTTCGTGCTGCAATGATGTGACCGGACACTGTAGGGAATCTAACGTAATATCATGAGATTAATAGTAAATGCCAACATTTCATGTGATGGCACCATTTTTCGTGCTGCAATGATGTGACCGGACATTGCACAGAATCAACCATAATAACACGAGAACCGTGTAAACCGTATTCAAGTATGTTGAATTGTAACTATTGGTCATACATTGCCCTTATAAGTACTCCATATCTGATAATCCATCTCATACCTTCTACAGCTTCAAGCAGCACCGTTGTAGAGTAAAGGGAGAAAATTTATTTTCTTGTTTTCTTAAAGGTAACGTTTATTATCAACAAAATTCATACTTCTAGTTACTCTACTAATTCTACTGATGCACAGGTTACATGGACAATTCAAAAATAAGTGATGAAGAAATAGGAAGGATTTTTGATGAGTACGAACGAAACTTAGTGAACGATAACGAAAAGGGTTTAGTTCATGATACACAAGTTAAAGAGGTGCCCGTCGCGATTCAGCATCGAGCGGTTACAGCTCCACGTCCTTCTCCAGTAAATCAACGACCTAGTAATAGTGCTTGTAATAATTCTCCTACTCCAGATTTTTCGTCTAAGGATTTGCTGGCCCTCGTAAAATCCTATATTGAGGTTGAAAAGAGAGATGAGTTGCTAATGCAAAGTGGAGGGGGTTTAACATATGAAGAAAGATGGGCAATGATCACGAGGCTATACAACAACCATCGTTCCCGGCCCACTACACGAACATCGGTTGAAATCCAAATGGCTAATCGTCATTTTGCAGAGGCTTGTGATCGGTACACAAAGATTATCGAAACTGTTGAAGACGAGAACATATTTAAAACAAATCAATCAACATATGATTCTCGTTACCTTTTCGAGTATGGTGAGGAGTTCGTTGGTTATGAAGCGTATAAACTACGCTACAGTTGGTTGATCCGCTATGGAACTGAGTAGGCTTATGGTATTGTGATTTTATTGTTGTTTTACTGTCTATTTACTTTGCTGTTTGTGCATAGAATATGGAGTTATCTGTAAACCTTGTTATGTTGGCGTGCTGTTTAAGAATTTTGCATTTCTACACGAGAAGAGGGAAACCTTGTTCAACATCAAATTCAAACGTTATTACATTCCAAATAACACTTACAGGAACTAGAACAACAGAAGATACCGGCTCTACACAAAAACATTCTCTACACATAAATACAGTCTCTACACATAACCAAATGTAGTCTCTACACAGAAACATAATCAAAACGTACACAAAATACATCGAAAGCACATAATAGCGGTAGTCAACAAATACAGAACGCATACTCAAACAATAGGAACATATAACTGACAACTGCGAAAACGTAAAACATCGAAAGTACATAATCATGGTAGTGAACAAATACAGAACGTCTACTCAAACAACAAGAACAGACAACTATCAACTAGGAATACGTAGAACAACAAAAGTACATAACAGTGGTAATACAACAAAAGTACATAACACTGGTACTCAAAAAATGCAGAATGTCTACTCCAACAGTAGGACCATACACCTAACAACTGCGAAAGTACATAAAAGTGATAGTAACTCACTCGTCCGAGTCATCTGAATGTGTACGTGGACGTGTGCGGCGCCGATGACGTCTCTCATGATCACCAACATCTGGAGGCTGACTAGACCCAGCACTAGACCTATGGTGGTAATACATCTGCAAGTCCTGAAGTCTCTTGCGCTCTGCCTCAAGCTGGGCCTCTAAATGCGCCTGCTGCTGTCGTGCCTCCTCTGCAACACGACGTAGCTCACCATCATAGTAATCTAGGCTACGCCTATGCTCAATATAGCCCGTATGCCTAATCCCCGTCTGCATATCATACAGATCATGATATGATATCTGTGTAGGATCCGAGTAATCGTGATGGGCCGGAGGATGAAACACGTCAACGTAACGATCCGGTCCAATGGTGGGCACTGCCATGATCCATCCAAAATGACTGGCGGCCGCCACATGATCAGCTGCACGAAAACTCTGACTAGGCTGGGTAACAACCTCGACAACAGGTGGACGTATGCCGTGTCGTATAGCAGATGGCCCTACTAAATCAATCGATGCTGCATACGTAATCATATCTGAGGACCCGGTGAAAAATCTACGCCAGAAGGTAAGGTAACACTCCCCGATAATAACAAAGCTCTCAGCCGTCCACCAGTCTGCTGTCCTGGCTATATCTAGCTGCTCCGTCGGGTAAATCATACACCGATAAGTATGTGGGTGTGGATCATCCGGAATAGCATCGAAGTCATACAACTGTCTTTAGCACCTCTCACCAAGATACCAATAAGCACCTAGTGCCACGGGAGAAGATATAAGTGGAAATCTCCGTCCGGCAAGCATCCTAGCAATCTGTATGATCTCAAGATCGATGGATGTACTCTGCTCAAATGGATGCCATAGAATCTGATCCCTATACATCCTCAGCTCGATCTGGTTATGGGCAACGGGAAACACATGGCGTGACTCATTTTCTCTGGGCCCCCGGTTGTCCGCAGTCCAAAAGCATATACGGGGGAAAAAGGTCGATGGGTCTGCAATACGGGTGATAAAATGAAAGTTCCTAGAGTACTCAAAGTACCAATACTGTAACAACTCCCAGAATCCAAATAAAGAAACCTGAGAATCAGTGATGGTGCACTGCATGTCGAGATATCTGTATAGGTATGCAAGGATAGGTGTGCCCCAATCATATAAAATCGCCCCATCGGCATTTATCTCAGCCGCGACCGCAAAAAACCCCACAGGAATGCTACTGCTCGAAGAACTAAAGAAAAGGTTACCCATAAGGTATAACACAAATAATCGAGCAAGCTTCAAGTCGTCATCAACAGAGTAGTGCTCGAGTATCCTGTCCATAGCCGCACGGATCGCGCTCACTCTAATAGCGCCTTCTGCCTGATACGACGTAGCAGAAACATCCAAATGAGGCAGTAGATCATGAACAAGTGCGCGATCACGCCATCGACCATCGTCATAAGGCAGTTGGGGATAAGCACTTACTCCAATGCTAATACCAGTAAGCATGGAGAAATCAAGCGGTGTAAGTCCTAACTCACCACAAGGAAAGTGAAATGTGTGGGTGGTTTTGTACCACCGTAGAGCAATGGCCGCACACAATTGGACATCGGCATTTATAACATGGTTTATTCCTAAAATAGCAAATCGCACAATAAGATAAAATATGACTACTAAATTATCCACTTATTTCATTAAAAGGTCTATAATATTACCTAGAAAAAATTGAAATCCAAGAGCATGTAACAGTCCTGCGACCCCCTCCTTACCCGCCAAGTGTGCATAATAATATCTAAGTGTGGTCGCTAACGAACCACGTGGACGTATATTCCGCGACTGTTAACGGTTCAACAAAATGTTATACCATCTACCCAATATCTAACACTCAAAGAATACTAGGTAAATAATACTAAAAATACTTACAGCCAAACTCGACTGCGTGCTAACGTGTACTTCGTCATCTGGAAGAATGCGAAAGTTGGATAGCGCAGGAAGCTTCGCGGCGCTGAGGTTCATATCCACATAGCCATCGAGTTGGCCCTCTCTAGCGGCAACGGATCCAACACCCCTACGTGCCCTGCCTGCTCGTCCGCCTCTACGCCCGCCACGTCCCCAATGATCGCCTCCCTGTTGCACCTCTGCTTCTTCATTCTCCATGTTTTCGGCGGCTACAAGTAAGTCTTCTATTCCGAGCACTGGCTGTTGGCCACTACCACCTTCACCACTCCCGCCGGCGCCACGATCGTCGCCGTGCATGAATTTTTTGGCGAAATTTTTTAGTAATCTAGCCATATTTTCGAACTAATATCTCACACAAGCTAGTTAATTTGGTTAAAAACTGACGGATTGGTGAATTGATGGAGAAAATTGGGTGAAAAATGGGGGAGGAAAATGGGTTTTCGGGTTTGAAGAAGGAGAAAGAGAAATGGAGCAGAGGAGGGGTGGCGGCGAGGGTTTTTGGGGGGGAACATTATAACGGCAAACACTTTGCCGTTATAATGTTACAACGGCAAAGTGTTTGCCGTTATAATGTTACAACGGCAAAGTGTTTGCCGTTGTAATATTTATAACGACAATATCTTTGCCGTTGTATCCCCACTCCCCAACCAGTCCGTGGCTGGTTCTCCCCTTCTGGGTGCTCGGCTCGTTGGACCAGTTTCAGAACATGAGAGAGAATAACTGAACAGAACGGATGGTTGGTTATGGTCTTAAAGTTCACATCCAGATTTAGCTTTGATGTGTTATCATGGAAAATATGAATCCACAACCAATAAATTTATAACTACTTACTGATGAAGAATATACCTAGTTGAGAAGATTGCCAGATGATTTCTTCCAGTTTGAGCACCACAATGCCGCTACAGACACCCATCAGCAAAATCCAAGTCA
Organism: Allium sativum; assembly: GCA_030737875.1. Classification (NCBI taxonomy): domain Eukaryota; kingdom Viridiplantae; phylum Streptophyta; class Magnoliopsida; order Asparagales; family Amaryllidaceae; genus Allium; species Allium sativum. The sequence continues at coordinate 958,244,520 of CM060909.1, forward strand.
ATAAGCGAGCCATAATAGCAGTCTGGAAAGGGAAAGTGCTTCCGTAGAGTAGCTGCAACGCAATATATATTCAAACACAAAAGCAAAGAGAATGATCACAATAATGTTTGACTAGCTCCACAAACCAAGACAGAGATATTTAAAAAAATATAAGAATGGAATACAAAATGTATGTATATCAGAACTTTCTGTTCAAATAAGAATATAATATTATTAACAAAATTGTTTGAATCCTCATAAATGATACATGTATTCTCCATTTACGTGGTAAATTCTATAGTGATGTATCAAAAGAGATGTGTTATCATGAGAACTATGCACGCGCATCATCATACATAAATTCCTAGTCCATCCTCTTTAGAAGTTGTTTCCACCATCCATGGTTGCTTAGGAATTACAAAGTCTGTTGTTCCTTGAGATGCACATTCTAAGAACAATGCTTTAGCTTCAATCAGAATCCCTTCTGGCTCTTCTGGAAACCAGACTCCTAGTTGTGTGATTCCCTCAAGGACTGCCACAGTGCAGCTGTTGAAAGTCCTACTGATACGGATACTCTTTTATGAGTAAATAAACCAACAGTGTTTCTGCCATTCGAGCATTCTAAATCAACTCTCATATATACTTTTTCTCCGGAAAAGAGACAGAGATCTGGACACCAAACATACCATCAAAAACAAACGCAACGACAAGAAAACTCAAGAGAACGATCTGAACCAGTCCACGCCAGGCATCCAATCGAAGCCAAGACAAATCACCGAAACACAAAACATACCTGAAAACAACAAAACTGTACCATTTGAAAGCAAATCCATCGCATAGCTTGTCGAGAACGATCTGAACCAAAACAAAAACTCAAGAGCTTTCTACAAAAGCAAGATCGAAACAGAAGTGGGATTGGGTTGCTAAAATGTAGGGAGGACCAGATTCAAATGGAAAGGATGGATTTAGCAGGACGAGTTGAGAGTTAGGCATCGTTGATTGAAGACAATGAAATAAGAAAAGCAAGAAAGTTAATTGAAGACGCGAGGTGGGAAAGAGTAAACAATGGCAGAAAATTATGGTAGAGGAGAACAAAATTAAAAATAGTAGCAGGGAAAATAAAAGCGAATGGATAAAGAGATGAAGGGATGAAATTATGTGAAGTGGTGAGAGACAAAGGGAAGAAGTAAGGTAGATCTGAGAAGATGAAGAGAGGCGGTAATTTAGGGTTAAGTGAAAATGGGTAAGCGGGGAAATGAAAATTAGGAGAAAAGAGAGCAAGAAACCTTATTTGAAGGATCATGTTTGTGCTAACCAAATTTGAGGGATAACCTAATAATTAAGGGGATTGTTAAAGGGACTCCATATTTGGTTAAGGGGAGGATCAATTTTAATTTAGTGTATAATTGTTATGGGGAGTACAAAATAAATTAGCCTTCCCTTAAACATATAAATTATAATTCCGATATTAACCCCTATAATCTTCATTAATAAAAACCATGAAACCTAAACCTTAATTAATACTTATCATTTAAAGCTACATGTAAAATTAAAAATTAAAAACAGATATAATTAATGTACTGGACACACTAGAAAGTTCTATGGGAGATCGAAAGGCATCAAATCAGTTACTTAATAGTAATTTCATATTGGAATTGATATTTTCAATTTAAATCAAAAGAAAAAACGAAAACGTTGATCTACCTGCTGCATATTTTATATTGTTTTTTATTTTGTCAATGAATTTTTTTGTATGTAATTGTTCTTTTTATTTGTAGAAGCACGCATTTGTAATTTACGTTGAATTTTGTATGTTAGATTTTAACATAAGTGACGAGTCAGGGGCATTTAGGTCTCATTTTCCTTTTCTTTTAGAATAATCTAGACCCCTTAACAAAAAGAAATTAAGCTGGAGTCCCCTTAAAATTATCCCCCCCCCCCTTAACCAAATTTGGAGTCCCTTTAACAACCCCCATAATTAAATATTAGTTATTATATACATATAATTATAGCAATAATAATTGCAAATCGATAATCACTAATTATTGAAAATATTACTAAATGGTAAATTAATCAATAATTATTGATTGTTAATTATTAATTGTAACGGCGCGATTTTCCATACCTGGGAAACCGTGTCATTATTGAAAGAATTTAGAAGATGAGATAGAAAAGGTAGAACTTATAGAATAGAAGAGAAAGAAGTTATCAGAATCTCACAGCGGAATTTCACAAAATACTTATATATTACATCACAAAGCCTGATACATCAGAGTACATAATATATTACATCATCATGGTTCATACAATACCATATTACAATACCATTGGTAATTAAACTGATAAATTAAACATATATGCTACTGGGTCTTGAACTGGTTCAGCATCATGTTCCACTTGCCTCGCCTGAACCTACTTGTCTACTCATAATAAATATTATGAGTACCCAAGAGTTTAAGAAACAAAAATAAACTCTGGGTCAGTCAGGGGACTGGTGTGAGGAAACATAGTTAGACAGTAAAAACAGGGTATAGGTGTCAAGGTGTTTATATTGATCCATGCTATTACTTTTAACATAAAAATCATTTGATCCATCCATGTCTAATATCTGGAAATGATCTAATCTCTTTTATATCAAGACAATTGATATTATAATAGTTTGTAACAGGTAATTAAAATCTAGTGAAACGCTTGCATCTCACGTTCACATATATAGTATACAAATTTAAAGTCGCAGAGCGCGTATTTGAGTTTGGATTCCAACATACAGGGTATGGGAGCACCCACCGATCAGTGTACTCTAGAGAGGATACACTGGGGTTCAACAAGAACGTCTTGTAACCCGGCCACACATGACCGTCCACTCATTTAGCTTGAGTGTAACGAATATATTATCACTCTTACGGTTGAGCTCGATTTACCGTTTCCGAATGCAACAGTAGTGAAAATGATTTTAGAAGTAAATAAGGAAATCCTCTAGATGGTGATAATATACCCTGCTTGGGTATGACCCAACTAGCCATGCTGCCTAGCCCAACTTTTGTTACCTCCGGGTTGTGAAGTTTTGAGGCTACGTTGTTCTTCTGACAGGTTTTCTCTTTCCATTCTTTGAATGCCACATCGTCCTATCCGTCAGAAAATACTCATTCAATTACCCAAATATATTACGGGTAATGAAGCAAAAAGAAACGAATTTCCCTGCCACCAACATAATATACTTACGTAAATTCGATGTGCAAGATCTGACTGATATACGTTGTCAGACACTCGTCCATTCGGGTTTGTTCTGGGTTTGAACAGACCAAAAATATCATTCTAAATAACGCTTGCATCTCGTTGTCTTTAGCACATTGATATGCGTCGTATACTTCGAATCGAAGTGGAATTTGTTTATTCCGGACTCTTCGAACGATGTACGAAATATTTTACAGTCGATAAATGTTTATCAGTGAAATCAGGAGTATCACTTCAGTTCAGATGAAATATATATTTTTCAACCGGTGTTTGCTTATTTGGTTTGCATTAGCATCATTAGTTTATCTGTTACATACATCAGTTGAGGTGTATATGGTTTTAGACGGTGTTATGTTCATCCTTTGGAAATTTCCCGTGCTCCGCACACGGTGTATTCTTCCCTTTTGTTCAAATGATGTTTGAGCTATTTGTCCTTTTGTTCTTAAATGGTTTTCACTTTATAAATAATTCAAATAATTTATTTAAATTATTTATTCCCGTTTAATTTATATTTCAAACTTAGTTGACCTTTCACTGTCGAACTTGTTGGTTCAAAATCTCAGTTTCGACTTCCCACTTGTCGTTTGCTTAATTAAGTAAAAATACTTCTTTAATTAATTTATTTATTTACTTTATTTATATTTTAAATTTAAAATTTATTTAAATTTAAAAACTCGTATTCTACTGACCGAAGAACACCGGACTTTGGCACTGCCAGAGTACCGGATTTGGCAAGTGCCAGGACTGGACTCTGGCAGTGCCAAGGTACCAGAACTTGGCACTGCCAAAGTGTCAACACTTGGCATTTCGCCGAAGTGCCAAACACTTGGCAAGTGCCAAGCCTTTGGCATCTGCCAAAGTGCCTGGACTTGGCAATTTCCAAGTACCAGGTCTTGGCAAAGTGCCAAGGTACTGGTCTTGGCATTTTCCAAGTACCAGCCTTGGTACTTCGATCAGTTGCACAGTACACGGTGGTGCACCGTGCACGTGCACGCCACCACGACGAAATGAGGAGCCACCGCACCGATGCAATCCAGTCACGCTTCGCCCCTGGGTCCACGTTCATCCCTCCGATCATCAAATCTCCGACGCTACAGTGTTTTGGGTGTTCGAGCACTCCAACGTCAGAAAACATCATCGAGGAATCGACCTCATCCTCGCGCATCAGGCCACGATAATCCATCTGACTCCTGCCTCGCCACCATGGGTCCCCAACGCCGCCTTTCCCCCACGACCGCACCTCCCTAAGTTCGTCGTTGATGATCAACGGCGATGGAAACAACCGAACCCATTTACAGTATAAAAACCCTATTTTCAACCCATTCGCAAAATCCACACATTTAAAAAATCTGGTTGTATTTTTCCCTGATCCCCTGGTCCCTGACGATGCTTCACCCCTAACCGCCTGACCCCTCGTCCCTCCGATGATCGGAGTTTGGTCGGAGACCATTTTCCGTTCATGGTCGAAATTCTCGAAGTATACACACTTAAAAATTGTGAAACCAATCTTAAAAATCATGATTTTGTGTCTGGATCTCGATTATATAATCAAAACTATATTTCGTTTGATTCGAAAAATCAGGTAAACAGAGAGACCACTGTTATCTTCTGTTAAACTATTTTTGGAAAAAAAACTCTTTGAAATGTGATTACTTTGATTTATATATATGAATATATGTCATGATTTACACAGGACCCATACCCGTTCATTACACAAAAGCAGATCGACATGGTTTTATTCCTAAATCATATGTACTGTAAGTTGTTTCACAAAACATCCAGACAAGTTTAAACAGCAGGGTTTATCATCAAGTCAGTTTACACACCTATTCACTACTATATACCACCTAGTAGATCAGTGTATAGGAAGGAAATTAAGTGGTTCTTCATCCTATTTTCTAGTTGACAGTGTCAACAGAAATCAAAGGGAACATGGCAGTTTTTTACTAAATAGAAAAACTGTTCTACTGCAGTATTAAAACCAGAAGTGTTAGAATTTGTTTCACTCACCAAAAAGCTTTCCTAGATCCAGAAATTTGACTTCAGATATAGAATGGAAACTCAGTTTGTTTGTGTGAAAGTATGAGAGAATTTGAGTGGTATATATAGGTAAAGTCATGTATTAAAAAATGAATTTCTGAGCACATGTTCACACAGTAAACTCTCATAGCCTCACCCCTCTTCTATCTATCCCTACGGCTAGAAAATGAGGAGCTCAAGTACTTTAAATTTTGTCTTACTTAGGCTTGTAGCTAATGACATGCTCCTAGGTAGTGTTTCTAGAAGCTTGAACCATACTTGCATTAAATGCAAGGATCCATTTTGGATTTTTAAAGCCTTAAACAAATGCTTGCATTTGTTTTCTTCTTTGCTGGAAATACACATGTCATCTTTACTATAGGATTTAGGTAATGATTTGCTAATTCTAGTGTTACTATTTAAGGTATGTTCCATTAAATGCTTGTCTCTTCTTGGAAATCGTTTTGTCTTGCTAGAGATTTCCTTTTTGTCTTTTGTTTGGATATTTAAGATGATAAGTGGTTCATGTGTTATGTAATTCATGTTTTAGCCGTCATGTTTCATGTTGTAGGCAACATGTTGTGGTGTTTTTGTTTTCCAATCCCTCCTTTATTTTTAAATGAGCACATGCTCCTTTATTTTAGTTTATGTTCTAGTCCTTTGTTTTCAACTCCTTAGTTTGGCAAAATAATACTATGAAGAATTTCATTTCTATATGAAATTCCTTTTTAAATAATATATACTTGTTATACATTTTTAAATCAAAGATTTTATAATAAGATTACATACATATGCTCATTCATGTGTATACTTGTTTTTTTTTTTTTCAAGAATCTCCTTAGTATATATTTTTAACTAATTAACTCATTTTAATTACTCATCAAAATGATTTACAAATGGTCAAAAAAGTCGGGACATTACAGTCCACCCCCCTTATACGAATTTCGTCCTCGAAATTACAAGTAAACAAGATAGAAAGGATTTCTTTCCCAAAAGATGATTCTATATATCATAATCATTTAGTACATCATAATTATACAACTAGTTCGATACTAGCACTAGTCTAGATAACATACTATACTCCTAGTGCTACACCTGACTAATCATATACCATACTACATAACTAGGATATACTTGACTAAATCAAGTTATAGCTACATTATATATACATACATAGTCCATACACATCAGTCTACTGCACTCTACTCATCTGGATCACTCTCGATCACGATCCACTCATCATCGGATATGTTAACGACCTCTACCACCTCATCCTCATCATCAGATGGTACAAAAACATCCATGATCTCCGGATTAGTCGGTACCACCTCTTCATCATCAGAGATCTCTATAACCTCTACGGGCGGAATCATGTACACCTGAATCCAAGGATAACCAAAGTCTCCGAAAATCTCAACCCATCCTCCTACTTCGTGATACTCTACAAGTGCTTGCTTCAGTTTTTCCCATATCACCACTGCTGGGTCCACAAATTCCGTTGGCTGCTCTCCCATATCAACTATCGGTGTCTCAGGTACAAACTCTTCTTCCTCCTCGGGTTCTTCTTCATCATCCCCATCCATATTCGTATCCTCAGCCTCATCTCCCTTTTGGTCACTGTCATCGTCATCACTAACATTGTCTCCATAACTGGTTTCAATCATAAGTACACCATCATCCTCTGAGGGCTCCGTGCTGTCTGGATCTTGCTCCATGGGTTCCTCTCTGCCTACATTCGAGGTCCTGTGTGTGCCTTCATCCTCACTTGGTATCCTTCCTCTAACATCTTCAGAATCACCCACTCTTGCTCGCTTGGCTAGTAGTCTCTCTGTTTGGTGTGATGTAAGTCTCTTTCTAGCGGTCCTCTTCATCAGTGGTGCCATCTAATCTGGAGAAAAATCTGGGTAAAGCTTCATAATATGTTTCTCTGTTTCCCATGTGCAATCCTTCGGATTTTTGCTCCACTGAACCTTTAACAGACTTATCTTTTTGTTGCGAAGCTGTTTTTCTTCTCTATCGACAATTCGAAATGGTCGTCGAATCACTGTTAAGTCTGGTTTGATTTCTATTTCTTGTTGCATAGACGGTTCTAGAACTAAAGTTGGGTCGTGCAAACACCTCCTCAAATGAGAGACATGGAATACATTGTGAATCCCTGCCATATGTTCTGGTAATTCAACTCGGTAGGCTAGAAAACCAATTCTCTCCATAACTCGGAAAGGTCCAACATATCGCGGAGTTAACTTTCCAGCTTTTCCAAATCTCACCACTCCTCTCATTGGCGAAATCTTCACAAATACCAGGTCTCCTATCTCAAATACAAGATCTCTTCGTCTTTGATCGGCATAACTTTTCTGTCGATCCTGGGCTTCTTTCATTCTTAACTTCACTAATTCTACTTTCTTGGTTGCTTCTCGGATCATGTCTGGTCCAAGTATTAATTTGTCTCCGGATTCAATCCAACATGCTGGTGCTTTACAGGGTCTTCCATACAATGCTTCGTATGGTGCCATTTGTATACTCGCCTGATAACTGTTGTTATAAGAAAATTCGACTAGGTGTAAATGATCTTCCCACGATCCTCCAAAATCAAGAATACACGCTCTTAACAAATCTTCCAAAATCCGGTTCACTCTCTCGGTTTGACCGTCCGTTTGAGGATGGTAAGCTGTACTGAGATTCAATCTCGTTCCCAAAGTTCTTTGTAGTGCTCTCCAAAAGTTACTTGTAAAGATAGGATCTCGATCGCTTACAATGCTTGATGGAACTCCATATAATCGCACAATTTCTCTCATAAAGACTTCGGCTAATGATGCGGCTGTACGTGTTGGTTTTACAGGAATAAAATGTGCATTTTTTGTCAGTCGATCGACAATTACCCAAATTCCTTCAAATCCTCTTCTGGTCCTTGGTAATCCATCGATAAAATCCATTGATATCATTTCCCACTTCCAGTTGGGTATTTCTAAAGATCGCAACAATCCAGCAGTCTTTTGATGATCTCCCTTGACTTGCTGACAACACAAACACTCATTCACAAAAGTTGTGACATCCTTCATCATTCCTGGCCACCAGAATACTCTTTTCATATCGTTAATCATCTTATGAATTCCCGGATGAATACTTAACTTCGATGCATGGCATTCCTTCAAAACTTCTCGTCTTAATCCATCCACATCTGGAACACATAATCTGTTGTTAATTCTTAATACCCCTCGGTCGTCCAACTTGAAATCAGATTCCTTCCCATCCGTGACTCCTTGAATGATCTTTACTAACTTGGCATCTTTTCTTTGATTACCCATTATCCTTTCTTGGAGAGTCGGTGTGACTTCCAATAGGGATAGAACTGCATTCCTGCTCAAAGCGTCTGCCACCACATTTGCTTTGCCGGGTGTATATATGATATCCAAATCATATGATGCTAGGAATTCCACCCATCGTTGCTGCCTCAAATTCAAATCCTTTTGAGAAAATAGGTATTTCAATGGTTGATGGTCGGAGAAAAGCTCAAATTTCTCACCCAACAGATAATGTCTCCACATTTTCAATGCGAAAACAATGGCCAATAACTCCTGATCGTGAGTTGCATAATTCTTCTCATGTATCTTTAGTTGTCTACTTGCATATGCAATTACACGACCATTCTGCATCAACACTGCTCCCAATCCAGTTCCACAAGCGTCAGTGTAAACTACAAATCTGCTTGTTCCATCTGGGACAGCTAATACTGGAGCTTCCGTTAATCTTTTCTTCAATTCTTGAAAGGATTCTTCACACTTCGGAGTCCAAACAAACTTCTGGTTTTTCTTCGTCAGTTTCGTCAGATGAGACGATATCTTTGAATAATCTGGAATAAACCTTCGGTAATACCCTGCCAGTCCTAAGAAACTTCGAATGTCAGTTGGTGTACGAGGTTGCCTCCATTTTTGAACTGCCTCCACCTTAACTGGATCCACCGATATTCCGTCTCCATTTACAATATGTCCCAAAAATCTTACTTCAGACTGCCAAAAATGACATTTTGAAAACTTGGCTTTCAACACGTTTTTCCTCAGAGTTTCCAACACTACTCTAAGGTGATAGCGATGCTCCTCTTCAGTTTTCGAATAAGTCAAAATATCGTCAATGAAAATTAGGACAAACTTGTTCAAAAAATTTCTAAATACTCTATTCATCAAGTCCACGAAAAATGCTGGTGCGTTGGTCAGACCGAATGGCATAACCAACCACTCATAAAAGAAATCCGGGCCTCTAAATGCTGTTAAAGGAATACTATCCTCAGCGATTTTCAATTGATGAAATCCTGTTGCTAAATCCATTTGAGAGAATACGGTCGCTCCATGTAATTGATCGAAAAGGTCATCGATTCGGGGTAAAGGGTATTTGTTTTTGATGGTCACTTTGTTTAACTCTCTATAGTCAACACATAGTCGTAATGACCCATCAGATTTTACTACAAAAACTACCGCCGAGCCCCAACTAGAAAAACTAGGTCGGATTAATCCTTTACTCAGCAAATCCCGAGTCTGTTTCTCCAGTTCCAATACTTCCTTTGGTGCCATACGTCTCTTTGGTTGTACTATCGGTCTTGCTCCTGGGATTAAATCGATTCGGAATTCTATCTCACGATGAGGAGGTAAACTCCCGACTTCTTCGAAAATATCCTTGAATTCTCTAACCACGTCCAGTGTTTCAAGGTTCTCTTGGGGTGCTTCTAGGGCGTATAGGAAACTACAGGTATGAATACCGGGTTTTCCACAGGGTATTCTAGCTTTTCGACCTAAACTTGTCGTCAAGGTTATGGTTTCTTTATCACATTTTATCTTGGCTTGGAACTCGCTCAGCCAGTCCAATCCAAGAATAAAATTGAAACTTTTGAAATCTAAGACATAGAAATCAAACCGAAAGGAATGTGAGAGATATAACAGTGCTATATCCTCACAACACATTTTTAACTCCGTTTTACCACCGATAGGATTTGATACGCAAATTGGATTTGAGGAAATGATTGATTCAAGGTTAAATTGGTTTACGGTTTCAGAAGAAATAAAACTGTGTGAAGCGCCGGTGTCAAATAAAACTCGAAGGTAAATTCCTTTTAGTTGTAAAGTACCTTCCAGAATTCCCTTCCCTTTCACATTCTGAGAGGTGGATGGTTCATTCTTGATGGCGTAAACCTTCGCCTGAGGTGCTCTCTTCATCAGTGGACAATCTTTCACCATGTGTCCGGGCTGGTGACAGTTGAAACAGAGGTTCTTCAATACCATCTCATTCCTCTGAACTTGCTAATGTTGCTGCTGTGGTTGTTGCTGAGGCTTCCTTTGCTGCTGTTGTGGTTGCTGTTGTTGGGGTTTCTTGTTGCTCTTCTGCTTACAGAACCTTGCAATATGACCCTTTTGTTTGCAGTTGTGACACAACACATTTTTGAAGCGGTTTTCAGTCTTCTGTTGCACAGCCTTTCCTTGGTTTTGGTTACCTTTCCAATCAGGGTTGAATTTCCTTTTCTGGGGATTCCCTCCACTTGCTTCTCCCGTCTGAGTCTTTGTTGCAGTTGGGTTCTTAGCATCCAGTGCTTCATACCTGAGTGCTAGATCCACGAGCTCAACAAACGGGTCCTTCAAATGCCCCATCATCCTGCCCTGAAGACTATCCTTCAATCCAGCCACGAACATCTCGTTCTTTTTTAGCGAGGTATTTACCAACTCTGGTCCAAAGCTTGACATTGCATTGAACTTGTTTTCGTACTCAGTGACAGTCATGGTTTCTTGCTTCAAATCGATGAAGTCTCGGTACATCCTGGTTTTCCCAGTTGCAGGCAGATACTGAGCTTCAAAAACTTCTTTGAACATAGCCCAAGTAAAGTTCTCCTCTGGAGTATTTGCAGTCTGGGCATCCCACCAGATAGCTGCAGCTCCTTCCAGATTCCATGATGCTAACAGTCGTTTATACTCGTCATCCAGTTTCAGCCCCTTAAAAATCTTTTCACATGATCTAATCCATGCTTGGACGTCAACTAGTGATTCTGTTCCCTTAAAGGTTTTTCCTCCCAGAGTAGTGTAGTTTTTACAAATCATAGCGAAGTTTAGCTGCATTGGAGCTTGGACTACTTCAGTCGTTTCCACTTGGGTCTGATTAACAGTGTGTCCATTTGTCGTAGTTGCCCGACTTGCTCCTCGTCCTCGCCTTGCTTGAGAACTCATTGTCAACTTCTGAGTAAATGATTCGAGAGTTAATACTCACTCAGAAACCAGTCTTTAGGGGTAAATTAACCAAATAACTAGAGTTGATAACTAAGGTTAATAACTATGGTTGAGAACTAAGGACGACCCATACTAAAATAGTTTTTAGTAAAAGTACGCTCTCTCGATGCTCACTCTAAGTATTCACCTAGGCAAACTTAAGCTCTTATGCTCTGATACCAAACTGTAACGGCGCGATTTTCCATACCTGGGAAACCGTGTCATTATTGAAAGAATTTAGAAGATGAGATAGAAAAGGTAGAACTTATAGAATAGAAGAGAAAGAAGTTATCAGAATCTCACAGCGGAATTTCACAAAATACTTATATATTACATCACAAAGCCTGATACATCAGAGTACATAATATATTACATCATCATGGTTCATACAATACCATATTACAATACCATTGGTAATTAAACTGATAAATTAAACATATATGCTACTGGGTCTTGAACTGGTTCAGCATCATGTTCCACTTGCCTCGCCTGAACCTACTTGTCTACTCATAATAAATATTATGAGTACCCAAGAGTTTAAGAAACAAAAATAAACTCTGGGTCAGTCAGGGGACTGGTGTGAGGAAACATAGTTAGACAGTAAAAACAGGGTATAGGTGTCAAGGTGTTTATATTGATCCATGCTATTACTTTTAACATAAAAATCATTTGATCCATCCATGTCTAATATCTGGAAATGATCTAATCTCTTTTATATCAAGACAATTGATATTATAATAGTTTGTAACAGGTAATTAAAATCTAGTGAAACGCTTGCATCTCACGTTCACATATATAGTATACAAATTTAAAGTCGCAGAGCGCGTATTTGAGTTTGGATTCCAACATACAGGGTATGGGAGCACCCACCGATCAGTGTACTCTAGAGAGGATACACTGGGGTTCAACAAGAACGTCTTGTAACCCGGCCACACATGACCGTCCACTCATTTAGCTTGAGTGTAACGAATATATTATCACTCTTACGGTTGAGCTCGATTTACCGTTTCCGAATGCAACAGTAGTGAAAATGATTTTAGAAGTAAATAAGGAAATCCTCTAGATGGTGATAATATACCCTGCTTGGGTATGACCCAACTAGCCATGCTGCCTAGCCCAACTTTTGTTACCTCCGGGTTGTGAAGTTTTGAGGCTACGTTGTTCTTCTGACAGGTTTTCTCTTTCCATTCTTTGAATGCCACATCGTCCTATCCGTCAGAAAATACTCATTCAATTACCCAAATATATTACGGGTAATGAAGCAAAAAGAAACGAATTTCCCTGCCACCAACATAATATACTTACGTAAATTCGATGTGCAAGATCTGACTGATATACGTTGTCAGACACTCGTCCATTCGGGTTTGTTCTGGGTTTGAACAGACCAAAAATATCATTCTAAATAACGCTTGCATCTCGTTGTCTTTAGCACATTGATATGCGTCGTATACTTCGAATCGAAGTGGAATTTGTTTATTCCGGACTCTTCGAACGATGTACGAAATATTTTACAGTCGATAAATGTTTATCAGTGAAATCAGGAGTATCACTTCAGTTCAGATGAAATATATATTTTTCAACCGGTGTTTGCTTATTTGGTTTGCATTAGCATCATTAGTTTATCTGTTACATACATCAGTTGAGGTGTATATGGTTTTAGACGGTGTTATGTTCATCCTTTGGAAATTTCCCGTGCTCCGCACACGGTGTATTCTTCCCTTTTGTTCAAATGATGTTTGAGCTATTTGTCCTTTTGTTCTTAAATGGTTTTCACTTTATAAATAATTCAAATAATTTATTTAAATTATTTATTCCCGTTTAATTTATATTTCAAACTTAGTTGACCTTTCACTGTCGAACTTGTTGGTTCAAAATCTCAGTTTCGACTTCCCACTTGTCGTTTGCTTAATTAAGTAAAAATACTTCTTTAATTAATTTATTTATTTACTTTATTTATATTTTAAATTTTAAATTTATTTAAATTTAAAAACTCGTATTCTACTGACCGAAGAACACCGGACTTTGGCACTGCCAGAGTACCGGATTTGGCAAGTGCCAGGACTGGACTCTGGCAGTGCCAAGGTACCAGAACTTGGCACTGCCAAAGTGTCAACACTTGGCATTTCGCCGAAGTGCCAAACACTTGGCAAGTGCCAAGCCTTTGGCATCTGCCAAAGTGCCTGGACTTGGCAATTTCCAAGTACCAGGTCTTGGCAAAGTGCCAAGGTACTGGTCTTGGCATTTTCCAAGTACCAGCCTTGGTACTTCGATCAGTTGCACAGTACACGGTGGTGCACCGTGCACGTGCACGCCACCACGACGAAATGAGGAGCCACCGCACCGATGCAATCCAGTCACGCTTCGCCCCTGGGTCCACGTTCATCCCTCCGATCATCAAATCTCCGACGCTACAGTGTTTTGGGTGTTCGAGCACTCCAACATCAGAAAACATCATCGAGGAATCGACCTCATCCTCGCGCATCAGGCCACGATAATCCATCTGACTCCTGCCTCGCCACCATGGGTCCCCAACGCCGCCTTTCCCCCACGACCGCACCTCCCTAAGTTCGTCGTTGATGATCAACGGCGATGGAAACAACCGAACCCATTTACAGTATAAAAACCCTATTTTCAACCCATTCGCAAAATCCACACATTTAAAAAATCTGGTTGTATTTTTCCCTGATCCCCTGGTCCCTGACGATGCTTCACCCCTAACCGCCTGACCCCTCGTCCCTCCGATGATCGGAGTTTGGTCGGAGACCATTTTCCGTTCATGGTCGAAATTCTCGAAGTATACACACTTAAAAATTGTGAAACCAATCTTAAAAATCATGATTTTGTGTCTGGATCTCGATTATATAATCAAAACTATATTTCGTTTGATTCGAAAAATCAGGTAAACAGAGAGACCACTGTTATCTTCTGTTAAACTATTTTTGGAAAAAAAACTCTTTGAAATGTGATTACTTTGATTTATATATATGAATATATGTCATGATTTACACAGGACCCATACCCGTTCATTACACAAAAGCAGATCGACATGGTTTTATTCCTAAATCATATGTACTGTAAGTTGTTTCACAAAACATCCAGACAAGTTTAAACAGCAGGGTTTATCATCAAGTCAGTTTACACACCTATTCACTACTATATACCACCTAGTAGATCAGTGTATAGGAAGGAAATTAAGTGGTTCTTCATCCTATTTTCTAGTTGACAGTGTCAACAGAAATCAAAGGGAACATGGCAGTTTTTTACTAAATAGAAAAACTGTTCTACTGCAGTATTAAAACCAGAAGTGTTAGAATTTGTTTCACTCACCAAAAAGCTTTCCTAGATCCAGAAATTTGACTTCAGATATAGAATGGAAACTCAGTTTGTTTGTGTGAAAGTATGAGAGAATTTGAGTGGTATATATAGGTAAAGTCATGTATTAAAAAATGAATTTCTGAGCACATGTTCACACAGTAAACTCTCATAGCCTCACCCCTCTTCTATCTATCCCTACGGCTAGAAAATGAGGAGCTCAAGTACTTTAAATTTTGTCTTACTTAGGCTTGTAGCTAATGACATGCTCCTAGGTAGTGTTTCTAGAAGCTTGAACCATACTTGCATTAAATGCAAGGATCCATTTTGGATTTTTAAAGCCTTAAACAAATGCTTGCATTTGTTTTCTTCTTTGCTGGAAATACACATGTCATCTTTACTATAGGATTTAGGTAATGATTTGCTAATTCTAGTGTTACTATTTAAGGTATGTTCCATTAAATGCTTGTCTCTTCTTGGAAATCGTTTTGTCTTGCTAGAGATTTCCTTTTTGTCTTTTGTTTGGATATTTAAGATGATAAGTGGTTCATGTGTTATGTAATTCATGTTTTAGCCGTCATGTTTCATGTTGTAGGCAACATGTTGTGGTGTTTTTGTTTTCCAATCCCTCCTTTATTTTTAAATGAGCACATGCTCCTTTATTTTAGTTTATGTTCTAGTCCTTTGTTTTCAACTCCTTAGTTTGGCAAAATAATACTATGAAGAATTTCATTTCTATATGAAATTCCTTTTTAAATAATATATACTTGTTATACATTTTTAAATCAAAGATTTTATAATAAGATTACATACATATGCTCATTCATGTGTATACTTGTTTTTTTTTTTTTCAAGAATCTCCTTAGTATATATTTTTAACTAATTAACTCATTTTAATTACTCATCAAAATGATTTACAAATGGTCAAAAAAGTCGGGACATTACATTAATTATTGAACTATGGTAATTATAAAATAATAATTATTATTAAAATTGCAGATTAATTAAATATATTTAATATTTAGCTTTGATTATTAAATATTAATTATTAAAATTTAACTTTTAATCATTAATTATTTAATAGTATTAATTACTTAGTGTTAGTTATTATTGAATATAATTCATACATAGTAAATGTAATTTGCTAATTATTAATAGTTAACCATAAAAAATTATTAAATATTTTTTTATGGATTATAGATAAGAATTAATAATTATGAATTATTTGTTAATAATCATAATTATTATAAATTTCAAATAATGTTTTATATTACAAATTACCAATTATTAGTTATCAATTTTAATAAATTATAAATTATTTAATATTAAGTATACATTATTATGTATTAGTTTTTATTAGAAATTATTGTTCTTATTTTATAACCATTGTAAATTTAGCATATATTACGACGGAATTTTTTTTAATATTGTAAAATTAGCATCTATTGCAAGGGACATAAAATGAATGTTGTAATAACATTCTAATGCAAGGGCATTCATTGCCAGTTGTAAAAAGGGTATTGTATAGGACATCTATTACAATGGTTTTGAACGGACCGTTGTAATAGCATTCTATTACAACAGGCAGCCATTACCCATTGTAAAAGAGTGTTGTATAGGACATCTATTACAATGATTCTAAAATTAACCATTGTAATAACCTTCTATTACAACGGGTATCCAATGCCCGTTGTAAAAATGATGTTGTAATAGGGTAACTTTGTTGTAGTGCAATCGGTCTTGCTAACTAATTATGTATGTACATATTACACTTACACACACACGCGCGCGCGCACACACACACACACACACATATATATATATATATACACACACACACACACATGATGAATTCACAAGCATATCTGGAAAATAAATACCTATATTAATATGTTTGAATATTTTGTTATATATGTATATGAGTTCAGATATATTTAAGGCATAAAATTAGATTGGATTGAATTTTTTGATTGATTGTATAAACTAAGCATATAATTTGTTTGGTATATATATGATTTAAATTGGACTGAAATGCTTATTTATTAGTTATATGCTTTAATTTGCATATATTCCTTAAGTTTTTCCTTTGAATATCTCTATATTTAAGTTAATATTAGAGTCAGTAAGTGTTAGAGTCAATAAGTAATTCAGAATACATTTCATTACTAGAGTCGAGTCAATAATTGAGTTAGTATTTAGGATAGTTTATACTTGAGTCACCGTAGTTTTCTCATGGTTTTCGTTAATGACAAAGGGTGGGGGTGGGGGGAATAGAAAATATGCATGGATTGAGGGGGAGTTCAGGAATTCAAGTGGATTTAAGCAGATATTTTATAGTGCAAATTTGTGGTAAGGGCATAATAGAGAGGCCTAATTATTTTGCAGGACATGGGTTTGAAACAATAAGTTTTAAGGACAAAAAAATTAATTGCCCTCATTATTTCTCAAGTCCGTTGATTTTTTTCCTAACTTCATATATCGATCTATATCAAGTAGGCGATTTTTACGAATCGACTAAAATAGGCGATTTTCTACGTCAAGAACATCTCTTGCTTCAAACGATTGGCATTTTCAGTATGTTATTGTCAGGCGATTTAAGTTTCTTAATCAAACAGGTGATTTTCACAAATCGAGTAAACGACTTATTTTCGATTAAATAATTAATTGTATGTGATTGGCTATTTTACCTTTTATTTGATTGATTATCTTTTAGCAAATTCGTGTCTATTTTATTTTTTATGTGATTAATTAAATAAGCAATGTATGTGATTTAATTCAAACAAATAGTTCGATGTATGTGATTGACTATTTTCATGCTAAGCAGTTTTTTATGTTGATCTGTTAATTATATGTAAGTGATTACTGTTGATTATATGTTGATCTGTTATTTAAATGTATGTTGGTTATATCTTCTTTTTTCCGAGAAAGATAAACATATACATCTTAAGACATTTGTACAGCTATGAGTATAACTGATGGTTGTTTATGGTAGAAAGTATGATAGTTTTTTATGATGTTCAAATAATTGTTTGTCGGTTATTTTTTTTCCTAAACATATATATCTTAAGGCATTGGTACAACAATTACTATACCTGATGGTTGTTTATGGTAGAAAGTAACAGTTTTTTTTATGTTTGAATAATTGTTTGTTGTTTGAATGTTGATGCTTTGGCTATTGTTTGAATGTTGACGCTTTTGTTAATCTATGTTGTTTTTGCTGAATTTTATTTGTGGCGTTCTAAAATGATACAGTGTTTTATCGTTTAATTATATTTTTGATATTCAAATTTTTATTTTCTACAATTTGTATAGTTTATGTATTTTAAGTTTATTGTCTTATTTATATGTCTGTTGTATATTGTTTATGTTTTTTTTTTAAATTATATGTTGATTTATTACTAGTTTCGTAAAATTTTAGAAAAATGATAAAATGTTTTATCTTATGAATGTTGTAATTAGCTATTGCCTAGTTGCTTCTATCTTTTGAACTGTCTCCAACACTCCAAACATAGGAGAATAAGCATAACGTTAAATAGTTTGTGAGATTCAGGTGTAGTATGGCATGTATAAGGTGGAGATGGAATAATTGGAGATTGATGTGATGATTTATGCTTAATTTTTGTGGCGGGGAAGAGGCAGTGAAAGTGTGGACTTAATGATGTTGAAAGGTTGAATGGGTTTGGGGCTTGCTGACAATGCTGTGAGGTTGAATGGGTATCCACTAAACGCTTCCAGATAAACTAATAGATAACTTGAGGAAGGGCAAAACTACCAACGACAATTCTACAGCAAATTTTGTGTTTAAGATGAAAAGATTAGTATTGAAGACTACTTTATTAGAAGAAGTGATTTATATGTTGTCTGATACATGAAGTTGTTTATAAGTTTAGATTACTAACATTATAGTTGATATCTGATTCAAATTTTACTATTATAGTTTACTTGTATGTAAGTTCTTGTCCACTGATGTTGTTTCAAATTGCTTGTAATAGTTGTTATCTTTTTCAGTTGCTATTCTTTTGATCTTTGGCACTTGTATTTTCTAAATTAGCACATCTGATCAGCGAAATCTAACTCAGGATACAACAAATATCTATTTTATTTTACCATTTCTAATGAATGCAGGTGTACGTAATTTTATGTGGATTTAATGCAGGAGCATATCCATGTTTGGGATTTTTTTTTACTAATAGTTATAATGTTCATGTAGTTGGCTTCTTGTACATATTTTTATATTTTCAAATAAAGATAAATATTTTTATCTTTTTTAGAAAAGGAAGAACAACCTGCAGTAATGATACAACAGAATACTGGTAGTAGTAATAATACAACTTGCAGTCATGAAAAATACTTTTATCTTTTTCTAATATATGTTTTTGTCAATTACATTATACAAGGGAATATGGTTGCTTTAAGTGATTTAACTGTGAACTACCTGCTCAAGTATATATTTTTGATACAATGGAATACTAGCTTTAAGTGCCTATCATGTATATATTTTTATCTTTTTCAGATAAAGGTAAGTACTTTTATCTTTTTTAGAAAAGGAAGAACTTGTAACAATAATCTAAATCATACTGGCATACTTGAACCTTTTGTTCTATATTGTGTACTACAATACAAGTAAAATTGCGAACAATGCATAAGCCATAGCAGGGAAGGTCTTAAGATAGAGGGATTGACTCCAGAACAAATGAACATGTATGTATTTTTATCTTTTTCAGACAAAGAAGAACAACTTGTTAAGTAAAATCAATTACTATTTATGACATTTACATATTTTTATCTTACAGTCTCAACATGTATTTATAAACTACAATAACAACATACATGAAAGAAAATAGATAGAGAAAGATTCATACTAAAGATCAGTTGGAGTGGTATTGCCATGCACCTGTTAAAGCATAATTGAAAAAACAAAGATAAAATGAATTATCATTTTATGAAACCATAACTAAAATTTTAAAAATCTGTCACAAAACTTAAAAAAAAACATTTAAATAGTACATAGTATGCATATGTGAACAAAAAATAAAACTTAATATATACAAAATATAAAAAATAAATTCAGTAAGTTAAATAAAAACAACATAAAAAATATAAAATCTTTTATCATTTTTCACAGTATACACAACCAGTTTATCTAATTGTAGACTTACCATACATCAATTGTAGAAAATTGACCAAATAAAATAAACCACAATAAAAAATAAGTACAAAGCTATTTATCTTTTTAAACAAAAAAATTGAAATATACTAAATAGTTGTGATTTTACACATCACAAAATTGAAATATACTAAATAAACCAGAAAATAACCAATCAAAAACAATACTCTGCATGAAGCAATCAAAAATAGCATGTCAAATGCGAACGAATTGATAATATGAAAATCAGCAGAATTTATAAGAATTAGCAAAATATATTACTAAAATAAGTAATATATTTATCTATTAGTGTAAAATTTTCTATTATAAGTGACATATTTTTATTATAAAAATCAACAAAATTTATAAGAATTACAACAACTGTAAATCAAGATGACATTGTATTCAGATTATCAACACAAAATGACTAGTAAATGCACTCGTAATCTGAGCATAGAGAAAATCATTATAATAAAAGATAAATGGTTTCATCTTTTTTAAACATTGCATTAAAAAGTAATATATTACTTACATATAACTTCTTTTTTAAAGTCAATATAAAAAGGTAAATACAACCATCATTATCTAAATGATAGTTACTATGCAATTAGCACACAATATAAAAAGATTTATATTGTATTATCACAAGTTTTATAACCCAACAATATTATGTATTTTATGCAAATTAAGCAAAAAAAATTATAGCTTAAAAGGCATGTAACACAAGTACACAACATCTTCAGCCCCATATAACAAAATATTAGCCCAAAAGATTTTATTTTCTTTCTATTATCTAACAAATCATGATTACTCATCATTTATGACCTTCGACTTCTTCTTCTTTACTTCGACCTCGCCATCATCCAAAGCTTAATGACTGGGTTTCTTTTCGTTTTCTCAATCGCCCAACCATTTGCCTCTTGCTTGCTCTTGTCTTTAATTTTCTTCTTCTTCGGTTCAATTGTGTATTCAACGGCTTCCTCATCAGTAGCTGAGCTCCATGACTATACTTTCTGCTTTCCATGGTATTCCCCAAGGTGTTGTTCTTAAACTATTCTTTCTTTTTCTTCTTCTTTGTTTTAGTTGAGAGTACAAGGACTAACATACACTTAACATCTTCAAAATCACTCTTTGATTTCTTCTTCTTGGTTTTCATTGTAGAAGAATTATTAATTTCCAGGTTTGCAAACATAAAATAAGTTCATGGCCATATGCTAGCAAAGTTGCATTAAATACTATACCAAAACAAACTCAATAAATGTTAAACTACAATTTCCTTAGTTATAGAACTTGCAAACAAGCAAATGAAACAATAGTATATAGAAAAGAAAAAAAAAAGAAAAAATTGAGAGAAAACTACAATTTCCTTGGTTACACTTTTCAAAAAATATTGAAAGGAAAAAAGACTGATGAGTTAATATTCCTGAACAATTATTATTCATCATTGTAAGCATTTTTTGTTGTGTCGAGGTTTATGTGCAGCGGAAGTTTGACAAAACGCCAAGAAAAAAAGGATTTTTTTTTTTCATCCAATCACTTGAAGATGGATGTGATTGAAAAATAAACAACACCACAAAAATATCGGAAATATGAACATAAAATATTCCACCCAACCACCCTCTTTATTGATTCACCAAAAAAAAAAAAAATTGTATACAATCGATCTCAACTATTGTTACAAATAATTACAATTTGAACCAATAACCTTATTGAGAAATAGGTAGATAATATCTAATGGCTCAAAATTTGAGGAGAATAATGACAAATTTTTCACACCTAATGAAGATGTTAGCTAGGCTTTTTATAGAGTGAATTGCTTCATACCCAAGTAAATTTGGCACGCAAATTATCTTCATATATGTTAAAAAAAACTACTTGGATAAGCATCAAATATCCCTGCCTTAAATGTCCACAAATATAGCAATAAATCTCTCCTTAAAATCTAACAACAAATCTCTGCACAAAATAAGTAAGATTATTTGTTGCCCAAAATTATGGTTTGTATCACCAATTTCAACACTCCACCTTGATACCAAATCATAACATCTTCTCAAAACCAGCCAACTTAGCTCTCACTTTCAACCTTCTTTTCTCAATTAACATCATTAAAATCCTCCACCATCGCCCACTAATGATGCACCTCCCTCATTCGTGCACCACGCCAATAGCAATCTTCAAAAGCGTTTGTAATACCACAAAAACCTCCATCTCGACTTTGTGGATTTCACAACTCGACATCTGTCTTCTGTTTGAGATGATCTCTTCATCTCCGGGATTCCTCGAGCATCATCAACATCTAGACCCTTGTCGGTATCATGGTCCTCCACCTTAGGACCATCAGCAGTGACCATATTAACCTCTCCACCTTGCTGTGGACTAGGTTCTTCAACCGTCACCCGTCTTCCACTGTTGACTACCGAACTGACCAAACTATATAAATTTCCCTCCTCCAAAACTCCTCGCATCATCACACAACCACCCTTTTTCACTCTCAAAACTCCACCTCGAGTCTCATAAGTGCAACCGCGATGATCTAACTGACCGAGAGATATGAGGTTATGCGAACAATTGGGTATATGCCTCACACCGACCGCTTCTCTCACCACTCCATCATGCATCCGAAACCTAACAGATCCAACTCCACAAATTGGTAGCTCTACTCCATTAGCCATCTTTATCATGCCAATACTCTTCTCATACGAAGAAAAACTTTTCACATTTCGACATATGTGAAAACTGGTTCCTGAATCTATCTTCTAAGGCTCCACAACACTAAATAGGACATCACATGAAATATCGCTTTCGGTACCTTCAGCAAAGCCTATTTGTTCCAAATCACTATTATTATCACCTTGCGCCTTCTTCTTCTTCTTCTTTATATCGCGTATATACGAACAACAATCATTGCGCTTGTGACCTTCCTTCTTGCAATGAAAACAAGTGACTGCACCTTTACCCTTGGCTCCCTTTTTCTTCCAAGCTACATCCTTCGAGTTCCTTGCTACCATCGTCTCACTTTTAACCGATTTCATCTTCGACCCGTTTCTTCTTAGCTCCTCATTCAAAAGACTGCTTCGAACCATTTCCAAAGAGATATTTCCATTAGCTTTGAAATTACTCAATGAAACTACCAAAGTTTCCTAGCTTTCCGAAAAAGAACTCATTAACAAAAGAGCCTGCAACTCATCATCAAAATTGACCTTCATGTTTGCTAATTGATTGACGACATCCCAAATCTCGTTCAAATGCTCTGCAAGCGACTTTTCCTCATCCAACCTCAGTTGTACTAGCTTTCGTACTAAAAAAGTCTTGCCTGTAGCACTCTTCGACTCATATTGTGATACTAACGTGTCCCACAACGCCTTTGCAGATTCATAACTAGCCACATGGTGCAACACCGAATCATCCAAATATTGGTGAATCAACGCAATCACCTTTTTGTCCATTTTCTTCCATTTTCCCTCATCCATATTCAAGGGCATCTCCCCATCTCCATCAATGGGATCATGCAAGTCATTGTGATATAGAATGTCCTCCATCTTTGGCTTCCATATACCCCAATTCATCCCATTCAAAATAGCCATATTTGAAAATGTCATCATCTCCGACATCTGCAATCTTCAATCCATACAAATACTCCAAGCTATGCGATGAATTGAGCTATGATACCCAATTTGTTGGGGTATTATGTGCAGCAGAAGTTTGACAAAACGCCAAGAAAAATAGGTTCTTTTTCACCCATTCACTTAAAGATGGATGTGATTGAAAAATAAACAACACCACAAAATATCGGAAATATGAACACAAAATATTTCATCCAACCACCCTCTTTATTGATTCAGCAAAAAAAAAATTGTTTACAATCGATCACAACTATCGTTACAAACAGTTTCAATTTGAACTAATAACCTTATTGAGAAATAGGTAGAGAATATCTAATAGCTAAAAATTTGAGGAGAAAGACAATGAAGAAAAATGACAAATTTTCCACACATAATGAAGATGTTAGATAGGCTTTTTATAGAGTGAATTGATTCATACCCAAGTAAATTTAGCACCCAAATTATCTTCATATATGTTAAAAAAAAACTATTTGGATAAGCATCAAATATCCTTACCTTAAATGTCCATAAATATAGCAACAAATCTCTCCATAAATATGTAGGATTATTTGTTGCCCAAAATTGTGATTTGCGTATCATCAATTTCAACATGTTGCAGTGTATATAAGCTTTAAAATTATACTAAAGGAGTAATTCTGATCAGTAGATGGGAACCAATTTTGCATTCTGTACTAGAGGAGTAATTCTGATCAGTGTCATTCGTTGGTATTTATAGTTGTAGATGTCATCGGAAACTATTGAATAATTCATGGAGCTGCTGAAAAAGATAAATACATTTATCTTTTTCATAAACTATAAGCAGTGCATAATTAAAAATGTTAAAAACATCCCTAACTCTATATTGGACCTTAATTAACAAAAAATTTGAAAAAAGCAGACTACATGAAAGATTCCTTTTTAGCCCACTATTAAATAAAGATAAAAGCATATATCTTTTGCATGTGTAAAACATTTGTCTATGTAAAACAAACACAACCAATCATGAAATACTATTTCTCTACGCAAAACAAACACAGACAAATATTTGTCTATGTAAACTATTTATCTTTTGCTTGTGTAAAACATTTGTCTGTGTAAACCATTTATCATTTGCCTATGTAAAACATTTGCATGTGTAAAACATTTGTCTATGTAAAACCTTTGCCTGTGTAAAACATTTGTCTGTGTAAAACCATTTATCTTTTGCAGGTGTAAAACATGAAATCCAACAATCAACAAAATATCAAAAATCATTTGTCTGTGTAAAACAAATACAGACAATCAACAAACACAAACAAATATCTTCCAGAAGTACTATTTAGAACAAACATATAAGTAGTAAAACAAACATAGACAATCAATTAACACTTCAACAATAATAGTAACATAAAACACAGACAATATCAAATTGTGAAATTCAGTAGGTATAACAAACATAAAATAATGTCTTTTTAAAAAAAAACATAGATGCAATTATCTTTTTTAAATCTAAAATAAAATAAGATATTCTACTAAATATTTAAAAATTGTTAATTAAAAAAATGCAATTTTGTAATCATAAGTTCTGTTTTATCATCAACATTGCATATTTTCAACTAACAATTAACACATGACATATATGTAATTTGAAACTGTTAATTACATTGCAGTTTAGTATTTAATGTATATATCAATTAGAAATTGTAGATTACATTGCAGTTTGATATTCTACTAAACAATTAACAATTAACACATGACATATATACAATTAACACATGACAATATCAAATCGAACAAATTCGGTAGATATAACAAACATAAAATAGTGTCTTTTTTCTGAAAAGAAGGATGCAACTATCTTTTTTAAATCTGAAATAAAATAAGATATTCTACTAAACATTTCAAAATTGTTAATTATAAAAATGCAATTTTGTAGTCATAAGTTCAGTTTTGCAACTAGAGAAATTTATAATTTTTAATCACATACAGTTAATTAACAATAAATGCCTTATAGGTTCATTTACCTTGAAAGATAAATACATTTATCCTTTTAAACTATTAAATCAAATATGTGCACAACATTGAAATGATTGTGCAATTGTTTACTCATATGTTACAATTACGGTAAGCATGGTTGTATAATGAACATATGAACATGCTTTGCAAGTAGAGCAAATCAATCGATGATGTTAAAGATAAAAACATATATGTTTTTATCTTTTCTAGATATAGTTTAATTTAGATAAATGTGAACAATAACAAACAGCAAAGATAAATGCACTTTTCTTCTTAAGCAGTTGAATAGAATAACATCAAACTATGTATAATTAATCATAGAGTTTCATATTAGGTTAAATCATCAAAAAAAACAAAAACACTTTACATGCACTACAAATATGTTTAACATTTGCAGTAGCTAATATAATTAAGGCTTAAGTTCTATTTAAATCAACTACAATAAAAATAAATGTGTTTATCTTTTTTACATGTTGAATAAGGTAACATTAATAGCTTTTTTACATATTTAATTTGAGTACAAATATCTTTTTTACATGTTTAATATAGTACAAATATATTTTTAACATGTTGAATAAGGTAACATTAATAGCTTTTCTACATGCTTAATGCACTACAAATATCTTTTTTACATGTTTAATTTCAGTACTCGGTGAATACAAACAATTGATGAACAACAACTTCAATCAACAATCATTAAATAAAAATCGCAAACCAAAGCAACTGATGAACAACAAACTGTAATAGGCAAAGGAGTACTTACTTGTTCAACAATCAGCAGATTTAATTCATTGCAAATCGCCAGTGTATATTGTCTGTGTATCGACATTCAGTTCTAGGTGAGATGATTTGAATTCTTCAATAAATAATCAAAGTCGGCGACATGATTTTACACGATTTTGGATTTGTAGACAAATCATCTTTATAAAACCTAATTTTGATTTTCGTTTGAAGCTTCGAATGTGAGTAGCGATACTGATTTTACGGCTGATATGATTTAGCAAATTTTGGCTTAGAAAATAATTACTTTGAACGCGTGTCCTTAAAATTAATTGTTTAAGGGAAATAATCCCTTATTGTAAAATTTTCCTATTTTATAAAATGGTTGTCATCATCAAAAGGAGGAGATTGTTAGTACCATGGATGGTTTTTTATGCTGACAACCTCAGGTAGTGACATATTTTATACATATGTAATAATTATTATATAGATATGTATTGTATATGCATGATATTAGACAAGTATTGGTAATAAAGACTGTATATTACCAAGATTAAATATCCAGAATAATGATTCAAGAGTTAGTGAATAAAGACCCATGAGTATTGACGAGGTCAAGAGTCCAAGAATCCAACATATTATCGAGTCTTAGATTTAATGTTAAAACTAGAGTTTGCACTTATCAGATCTCTCTTCATCTATTTGCAAAATGTTTTTTGTTAGTACTAAAAATAATCATGGTAAAATAAAAAGAAAAAGTCAAGGTGAAGATGCGTGAGGACCGGCAACCCTTTGGAACAAGTAGAATAAAGTTTTCGATATATGCTTTTGGAACCAAGTAAAGAAAGGCAAGGAATTACCACATATCTCAGAAAGCCCCTAGCTAAACCCGAAGGACAACAATCAGATTTGCACTTTCCTAGCATAAAAGGCTAAGCTTATGTACCTTGTGGTTACTCGAAACTGGAATGCAAGAAAGCTTCAGCCCTTATCAGCAAGTCTGTCTCCATAGGA
Organism: Allium sativum; assembly: GCA_030737875.1. Lineage (NCBI taxonomy): Eukaryota > Viridiplantae > Streptophyta > Magnoliopsida > Asparagales > Amaryllidaceae > Allium > Allium sativum. The sequence continues at coordinate 958,271,783 of CM060909.1, forward strand.
TTTTATTAAGGCTTCCGCCCCTGAAAGCCTCTCTTCGAAAGCCTTTGCAACTATCATAAAATAGCTCTCCCAGGAATTGACGAGACGCAAACCCATTGGGCTTTCGTATGCGCTGTAACGAACCATAATTTCGGTTGATTTTAGAATATTAAATTGTATTAGATTTTAAATACAATAGTTGAGATTAAAATTCTACGATTTCATTAGTGAAAATAAACTTGTTTTATTAATCAAATTAGATAAAGTAATTTTAGTGTTTCGATCAAAAGAAATCAAAGTTAATTGTTACGTACCTGTTGTGTTGAATTGAAGTAGCGTTTAATTGAAATTAAAATAATATTCGAAGAAAAGTAAATTTTATCTGTTCATTTCAATGTTAATATTTTATAAAAGAATACATCTGAATATATATTTTTAAACGTTAAATAACAGTTGTAACTGATATGGATATGATTTTTGGGTGTTAAACTAAAAACTAAAATTTTGAGTTTGAAATCGAGTTTTGTGTGTTTAGTTTAATTCGAATAAGTTAATTCGACTGTTAATAATGAAAATCGATTCAAGTTAAATTATTGTTTAATGTTAGCTAATTATAGAGCAATAAATATTTATTTTTAGAATATAACTATTTTGAATTTGGTTTTGAAATTTTGTTAACAAGAACATCGAAGTTCGTTTCGTTAAACTCCAAATTCGTCAACCACCGTCCAAATCAATTTTATAAACAACAATCAACGGTAACCGATATAACGTAAATAATGAAATTCCACATGGACAACAAATTATAAAATTTTAGTATGTTATATCATTCGTATCAACGTACTAATCACAATCGTATTTTATTCCAAACACTTGGTTTTGGCTATAGCGTAGTTGAGCAATAATTTCAAAGCGCATTTAACCGAGCTTACCCTTTAAACCAACATGTATATAAATTTATATATTGAATCGGTATACACATTTATCCATGTTTTGCTAATACCGTGGGATGGGAAATGATGTTCATACTAGTTCAAACTTAAATATAAAACGTAATAATAATAAATATCAAGACAGAGTAGTGCGTTCAAATGAGTGGACCGAGTATTAAGTGGATCCATGCTCGACTTGAAGCCTCCTGACTCCTCAGTGTCATTCTACCTAATACTGAGCTGCTGCTTCTGGTATAAAAAAATGCAAAGCGGAGTTGTATTCATGGTGTGGATGGATTCAGCTATTAAACTCTGAGTATTTTACTTTTTGAGGAATAAAGTGATTGGTGAATGTAGAAAACAATGACGCCAGCCTCTCTCGTAAACATAACCATGGTTTAGAAATCTTGTTATGCTTTTATACGGTGGAGTATTCAAGTATGGGATGGAGTAATGTATCCTAGTTTGATACAATGCGCCATACACCTTTTTGATCTGAACCAGGGAGCCAAAGAAAGAAATTTGTGATTACCCGCTTGTGTGAAAAGGTGAGTAATTTAACTCACAATTATATATATTCTCATTATAAGTAAAATTTGAATTCATGATAAATAGGTTGCTATGCCAATTAGTTGATTAAACTGTCGATTGATGATTTAATTTAATTTGAACAATTAAAACTATTCCTAGATAACACCCGACATTTGAATTGGACTGAATTGATTGGTTGTTAGTTGATTTGTTATTGACTTATATCTGATAATTTAATTTAAACTGAGTATTTGTCAAGTGGGATTTAAAATGAATTAAACGAATATTTTGGTCATTTTTATTGAATGTAGAAACTGGCTTTGAATTAAAACTATTAACATATGGTATTGAATTGGAATATGTTGAATTTCACGATATTGAGATTTATTGAATTAAATTTTAATTTGATATCAAAATTTAATAGTATCGATAATATAACACGTTGATGTATAATTGTTGTGTCGTATGTTAGCTTGTATCTTGATTGTCTGCTTGACTTGATTGATTGTTGTTATTAGGGTGTATTCATGTCATTATATCGTAATGATGTCGGCACTGAATGGTTATATACCATATTCGACTGGAACTCGGACTGAGTTGAAATAATATGGACTCGTTTATTTATATTATTTTTCAAATTTTATGAATTTGAATGTGATGACATGATTTTGATAATGGAATTTGTTGAAATTTAATTTGAAAGTCAATTTAGGATTCAAAATCAGTTTTGATGAAATTTGGTATTTGAACTTGTTTTAATTTAATAGGAAATTTAAATCAGTTTAACTAATTCTAAATAGTTTCGAATCACCTTAAATTTGATTTGATTTACTCTAATTATGTATTAATCATTGGTTTTCTACTTGAAAAGAAAAATATAAAATACGTTATGGAGTTGATATATTATTGTTCCAAGGACGCTGGAATAAACAGGTAATTAATTTGAAAACATTATCGTTAGGAGGATTATTAATTTGAAGAATCAAGTCGTTAGATTTCACTTGTGTTGAACTCAAAAGTATTGAATTTTTAATTCTTGATTTTATTTGACTAACATAAGAATATATAGTCCTGATACGAGTTTTTGTTTGACTCGGGTCAGACCGAGTATTTCAGTTTTCAAAGACACTTGTTACTTGAAGACGAATCTGGAGTCTGAAGACCATATTACTTTTTTTCCATTGCATTATTGGTATGTTCTAGTAGATGTGTAACTCTGATATATTGTAAAATGGGATGAAATGTATCTTGTTTAATGGTTTTATTGAACTTCTTATGTTATTATTATATTTTATCGTTCCACCGTGAGATTATGTCTATTGTTTAGTTCCTTCTATTCTTATTTTCTATTCTTCTGTTAAACCCCATTAATAATTCGTCATTTTTGGATGGTTTGAGTTGGACATGTGCGGTTTATTGTCAACTAAAATCACTTAAAAAGGGCGGGTTGCTACAGTTGGTATCAGAGTCAGGTTGAGCGAACACCAAAAGATGTTGTGGAAAACTCATTAGAGATAGGGTTAGTAATATCCTAGAATGAGTTAAGAGTATTATATATGAGAGCGTACTTGTAAACTTATATATGAATAGTTTTAAAGATTTACGATTTTAAATGATTTTTTTTATATATAAAGATTGATAAATATTTTGAATTATAAAGAAATATTTCTTTTCCAACTGGTCAAGAGAAATATGATTAGTTTTGATAGGTTGTTTCTTTTATAAATTTGTTATTTTAGGATATATTTATTGCTTTTCGGAATGAGTTGGTATATGAATCATCCAGCTATTTTAGTACGTTCCATATTTGTTTCTTATTTGAAAAAGTAGTTGTATTGGTAGCTAAAGCATAATTCTTTGATGGTTTAATTTGATTTTATATATTGCAAATGGAATATGATTATATTGTGAGTTAAATAGATAACGCCCTTTTTTTCAAAAAAAATTCATAATAATAAGAGAGTGTTCCACCCTGCCCTAGCTGTTTTGTTTCAAAAGCTTAACATTTACCGCTTTAGAAAAGTTAATGACCGGATCAACGGAATATTTATCACATTAATAGCAAAGAAGTTTCAATTATTTTTGCATGCATTTAGCATGGTATAGATTGCAACAAAAAAAAGTTAGCTCGAGTTAATTTGTACTCTACGCGGTTCTGAAATATTAGTTGTTAGCTACAGATAGCTTCTTCTTGCTTTGTTTATTTTAGCTCATGGGATTAAGTTTGCTTAAACAAAGTTGAAAATTTAGGTTCTGTGTTTTGAAATCATTTTTAGAATTGAAGTTTTTGAGAACAGGGATATTTTTTTTATGAATTATCACAACTATTGAATTAATGCATTTGAAGATGTAGTTTGTTCAATGTCAAGCCACTGTAGAATTTAAGGAGAGGAATTTTTAGATTAGGAGGAGGAGAATACATAACAAATTTTGTTTACTTTTGTAATTCAACTTTTCATTTCTTTACATCATTTTTCTTTTTTCTTTTTCCCCACTTTCTCTCTTATCACTTTCTCTCTTACTCACTTTTTACTTACAACCACACAAAATGACCACCCATATTTATATTGTGGTCTACATGACCTTACAACTCAATAGACACCTTTTCATCAATAGACATAACCCTCTATCAATAAACATTACTTATTAAATAAACACACCAATTTACTAATAGACACAACACTTAATTTATGACTCTTGACACATAAAGACACATTACTTTACGAACCAACACTTATCCCTTTATTTTTTTAATCCTCAATAGCAATTAAAGTTTACCCAACAAAACTCCCCTTTAAACTTTAAATGATTTATTCTTTTAATGAGGTTTGTATACGTCACCAGTTAGCTCTTCACATTTGTGTCTGAATTTGGGAGGTTGCTTAATGTATATTTCATCCGGAAGAAAACATTCAAGACAGCTTCAATATTTCCTCCTGGAATGCCTGCATTTTCAATTTTTTTGTATCTGATTTTACTGTATTCTTCCAGCTTCTCCATTTTGTCCTCAAACTTTTCTGCTTCGGCCAATGGAAAGCGATGCAAGCATGGAATCACAGCTTTAGTTGCATCCTCTTCCTTTTTCTTATCACCAACATTAAACCTTCCACAAATCTTATCATCCTTGATCCTATATTTCATATAGTAAACATAACTCTCCAACACATTCTTAGCTTCTACCTTCTTTTTGTGCATCTCTATCTCTTCCCTGATAGAAGCTCCTCTCTGTTGATACATCTTTGCAATAATCGGACTGCACAATTCCTCCAAGAAGTGTTTAACAATCATCATATTGTTCTTCTTCCCGAATGTCTTATGTTCAACAGCCACGCGTAGCATTCCATTCAAATCAGTGTGCAAGCATATACCGATCTGGGGCACCCTTATAGGTGCTGGAGGAATTCCAGACAGCTCAAATTTTCCCAATAAAGTGTTATCTTTCGCCCTTGCTCTCTCTCCTACATCAAGATTCATAGAGATTATATCGTGCTTGTCATTTGTTTCTTGAACAACGCTTAAGCTTCCATCCTCGCCAATGACAGTATTCACATTATCATTCTAACGCTCAGCAACTAGATCATTGCATTTTGCTTCAATAATTTTCTCGCTGTTAGCATATTTTATGGTTTCCTTTTCTTTAGCAACTTTCTCTCTCATCAGCTCCTCTTCATCTTTTAATTTCTGCTCCAATATCAGCTTATCTTTTAGCTTCACGGCCTTTTTCTCATCATTCTCATCCACTTTCTGTGATAACATATCCACATTTTTATTTCCTTCCTCAATATTCTTATCTTCTTTTTCTTCCTTAATTTCATCCTCTACATTTTCATCTACTTCATCATTTTCTTTAACCATCTCTTTTTCTACTTCTTCTTCCTTCTCTTCTACTTCAACCTCTTCGACCTCCTCTTCATCTGCCTCTTTTATTTTTGTTTCATTCTTTCCATACATCTCTTTTAATAATTCCCATGAATCTTTCATGGTTTTCTCTACATTAATATAATACCATGCTTCTTTATCGACGTTCTCACTCAGCACTATACGAGCTTGAAAATCTTTCTTTCTCATACTTGTAAACGATTTTCTTTCTTTCTCCACCATATTTTTAACATCTTTTGGCCATTCATAGTCACTCTCAACAATCTTCCATAGCCCTTTGGAGATCAACTCTTCTTTCTTTCTGTTACTCCATCTTTCATAATTTTCCTTTGTGAGAACGAACGACATAAAAAGCAGAAATCTCATGATTTCGACCTAGCTCCAATACCAATTTGTAAAAACTAATAAAAAGAGGAATTATTGTGGAGGAGGAGACTAAATTTTAAATTTTTGGAGGAAGAATTGCTAAAAAAAATTTACTTTTGTAATTCAACTTTTCATTTCATTACATCATTTTTCTTTTTCCTCACTTTCTCTTACTCACTTTCTCTCTTACTCGCTTTTTACTTACAACCACACAAAATGACCACCCATATTTATATAGTAGTCTACATGACCTTACAACTCAATAGACACCTTTTCACCAATCGACATAACCAATAAACATTACTTATTAAATAGACATGCCAATTTACTAATAGACACAACACTTAATTTATGACTCTTGGCACATAAAAACACATCACTTTACAAATTCTTCTTAATTTATGACTCTTGATACAGAATGTTTACCCAACAGCCACAGATGTTCATTCTTCAATATTGGTTGAAATGAGAAACTCTTAAGAGAAGCCGAGGCCAATCAAGTTTTTATCATATCATGTTATAGCTTTCAAGTGCTTGGAATTCTCCTTTTTAAGATTTTGTCATTTTATTGCTCAAGAAAGGATATAGTTCTGAACCATTGCATGCTCGGTTATAGGCTGTTGCCATACAATTGACTTAGAAACCTATACTATGAAATTGTTGTCCTTTATGCACCATGCATGTGCATAACTTCACTTGACCTTGCACATTTTCTTTCCACATGCATCAACGGTCCTATTTTCTCTCTTCATTGGCAAATTGCTCTACTTTTTACACAACAAAAACTGAGCACTGACCCCTTTAAATTATTTAGCAAATATATGACTATGAATTGTTGTGGTAAGATGCTGAGCAAAAATGACTAAAGTGGTTTTTTTGTGTGGTTAAAGAAATGTGGTGCACCTAGGTAAGATTACAATATAACGATGCAAAATTTTGTTGGTTGCCTAATTTTGTTTATTTCTCTCTTTTACTTGTTCTTATCTTATTGCATACTCAGGTCTGTTGATTGTACGTGTATTTATTACGCGACCTCCTTATCTTTGCATCAAATTTTATACAAGTTTTGAAATGGTCGTAGCTCCTTGGTTGGCCTATCACTCCATGTATTTGTATAGCCTTTATATGTGGCTGCTACCCAACCTTGTATATGTTTCGTAACAACCCAGATTTTTGGCCATTTTAAATTGGATATTTAATTATGTTTTAAATGTTTTAATTAAGATATTAATGGATTTTAAATATTTAATTCATTTAAAAACGAAGTTTAAATGTTATAATTTATATTTAATTATAAACAAGCTCGTAATGGCGCGGCAGTTCGTAATATTCAGTTTTCAACTTCAACTGAATGTACAGGATCCAATAGAAGTCGGAATTTCGTGAAATGAGAAACGTGTAAATCAGTTTGATTATAATTTTCTAGTAAAAGAGAAAAATCAGGATTTCGTGTTATAGATTGTTAGTTATATCCAATTCAAATTTTAAAATAGTCGTTATGGAAATCGTTAATAAACAATAAAGTTTATATAATATATTTAATAACGTTTCTATATAATTTAATAACGGTTTACTCGAAAATTTTGATGCTGAGTTATAATTTGATATTAAGAAATCCGAAGTGAGGTACTATTCCATTCGGTATATCTGACGACGATAACTAATTTATTTATTTTTGAATTTAATAGTTTCAATATTTATTTAAATAAATATTTATCGATAATATTTAATAAATTATTCACAAGCCTTACTGTATAATAGCAACAGTGTGACATACACAGCGATACAGAATCATTTTACGGTGAAAATAAATTTCCCAAGCTATGCGTAACAAATTAGAGAGACAATGTAGTTTTTAGAAAGGAGATGAATCATGATAGTCAAACATGTAGGATTTTTTTTCCCATTGAAACAAAGGTGTACATTTACAACATCAAATAGAAATTCCAACTCATTCAATACCAAAGCAAGGTATCACAACAAATACAATAAAACACAATGTACCATGAACCATAAAAAGCAATGTACCATGCCAAATCAAATAAAGTAGAAGGGAAAATAAACCAAACTCATTCAATGATAAAGCTACAAAATCAAATCAAATCAAATACAAAAAGGGAAATATAAGATTGGATGGAACAGTTTCACATCCATAAACCATGTACAAGATATTTTTCCAATATACATTTACAAATTGACGCAGCCCATCCCATACAGTTCATGTTTACTTTGGCAGACTTCAACCATCAATCTGGAATGACAGTACTTGGTGACAGGGTACAAACAACTCAGCAAATTATCAAAATGACTTTATTTCAAATTTGAAAGCACATACAGTATAGGCACATGCAACTACAGCTAATCTCCTTCCTGCTCATTTCAAATCAAATTCTTGCCACAGATTTTCACCCAGTCTGGTTTTTTCTTTCACTGACCTATGTTTGAAATGATAACTGAATACATGCCTTGCCTACACTGTATTGATGGACTTTTTCAAGGGCTATATCTTTCTCTTTCCCTTTCAGATGTGAATTTTCTCCATCAATCATGACCCATCTTAGCCTGTACATCCCTATATGTCTCATTACTTAGAGGACAAGGCTTATACCTATATATAAGCACACAAGCTTCAGCAGAAGTCGCAACCTCCATGGCTTTATATGAATTCAAACCAGATGTATACACTAAAAAAAAACTAAAAATGCAGTAAAATCCATTCGAATTCTCTGAACCCATAAAATCTCGATCCAGACTCTTTTTCACCAAATTTTGAATAGCAAAAATGTAAAAGGGGAATGAAGTATGGGCGTTGACCTATCGGGGTGAAATTCGAAGCGATGCAGGGATAGAATCTCGCCAGAAAGAGGGGATCTTTGAGATCGATTTGCGCATCAACGGATTGCACCGGATCTCACCAGAAAGTGGCGTTGACTTTGTTGACGAACGGGGTGGGCTGACCGTTAACAGAAGGGCTAGGAACGAGGGGATCTGCGACTTACCCATTTTAATGGAGATCGAACTGACGTAGGGAGATGAAATATTACTTGAACGGTGGGATCTTGGTGAGTGAACCGGGGTCAAATGGAGGGGCTAGGTGTGACGTGGTAAAGGCTGGAGGAGAAGCTGTGTCTGGCGCTTGGATTGGGGGCGTTAGGCGGATCTCCGATCAACGGAGTGAGGGAGGAGTTGCAATTGTTGGTGGCGGAGTCATGTTTTTTTTGGATGAGAAAAAGAAAAATAAAATGAAGGGGAAGTTGGTGTAAACGAAGCAGGTCCATCACTTTATTTGGGAAAGGCGTTACACGTGGATGGGTGTAAAAGGGAAATGGATCCGTTCTTTTATCTAGAGTGTGGTTAACGTAGTCCGGTTTTGGGTGTAACGTTATAGGCTTGGGCTGGAAAAATATTCATCAATGAGTCGGGCTAGTAAAATAATTAGCGAGTTGGTTCAAAGAAGAGCATTGGCCTGATCGTTGGGTGCTAAACAAGGGAGAACATTATCAGTAAGGCAAAGGAAAGGGACCTGATAAGGTTTATTTACTAATTATTAGTACATACTATTTGAAATTCAAAAAATAATTAGATTACATTTTTAAATTATTAATGATCACATTATATTTTAAATTATGACAGAGTTTATAATGATCGGATTAGGGTCTGGAATTCGCGGTCACAGCTTGGAACAAGGTAGGAACTGACGAAACACTGAATGAAAGAATCGAGCTGCAATATATTAAAACAAAGTAATTATTCCTTAATTTAATTAATTTATAATAAATTAGTTATTTGAATTAGAATTTAATTTAAACATTTACAACATATTAACATCTGATCAGAACTGGCTGATTCAGATTAGGCCGGAACAAAATGAACGGGCACGACGATATGGAATGGAATTAAATTGGATGGAGTTGAAATTGTCTGCAATAAGCTACTCACACGACGCAGACCAAGGTAGTATAACTCACTCAGTTCACCCACTTATATTTTATATGTAGGGTTTAATTTTTGTGTGTTATAGTTGTTAATTGTTTTCTGATTGTTGAACGATACTTTTATTGGCTATATTAATTAAATTAAAGAGTTGTTTAATTTAATTAAAACCCCAAATCGTTATTCTAACGATTGGAACCGACTGCGGTTACTTACCTGATTGGCCACGTTTATATTTTTATAAACGCGTTAAATTAATTGGTTAACATTGAATTATCGTTGTTGGATGTTTATTGGAATTACTAGTTTAGTTTTATATCCCCATGAGTAGTGACTATATTGAAATAACATATTTGTATGCAGGGGAGGACAGGTTGGAGGAATCCAACAGGATTCCTCAAGCTTATTGTTTGTTTACATATAATCAGTATATAAACTGTCGAACCCCATATGATTGAATTATTGAATTGTTGTTAAACCCAACTGCAACATTTGTTTGGTTATTAACCAATGTGTGATACTGGTTGAGCAGTTGATAGCAGATGGCCAAATACAAACTGTTTTATGAAGATTGATTTACCGTTAGGTAAATCGATTTAAATGAAATTATGAAATTTATTTTATATATTTTTAAATATAATTTTTAATGGAGGTTTTAAAAAGGAAATGATCCAACCATATATATACATATCGTTTGTTTGTAACCACTATTTTGTACCAGTAATCTACCGTGTGCGAAGCACGTGTTTCATTGAAATTGCTGAATAATTTTATAAAGCTGGTTTTTATATTAAAATGGATAAGCAAGTGGACGGGAATTAACGTGGTGATAAATAATCGAGATTTATTGTTTTTTAGAAAACAATAAAAAAATGAGATTTATTTAGAAATAGATTATTGTTTAATAATCAAAGTGGATGAGATTATTTGAATAAATAATGTTGTTTATTAATATAAATGAAGAGACGAGTTAGAATTGAACAATGGGTTAAGCGTGTTTTCAAATTTACCAAACCAATTGTTTTAAGGGAAATTAATTAAATTAGATTGTACCAATTACTCTAATGAAATAATTTAGCAAATAATTTTTAACTTAATGAGATTTTAAAAAGGAAATTAGATTCAAGTTAATGATGAAGAAAATTATAATTATTATCTCTTTAAAGGGGTTATTTCTTAAATGAAGTTCATTTAAGTAACGAATTAAAGTTAAAAATGAAATATAATTTAGTTTCAAAGGAAGTTTATGAATGGAATTATATTTAAACCGAATTTGGTAAATGAGGTTATAAAGTGATTTTAAGCAAATACGGTAAGCTTAAAACAAATGTTACTTAATATTTTAGTAAAGAAAATCGAGATGGCAAAAGGGGCTTTATGTTATACCAGAGATGGGTAATCGAGTTGTGAATAAGGAGATGGGGAATTAAACCGTTAAATAGTGAATTAATGTTACTAGTAATGATAGTAAGCGTAATGGATGAGATCGAGGTAAGATTTCCCGAAGGAAATGGTTTGAAGAATTAGGAGAGGGTTTCCCATAATTGAATTTGGCAATTTGTTTAGGAATAAGATTAGAAATGAAAATCCAGATAATGGGACAAATGGTTTAAAGGAGTTAGAGTTTTAAAAGTTAATGTGTGTGAATCATTTACTAAATCAATTAACTTAGTAATAACCATATATCAATAAAGGAGGTTTGAAAAGCGAGAAGGTTCTATAAAATCGTATACAAAAGTGAAGAGGTATTAAAATGAATAAGGAAATTTGAATTACAAATCATATTTATCTTATAATAAGAATGATGTTGATCAAGGTCTGAGAGGTAATTAGAATACCCCAATTTGAACAATTTCAGGATTATCAAAGGATGATATGAGTCGTGATAATGGAGAGGTTAAAGTAAATTATGTTGGAAAAATATTGGTGTAATGTTATTTAAAGAATTTGGACATACATACATACATACATACATACATATATATATATATATATATATATATATATATATATAAGACGGGATTCCGAAACAAAAGGAAATAAAGAGGTGGAATTTGAGATGATATTTCCATAGTAATAAAATAAAAGGGGATTTTGTAATGAGTGTTTACAATGGTAAAGGAATTGATCTCGATGATAAGTAATGTGGTGGGAAATGTCTTGAAGGATAGTAACTGGAAATTGGATAGGATTTTAAGGTACTTCTTCCAAGAAGTTAATAAAATGATTTGAAAATATTTATATATATTAAACTAAAAATATTACTTTTGAAATTAAATGATATATTATGTCAATGGCCAAGTGACGCTATATATAACCAATGGATTTATTCTATTTTTATGATTATTTATTTTGATAGTTAAATAACCAACTATCAAAATCATTCCAATGCGTTGTTGGTACAGAAAGACCGGGATCGAATTTATATTCGAAAACCATTCCGAACTAGCGAACATGTAAAGAATGTTGGTTGAAGATGGAACAGTTTAAGACCATGGATCTTCATAAGCGGAAGGACTACTTACCGAATTTCTCTGGCTTGCAACCAGAGTTATTTTTTTTGTGATTCTGTCGTGGTTGAAATCTATGGATTGCAAGGACTACTCACTATTGATCCTTAGGGTGATTCCTAGGATGCAGTAAGAGGGTGCCTTCGGTTTGTCCAATCCTAGGACAACTTGTATGGACGGATGTATGACAGAGTATTTCCAAATTGATTACGTACGTTGATTTGTTCAAACGTACTATAGTTGGTGGCGGAGAGGGGCACTTCTCTTAGCTTAACTACTAGAGTATTTTTGTGGACGTCAATTAGTGATGTCTGATGGATCTGACAATGTGGCATTCAAAGTGAATGGTGGCCAGTGTGTTCTAAAAGATAATTTAAACCTCAAGCCTCATCAACCAGGAAATGACAAAAATCGGGCAGGCAGCATGGCTATGTGGGTCGCTCCCATTAGGGTGTATTGTCACCTATTAGAGAATATTCATATTTGTTTCTTCTTTCATTTCTGTATCTTCGGATAATGGTTTTGTGGGCCCAACCATCGGTGACAATATATTTGATACACTCAAGAGAAATGAGTGATCAGTCATGTGTGGGCCGGGTTGCAAGATGTTCTTGTTGAACCCAGTGTATTCGCCTCTAGAGATACACTAACAGCAGGTGGTCCCAAACCTTGTCATAGTCGGAATCCAATCTCCAATAAGCGCCCGGGGTTTTGTTTGTATACTATATATGTGGAGCGTGAGATGCAAACGTTCTGCTAGATTCTATTTATTTATATTTAGACACAATTATAATATCAGAAAATATTGATTTTCAAAACCATTTTGGGTTATCGTAAGGTAAAAATCGTCCGTATCTATATGTGGATTTGCTCTTACGATTATCCTTTTCTTTTAGAAGGGATTTTAACTTTTAAATCAAGTAGTGTGATATCTTCAAACTTAGTGGGTTTCTCACTTTGGTTCACCAGACTGACCCGGTATTTGTAATGTTCGGGTTAGACCGAGTTGTGTAGATTCAGGTTATCAAATGTTTTGAAGAGACGATCTAGAAGAATTCAGACGTATTATTCGCTGTTGTATATGTGGACAGATTATTATAACTGTCCAGATGTGTGATGTACTCTGATGATTGTAAGTATATTTTCAAGCTCTCAATAAAAATTTATTTCTCTATTACATTTTGTTCCGCTGCGATGTGAGACTTTGTGTTGTGATGAATCTTCTTCTTCTTCTATTCTAATATTTCTTTCTTTCTTATCTCACCCTCTAAATTCTTTCTAATAACAATCTGGTGGTTTCGATACTTGAGTTTTGGCAAGTAATGCATGATTATGTATTATTGTTGGAATTCGGGGCTCGAATCCCTACTGGGTCGTTAAAGTGGTATCAGAGCTATTAGTTTAGTAATAACTTTGGCTCTGTGGCATGACCCGATAGAGATGGGGTTAGTAATGCCCTAGATTGAGTTGAGTATATATATATATATATATATATATATATATATATATGAGAGCGTATTTTTAGATTTTACATAAAAGTGTTTTGTATTGTGTGGTTTGATTGGTTCGAGTGTTAAGAAGCATTGAACTGAGAAAATACACAATATTGTTTTATAAATAGGGTAAATGAAATAATTTTACCCAAATTATATTTTTGTATAGAAAGGAAATAAATTTATTAAACTATTAGGGTACTGTGATTTGATTGATTATTTGAGTAGAATTCAAATGGAAACTTGAATGGTTAATATAACCAGAAAATTCACATATATAGTTGTGAATGATAATTTTAGAATGAAATTGAAAATCCAAGTTTAGCTTAAGATAAGTTAAATAAAGGATAAATTAGAGTGATGGTGTTTGAATTAAAGATCAGAATTGGGGATATAAAATGGAATGTTTGAAAAATCAATTTGGTAATTGGACGTGAAATGAGACTAAAATTGGTGAAGTAATATTAATGTTGAATATGTATGGAATTTAATGAAATTGAATAATTGGTTGAATTGATTATGAATTGGATGTTACGTCAATATTAGATTAGTTGAAATTAACTCACCAATAGCTTAATGCAAAAATTGAATGGGTTGGAAACTAAATTTCAGTATAATGAAATTTGAACGAAACTGCTTATTTGAACGAAACTGTTTATGAGTTAAAACTGGGGAATTTAAACCTGATTGCATATACCTTACTCGAAGATGCCTTGGGAATTGGTGGAATTATACGGGTTGACAAATGAAGTATATTTACAAATTTCATGTAAAGGTCACTGACATGTTGGATTGAGTTGAATACAGGTATTAGACAGCTATAAGGATAAATTTTGATCAGTAGATCGCAATAAGTTGAGCAAATACACTTAATAGCGCTCGCATAAGGTACGCTTACGCGAATATATAAGATTTTGGTTTTGAATTTTGGTTTTCGACCATGTGAGTCAATGAATATATATAATTGTTCCTGCGATATCGCAGATGTCCTCCGTACAGGGGAGACTCTACTGAATTTTCCAGGAATTTAAAGTGTTTGAAATTTTTCGATATTTTTGGAAATTTTTATATTGGATTGGTTTTTGATTTAAAATGAATTGGAATTAGAAAATATAATAGGTTGGTACGTTTTTCTTACCTTAGCAATTTCGGGGACGAAATTATTTTAAGGGGGGAAGAATTTAACGACCCAGATTTTTGGCCATTTTAAATTGGATATTTAATTATGTTTTAAATATTTTAATTAAGATATTAATGGATTTTAAATATTTAATTCATTTAAAAACGAAGTTTAAACATTATAATTTATATTTAATTTTAAACAAGCTCGTAATGGCGCGGTAGTTCGTAATATTCAGTTTTCAACTTCAACTGAATATGCAGGATCCGATAGAAGTCGGAATTTCGTGAAACGAGAAAAGTGTGAATCAGTTTGATTATAATTTTTTAGTGAAAGAGAAAAATCAGGATTTCGTGTTATAGATTGTTAGTTATGTCCAATTCAAATTTTAAAATTGTTGTTATGGAAATCGTTAATAAACAATAACGTTTATATAATATATTTAATAACGTTTCTACATAATTTAATAACGGTTTACTCGAAATTTTTGATGCTGAGTTATAATTCGATATTAAGAAATCCGAAGTGAGGTAATATTCCATTCAGTATATCTGACGATGATAAGTAATTTATTTATTTTTGAATTTAATAGTTTCAGTATTTATTTAAATAAATATTTATCGATAATATTTAATAAATTATTCACAAGCCTTACTGTATAATAGCAACGGTGTGATATACACAGCGATACAAAATCATTTTACGGTGAAAATAAAATTCCCAAGCTATGCGTAAGAAATCAGAGAGACAACGCAGTTTTTAGAAAGAAGATGAATCATGATAGTCAAACATGTAGGATTTTATCCCATTGAAACAAAGGTGTACATTTACAACACCAAATAGAAATTCCAACTCATTCAATACCAAAGCAAGGTATCACAGCAAATACATAAAAAGCAATGTACCATGAACCATAAAAAGCAATGTACCATGACAAATCAAATAAAGTAGAAGGGAAAATAAACCAAACTCATTCAATGATAAAGCTACAAAATCAAATCAAATACAAAAAGGGAAATATAAGATTGGATGGAACAGTTTCACATCCATGAACCCCTGTACAAGATATTTTGCCAATATACATTTACAAAGTGACGCCACCCATCCCATACAGTTCATGTTTACTTTGGCAGACTTCAACCATCAATCTGGAATGACAGTACTTGCTGACAGGGTACAAACAACTCACTAAATTAGCAAAACTACTTTATTTCAAATTTGAAAGCACATACAGTATAGGCACATGCAACTACAGCTAATCTCCTTCCTGCTCGTTTCAAATCAAATAGATTTTAACCCAGTCAGGTATTTTCTTTCACTGACCTATGTTTGAAATGATAACTGAATACATGCCTAGCCTACACTGTATTGATGGACTTTTGCAAGGGCTATATCTTTCTCTTTCCCTTTCAAACGTGAATTTTCTCCATCAATCACGACCCATCTTAGTCTGTACATCCCTATATGTCTCATTACTTGGAGGCCAAGGTTTATACCTTTATATAAGCACACAAGCTTCAGCAGAAGTCGCAACCTCCATGGCTTTATATGAATTCAAACCAGATGTATACACTAAAAAAACCCCAAACTAAAAATGCAGTAAAATCCATTCGAATTCTCTGAACCCATAAAATCTCGATCCAGACTCTTTTTCACCAAATTTTGAATAGCAAAAATGTAAAAGGGGAATGAAGTATGGGCGCTGACCTGTCGGGGTGAAATTCGAAGCGATGTAGGGAAAGAATCTCGCCGGAAAGAGGGGATCTTTGTGATCGATCTGCGCGTCAACGGATTGCACCGGATCTCACCTAAAAGTGGCATTGACTTTGTTGACGAACGAGGCAAGCTGACTGTTAACGGAAGGGCAGGAACGAGGGGATCTACGACTGACCCATTTTAATGGAGATCGAACTGACGTGGGGGGATGAGATATGAATTGAAAGGCGGGATCGTGGTGAGTGAACCGGGGTCAACTGGAGGGGCTAGGTACGACGTGGTAAAGGCTGGAGGAGGAGCTATGTCTGGCGCTAGGATTGGGGGCATTAGGCGGATCTCCGATCAATGGAGTGAGGGAGGAGTTGCGATTGTTGGTGGCGGAGTCCTATTTTGTTTTAGACGAGAAAAATAAAAATAAAAATAAAATGAAGGGGAAGTTGGTATAAATGAAGCAGGTCCATCACTTTATTTGGGAAAGGTGTTACACGTGGACGGGTGTAAAAGGGAAATGGATCCGTTCTTTTGTCTAGAGTGTGATTAACGTAGTCCGGTTCTGGGTGTAACGTTATAGGCCTAGGCTGGAAAAATATTCATCAATGAGTCGGGCCAGTAAAATAATTGGCGGGTTGGTTCAAAGAAGAGCATTGGCCTGATCGTTCGGTGCTAAACAAGGGAGAACATATTCAGTAAGGCAAAGGAAAGGGAACTGATAAGGTTTATTTACCAATTATTAGTACATACTATTTGAAATTAAAAAACTAATTAGATTACATTTTTAAATTGTTAATGATCATATTATATTTTAAATCATGACAGAGTTTATAATGATCGGATTAGGGTCTGAAATTCGCGGTCACAGCTTGGAATAAGGTAGGAACTGACGAAACACTGAATGAAAGAATCGATCTGCAATATTTTAAAACAAAGTAATTATTCCTTAATTTAATTAATTTATAATAAATTAGTTATTTAAATTAGAATTTAATATAAACATTTACAACATATTAACATCTGATCAGAACTGGCTGATTCAGATTAGGCCGGAACAAAATGAACCGGCACGACGATATGGAATGGAATTAAATTGGACGGAGTTGAAATTGTCTGCAATGAGCTACTCACACGACGCAGACCAAGTGAGAATAACTCACTCAGTTCACCCACTTATATTTTATATGTAGGGTTTAATTTTTGTGTGTTATAGTTGTTTACTGCTTGCTGATTGCTGAATGATACTTTTATTGGCTAAATTAATTAAATTAAAGTGTTGTTTAATTTAATTAAAACCCCAAATCGTTAATCTAACGATTGGAACCGACCGCGGTTACTTACCTGATTAGTCGCATTTATATTTTTATAAATGCGTTAAATCAATTGGCAAACATTGAATTATCGTTGTTGGATGTTTATTGGAATTATTAGTTTAGTTGTATATCCCCATGTGTACTGACTATACTGAAATAACATATTTGTATGTAGGGGAGGACAGGTTGGAGGAATCCAACCGGATTCCTCAAGCTTATTGTTTGTTTACATATAATCAGTATATGAACTGTCGAACCCCATATGATTGAATTATTGAATTGTTGTTAAACCCACCTGCATCATTTGTTTGGTTATTAACCAATGTGTTATACTGGTTGAGAAGTTGATAACAGATGGCCAAATACAAATTGTTTTATGAAGATTGATTTACCATTTGGTAAATCGATATAAATGAAATTATGGAATTTATTTTATATATTTTTTAAATATATTTTTTAATGTAGGTTTTAAAAAGGAAATGAGCCAACCATATATATACATATTGTTTGTTTGTAACCACTATTTTGTACCAGTAATCTACCGTGTGCGAAGCACGTGTTTCATTGAAATTGCTGAATAATTTTTTAAAGCTGGTTTTTTGTATTAAAATGGATAAGCAAGTGGACGGGAATTAACGTGGCGATAAATAATCGAGATTTATTGTTTTTTTAGAAAACAATAAAAAATGAGATTTATTTAGAAATAGATTATTGTTTAATAATCAAAGTGGATGAGATTATTTGAATAAATAATGTTGTTTATTAATATAAATGAAGAGACGAGTTAGAACTGAACAATGGGTTAAGCGTGTTTTCAGATTTACCAAACCGACTGTTTTAAGGGAAATTAATTAAATTAGATTGTACCAATTACTCTAATGAAATAATTTAGCAAATAATTCTTAACTTAATGAGATTTTAAAAAGGAAATTAGATTCAAGTTAATGATGAAGAAAATTATAATTATTATTTCTTTTAAAGGGTTATTTCTTAAATGAAGTTCATTTAAGTAATGAATTAAAGTTAAAAACGAAATATAATTTAGTTTCAAAGGAAGTTTATGAATGGGATTATATTTAAACCGAATTTGGTAAATGAGGTTATAAAGTGATTTTAAGCAAATATAGTAAGCTTAAAACAAATGTTACTTAATATTTAAGTAAAGAAAATCGAGATGGCAAAAGGGGATTTATGTTATACCAGAGATGGGTAATCGAGTTGTGAATAAGGAGATGGGGAATTAAACCGTTAAATAGTGAATTAATGTTACTAGTAATGATAGTAAGCATAATGGATGAGATCGAGGTAAGATTTCCCGAAGGAAATGGTTTGAAGAATTAGGAGAGGGATTCCCGTAATTGAATTTGGCAAATTGTTTAGGAATAAGATTTGAAATGAAAATCCAGATAATTGGACAAATGTTTTAAAGGAGTTAGAGTTTTAAAAGTTAATGTGTGTGAATCATTTACTAAATCAATTAACTTAGTAATAACAGTATATCGATAAAGGAGGTTTCAAAAGCGAGAAGGTTCTATAAAATCATATACAATAGTGAAGAGGTATTAAAATGAATAGGGAAATTTGAATTACAATTCATATTTATCTTATGATAAGAATGATGTTGATCAAGGTCTGAGAGGTAATTAGAATACCCCAACTTGAACAATTTCAGGATTATCAAAGGATGACACGAGTCGTTATAATGGAGAGGTTAAAGTAAATTGTGTTGGAAAAATATTAGTGTAATGTTATTTAAAGAATTTGGGCATACATACATACATACATATATATATATATATATATATATAAGACGGGATTCCGAAACAAAAGGAAATAAAGAGGTGGAATTTGAGATGATATTTCCCTAGTAATAAAATAAAAGGGGATTTTGTAATGAGTGTTTACGATGGTAAAGGAATTGATCTCGATGATAAGTACTGTGGTGGGAAATGTCTTGAAGGATAGTAACTGAAAATTGGATAGGATTTAAAGGTACTTCTTCCAAGAAGTTTAATAAAATGATTTGAGAATATTTATATATATTAAACTAAAAACATTACTTTTGAAATTAACTGATATATTATGTCAATGGCCAAGTGACGCTATATACAACCAATGGATTTATTCTATTTTTATGATTATTTATTTTGATAGTTAAATAATCGACTATTAAAATCATGCCAATGCGTTGTTGGTATGGAAAGACGGGATCGAATTTATACTCGAAAACCATTCCGAACCAGCAAACACGTAAAGAATGCTGGTTGAAGATGGAACAGTTGAAGACCATGGATCTTCATAAGCGGAAGGACTGCTTACCGAATTTCTCTGGCTTGCAACCATAGTTATTTGTTTTGTGATTCTATCGTGGTTGAAATCTATGGATTGCAAGGACTACTCGCTATTGATCCATAGGGTGATTCCTAGGATGCAGTAGGAGGGTCCCTTCGGTTTGTCCAATCCCAGGACAACTTGTATGGACGGATGTCTGACAGAGTATTTCCAAAGGGATTACGTACGTTGATTTCTTCAAACGTACTATAGTTGGTGGCGGAGAGGGGCACTTCTCTTAGCTTAACTACTAGAGTATTTTTGTGGACGTCAATTACTGATGTCTGATGGATCTGACAATGTGGCATTCAAAGTGAATGGTGGCCAGTGTGTTCTGAAAGATAATTTAAACCTCAAGCCTCATCAACCAGGAAATGACAAAAAACGGGCAGGAAGTATGGCTATGTGGGTCGCTCCCATTAGGGTGTATTGTCACCCATCTAGAGAATATTCATATTTGTTTCTTCTTTCATTTCTGTATCTTCGGATAACGGTTTTGTCGGCCCAACCATCGGTGACAATATATTCGATACACTCAAGAGAAATGAGTGGTCGGTCATGTGTGGGCCGGGTTGCAAGATGTCCTTGTTGAACGCAGTGTATTCGCCTCTAGAGATACGGCAGGTGGTCCCATACCTTGTCATAGTCGGAATCCAATATCCAATAAGCGCCCGGGGTTTTGTTTGTATACTATAAATGTGGAGCGTGAGATATCTATTTTAATATCAGAAAATATTGATTTTCAAAACCATTTTGGGTTATCGTTAGGTAAAAACTGTCTGTATCTATGTGTGGATTTGGTCTTACGATTATCCTTTTCTTTCAGAAGGGATTTTAACTTTTAAATCAAGTAGTATGATATCTTCAAACTTAGTGGGTTTCTCACTCTGATTCACCAGACTGACCCGGTATTTGTAATGCTCGGGTTAGACCGAGTTGTGTAGATTTAGGTTATCAAATGTTTTGAAGAGACGATCTAGAAGAATTCAGACGTATTATTCCGCTGTTGTATATGAGGACAGATTATTATAACTGTCCAGATGTGTGATGTCCTTTGATGATTGTAAGTATATTTTCAAGATTTCAATAAAAATTTATTTCTCTATTATATTTTGTTCCGCTGCGATGTGAGACTTTGTGTTGTAATGAATCTTCTTCTTCTACTACTCTAATATTTCTTTCTTTCTTATCTCACCCTCTAAATTCTTTCTAATAACAATCTGGTGGTTTTGATACTTGAGTTTTGGCAAGTAATGCGGGATTATGTATTATTGTCGAAATTCGGGGCTCGAATCCCTACTGGGTCGTTACATGCTTTAGCTTGAAAATGCCCACCGTCGTCCAATTAGTGTACTAACTATTTGTTATTCTGCTCATAGAGTTTCAAGTTCTTGGGTTTAGTGAGGTTTGGAAGCTATATATGTATATACATGACTCACTATTAAATCATGTTCTAACAAAGTGTTTTGCATGATATTTCCTAGGCAGAAGCATACTTTATGGCATTGTTTTTTTGTTCCGGTGTATTAGAAAGTGAGACACATTATACGTGATAGATATGTACAATAATATCACAGTAAAAAAAGGGAAAACACTAAGCTACTGTTATGTAGGTGGTACAATAGGTTGGATATGGGTTTCAATGCATATAAGAATGTATCGTTACTTTTTGAGGTAGTCTGGCATAATTGCATTATCAAAGAAATAAGTATACATGTTTTGAATTATATAGGGATGTTTACTGTATTTGTAGATGTTTTGAAAACTAGGTGCATATTAGCTTTATAGAAACCTCATGCTTTTGCAAACCATTTATGTTCAAAGCTTGATGGCTGTATAATATACTTTGATCTTGCGTGTTAACCCTTGACAACTAAATACTTACATTTAAGATGTGCATATATGTATGAATCCTAATGCTTTAGAAAACTATTTACATCAAACCCATGCACTTTGAAACCGTATGTTTTTGAAAGTATATATAAAAAACTACAAATTTTTAAATACTGTTTTTTAATACCTACGGATATGTACAAGTTTATATGATTGCAATGTAAAGGTGTGCCACATTAGGCAAGATCTGAGGAAAAAAGGGATAATATTATTGCCTGGGTGATATAACCTGTGCATCGAATAAAATGTATAACATCATTAAACTATTATGATATGAAGGTAAATTGAAAATGCATAATATTATCATGGAAAAGCTCCATGATTTTGATGAAAAAGGGGGTACATACAAAACTGAATATTCATATGAAATTTCATATTAATATAACTTTGGAGCTTGTTTATGAAACTGTTATATTGAAGTCAATCTTCCTTCAAAGTTTACGGCATTTTTCTAAGATTTGATGTGTATGGAAATAATGTTACGCTAGAAACTATTCATGATATAGTAAAGATATGGATTTAGCCACAAATGCTTTAACATATACACGAAATGTAAGTAAAAAATATAATATATGAATAGTATTTATAAATGGATATTTCTTTATGGAAATTGATGAATTTTGCAAATAACTCTCTAAGTAGTCGGACTTGGAAATTATTCACTTAACGAAAATGGAATTCATACGAATTATAATAAAACTTCTCCTGCTGAATTATATGGAAAACGATTTCTGAGAGATAATTGAAGTATCGAGAATGGATGTTATTCGAGCATGAAACAAATCCAAACGATAAATTCTAAAATGTTAGAATTTTGAAACTAATAATCTTATATTTATATGAGTGTGAAACTGAAATGGTTGGAATTTATTATTTATCAAAAATCTTTGGATTTGACAAAGATTCGAGATTAAATAAATTGAACCTCATACAAAATGGAAATTGTATATGTAGTGAATTCGATATTACTGATTTGAAAGTATTCGAATTGAAAAGGTAGAAGAAATTATTTAAAATGGAATTTTATATAAGCACGATATATACGAAGTTTTGAAATGGAAATACTATATGTATAATATTATATGTTTTGAGATCGAAGATATGGAAAGTACTTTCTATCGAAAATCTTCATCCTATTCGACAGGGTTGCGTTGGAACTCCACGCGGAGTGTCCATTAGAAATCGCAAACCTACTCGGTAGGGGCTGCGTTGGAGCTCCACCTGATGGATGTGTCCATCAAAAATCGCGGTCCTACTCGGTAGGAACACGAGTCGGAATCCCACTCGGTGAGTCACTTTGATTTATTATACTCACTTGATGTTTTCATAGCGTAATTCAAGGGGCGAGATGCCTACGGGTTCAAGAGATTCCACTGAGATAGTGGCATAACCGCTCACTAACAGCGATCTATGTGATAACCATGGCGTAATTCGAGGGTTGTGATGCCTATAGTTACAAGTGATTCCACTGGGACAGTGGCGTAACCACTGCGTAACTCCGATCCATGAGGGAACGTTATTTCTATATCTATTTTTTAATATTTTATGTATTTTCTCTAGATGTTGAAACAAGTTTGTTAAGTACTTATAGTTTTTAGACATGCGCCTGATAAACGGATGCCTAAATTCTGTAAGAACGAAAATATACCTGCTAAGACATCGAGTCATAAGTATTTTGATTTAAAATAACCAACCAATTAAATAAAATTATTATTACACAACTACAACATGATAAATTAAGAAAGAATTTCTAAATATTTTTGAAAACTTAGCATTTTGAAATATATTAAAATACTAATATTTCGTTCCTTTCCTTTTCGAGGATGAAAAGTTTTGAGTGGCGAATAATGTAATGAACCATAATTTCAGGTGATTTTAGATTATTAAATTGTATGAGATTAAAATTCTATGATTTCATTAGTGAAAATAAACTTGTATTATTAACCAAATTAGTTAAATTAATTTGAGTGTTTTGATCAAAAGAAATCAAAGTTAATTGTTACGTACTTATTATGTTGAATTAAAGTAGCGTTTAATTGAAATTAAAATAGTATTCGAAGAAAAGTAATTTTTATCTGTTCATTCCAAAGATAATTTTTTATAAAAGAATACATCTGAATATATTTTTTAAACGTTAAATAATAGTTGTAACTGATATGGAAACGATTTTTGGGAATTAAACTTAAAACTAAATTTTTGAGTTTGAAATCGAGTTGTATGTGTTTAGTTTAATTTGAATAACTTGATTCGACCGTCAATAATGGAAATTGATTCCTATGCCTTAAAGCGCTTAGTAATTCTTTAGCGGTGAAGGTGCAAAAAGATGTAGTGGTGATAAAGCAGGGATATAACGGAGGCGCAAAAAGGTTCATTAGATGTAAAAATAAATATGTGAAAATTAATTAATCATCTTTTTCATTTTATTTATGTACTAGAATCGAATATTAATTAATTTTATATAACAAAATCAAAGAATATCATAGTTATGCATGTTAGTTTTAATGATTATAATTGATTATTACCATATTTTAGATACTTACGCCTTAAATTTAACCTTCTACGCTAAACTTACTGAATTTTTTAGAAAGAAATCTAGTCAAATCAAGCTCTATATATTAATATTGCTAAATAGGACGCTAAAAAGACTTGAATTAGCCGATGTAGTGGAAAATAGCGGGGCTAAAAGCGGATCTACTATTCATTAGCACTAAATTGAAATAGTATAGCGGTTGAAGAGCGCTATGGGCTATAGTGGCGATATTGCGGGGCTTTAGCTACATACATTGACTCAAGTTAAATTATTGCAATAATGTCAGTTAATTATAGAGCGATAAATATTGATTTTCATAATATAACTATTTTGTATTCGGTTTAGAAATTTTGTTAACAAGAACATCGTATTTCATTTCGTTAAATTCTAATTTCATTAACTACCATTCAAATCAATTTTATAAACAATGATCAACAGTAACCGATATAACGGAAATAATGAAATTTCACATGAACAACAAATTATAAAATTTCAGTATGTTTTATCATTCGTGTCAACGTACTAATCACAATTATATTTTATTCCAAACACTCGGTTTTGGCTACAACGCAGTTGAGCAATAATTTCAAAATGCATTTAACCGAGCTTACCCTTTGAACCAACATGTATAT
Organism: Allium sativum; assembly: GCA_030737875.1. Lineage (NCBI taxonomy): Eukaryota > Viridiplantae > Streptophyta > Magnoliopsida > Asparagales > Amaryllidaceae > Allium > Allium sativum. The sequence goes on from CM060909.1 coordinate 958,296,932, forward strand.
AAAGTTATATATATTGAATCGTTATACACGTTTACCCATATTTTGCTGATACCGTGGGATGGGGAATGATGTTCATACTAGTTCAAACTTAAATATAAAACTTAATAATAATAATAATAAATATCAAGAGAGAGTAGTGCGTTTAAATGAGTGGACCGAGTATTACGTGGATCCACATATCATTTCGTTAGCAACAGTATTTCTCTTTCATTTTAATTTTCTCAAATCCGCTCCCACTTCTCCTCCTCAAATCCCAACTTCCATGATTTAAAAGATAAAAAACGAAGTTTCTGTGTGACGACCCACTTTCACGTACGTTAAACCGACCAAAAACCGAAACCCACGTCGATTCAAGGTAAACAAAAGTACATTTCGTTAGGGTTTATCAGAGCAAACACAGTGGAATACAAAGCTCACAGCGGAACAGGTAAAATATAATAAGAATGTATCATTGCTGCGGAAACATTTTTGAATACAAAATCTGATTTTACATACCATTATAACCATGTAGGTTTAACATAATATATCAATAGTAGAGTACGTCCGGCCTTCATATGAAACTTTTACTCTCTCTGGAACTCCAAATCTTCAAGCTTGAGCCCGATCTCAATAACTGAAAAACAAACTAACAGACTGCCTGTGTGGAAATTGTGGGCACCCGCAGTTTGCAAGGGAAAAACAAACTACGAGTCGGTCATGGGACTGGTATGAGAAAACTTTATTAACTAACATTATACTTAGCCTTATTTTGAATAAGGTATCTCGGGACCACGTCGCATGTCGCGGAACGTGTTTCCTCCCATGGATACATGCACAACCATAGCAACTAGAACCAAATTATAGCAACCATAAACCATATTTTGAAAACATGACTTTAGAAAATGAATGATTATAAGCTCTGGGTCCCATCACACAATGCAAGCGCACACCAGAGGATAAGGGTTTGCCTTATAGTCGCAAAATATGCTTGATATAGTTTTTAAAACCAAACCATTTGATATTATAATAATGTCTAGGTTGCGGAAAAATCCTTTCGAAATATTAATTTACAAATCTTAGCTCGCATAGTGCCCCATCCCACTATGTTGGCTACATAGGTATACAACCGAATATCGTAAAGGGTTTTGTATTGGAAGTTGGATTTCCATCAATGAGCCAGGGCTAAGGATCTTCCTAGTACGATTCGGAACCCCCAGCTAGGTTACAGGATCCCGTCTGCCTCCTTTAGAGCGACATAGTTGGTCCACCATACTTCGTGGATTAAAGTAACAGCCTGAACATAACATCCCTCAGTCTGTGTGTAGACTGTCATCTAAGTATATTGACCTAATCCGAGGCGCCTCATCCAACAGACCACATAAGTAAATGCCTGGGCTCTATACCATGGCGTTACCTTTTTCTAGATGGAACGTTAAGTCACTACCCCTGTGGTGTATACTCATGTTTCGGCCCATTCCGGGTTGTAAGGCCCGCGAAGTCACGTCATACACAAAGCAACGCATTTAAGCCATGCTTTGATCTTCAACCACAAGGCCCTACTTTTCAACAAAAGCCTTGATCATTTCCATTTATCATGCCACACTATCATTCTTAAAACACAAACTGCTATTTACCAACATACAACCTTTGAGCTCGTACGTCTCAAATAAGGGTGTTAAGTAAGAGAATAAATTCTCCGCCACCAAACAGAAGTATGTTTAGTAAATGTCAGTCCGTATTTATAAAATACAGTGTCAGATATGAAATCCATCAACAAGTCCATTCCGGGAATAGGAATGGAACCGAAGGCACTTGATTCCACCTCCCCGCTTGAGAGTGCAAGTCCTTGCAAACCAAATTGCTTCAAGTATGGTCAGATTATGCCGTCACTTTAACCTCATATAGGCCATCGCTCAAGGCATCAACAGGCCATCCATCCGATGTGAAGAAATTTGGTTCTTCCATAATTGTCGTCGATATCTTGACATCAGCATCACGTCATATAATTATTCAGAATGGGCAAAAACCCGGTCTTTCCAAATAATTAGCGCATCTTTAAAACCAATAGGTATACAGGATTTCCTGAACCTCATTCCATTTCAAATATTCATTAAATTGGGAATTATTCCCACAAATCTTATCAAAGATTTAATTCATTTAAACCTCTTATTTAAATCTTTCTTTGGAAACCATTACAAAGGATTTTACAATATCTTTTCATAATCTAAACCAAATTAAGGTTTATCAACTAGTCGGGATTAACGAGCCTTACTGAAGTAATCATTCATTTAATTATCCCAATCTATCCATCCTCTAGAGCAAAACTGGTAGGACTCCATATCTAACACCCATGGTGTTGCTGGTAAATTTAATTACCATCCAACGTTTTAAATCTAATTAAAGATTTAACTATTGCATGGAGTAAAACTAGTTGTACCCCGTTTTCGAACATTTCTTGAATTTGGTAAATTTAATTACCCTATTCTCATTTCAATCTAATAAAATATTCATTAAAACTCCACTTAGTTTTAATCTCAAAAATCATTTCTTAATGATTATTCAACTTTAGGAAAATCAATCCTGCCTCTAACTGGGTTAAAGAACAAATGTCGTTTAAAACATTGTTCACGATAAACCCTAAATCATCTTCCATTTAAAATGGAATCTTCACGGAAATCATATCTGCTTACAGTTGGTATTAATCTCCGTATCCAACCAACACTATAAGCGGAATATTAGCTAGCGCCTTTCAAATTCCTCAAATAGTCTAAGTCTTCATCTATGGAGACTAATCTTAACCGTTAACCAATACAGTTTCCGTTTAATTCCAATTTAATTTAATTGGAAAACTCCAGTTTTTCACTTATCTTCAATTTAGATTCATTATGCAAAGATGAATATCTTCCTTACATTTAACATTTAATAAACTGTTAAATGACCATTCGGGCTTTCCTCTCGATCCATTCTGATCCTCGCCCAGATAAATAAACATTGGCTGGGTAAGTTTAGCGCACTAGTTGCAGCATTCCTTACCTTGTTAAACACCCCGTTATCTTTTCGGATCTCACAATCGGGACAGACTTACTCGTGGTTTCCGCTATTCAACCAAAATAGATGCTTATTATTTAAAACATTATTCATTCATCCAAAATACTTTCATCCTTCCTGATTATTTTATTTTTACATAATCATTTAAAATCCAATTCCTGGAATGAGACTCCTTCAACTCCTGCATATCCGAGAATTTAGGTATATACAAACATCCAATAAACATAAACATGATGTCATGTGTTTAACGAGTTGTAACTAAACTTGTTAGTAATTTAAGATCAGATGTCGGTGTCATAATTAGGTTCCATTATATTAAATAACAACCAAACGATATTCATAATCATTAATCAACCAAATCAAACATCCAAACTAAATCAAATTCATCCAACATCTTGAAAACATGAATAATAATTTCATATTTACTAGCTACAGGTTCACATCTTAACATAAGCATGTTATGGTGCTAAAACCCATGTTACAAATTTCTAATATCCATAACCCTAGCTTTCAACCCAAGCAATATCCAATTAAGGTCTAACTTCGTGAATCTAAATAAAAGGTCTCGGTTCTCCTTATGATTTATGAACATACACTTAAAGATTTTACCTACATATGTAATTTCATATATGGGCCGAGCTTAAGAGGGTTCTATCTCACTTTTTCCAACTTAAACCACAGTTATTAAATGACAAATTCTTCACATAAAGTCCTTCTCCTTGAATTTCAATTAAAGGTCTAATCTTTTCATGTATAAACACAAATTTACACCCAAAGATCATAACTTTACGCATGATTTCACATAAAGGTCGAATCTTTAGGGATTAAATGCCCTTAAACATATCAAATCACTTGCTAATGACTCAAACATACCACCAAAATTTAATCAAATCATGATTCTACCAAATACTCCATAAAGGTGCAACTTTGTGAACCTAACATAAAGGTTTTCACTCCAAATTCCTAGCAAGTTGTCACTTTTACTTCGTCAACCTATTTAGGAATTTTTAGCAAACATTTACCATCAAATCATTCATGAATTATCCACCAAAATTCTAAGAAACATTTCGACAAACTCACCTTACATGCAATCATTAAATTAAGCAACAAAAACACTTTAAAAGTTTAGTTTTTGTCACATAAATGCTTCTAGAACTTCGCCTAGGATGTATAGATCCTTCTCCTAGATTTTTTCCTTTCTTTCTTCTTTATTTTCTTGAAAAAATCTTCTTCTTTTTTTAATTTATTTTAAGGGGAAAACGTGGTAAATTCATGGAGAGGGGAGGAAGAAGATGATTTTCAAGAGAAGAAAGGGAATGAAGTGGTAAGAAGGTAAGGGTGGAGGGAATTTATAAGGAAGTTCAATTTCATGGATGCATGACACATGTCCTTATGGATAAGGATGGAAAATGAATGGATATAATTCATCCTTATCCATTCAAATAGTAAAAAGTGTTTTCTCAAGCACCTTCCGGCCTCGCGTCGGAGTGCCAAATGATAATAGTTTTCAGAAATTCTTTCACCATATCGTTTGGTTTCTAACGTACTTCAATCTATGTATTCAAATCCAAAATCTGAATTCGTTTGCATTTTCAAATAATTTATTTTAGTTTTGTTTTCTTAGTAACTTTCCATATTCGTTATGGGATTTTCCCAGACTTCATACATAGATAATATCCTATGTTCTAAATTTTTCTGGATAGGTTTCAGGTTCTAGTTTTGCCATTAGGATAATCAAATTCCCATTACCGTCAAATTTTAGTTCAAATTTTGGCCTTTTATTTTTTTCTTTTCCACATACGGATGCCGTTTTGCGCGAAACTTCCCTGAGTATTAAAATTCACTATTCCGGATCCAACGGAGGTGGTTTCTTAATCTAACAATATTTCATTCTCAAGATATCCTCAAAATCGTCCGTTTTTAGTCTAAATTTTGAATCTTCTGCAAATTTAACATATCTAATGATTGCCCTTTTTGATGAAACTTCGTTGGCTACCTAATTTTATCATTTCGGATCTAATGAAACTGATTTCGTTGAATTCTGAGTTTGATATCTACTGCTTCCTTTGTAAACATACTATTTTTAATCTAAAATTCATTCTTTTTGGACTATTTCAATTTTATTCCTACCAAAATCCAAATTAATTCTGATCTTTATGAAATTTGGAAATTTTAAGTTGGTTCCAAATTTTCGGGTCGTTACATTCTCCCCCACTTAAAATGATTTCGTCCTCAAAATCGAAGTCGGAACTAATGGTCGTATACTTAACCAATCCCTTGATTATTAACCTTAGAGATTTGTTGATTAACCCCACTATTTAACTTTATTTGTTTATTCATTGGCATTGGACTGCATAATGTTCCTCTTTATTGCATTTATAACTGCAAACACCCACAAATTTTCCTTTATTATTATCCTTCCTTGAGTAACTATGAATATACTTGCTTAGGTCCAACCTATTTCCTCCTTCGATCTGCTCATAAATCCTTTTCGCTTGTTTCGATTCATCATCCTAGGTTAGACCATAGTTATTCATACCCTACAACATTTAATATTTTACCAAAAAGTTTTATAATCTTTTTAGCAAATGCTCCGACTATCCAAAATCATTAAGAATTCAAATTTCTTAATTAGTTATACTAATTAGCACATCCAACAATTAATTAGTGGACTAAATTTTCAAAAACATAGTTTTCATCAAGACATATAACCTTTTTTGAAAATATACTTTTGGACAAAATTATTTCATAAAAATTGTGTTGGACTGCTCTGTTCAAGTGTTTAGAAACACCTATCGATACAGTGGATCCTTTCTGTACCAACCAATGTTCATAACCCACTCAACAAATTAATCCAATACAAAACCATTTGTATATCAAATTACAAATACATCTCTCATATATGTATACACTCACACAACTCATTCTAGGGTACTACCAACTGTGACGACCTGCACTTCCACCTACTTTAAACCGACCAAAAACCGAAACCCATGTCAATTCAAGGTAAGCAAAAGTACGTTTCGTTAGGGTTTCTAAGAGCAAACACAGCGGAGTACAAATCTCACAATGGAACAGATAAAATATAATAAGAATATATCATTGCAACGGAAGCATTTTTTAATACAAAATCTGATTTTACATACCATTATAACCATGTAGGCTTAACATAATATATCAATAGTAGAGTAAGTCCGGCCTTCATATGAAACTTCTACTCTCTCTGGAACTCCAAATCTTCAAGGTTGAGCCCGATCTCAATAACTAATAAACAAACTAACATACTGCCCATATGGAAATTGTAGGCACCCGCAGTTTGCAAGGGAAAAAACTATGAGTCAGCCATGGGACTAGTGTGAGAAAACTTTATTAACTAGTCTTATACTTAGCTTTTTTGAATAAGGTATCTCGGGATCACGCCGCATGTCGCGGAACGGGTTTCCTTCCAAGGATACGTGAACAACCATAGCAACCAGAACCATATTTTAAAACCTGACTTTAGAAAATGAACGATTATAAGCCCCAAGTCCCATCACACAAAGCAAGCGCACACCAGAGGATAGGAGTTTGCCTTATAATTGCAAAATATGCTTGATACAGTTTTAAAAACCAAACCATTTGATATTATAATAATGTCTAGGGTGCAGAAAAATCCTTTCAAAATATAAATTTATAAATCTTAGCTCGCATAGTGCCTCATCCCTCTATGTTCGCTACATAGGTATACAACTGAAAATTGTACATGGTTTCATATTGGAAGTTGGATTTTCATCAATGAGCCTGGGCTAAGGATCTTCCTAGTCTGATTCGGAACCCCCAGCTAGGTTCCAGGATTCGTCTGGCTCTTTTAGAGCGGCAGGGTCGGTGCATCATACTTCGTGGATTAAAGTAATAGCCTGAACATAACGTCCCTCAGTTTGTGTGTAGATTGTCATCTAGGTATGCTGACCTAGTCCGAGGCACCACATCTAACAAACCACATAAGTAAATGCCTGGGCTCCATACCATGGTGTTACCTTTCGCTAGATGGAACGTTAAGTCCCTATCCCTGCGGTGTATAATCATGTTTTGGCCCATTCCGGGTTGTGAGGCCTGCGAAGTCACGTCATATACAAAGCAACGCATTTAAGTCATGCTTTGATCTTCAACCACAAGGCCCTACTTTTCAACAAAATCCTTTGTCGTTTCCACTTATCATGCCACACTATCATTCTTAAAACACAACTGCTATTTACCAACATACAATCTTTGAGTTCGTACGTCTCAAAGAAAGGTGTTAAGCAAGAGAATAAATTCTTCGCCACCAAATAGAAGTATGTTTAATAAATGTCAGTCTGTATTTTATAAAATACAGTGTCAGACACGAAATCCATCAACAAGTCCATTCCGGGAATAGGAATGGAACCGAAGGCACTTGATTCCACATCCCCGCTTGAGAGTGCAAGTCCTTGCAAACCAAATCGCTTCAAGTACGGTCAGATTATGCTGTCATTTTAACCTCATAGAGGTCATCGCCCAAGGCATCAACAGGCCATCCAACTGATGTGAAGAAACCTAGGTCTTCCACCATTGTCATCGATATCTTGACATCAACATCACATCGTATAATTATTCGGAATGGGCAAAAACCCTGTCTTTCCAAATAATTAGCGCATCTTTAAAACCAATAGGTATACAGGATTTCCTGAACCTCATTCCATTTTAAATATTCGTTAAATGGGGAATTATTCCTCACAAATATTATCAAATATTTAATTCATTTAAACCACTTGTTTAAATCTTTCTTTGGAAACCATTACAAAGGATTTTACAATATATTTTCATAATCTAAACCAAATTAAAGTTTATCAACTAGTCGAGATTAACGAGCCTTACTGAAGTAATCATTCATTTTATTATCCCAATCTATCCATCCCATGGAGAAAAACTGGTAGTACTCCATATCTAACACCCATGGTGTTACTGGTAAATTTAATTACCATCCAACGTTTTAAATCTAATTAAAGATTTAACTATTGCATGGAGTAAAACTGGTTGTTCCCATTCTCGAACATTTCTTCAATTTGGTAAATTTAATTACCCTATTCTCATTTCAATCTAATAAAAGATTCACTAAAACTCCGCTTAGTTTTAATCTCAAAAACCATTAATTAATGATTATTCAACTTTAGGAAAATTAATCCTACCTCTAACTTGGTTAAAGAACAAATGTCGTTTAAAACATTGTTCACGATAAACCCAAAATCATCTTCCATTTAAAACGGAATCTTCACGGAAATCATATCTGCTTACAGTTGGTATTAATCTCCGTATCCAACCAACACTATAAGCAGAATATTAGCTAGCGCCTTTCAAATTCCTCAAATAGTCTAAGTCTTCATCTATGGAGACTTATCTCAACCGTTAACCAATACGGTTTCCATTTAGTTCCAATTTAATTTAATCAGAAAACTCCAGTTTTTCACTTATCTTCAATTCAGGTTCATTATACAAAGATGAATATCTTCCTTACATTTAACATTTAATAAACTGTTAAATGAACATCGGGGATTTCCTTTCGATGCATTTGGATCCTCACCCAGATAAATAAACGTTGGCCAGGTCAGTTTAGCGCACTGGTTGTAGCATTCCTTACCTTATTAAACACCCTGTTTATCTTTCTGAATCTCACAATCGGGACAGACTTACTCGTGGTTTCCACATATTCAACCAAAATAGATGCTTACTATTTAAAACATTATTCATTCGTCCAAAATACTTTCATCCTTCCTGATTATTTTATTATTAAATAATCATTTAAAATCCAATTCCTTGAATGAGGCTCATTCAACTCCTGTATATCCGAGAATTTGGGTATATACAAACATCCAATAAACATAAACAAGATGTCATGTGTCTGACGAGTTGTAACTAAACTCGTTAGTTATTTAAGATCAGATGTCGGTGTCATAATTGGGTTCCATTTTATTAATTAACAACCAGACAATATTCATAACCATTAATCAACTAGACCAAACATCCATACTTACAAATTCATCCAACATCTTCCAAACATGAATAATAATTTCATATGTACTAGCTAGAGATTCTTATCTTAACATAAGCATGTTATGGTGCTAAAACCCATGTTATAAGTTTCTAATATCCATAATCCTGGCTTTCAAACCAAGCAATATTCAATTAAGGTCAAACTTCATGAATCTAAATTAAAGGTCTCGATTCTCCTTATGATTTGTGAACATACACTTAAAGATTTTACCTGCATATGTAATTACATATATGGGCCGAGCTTAAGAGGGTTCTATCTGTAATGACCCAAGGATTTTCGGCCCCAGAAATCGACATAAATACATTTCCCGTACTTCATACCGACCTTTCAAACACCAAAAACACCGGAACATTATTAGAAAGAATTTAGAGGGTGAGATAAGAAAGAAAGAAATATAAGAATAGAAGAAGAAGAAGAAGAAGAACCAACACAACACATAATCAGAGTCTCACATCGCAGCGGAATAAAATAAAATACAGAAATAAAACTTTATTGAGAGCTTTTAAAAATACTTACAATATCAGAGTACATCAACATCTCTGGACAGTTGTAAAAATATGTCCTATATACAACACACAGCGGAATAGTAGCTATATAATATTATACGTCTGGACTCTTCCAGCTCGTCTCTTCACAGCATTCGATAACCTGAACCTGTACACCCCGGGCTAACCCGAGCATTTACAAAACACCAGGTCCGTCTGGAGAACCAGAGTGAGAAAACTCGCACAGTATTAAGGGTACCACACAACTTTATTTTTAAGTCAAAATCTTTTCGAAAGAAAAGGATAATTGTAAGACCAAATCCACACATAAATACGGACGGTTTTTACCTTACAATAACCCAAAACATTTTTGAAATCAATATCTTTTCTGATATTATAATAGTGTCTAAATACAAGTAGATATCAATCTAGCGGAATGCTTGCATCTCACGCTCCACACACACACACACACACACACACACACATATATATATATATATACAAACAAAACCATGGGCACTTATTAGAGATTGGATTCCAACTATGACAAGGTATGGGACCGCCTGCTGGTAGTGTATCTCTAGAGGCGAATACACTGGGTTCAACAAGAATGTCTTGCAACCTGGCCCTCCATGACTGACCACTCATTTTGCTTGAGTGTATCGAATGTATATACCAACGGTTGGGCTCAAACCACCGTTTCCCGAAAGGGACAGCATCGAAATAGATTAAAGAAGCAAAATGAATTTCTCTAGATAGGTGATTATACACTCTAATGGGAGTGACTCACATAGCCATGCTGCCTGCCCGATTTTTGTCATTTCCTGGTTGATAAGGCTTGAGGTTTGAATTATCTTTTGGAACACCTAGTCACCATTCACTTCGAATGCCACATCGTTAGATCCGCCAAATATCACTAATTGATATCCACAAAAATACTCTGTTTGGGAGCTACCCAACTATGATACGTTTGAAGAAATCAACGTGCATGATCCTTTTGGAAATACTCTGTCAGACATCTGTCCATACAAGTCATCCAGGAACAGGATGAACCGAAGGTACTCTTCTGCTGCATCCAATATAGAAATCACCCTATGGATCAGTAGCGAGAAGTCCTTGCAACCCGTAGGTTCCAACCACGACAGAACCACAGTTTATCTCTGGCCGCTAAACCAGAGATTATTAGAAGTTCTTCCGTGTAATGAAAATCTACGGTCTTCAATGCTCCATCTCGATCATCTTCTGATATTTTCATGTATTTGTTGGTCGGAATGGTTTCTGAATATAAATTCGATCCCGGTCTTTCCGTACCAACAATCGTATAGGTCAGATTTGATAGTCGGTTAGTTAACTATCAAATAAACTTAAATAAACAACCATTCATCCATAGACACAAAACGAATTCACTGATTCAATACCCAGCATCATTCAGCCTCTTTGATTAACCGTTTGTTAATTAAATCCTTATAAATCTTCCAATAAGGGAATATCGCATTTACTTCTTATTATCGAACAAGAATATTCTAAAAACCATTCGTTCAACTTATAAACTTTTCAAATACAGTTTATAAAATCATTCACGGGAATCGTAACTTATATTCCCCTAACTCCTCTTGTTTATAAACCAATACCATTCTTGGATAATCTTGAAGTCGTTCAAGTTGGGGTACTCTATTTACCTCTCAGACCTTGACCAACAACATTCATATCTTCAGAACAGATATAAGTTTATTAACACATCGGTTTCCCTTTTTAAAAACTCTGTTTAAAATCTCAAACACGTTTGCTAATTGGTAAAGTAAACTTTTATTTATAATTCTCTTCGTTCCTTAAAAAAACACTTTACAGTATAATGCACGAGTCTCGATTAAATTATAAATCAAATCCTTTGTAATTTCCATCAATATCTCTTTAAAGATATATTTTCCCAGCATTCGCAATAATCACTCTTTATTGACTACCAGAATATATAAATATTTCTAAAAATCTTATATACATACCTTTTACAATCTTATGTGAGCACCCTTTTCAAATCTTAATTTGCGATCCTTTCTAGATCTTATATTTTATTAATCAAATCATATAACTTAACTTTTGTATCAAATGTTGCAGATTATATTTCACAAATTTACTTTAAATTATCAAATCCTTCAAATCCTTTCCAATAGCTTATTTATTGTCTAAAAACCATATAACGGTCCTTCATAAAGATTTTCAGTTTAATAACCAAATAGTTCAATTTCTCGTTGTAACAAACGTTACAAATTCCTTTTCCATAACTTAAAACTTCATTTCCATATTCCATTTTGCAATTCATTGGTGACAAATTATAATTCGATTCATTTCTCGGCTCTTACCTTCGATTTATATTTCAAACTTCGGAATATCACATTCCAAACTTCGGAATAAACCTCAACCCAATAAACATTCCGATCTTCGGAATAACACATTCCGAGCCTCCGAATAAAACTTATTTTAGCCATTTCACATCATTCCCCAACTTCTCAATTTATATTTATCCATTACGTTTTACTTGGATTTTATTTTCCACTCTTTGACTTATAAATCCAACTCGTATTCGTATCCCCAGTTATACCATATTTGGGAAATCTTGATTTAACAATCTATTTCAGCTATCGGGTTTTACCTCAATTATAAATCCATGTTTGTTATTTCAACTAAAACCCCATTTATAAATCTCTTTTAAAAATCCATATCTATATTTTCCACTTTGATTCATTTTAAAACCTAAATCCCATTTCCAAATCATTACTCAAATTCCAATTCTGTTGACTCGTTAATCTTATTCACGGAATGTTATTTAATCATATTTCGCATATTTTAAAAACAACATTTGTTTAAAGTGACCATTTATTACAAAAATATCACTCTTTAATCTCTTTAATATATTCTCGTAAATCCACTATTCAATTACTTCAATTCAATATTTTGAAATTTCTTTAAACTTCCCTTACGGCCGTTAAGGCCTTTGCATCCCATTTTACACATTTTAATAACAAGCACGATAAGATTTTATCGTTTAACTACGCAATTAATAATATTTTATATCTCTATTGGTTATAAATTTAATTAAATATATATAAAAAAATGGTAAACTTAACTTGGATATTTATTTTTACACTTAAAACCATATTTCAAATCCATATATATATATATATATATATATATCTTTGAAATCATTTGAAATTGATTTGATATCAATTTCAAAGATCATTTTTTTCCCGACGGTACCTAAGAGGTAAATGTTTAATGTAGTACCAAACCATGAAATATTAAACCATTTCACATTCAAAGGAACACACCAAATCATACTGATAAATATTATCAATATCAGTGAGAAATCATGTTGGATTTCCCTAACCTGTCAATCTCTGCAAAACAGTGGGTTACCTCAATTCGAATAATTCAGTTCAATGTGGGTAATTCATTTTTATCTAAACAGATGAAATAAACAGTTTAATAATAATAGTCAATAATGGACGGTAGCAGTCAATAATTAGCAAATAACAGCAATTCAAACATCCAATTATTTATTTATAACGTTTATATTATTATAAACGTAACCACTGAGGTAAGTTACCTCAATTGGATTCAATCGTTGGAATTAACGATTTTGTTAAGTTAAACGAACGTTTAACTTAACTATTCAGTCAATATATAATTTAATAATCATCCAATAAAAATCATCCATAACACACAAAAAAATAAACCCAACTTATGTAAAATATAAGTCGTAAGAACTGAGTGAGTTTAACTTACCTTGAGTTGATATCGTTGTTTATTTCGTTAGTTTTCAGTTAAATTAAACAAGCGTTTAATTTAACCGAAAAATACAATTGATTCCAATTGCATCCAATTATATCCATCAGTTCCAAAATATAAAGTTCGGCCATACAGTTCCGATGTCTCTGGTCTGGTCCAGTTTTGATAACATACGTGAAGGTTATGACTATTATAATATACGATTTTAATCAATGCTCAACAAATTCTTAATTATTAAAATTTTTGTTATGTTAATTACTTCTAAACTTCCAAATACAGTCCCAAATTTCTGTTGCACTTTGTCCCTTGTTTTTGCCCTTGTAAACTGTTGCTTCTGCACACGTTATATAAAACTATGATAAGTCAAAGACTTAAATTTAATGTAACAACCCCGAAAATCTGAACCAATTTAATTTTTTTTAAATTGGCTATTTTAGCGGATTTTAAATATTTAAAATAAATATTTTAAATAATAACGACGAAAAGTAAGTTTGAATCGACGTTTGAAAATAAATATAATTACTTTGAATTATAAACAAGGCCTGAAATGGCGCGGCAGTTTCAAAATTTGAATTCAAACTTTGACTGACTGTACCGGGTGCAAAATGAAACGGATTTTAGTGAAACCAAAAATATCTAAATTTGTTAGTGAATATCTTTCTAATGAATCTGAAAATCGAAGTTTCATAGCCGGAAGCAAAAGTTATGGCTAAATGAATTTTTAGAAAGTTCGCTATAGAATTTATATAGACCGTGAAAATGGCCATTTTGCAAATGACCTCAGAATTCGACGAAACCACTTTTGTTGGATCCGAGACGTCAAATTATTGCTAGGTTTCAAATTTCATAATTTTTGAAGATAGTATGTGAGCGTGGCAAAGGAAAATGTGTTTGGTCGATTTCTTTTAAATTGGATCAACCAGAAAAGGACCATTTTTCAAACGATCTCAGAATTCGACGAAATTAGTTTTGTTGGGACTGTATCGTCAAAACATAGCTAGATTTATTTTTCTGGAATTTTTGGGATCATTATGTGGCCCCGGCAAATTGAAATGTACGTTCAAATTAAATATTGAATGTTTTACATTTTAATTTGAAGAGAAACTGACTCAAACAGTCGAATGGTCCTACAAAACATATCTCATTGTGTTCGTAATGAGGGTATTTAGCTAGAGACGATAGTCGTTGGGTCTGGATTGGGGTTCGTGTGTGAAAGAGGGTATTTTTGGATTTTTAAAAATTTATAAATATAAAAAAATCCCTGGCCCAATCATATCTCGACGAATCATCGTCTCTCTCCCCGAAATCGAAATCGCGCATGACGGAAAAGGGTTCTTCCCTTCTCTCCTTGTTTTCTCCTCCTACGTGCATCGATAGCCTTCGACCTAGTTGGGGTTTTTGAAGAGCTTCCCTCAAGCTTCAGATCCATGGTCGTTGCACCACCTCTCGTCAAGTGAATCGCGAGAACCATACCTCCAAAGTCGGAGTCTTTTAATCGCCGCCGAGCCCACCTGGAGCCACCGAACTGGACCCCCTCCCTGGCGCACGTGCGCCTCTCCAAACCCTACCCCGTGGTGAAATCCGATCGAGCAACTACTACACAGATTTCAAGAAAAGCTTAAACCTAGTTTTGAACAAATCAGAGAGGTAACGGCTTATTTTATATTAAACTATTTAATAGCACTTTAAAGCGCTACGGTTTTTGATTTCACTGTAAAAATCATGTCTTTTTCGTTTCTTGACGAAATTCAGTGAAACAAGAGACAGTGGACTCGAGTGGACGCCTTCTACATTCTAGAAGAGACCGCATATTTTTCTGGGCCTCCTGCTATTTTTGGTGGAGTGGAACCCAATGTGAGATTTCTGAATTATAAACGATATGGAAAACGATGATGTATAAATTATATAGTTGATGTATGAGTTATATAAGCGTTGTACACCTCATGTGTAAGTGTTTTATAAGTTGTACGTTCGATGTATAAGTTATATATGCGTTGTAAAAATTATATATGTGTTGAAATAGATGTGAAATTTACTTATATATATATATATATATATATATATACACACACACGCCCCTTGTCAACAAACCATGGACGATATGTATTGGTTGTGATTGGTGTGAAAATTGGTTGATAGCGAATGGTTGATTTGAATTGTTTGTGGTTGAAATTGATTGATTGTGGTTGAAAAATACCCGTTTGTGGTTGAGAATTATTTGGTTGAAACCACATAGGATTATTTTGTGGAAAAGAAAAATATAAACATGCCGCATGCGTGCGAACTAGATGCATGAAATCCCCATTGTCAAAAGCTGCGAGGCTTTAAGGTAGAGCGAGGAGCCGTACTAGGGACGGTCCCGGTTTTAACTACCCTGTCGTTGTGCTGCCGAAATTTTCAATAATATTCATGTGTTAGAATTATTTTCATGTGTTGAAACTATATTCGTGTGTTGAATAGAAATTCATGTGTTGAAACTACATTCATGTGTTGAATAGAAATTCATTCGTTGAATAGAAATTCATGTGTTGAACGGTATTCGTGTTATAAATAAATTGTTTTAACAATAAAAATCACATTTTTATTTTATATATATGAACTATAGAAAAAATTCATGTGTTGAATAGAAATTCATTCATTGAATAGAAATTCATGTGTTGAATGATATTCGTGTTATAAATAAATTGTTTTAACAATAAAAATCACATTTTTATTTTATATATACGAACTATAGAAAACATTCATGTGTTGAATAGAAATTCATTCGTTGAATAGAAATTCATGTGTTGAATGGTATTCGTGTTTGAAATAAATTGTTTTATAATAAAAATCATATTTTTATCATCTATATGAACTATATAAAATAGTCATGTTTTGAAATAAATTGTTTTACAATAAAAATAGCATTTTTATTTTATATATACGAACTATAGAAAACATTCATGTGTTGAATAGAAATTCATGTGTTAAATGGTATTCGTGTTTGAAATAAATTGTTTTATAATAAAAATCATATTTTTGTCATCTATATGAACTATATAAAATAGTCGTGTTTTGAAATAAATTGTTTTACAATAAAAATCACAATTTTATTTTATATACACGAACTATAGAAAACATTCATGTGTTGAATAGAAATTCATTCGTTGAATAGAAATTCATGTGTTGAATGGTATTCGTGTTTTGAAATAAATTGTTTTATAATAAAAATCATATTTTTATCATCTATGTGAACTATATAAAATAGTCATGTTTTGAAATAAATTGTTTTAAAATAAAAATTACATTTTTATTTTAAATATACGAAATATAGAAAACATTCATGTGTTGAATAGAAATTCATTCGTTGAATAGAAATTCATGTGTTGAATGGTATTCGTGTTTGAAATAAATTGTTTTATAATAAAAAACATATGTTTATCATCTATATGAACTATATAAAATAGTCATGTTTTGAAATAAATTGCTTTATAATAAAAATCATATTTTTATCATCTATATGAACTATATAAAATGGTTGTGTTTTGAAATAAATTGTTTTAGAATAAAAATCACATTTTTATTATATACATGAATTGTTAAAAATAGTGAACTGTCGAAATAAAGGTCGGTTGGATTAAAATATCATTTTTATCAAATGTATGAAAAGAATATGGTTTTGAAATCGAAGAATAGATTATATTTATATATATATATAAATATAATCAAAATAAATCGAATAACGAAGCTACAGTTCATGTTTTGAAACCGTGATTTCAAACGATTAGTGCGAGAGATCCGACCATCGAATTTTCCCGAAACCGAAACCGTTGGGTTCTCTTTGGAAATATCTTTCCAACGATACCCACTTTGTGAAAATCCAACGGTTGGATTGTCTGGAATGTTTAAATCAAATATGAAGAAAAACAGCGCCAGAATCGATTATATATATATATATATATATATATATATATATATATATAATTAAATTAAATCGAATAACGACGCTGCAGTTCGTATTTTGAAATCAAAACTTCAAACGAGTGTACCGGGAGATCCAACCGTCGGATTTTCCCAAAACTGGAACCATTGGATTCGTTTTGAAAAGATCTTTCTAATGATATAAATTTTGTGAAGATCCAACGGTTAGATTTTCAGATATGTATAAATCAACTCTGAAGAAAAAACAGTGCCACAGCCGCGTTATGGCCTGAAGCGTCGTTTGAATAAATTGGCTATTTTTAAATAAATAAAAATAGCGATAAATCGTTATAAAATATTATAAACGATATGGAATGTGAAATTTAGAAACTAACTGATGGTTAGCTAAGTCCAATGGTTTCCTGGATTTTGATCTGATGTTGGTTTCGACCTTCATGGTTAATATTTAGGAAATCGTTCTCTTACTAATTTACGGTTAGTGACTATTGAATTGGAATAAGGCGTATGTTGTGTTTGTGTAGCACTTGTTAATTATATACGCGAGTTGCTCAGAAAGACTAGGTTTATCCCATTCTGAATAACTGAATCGACGATAAGAAGTCGATGATGAAGATAGTGGTTGAAGACCGGAGATCTTCACCTCGGTTGGATGATAATTGACGTCCTGATTGGGAGGCATCCCGAAATATGGATAATGAGTGGTGACCGCTTAGACATACGCGGATATCAATGGGTATGCGAGGTATATAGTGCCTCCGGTTTCGTTCAGACCCAGAATGAACTTATAAATGGACTGTGTGTCTGACATTGGAATTCATTATGTGTAATTGATAGCCATCAGTTGCATGGTGTGAATTGCTTGTGTGACATGCTAAGATGCAGTGATCAAGGCTTCTATTGAAAAGCAAAGTCTTGTGGTTGATGATAAAAGCACAGCCTGTGTGGCATAGCTTTGTGTATAACGTGAATTCGCGAGCCTCACACCCCGGTATGAACCAGAAACGGGAGAGGACATCAGGGAGGGCATGCGTTTCCCTCTAGCTAGAGGTGGTGTCAGTGCTTAAACTGGCTGACATTTATATTATTTTCACCTATGTGGTTGTTGTTGTTGCGAGGCGCCTCGGTTATATTGGTCGATCCAGGATCGACGGAGTCATTCGTTGGCTCATTTACACCCCAAAGGGCGGGGAAACGCAGTGTTCAGGCATTTTAATCCACATCGGTGGACCGGCCCTGACGATCCAAGGGTTTGACTGAGTACTTGCCCTGAGACTCAGGCTAGACAGTCTCGAATTCGGTAAGGACTATCTTTTGCCATGGTTCATGACGGAAATCCAATTTCCAAATACGACACCGTGCGGTTTTGATTGTAAACCTATATTTGGCGACATAGTGGCATGGGACGCTCATGTCGTCTATGATTGATACTTATGATTTGAAACTGTTTTTGAAACATATAAACACTAGTAATAATATCAAATGCTTTTGTTTTATTCGTATCAAGCATATTTTGGCCATTATAAGGTAAAAACTCTATCCTCCGGTTTGCGTTGCATTGTGTGATGGGAACTGAGTCTTATAATGGCTTCATTTTTATAAAAAGCATTGCGATGTTTAAAAGATTTACTTGTTGTAAAGCACTGGCAATCCAATGGAGTAAGCCCGTTCCGCGAAAGTGGCGTGGTCCTGTGATTAGCCATATTATAAAATGTGTTAAGTAAATTTCCCATACCAGTCCCATGACTGACTCGTAGTTTACTTCACTTGCAAACTCGGGTGCCCCTTTTTCTACACGGGCAGCCTTGTATTCATGTTTTAGCAGGCTCTTTCTGGATAGCTGGAGCTGAAGATGGATTCTATCATTTATCTCTTTTTATGCTGTTCAGCTCCTATTGTACATATTATGTTTGTTTTCCACTAAAGACATTTATGTATAGCTGAACTGTATTTGTACTAAGTATGATCCTGTATACTGTGTAACTCTGATGATTACGTTTATCCAGTGTATTCTATTGTGCATTATTTGGTGTATTTATTTAATTCTGTTCTGCTATTATCTGTTTATGTGTTACATTCCAAAGATTACCCTTGACACCGTCGTACGGGGTTTTGGGGTCATCACAATTAATTAAAAAAATTCCTTAATTATATACTTAATAACTTAATTCATTAAACAACCAACCATTTACTTCTTTTGAATAAAAGAGTACGATCTTTCATATGACATAACCCACGCCCTTCAATTCCGGTTCCAAAAGAATAGCCAAGTTTTTCCCCACTGATTGGTTTATCTGCATCGGTCAGTGGTTTACATTACCATGATTATATACAAAATGATCTGTTAATTAAAATTTTGTCGGACTTATTTACGTTAAGAAAAACTCAGACTGATCCCTTACTTCCTCAGTCATCTGTTCCTTTCGTATTTCCATTCCAGGCTTTAAACTGAAGCACCACTAGTCCACTCAAACAAACAGTTGCCTTGTTATACCATAAATCTGTGATGGTTTATCATAGCAATTAGATTATTATTTACATTAAAACTAAATAATTTAGTTATAATTGGTCAACCATATACTTGACTTCACGTACTGGTCCGAACCAAGGAGTTTGATCAACCGACCTTACTCAGTTCGATTCCCCTCCGATCGAAAGACATACGCTCAATACTGCCCTTTTCCTATCTGCATCAATTAAGGGTTAATTAGTTAATATTGTTATTAATCATATTATAATAAGCAACTGCATGATTTACTTTATATATATAAGCAAAGGATGAGCCTGGTGGTTTCTATTACTTCCCAATAGTTTCACTGCTTTGTTTAAAGTGCTTCACAGTACCATTTTCAGAACCGAGAGCATCATGCTGTTCACCAAGCGCTTCCTTCACTTCTCCATCCTTACTTTACTGACCTCGCACTCCTCCTTGATATGCCATCTGAACCCAACCCTATGCTGCATCCATAACTCATGCGTCAAATATATATTTTCTTCTTTATGCATACAGCAAATTTCTCACACCCAACATCGACTCCAAAAAGTTCACCACCACTGTTACTCTCCGATGAACGGAGTTGGATCGAACCATGCAAGAACACGCACCTCCATAGCTCGACAACCTCCCCTAGTATGGTTGATTCTGGTCCTCCCTGTTGCCAACGAGCAGCTCTCTAACACGACGCCATTTCAGTTCGATTTCGGCCCCTAGGAAGCACGGAATTCAATCATGGTCATATGGATCTGTAGAGCTCTAAAAGATCTACAATTTTCATGTAGAAGATTTGATCTGAAAGAGTTTGAGTTTGGAGAATTTGAGGAATTAAAAATGGAGGATTACTGGTCTTCGAATTAGTGTAGGCGGCGGGATATAATGTTGACCACCAGAGAGTTGGTTGACGGTTAGAAGATAGGTTTTTATATACTAAGAAAACGTGATGAGGAAGGCTTTTATTTTATTTTTATATTATTATTATTATTATTTTTGTGTGTCTTGCAAGCCACGGAATAGAGAACCGTGCGCAACACGTATATGTGGGAGGAATTTCCTTGCCTCTGAGGGAATCCGTTTGTGTGTGTTGCAAGACACGGAAATAGAATAATAGTGTATAAATTTATTATTAAACTACCGTTATAATGCGTTGAATGTTAAATATTAGTACCGCCATATACTATTTTCAGTCTTGACGAAAATAGGCATATTGTAACCTCTTAATGCTCTAGACCCAATGAAATTACTTTCGTTAAATTCCAACTCCGTTTCCCAATGCTCGTTATTTTTAATTTATCGGTTCATTTTTAAATTTCGTCCGCTGACAAAATAACTCCATTTGCCTCCAAACTAGAAATATAACAATAATTAGCTATACGTACCCCAATAAAATTTGTTTCATCGAAAACGGAGATCATCTGAAAAATGGCTATTTTAAAGGCCTATATTTTAATAATGAATTAAATATTAAAACCCATAAATATTCCAAATAAAATATTTAAATAAATAAATAAATAAATAAATTATTTAACTGCCAAAAATACGGGTCGTTACACTATCTCACTTTTTCCAACTTAAACCACAGTTATTAAATGACAAATTCTTCACATAAGGTCCTACTCCTTGAATTTAAATTAAAGGTCTAATCTTTTCATGTATAAACACAAATTTACACCTAAAGATCATACCTTTATGTATGATTTCACATAAAGGTCGAATCTTTAGGGATTAAACGCCCTTAACCATGTCAAATCACTTGCTAATGACTCAAATATACCACCAAAATTCAATCCAATCATGGATCTACCAAATACTCCATAAAGGTGCAACTTTGTGAACTTGACCTAAAGGTTTTCACTCCAAATTCGTAGCAAGTTGTCATTTTTACTTCGTGGACCTATTTAGGAATTTTTAGCAATCATTTACCATCAAAAAGATCATGAATTCACCACCAAAATTCTAAAAAACATTTCGACAAACACCTTACATGCAATCATAAAATTAAGAAACAAAAACCCTTTAAAAGTTTAGTTTTTCTCACATAAATGCTTCCAGAACTTCGCCTAGGATATATAGATCCTTCTCCTAGCTTTTCTCCTTTCTTTATTCTTTATTTTCTTGAATTTTTTTTAATTTTTTTATGGGAAAAATGTGGGAAATTCATGGAGAGGGGAGGAAGAAGATGATTTTCAAGAGAAGAAAGGGAATGAAATGGTAAGAAGGTAAGGGTGGAGGGTATTTATAAGGAAGCTCAATTTCATGGATGCATGACACGTAAGCTTATGGATAAGGATGGAAAATGAATGGATATAATTCATCCTTATCCATTCAAATAGTAAAGTGTGTTTTCTCAAGCACATTCCGGCCTCGCATCGGAGTATCAAATGATAATGGTTTTCAGAAATTCTTTCACCATATCGTCCGGTTTCTAACGTACTTCAATCCTATGTATTCAAATCCAAATTTGAGTTCGTTTGCATTTTCAAATAATTTATTTTAGTTTTGCTTTCTTAATAACTATCCATATTCGTTATGCGATTTTCCCAGACTTCATTCATAGATAATATCCTATGTTCTAAATTTTTCTGGATAGGTCTCAGGTTCCAGTTTTGCTGCTAGAATAATCAAATTCCAATTACCGTCAAATTTTAGTTCAAATTTTGGCCTTTTATTTTTTCTTTTCAATATACGGATGTCGTTTTGCGCGAAACTTCCCTGAGTACTAAAATTCACTATTCCAGATCAAACGGAGGTTGTCTCACGATCTTACAGTATTTCATTCTCAAGATATCCTCAAAATCGTCCGTTTTTAGTATAAATTTTGAATCTTTTGCAAATTTAACATATCTAACGATAGCCCTTTTTGATGAAACTTTGTTGGCTACCAAGTTTCATCATTCCGGATCTAATGAAACTGATTTCGTCGAATTTTGAGTTCGATAGCCACCACTTCCTTTGTAAACATACTACTTTTAATCCAAAATTCTTTCTTTTTGGACTATTTCAATTTTATTCCTTCCGAAATCCAAAATTAATTCTAATCTTTATGAAATTTGGAAATTTTAAATTGGTTCCAAATTTTCGGGTCGTTACATTCTGAAATCCAGTTGCCTACCCTTAGTGGTCTCTGCCCTCACGCGCGCGCCAGGCCTTGGTCGATGAAGTCATACCAACGTTGGATTTTTCCGACCAAGCTCCGTCACCTTGCCTGCACCGAACTCCGTTCCCACGACCTTGCAACGCCTCCATTCGAACTCGATCCTACATCACCACCTTCCCACCGTTAACGTCCATGCTCGACTTAAAGCCTCTAGACTCCTCAGTGTCGATCTACCTAATATTGCGCTATTGCTTCTAGTCTAAAAAACAAAATGCAAAGCAGAGTTGTACTCAAGGTGTGGATGGGTTCAGCTATAAAACTCTGAGTGTTTTTTTTTCAAGGAATAAAGTGATTGGTGAATGTAGAAATCAAAGATGCCAGCCCCTCTCGAAAACATAACCATGGTTCAGAAATTTTGTTATGATTTCGTACAGTGAAGTATTCAAGTACAGGATGGAGTATTGTATCCTAGTCTGATCCAATGCGCCTTACACCTTTTTGATCTGAACCAGGGAGCCAAAGAATTTTTTTTCTGATTACTCGCTTGTGTGAAAGGTGAGTAATTTAACCCATGATTATATATATTCTCATGCTAAGTAATATTTGAATTCACGATAAATAGGTTGTTATGCCAGTTAGTTGATTAAAATATCGACTAAAGATTTAATTTAATTTGAACAATTAAGACTATGGCTAGATGACACCTAACATTTGAATTGGATCGAATTGATTGGTTGTTAGTTGATTTGTTGTTGACTTATATCTGATAATTTAATTTAAATTAAATCATATTTTTTGTGTGGGATTTAAAATGAATTGAATGAATATTTTGGTCATTTTAATCGGATGTAGAAACTGGCTTTGAATTGAAACTATTAACATACGGTATTAAATTGGAATATATTGAATTTCACGATATTAAGATTTATTGAATTAAATTTTAATTTAATATTAAATTTTAATTTAATATTAAATTTTAGTAGTATCTATAATTGAACACATTGTTGTACGATTGTTGTGTCGTATGTCAACTCGTATCTTGATTGCATGCTTCATTTGATTGATTGTTGTTATTAGGATATATTCATGTCATTATATCATTTATTATCAAAATGGCGTCGGCCTTGAATGATTATATACCACATTCCGACCTAGAACTCGAATTGAGTTGAAATAATATAGACTCATTTATTTATATTATCTTTCAAATTTTATAAATTTGAATGTGATGACTTGATTTTTGTTAATGGAATTTGTTGAAATTTAATTTGAAAGTTAATTTTGGATTCAAAGTCGGTTTAATGAAATTTGGTATTTAAACTTGTTTTATGTTAATAGAAAATTTAAATCAGTTTGACTAATTCTAAATAGTATTGAATTACCTTAATTTTGATTTGATTTACTTGAATTATGTATTAATCATCGGTTTGCTACCTGAAATGAAAAATATAAAATATGTTATGGAGTTGATATACTATTGTTCCAAGGATGTTGGAATAAACGGGTACTTAATTTGAAAAGATTATCGTCAGAAGGATTATTAATTTGAAGAATCAAGTAACTAGATTTCACTTGTATTGAACTCAAAAGTATTGCATTTTTAATTCTTGATTTTATTTGATTGACATAAGAATATATAGTCTTGATCCGAGTTTTTGTTTAACTTGGGTCTGACCGAGTATTTCAGTTATCGAAGACACTTGTTACTTGAAGACTAATTTCGAGTCTAAAGACCATATTACTTCTATTTTATTCCGCTGCATTATTGGTATGTTTTAGTAGATGTGTAGCTCTGATATATTGTAAAATGGGATGAAATGTATCTTGATTAATGGTTCTATTGAACTGCTTATGTTATTATTATATTTTATTGTTCCGTTGTGAGATTCTGTGTGTTGTTTAGTTCCTTTTAATCTTATTTTCTATTATTCTATTAAACCCTATTAATAATTCGTCATTTTTGGATGGTTTGAGTTGGACATGTGTGGTTTATTGTCGACTTAAATCGCTCAAAAATGGCGGGTTATTACATGCGCTTCCGATAAGAAGCTGGAAGGGGACCTACATGCCAGCCTAAAGGTCAATCTATACCAATAAATACAACCCTAGAGATGCAGAATCAGGGACTAACTTCTCATTCTCAATCTTATACTCTTAAAATCTGAATTTTAAACCCTAAGTTGTAAATTAATTTGGGAAAAAGTGTCTGTAATTCCTGAAGTTCTCAATAAAAGAATTCAATCAAACCCTTAAAGTAATAAGTGAGAAATTATTCAATAGATATATAATTATTCTATGCTAACTTTGCACATTCGTTCCTAAAGTTGAACGAAAATGTTACAATATAACCAACAACCCCTTTCGTCCATTTTCCAAGGGTCACAAGTAATGAATTAATCTCTTTCCTTCGTTGTTGATACAAATAATCTGAAATCCTATCGAAATTCACTTCTCGATGATTTCCAAAGCCTTTAGCTTACAGTTGATTTTAGACCATATTCCAAAATCTGACAAAGCCTTCGTTAGTCAACCAAAACTGCACAAAGCAATGGTTACTTAAGATTACTTAGCCCAATCGAGACCGTGTTTCCACCTCTTTAGGCCTTAGATAAATCTGAAAATATGTTCCCTAATGAATATCAAACCTATTGAAACAAATAATATAATCACCCACTATCATTCATGAAATGCCAAAGGATCGTAACAAAGCTACAAGGAAAAGGCTGAAATATGAACTTTTGTTCGAATGCACTTTTTTCTCCCAAAGGCTACGGAGATCCCATTTTTAACCTTCTTTTCTATAGGAACCTGCATTTGGAAGATCCCAGAACTCTCTCTTAAAGATTTCTTTATGGAATCACCATTTAATCCTAACTCCTTCCTTTCGTAAGCAAGGAATCCTATCAGAAAACTCTGCCTTGGGATGTTAACCATAAATTTGGCTAATAATTTGAAAGCATCCCTATTCTCAAAATAACTTTAAAATATTTTCATATATCCTTAGTTTTCAAAATGATTTTTCATAATATTTTAAAGAGGAATTGTAAGTGTTAATATCTCTACTTTGAAATACTATTGTACTTATTATAATTAAGATTTTAAATTTCAGTATTTATTCCTTTTACATGTATTTTGATTTTAATATTTTGATTTCAAAATACATACTTTGAATTTGTGACGGCCCGCCCCGCACCAACCGACATTTACTCCAAAAGTGCGCCATAGGACGGTCGTCAGAAGGAAAGGGAAGAAGTAAATGAACTAACAAGGAACCTGTAGAATGTCTCACAACGCATGGAACAAAATATAATAACAACATACTTGACATAAAACAGGTGAGACAGTGCATAAGCTGAAAACAAACTAACATAGCAGCGGAAAATCCAAGTACAGCTTATGATCCAAAGCCAACATTATTACAACTTTTCAAACTGTCTCAAAAAGCAAAAGCAAGATAAGGGAGGTACACTACTAATGCCCAAGTAGCGACCACCAACGACACAGGGAGAATGTCTCTCTCTCTCTCTCTCTCTCTCTCTCTCTATATATATATATATATATATATATATCATATGTGGAAGCCTCCTGCCCGCCTCCGGATCAGCTACTCGCACATCACCAGCTAACCTGTCTCTAGTCTGCTCGTGTGAGCACCTAGAGTAATAAGAAGAGACATAAAACTCTAGGTCAGACAAAAGTCTGGTATGAGCGATAAGCATCTAAACAGAACAATAACAGGTATACTAAACCATACCTGAACCTAGACCCGCAACTAAAGAGTTAGCACTACATACTGTACAACACTCTAAGGTGCCATTTCAAATGGTGTAAAGATAACGGGGGTGGGGGTGTGCATGCCATAGTGATGGAAAACAATCAAGCATAACAACCATCCTCACATCTCTCACTCAGTGTGTAAAGCATACGATATCCACCACTTCGATCACCCATACTTTGCTATGATCACTTTGCCCCATGAAGTCACAATGACTTCACTGCACTGATCCATAGCCGCTAATACTTCGCTATGTCCACTTTGCCCCATGGAGTCGCAATGACCCCACTGCACTGGCTCATAGCCTTACTAATCCTTTACTATGTCCACTCTGCCCAATGGAGTCACAATGACCCCACTGCACTGGCTCATAGTCTTACTACGATCACTTTGCCCCTCGAGTCATAATGACTCTACTGCACCGATACATAGCCCATCATTCCTTTTCAGTGGTGAATCGAAGTTATGAACGTCGACAACTCCTTAGCACACGTCTCGCAGCAAAGCCCAACCATGAAGTGAACTCATTTGTTCCCAACTAGATCCTGAGCTCTAACTTCCATTTGGACTACCTTTGCATCTCGGGTTATTGGTCATCACCGGATCGGTTCAGATTCCCTCTTAACAATCGGTTCGGTTCGACCTTCAGCTCTCCATCATCAACACGGTTCGGTTTGGCCTTCAACATCCTTCATTGGATCAGAACGGGATCTCCCGCACTCCATGGTTCGGATCGTCATCACCCACATCAGGTCGGGTCGGGTCTCCAAGTCCATTTCCCTTTCCATTTATGGGTTCAGATCGAGGTCCTTCTGGCGATTCGGGTCAGGTTACTCTCCTCCAAGCCAAGTGCAATGGTTCGTGCTCACCATATCTGAACGGATCAGGTCGGAGCTGATGGAGGATCATGGGGAAGGGTCTAACATCGGTTCGGTTCGGGTCTCCATAGCCGATCCGATCCAGTCCAATATCCTGCATTTTCCTGCAACTTTCCAGCGACTGTTTATACGCCTCTCGATGGCGTTTTCGACCATTCTAACTATTCTAAACAATCACAAAGCATACCACAAAGTCATAGCAACAAGTAGAAGTGACCTCAAACACCAAAAATCAATATGATAGGTTAAAATGGATCAAACATAGCCAAAACCCCATATTTTCCTTTAATCCCTCTTAATCATGTTTAGGTGAAACTAATGATATGATTAGCTAAACTTAACCAAATTAACCCAAATTCATATTAGAGGTCTAAAACATCATTTCGAATTTTATAAATATTTTTCCAGAATTTTATCATGTTTAAATTCGCTAATTAACACTAATTACCCTTAATTACCCTTAATTAGCCATAATTAGTGAGGAACTATGCAAATCACTCACCTTATCCACAAATAAGACTTAGATCTGAAATAAATATCTGATTTGGTGCGAATCCTAATGCTAAACAGCAGCTCTAATGTTGATTTGGTGTTGATCTCTCTTGATTTGATGTTACAAAGCCCAATCTTCAAGTAGAAAGTGATTTGGAGGTGATTTAGAGGTTGGGGGCCATTTTCAGGGTTTCTAAGAGGTAAGTGGAGGCTAGAAAACTGAAATGAAATGAAACCCTAACTCATTTCAGCCTCCCCATAACCCTAATCCCGAAATGGGTTATGGGCCCATTCACTAATCACCCTATTTGGCCCGGTTAAGCAGTTTTTCACCTTCCAAAACTTATTTCAGCCATTTCTCCCAAACGGTAAGTCCGTTTTTCGCATTGACCACTCTACAAAGAGTTAAACCATCAAACGAATCTAATGGAAGTGGCTTCAGGTCAAAATTCCTTTCCAATCAAAAGTTATAGCCGAAACAAGATCAGTTAGGGGCAAAATGGTCATTTAGAAATCGACAAAAATCATGAACATAGGAAATGACTCTAATGGTTGTTTCCCAAAGCTACATGACCGTACGACTTCATATGGAAAAGAAATAAATATTCTACGATCCTCCGATACGTAGAATGCGGGTTGTTACATTCTCCCCCCTTAAGAAATTTCGCCCCCGAAATTTCCTAATCAAAACACACACAAGGGTCCCGCATGCCTATCAGTCAAAAAACAACTATCATACACGCAAAATAAGCAAAACAAGTCTGTCCCAGCATGCGGAATAACTAAATTGCAAAGTAAATCTTACCAGGCAAAGAGTTCTAGATACGTCTTCTTAATGCTCTCCTCTGTCTCCCAAGTACAGTCATTCTCGTTCTCGCCCTACTGAACCTTGACTAGCTTCACCGCCTTCCTTCGAAGTTGCTTCGTATCGTGTTCGACAATACAAATCGGTTTGCGGTTCCCAACCGCCTCGGGTTCCACTTCGAAGTCCTCTAACTGATCAGGTGAAATAGTCATATCTGGGTCATGTACGAACTTCCTTAGTTGGGAAACATGAAATACGTTGTGAACTCCCGCCATTCGGGTAAGCCAACTCTATATGCCAAATTCCCAACTAGTTCAAGAACTAGGAATGGGCCAACAAATATTGGTGCCAATTTGCCTCTCTTGCCAAATCGTATCATGCTCTTCAACGGAAAAATCTTGACAAACACCAAGTCACCAACGGAGAATTTTAAGTCTCTTCTCCTCTTATCAGCATAACTCTTCTTCCTATCTTGGGCAACCTTCATTCGTTGTTGAATGATCTTAATCTTGTCATAGGTTTCTCTTACCACATCTGGTCCAAGCATAAACTTCTCACCAGTCTCTATCCAACATGATGGTGAGTTGCACGATCTTTCGTACAAAGCTTCATATGAAGCCATACCGATACTGGATTGGTAGCTATTATTATATGCAAACTCTACTAGATGCAAATTGTCATCCCATGATCCACCAAAATCGAATATACAAGCTCTCAAGAGATCTTCCAATATACGATTCACCCTCTCCGTCTGACCATCGGTCTGAGGATGATATGCGGTACTGAGATGTAATTCTGACCCTAGAGCCTCTTGTAAGCTCTTCCAAAACCCACTAGTGAACAACGGGTCTCGATCACTCAAAATGCTTTTAGGTACACCATGAAATCTTGCTACCCACTACATATACAATTCTGCTAACTTAGCTGCCGTTCTGGTCGATTTGACTGGTATAAATCTTGCACTCTTAGTCAATCGATCCACAATTACCCAAATTCTATCATGTCCCGATCTAGTCCTTGGTAAACCATCGATGAAATCCATCGAGACTTGCTCTCATTTCCATTCGGGAATTTCTAATGGTTGCAACAAACCACTAGGCTTCTTTTGCTCGGCTTTAACTAGCTGGCAATTCATGCATTTGGATATAAACTTCACAACGTCTCTTTTCATCCCTTCCCAGTAGTAAGTCTGTGTCATGTCTCGATACATCTTATCACCACTAGGGTGTATAGTCAATTTTGAGTGATGACATTCTCTAAGCACTTCATCTTTCAAACCATTCAGGTTGTGTACAACTAGTCTTCCATTCTTTCTAAGCCATCCATCTCGATCAAGCCCATACAAATTCATCTCCTCACCGTCAACATTCATTTCTAACTTGGAGATGATTTCCAATAGATTAGGATCATCCCTCTGACTGGAACCAATCCGCTCAACTAAAGTGGGTCTGATCGTCAAACTTGCTAACATCTCTGGATCCAATTCGCACTTTGGTCTGAAATCAAACCCAGCGATATACTCCAGTTGTTTCCATTCAAGAAACATAGCCCCTAAACTGGCATGTCTTCTACTCAAGGCATCGGCTACCGCATTGCCCTTCCCAGGTGTATATGCGATATCAAAATCATACAAAGCCAAGAACTCTAACCATCTCTGCTGGCGGAGATTCAGATCTTTCTGAGAGAAGAGATACTTTAACGATTTATGATCGGTAAACAACTCAAATCTCTCTCCCAAGAGATAATGTCTCCACATCTTCAGCGCAAATACGATCGCTGCTAGTTCCAAATCATGGGTAGGGTACTTTTTCTCATGTGGCTTTAGTTGTCGACTAGCATAAGCTATAACCCTACCTCCTTGCATCAATACAGCACCTAGTCCGGTACCACAAGAATCTGTGTATACCATCATTTCTTCATTCCCTTTAGGAATGACTAGCACTGGCGCACGTGTCAACTTTTCTTTTAGACTTTTGAATGCATTCTCACATACTCCGTCCCAAACGAAGGCCTGATTCTTCTTAGTCAACTGAGTCAACGGTGCCACTATCTTGGAGAAGTCCTGGATAAACTTACGATAATATCCAGCTAACCCCAAGAAGCTTCTTACGTCTGTTGCATTCTTGGGCCCAGGCCAATCCTGTACCGTAGCCACCTTCATAGGGTCCACGGCAATACCATTCTCTGAAACAACATGGCCCAAGAATCTCACTTCCATCCTCCAGAAGTGACACTTAGAGACTTTCGCTTTCAATTGGTGTTTCCTCAACACCTCCATCACTATCCTCAAGTGTCCCTTGTGTTCCTCCTCTGTCCCCTAGTAAACAAGGATGTCGTCTACGAACACAAGAACAAACTTATTCAACTGATTTCTGAATACTCGATTCATAAGATCCACAAAATATGTTGGTGCATTGGTCAACCCAAATGGCATGACCAACCACTCATAGAATCCAGACGGCGTCCTAAATGCCGTTTTTGGAACACTCTCATCTGCTACTCGGAGCTGATGAAATCCTGTCGTGAGGTCCAACTGGGAGAACACTCTTGCTCCTTCCAGTTGATCAAACAAATCATCTATCCGCGGTAGAGGATACTTATTCTTCCTCATCACCTTATTCAAGTCGCGATAGTCCACACACAAACGAAGGGAACAATCTGCCTTAGTGGCAAACACAACTGGTGCTCCCCACTCGGAGACACTTCTTCTAATAAATCTCTTCTTCAAAAGATTGACTTGCACCCCGAGCTCTCGCTGCTTTTTTGGTGCCATACGACGAAGTGGCATCACTATAGGTCTGGCATCTTTCACTAAATCAATACGAAACTCAATCTCTTGGTGTGGTGGAAGCCCGGTCACCTCCTCGAAGACGTCCGGATACTGGCCAACCACGGGCACATATGACAACTCATCATGCGGGATGTCGAGGGAATTTATAAAACTAGCCATTACCCCATCACTAGGTAGACTACCAAACACTACCCTCCGCCCATCATCCGCCCTAACTGTCACCAAAAAGCCCTCACAGTCTACCACCACCCCGTATCTTTGGAGCCAATCGACCCCCATTATAATGCCATACCCAGTAAAGCCCAAAACAAAGCAATCACAAACAAACATACATCCATGACTCGATAAGATCAAATTTCGGAAAATCATACTAAGGTTAGTCGAACCACCAATCGGGTTCGTCACAACCAACGGTCTATCGACTATCTCGGGTTCTAGTCCCAACCTATCCACCAGGTCACTAGATATGAAGGAACGGGAAGCCCCAATATCAAACAAAACTCGAACTGGTACATCATAAATAGAAAGCATACCTTGAATGATGACATTCTTTCCTTTCTCCGCCGCAGTTGGGCATTCGACAAAGAAGGAACGACATCAATAGCATATGCTTTCACAATCTGCTTCTCCTTAAGAGGTTGTAGACACTTATCCTTATGATGTCCCACTTGGCCACAGTTGTAGGACTTCCTATCCGCTGGCTTGGCCCGACATTCTTTAGCATAATGGCCCTTCTTACCACAGCTGAAGCACTCTATATCTTTCTTGCTTGTTTTCTGGCCATCCTTAGATTGGTTCTGTTTCCTCTTATTCTGAGAGTTATTCTTGCCTCCGCCGCCCGCTTGTGGTTTCAGCCCTTCTGCAGATGCAGCCTCAGTCTTTGACTTAAGGTAAAGACTCTCTGATCTCAAAGCTTTCCCCACAATAGATTCAAAAGTCTCCTCGATGTGGTTGATAAGCCTTTCCCCCAAGTATCCATCCAAACCAGTAATGAACTTCTCATTCTTCTTCTCAGGAGTATCGATAAGGGATAATCCATACTTCGACAAAGTGTCGAATTCAACAATATAGTCAGAGACTGCCCTACCATTCTGCTTGAGTTCCAAGAATCTCTTAAACAACACTGACTTCTAGGCAGCTGGAATGAACTTCTCGCTAAAGCGAGCCTTGAACTTATCCCAAGTAACCTGATTTTCTGGAGTAGCTGTTCTAATGGCATTCCACCAATTCATCGTTCGCCCTTGCAGCTGACGAGACGCTAGCCTTCTCTTCATCGCATCCTCAATACCCAAGTCGTCGAAGATACGATCATAGCTATCCAACCAATCCTGAACATCTGTGGCCGACTCCGTTCCGTGAACGGCTTCCCACCAAGGTTAGCGTAATCCTTGCACAACTTGGCGAAATCGACCCTAGGCTCCTGCACTACTGGACCACCACCATTTCCGGGATTGGGAACTGCTCCTTGAACATCCTTAAGCATCTCCCTCATGAAGTTAGTGAACATCGTCCTCATATCAGGAGCATTTCCATTATTGGTCCCTCTACCAGCACCCCTCGTGTCTCGACTCATCGTTCAATCTGTAAAGAGAAAACGATTAATGACCCCATAGTGGTGCTAGTGCAATACGACTTCATTCTTATACTACTAATAGTATATATATATAGCTTTTGAAAACCAAAGTAATCACAAATACGTGCTCTCATATACGTACTATCTCTCCCTAGGGTCTTTCCCAAGGTTAACTACGCAACCTAGAGCTCTGATACGAAATGTGACGGCCCGCCCCGCACTAACCGACATTTACTCCAAAAGTGTGCTGTACACATGTCCAGTTAGCACAGGACGGTCGTCAGAAGGAAAGGAAAGAAGGAAATGAACTAACAAGGAACCTATAGAATGTCTCACAGCGCATGGAAAAAAATATAATAACAAAATACTTGACATAAAACAGGTGAGACAGTGCATAAGCTGAAAACAAACTAACATAGCAGCAGAAAATCCAAGTACAGCTTATGATCCAAAGCCAACATTATTACAACTTTTCAAACTGTCTCAGAAAGAAAAAGCAAGATAAGGGAGGTACACTACTAATGCCCAAGTAGCGACCACCAACGACACAGGGAGAATGTCTATATATATATATATCATATGTGGAAGCCTCCTGCCTGCCTCCGGATCAGCTACTCGCACATCACCAGCTAACATGTCTCTAGTCTGCTTGTGTGAGCACCCAGAGTAATAAGAAGAGACATAAAACTCTGGGTCAAACAAAAGTCTGGTATGAGCGATAAGCATCTAAACAGAACAATAACAGGTATACTAAACCATACCTGAACCTGGACCTACAACCAAATAGTTAGCACCACAGACTGTACAACACTCTAAGGTGCCATTTCAAATGGCGTAAAGATAATGGGGGTGGGGGTGTGCATGCCATAGTGATGGCAAACAATCAAGCATAACAACCATCCTCACATCTCTCACTCAGTGCGTAAAGCATACGATATCCACCACTTTGATCACCCAATATACTTTGCTATGATCACTTTGCCCCATGAAGTCACAATGACTTCACTGCACTGATCCATAGCCGCTAATCCTCCGCTATGTCCATTTTGCCCCATGGAGTTGCAATGATCCCACTGCACTGGCTCATAGCCTTACTAATCCTTTACTATGTCCACTCTGGCCCATGGAGTCACAATGACCCCACTGCACTGGCTCATAGTCTTACTACGATCACTTTGCCCCTCGAGTCATAATGACTCTACTACACCGATACGTAGCCCATCATTCCTTTTCAGTGGTGAATCGAAGTTATGAACGTCAACAACTCCTTAGCACACGTCCCGCAGTAAAGCCCAACTATGAAGTGAACTCATTTGTTCCCAACCGGATCCTGAGCTCTAACTTCCATTTGGACTACCTTTGCATCTCGGGTTATTGGTCATCACCAAATCGGTTCAGATTCTCTCTTAACAATCAGTTCGGTTCGGCCTTCAGCTCTCCATCATCAACACGGTTCGGTTCGGCCTTCAACATCCTTCACTGGATCAGAACGGGATCTCCAGCACGCTACGGTTCGGATCGTCATCACCCGCATCAGGTCGGGTCGGGTCTCCAAGTCCATATGCCTTTCCATCTATGGGTTCGGATCGGGATCCTTCTGGCGATTTGGGTCGGGGTACTCTCCTCCAGGACAAGTACAACGGTTCGTGCTCACCATCTTTGAACGGATCGGGTCGGAGCTGATGGAGGATCGTGGGGAAGGGTCTAACATCGGTTCGGTTCGGGTCTCCATAGCCAATCCGATCCGGTCCAATATCCTGCATTTTCCTGCAACTTTCCAGCGACTGCTTATACGCCTCTCGACGGCGTTTTCGACCATTCTAACTATTCTAAACAATCACAAAGCATACCACAAAGTCATAGCAACAAGTAGAAGTGACCTCAAACACCAAAAATCAATATGATAGGTTAAAATGGATCAAACATACACAAAACCCTATATTTTCCCTTAATCATGTTTAGGTGAAACTAATGATATGATTAGCTAAACTTAACCAAATTAACCCAAATTCATATCAGAGGTCTAAAACGTCATTTCGAATTTTCTAAATATTTTTCCTGAATTTTATCATGTTTAAATTCGTTAATTAACACTAATTAGCCATAATTAGTGAGGAACTATGCAAATCACTCACCTTAGCCATAAATAAGACTTAGATCTGAAATAAATCTCTGACT
The DNA here is from genome assembly GCA_030737875.1 of Allium sativum. NCBI lineage: Eukaryota > Viridiplantae > Streptophyta > Magnoliopsida > Asparagales > Amaryllidaceae > Allium > Allium sativum. Next base: position 958,332,277 of record CM060909.1, read on the forward strand.
TGGTGCGAATCCCAATGCTAAACAGCAACTCTAATGTTGATTTGGTGTTGATCTCTCTTGATTTGATGTTGCTAAGCCCAATCTTCAAGTAGAAAGTGATTTGGAGATGATTTAGAGGTTGGAGGCCATTTTTAGGGTTTCTAAGAGGTAAGTGGAGGCTAGAAAACTGAAATGAAATGGAACCCTAACTCATTTCAGCCTCCCCATAACCCTAATCCCGAAATGGGTTATGGACCCATTCACTAATCACCCTATTTGGCCCGGTTAAGCAGTTTTTCACCTTTCAAACCTTATTTCTGCCATATCTCCCAAACGATAAGTTCGTTTTTCGCATGTGACCACTTTACGGAAAGGTAAACCATCAAACGAATCTAATGGAAGTGGTTTCAGGTCAAAATTCCTTTCCAATCAAAAGTTATGGCCGAAACAAGATCAGCTAGGGGCAAAACGGTCATTTAGAAATCGACAAAAATCATGAACATAGGAAATGACTCTATTGGTTGTTTCCCAAAGTTACATGACCATACGACTTCATATGGGAAAGAAATAAATATTCTATGATCCTCCAATACGTAGAATGCGGGTTGTTACAGAATTTTACATTTATAAACTTATACTTCGAATTATATATTTACATTTCAATTATACTTATACTTTGATTTTATAGATCTTAAATTATGCAATAAACTTTGATTTTAATTATACTTTAGATTTAGATTTAACATTAATTATTATGATTTGATATTATAGTTTTGATATTTGTATTTTAAGTTTAATATATTGATAACTTTTTAAATATATTATTCTTTCAAATTAAATTTAGTATGTTTTCTTAAGCTTTATTATGTTTAAAATATTTTTTTACTATGTTTAAATAGTTTCACAAAGTATCAAATTATTATATAAAGTTTTATATTTTCAAAACAATTTCAAATAAATAAGTTTTCAAAATAAGCCAAAATTTGTCGTATGCTCTTGTCAGATATGTCGATATAGTGACTAGTATTTTCAAAATTCAAATTGGAATGAAAGTGTATATTCACAATCATAATTCACCAACTATCATTTCTATTTATCCTTATATATGTTCTTCTTTCATAAATGAATTAATAACTTCCTCTCATATTTTTCTTCACTACTTTCTCTCCGGTCTAAATTGATGTAAGAATTATACTTCAGTCGATTTTCAAACCAAATCAAGTCATGTCAATCTTGAATCGATTCTACGTCAAGCTCTCTCCACTCTAACAAGATCAAAGTGCAAACCTAAGTTATATGAGAAATTCTAATCAACATTGAAAGATCTATGTCGACACTCTTTGTTAAACATCATACAGTTGTGATTAGTTGGTGCTGAATTTAGTTTGGTCTAATTATGCCTGGTAAAAAGCGTTTGGAAGTGACTTTGCCTAAAATTTAAGTTTTATATACCTAAAGGTCTATGATCCTACAAGGTGTCGGTTGTAGCCTTGAATCATGAAGTGTGATTTAATTAATAATGACTAAAGGTTGTATGGAGTGTGAAATATGGAACTGGATGTACGATAACTCCGAACTAATATGAAGTCTTATGTGTTCTTTTCTTTTTTACTTTATTTCATTTACTATTATTTCTTTTTCTTTCTTTAATCGATTCTAGGATCATTATACACATACTCATAAGTTCAATCTAGAATATTTCTAAAAAGATTCATAAATCAAAGAAAAAACCATTCACCCCCTTTAATGTTAGTATAGGCTTAAAATCCATAATCTGCATCACTTTAAGGAAAAATGCTGGAAATTGCCAGCATGCCAAATATGGATCAAAGTGAATGAAAACTAGCCAACTAGAATGGAATGGATAATGTTGGTCCAGAAAGAATAGCCTCTATCCAAGAGATTCTAAGTTGGTCTAAATTGAAGTCCACTTCTTTCATAGTAGTAATATCATAAGTTAAGAGAATAGACACACTTGTTGTCTGTAGTAGGGGATCACCTGGGCCTCATGCTCGAATTCTTAAATGATTTCATTTCTAACTCAAATGATTCCATTTTCCTACCAAGTGATATGCCTCCAAATTTTTAGAATCACATTCACACAATTTGTAAGATAACAAAATAGTGAACCTTTATGTGTTTGTACTTTAAATCAAGTAAGTTTTAAGGGTGACATAGAGTGTCACCATCAACATACCATGTAAACACATATAAGGAGTGGAGCACATAGTATCACATCCTAAAACCATAGTATATATAATCTATTAGAGTCAACGCAAAATGATAAGGTATTAACTCGACTTAGAAGATATGGTATATCATGAACTGACCTAACTGGAAATTATTAAAATTACAGTTATTCATGGTTCAAGATGAAATAATGCGGAAAAATAAAAGGGCTTTCCTCCATTATTAAGGGACAATGTATAGTATCTTCTTCTTTAGGCCAAAGTGTTGTATCTATTGGGAAATGCAAATTATGGATCTTAAGGATAACATAACACTAGAGGGGGTGACTAGTGTTTAATGCAATTTATATACTTCTTTGAAATCTCTCTGAATTTAACGGAATCAGAAGCAAATCACAGATAAGAATCAGATATAGATGCAAACAATAAGTAAAAGCAGTAAAGAAAAGAACATACCAGGATATACTATTTCGGAGTTACCTACATCAGGTCGTACACAACTTTGTGTTGTGCATGTTCCTTTTCAAATAATATCTAATCTTACAATCCTTGATTTCAAGGACAACGAGGCCTACCCCAAACTGCTTCATAGCATAGGGTGCTCTTCTGATTTAACCAGGCTAGGAGATCTCCTTATTGATTTACACACTATAATAACACCCAATTGATTTGAAAGGGCTACAACCATAATTTTCCAGGAACAGTTTAACTTTGATTACAAATACTCCTATAACTCTAAATAACACTTAATGTACATGTAAAATGCATATTTTTACCACCATATTTAATCTAATTAAGTTCAATAATTGATCAAATTGGGTATTCTAACATATTTAAACCAAAATTCAAACCATTTTCAAATCATCACATATTCTTCTTCATCGAAGGGAAAAATGGTCATTTTATGCATATATTAAATTGATAAATTTTAATTGAAATTTCCATATTATTTTATATGAATTTGGATTCAAATACAAGTGGTTTCATAAAGGACCATGCATGCATAAAGAGGAGACAAAAGAATGAAGATGGAAATAATTCAAAGTGATGATAATGGAGGACCGCACCTACCTTAATGTACAAATTAGAGCTAATCCACGTGCAAATGACCATTAAATCTTCATACACACTTAATGGATGATCACTTTATGTTAATGATAACTTGGTGGTCACATTTCCTAAGAGGGTAGTTTGGGTAGTTCCTAAAAATATGGATTAGGATTGGGATTTTTAGACATGTATAAATGCCTAATATATTCATGTAGCTATCCTCCTCCCTCTCTTCTTAGAGGCTCACTTCTTTTAGTTTAAGGTCAAAAATAAAAGCTCTCTTTTCATGGCTACTTAGCCATTTTTATTTTCATGCAACTTTCCTTTTTCTATGCAGTATTAGTTAGTACTCTCTTTTATTAACATGCTTCTTTTCTTCTATATATTAGTAGTGTAAATTTACCTTTCATGTAAGTATTGTATCTCTCTTTTTGGTTTTTGTTGCTTTTTTTTACCTTATTTTTGTTTCATGTTGGACGCTACATTTGTTGAAATGGTAACAAATTTAAAAGGCTAAATCTCTACAATTTGGAGATAATGAAGCTCTCTTTAATCATGCAGCATCAACATAATTTGCTTATTCATGCTCTATTTTTGTGCTCATGTCATGTTGATGTTTATGATTTTTATGTGTTCAATATTGAGTTTGATAGCCTACGTTGTTTACACCAAATAGGCCATGTTTAGTCATATGCCTACTAATGACCTCTTCATCTACCTATGATGATGGTGATTAAGTGAAGGTTGAAATCAAAAATTAATGGTGTATATTTCTAATGAACAGTTAATAAGACATGCTTAAAGTGCGTTTCACTTTCAACTTGTCATTTTTCATGAGATCTAGTAGATTGTTTAGAAGATATGTTATAGTTTGATGGTTTATTTTATGCTAATTAATAGCACAAATAAACCATGCTTATGAAAATCACATCAATCAAACTAACCAATGACCCCAAAAAAAGGATCACTGTTTCATTTTATGTTGATTCACCTTTTCTAGAGAGTGGATTTATTCCTAATTTGTCATTTAATCTCATAGTTTTCATCCAACTGTTGTAGTTATTTGTTTGTTAAATTTTACAATTTTTAATTAGTCAAAACCTGTCGCTTTACTTTTGTAACGACCCAGATTTTTAGCCGTTAAGTTTGAACATTTAAAGTGGGTTTAAATGTTGATTTGGGAATATAAAAGGATTTTTATTTATAATTAAACGAAATGTGATTGAATAATGTGCCTATATATATAATTTGTAAACGAGCTCGTAACGCCTTGCTAGTTCGCAATATTACGTTTTGGACTTCAATTGCATATACAATCCATTTTGAGTCAAAATTCTTTGAAACAAGAATCGTCCAAATCTATTTGATTATAATTTTGTATTGAAAGAGAAAAATCTAGATTTCATATTGTATATTTTTAGTTGTGCCTAAATCAAATTTTCAAATAGTCGCTATGGAATCGTTTATAAATCATAACGATTTATTTAATAAAATAAATTAAGTTTTTAATAAATTAAATATCGTTTTAACCTAGAATTTGACAAAATGGTTTCTAAATAGTTACATATGCTATTTGAATATAATGGTAGTTAATAGAGTGTAAAAATATTAGTTTAACGTTGATTTGACAGAAATGTGAATTTTATATTATATAATCAAGTTAAAAATAGCTCATTTTGAAATAGTCACGGATTTCAATGAAATCAGTTTCACTGGATCCATAATATTAAATTATTGTATGAAAATAAATTTGGTGTCAATCCGATATCGTATGTGACTTTGGTAGCCATAAGCGCGCAGTTATTTTTGCATAGCATTTAATTAAATGAATTTAAATTTATTAGAGGGAATTTATTTATAAATTGAGATAATGACCAAATTAAGATGTGAGACCTGTCCCATTGAATTGGTATTGACGTTTAGAGTCAGGGTACATATAGCTTGTTATTTTTGAAGATCAGTTATTTTGGTAACCAATTATAGCGTCATTTTGCATGTAAAATATCGTTCTAGATGAACAACCTCGGAATGCGATGAAACCTCTTCCATTAGATTCGTATCAGTAAGTTATTATTGGATTTCGATTTTTGTATCGATCAAACTTACCGTTTGATCGTGGCACTGATAAACACCTAGATTTTTATTTAATCATTTTATCGATTTAATATAAATATTAAGAATAACTTATTTTTAAACTATCTCAAAATTCAATGAAACTAGTTTTATTAAATCTGCAGTGATTAATTATTGTAGGATTTCAAGTTTCAAGTCATTTGGATTTAATATGTTATCGTACGCAATTTAAAACATGTATCGATTCACATTATGACATTATAAAGGAATTTTCACAAACGACCTCAGAATTTGACGAAACTTGTTCCATCATGTCCGGAATATTTTAATATAATAGAATTTCAATTTTCGTTTCCAACGGAGGTCGTATGAAGTGGTTTTTGCGTGAAACTTACGTCATAAGCTTTGTATATAATAAAATATTATTAAACTTCACATATAAATAACCCACCCCAAAACCCATAAAATGCGTCAAAACCCTAAATGAATGGTCAACTACTCTGGCTGCCACCATCTAATAAAATCAACGACCATAAATCTCCAATCTTCTCCTCCTCGTATCCCTCGATTCTCTCACTAATTCCCATAACTTCCTACAACAAAAACGACGAGCTCAGAGAGGTCTTCCACATCAACAATGGAAAATGGAATTTTCGAAATGGTTTAGCCTGAAATCGACTTGAAACAGCCAACATTTGAGGTCAAACTGGCGGTGCAGGGCGACGCCGTGATGGACGAGGCTTGGCATGTTGAATGGGGAAGCTTAGGCGTTCCATTTGGTTATTCCTGAAGTCGCTCCAATGAACTGGAGGCAAGGCGACACGGTGTTGTCGAAGTTGAAGGAGAAGCTGTGTTTTTGGAGTTGCGACTGAACGAAGGGGGAAGGAAAGTAATCGGTTTGGGTGATTAAGTTTATAAAGTAATTAACTTAATATTTTATAATTAAGGAATTAAAATTATTAAATAAATCGTATATTATAATGGTTATAATTCTCATGTATGTCAACAAATTTGGATGAAACAAGTTACATCGGTGCTGTGGTGATGAGATCTACAATTTGGAATTAATTTGGACAAAGCTGGAGATAATTGAAGTTTCTAATTAAATTAAATGTCTGTTTAATTTAACTAGAACATGACCGCTTAAGCAACGAACAAAATCAAGGTGATTATAACTCACTCAGTTTGTCCCACTTATATTATAAATCGGGTTTAATTTTTGTGTGCTATGGTTGTTTTTTATTGGATAATTACTGCATATATATTTATATATTGATTGAGCTGGTCAAATTAAACGTTCGTTTAATTTAATTGAAATCAATCATTATTTTTAATGATTGTAACTAATTAAGTTAACTTACCTTGTTGGTTTTGTATATAGTAATACAAATGTATAAAATGAATTATTGGATGCTTGGATTGGTGTTATTGGTTGGTTGTTGAGATTATACCGGTATATTGAATTGGAATGATTATCTTGAGGTATTTGAATGCAGCGAAAAACAGGTTGGAGGGATCCAACAGGATTCCCCACTTCTATTGATAATGTTTGTCATATATATTGGATATGTTTGATTAGAAATGGAAATTAGGTGAAATAACCCTTATTTCACAGTTGGGCATTTTAGTAGTCGTTTGGCCTTTTAATACCAACAATAAAATAAGAAATTGTTGAATCGATTTTATATCAAATCTGAAATGTTTTTAGATTGATATCTTTTTAAGATGTCACTTGTCGTCAGGTAAATCAACGTAATTTAAGTTATAAAATATATTTTATAACCGAAACAAGATTTTTAAGTAATTTTTTAAAGATATATAAAGTAGAGATTCGTATCATAATTTCTTATGTTTTGATAAATTTTAATTTTTTAATAAGATATTAAAAAATGTTTTTGCGAGAAGAATTTTGTGAACGGATCTGAAATAAACCCAAAGATTCAATGATTGTATTAAAAAGGTTAAAGTAAAAGATCTATGATTTAGCAAGAGTTTACAAAATCGACAAATTAAATAAAATTAGGTATGATTGAAAGGAGATTTTTCAAAAAAAGTAAAAAAAATGGTTTATAAAAACCGTATTTGAAATCAAATGGTAAATAGGATTTTTATGATGATTTAATATCAGTTTTGAGTTATAAACTCGAATCTATTTTAAGATAAGAACGTTGTCAATCAAGGTCTGAGAGGTAATTAGAATACCCTAATCTGAATGATTTCACTTTTATCCAGAGATGGTATTAGGTGACAGTGGTAGAAGGTAATGAAAATATTACGGTCTTCCATTCCAAAGGTAAGTTATAAATGAATTTTTTTATATAAGTTGAACTATATGGGAATGATTATGAATTGGATTTCTTCTAACAAAAGAAATTGTTGAATAAAACATATTAAGAAAAGGATTTAATTGGATATTAACGAATATTCTAAGAAGGTTTAATGATATTAAAAATGAAATTTATAACGTTGTTTATGAATATCAAATTGAACTGATTTGGTAAATAAATATACCTTTGTATAAAAAAGGAACTTGTTCCCAATTATTGATGATGGAAAATGGTTTTAGAAAATGTTTTGCAAATGAGAGTTAAATTGGAAATTAGATATGGTTGTAAGATATTTTCTAAATATCGAAATAAAAATGGTTTTGAGAATAACCTTATACTAAAATGGAGAGGTAAAATGTTTTGTTCTGATTCTTCAAAGATTTAAAATTATTTAAAAGGCGCCAAGTGATGCTATGTACTGAACCGGTGAATTTATTTTATCTTTATGGTTGAATAGTTATTTATTTTATAGTTAAATAACCTACGATTAAAGATTGGCCTATTATCGATTGTTAGTACGAAAACATTAGGATAAAATTTATATTCAAAAACTATTTCGACTAGCAAATACATAAATGTTGAAGATATCAAAAGATGGTATAAACGGAGCATTGAAGACCATGGATCTTCATGAACAGAAGAACTACTCATTGAATATCTCTAGGTTGCTCCCAGAGATATTTTGACAATGATTATGTTGTGATTGAAATCTTTGGATTGCAAGGACTTCTCGCTATTGGTACCTAGGGTGATTCCTATATAGGATGTGGTAGGAGGGTGCCTTTGGTTCATCTTGTTTCTAGATGACTTGTACGGACGAACGTCTAACGGAATATTTCCTTAAGGGTCATGTACGTTGATTTTTACAAACATACCAAGTTTGATGGCGAAGAAGAAAACTTCTCTTAGCTTAACACCTAGAGTGTATTTGTGGACGTCAATTAGTGATTTGACAAATCTGGGAATGTGGCATTCAAAGATATTGAGATGTTCTCTGAAAAGTAATCGTGACCTCATGCCTCATTAACCAGGAAATAACCAAAATCAAGCAGGCAGCATGGCTAAGTGGGTCATTCGCATTAGGGTGTATTGTCACCATCTGGAGAAAATTCTATTTGTTCTTTTTTAGTTTCTGTATCTCCCGGGAATTATGGTGGTCGTGACAAAAAGCCATAGGATGACAATATATTCAATACACTCAAGTTGAATGAGTGGTCGGTCATGTGCGGCCGGGTTGCAAGATGATCTTGTTAAACCCTAGTGCATCGCTCTCTAGAGGTGCACTATCGGAAGTTGGTCCCATACCTTGTCATAGTTGGAAATCCAATCTTCAATAAGCGCTATGCGATTTTTGATTATATACTATATATGTGTGGAGCTTGAGATGCAAATGTTTTGCTAGATGGTTAATTATTTGTAGTTTTATATACAATATTATAATATCACTGAATTTTAATATGAAAAGTGATTTTGGGTTATCGTATGGTAAAAACCATCCGTGTTTATGTGTGGACTACTCTTACGATTATCCTTTCCTTTTAAAGGATTTTATAAAGTTAAGAAAATTGGATGTAACCTAAACTTAGTGAGTTTACTCACGCTGGTTCACCAGACTGATCCGTGGCATTTGCAATGCTTAGGTCAACCCAAGTTTTACGGGTTTAGGATAGGATGCTACGAATCTCAAAAGACATGTTGGAGGGGTCCAGACATATTTAATTTTTATTCCGCTATGTATTGTATATGAGGATAGGTTGTTATAACTGTTCAGATTGTGTGTTGTACTCTAATAAATGTACGTATTTATAAGAGCTCTTTATAAAGGATTATTTTAATGTTATATTTTATACCGCTATGATGTGAGACTCTGTGTTGTTATCCTTCTTCTTTTTCTTTATTCAAATATTTCTTTCTTTCTTTTCTTACCCTCTAATTTCTTTCTATCAGCTATCTGGTGTTGTTCGACACTTGGGTTTTGGCAAGTAATACGGGATTATGTATTATTGTCAAAATTCGAGCGTCGAATTTCTTTGTCGGGTTGTTGCAACTTTTGTTTAATTTGATTAAGCAAAATTAGAGTTAATCTTTCCTTGTGGATCAACCCATAATCGCCATGCACTGCAATTGCATGTTGTGTGCATGTGGTTATATTGTTTAAAATATTCACACGATGGATTTTTAGTTGATAGAAAAATCCGTAGCTACAAACAAAGTTTTTGCTCCGTTACCAGGGAAGAAGTTTAGTTTTTATTTTATTCTTCAAATTAATTTTCTTGTTTGTTGTTCTTCTGAAAAATGATTTGGTTCTCTATTTTTGTGTTTTTTCACTTGTTCTGTTCATGTGTATTATTTCCTTTGTTGTACACTTTTGTTTTTGGTCTTCGTGTTTGGTTTTGATTTTGTGTGGTTTGTCAATTTTTTGTTAGCTTTGCTTTGTGTTTAACGGTTCTCTGTTTTTGCATTTCTTCACTTGCTCCTTTGGTGTTAAATCCTCGTATTATTGGAAAAAAGGAACTTGTGTTTTTTATTTATCCAACCATTTGTTAAAATCCAAATTTCTGCTTATTAGCATATTATAATTCCTGTACAAACTCATTTACAACTCTTTGCAAGCTCTTACTACATCTACATCTACAATTCCAAACAAATTCACTTATACAACTCTATACAAGCTCTTACCACTATATTCCTAAAAAATCATTGTCATCTCCATACCATCACTTGATCTGTCGAAACAATCCACCAACCTTCACCAACCACAACATCTATCAGTCTCCAACATCACTCTCTTGTTATCCTCCATCAGTCTCCTACCTCAAAAAAAATCACCTTCCACTCGCCATTCATACATTCTCAAACCGGTCCAAACTGATCATCATAATCAGACCAAAAGTCTCTCATCAATATAAACAATCTATACATCTCCTTAACATCCTTAACAGACCTCACCAACTTCCATACGCAACCCATTTTTGAAAACCATCACAGTACAACATCGGCCATAAACCACATACTTCAGCATTACACATACAAACCACAAACAGTCTCCCTCCCTAAAACTCACCCATATCGAAACTCCAGATCAAATCATCATCAACAACCTCTACCAAATTATGCCTCTACCTTCACAAATATCACCTATAAACTCTTGTCGACGACCTCCTATACAATGGCCAGTGCCATAAACATATCATCATTGCACTCAACAGCCAATATACAGCCTATACTTCTTACACATGCTACATCAACTTGCTACCTTGTCATCACAACTTCAAAATCCAGGCAACTACCTACATACTCCTCCACTATCCCCAATCAAATTCTAAAAACCATACACAAAATGGCTAAATTCATGCTACCACAACTAAAAATCGTGACCTCCAACAATAGTTTTTGCTTTCTTCTGTGTAACGACCCGACGGAATTCGACACCCGAATTCCAATAATAATAAATAAACCCGTGTAACTTGGCAGAACTCAAGTATCGAAAACAACAGATAGTTAATGAAAGAAAATAGAGGGTGAGATAAGAAACAAAAAAATATTAGAATAGAAGAAGAAGAACACAACAACATCACAGTCTCACATCGCAGCGGAACAAAATATAATACAGAAATAAAACTTAATTGAGAATTCTGAAATAAAAACTTACAATCATCAGAGTATATCAATACATCTGGACAGTTATAATAATGTGTCCTCATATACAACACACAACGGAATAAAACTAGATATCATACATATGAATTCCTCCAGTATATCTTCGGACTTCACAACACCCGAAAACCTAAACCTGAAAAATCTAGTCTAACCCGAGCATTTACAAACGCCGGTTCAGTCTGGTGAACCAGAGTGAGAAAACTCGCTACGTTTAAAAACATCACCCAACTTGATTTTAAAGTCAAAACATTTCTTTTTGTAAGAAAAGGAAAATCTTAAGACCAATCTACACATAAACACGGACAATTTTTACCTTACGATAACCCAAAATAGTTTTTGGAATCATATATTATTCTGATATTATGATAATGTCTAATCACAAATAAATATAAATCTAGTGGAATGCTTGCATCTCACGCTCTACATATATAGTATTCAATCAAAACCGCGTGAGCTTATCGCAGATTGGATTTCCACCTGGCAAGGTATGGGACCACCTTCCGATAGTGTAACTCTAGAGAGGAATACACCAGGTTCAACAAGAACATCTTGCAACCCAAGCTAAACATGATCGGCCACTCATTTGGCTTGAGTGTACCGAATGTATTATCACTAATGGTTGGGCTCAAACCACCGTTTTATGAAGGACAACATCGAATAGATTAAAGAAAGAAATGAAATCTCTAGATCAAGTGACAATAGACCCTAATTGGGAGCGACCCACTTAGCCATGCGACCTACCCGATTTTATATCGTTTTCCGGTTGTAGAGGCTTGAAGTTAAACACTACCTTTAGAACATCACATCATCAACACTTTGAATGTCACATCGTCAGATCCGTCAAATCACTAATTGACGTCCAGAAATTTACTTTGGGTATAAAAGAAGTGCCCTTCTTTGCCACCAACTCGGTATATTTGTAAAAATCAATGTACGTGACTCTTAAGAAATGCTCTGTCAAACATTTGTCATACAAGTTATCTAGGAATATGATGAACTGAAGGTACCCTCCTACCACATCCTAGGTATCACCCTGTAGATCAGTAGCGAGTAGTCCTTGCAATCCATAGATTTCAAATACGGTAGAACCCCAATACATCTCTGGGTCGAATCAAAGATTTTAAGTGGTTTTACCATTTTATGAAGATCTACGGTCTTCAAATGCTCCATCTCGATCGGCACTTGATATCTTTCACAATTTCGTATTTGCTGGTCGGAATGGTATTCGAATATAAATTCAATCACGGTCTTTCCTTACCAACAATCGTATAGGCCAGATTTGATAGCCTGTTATTTAACTATCAAATAAACAACCATTTAATCATGAAAATAAAAATAGATTCACTGGTTCAGTACTCAACATCACTTGGCTTCTTTAAATAAAAATACTTAACGAAAGGTTAATTTTAAATATTCCAATATTTGGAAAAACAACACTACACTTCTTACTTTAATATACTGATATTTGCAAAAACACTTTATTTTTGTATTTAGAAAAATATATTATAATAATATCCAATATTCCACTTAATTAACATTTACACAACATTCTTCATTTATCTAAACTGGGACATCAATTTATTTTCTTATTCATAGAATAATCATTACGAAAATCTCTTTTTATTCAATACTTGGAAATAATAGCCCACACTTTCCTTTTAGAGTAAAACCGTTCTATATCTCATTTCTTTACTTTGGAAATATCGGTACGCATTCACACAATCTCCATTTCATTTTCATTACTCTAGAAATCTAATTTTATATTTATATATATTTCGACTTTCTATTTCCTTTTTCTTTGGAATATCTTTTTATTTCTAATCCACGTATTTTTGTACTTCAACCCTCATTAGTTCCTGACCGTAAATTGGTAAGAGAATAATTCCCTAAGTATCAGTCCCGAAGATCGAAATCAACATCAGATTAATACTTAGAAGTCACTCAACTCAACCAATCTCTAGTTAGGTTCCAGTTTTTATCTTAACTCATTACTAACCCATTATATTTCACTTATAATCCATTCAACCTTTTTCCACCTTGAAAATCTCATTTCAGTTCCGTTCATTTCACTTAATTTCATTATTAAGCCTTGCCCATTTAAAATCGACGTTTTAACTCCACATCTCTTTTATAAATCTTATTTATAAACTCGGGTTTAATATAAATCTCTTTTATATCTCGATTTCCTTTTACTTAATTTAAATATTAAGTAAGCGTTTATTTTAAGCCACCATATTCCCTTAAAATCCCTTTAGTTATAAAATCTCGGTTTTAATATAAAACCCATTCAGAAACTCCATTAACAATTCAACTCGATTCCATTTCAAACTCTGATTTCTTACTTAAATGAATCTCACTTAAAAAGAAACCTCTTTCATTATTATTAGTTAATAATTTACCTCTTTACTAACTACTATAAAAGTAGTTAATTCTTAATTAACTAAAATAATTAATAAATTCCTTATTAAACTCTTAATAAAATTTAAAACAAATATTCGTTAAGCTATTTCAATATTTTAATTGACAATAAACTAATTTGACTTAATAATCAAATTCCGGTTAAACGGTCGACTTAGTAAGCTCAAAACACGATTATCTCGTTAACTGGTTCCAATTAATTCCTCATTTAAATAATTAATTTAAACAACCTCATTTAATTGTTTCTTAGAACAACTAATCCAATTCTTAACCGTTCGGTTAATTTCTGCTTGTTTGCTAATAAAAAGTTACCAACATAAGAATTTATCATATAAAATCACTTAACAGTTTCTTATAAATTTATATAATAAATAATAAATATTTATTCCTTTTTAATAAATTTCCATTCAAAAATGATAGATTTAAAAATCTATCTTCAGTTATAAAATAAATTTTATAACTGCTTTTCAGTCGATTTACCTGATGGTAAATCAATATTTATAAACGATTGATTTTAAGCCACCTAATGCCAATTACCCAACCAATAATGTCCACTAGTTAAAAAAACAACCGTTTGAATTTCAGTTCAACAACCAATAACCAAATAAATTATCCAATCCATGTTGGTGAAACAGTTCATATAATTATAATAAGAAAATAACAATAAAATTTTGAGGAATCCAGTTGGATCCCTCCATCTGTTTTCCCTGCATCGAAATACGTTACCTCAAGTAATATTATTCAACAGATGTAAAGAATAAATAAATAACAGTATCCAAACATCCATATTTCTAACTAAATACGTTTATATTATTATAAACATAACCAACAAGGTAAGTTACCTCAGTTGGAAATAATCGTTGGAATAACGATTAGATTCAAATTAAATTAAACGAACATTTAATTTAATCAGTTCATTCAACACATATAACTATATATTTAGCATCCATCAAACAATTAACAAACATATCACACAAATATTAAACCCGACTTATATAAAATATAAGTGGGTAAAAACTGAGTGAGTTATACTCACCTTAATTTCCATTCCCGTCAGCATCGTCTGTTTTAATTAAATTAAATTGGCATTTAATTCAATTAAAAATTCTAGTAGCACCCATCTTTGACTAAACCAGCTTCCAAAATATTGCGTCTGTCGATACGGTCTCAACGTCCTTTTGTTCGTTCTAATCTGTTAACATATGAGTACGTTATATAAATTACAACGTTACTTTTAAAATTAAATAATTAGCCTATTAACTCATAATATTTTCAACATTAATTATGCATGTTAAGAAAAGGTGGGACACGTTATTAAAAAGAAAGGGTTGCTCATGTGAACTCACCTTCTGCTTATTTTCGAACCGATATTCACGTCTTCCCCCTTCTTAAAAAACGAAGGCCCAAGTCCTGTGAATCCCATGCTCCCATCTTTACTTGCTCCCCACCTGACACTATTATCATGCAAGTTCCCCTATTTTTCAGAATGCCACATCTCTTCATATTTCTTCACCTTGAAAATTTTCTGCATCACTTCTAGTCTTCTTCCACCACCCAATATACTTATTGTTCCCAAAACAATGCATTTCCGTATGCAACATTAAACTGAAACACCCAGGTTATCCAAATGCCCATCTGTTTCCTTCATCACCCAAGCATGTCCATCCCCCATGCTGCTTTCACCTTTTCACTGCATTCTGCTTCTTCATCTTTTGTCACGTATTCGCATTGCCACACTAGTCCACCTACTTACGTTTTTCCCATTTATGCCAGCCCCCTCCCATCGCTCCACCAAGCTTCTGATCTTTGAGAAGTCACACATATCTCCTCCTTAGCCTTGCCTTTTCTCTCACCACCGCACTGTCTTCACTGTTCACCAACTTCTCACATGCTACGTTCGACTGCTTCCGGAGCACCACCAGTTGTCCCCTCACCAACCTCCACCCTAGGCTTAGTTACTGTTCAAACGAAACACTCTTCCCCAATTACCGCACACCTTTCTTCATGCAACTATTCACACACCATCAAAAAATGAATTAAAAAGACCCAATGCTCGTCATCATTTCGGATAGGTTACCCTTTACCACAACTGCGGCTTCACCGTCTGCCGCGAACAACTTTTTCCCTAAACCCTCACGGTGGAGAAGAATATATATTTATATATATGTATTAATGACTCCGGGCTAAAATGAATGGGTAAGGGAAGTTTTTGATGGTATTTTAATAGAGCTTTGTGTACTGGTTTTTATGGAGAAAGAAAAGTAGTAGCGCATTCTATTTATAGATAAAGAACTATGAGATAGGATTAATGTCTTTTGGAGGGTGTTTTCATAGCATGTTAATTATAGGAGTTAGGGTAGGTTTGTATTGTCTCCGTTAATGGGTGCTTCGATTGATTTGAGAACATAGGGAGGAGGGTTAGCTAGCTGTAGTATTAGGTCTGATCTAAGAATACGATAGAAGGAAATAAAAACCGGTAGCTGGTGTTTTCACTTCTTAGCTTAGCCTTGGTATTGTGTAACATGTATATTCTAGGGTAGCCGTGGACTTAAAATCTTAGGCATGAAGTAGCATAAGGATAAAAAGATTGGTCTGCGTGTACGTTTTGTTTAGCTTATATATATATATATATTATTCTATTCTATTTTTAGAGTATTAAATTCTACAGCTTACCGTCGTTTACTGTAACCGTTAAATTCATATTGTCACAGATAAACTCCAAATACAATGGAAACGGACACACCGCAATGTCTTGACATTCCGATCCCAACAAGATTTGTTTCTTTAAAAATCAACCTTGTTTGCATAACTGCATTATTTTAATTCCAGTTTATTCATCGGTTCATCCTTAAATTGCACAAATGAATAAAACAACTCCAATTGGCTCCAAACTGAAAATCTAGCAATAACTAACCATACATATTCCAATAAAATTTGTTTCGTCGAAAACAGAGGCCGTTTGAAAAACGACTATTTTTAAAGTCTATATAATAACGATTAAATTCAAAATAATTCAAAAATAAATTATTACCGTATCTCTCTAAATGAAATCTTAGACGATTTCACAATAAACCAATATAGATTTTAAACTTATTATTCAAAATCTCGGTTTAAACGATATTCAAATTATATATAAATCCTTTATAATTCTATTAAATAGACGTTGATTTCCATAACAACTATTCAAAATTTTGAATTGGACATAACTCACAATTTATAATATGAAATCTCCGTGGGAAAATTATGATCAAATAGGTTCAAGCATTTCTTCCTTCACAGAAATCCTACTTATATCGGATCTTGTATATTCAACTGATGTTCAAATCGTAAATTACGAACTACTGCGACATTTTGAGTTTATTTTATAATTATAAATAAATTAAACGTTTAAGCTTCGTTTTATAAACGAATTATATATTTTAAATCCATTTAAAATTCCTAATCAATATTTAATATAATAAAATAAAATAAATACCTAACTACCAAAAATACGTGGCATTACATTCTACCTCCTTAAATCGAAATCCCACCTTTATTTTTCCAAAATCAAAATCTAATCCCCATGCCCCTATCGCAGTCTACCACTTCACCTGCTCCAATCATCTCCCGAAATCACGCCTAGTTAGCAACGCAACATCGGAATTTCGAGTTTCAAATCCATTTAGTGAAAATCAGAGATTTTTTTTGGCCATTTCCCCTCTTTTTTCCCATTTAGCACGCCTTTTTTCTATCACATTTTGATTTCTCTTGTTATGAAAATTAGAGAATCGGGGTTTTAGGATTAGCACAAGAGTTTTGGGTCGTGGAATTTTGATTGGGCTGGGCTGAGTTTACTTATTGACATATTAAGTTTTATGTTGGATTTTCTTAACCTGTAACAAAATTTAACTTGTGTGTGGACAATTTGTTCATAAAAAAGAAGTTCCATCATTTTGTTTTATTTGGCTTAGGCTCAGTTAAAAATTTGCTCTTGATTTCATTTCGCATCTTCAACAGGTTGCAGAAAATCAGCGGATCACGAATCGCTTTCTAAAATTGCTCAACAATGCTTGTTTTAAAAAACCTACTAAAATAAATTGCTAATAAAATATGCACGCTCTGGTATCGTGTTTTAACTCCTTTTATATTAATTGTATTGTTGATTGCTTGCATTAGCATTAAAAAATCCAAAAAAAAAGTTCACTTGTAGTTTTATTGTAACTTATGTTTATTTTCTATTTTTCATTCATCTCATTTTGTTTTTATTTTCTAAGTACATCATTACATTTTGACAAATTGATTTGGTTTCAACGAATTATTTCTCGGTGTCTAAGCTACGACAGAGAAATAATCGTTTATAAATAATACGGTGTTTCGTAAATATTATAACAATTGTTTCTTTGAAGGTACTTAAACCTTTGGCTGCATTGCTCGGTTGATACGTGGTCCACCGATAACTCTTGTCCATTACCTAACATAGAAATCTTTTGTGGCATATAATTAGAGCGTCACTATATAATTCCAGAAAAATTGTAAATAGGTCATTTGCATTCATATAGTTGCATTAGGCTCATGCATATATATATAAAGAAATTTCCAAAAAAATAAAAAAAGTCCAAAATAAAAAAAATCTCAATTTCATTTCCTTTTCTTTAAAAAAATAAAAAAGACTTTTGTAAAATTTTCCTTTTCTCTCCCAAAAAAAGTTCAAATATACAAAAAAAACATTCTTTAAAATGTCTGAATTTCCTAATTTCTATGGATTTTACGATAGTTGTGAAAATAAATATAATTCGTATAATTTTACACTGAATTTTTATGGATATTATAATAACACCTGTTGTACAACTAATTTAGATTTTGCACTACAAAATCTTCAAAATGACAACCATTCCTCAAATCTTGAAACAAGTTACTTGAAATGAGCACACAAAAAAAAATCAAATAATAAATGAACGGTGTAATTCATACTTATGTGACAATTCAAGTCAAAGTTTTTAAAATATTCAAAATTTGATCTCACTTCCAAAATCAAATGGCTTTTATTATAAACCATGCCAATTCAATTTCAAACTCCAAAATGAATTTCAAACTTAAAAAGAAAAGAGAATAACATTTCAAATTATTTTGGCGGTGGGAATTATTCAATTGTTGTGCGATTAGCAATTTTTTCTCCCAACAATTTCAAAGTGAAAAGTCTCAAAAAATAATTATATATTTGATTTTATTTAGGTAATGGAAGAAATTTACAATAATCATATGGATTTGTTGTTTCAAACCTACATGAAACAGCATGAAAAAACAACCAAGTCCGGACATGTGATGATTCAAATGATAATCCATCTTTTACCATAATCGACGATTCTCAAATAACAACTCGTTCGATATTTAATAAAATGACATTCGCTTTTTTCCAAACAATTAACTTCGAAATTTTTTAAGGTCTGGTTTACTAAGCTTAAATTGTGTCTCTCATACTTGAAGAGACAAATGAATGGGTCTTTGGAAGATCGTTTCATTTACTTCTTATCAATATTTTTTGATATAGTGCAAATAATAATTGTTTCATGTAAATAAAGGTCATGTTTTTAATTTTTTTTCTCTTTTCACCTAGGTTGACAGTGGGGACACAGTCAAAATCAAGTATGGTGGGAGTTTCATATTTATTTAGGTTTTGCATGAACCTTTCTTTTCTTTTCATTATAAAAATAGCACTTTAATTTACTTTTTAATGGCATGATGAAGTAAATATGGTTTTTGGTCATTGAATTAAAAATTTAAAGAAATTACTTGTCTTAACGAATAACAAGTGGAAAAGTTTGAACTATAAATAACTTTTGTGAAACTAGCATATAGAACTATTCATAGGTGATGGTTATTAAACTTATTATAAATTAAAATATTTATTTAAATAAGTGGTTAATTAATAGTACTTGCAATAACATTTTAATTTTTTTAAAAGTTAAAGTGGTGCTAAGATATTCTCACTAAACTCTCTCTCTCTCTTTTTCCAAAGTTTTTATGTATATATAAATATACATTTTTTTGAAAATAATAAAGCCTATAGTCCTCATGTTTATGTTTTCTGTAACGACCCGTGTTTTTCGACCATTTGAATATTAATATTTAAATTAGTTTTAAATATTATATTGGGAATATTAATGAAATTTAATATTGAATTCGCTATTTAGAACGAAGTTGAACGTTATAATTTATATATAATATAAATTCGAGCTTGAAAATGGCGTGCAGTTCGCAATATAGAGTTTTGAACTTCAACTGAGAATACAGGATTCGATATAAGTCGGATTTCTGTGAAACAAGACACGTTGAGACCGTATTGATGATAATTTTCATATGAAAGAGAAAAATCTAGATTTCGTGTTATAGTTTGATAGTTATGGCCAAATCAAATTTTGAAATAGTCGCTATGGAAAATCGTTATTAAATTATAGGCCTTTAAAATAGCCGTTTTACAAAAGGACTCTGTTTCCGACGAAACCAGTTTCATTAGAACCGTATCGTTAAATTATTGTCATAAAATCAAACCGCGTGGCAAACCAATGTCGTATGTGACCACAGCAACCGTAAACGCCCGTTCAAATTTCTATAGCGCGTAATTAATTCAATATAGGGATATTTGAGTGTAACTTGAGCAGACGATCGAATTAGGCCACGAAACCAGTTCCGTTGAATTCGTATCGTCGATTAGAGTCAGGATGGATATATAGTTTGTTATTTTTAGAGATCGAGAAATTTGGCATTAAAAAGGGTAGGGCGGTTCGGGGTAAAAACAGCCTACCGGGGCAACAGTCTCAGAATGCGACGAAATTAGTGCCATTGGGTTCGTATCGAAAAGTTATTGTTGATGTTCGCAGTTTCAAGTGGATTTGATTTATCTGGTGACCGTGAAAAAATTAAACGTGTGTTCATTTCCGGTTTCATAAAGGAAATTTTTTCATATGACCTCGGATTTCGACGAAACTTGTCCCATTGGATCCAGAATATCGTTTTACATCAAGAACAGCCTTTTTATCAGTAAACAGAAGTCGTTTGTTGTGGTTTTGGCGTATTACTTTAGAACGAAGTTTCATACAATTTTAATATTAGTAGAAGCATCCTACTCCTTCACTGTAGCCCTTACGTTGCTTCCACGCTATCGATACCTTGGCTGCCAAACTTCACTCTACCGTGATAGTCACGTAATTCTTTGAGTTCTCCCCACCAATACGCTGTAAAGCCGTGGCGACGAAGTAACCAAATTAAATATGATTTTCCAACACCGTGATTCCCACGGTTCTTCTCTTATATATACTCAGAACCTTATCAGCAAAACCTAATTCACGGTTCCCTTTTTACTTCCACCGCCAACCAAATAATCCAATAGTAGTGCTCTTCGATCCTTACTCCTCTTCAAACCTCTCGATCTTTACTGCCATTCACAAACTTTCTAACTACTAAACAAAAAGGGACCATACTCTGGTTGAAGGCAAGGGTCAGCGAGGCGTTGGGCTGGTAGTGTGATGGGCGTACGGTTGACCGGAGGGTGGTGCGTTTGGGTTGGGCGGTCAGCGTTTTGGAGTTGAGCGTTGGAAGGGCAGCTATTTTAGAGCGAGAACACAAGGAGTAGCCGGTGTTTGGACAGGAGCAACCAAAAGTTAATGAAGGGGGGGGGGACTTGCAAACGCGCATGCAAGAAATGAAAGGGGACGGTGGAGTCTTAAACAAAGCTAAAACACATGATGCGTGACTTCCTAGTGGCCTTCAAATGAATGTCCAAAACGGAGAACAAGAAAGGTATTCACGAGAATCACGACGAACAGACCAAAACGTGAGAACTGGAAATCGATGAAGGAGAAAACTCTTGGCTACTAACTGACCGTAAGTGAGGTAATAAAGGTTAAAACAAAATAATCAATCACATAATTAGTTAATAAATTAGTTATAATTATATTACTATATACTTATATCTTGTGTGTCACAAGCAGAATGGGACGAAAATTGGAAACAAATCAGTGGAGGTAAAAGTTGGGCAAAAGGGAGGACAACTGGTTTCGGTCATAAACAAAGCAATCAATTTGGATAATTTTTAATTAAAGGGATTTAATTATTAATTTAAAATCAATTTACTAATATGTTAATAATTTTGTATTTCGTAATTAGAATGAACAAACCAGAAGGCATTGGGACTGCATTGCTGAATACCACATACTGGAACCGGCTTGAATAAAAGTGGGAACGGATAGAGTGAACGCAGCTGGATGTTTTAATTAAACTCTTGTTTGGTTTAATTAAAATAAACCATTTTGACGATGGATGGAATCAGATCAAGGTGAGTTAAACTCACTCAGTTACCCTTTTTATATTTTATATAAATTGGGTGTTTTTATTTTGTGTGCTCTGCTTGCAAATGGTTGACTGCTTTGCTAGTTATCTATTTAACTGTTGATTTAACCGATGAAATTAAACCGTGTTTAATTTCAGTGAAATACCAAATCGTTATTTTTGACGATTGGTTCCAATAAAGGTAACTCACCTTGGTTGGTCACGTTTATAAAATAAACGTGTTTTCGTTTGAACTGGAGGAACTGATGAAAATGTTTTGTTGGTTAGTTGATGTAAAATGGTTGCTAGTTGCTATGATATATCAGTTAAATAGAATTGTTTGACCTGGTTGGTGATAACCATTTGAATACAGGGAAGAACAGGTTGGAGGGATCCAACCGGATTCCTCAACTATATTATTTATTTCATATCATCATATATGAACTGATTTGTTTGTGTGTTTGATTTGATGGTTGATTATTGAATGTTCAACATCTGTTTGGTTTGAACCAATAGGTGATATTGGTTAAGTGTTTGGCAGAGTATGGCCTTTAAAACCAATCGAGTTATAGATATTGATTCACCGACAGGTGAATCGATAGAGTTGAGGTTATAAAATTTATTTTATAACCAGAGTTAGATTTGAATTATATTATTTGAATAGAAGTTATTTAAGAAAAATAAATAAATATTTTATTTGTTTAAGACTTTGATTTGTTATGAATTTATTTTGCGAAGCAAATGCTGATGTTAATCAGATTCACCAGTTGAAGAATAAGAAATGAATTAAATGGTTAAACCTTGGAGGATTGTTTTGTAAAGAAAACAAATAATTAGAATCTATTTAAATTAATTATATTTTTAATTAATTTAAAGCGAGGATTGTTGAAAGCGGTTAATGAGATAATCAAGTTTTTGGGTTAATTAAATCGACCAGTTGGAATTAGAATTTGTTTATCAAGGAATGTGCTTTGACTAAATAGTTAAATGAACATTGTTTGAATTTAAATAAGGCTTTAAAGGGGATTTAATGTGAGATGCAAGCCAATTGAATGGTGAAAGGAAATAAACGTACTAAATTATATGAGTTAAGTGAAAGGAGATTTCGATAAAAAGAGTTTATTATAAACCAGAGGTTTTAAGTGAGATTCAAAGTGTTAAGACGTTAATTTACATTAACGTTATTTGAAAACGAGATCTAGAAAAAAGAGAATTTTAAATGAGATTTCAAAATGGGAAATTGAATATAGTTATTCGAGATAGAATTAGCCAAACATAATTATTGGGCTAAGTTGCCATTTCGTACGACTGCTAGCGTAATTCGCAGGGCCGCAGATAGCCTACGGCGGTCGGATGTTTCCTGAGGGAATCAGGCGTAACCATTGTGATCGCTGTGATCTAGAGTCAAGCGAATGGGGTTAAGACGAATGTTAATTAATTGAAATTAGAGTTATTCAAATATCGTATTTTTGAATATTTAAAGAATTAGAAGTTTTTAATTTAACAAAAGTAAATCAGTTGTTAAAGGCCAAGTGATGTTGAATACTGAACCAATGAACTCATTGGAGTGTCATGATTGAAACACTGTATATTTTGATAGTTAAAACACCGACTATCAAACCTGACCAATACGATTGTTGGTATGGAAAGACCGGGATCGAATTTACATTCGAAAACCATTCCGACCAACAAATACGTGAAGATATTTGAAGACGGTCGAGATGGAGCATTGAAGACCGTGGATCTTCATAAGCGGAGGAACTGCTAAGAATCTCTGGTTTAGCGGCCAGAGATAAACTGTGGTTCTGTCGTGGTTGGAATCCACGAGTGCAAGGACTTCTCGCTACTGATCCATGGGGTGATTCCTATATGGATGCGGTAGGAGAGTGCCTTCGGTTCATCCTGTTCCTGGATGACTTGTATGGACGGATGTCTGACAGAGTATTTCCAAAGGGTCACGTACGTTGATTTCTTCAAACGTACGATAGTTGTTGGCAGGGAATTGCCATTCTCTAGCTTTCAGCTAGAGTATTTTTGTGGACGTCAATTAGTGATATCTGATGGATTTGACGATGTGGCATTCAAAGTAAATGGTGACCAGATAATCCGAAGTTAATTCTGGCCTCAAGCCTCATCAACCGGGGAATGACAAAAAATCGGGCTGGCAGCATGGCTATGTGGGTCGCTCCCATTAGGGTGTAGAATCACCTATCTAGAGGAAGTCTTATTTGTTTCTTAATCTATGTTTCGATGCTGTCCCTTGTCGGGAGACGGTTGCTGATCCCAACCGTCGGTGATATACATTCGATACACTCAAGCGAAATGAGTGGTCGGTCATGTGAGGGCCGGGTTGCAAGACGTTCTTGTTGAACCCAGTGTATTCGTCTCTAGAGATACACTATCGGAAGGTGGACCCATACCTTGTCAAGTTGGAATCCAATCTCCAATAAGCGCCTGCGGGTTTTTGATTGTATACTATATATGTGGAGCGTGAGATGCAAGCGTTCCACTAGATTCTATTTACTTGTGTTTAGACATTATTATAATATCAGACAAGATATTGATTTCAAAACTGTTTTGGGTTATCGTAAGGTAAAAACCGTCCGTGTTTATGTGTGGATTTGGTCTTACGATTATCCTTTTCTTTTGAAAAGATTTTTGAACTCTAAAATCATGATTGGATGGTTCACCCTTATTACTGTGCGAGTTTATCTCACTCTGGTTCACCAGACTGACCCGGTGTTTTGTAAATGCTCGGGTTAGACCGGGTTGTACAGGTACAGGTTATCGACTGCTATGAAGAGACGAGCTGGAAGAGTCCAGACGTATGATATTATTATTCCGCTGTGTGTTATATGAGGACAGATTATTATCACTATCCAGATGTGTACTCTGATATTGTAAGTATTTCAAAAGCTTTCAATAAAGGTTATTTCTGTATTATATTTTGTTCCGCTGCGATGTGAGACTCTGTGTTGTGTTGCTTTCTTCTTCTTCTTCTATTCTAATATTTCTTTCTTTCTTATCTCACCCTCTAATTTCTTTCTATTAATGATCTGGAATGTTCGATGTCTGAATGGTCAACATGGTAGTTGATGTTGATTTTCGGAGTCGAAAATCCCGGTTCGTTACAGTGGTATCAGAGCTATTGGTTAAGTAATTACCTTGGCTCTGTGGTGTGACTCAGTAGAGATGGGGTTAGTAATACCCTAGATTGAGTTTGAGTGTATATATATGAGCGCGTATTTGTAAATTGTTATAAAAACTGTTTATATTGTGTTGATTGGTTTGGCGAGTAGTTTATGAATTCTGGTCGATACAGTAATGCAAACTGTGTCGATAAGTGTTTCTAAACTCTTGAACATAATAATTCGACACAGTATGTTTTTGAGAGAGGGTAAATGAAATAATTTTACCCAAATTATATTTTAATATAAAAGAATGATTAATATTTGAAGTACTATAATATATTGGATGTGTTGTTTGTTATTATAATCAAATGAGATTATAAAATGTGAAATGGTTATATAAATAACCAATTTGAATTCGTATAATACAAAAGCAGATTTATTAAATCTGAAATTAAAATCAGAATTGGAATTAAAATTCCTAACAATAAGAAAGTGGTTACAAATGAACTTGGATTCAATATATGAGAACTTTAAAATCCTGGGAGATTTTAAATTTGTTTACGAGTATCATGTTTAGTATTTTGAAATAGATTTCAAAATGGAAGTGTTTAAAATTGATGGTTTGAAAAGATATAGTATTGAACTCACTTTGATAGCTGGGAGATAACTCTGAGGATGCTGGCCACATCATCAGTGTTCATTTCCGAGTTCTAAGTGACGGATTGCTACCAAAAATCTTGTTTAGAACTGCTTTGGGAAAACAAGTTGATTTGAATTCCGAAAGGAAATAATTTATTTTAGAAAAACTAAACTATTTAAAACTCCCAGGAGAGATAGCATGAATTAAAACAAATCAAAGAAATTGTGAAAGCAATATGAATCGAATTGAAACCAATTAACTAGAAATTGAATCAGGATATGATATATCAAGTAGGATCAGATTTTGAATTGGAGACTGGAATCTGAAATGATATTGGGTTGGTAAGTCAAGAGTTGAAATTGGTGATAAATGGAAATTGAGTTAAGAATGGGATTTGGCTCGGATGTGTAAAGGATTTGGTTCAGAGGATAAAAGTGGAATTTTGTTTGGGATTGCATTTCTATATGCTGACAAGATAACAGACGGAAGAGATATAGTGATATGCCCGACAAAAAGGTACACATTTATTTTTATATGGGTTTGGTGATTTATGAGCCTATTTGGCAAGCCGCTTGGCTGTTTTATTTTCTTTTGGATTGAAGAAGGCCGAGAAAGGCAAGTTGTGGTTGTACCGATTGAGCCATACAGAGGAGGTGCTGACGAAATTTTTCGGAAATTTAAGGTGTTAGAAAATTTTCAATATTTTTGAAAATATTGATTTACAGTTTTGAATAGGTTTCTAATTTAAGCTAAAAATTAGATTTGAAGTTAATGAATTTATAACGTTCTTTCTTACTTTAGCAATTTCGAGGACGAAATTATTTTAAGGGGGAAAGAATGTAACGACCCGTGTTTTTCGACCATTTGAATATTAATATTTAAATTAGTTTTAAATATTATATTGGGAATATTAATGAAATTTAATATTGAATTCGCTATTTAGAACGAAGTTGAACGTTATAATTTATATATAATATAAATTCGAGCTTGAAAATGGCGTGCAGTTCGCAATATAGAGTTTTGAACTTCAACTGAGAATACAGGATTCGATATAAGTCGGATTTCTGTGAAACAAGACACGTTGAGACCGTATTGATGATAATTTTCATATGAAAGAGAAAAATCTAGATTTCGTGTTATAGTTTGATAGTTATGGCCAAATCAAATTTTGAAATAGTCGCTATGGAAAATCGTTATTAAATTATAGGCCTTTAAAATAGCCGTTTTACAAAAGGACTCTGTTTCCGACGAAACCAGTTTCATTAGAACCGTATCGTTAAATTATTGTCATAAAATCAAACCGCGTGGCAAACCAATGTCGTATGTGACCACAGCAACCGTAAACGCCCGTTCAAATTTCTATAGCGCGTAATTAATTCAATATAGGGATATTTGAGTGTAACTTGAGCAGACGATCGAATTAGGCCACGAAACCAGTTCCGTTGAATTCGTATCGTCGATTAGAGTCAGGATGGATATATAGTTTGTTATTTTTAGAGATCGAGAAATTTGGCATTAAAAAGGGTAGGGCGGTTCGGGGTAAAAACAGCCTACCGGGGCAACAGTCTCAGAATGCGACGAAATTAGTGCCATTGGGTTCGTATCGAAAAGTTATTGTTGATGTTCGCAGTTTCAAGTGGATTTGATTTAT
Source organism: Allium sativum (assembly GCA_030737875.1). Classification (NCBI taxonomy): domain Eukaryota; kingdom Viridiplantae; phylum Streptophyta; class Magnoliopsida; order Asparagales; family Amaryllidaceae; genus Allium; species Allium sativum. The sequence continues at coordinate 958,359,699 of CM060909.1, forward strand.
CTGGTGACCGTGAAAAAATTAAACGTGTGTTCATTTCCGGTTTCATAAAGGAAATTTTTTCATATGACCTCGGATTTCGACGAAACTTGTCCCATTGGATCCAGAATATCGTTTTACATCAAGAACAGCCTTTTTATCAGTAAACAGAAGTCGTTTGTTGTGGTTTTGGCGTATTACTTTAGAACGAAGTTTCATACAATTTTAATATTAGTAGAAGCATCCTACTCCTTCACTGTAGCCCTTACGTTGCTTCCACGCTATCGATACCTTGGCTGCCAAACTTCACTCTACCGTGATAGTCACGTAATTCTTTGAGTTCTCCCCACCAATACGCTGTAAAGCCGTGGCGACGAAGTAACCAAATTAAATATGATTTTCCAACACCGTGATTCCCACGGTTCTTCTCTTATATATACTCAGAACCTTATCAGCAAAACCTAATTCACGGTTCCCTTTTTACTTCCACCGCCAACCAAATAATCCAATAGTAGTGCTCTTCGATCCTTACTCCTCTTCAAACCTCTCGATCTTTACTGCCATTCACAAACTTTCTAACTACTAAACAAAAAGGGACCATACTCTGGTTGAAGGCAAGGGTCAGCGAGGCGTTGGGCTGGTAGTGTGATGGGCGTACGGTTGACCGGAGGGTGGTGCGTTTGGGTTGGGCGGTCAGCGTTTTGGAGTTGAGCGTTGGAAGGGCAGCTATTTTAGAGCGAGAACACAAGGAGTAGCCGGTGTTTGGACAGGAGCAACCAAAAGTTAATGAAGGGGGGGGACTTGCAAACGCGCATGCAAGAAATGAAAGGGGACGGTGGAGTCTTAAACAAAGCTAAAACACATGATGCGTGACTTCCTAGTGGCCTTCAAATGAATGTCCAAAACGGAGAACAAGAAAGGTATTCACGAGAATCACGACGAACAGACCAAAACGTGAGAACTGGAAATCGATGAAGGAGAAAACTCTTGGCTACTAACTGACCGTAAGTGAGGTAATAAAGGTTAAAACAAAATAATCAATCACATAATTAGTTAATAAATTAGTTATAATTATATTACTATATACTTATATCTTGTGTGTCACAAGCAGAATGGGACGAAAATTGGAAACAAATCAGTGGAGGTAAAAGTTGGGCAAAAGGGAGGACAACTGGTTTCGGTCATAAACAAAGCAATCAATTTGGATAATTTTTAATTAAAGGGATTTAATTATTAATTTAAAATCAATTTACTAATATGTTAATAATTTTGTATTTCGTAATTAGAATGAACAAACCAGAAGGCATTGGGACTGCATTGCTGAATACCACATACTGGAACCGGCTTGAATAAAAGTGGGAACGGATAGAGTGAACGCAGCTGGATGTTTTAATTAAACTCTTGTTTGGTTTAATTAAAATAAACCATTTTGACGATGGATGGAATCAGATCAAGGTGAGTTAAACTCACTCAGTTACCCTTTTTATATTTTATATAAATTGGGTGTTTTTATTTTGTGTGCTCTGCTTGCAAATGGTTGACTGCTTTGCTAGTTATCTATTTAACTGTTGATTTAACCGATGAAATTAAACCGTGTTTAATTTCAGTGAAATACCAAATCGTTATTTTTGACGATTGGTTCCAATAAAGGTAACTCACCTTGGTTGGTCACGTTTATAAAATAAACGTGTTTTCGTTTGAACTGGAGGAACTGATGAAAATGTTTTGTTGGTTAGTTGATGTAAAATGGTTGCTAGTTGCTATGATATATCAGTTAAATAGAATTGTTTGACCTGGTTGGTGATAACCATTTGAATACAGGGAAGAACAGGTTGGAGGGATCCAACCGGATTCCTCAACTATATTATTTATTTCATATCATCATATATGAACTGATTTGTTTGTGTGTTTGATTTGATGGTTGATTATTGAATGTTCAACATCTGTTTGGTTTGAACCAATAGGTGATATTGGTTAAGTGTTTGGCAGAGTATGGCCTTTAAAACCAATCGAGTTATAGATATTGATTCACCGACAGGTGAATCGATAGAGTTGAGGTTATAAAATTTATTTTATAACCAGAGTTAGATTTGAATTATATTATTTGAATAGAAGTTATTTAAGAAAAATAAATAAATATTTTATTTGTTTAAGACTTTGATTTGTTATGAATTTATTTTGCGAAGCAAATGCTGATGTTAATCAGATTCACCAGTTGAAGAATAAGAAATGAATTAAATGGTTAAACCTTGGAGGATTGTTTTGTAAAGAAAACAAATAATTAGAATCTATTTAAATTAATTATATTTTTATTTAATTTAAAGCGAGGATTGTTGAAAGCGGTTAATGAGATAATCAAGTTTTTGGGTTAATTAAATCGACCAGTTGGAATTAGAATTTGTTTATCAAGGAATGTGCTTTGACTAAATAGTTAAATGAACATTGTTTGAATTTAAATAAGGCTTTAAAGGGGATTTAATGTGAGATGCAAGCCAATTGAATGGTGAAAGGAAATAAACGTACTAAATTATATGAGTTAAGTGAAAGGAGATTTCGATAAAAAGAGTTTATTATAAACCAGAGGTTTTAAGTGAGATTCAAAGTGTTAAGACGTTAATTTACATTAACGTTATTTGAAAACGAGATCTAGAAAAAAGAGAATTTTAAATGAGATTTCAAAATGGGAAATTGAATATAGTTATTCGAGATAGAATTAGCCAAACATAATTATTGGGCTAAGTTGCCATTTCGTACGACTGCTAGCGTAATTCGCAGGGCCGCAGATAGCCTACGGCGGTCGGATGTTTCCTGAGGGAATCAGGCGTAACCATTGTGATCGCTGTGATCTAGAGTCAAGCGAATGGGGTTAAGACGAATGTTAATTAATTGAAATTAGAGTTATTCAAATATCGTATTTTTGAATATTTAAAGAATTAGAAGTTTTTAATTTAACAAAAGTAAATCAGTTGTTAAAGGCCAAGTGATGTTGAATACTGAACCAATGAACTCATTGGAGTGTCATGATTGAAACACTGTATATTTTGATAGTTAAAACACCGACTATCAAACCTGACCAATACGATTGTTGGTATGGAAAGACCGGGATCGAATTTACATTCGAAAACCATTCCGACCAACAAATACGTGAAGATATTTGAAGACGGTCGAGATGGAGCATTGAAGACCGTGGATCTTCATAAGCGGAGGAACTGCTAAGAATCTCTGGTTTAGCGGCCAGAGATAAACTGTGGTTCTGTCGTGGTTGGAATCCACGAGTGCAAGGACTTCTCGCTACTGATCCATGGGGTGATTCCTATATGGATGCGGTAGGAGAGTGCCTTCGGTTCATCCTGTTCCTGGATGACTTGTATGGACGGATGTCTGACAGAGTATTTCCAAAGGGTCACGTACGTTGATTTCTTCAAACGTACGATAGTTGTTGGCAGGGAATTGCCATTCTCTAGCTTTCAGCTAGAGTATTTTTGTGGACGTCAATTAGTGATATCTGATGGATTTGACGATGTGGCATTCAAAGTAAATGGTGACCAGATAATCCGAAGTTAATTCTGGCCTCAAGCCTCATCAACCGGGGAATGACAAAAAATCGGGCTGGCAGCATGGCTATGTGGGTCGCTCCCATTAGGGTGTAGAATCACCTATCTAGAGGAAGTCTTATTTGTTTCTTAATCTATGTTTCGATGATGTCCCTTGTCGGGAGACGGTTGCTGATCCCAACCGTCGGTGATATACATTCGATACACTCAAGCGAAATGAGTGGTCGGTCATGTGAGGGCCGGGTTGCAAGACGTTCTTGTTGAACCCAGTGTATTCGTCTCTAGAGATACACTATCGGAAGGTGGACCCATACCTTGTCAAGTTGGAATCCAATCTCCAATAAGCGCCTGCGGGTTTTTGATTGTATACTATATATGTGGAGCGTGAGATGCAAGCGTTCCACTAGATTCTATTTACTTGTGTTTAGACATTATTATAATATCAGACAAGATATTGATTTCAAAACTGTTTTGGGTTATCGTAAGGTAAAAACCGTCCGTGTTTATGTGTGGATTTGGTCTTACGATTATCCTTTTCTTTTGAAAAGATTTTTGAACTCTAAAATCATGATTGGATGGTTCACCCTTATTACTGTGCGAGTTTATCTCACTCTGGTTCACCAGACTGACCCGGTGTTTTGTAAATGCTCGGGTTAGACCGGGTTGTACAGGTACAGGTTATCGACTGCTATGAAGAGACGAGCTGGAAGAGTCCAGACGTATGATATTATTATTCCGCTGTGTGTTATATGAGGACAGATTATTATCACTATCCAGATGTGTACTCTGATATTGTAAGTATTTCAAAAGCTTTCAATAAAGGTTATTTCTGTATTATATTTTGTTCCGCTGCGATGTGAGACTCTGTGTTGTGTTGCTTTCTTCTTCTTCTTCTATTCTAATATTTCTTTCTTTCTTATCTCACCCTCTAATTTCTTTCTATTAATGATCTGGAATGTTCGATGTCTGAATGGTCAACATGGTAGTTGATGTTGATTTTCGGAGTCGAAAATCCCGGTTCGTTACATTTTCACTCTTATTTAAAAGTACTCATGGTTATGCATTGGTGAATAACATTAACTTCTTTTATGTGTGCTTTCATTCTCATTTAAAAGTCCTCATGGCTATGCATGGATGGAACTCATATATGAGAAGAATAAAAGTCTAAATATTCTTCATATCTCATTTAAATGTCCTCACAGTTATGCATGGTTAGAAATACTGGATAGTTTCCACAATTTACCTAAGCCAGGAGTGTATATATAATTTTAATATCAATAATTTTTTTTAAAATAATAATAAGAGAGAGTAAGAAAATGAAATCCAAGCACCATCTTCACTTATTTCATCGAACTTGTATTCAAAAAGAACTAAAACACCACTTTGCAAACATTGATAGTCGATTATAAAATTCATTTCATAATGTCAATATGTTTTCATCTGAAACAACTAGGCAAGTTAGAGGAAATTATAACGATAACTTAGCATTATTTGAAGTTTTGATTATGTAACGGCTGGAAATTTCCGACTCCTCGAGAGTCGGAAATTCCGAGACGTTAGTGAAAGAATTTAGAAGGTGAGAAAGAAAAGATAGAACTAATAGAATAGAAGAAGAATAAGAACATCAGAATCATCAGAGTAACACGAATCTCACAGCTGAACGAATAACATATAATATATAACATAGCCTTGAAGTAAACAGTTATATATATACAATAGCACTTATCAGAGTACAACACTTACAACACAGCGGAAATAACTATAGCTATAGAATCTTGCAGCCTCCTGCTCCAAGCTCTCCAAGCATATCTGTAAATCCCGACTACTTGACTGCCCGTACAAATTTAGGCACCCAAGAGTTTAGGGAAAACAACAAAGTAAACTCCGGGTCAGTCATGGGACTGGTATGAGTAAAACAGTTTAAAACAATTGAACAGGTATATGATATCTCATAAGACCACGCCGTGAATACGGAACGGGTTTTTCCTTATGAGTATCTAAACAACTTTGACAAGCAATATCATTGCGATATTATAATAATGTCTAAGTACAAATAGGTATCAACCTAGCAGAAACGCTTGCATCTCACGTTCTACATACATAGTATAAAATCATAAACCGTAGGGCGCTTATCGGAGAATGGATTCCAACAGACAAGGTATGGGAGCACCTTCTGATCAGTGTACTCTAGAGGTGATACACTCAGGGTTCAACAAGAACGTCTTGCAACCCGGCCACACATGACCGCTCACTCATTTAGCTTGAGTGTCGCGAATATATTGCCACCACGGTTGTAGGCCATCAAACCGTCATCCGAAGATACAGAATCAAAAAGAAGTATAAATATGAATATTCTCTAGATCGGTGACATTACACCCTGCTTGGGTATGACCCAACTAGCCATGCTGCCTAGCCCAACTTTTGTTACTTCCCGGTGTGAGGCTAGAAGCTACGTCTATCTTCAGAACATCTGATCACCATTCACTTTGAATGCCACATCGTCATACCCGCCAAATCACAAATTGACTTATACAAAAATAACACGGGTATATAGCTAAGAGAAACGAATTCCTCCGCCACCAAACGTGAATACGTTTGAACAGATCAACTTACGTGATCCATTGGATATACTCTGTCAGACCTTCTTCCATATACGTTGTCCTGGGACTGGACAAACCGAAGGCACTATTCAGTATATCCATCTTAGTCACTGTTATCTAAGACTTATACAACAGCCCTTGCACTTTACTCCGTCTTCAATTTATCTTTGGCAGATATTGCTCGCAACGCTTATGCCAATACAGAGTGGTTCTTTGGATAATAATCCAACCGGTCTCTCCATATTAACAACGTTAAAATGGTAAAAACTTTGATAGTCTGTGATTCAACTATCAAATGAAAACATGTCGATGTACAAACAACGATCTTATTTCCAAATGGAAATTCGATCGATCAATCATCATATGTTCATATTTCCTTATTTCATATATTTAGAAAATATATGTTATTAATCATTTGAAAACATTTCCATAGCTTATTTTCACATCACTATTATTTCGCAACTATCAGTCCCTAACTGTAACTAGTATGAGAACAATTCTCTAAGTATCAATCCGGAAGGTCGAAACCAACATCAGATCGTCACTTAGAAAACCGTTCAACTTACCCTCTCCAGTTAGTTTCTGAATTTGCTTAACTCTATTTCTTAAATTCTTATCATGAAAACATTTCATTTTCTATGTTTAGAAAACATATCTGACTATATTTGGAAAACGTTTCCAAAACTCATTTACGGATTTCCAATGAACGTTGTATAAAACATCGTTACGCTTAATCCATAAATCGCTTATTACTTAACTATATTTCGAATCAACCTTTCTATCGAACCACAACTATTCCTTTGTCAATTCTGAAGTCAATCAAGTTGGGGTATAATTACCTCTCAGACCTTAATTGAACAACGTCCTTTACTGTGAAATAGATGAAGCTCGTCACTCACTTTGTCCAATCATCTGTTTACGCAAATTCTCGGATTCAGGTTACGAATCCACTTCTTATATGACAACGTTTGATTAGAACTATAACGTTATTATTCCTACCCCTAAAATATCTAACCTAAATTATAAATTTATTTTCTAACTCGAATAATTTAACAGACACCCAATTTCTAAATCAATAACTAAATCTTGATTTAAACCCTGGAAAGTAAATAGTACTTTCCCGAATTCGATATAATTGAATTCGACGTATTACTCTCTTTCAAGAAATCTCTATTCGATTAACTACCTTGTTAATAACTTATATTCGATAAACTCTATTTCGATTAACTCCTATCGAATAACTAATATTCGAATAACTCTTCTTGGTTGGCTCTATTTCATTAACTCCTATCGAATAACAAATATTCGATTTTCTTAAATATGTCAATTCTTATCGAATAACTAACATCCAATTTAACTTAAATGGATTTACTCTTATCGAATATCTTATTCGATTAACTCAACTTGATTTTCTTAACTCGATTATCTCAACTCGATTTCTTAAATCGATTACTTAACTTAACCCAAATCGATTAACTCAACTCTAATCGATTAACTTAATTTGATTTACTCCTTCGAATGACTCATTCGAATAACTTAATTGATTAACTCCTTCGAATAACTAATTCGAACAACTTACCTTCGAATAACTAATATTCGATTTACTCTAACTCGATTAACTTAATTCTAATCGATTTACTCCATTTCGATTAAACTTAATTCAAATCGATTAACTTAACTCAAATTGATTAACTCCTTTCGAATAACTAAATTCGATTAACTCAAATTGAATAACTAATATTCAATTAACTCTTACGTGTTTAACTCTATTCGAATAACAAATTCGAATAACTTAATTGATAAATTATATTCACTTCTATCCTATCGAATAAACTATATTCGATATCTCCTCCAACACTATTCGAATGAACTATATTCGATTAACTTCTCTAACTCAATTCGAATAAATTATATTCGATTAACTCTTTTAACTTTACTCGAATAACTATATTCGATTAACACTTTCTTTCGAATAACTATATTCGATTAACTCTTCGACTAACTCCTTTGGATTAACTAACTTCGAATAACTAATATTCGGTAACTCTTCTCAAATGAATAACATTTGATTTCTCCACTCGAATAAACTATATTCGATTACTCTTCCCTCGAATACACTATATTCGATAACTCTACTTCGAATAAGTGATATTCGGCAACTCTACTCGATTAACTCCACTTGGATAACTCTAACAGGTCAACTCTAACTGGTCAACTCTAACTGGTCAACTTTACTGTTTATCTTTAACTGGTAAATTTTAACTGGTTAACTCAAATGGTTTAACCTAACTTGATTTACTTGTCTCGATTAACTGAACTAATCTACTTAGTTTAACTTAGTTAATTCACTTTGATTAACTCTAACCGATTTACTTAGTTTTACTCAGCTAATTCACTTTGATTAACCCAACTAATTTACTTCGATTAACCAATTAGTTTAACTTGACTAATTCACTTTGGTTAACTTAACCAATTACTTTGATTAACTCGACTAACTTGCTTTGGTTAACCTAACTAATTACTTTGTTTAATCCTTTTTTCACACTCTGGTTATAATTCCTACTTCTACAATATCTCCTTAAAATCCATATCGTGTTCTACTTGTGTGTGAAGCACGTATTTAAATCTATCCTTGTATAATTCTATTTATTTTCCGAACAAGTGTTCCTTTATTTATTCACTAAATAAATATTCCTTTATTCCATTTATTTATAATCTAAATAAATGTTCCTTTATTTATTTCCTAAAATAAATATTCCTTTATATTCTAATTCGTTTATTTTCTAAATAAATGTTTCTATTTTATTTCATTTATTTTCTAAATAAATGTTTCCTTTTTCATTTATTTATGTTCAAATTAAATAAATGTTTTCCTTTTATAAAATCCTATCAATTTTATAAATAAGATTCATTTCCAATATAAACATTGAAAATCCCCTTATCAACATTTCAGTATGTTATGGTATTTAACCATATCCAATCACGATGTTCAATATCGTCCAAGCACATATGATCGCCCACAGATTTTATATCACATCATATAACAATATATGAAAAACAATAAAATAACTGTTGAGGAATCCAGTCGGATTCCTCCAACCTGTTTCCCTGCATCACAGATGTTAGACAATACAGATAACATCACTTTCAGTTCCATATGATATATTCTGTTAAACAGAATCAATATAGAAATTTAACTAACTGACTAGCAGTTCAATCAACGCACAGTCAAACAGACAATTTTAACAGTTCTAACAATACAACATGAAATTATAAACTGTTCAAAGTTAGTGAGATTTACTCACATTTGCGCGTTAGCCGTTAAATAACGGTTTGCGTTATTTGATTCGGTCGGACAATTTATTTCGCCATAAATTGTAACGAGCTCCGATGGACTTCCAGTCAGTCTCATTGTGTTGCTCCCGTCCATACGATCCCAACGTGACTGACGGTTCATGATTCTGATTTCATATGACCGAGATATAGCGGTTACAAGTTTAACACTTATTTAAATTGAATTAAGACATATATATATATATATAAAAGTTTGTTGGGCTTTAACCTTCTCCTAAGGCCCACATACCCTTTGCAAAACCGGACCCGACACCAACCTTCTTCCCAAACCAACCCGTAAGCTCCCTGTACACCATCATGGCCATTCTCAAACCTTCTTCCTTCTCGTTCTTCTCCTTCTTGCCACCGAAATTCAAACCGAGACCACCACTTAACTCCTCTTCGAAACCTCTTTCCACTCCTACCCAAAATGCGAATCTCGATGCTTGCCCCTGGAATTTCTGTCGCAACCATCTGCTCGTAGCACCAGTAAAGCATCGAACAAAATGATGTTCGAATACCACAAAAATCGTGCCAACAAATCTCTCTTCACTTCACATATCCAAAAATGAACTCCATTTCCTAAATACAAGTTTAAATCTTAACCGAACCTTAACCCTAGCTTCCAACGTGATTTTCCTGTGACCAAAATACTGACGTCGAGCTCCACAAATCGCACACCAAGTTGAAGAGGAATTAGTTGTGAATCCTAATATATACTTATCCTAATTTATAGGATTTTTCTTTGATTATAGAGATGGCGAATTGGTTTTCCAGAAAAGAGAAGTGCGGTTCATTTGATTTAAAGAGTGGAGGCGCAGATACGAAGTGAACCAAGAATTCGGTTTAGAAAGACTTAAAGGGTTATTATATAAGGGGTTTCCTTTTTGATTTAAGGGGAGATTTAGAGGCCACGTTTTCCTCTTACGTTCATGAATTTGATTTGGTCCATAGCTGTCCACGTGAGTGATGAACGTGGCTTTGTTTGATCCACAAAATGAAGACTGGGTTAGGATAATTATTTTACGCTTGAGAATAACCCATTATGCGGAACTCTGTTTGTTCACGGACTGATATGAAAATACCAGTGAGTCGTACAATGTGTCACGATCCCAAAAATGTAATAATACCGGTAGATGGACTCATATTTTGAAACTTCAAAATGTTGATTTCAGGGTGCGAGATACTTCAAATAAAAAGTCGCTTATTAAATTAATTAAAAATTACCATAAAATTCTAAAAATTAAATTATCACTACGTCCCAAAAGAACCTTGTCTAAATTCAAACCCGATATTTCAAATATATTGAAAACCCTTTTATAACGTAAATAAAGTGTTGCAAATTATAAAGGAATTCCACAGCGACTTTTCTGAAATTTGATTTGGACGTACATCAAAATCTACACGACGAAATCCCGATTTTTCTCTTCCACTAGAAAGATATACTCCACCCGCTCCACACGTTTCTTGTTTCACAGAAATCCGGCTTAAAATGAATCTTGTATATTCAGTTGAAGTTCAACTCGCCAAATAACGAACTGCCGCGTCGTTACGGGCTCGATTATAATTATTATTATAATTTATACGTTCAACTATCGTTTATTTAATATATTCGTTATTTAAATAATTAAATAACTTAATTATTATACCTTACAAAACGCGCCATTACAGACTTCCCCCCTTAAAATAATTTCGTCCTCGAAATTGCTAAGCTAGGAAAATGCTACCAACTTTACTAACTGGATTCAAATATCTTTTAGTTTACTTCTCAACTCCAGTTTCAACTGAACCATTAAATTTTCAATTAAATTATTAATTCATTCTAGCTAACTGAATTTCCATAAATCATGAGAATGTTCTAACGCCTGGAATTTTCGAAAAATTTCGCCATAACCTCCTTTGTATTGGTCAATATGACAAACCACCCCTCGCTTCTCTAGGCCTTCTCCAACCCAAAAGAAAATCAAACAGCCAAGCGGCTTTCCAATTCGGTTCATAAATCTCATGCTTATACAAAATATAAACTTGTACCTTTTTGTCGGGCATATCAACTCTTATCACTTCCACCTGTTATCAATCCAACATATACCAATGTCATCTCAATCCAACCTTCAACTCAAACACTTGGTTCTATCCAAGTCAAGTTCTATTCAAACTCCAATATCAGATTTCAAACTCTTAACCCATCAACTTAACTCCAATCCAGATTATTCTCTAACCGAATCCCGATTTATTTAACTTGGTTCAAGTTAAATTTTAATTTACTATTTGTTTTTTTTTACCATCTTGATTCATTCAACTTAACAAGTTAAATTTTAAATTTCAAGATTTAAATTCCTGGGATTTATTTCAAGTCAATTTCAAATCCTAACACCAATTCAAAACCTTTGAATTTTTAAACACTTGTTTTCCCAACACAATTTGAAAACAAAACCCTTGGTAGTAATCCACCACTTAGAAACTCGAAAATTACACCGACGATGTATCGATCCATCCTCGGAATTATTTTCCAGTCATCCAGGTGAGTTCAATACTATATTTATTTTGAATTGAAAAACATTTTCAAAATCTCCCAGGAACTTAAAATTTCCTTATTTTAATTCCAATTCTGATTTAACTTCAGATTTACTTCTATTTCATATACTTCACTTATATGAATTCTGATTAGTTATTTATAACCATTTCACATGTTATAATCTTACTCGATTATAATAACAACCAATATATCCAATATATTATAATTTTGATACATATATATATATATATATATCAAAATATACTTTGGGTAAAGTTAAATTCACTTACCCTCTTTCAAAACATATCGTGACGACCCATCGTATTCGAGTGTTTATTAACTCCTACCGATACAATGGATCAAACTGATCGACCAGAACTCATAAACAACTCAACCAATGAATCTCCACAATATAAAACCATTTTTTATATCAAATACAAATACGCACTCGTATATATACACTCAAACTCAATCTAGGGTATTGCTAACCCTATCTCTACCGAGTCACGCCACAGAGCCAAGTAATTCTTAACTTAAGCTCTGATACCAACTGTAACGGCTGGAAATTTCCGACTCCTCGAGAGTCGGAAATTCCGAGACGTTAGTGAAAGAATTTAGAAGGTGAGAAAGAAAAGTTAGAACTAATAAATTAGAAGAAGAAGAAGAACATCAGAATCATCAGAGTAACACGAATCTCACAGCGGAACGAATAACATATAATATATAACATAGCCTTGAAGTAAACAGTTATATATATACAATAGCACTTATCAGAGTACAACACTTACAACACAGCGGAAATAACTATAGCTATAGAATCTTGCAGCCTCCTGCTCCAAGCTCTCCAAGCATATCTGTAAATCCCGACTACTTGACTGCCCGTACAAATTTAGGCACCCAAGAGTTTAGGGAAAACAACAAAGTAAACTCCGGGTCAGTCATGGGACTGGTATGAGTAAAACAGTTTAAAACAATTGAACTGGTATATGATATCTCATAAGACCACGCCGTGAATACGGAACGGGTTTTTCCTTATGAGTATCTAAACAACTTTGACAAGCAATATCATTGCGATATTATAATAATGTCTAAGTACAAATAGGTATCAACCTAGCAGAAACGCTTGCATCTCACGTTCTACATACATAGTATAAAATCATAAACCGTAGGGCGCTTATCGGAGAATGGATTCCAACAGACAAGGTATGGGAGCACCTTCTGATCAGTGTACTCTAGAGGTGATACACTCAGGGTTCAACAAGAACGTCTTGCAACCCGGCCACACATGACCGCTCACTCATTTAGCTTGAGTGTCGCGAATATATTGCCACCACGGTTGTAGGCCATCAAACCGTCATCCGAAGATACAGAATCAAAAAGAAGTATAAATATGAATATTCTCTAGATCGGTGACAATACACCCTGCTTGGGTATGACCCAACTAGCCATGCTGCCTAGCCCAACTTTTGTTACTTCCCGGTGTGAGGCTAGAAGCTACGTCTATCTTCAGAACATCTGATCACCATTCACTTTGAATGCCACATCGTCATACCCGCCAAATCACAAATTGACTTATACAAAAATAACACGGGTATATAGCTAAGAGAAACGAATTCCTCCGCCACCAAACGTGAATACGTTTGAACAGATCAACTTACGCGATCCATTGGATATACTCTGTCAGACCTTCTTCCATATACGTTGTCCTGCGACTGGACAAACCGAAGGCACTATTCAGTATATCCATCTTAGTCACTGTTATCTAAGACTTATACAATAGCCCTTGCACTTTACTCCGTCTTCAATTTATCTTTGGCAGATATTGCTCGCAACGCTTATGCCAATACAGAGTGGTTCTTTGGATAATAATCCAACTGGTCTCTCCATATTAACAACGTTAAAATGGTAAAAACTTTGATAGTCTGTGATTCAACTATCAAATGAAAACATGTCGGTGTACAAACAACGATCTTATTTCCAAATGGAAATTCGATCGATCAATCATCATATGTTCATATTTCCTTATTTCATATATTTAGAAAATATATGTTATTAATCATTTGAAAACATTTCCATAGCTTATTTTCACATCACTATTATTTCGCAACTATCAGTCCCTAACTGTAACTAGTATGAGAACAATTCTCTAAGTATCAATCCGGAAGGTCGAAACCAACATCAGATCGTCACTTAGAAAACCGTTCAACTTACCCTCTCCAGTTAGTTTCTGAATTTGCTTAACTCTATTTCTTAAATTCTTATCATGAAAACATTTCATTTTCTATGTTTAGAAAACATATCTGACTATATTTGGAAAACGTTTCCAAAACTCATTTACGGATTTCCAATGAACGTTGTATAAAACATCGTTACGCTTAATCCATTAATCGCTTATTACTTAACTATATTTCAAATCAACCTTTCTATCGAACCACAACTATTCCTTTGTCAATTCTGAAGTCAATCAGGTTGGGGTATAATTACCTCTCAGACCTTAATTGAACAACGTCCTTTACTATGAAATAGATGAAGCTCGTCACTCACTTTGTCCAATCATCTGTTTACGCAAATTCTCGGATTCAGGTTACGAATCCACTTCTTATATGACAACGTTTGATTATAACTATAACGTTATTATTCCTACCCCTAAAATATCTAACCTAAATTATAAATTTATTTTCTAACTCGAATAATTTAACAAACACCCAATTTCTAAATCAATAACTAAATCTTGATTTAAACCCTGGAAAGTAAATAGTACTTTCCCATATTCGATATAATTGAATTCGACGTATTACTCTCTTTCAAGAAATCTCTATTCGATTAACTACCTTGTTAATAACTTATATTCGATAAACTCTATTTCGATTAACTCCTATCGAATAACTAATATTCGAATAACTCTTCTTGGTTGGCTCTATTTCATTAACTCCTATCGAATAACAAATATTCGATTTTCTTAAATATGTCAATTCTTATCGAATAACTCACATCCGATTTAACTTAAATGGATTTACTCTTATCGAATATCTTATTCGATTAACTCAACTTTATTTTCTTAACTCGATTATCTCAACTCGATTTCTTAACTCGATTACTTAACTTAACCCAAATCGATTAACTCAACTCTAATCGATTAACTTAATTTGATTTACTCCTTCGAATGACTCATTCGAATAACTTAATTGATTAACTCCTTCGAATAACTAATTCGAATAACTTACCTTCGAATAACTAATATTCGATTTACTCTAACTCGATTAACTTAATTCTAATCGATTTACTCCATTTCGGTTCAACTTAATTCAAATCGATTAACTTAACTCAAATTGATTAACTCCTTTCGAATAACTAAATTCGATTAACTCAAATTGAATAACTAATATTCAATTAACTCTTACGTGTTTAACTCTATTCGAATAACAAATTCGAATAACTTAATTGATAAATTATATTCACTTCTATCCTATCGAATAAACTATATTCGATATCTCCTCCAACACTATTCGAATGAACTATATTCGATTAACTTCTCTAACTCTATTCGAATAAATAATATTCGATTAACTCTTTTAACTTTACTCGAATAACTATATTCGATTAACACTTTCTTTCGAATAACTATATTCGATTAACTCTTCGACTAACTCCTTTGGATTAACTAACTTCGAATAACTAATATTCGGTAACTCTTCTCAAATGAATAACATTTGATTTCTCCACTCGAATAAACTATATTCGATTACTCTTCCCTCGAATACACTATATTCGATAACTCTACTTCGAATAAGTGATATTCGGCAACTCTACTCGATTAACTCCACTTGGATAACTCTAACAGGTCAACTCTAACTGGTCAACTTTACTGTTTATCTTTAACTGGTAAATTTTAACTGGTTAACTCAAATGGTTTAACCTAACTTGATTTACTTGTCTCGATTAACTGAACTAATCTACTTAGTTTAACTTAGTTAATTCACTTTGATTAACTCTAACCGATTTACTTAGTTTTACTCAGCTAATTCACTTTGATTAACCCAACTAATTTACTTCGATTAACCAATTAGTTTAACTTGACTAATTCACTTTGGTTAACTTAACCAATTACTGTGATTAACTCGACTAACTTGCTTTGGTTAACCTAACCAATTACTTTGTTTAATCCTTTTTTCACACTCTGGTTATAATTCCTACTTCTACAATATCTCCTTAAAATCCATATCGTGTTCTACTTGTGTGCGAAGCACGTGTTTAAATCTATCCTTGTATAATTCTATTTATTTTCCGAACAAGTGTTCCTTTATTTATTCCCTAAATAAATATTCCTTTATTCCATTTATTTATAATCTAAATAAATGTTCCTTTATTTATTTCCTAAAATAAATATTCCTTTATATTCTAATTCATTTATTTTCTAAATAAATGTTTCTATTTTATTTCATTTATTTTCTAAATAAATGTTTCCTTTTTCATTTATTTATTTTCAAATTAAATAAATGTTTTCCTTTTTTAAAATCCTATTGATTTTATAAATAAGATTCATTTCCAATATAAACATTGAAAATCCCCTTATCAACATTTCGGTATGTTATGGTATTTAATCATATCCAATCACGATGTTCAATATCGTCCAAGCACATATGATCGCCCACAGATTTTATATCACATCATATAACAATATATGAAAAACAATAAAATAACTGTTGAGGAATCCAGTCGGATTCCTCCAACCTGTTTCCCTGCATCACAGATGTTAGACAATACAGATAACATCACTTTCAGTTCCATATGATATATTCTGTTAAATAGAATAAATATAGAAATTTAACTAACTGACTAGCAGTTCAATCAAAGCACAGTCAAACAGACAATTTTAACAGTTCTAACAATACAACATGAAATTATAAACTGTTCAGAGTTAGTGAGATTTACTCACATTTGCGCGTTAGCCGTTAAATAACGGTTTGCGTTATTTGATTCAGTCGGACAATTTATTTCGCCATAAATTGTAATGAGCTCCGATGGACTTCCAGTCAGTCTCATTGTGTTGCTCCCGTCCATACGATCCCAACGTGACTAACGGTTCGTGATTCTGATTTCATATGACCGAGATATAGCGGTTACAAGTTTAACACTTATTTAAATTGAATTAAGACATATATATAAAAGTTTGTTGGGCTTTAACCTTCTCCTAAGGCCCACATACCCTTTGCAAAACCGGACCCGACACCAACCTTCTTCCCAAACCAACCCGTAAGCTCCCTGTACACCATCATGGCCATTCTCAAACCTTCTTCCTTCTCGTTCTTCTCCTTCTTGCCACCGAAATTCAAACCGAGACCACCACTTAACTCCTCTTCGAAACCTCTTTCCACTCCTACCCAAAATGCGAATCTCGATGCTTGCCCCTGGAATTTCCGTCGCAACCATCTGCTCGTAGCACCAGTAAAGCATCGAACAAAATGATGTTCGAATACCACAAAAATCATGCCAACAAATCTCTCTTCACTTCACATATCCAAAAACGAACTCCATTTCCTAAATCCAAGTTTAAATCTTAACTGAACCTTAACCCTAGCTTCCAACGTGATTTTCCTGTGACCAAAATACTAACGTCGAGCTCCACAAATCGCACACCAAGTTGAAGAGGAATGAGTTGTGAATCCTAATATATACTTATCCTAATTTATAGGATTTTTCTTTGATTATAGAGATGGCGAATTGGTTTTCCAGAAAAGAGAAGTGAGGTTCATTTGATTTAAAGAGTGGAGGCGCAGATACGAAGTGAACCAAGAATTCGGTTTAGAAAGACTTTAAGGGTTATTATATATAGGAGTTTCCTTTTTGATTTAAGGGGAGATTTAGAGGCCACGTTTTCCTCTTACGTTCATGAATTTGATTTGGTCCATAGCTGTCCACGTGAGTGATGAACGTGGCTTTGTTTGATCCACAAAATGAAGACTGGGTTAGGATAATTATTTTACGCTTGAGAATAACCCATTATGCGGAACTCTGTTTGTTCACGGACTGATATGAAAATACCAGTGAGTCGTACAATGTGTCACGATCCCAAAAATGTAATAATACCGGTAGATGGACTCATATTTTGAAACTTCAAAATGTTGATTCCAGGGTGCGAAATACTTCAAATAAAAAGTCGCTTATTAAATTAATTAAAAATTACCATAAAATTCTAAAAATTAAATTATCTCTACGTCCCAAAAGAACCTTGTCTAAATTCAAACCCGATATTTCAAATATATTGAAAACCCTTTTATAACGTAAATAAAGTGTTGCAAATTATAAAGGAATTCCACAGCGACTTTTCTGAAATTTGATTTGGACGTACATCAAAATCTACACGACGAAATCCCGATTTTTCTCTTCCACTAGAAAGATATACTCCACCCGCTCCACACGTTTCTTGTTTCACAGAAATCCGGCTTAAAATGAATCTTGTATATTCAGTTGAAGTTCAACTCGCCAAATAACGAACTGCCGCGTCGTTACGGGCTCGATTATAATTATTATTATAATTTATACGTTCAACTATCGTTTATTTAATATATTCGTTATTTAAATAATTAAATAACTTAATTATTATACCTTACAAAACGCGCCATTACAGATTAGTAAAAGGATGAAATTTCATGGTGATGACCCAACCTTGTATCTAATTTAATCGTATCAATGTCCCTTCGGGGACATCCGATAAAACTGGAATGATTTAGAGAAGAATAACATGGCCGCTGCGCAAGGATGACATGCATAAATCGAGAAATGGTCCAAACTTAATCGTATCAAATTTAAAGGAAAATTCGCCACTTGTAAATATTTTCATGAAAACTTGCATTCATTTTGTTAATAAACCTGCATTTAGGAACCTTTTATCATTACATTTGGATTTTGTGGGTAATGCCCGCTTAAAATCCATATGAGACAACACTCGTCCTTCTAGGGACACCTATGGGTTTAACGACTAGTTGCATACACTCAATGCTCCCTGCGGTAACAGATTTATCTTAGTTTTTTTTATGTGAGGACGTAAAAATGGTAAATGTGGGGGTATTAAACATGCACATAAATATGCATATTTTTACCACTATATTTAATCAATTAAATCCAATAACTGATCATATTGGGTATCTTAACATGTTCAAATCAATATTCTAATTATTTTCAAATCATCACGTATTCATCTTCATCCAGGGGTAAAGTGGTCATTTTTATGCATATATTACATTGATAAAATTTAATTAGAAATTTTGTATTTTTGTGAATTTGGCTTAAAACACAAGAGGTTTCATGAAGAAATATGCATGCAAAAAGAGAATACATAGGAATAAAGATTGAAATAATTCAAAGTGATGATAATAGAGGACCCCACCTACCTTAATGTATAACTAGAGCTAATCCACATACAAATAGTCTTTAAATCCTTGTAGACACTTAATGTATGATTACTTTTTGCTAATGATAACTTGGTGTCCACACTTCCTAGGAGGGTAGTTTGGGTAGTTCCCAAAAATATGGATTAGTGTTAGGGTTTTAAAATATGTGTAGATACCCCATATGTTCATGTAACTATCCTCCTCCCTCTCTTCTTGGAGGGTTTCTTCTTTTAGTTTAGTATCAAAAATAAAAACTCTATTTTCATGTCTACTTAGCCAATTTTATTTTCATGCAATTTTCCTTTTTTATGCTATGTGAATTAATGCTCTCTTTGATTTACGTATTTTTTTCTATGTTAGTAGTGTAAATTTACCTTTCATGTAAGTAGTATAGCCCTGTTCAAATATGAGAGGCTAAATCCCTAGAATTTAGGGTTAATGAAGTTCTCTTTAATCATGTAGCTTCAACATAATTTGCCTATTTATTCTCTCTTTTTGCGCTTCATGTCATGTTGATGTTTATGATTTTTATGTGTTCATTATTGATTTTGACAACACATGTTGTTTGCACCAAATAGGTTATGTTTAGTCATATGCTCACAATTGCCTCTTCATTTACATATGAGGATGGTGATTAAGTGAAGCTCGAAATCAAAATTTGATGGCCTATATTTCTAATTAATAGTTAACAGGACATTCTTAAAGTACATTTCACTTTCGACTTGTCATTTTTCGTGAGATCTAGTAGAGTGGTTTAGTGGGTATGTCAAAGTTTGATGGTTCATTTTGTGCTAATTAATAACGTAAATAAACCATGCTTATGTTAATCACATCAATTAAACAAACTAATGACCCCAAAAATATCACTATTTCATTTTATGTTGATTCACCATATTTAGAGAGTGGATTTATTCCTAAGTTGTCATTTAATCTCATAGTTTTCATTCAACTTTTGTAGTTCTTAGTTTGTTAAATTTTGCAATTTTTAGTTAGTTAAAAACTCTTATTTGACTTTTGTTTAATTTGATTAAGTAGAATTAGAGTTACTTCTTTCCCTATGGATCGACCCGTATTTGCTACGTACGATGATTTTACGTCATGAGCTTGCGGTTGTATTATTTAAAATATTCGCACGACGGATTTCTAATCGATAGAAAAATCCATAGTGATGAACAAAGTTTTAGCACCATTGCCGAGGAGGAATTTAATTTTAAGTTTATTCTTTGAATTAATTTTCTTGTTTGCTGTTCTTGTAAAAGTGGTGGAAAGATACGAAAGGTAATAAGAAGAATACCAGAGGACCTCAGAAAGGTAAAATCAAGAAAGACATCAAGTTTCATGGTTGTAGGCGGATGGATCATTATATTAAGGATTGTAAGAAGATTGCGATGAAAGTAAAGTGCTATAAGTGTGGGCAGCCCAAACATCTTAGTGGAGCTTGTCCTCATAGGACAGGACAGGGGGCTAGTGCATCAATGGCATGGATACAGGTCTCAGAGGTAGCTTCGTCTAGTGGTGGACCAGACAGAGGTTGGAAAGTTGCTACATAAGGTTCGATTTATATTTCAAACTTCCCCATTCATATTTTCTTTGACTCAGGAGCAACTGACTCTTTTATCTCTAGTTCTTTAGTCGATCGTTTGCAAGTCGACATTTCTTTAGTCACTAATACCATAGTTGTTTCAAACCCTATAGGTTGTTCTGCACATTTTTATATGATCTGGAGGGGTTTGAAAATTTTAGTATCATGCATTAAATTCGATTGTGATGCCTACATATTGGAATTCTTGGGGTATGGGATGATCTAAGGATGGATTGGCTAGACATGTATATGGGTATTTTGGACTGCGAATGGAGGGTCATTCGATTAATGACATGTAGTTGTCTGACCGTAAGGATTTCTTACGACCCGCGACAATCGGTGATGCTAAGCTTTCTTTATTCCTCAGATTCATCTATCGACAATGCTGTATTTATATCAATAGTGTGTGAATTTTCAGACGTATTGGAGTGAGGTAAGAGGGATAATTCCTAGGTGAGAGGGATAATTCCTAGGAGAGAGATTGATATTCGAGTTTATCTCAATGAGAATGTTAAGCTCATAGCATTGCCTATATAGAATATGGCTTTGAGGGAACGGAGAGAGATGAGCAAGCAAGTGAGTGAGTTGTTAGAGAAGGGATTCATCAAGCGGAGCATCTCCGAGTAGGGAGCACTAGTCGTCTTTTCTACAAAGGTGGATGGTTATCTCTGACTTTGTGTAGACTAAAGATAATTGAATAAACCAATGAAGAAGAATCGCTGCCCACTTCCTTAATTGATGATTTGTTTGACTAGTTGGTTAGAATGACAGTGTTCTGTTAGTTATATTTAGCTACTGGTTTCCATCAGCTTAGAATGGCAGAGGATAACATCGATAAGATAACCTTTCAGAATCCTAACAGATTTTTCAAGTGATTAGTTATGCCTTTTGGGCTAACCAATTCACCATCCTATTTTATGAATCTGATGAGTAGAGTCATCAAAGACATTCTTAATAAGTTCACGATTGTTTTTGTGGATGACATTTTGGTGTTCTCAAGGAGAGATGATGAGCATGCGTTACATTTGGGTGAGGTTCTCCTTGCTCTCTAAGCGCATCAGCTTAAGGCAAAATTTTCCAAGTGCCATTTTTGGTGAGAGAGGTGGCTCTTCTTAGGGAATATGTATTCTAGAGATAGGCTATCTGTGGATCCTGCTGTAACAACCCTGAATTTTGGAGCCAATTTAACATTTATTTTTAACTAATTTTAATGTAAATTAAATATTTTAAACGATTTTTTTCGAGAATAAACGACTTAGAATTTTATTTTAAACCAAGTTAGAACGTATAAATTTAAAATTTAATTAAAACAAATGCGTAACGTAAAGGTAGTTTGAAAATTTTGTTTTGAGCTTTAATTGAATATAAATATTTCACTATAAGTCAAAATTTGCTAAAACAAGAAACATTAGAGTCTATTTGATCATAACTTTCTAACGAGTGTGGAAAATTGAGATTTCATGTTATAAATTGTAAGTTATGTCCAAATTAAAATTCCAAATAGTCACTATGAATTCGTTTATAAATTATAAAGATTTATTATACAACATAAAAGGATTTTATTATAAATTAATTATTGATTAGATTTGAAAACTGGAATATTGAGTTATAAACTCAAGTGTGTTTATTTTACAGTTATATGACATTTTATTGGGATATATATGAGATAATAATAGTTATTTTATTATTCATTTGAATGATTTTGGAATTTAATAATATTTTATTATTATTTAAGCCCTTAAAAGGAGCTATTTTGCAAACGACCTCCGTTTTTGATGAAACTAATTTTGTTTAATCTAGAACGTCAAATTATAATCCAATGAGTTTAAATTAATAAATTGGATTTGTAAATGGCTTTAATATAACCAGAAATTTCTAACATATATATTGGAATGGGTTTGAATAGAAATTATCTTTGAATATTTTCAATATTGGGTTCCGTGATTATACGGATCTCATTGAGGAATTCGGAAGATATTGATATCTTTATTCCAAAATGGTATCTGTTAGTTTCAGAATTTGGTGTTAAATGTAAGTCGATTTGATTTCCATTTAAAGCCTTATATTTAATACCAAATTGGATTTTGGGTTTGTCATGAATGGTATCTTAAATAATATTGTTTTGAATCTAGTTGTAAAAGAAATAAATTTTTAATTAAGATTTAAGGAAGTTTTCCAACTTATTTAACAAAATTGGAATTGAATGGAATTCGATTAATAATAATCGAGATGAATTTCTATGAAGAAAGGCGTTTACCATTTCTGGAATTTAAAAAGCTTTATCGTTATTCCACTTATAGTATTGATCGAATAAGGATATATCAATTATAAATTGTTCAGATTTCCGTAAGATTCTGAAATAGAAGATGATTTTGGGTTTACTGTGAACAATATTTTAAATGACATTTGTTCTTTAACCCAATTAAAGACAAGAGTAATTTCCTAAAAAGTGAAAATTATTAAATAATGATTTCTGAGATTAAAATTGAACTAGAGTTTTAATGAATCTTTAATTATAGATTGAAATATGAAAAGAGGTAATTAAATTTATTGATAACACACTGGGTGTTAAATATGGAGTACCACCAGTTTTACTCCATCGGATGAATAGATTGGGATTGGGATAATAAAATGAATGATATCTTCGGTAAGGCTCGAAAATCCCGACTAGTTTATAAACCTTAATTTGGTTTAAGTTGTGAAAAGTTATAATCAAATCTTTTGAAATGATATCCAAAGAAAGAATTAAACAAAAGTTATGTGAGTTATTCAGAAAGACCTTTCCCAGAGTTATGAATATTTGAATAAAAGAATATTCTGGATTGGAATGATATGTGTATTATCTTTATTTATCATTTAATTTAAAAGATATGTGAGTTATTCAGAAAGACCGGGTTTAACCCATTCTGAATAACTTTAACGAAGCTTAAAATTCAAAGATGAAGACGGTGGTTGAAGACAAGAATTCTTTACATCGTACGGATGATTACTAATGTCTCGATTGGGCGGTACACCCAAGACGAGGTAATAAGTGGTAATCGTCTGCACATACTTGGAAATTGACCAAATATGCAAGGACCTCTCTCCTCTATTGGACATATGGGACGAGGAATAAGGTGCCTCCTGTTTCGTTCAGACCTAGAACGAACTTGCAAATTGATTGTGTGTCTGACATTGTATTTCATGCTATATTAATTGATCTCTAATAAATATATATCTGTTTGATGGCGAAGGATTTATTCTCTTTGCTTAACACCCTTCTCTGAGATGTACGAGCTCAGAGGTTATATACCGGTAGACATCAGTAATACGGTATGAGTTGACAATGTGGCATGCTGAGATGCAACGATCAAGGCTTTTGTTGAAAAGTAGAGCCTTGTAGATGATGATCAAAGCATGGCTTTAATATAGCGTAGCTTTGTGTATAGCGTTAATTCCCAGTATGGGTCAAAAACGGGATGAGGACCGCAGGGAGGACATGCGTTTCTTTCTAGCTAGAACTGGTGCCATGGTATAGAGCCTAGGCACATTTACTTATATGGATGATGTATAGTGAGGCGCCTCAGATATATGGCTGAAAAAGGCTCATATAGTCGACATGCTGACCAGGTTATAGGTCCGATAGAACCGAGAAATGTATTGTTCAGGAATTGCCAATCCACAAAAGTAAGAGTGTACCAGCCCTATCGCTAACCAAGGGTTACCTATGGTGTGATCCTAGAAATCTTGCCAGAGATGATCCGAAACTGGTGAGGAAGATCCCTTGGGTAGACTCATAGATGGAATCCAATTTCCATACACAACTTTACGGTTTTAATTATGTACTACGACGACATAGACGGATGGGGTACTATGCCGTCTATGATTGATACATTTGTATTATTCGAAGTTGTTTTATGCACTACGCACTTATAGTAATATCAAAGTATTTGTTTTAAGCTGTACCAAGCATATTTGGCTATTATAAGGTAAAACTCTGTCCTCCGACATGCGTTGCAATGTGTGATGGGACTTGTGTCTTATAACAGCTTCATTCTTCCAAAAAGCATTGTGTTGTTTATTATTTGTTTTATTTCAAAGTATTCATGGGAGTAAACTCGTTCTGTTTTATACGGCATGGTCCCATGATTTTCCAACCTCTTAATGTCAGGTTTAATAAATGTTTTAAGTTCTCACACCAGGACTTTATTGTTTTTACCTAAAATCTGGGTGCCCATATTTTTCCATACGGGCAGCTAGTAGTTTTGGTTTTGTAGATATTTATTAACAGAATCCTGATTTACGGTTGGAGCTATATTCGGAACGCTTTGTATCCATGTTTTTCCTTCAGCTGTGTTAGTTGATGTATTTTTCCATTGCACTATGTATTTATGGATTATTTTTCCGCTATGTATTATTTATTTGTACTCTAATATCATGTACACTGATGTAAATTTTTGTAATTGCAATGAAAATTTCTCTTATGATGTGTTCTGATGCGTTATGTTCTCATACAATCTGTGTTCTCGTTCAGTCTAGGATGGGCGGGGGTTTTGGGTCGTGTCAGCTTAGTATCAGAGCTTTGGTTTACAAAGTTCGAGAACAAGACACATTAGAACCAAACGACAGAACTTATCATCGGTAGGATTAGTAATATCCTATTAAAGAATACTCATTAGAGATAGGATCAGCAGTATCCTAGAGTGAGAAACTCATTAAAGATGGGATTAGTAATGCCCTAGGATGAGTTGAGAATTATGTTTATAAGTAACGTATTAGTGATTATTATACATAATCTGATTTTCAATTTTATTTTGTATAAAAGAAAATGATTTTGTGTATTCATAAAAATTGAACTTGAATTCGAAATATTATCTTTTATAATATGATTTTTGAACGTTTATTTTGACGTCGAGGTTGGACTATCGAGTATAAGAAGATTTTTGCATATACACCTAGCTAGCATGTATCTAAAGTCTTGAATATACTGGATTGATATAGAATCATATTCTAGTCGCTTGAGAATGATTTTGATGATTGCTAGCATCATCAGTGTTTATTTTTGAGTTTCGAAAGTGAGATGACTATATAATTCCAACTGAAACGTCGAAATATACTTAAACTAATTTATGTAAGTATTCGGAAATGATTTTAGATTTGAATTTAACTTACACAAGTTAAATGGATCGAAAAGGATAAAAGTAAATCAAACGAATTGAAATTTAACTTAAGTGAGGTTAAATTAAATTGGAATAATAAAACCAATATGAGAATAGAAGATAAACTTAGCCAAATGAAATTAAATATTGAATAAAATTAAAAAGTAGTTGGAATTGGATATATATATATATATATATTTGTTGAATAGGTTATTGCATATATGCTAAGAAGTGGAATAAAATTGTATGCTTAACAAAAAGGTACATACTTAGTATATTGATTGGGTTTGATGATTTTATGAGCCGATTGGCAAGCTACTTGGCTTTTGGATTTTCTTTTGATTTGTGAGAGCCTGTATAGGCTATTTTTATTTGTATGAATCAACCCGTACAAAGGAGGTTATATCGATTTTTTTCAAAATTTAAGGCGTTAGATAAATTTCGAGAAATTGGAAAGTTCTTAGAAACTGAAAGGTTAAAGAACTTGAGCTAGAACGAAGGCTGAGTTGGTTAAGTAAACGACCTTCGATTCTACCATCCTTTTCAAGGACGAATAGTTTTTAAGTGGAGGAGATTGTAACAACCCTGAATTTTGGAACCAATTTAAAATTGATTTTAAAAGTTTATTTTTAATTGATTTTAAAATTTTATTTTTAATTGATTTTAATAGAAATTAAATATTTTAAACGGTTTGTTTTGAGAATAAACAACTTAGAATTTTATTTAAAACTAAGTTAGAACATATAAATTCAAAATTTAATTAAAATGAATGCGTAGCGTCATAGTAGTTTGAAATTTTCTTTTTGAACTTTAATTGAATATACAGAATTCACTATAAGTCAGAATTTGTTAAAACAAGAAACGCTAGAATTTGTTTGATCATATCTTTCTAATGAATGTGGACAATTGAGATTTCAAGTTATAAATTGTAATTTCTGTCCAAATTAAAATTCCAAATAGTCGCTATAAAATTGTTTATAAATTATAACGATTTATTATATATCATAAAAGGATTTTATTATAAATTGAATATTGATTAGACTAGAAAACTGAAATATTGAGTTATAAACTCAAGTATGTTTATTTTACATTTATATGACATTTTATTGGGATATATATATGTGACAATAATTATTATTTTATTATTCATTTGAATGACTTCGGAATTTAATAATATTTTATTATTATTTAACCCTTAAAAATAGCCATTTTGCAAACGACCTCCATTTTCGATGAAACTAATGTTGTTGGATCCATAATGTTAAATTATTGTAAGGTTTAAAATTTCAAGGCAATTGAAATTAGTATGTAAGCGGAGCAAATTTAAATGCGTGTTCAATTTCAATTGTAATCTAATAAGCTAGTTAAAATGCGATTTTTCAAACGGTCTCCAAATTCAATGAAATTAAATTTGTTAGAATAATATTTATAGAACATAGCGAGATTTCAATTTTCGTAGTTTTTGGAGTTAGTATGTGGCCACGGTAAATTAAAACTTACGTTCAAATTCTATATTTAACGTTATATTGGATTATATTTTAATTTTGATAAAAACTGATCAAAACGATCAAATTAGCCTACGAAACATACTCCATTATGTCCAGAATAGGGGTATTTGGTTAGGAATGTCAGTCGTTGGGGTTTGTTTGGAGTTCATAGCGATAAACAAATAAAATTGGAATGAAATATTAATTAATTATATATTTATTAACACTAGAAAGTCCAAAACCCTAATCCCTTTCATAAGTTGCCACCTTTCACATTTCAATTGCCAGCGTTGTTTGATTTTGATTACCTAATTCCTCCCAATACGATTCGTATTAGCATATGGTTTCTAAACAAAAATCAAAGAGAATGTCGAGATCTTTGAATCTATATGGTGATGATCGGTTTTAGGGTTTCAAGGTGGCTAGAATTTGGCCTTGGAGGCGGTGCATTCGCACGTCATTTGGAGGCACAAGGTTGGGCCTAGTTGGCCAAGGCTCTGGGCGTGGGGGGAGGAAAGGATGGCCGATGTTGTGGCGGAGTTCGATTGAGGTCAGTCGGCTTCGAGTGGGGTGCGATTTGGAGAGAGAGGGGCACGATTTTGGGTTTTGGTGGTTACAGATGGGAACTATGGAGGAGGAGATTTAGGGAGGGATTAATAAAAGTAATAAACGTTTAATTGTTTTTATTAATTTTTTTGGTACGACCGACTGGTTGTTATAGTGGCCCGACCACTTTTTATTAGAAGGAAGAAAGAGACCCTGCACAAGCACAGAGTCTCAAGCAGGTTTGAAGTGCTCGCACACTGAAAAGTTACAAACTGGAGGAAAAAACAATTAATCAGCTACAAACAGATGAGATGTCAATACAACAACATAAGAAGAGCCAAAACATTGCATAAAGAGAGATAGCCTAGACATCAAAACATGAGGAGAGTCATTCCCCAACATCAGAGGAATTCTCAAGAGAATCAGGAGGAACCTCATAGGAAACAAAATCCTCAAAATAAGAGGCAAACCTTGAGTCGTATAGAGGATTCCCTAAGGAATATATAACTGATCTGTCCTAGGATGAGTCATCCAACATTAGCCTGTTCGAATCACCTAATTCCCCATCAAGAGTAATAGTGAAAACACCATCAATAACCAAATAGAAAAGACAGTGTTGTTCCCCAACTTCATCGAAGAGAAAGTGGAAGAAAACACCTATGTCAATATTGTAACGCAAGTCAGACCGACAATGCCTCTAGCAACGCTCAGCAGCAATCCACATAATTATGGGAATGTAAGGCACATGCGGAGGGCTTACAAGAAGATCAATAGTAGCATCTGAGAACAATTCTGGATTAGGTAAGGGTGGAACAATAAGAGGCGGAGGAGGAATAGGAGGGACAATTAGTGGTGTATCGGGAGAAGCGGCTGGGAGAGAAGACAGTAAGACAGGCTGAATTGCCTTACGAACCCAATGACAAGTAGGAGGCTTAGGAAGTGGAATCTTTTCGGGAAAGGGGACAGGTAGAGGATGTTTACAAGTAGAGGTTATGTGACCAAAGGAATGGCATGTGGTACAAATTTCAGGTGTCCAGCCATATCGCACTCTAACCTCCGCAATAACACCAGGAGCAAGCTGAACTTTAATCGATAGGGAAGGGGTTTGCCGGGGGTAGTTTTAATGAGGGCTTTGGCATAAACTAATTTAGTATGAGCAGAGGTACTTTCATCAAAGCATCTCAATTTATGTGACACCCCACATCCGTTAATGTCACTCACTAAGGGAATGCATTAAGTTTCGTGAAGTGCTATAGGTAAACAGACACAGAGTAATTACAAGATAGATATAAAAAAGGCAGCAACGGAAAATTCAAATTTTATTTCAAATATAAGTCATAATACCATGGTCCACAATTTCATTAGTCACAAAAACCATTACAATAAAATAACTTCTGTCTTGCACCATCAGAGTACATAAGTAAATAAAAAGCATCATTCCCCAAATAAAAAGAGTTAAGCCATAGTAGAGACAAGATCTTGAGCCATACTTCAGAAGTAGCTCCTAGCAAGATGATATCTGATTCCTGATTAAGTTTGAGTGTTTCCTCCCTCAGAACCTGGGCGGAAACGGAAGAAAGAAGGAGAAACAACAGGGTCAGACATAAAGTCTGGCGAGTCTAGTTACTTTTAGCCAGTAGATAAATAAAAGCAACATGATAGGCATATAAAGTGGATAAGAGAGAGATTACTACATAAATGGCAGGTGTGACAAGGTAAGCAAGATAAGGTGTATGTGCCTCACTAATGATTACTCTGCATTATAACTAGTATAACTGAAATGAGATGATCCCTTCCACTATAAGTTGGTAGGCTTAGGTCATACGTCCAAGTATACCCTAACCCCTACCCTAATTGATCGGCTCCCTACCCTGTAGATATCCAGTGTTGGCCCCACAGTAGGAGGTATCACTTCCTAAAGTGGCAACCCATGGTGTGCACAACCATATCTACTGGTGCCACGGTCATCTTAGCCCCCTCTGCCCGGCCTATGCACGCACATGTCCCCGGTCGGTTTGCGCCGCCCACATCATCCGTCTCGTTTGGATCTCTTATAGTCAATCAGTAAGCGTGCCCCTTCTCCGCATAGTACGGAGGTCTTTACTTGATACCAACTTCGGGTTACTTACTGAAATGGGTCCCACACAATATGATACAATCTCTCCCCTTGTCTTGTATCCCCACTAGGTTTTCCACTGATTGTGTATACTATTAGGTGTCTTTAATTACATAGCCCTATACTAGTTATGCTTACCCTAATGGGTGTCTTTAATTACATAACTTCATTACATTATCTAGCGGTTATGTATACCACTAGGTGTCTTTAATTACATAACCCTAGTACATTATCTACTGGTTATGTATACCACTAGATGCCTTTAATTACATAACCTTGGGTTAAGTTCGTGGGCCTATATATACATATTACCCACCTCCTCTAATTTACTTAACCCACCACTACACATCCAATTTTACTTAACCCTAACTTAAGTCCATAGTCATATTAAATTAGGTTAAGTAGTCTATTTCATTACCATGTCCAATTATGGGTATAATGGGCTAGAGCTCCCACATTTGGTCTACAACGTGTGGATTCCGGATATGCCGGCGGGGTCCGGGCAGTCTTATTCCACAGTTGGGCCTAACCTCATGTCTTAACCCAATTCGTATTTGCATACTTAGACCTCCCACATTAGGTTTAACATTAGTGGTTGCTGGATATTTCGGTCGGGTCCAGGCAGACTTCCACCACTAATGTGACCTGACCTCGTGTCATAAGTACAATCTACAATTCCTAATTGTAAATTACTAAACATTCCAATTTAATCCAAATCTACCTATGTCAATATATAGGTAACTATTTCTATGTTTTCCCCATTTGAATTACATATCCAATTCTACATAAACATTACATAATTCTTGCCAATTATAATCCCCTTTTCCCCATTTCCTCTCTAATGTATTCGTACGTATTTTGACAGGATCTAGGCTATAAAGTAGCCTAGTTATAACAATAAAAAGGGAGTATGACAAGTGTGGTAGTTTCAACATGTCTTGGCATAAACATGAACGTAAACTGGCATAATAACAAAGTGAATGGACATGTGATTAACATCATAATAAAGTGGACATCAAACTGGTAACTTGTGGCAATCACTATGATGTTCAAGTAAGTATAATGAGATCTAGATTAAACATTAGGTGTCCAATTACTTAGATCTAGCATAGTTAGGGTGACATAATAAAATGTTTAGATCTAAAGGTGGGTTCACATGTCAAGTTTACAACATATCTCAATGGATCACAATATGACAGGTGAAAGGTGATTAACATAAAGATCTAGATCCAAGTGATGTCACAGTTATCCAAATTAATAGATGTGCATCCACCATAACATGGTTACAAGTCAAGATCCACATAAGAATCATAATCGAATCACCACAATTTTATTAGATCTAGGAAAATAGATCTGTCATGACATGGTATAGAATTTCACGTTAACACAGAATCATACTTTACAACATATCCAATTCATAGTCTTTCAAAGTATACTTTTATTTATCTAAACCTAAAAACAACTAGAACTCACAGTGTTATGTTTAGAGAATTTAGGAAGAACGGATCTAGAATTTCTAATTTGGATTTTTAGAATATGTTGTTTTAGAAACGGTTTAGTTCGTACTCCAGCAGCATATGGCCTCCATGGCTCCCAATGAAGAAAATATGAGAAATAGGACACGTATATATAGCTGCCAGACCCCTTGAAATCGAGTGCCACCTCAGCCCTAGGGGTGTCGACACCCCTGTGGGTGGGTCGACCCCTAGGTCAACACCCCTCTAGAGGGGTCGACCCCTTAGAGCGGGAATTTTTCCGCTTAGAGGAATTTTTTGAATTTGAATACTCTGGATGGGATTCTGACTCACCTCTGACTCATGCATATATAAAATATTTATATGCATATACAAACTTAAAACCCTCATAACTTCTTCATACGATGTCCGTTTTACACAAACCAAATGTCTATCTCGACCAGAATTTCGAGACGGATGCAATGGAACAGTACGTTTCCTCTAATTCTGAACACTAAATTAATTATTATTTAATTTATTATCTTTAATGTCATTAAAAATTCGGGGTGTTATAATTTACCAGTGTGGCAGGCAAGCCAATTTAGACTAATTAACGATTGAAGAATTGATGAGATATGTGAGAAGTAAGTCCAGACTAGGATTGACAACACTTGTTCTCTGGCACTGTAAATGGAAGAAGACCATGCAGATACTATAAAAGGTTTACATTCAATAAAAGGTGGCTTGGATTGCAACACTAGAAGGCGCTCTTCAGGAAAAGAAAATTTGATGTAATACATAGTATCAAGATAGATTACCTTAAGATCGCCCCTGAGCCTCCAAATTCACTTGAAAAGGGATACTGGATCATTAATGTGCTGCAAGGGATGAAGAAAAAACCCCACAACATAACCAGACCAAAAGCTAGCACCGGCTTCCAATAATTCGTGGATAAGTTGTGATACTCCATTGACTACAATAGGGTCATATTCCATAGGGCAGTAAGGACTAGCATTAAACAGCAGGGAGGTGAAATGAAACGTACAATATTTTTGGGAGAACTAAGAATCTCAGTCTGCTACAGGCATTCATAGGCATTACGGCAAGAAGGTTGTGGGTGTGAGGCTAAAACATGATTAATACCACTAGACAGGGCAGTGGCATCCAACATTGTAGTGTCCCGGGATTTTCGTGATTTAATAATTAATTAATTTAATTATTTTATATATTGGTTGGATAATTTGAATGATTTGTATTCAAATATTTTGAATATTTAATTATTATAAATAATGGTGTAATAAAGTCGATTTCCATTGTAGTGTCCCGAAATGGAGGAATTTCGTTTGATGGGAGTTCGATGCTTCTTGTACATCGTGCTCGAGAGGAGCTGATGCGATATTAAATATTGGTGTGAGATTGTAGCCTAGTGGCATAGGGTGATAGTGGATTGAACAACGTGATCATTGGCGCTAACGGTTTGGGGAATAGTTGAGTATGGGGGAGGAGGGGTACATGAAAATGGCGGTGAAAAATGTTTACTGAAGTGAGAATTTTGTTTGGGGGGAGAAGAAGTATATTTGGTCAACGCGGGTATGGTTTTCAAAGGGTGTTGGGCCGACATATTCAAGATGGTATAAGCCAAAAATAATAATACAAAAAAAGGAAAGAAAAAAAAATAAAAAAAAACAGAAAAGGGAGGAATGGCTTTCGGAAGTAGAAGGCTGAAGTGTTCCAACGGGTTTTCAACATGGAGGACAATACGCTATTGTTAAGGCTAGATATATGTAGTAGTGGGTTGGGTTTTAAGTGTGAAGCCCATAAATAAATAAATAAATAAAGAGCCCAATGGAAAAAGAAAGTGGGAACGTAAATTTCAATAAGAAGAGAAGGGAGCGCGTGACTCTTCAGCATGAAGGAGAAGCAGCAAAAAGGGGCAGATGTAATTTTTAAACGGTATTGGATTGGATTTATTTGGTAAGGCCCAACATTAAAAGAAATTAAATTTAAGATAATTTAAATAGTATAAATATTTGTAGTGCTAATATCTTATACGTACGATAGCAGAAGTGCAAAATGTTCGACCCGTTGGAATCATCGGATTACAAGCTACGAAATGAAGCAGGTTTTGAGGCATTTGGAGCTTGTAATGATTTTAGGCAAAATAAAACACCAGATTTGATCAATCGACGTTAAACGTTATTCGACGGTTAACGACCAAGGTGGGTAAACTCACAAACTCTGTCTAGTTTTATAATTTTATAAACGTTATTTAATATTGATAAAAATGATTGAATGTTGTGTGTGATGGTTGTTTGGATGATTTACAAATAATTTGGTTAATAGTTACATATACAAATCGTTAGTTAAATATTGATTTAATTTATTATAATATTTCATATTAACATGGAATTGGTGTTATTTATGTTGATTAACATCTGTGGATGCAGGGAAATAGGTTGGAGGAATCCAACTGGATTCCTCAACAATTATATTATTGATTTTCATATATTGTTTTATATGATGTGGTAAATAATCTGATGTTGATTTTTCTGTGTTTTGGGATGTTGAACAACATTGACCTGAAATAATTGGTAATTAAATACCGAAAATATATTCGAATATATGGAAAAAGAAACCGGGGGTTTAAAAGGGAATTTCTAGTTTTAAAATAGAAATTTAATTTCGATTTGGCTAGAATATTATAATTGGTTTATTTATACAAAACAAAAAGTGGGGGTTATAAACGATATTTTTAAATGGGAAATAATTGTGATTAAATAAATTGAAAATATCAATTAAGGGATAAACTAAAATGGGAATTTGGAATTTGTTTTCAAAGGAAAATTATTATTTCAATGTTCGAAATGAATAAATCTATAAGGATTTATAATTTGAATTCGACCTTGTCGAATGTTATAAAATAAATTTAGTTTTAAATTATATATTTCATAATCCAGTATCTGATAAGGTACTTAATATTGGTTTGGAAACAAAGATTTATAATCGAGTATGTAGTCGAGTTTTAATTATAAACTGGATTAAAAAGAAGTTATTTGTAATGTGAGTTATTTGGGATGTAAAATAAATATGAATCTATAAACTAACTCGGTGGATGGAAATTTAACCTGTAATGGTAATTATAATATAAATCAAGATTTGATTTATATAATGACTCCATATTTCTGTAAAGAAATAATATTCAACTTTTAAAGTGAATAATGGTTTAAAAGCAAATGGTTTGCAAATCAGAATAGAGATAAAAGAAATTTGGTAAATTCAAAAGTAAATCTAGAAATTTGGGTTGATCTAAAACGGTGAGTTTATTCCAAAGTTCAGAACGTGAAACGAATAGAGATTATTCGTAAGAGAGTTATAAGTTGAAATTCAAATATATCAAATCCAAAAAAGTAATATTTACTTTTCGTTTGTAAATCAAGATTTATTATTTATTTAATTAAATATTATTTATTTACTCAAACTGAAGAGTCAAAGTTATGTTTTGAAGTTAAATATTTTGGAAATAAGGATTTTAACGCTATCGCTATAATCAATGATGTCCATTAAAGAAGTGAGCGGCGTAAACAATAAATTGATTTGAAATTTAGAAATGAAGTTAAGGAAAATAGGAACTGACTAGAGATTAGTTAAGTTGAATAGTTTTTTGGTATCTATCTAATGTTGGTTTCGACCTTCGGGGTTGATACCTGGGAAATTGTTCTCTTACTAATTTACAGTTAGAGATTGATGAATGGGAAAGAATAGTGCTGTGTGAATAAGTAGTGAAAACGTTTTCTAATGTTAATAACTTATTTTTCTAAATATAGAAAATGTAACACCCCGAATTTCGGTTAATACTAAAATTCACTAATTACAGAATAAATAATCTCAAATGTGAGAATTGGGGGAAACGGGCTATGTCATTGCGTTCGTCTCGGAAAAATACGCGAAATAGAGTCCGAGTTTTCGAGAATCGGAGTCCGTATGGCCCGGTTATGGCCCAATGAAGTTTGCAGAAAATTCAAAGTTCAAAACAGATTTAAAATTCAGGTTCAAATTTCGAAATTGGGGCCATTGGGCGCAGGGGGGAAAATTCCCGCCTAGCTAGCCAGGTCGACAGCCCTGTCGACTGGGCAGTCGACTTGGCTAGGACCAAGTCGACAGCCCTGTCGACTTGGGTCTCGATAGGGGGTGCTCGGCCAGTTTGTCCTGGTGCACCATTTCAGGGTTTGGGCTGTGTTTTGGGGCTGGTTTCTGGAAGCTTCCAAGATCTGATGGTCCTAATCTAATTTAGGGTTAATCTAATGGCCTAAAACACTTGCCTAATCCTATAAATAAGACCCTAAGCTAGCCCTAAATGATCATAATCCTATACTCTAACTAAACTATGCCAAAATTTTCTATGATCATGGCCTCCACTCAAAGCCCTAGCCTCCATCCTCTTATAAAACTATTTCTATGAAGGCTTTCATGTTCATACAAGCATCTTTGAGTTGTATGAGTGATCATTAGCTTGCATTCATCATCAAGTTACAAGCTTTATGTTCAAGGCTAGAGTTTTTGGGTGATTTTTGGCAAGGGTTTGCTTATGGGAGTTTAGTGGTGAGTTCTATAGCCTTAATAATCAATTGTTAAATTGATTATGATAGGATATGATAAGATATGGCTATGTTTGTGGATAAATGTGCTTATGCAAGTTTAGTATAGTGTATGTTGTGTGTTTTGCAAGTTTTATGCTATATGCAAGTTTAATGCTATGTTTTATGATGCTCACTATGCAAAACACTATGTTGAACGTTGATGCATATGTAACATGTTATGCAAACTATATGTGAGATTATATGCAAGTTATATGTAACATGTTATGCAAGTTATGTATTTGGTTTTATGCATGCTAAGTATTTGGTTTTATGCATGCTAAGTATTTGGTTTTGTGCATGCTAAGTATTTGGTTTTATGCAAGTCATGATGCAAGTTCATATGCAAGTTATGATGCAAGTTCATATGCAAGTTATGATGCAAGTTCATATGCAAGTTTGTCTCTTTTTATGATATGCATAATATATGCAAGTTTGCCTCTAAGTATGGCATGTTATGCAAGTTCATATGAAAGTTATGATGCAAGTTCATATGCAAGTTATGATGCAAGTTCATATGCAAGTTATGATGCAAGTTCATATGCAAGTTTGCCTCTATGTATGACATAAGTACATGTGCAAGTTCATCCCTTTTAGACCTATGACATGTATACAAGTTGACACCTTTATGATAGGTCTATGACATGAACATTTAAGCAAGTTACCATCTTTATGACATATGTGATTCATGCAAGTTTGGGTTGGTTATTTATGCAAGTTGGGTTTATGGTCTTATATATACAAGTTGACACCTTTTAAACCCATGATAATGCTAATGATATGCTAAGTTGAACCCATTGTGTGTATGATGAATCTTCTCTTTTGAAGTATGTCATGTTAACGTATTTACGTGGGGACGATGGGGTAAAAATTAATGAACACATAAAATTGTGTGAAGTGGGTATGATTAAACATACCATAAAGTGGATGGACATAATTGGGAATTTACCTATTAAGTTAGGTCTACCCATATTATGGAATTGGGAATTTACCTATTGAGTTAGGTCTACCCATATTCTTAATTAATTAGGGATAATTAATACAAATTATGGGGGTGATTAATTAGGTGTAATTAATCTACTAAGACACGAGGTTGGACCCTTTTGTAGCATAAGACTGCCCGGAACCGACCGGCAAATCCAGCGGCTACAAGTGATTGGCCCAATGTGAGAGGTCTTAGTCATAAACTAAATACGTGGCAAGTGTAAAGACACGAGGTTAGACTCTGTTATGGTGTAAGGCTGCCCGGAACCAACCGGCATATCCAGCTGCCATAAAAGATAGTCTAATGTGAGAGGTCTTTACAAAGGTTACGATCTTAATTAATTAAGAAACACTTAACCAAATTAGCATGTAGAGGGGCATGAGGGGTTAAGTGGGTGCCTTGGGTGGCATGTAGTAACTAGTGGGGGTGCCTTGGGTGGCATGAGGAAACTAGTGGGTTGCCTTGGGTGGCAATAGAAAATACGATTAGAATACTTAACCAAAGTGGAACATGTAATTAAACATGATTAAAGGGTTAAGTAAGTGCCTTGGGTGGCATGTCGGAATCAAGTAAGTGCATTGGGTGGCATGCGGAAATCTAGTGGGTGCCTTAAGTGGCAATTGAAATATAATTAGATGACTTAACCAAACCTTAACATGTAAGGGGGCATGATTATAAAAGGGGTTAAGTGGGATGCACTAGATAAAATGACATGCTTAAGTAGTAGCTTGTGGGGGCCCATTTCAACCAATATCCCAAATGTATCTTTGTGGGCTCGACCCAAGTCGAGGACGGGACACGCATATTGGGCTTGACTATAAGAGGCCAAAACGGGGTAGCGGTGGCAACGCGAGTCCAACGGGTTTCATATGCGTGTGTGGACCCGGGCTGGTAGGTAAGACGTTGTTGCACCGTGTAGATATAAGCCGTGCACCATTGTTGTATCGGGTTGCCACTTTGAGGAGTGATACACCCCATTGTGGGGCCAGCACGGGTATCTACGGTAGGGAGCCGATCGCTTGGGGAGTAGTGGGTACACCTAGTGGATGGTTTTTATGAGTGGCTGGTGATGCCATTTGGTTTGACGAACGCCTCCGCATACTTTATTGATTTGATGAGAAGGGTGTTCAGGGAGTACCTAAATAAGCTCGTGATGGTCTTTGTAAATGACATCTTGGTCTTTTCTAGGAGCGAAATAAGTTTTCGTATGTGCTCAATAGGTTGAGCAAAGCCAGTTATGGGATAAACGGTGGTTTTGGAGCAAGACTGGCGAGGACATCCAGAGTTGGACAAGGGCTTAATTATTTAGCCGTTTTTACTAGTATCATCTCACGTAGGTCGTCTGAATTCGAAGGAGGTATCCCTTGGGTGTTTGTCTGATATTGGCTTAGGCCTTTGGGGCTTGCATTTGGGGGATGTCGAGTTCGACTAAGGTGGTCTGCATGAGAGATGGACAGTTGTGATGATTTTGGATGGGGTAATATCCTGGTTTTCTCTAAAAGAGGAGAAAAGCATGCCCTACATCTTAGGGAAGTGTTGGAGACTCTCCAAGCGCATAGTCTTAGGACAACAAAAGTGGATAGGATTCTTAGCATCCTATGAGTTTGAGATGGCGTATACCCATGGCAAGGGTAACGTGGTAGCGGACGCCTTAAGTAGAAAAAGGTTGTCCTCGAGTTCATGGTTCGTTGAACGACGGAGCTTAGAGTTTATTTCTATGTTTGACTTTAGACCTTCCGTTGACTTTGTACCCGGTTTGCTAGCCTCCTTGGAGGTTAGGCCTACTCTTTTGGGACGGATTGGCGGAGCACAGCGAGACGACCCACAGTTGGTTGAGTTAGTAGAGAAGCTCGTGAGGAGGGGGAGTCGTCCAGCCATTTGGGTAGGTACACCCTAGATGATAAGGGGTGGTTGCGTAGAGACGGTAGACTTTGTGTACCACAAGACGAGGGTTTGAGGAAGGCTATACTTGATGATGCACATCGGTCAAAGATGACCATTCATCCCGGTGGGGACAAGATGTACCAAGACATGAAGCGAGTTTTCTTTTTGGGCCGGTATGAAGAAAGATGTGGCCGAGTATGTCGCTAGATGCTTGGTGTGCTAGCAAATGAAAGCGGAGCAGAAGAAACCCGGTGGGTTGCTTCACCCATTTGAAGGTTCCGCTATGGAAGTGGGATAGTGTCTCGATGGATTACCGAAATCAAGGAAGGGTAATACAGGAATTTGGTTTGTGGTAGATAGACTTACTAAGAGTGCCCATTTCATACCCGTGAAGAGCAAGAGGACTGTTCCATGTCTAGCTTCAGTTTATATTCGAGAGATAGTTCGGTTGCATAGGAAACATGACGTATTCCATGTGTCACATTTGAGGAAGTGCCTACATGAGACCGCAGAGGCGGTAGAGCCGAGCTTGCTTAAAGAAGTAAAGGTAGAGCGTGATGTAATTATTCGACGAGCTCCTACCCGCATCCTTGGGTCAGAGATTAGGAAGTTGAGAAACAGAGAGGTTCGACTAGTCAAAGTGAAAAGGGGAGAAGGTGAGAGCAATGCTACTTGGGAGACAGAAGCGAAGATGCGTTCGTTATACCCATTCCTTTTTGAGGGTATGTCCTTTAAACGTCTCCTTTATCTTTTGTCTAGTGCTTATCTTATCTTTAGTATGTCCTCTCATTAGTACCTTTGACCTTTAGATAGGGTAAACCTATGTTTGAAACATGTGTTTGAGACATGTTATGTTTGATGGATGCATGTGGATGCAAGTGGTTGCTAATGGTTGCTCGTGGATGCATATACACACACTCTAGACACTAGATCGGCTCAATCACTTCATATTGCATATTGCATATAATTGTGTGTAGGTAGCTATATTTTTGGATGTATAATGATTGTGTTATCATATGGATGATGCATTTTGGTGAATGATTGTGCACTCATGTAGATATTGTATGTGTCGATAGGGTTCTCTCGCATACATAATGGATGCATGGCACTATCATGGTTTGCATATGTTCATACATTAGATAGGGAACATATACACACACTTTTTGCATATGCTCATACATCATTAGAGATTGTTTTAAGGACAATGGATGCCCGTGTTTGATGGATTGAGTAGATGGTTGTTTGGATGGTAGGATATGCATTCTCCTTAGCTTAGAGATTTCGGGGACGAAATCCTTTAAGGAGGGGAGAATGTAACACCCCGAATTTCGGTTAATGCTAAAATTCACTAATTACAGAATAAATAATCTCAGATGTGAGAATTGGGGGAAACGGGCTGCGTCATTGCGTTCGTCTCGGAAAAATACGTGAAATAGAGTTCGAGTTTTCGAGAATCGGAGTCCGTATGGCCCGGTTATGGCCCAATGAAGTTTGCAGAAAATTCAAAGTTCAAAACAGATTTAAAATTCAGATTCAAATTTCGAAATTGGGGCCATTGGGCGCAGGGGGGAAAATTCCCGCCTAGCTAGCCAGGTCGACAGCCCTGTCGACTGGGCAGTCGACTTGGCTAGGACCAAGTCGACAGCCCTGTCGACTTGGGTGTCGACAGGGGGTGCTCAGCCAGTTTGGCCTGGTGCACCATTTCAGGGTTTGGGCTGTGTTTTGGGGCTGGTTTCTGGAAGCTTCCGAGATCTGATGGTCCTAATCTAATTTAGGGTTAATCTAATGGCCTAAAACACTTGCCTAATCCTATAAATAAGACCCTAAGCTAGCCCTAAATGATCATAATCCTATACTCTAACTAAACTATGCCAAAATTTTCTATGATCATGGCCTCCACTCAAAGCCCTAGCCTCCATCCTCTTATAAAACTATTTCTATGAAGGCTTTCATGTTCATACAAGCATCTTTGAGTTGTATGAGTGATCATTAGCTTGCATTCATCATCAAGTTGCAAGCTTTATGTTCAAGGCTAGAGTTTTTGGGTGATTTTTGGCAAGGGTTTGCTTATGGGAGTTTAGTGGTGAGTTCTATAGCCTTAATAATCAATTGTTAAATTGATTATGATAGGATATGATAAGATATGGCTATGTTTGTGGATAAATGTGCTTATGCAAGTTTAGTATAGTGTATGTTGTGTGTTTTGCAAGTTTTATGCTATATGCAAGTTTAATGCTATGTTTTATGATGCTCACTATGCAAAACACTATGTTGAACATTGATGCATATGTAACATGTTATGCAAACTATATGTGAGATTATATGCAAGTTATATGTAACATGTTATGCAAGTTATGTATTTGGTTTTATGCATGCTAAGTATTTAGTTTTATGCATGCTAAGTATTTGGTTTTGTGCATGCTAAGTATTTGGTTTTATGCAAGTCATGATGCAAGTTCATATGCAAGTTATGATGCAAGTTCATATGCATGTTATGATGCAAGTTCATATGCAAGTTTGTCTCTTTTTATGATATGCATAATATATGCAAGTTTGCCTCTAAGTATGGCATGTTATGCAAGTTCATATGAAAGTTATGATGCAAGTTCATATGCAAGTTATGATGCAAGTTCATATGCAAGTTATGATGCAAGTTCATATGCAAGTTATGATGCAAGTTCATATGCAAGTTTGCCTCTATGTATGACATAAGTACATGTGCAAGTTCATCCCTTTTAGACCTATGACATGTATACAAGTTGACACCTTTATGATAGGTCTATGACATGAACATTTAAGCAAGTTACCATCTTTATGACATATGTGATTCATGCAAGTTTGGGTTGGTTATTTATGCAAGTTGGGTTTATGGTCTTATATATACAAGTTGACACCTTTTAAACCCATGATAATGCTAATGATATGCTAAGTTGAACCCATTGTGTGTATGATGAATCTTCTCTTTTGAAGTATGTCATGTTAACGTATTTACGTGGGGACGATGGGGTAAAAATTAATGAACACATAAAATTGTGTGAAGTTGGTATGATTAAACATACCATAAAGTGGATGGACATAATTGGGAATTTACCTATTAAGTTAGGTCTACCCATATTATGGAATTGGGAATTTACCTATTGAGTTAGGTCTACCCATATTCTTAATTAATTAGGGATAATTAATACAAATTATGGGGGTGATTAATTAGGTGTAATTAATCTACTAAGACACGAGGTTGGACCCTTTTGTAGCATAAGACTGCCCGGAACCGACCGGCAAATCCAGCGGCTACAAGTGATTGGCCCAATGTGAGAGGTCTTAGTCATAAACTAAATACGTGGCAAGTGTAAAGACACGAGGTTAGACTCTGTTATGGTGTAAGGCAGCCCGGAACCAACCGGCATGTCCGGCTGCCATAAAAGATAGTCTAATGTGAGAGGTCTTTACAAAGGTTACGATCTTAATTAATTAAGAAACGCTTAACCAAATTAGCATGTAGAGGGGCATGAGGGGTTAAGTGGGTGCCTTGGGTGGCATGTAGTAACTAGTGGGGGTGCCTTGGGTGGCATGAGGAAACTAGTGGGTTGCCTTGGGTGGCAATAGAAAATACGATTAGCATACTTAACCAAAGTGGAACATGTAATTAAACATGATTAAAGGGTTAAGTAAGTGCCTTGGGTGGCATGTGGGAATCAAGTAAGTGCCTTGGGTGGCATGCGGAAATCTAGTCGGTGCCTTAAGTGGCAATTGAAATATAATTAGATGACTTAACCAAACCTTAACATGTAAGGGGGCATGATTATAAAAGGGGTTAAGTGGGATGCACTAGATAAAATGACAAGCTTAAATAGTAGCTTGTGGGGGCCCATTTCAACCAATATCCCAAATGTATCTTTGTGGGCTCGACCCAAGTCGAGGACGGGACACGCATATTGGGCTTGACTATAAGAGGCCAAAACGGGGTAGCGGTGGCAACGCGAGTCCAACGGGTTTCATATGCGTGTGTGGACCCGGGCTGGTAGGTAAGACGTTGTTGCATCGTGTAGATATAAGCCGTGCACCATTTGTTGTATCGGGTTGCCACTTTGGGGAGTGATACACCACATTGTGGGGCCAGCACGGGTATCTACGGTAGGGAGCCGATCGCTTGGGGAGTAGTGGGTACACCTAGTGGAGATAGGGGCAGACGGCACCTTTGTAGTCAGCTAGGGGTACACGAAACTACTATTAAAAATTACTGAGTACACCTAGTGGAGATAGGGGCAGACGGCACCTATGTAGTCAGCTAGGGGTACATGAAACTACTATTAAAAATTACTGAGTACACCTAGTGGAGATAGGGGCAGACGGCACCTATGTAGTCAGTTAGGGGTACAAGAAACTACTGGGTAAAATTACTAAGTACACTTAGTGGGATCAACCTTTAAGTAGGAA
Organism: Allium sativum; assembly: GCA_030737875.1. Lineage (NCBI taxonomy): Eukaryota > Viridiplantae > Streptophyta > Magnoliopsida > Asparagales > Amaryllidaceae > Allium > Allium sativum. Next base: position 958,403,328 of record CM060909.1, read on the forward strand.
TTTCCCTTGGGTGGGTTGAACTGGTGTGGTGCAGTGTAGGAATTACCCTTGGGTGGGTAGATCTGGGGTGGTGCAATCTAGTAATTATCCTTGGGTGGATAAATGCGTCTTTTCGGTTATCTTAATACATCCTGTGTTTAGTTGGCTACTTAGTGTAGTCATTATCCCCAGAGGTACCGTACCTTGTTTATATCACACCCTAATTACTTTAATGATTGTATTGTTAGGGTTATAGGACTCACTCAGACTTATGTCTGACCCCGTTGTTTCTTTATCTTTTTCCCAACCCTCAGGTTTTCAGAGTGGGCCTAGCACTAGTGGGCTTTGATCAGACTGCTTTATCTATCTTTTGGAGCTTGGACCATGGATGTAAAGCTCAGTTTATCTTTTCTATTATGGCTATTAGGTTATGTAGTGGGATTATGTACTTTTGTTTTTATCAGGATGGATATTATGTACTTGACTCTTATTTATGGTTTTGGTGTAACCAAACATGTTTTACTTTCCGCTGGAATGAAATGATGTTTTAAATTCTCAAGTATTACTTATATCTGTCTTGTTGTAATTTTTCTGTTCTATATTCACTTAAAATACTCCACCGATGTTATGGCATTCCCTTAGTGAGTGACCGTAGCGGGTGTGGGGTGTTACAGAAAATAAGAGTTGGGAATATATGGAAGTAATTCCTGATGTTAAAAGAAGATATTTTCTAACTATAGAAAATAAATGGTTTAAAATAAATGGAAATATTTCCCAAAAATCGTGTGAGTCGAAACAGGTTTTGAGAAATATTTGGGAAAATATGGAAAAAGGGGAATTGGGGAAATGAAATGATAAATTAATTTAAAGAACTGAATGGTGATTGATGATTGATTGGTATAATTTCCATTTGGAAATAGGACTATTGGGTGTATGTGTGTTTTCCTTTGATAGTTAAATCACTGGCTATCAAAGTTTTTAACCCATTTTCCTTTGTTAATACGGAGTGACCGGGATCAGATTTATTATCTGAAAACCACTCCATATCGGCGTTGGCGTTGCGAATCCAATATGATGAAGATAATTGAAGACGGAGTTTATGCAAGGGCCGTTCTGGCAATCCTAGGCAGAAATTTCTTGAGATGGATTTACAGAATGGTGCCTTCAGTTTTGTCCAGTCCCAGGACAATGCATATGGACAACTATCTGACAGAGTTTATCTAATGGATCGCGTAAGTTGATCTCTTCAAATGTACTTACGTTTGGTGGTAGAGAAATTCGTTTCTCTTAGCTTTATACCCATGGTATTTTTGGGGAAATCAATTTAAGATTTGGCGGGTATAACGATGTGGCATTCAAAGTAAATGGATGTGTGATCTGTCAAGAGATACATTATGACCTCAAGCCTCACAACCGGGAAATGACAAAGATCGGGTATGCAACATGGCTAAGTGGGTCGCCCCCATTAGGGTGTATTGTCACTATCTAAAGAATATTCATATTTGTTACTTCTTTTCGCTTCTGTATCTCCCGGGAACGGTTATGTTGTTAGCAACCGTAGGTGACAATATATTCGATACACTCAAGAGAAATGAGTGGTCGGTCATGTGTGGCCGGGTTGCAAGACGTTCTTGTTAAACCCAGTGTATTCCTCTCTAGATATACACTATCGACAGGTGGTTCCATACCTTGTCATTGTCGGAATCCAATCTCCAATAAGCGCCCGCGGTTTTGATTTTATACTATATATGTAGAGCGTGAGATGCAAGCTTTCTACTAGATTGTTATTTATTTGTATCTAGACACTATCATAATATTGGTTTCAAAAATATTTTGGGTTATCGTAAGGTAAAACCATACGTGTTTATGTGTGGATCGGTCTTACGATTATCTTTTCTTCGAAAAGGATTTTAAAAAGTTAAACCGAAATGATGGAGTTTACTCACACCATTCTCATGACTGACCCAAAGTTTATTTTGTTTTGTTTTCCCTAAACTCTTGGGTGCCCAAATTTGTATGGGCAGTCAAGTATTCGGCATTTTACAGATATACCTGGAGTAGCTCGGAGCAGGAGACATCAACCTTAGTTATATATAGAGTTTATTTCCACTGTGATGTTATGTGGTATTGGTATGTATATACAGTTATAGTTTTTATTTCAAAGTTATGTTATATAATATATTTTATTCGTTCCGCTGTGAGATTAGTATTTAATCTGATTTTTTTTGTGGTGATCTTCTTCTTCTTCTATTCTAATATTCTTTCTTTCTATTTCTCATCCTCTAACTTCTTTCGATTAATGATCAGGTATTTCCGATGTCTGAATAGTCGACATCATGTTTTATGTCAATTTTCAGGGTCGAAAATCCCCTGGTCGTTATAGTGGTACCAGAGCTGAAGGTTAAGTGATTACCTTGGCTCTGTGGCGTGACTCAAAAGAGATGAGGTTAGTAATACCTTAGATTGAGTTGAGTGTATACATACGAGTGAACGTATCTGTAAATTATATAAAAATGATTTTATATGGTGTAGATTCATTGGTTGAGTGGCTTATTAATTCTGGTCGAAAGTGGGGGACCACAATGTCGATAGGGGTTTCTGAACACTTGAATACGATGAACCGACACAGTATGTTTTGAAAAGAGGGTAAATGGAATAATTTTATCCAAAATTATTTTGATATAAAAGAATAATTTATATTGAAATTATTATAATATATATTGGATGTGTTGGTTGTTATTATAATCGATTCAGATTTTAATTGATATAGTTATAAATAACCAATTAGAATTCGTATAAATATAAGATATAAAATCAAGGTGAACCAAATCTGGATTTGTATCAGAATTAGAATTGAAAACTCTGGAAACTGGAAAAAAACGTTGTAAGTGGATTTTGGATTTAAAATATATGGAAATTTTAAGATCCTAGGTGAATTTGGAAATGTTTTCCAAGTAATTAAAAAAAAAGATGTTTAAATGATATAGTATTGAACTCACTTCGATCGCTGGAAAATAATTCTGATGATGATTGCAGCATCACCAGTGTTCATTTTCGAGTTTCCAAGTGACGGATTATTTCCAAAGATTTTGGTTTGAATTATTTTGAGGAAATAAGTGGTTCAGAAATTCAACTGTTTTGAATTGTTATTATTATATAAATAATTTCAAATTAATTTCAAATAAAATCCAGGGAATTTGAAGTCTGAGATTTAATATTTAGTTAAATAGTTGAACTGGTAAAAGGGAATAAATAAATTTGGATTTAATGTAAACAAGTTAAATAAAGATTGTGAATCAAAAGGAGATTTAACTGAAACCAGTGAGAATTGAATTGGTCAAGAATGATGTTGAAATAAAATTAATTTCGATTAGGGATAATCGGGAATGAATTTGGATTGTTGAATAAGAATTTGGAATTGGGATTGAAATGGCATTTGACCCGAGGATAAGAGAATGATTGGATTGCGGATAGATGGAGTGGATATGGTTCGAAATGACATTTGTGTACGATGAATTTGTAGCAGATGGAAGATATAGAGTTAAATGCAAAACAAAAAGGTACGGGTTTATGTTTTATTTGGATATGAGATTTATGACTCAGTTAGACAAGCCGCTTGGCAATTTAATTTTCTTTTGGTTTGGAAAAGCCCTGGAGAAGTGAATTGTAGATGTATCGATAGAGCCGCGCAAACGAGATACTGGCAAAAAATTTCGGAGAATTAGAGTATTAGAAAAAAATTTAAAGGAAATTTTGGCCGGTACAAGTGGGTTAATATTCCAAATGAATTGATTCGTTCAGTTGGAACTAAAATTAAAGAGATAAAACAAATTATTTTTATCCTGGTTAAAAAGAGGTGGTAGCGAATTTTCTACCTAATAATTTCGGGGACGAAATTCTTTTTAAGGGGGAAGGAATGTAACATCCCGGTATTTTTACGATTTAATAATTAATTAATTTAATTATTTTATATATTGGTTGGGTAATTTGAATAGTTTGTATTCAAATATTTTGAATATTTAATTATTATAAATAATGGTGTAATAAAGTTTAATCTCTAAAACTTATCCGTAATAGTTAAATTGGCAATTTTGTTTAAAGTGGATTATTAAAGGAATTTAATCGATTTTATTTTTGAATCAGAATAATGAATAAATTTATAGTAACGATGGTTAACCGTATAAATTATAATATAATTATAATTCGAGCTTATAACGTTGCGGCAGTTCGTAATGAGACGACCCGAACTTCCCCGGTAAGGAAAGCCCGGATAGAATTGGGGACAAGACAGATCGAAACACAAACAGAAGAACCTTTCATTGTATATTACAACAATTCCATCAGATTACAAGAATATACAGAGTATGAATAAATAATATACATCACAAATTATCAGAGATTTAAATTACATTTAATAGCAGCGGAAAATAATACAATACACAACTAGAAGTAATACATGGATACAAAGCTTTCCGAGTATCGTTCCAGCTATAAATCAGGATCCTGTGAATATAAATCTACTAAACCAAAACTACTAGCTGCACGTGTCAAAATAAGGGCACCCAGAGTTTAGGTTAAAACAATAAACTCCAGGTCAGTCATGGGACTAGTGTGAGAACTAAAACAGTTATCAATCTTTATTTTAAAGTTAGGTAAATCGAGGGACCACGCCGTATAACACGGAACGGGTTTCCTCCCAAGAATACGAATGCATAAAACAACAGCGCAATGCTAAATAAAGAAAAATGAAGCTATTATAAGACCCAGGTCTCATCACACAATGCAACACAAGCCCGAGGATAGGGTTTTTACCTTATAATAGCCAAGAATGCTTGGTACGTGAAATTTCATTTGATACTATTATAAGTGCATAGTGTATAAAACAATTTCAATCATAAGTATCAATCATAGACGACATAGGTTCCCCATCCCACTATGTCGCCATACTAGGCTCTACAAATAAAACCGCAAAGTCACGTATTGGAAGTTGGATTTCCATCTGTGAACCGAGGCAAAAGATAGTCCTCACCAATTCGAGACAATCTAGCCCATGTCTCAGGATCAGAGCTCGAGTGACCCTTGGATCTTCAAGGCCGGTCCACCGATGTGGATTAAAATGCCTGAACACTGGGTTTCCCCGCCCTTTGGGGCGTAAATGAGCCATATGACTCCATCGGCTCCACACAGTCACCAATATATCCGAGGCGCCTCGCAACAGCAACAACCACATAAGTCAAACTCGTCAGGATGTGTAAAACCACTGACGCCACTTCTAGCTAGAAGGAAACGCATGCCCTCCCTGTAGTCCTCTCCCATTTCTGGTTCACAACCGGGGTGTGAGGCTCGCGAATCAACGATACACAAAGCTATGCCACACAGCCGGTGCTTTGATCATCTCCACAAGACTTTGCTTTTCAACAAAAGCCTTGATCAATTGCCACTTAGGCATGCCACACAGGCAATTCACTCCATGCGATTGATATCCATCAATATATAACCTCTGAGCTCGTACGTCTCAGAGAAGGGCATTAAGTAAGAGAATGAATTCTCCGCAGCCAAATAGATATATATTTAGTAGAAATCAATCATACAGAATAAAATCCAATGTCAGACACACAATCCATTTACAAGTTCGTTCTGGGTCTGAACGAAACCGGAGGCACCTTGTACCTTGCATATCCATCTATCTCCAAGTACGTCTGGACGACCACTAACTGATTCCCTCCTCTTGGGTGTACGACCCAATCAAGATCATCAGTAATCACCCAAACGAAGTGAAGACCTCCAGTCTTCAACCACTGTCTTCATCCTCGACACCACGTCGAATCAGTTATTCAGAATGGGACCGGCCTTTCTGAATAACTCGCGTATATAATAAACAAGTATTAAACAAACACAATATACGCCTCATTCCATTTCATCAGTCACTAACCGTAAATTAGTAAGAGAACAACTCCCCAAATATTAACCCCGAAGGCCGAAACCAACATCAGATCAATACCCAGGAAACCATTCATCTTAACTATTTTTCAATTAGTTTCTAAATTTCACATTCTTGGGGAAAGGTTCCCATTAATTTTATCAAAGATAAATTCTTTAAATTTAATCTTTAATCTTCTTTTGAATATCAATTCAAACCAAATTATGGTTTATCCAAACTAGTCGGGATTAATGAACCTTACCGAAGTAATCATTTGTTTTAATTTCCCAATCCCAACCTATTTATCCCATGAAGTAAAACTGGTCATACTTCATATCTAACACCACGGTGTTATCGGTAAATTCAATTACCATTTCACATTCAAATCTAATTAAAGATTTAACTATCGCCAGGAGCAAAACTGGTGATACTCCATTCTCGATCATTTCAATCTAATTAAAGATTCATTAAAACTCCACTTGGTTTTAATCTTCCCAAAAATCAATATTAATGATTGTTTAACATCGGAAATCATATCCTGTCTTTAACTAGGTTAAAGAACCAATGTCATTTAAAACACGGTTCACGATAAACCCAAAATCACATTCCATTCTATCAGCCGTTAACCATAAATTAGCAAGTGAACAATTCCCTAAGTATTAACCCCGAAGGCCAAAACCAACATCAGATCAATCCCCAGGAGACCATTCAACTTAACTAATCTCCAGTTAGTTTCTGATTTTCTTAACTCCATTGAGTCTAAGAATAGTATTATTGAAGATACCATTCACGACAAACCCAAATCACATTTGATCTTAAATACAAGGCTCTGAATAGAAAATATATCGGCTTATATTCAATATCAAATTCTACGACCAACAAATATCGTATTGGAAATAACGATACGAATATATCTTTCAAATTTCCATAACAATATCCGTATAATCACGAAATCCAACATCGAAATATTCCAAAGACAATATCGATTCAAATCCATTCCAATTCAATTATTGGAAATTCTGGTTATTTTCAAAACCATTTCAAATCCACTTTATTTATTTTAAAAATATATAGAATTATAATTCTAGTTCAAAATTAGTTCATTTCGATAAAAATCTATTTTTATCTTTTCAAATATGGAAATTTTCATCCCAATTCTTCACAAATCATTTCTTATGGTTTTACACAAATTATTACTATTTTTAATAATTTTATCAAGGCCCGTACAGTCGATTTCCATCAACGGCCATCGAACTGCACTTACAACGACCTTTTCCAAATTTGATTTGGACATAATTCCAAATCCAACCATTAGATTTCAAATCTCTATTATTCGTTAGAAAGCTCTTTTCGATACGAACCCAAGGTTCCGATTTTAGGAGAATCCGATGGTCGGTTCTCCCGTAATGTCCACTTGAAGTCAATGGTCGAAATTCACGAACTGCCGCAGCGCGGCGCGTTCTATTCAGGTCATTATATTATATATATAATATATATAATATATACTTCATCGATTTCCTTTTAATACGTATTTTATAAATCGTTTTAAATTCGTTTTCAAAACAATTTCCACTTCATATTCAATTTCGAATCAAAATTGAATATTCCACATAATCGATATATAAATGATAATATTTTTAAAACCTTATATTTTGAAATCAATCACTTTTTGATATTCATTATAAAAATGAATAAAATCGATATAAATCTCGTTCACGTCAAAATGGCGTTAATCCAATCAACACGGCTTTTATTCAACATATGAATGTTTATACTATTCAACACATGAATATTTATTCTACTCAACACATGAATATTTATTATATTCAACACATGAATATTTCTATTCAACACATGAATTTATATTCTATATTGGAATGAGGCCCAATCAATTACCATATAATGTTGATTATATGGATTTTCTACAACACATGTATATAATAGCAACGATAAATAATCAACCATCATCCAGAGTGCACCACACAACTGCATAAGCATTAAATATAACTAACTAACGCTCATACAGTCTGTCAATCAAACGATCGACATACCACTAAACAATTGGGATTAGTGTACATCAAATATCATCCCAACACCCGTGTGGGGTTTCAAATCAAAAAACACTGAATATTATTTGTGCAGTTGGGCGGTGTGTAAAATTTATCGTCCCAATCAATATCCTTCCAATAGGTGTACATAAACAAACCGTCCGGTTTGTAAATGAATATTTATTCACATTCACGTTAAAAATTATATTTTTAACGATAATTAATTTATTTCAGCACATGAATGTTTATTATCCATTTCACATCAACATCACAAACAAACTTCACAACACATCAAACAAGCATACCAGTCGTCCATGGTCTGTGGACAAAGGGTGTCGGGTGCTACTAAGCACCGTCTGCATCCTAGTATATATTTTAACTAGAAATAAAAATAAAAGTGAGGAGTTCTCACCTTGGGGTTCCATTCCTCCATTCTTTCAAAATGAAGAAGACAAATGTCACACCGACTACACTCAAGCGAACTCGATATCCTACATGATTGATTTTCATCAATAACATTCACATGATAAAAATTATGTTTTTATCTAACTAGAAATCATATTTTTCTGTAATAAAGAATCCTATCTTTGTATTAATAAAATTCTTATCTTTTTAGTTCTAAAAATATAATCTTTCTATATTTTTGAAATTCATATCTTTATATTTTTCAAAAATCGATCCTTTTCAAATTAAAAATCATTTCTTTTATATTAAAAATCGTATAATAAAAATTATATTTTCATCTTCATAAAAATATTTCAAATATACAATAAAAATCTTATCCTTACCAATCCACTTTCATTTTTACTTTGCTTTCATCCATATAAAGATCGAATTTTTTTATCTTGTCACTACCAATATAAAAATCACATTTTTATATATAAGATCATATTTTTCCTTCGAACTAAAACAAATTATATCTTCTTCTATCCCAAGATTATATCTTTATTAACATAAAGATTATACATATATTCTCCGCCGCTTTGAATATAAAGATTATGTTTTTACTTAACTAAACTATATTTTTTTCATATATAAAAATCAGGTTTTTGACTAATAAAAAGAGAAATTGGATTTTTATACAAAATAAAGTAAAAAGAAAAGGTCAGAGGAACCACGGTTGAAGGGGGGTCCGCGCATCGCTGGAAGGTGGCTTGGTGTCGGGAAATGGTGGCACAGGCGTCGGTTTTAGTGGGGAAAGGGGGAGGGCTCGCGTTCCGATTCAGAAGAGGGGGAGGAGGAGAGAAGGCGGAGGAAGAGGAAAACGGGGGAGGGGGGGGGAGGGGCTCGCTCTCCTATGGCGGCGGCCTGGGGGAGCTTCGCCAGAGGCGGCGGATGTGGGTTGGGGGGCATGGACGAGGGCTTCTGCCCTTTTTTTTTATATAAAACGATCTGGACTAATAAGAAGAAAAGGAGGGGGAATACATAATAATATACATTATTTTATTTAATTAATTTCAAAAAACAACTTTTAATTTCGAACTCGAAATCGAACCCACCGACTGTCATCTATAGCTAATTACCCCCATTTCGAACACAATGGGATATGTATCGTAAGCTGATTCGATCGTTTCGATCAGTTTTCCTCAAAATAAAAATATAAATTTATATATTGAATTTGAACGCGCATTTCATTTTACCGGGGCCACATACAATCTCTAAAAATTCCCGAAAAATATTTTCTAGCACTGTATTGACAATACGGTCCTAACAAAATTAATCTCGTCAAATTCTGAGACCGTTTGAAAAATGTCCATTTTCCAGTCGATTAAAATAAACAAAAACTGGTCAACCGCGTTTTCCTTTGCCACGCTCACATATTGATTCAAAAAATTACGAATTTTGAAACCTAGCAATAATTTGACATCACAGATCCAACAAAAGTGGTTTCATCGAAAACTGAGGTCATTTGCAAAATTTCCATTTTTAAGGGCCGGAATTCCATAGCGACTATTCTGAATTTTCAACTGGACATAACTTTTTATCTCCGCTATGAAATTTTGATTTTTCTGATTCGTTGGAAAGATATAATCAAATAGATTCTAATATTTTTGGTTTCGCTGAAATCCGGTTTATTTTGAATCCTGTACATTCATTTGAACTTTGAAATCGAATTATCGAACTACCGCGCCATTTTCAATTCCTTTTATAATTAAAAATAAATATTTATATTCTAACGACGACGTATATAAATATATACGTTCTAATTCTATTCAAAATAAATTTCTCGTCATTATTATTTAAAATAAATCATTTTAAATATTCAAAATTCATCAAAATTGCCAAAATAAAATTTTTAAATTGGCTCGAATTTCCGGGTTATTACAATCTCCCCCACTTAAAACTTTTCATCCCCAAAAAGGAACGAAGCCAAAAGCTGTTTCACAAACCAATTCAACTTTCACTATTTCCATTACGGCTTAAGTTCTTCAACTTTTCCGTTTTCAAAATTTTCAAAAATTTGGCTAACACCCTAAATTTTCGAATTTTTTTGCCATAACCTCCCTTGCACCGGGGACTTCGGGATATTTCAAATAGCCTCCTATGGCCCTCACCAATCCAAAAAGAAAAAGAAACAGCCAAGAGGCTAGCTAATCGGCTCATAAAATCATCCAAACCCAATAAATTCGTAAACATGTACCTATTTGTCGGGCAAACAATTTTATTCTTCTGCTCTAGCCTCCTTGCTATGACCTGTTCAATGTAAGTACATGTATATGCAAGCAAATGCGACTCATTTTCAATACACTCACTATTTGGTCCAATTTGGCTAAAGGTTCAACATTTCAATTAATCAGACAATGATCAAACAACACAACCAGCAATCAATTAGTTGATTATCATTTCAAACACATAATTTTGATATATAGTCAAAAATCACATTTTTGATGCCAAGTCACAACAATAAGCCCTATCTAATTTTGGTTCTCACACCAGTCAATTGGAAATATATAGAAATTCCACTTTCGTCACTCAAACAAAAATTCTGATGATGAAGCTTCAATCATCAGAACCATCTCCAGGCGACTAGAGCGTGATTTTATATCTACCCAATATATTAAAACTTTGAATACCCGTGGATTAGACGTGTATGCAAAATCTTTATATACTGGATTGTCCAAATTCAATACAAATAAATATTCAAATACGTTGAATAATTCATTTAAATTTTCAAAACAAAAATTGTTTTTATTTTAAAAATATACTCTTCACAATCATTCTAGGATACTACTGATCCCATCTCTAATGAGTCATTCCCGTTGGATATTACTAATCCAATCTCTGATGAATTCTTTCGTTTGGTTCTAACGTGTCTTGTTCTCGAGCTTTGTAAACCAAATCTCTGATACCAGGTGAGACGACCTAAACTTCCCCGGTAAGGAAAGCCTGGATAGAATTGGGGACAAGACAGATCGGAACACAAACAGAAGAACCTTTCATTGTATATTACAACAATTCCATCAGATTACAAGAATATACAGAGTATGAATAAATAATATACATCACAAATTATCAGTGATTTAAATTACATTTAATAGCAGCGGAAAATAATACAATACACAACTAGAAGTAATACACGGATACAGAGCTTTCCTAGTATCGTTCCAGCTGTAAATCGGGATCCTGTGAATATAAATCTGCAAAACCAAAACTACTAGCTGCCGTGTCAAAATAAGGGCACCCAAAGTTAGATTAAAACAATAAACTCCAGGTCAGTCATGAGACTAGTGTGAGAACTAAAACAGTTATTAATCATTATTTTAAAGTTAGGTAAATCGAGGGACCACGCCGTATAACACGGAACATGTTTCCTCCCAAGAATACCAGTGCATAAAACAACAACGCAATGCTAAATAAAGAAAAATGAAGCTATTATAAGACCCAGGTCCCATCACACAATGCAACACAAGCCAGAGGATAGGGTTTTTACCTTATAATAGCCAAGAATGCTTGGTACGTGAAATTTCATTTGATACTATTATAAGTGCATAGTGTATAAAACAATTTCAATCATAAGTATTAATCATAGACGGCATAAGTGCCCCATCCCACTATGTCACCATACTAGGCTCTACAAATAAAACCGCAAAGTCACGTATTGGAAGTTGGATTTCCATCTGTGAACCGAGGCAAAAGTTAGTCCTCACTGATTCGAGACAATCTAGCCCATGTCTCAGGATCAGAGCTCGAGTGACCCTTGGATCTTCAGGGCCGGTCCACCGATGTGGATTAAAATGCCTGAACACTGCGTTTCCCAGCCCTTTGGGGCGTAAATGAGCCATATGACTCCATAGGCTCCACACAGTCACCAATATATCCGAGGCGCCTCGCAACAGCAACAACCACATAAGTCAAATTCGTCAGGGCATGTAAAACCACTGACGCCACTTCTAGCTAGAAGGAAACGCATGCCCTCCCTGCAGTCCTCTCCCGTTTCTGGTTCACAACCGGGGTGTGAGGCTCGCGAATCAACGTTACACAAAGCTATGCCACACAGGTGGTGCTTTAATCATCTCCACAAGACTTTGCTTTTCAATAGAAGCCTTGATCAATTGCCACTTAGGCATGCCACATAGGCAATTCACTCCCTGCGATTGATATCCATCAATATATAACCTCTGAGCTCGTATGTCTCAGAGAAGGGCGCTAAGCAAGAGAATAAATTCTCTGCCGCCAAACAGATAAATATTTAATAGAAATCAATCACACAGAATAAAATCCAATGTCAGACACACAGTCCATTTACAAGTTCGTTCTGGGTCTGAACGAAACCGGAGGCACCTTGTACCTCGCATATCCATCGATCTCCAAGTACATCTGGACGACCACTAACTGATTCCCTCCTCTTGGGTGTACGGCCCAATCAAGATCATCAGTAATCACCCAAACGACGTGAAGACCTCTAGTCTTCAACCACTGTCTTCATCCTCGACACCACGTCGAATCAGTTATTCAGAATGGGATAAACCCGGTCTTTCTGAATAACTCACGTATATAATAAACAAGTGTTACACAAACACAACATACGCCTCATTCCAATTCATCAGTCACTAACCGTAAATTAGTAAGAGAATAACTCCCCAAATATTAACCCTGAAGGCCGAAACCAACATTAGATCAATACCCAGGAAACCATTCATCTTAATTGATTTTCAATTAGTTTCTAAATTTCACATTCTTAGGGAAAGGTTCCCATTAATTTTATCAAAGATAAATTCTTTAAATTTAAACTTTAATCTTCCTTTGAATATCAATTCAAACCAAATTATGGTTTATCCAAACTAGTCGGGATTAATGAACCTTACCGAAGTAATCATTTGTTTTAATTTCCCAATCCCAACCTATTCATCCCATGAAGTAAAACTGATCATACTTCATATCTAACACCACGGTGTTATCGGTAAATTCAATTACCATTTCACGTTCAAATCTAAATAAAGATTTAACTATCGCCTGGAGCAAAACTGGTGATACTCCATTCTCGATCATTTCAATCTAATTAAAGATTCATTGAAACTCCACTTGGTTTTAATCTTCCCAAAAATCAATATTAATGATTGTTTAACTTGGGAAATCATATCCTGTCTTTAACTGGGTTAAAGAACCAATGTCATTTAAAACACGGTTCACGATAAACCCAAGAGCACATTCCATTCTATCAGCCTTTATCCGTAAATTAGCAAGTGAACAATCCCCTAAGTATTAACCCCGAAGGCCGAAACCAACATCAGATCAATCCCCAGAAGACCATTCAACTTAACTAATCTCCAGTTAGTTTCTGATTTTCTTAACTCCATTGAGTCTAAGAACAGTATTATTGAAGATACCATTCACGACAAACCCAAATCACATTTGATCTTAAATACAAGGCTCTGAATAGAAAATATATCGGCTTATATTCAATATCAAATTCTACGACCAACAAATATCGTATTGGAAATAACGATATGAATGTATCTTTCAAATTTCCATAACAATATCTGTATAATCCCAAAATCCAACATCGAAATATTCCAAAGACAATTTTGATTCAAATCCATTCCAATTCAATTATTGGAAATTCTGGTTATTTTCAAAACCATTTCAAATCCACTTTATTTATTTTAAAAATAAATAGAATTATAATTCTAGTTTAAAACTTGTTCACTTCGATAAAAATCTATTTTTATCTTTTCAAATATGAAAATTTTCATCCCAATTCTTCACAAATCATTTCTTATGATTTTACACAAATTATTACTATTTTTAATAATTTTATCAAGGCCCGTACAGTCGATTTCCATCAACGGCCATCGAACTGCACTTACAGCAACCTTTTCCAAATTTGATTTGGACATAATTCCAAATCCAACCGTTAGATTTCAAATCTCTAATATTCGTTAGAAAGCTCTTTTCGATACGAAACCAATGGTTTCGGATTTAGGAGAATCCAACGGTCGAATCTCCCGTAATGTCCACTTGAAGTCAATGGTCGAAATTCACGAACTACTGCAGTGCGGCGCGTTCTATTCAGGCCATTATATTATATATATATATAATATATATATATAATATATACTTTGTCGATTTTCTTTTAAAACGTATTTTATAAATTGTTTTAAATTCGTTTTCAAAACGATTTCCACTTCATATTCAATTTCGAATCAAAATTGAATATTCCACATCATCGATATATAAATGATAATGTTTTCAAAACCTTATATTTTGAAATCAATTACTTTTCGATATTCATTATAAAAATGAATAAAATCGATATAAATCTCGTTCATGTCAAAATGGCGACAATCCAATCAACACGGCTTTTATTCAACACATGAATGTTTATTCTATTCAACACATGAATATTTATTCTACTCAACACATGAATAATTATTCTATTCAACACATGAATATTTCTATTCAACACATGAATTTATATTCTATATTGGAATGAGGCCCAATCAATTACCATATAATGTTAATTATTTGGATTTTCTACAACACATGTATATAATAGCAACGATAAATAATCAACCATCATCCAGAGTGCACCACACAACTGCATAAGCATTAAATATAACTAATTAACGCTCATATAGTCTGTCAATCAAACGATCGACATACCACTAAACAATTGGGATTAGTGTACATCAAATATCATCCTAACACCCGTGTGGGGTTTCAATTCAACAAACACTGAATATTATTTGTGCAGTTGGGCGATGTGTAAAATTTATCGTTCCAATCAATATCCTTCCAATAGGTGTACATAAACAAACCGTCCAGTTTGTAAATGAATATTTATTCACATTCACGTTAAAAATTATATTTTTAACAATAATTAATTTATTTCAACACATGAATGTTTATTATCCATTTCACATCAACATCACAAACAAACTTCACAACACATCAAACAAGCATACAAGTCGTCCATGGTCTGTGGACGACGGGTGTCGGGTGTTACTAAGCACCGTCTGCATCCTAGTATATATTTTAACTAGAAATAAAAGTAAAAGTGAGGAGTTCTCACCTTGGGGTTCCATTCCTCCATTCTTTCAAAATGAAGAAGACAAATGTCACACCGACTACACTCAAGCGAACTCGATATCCTACATGATTGATTTTCATCAATAACATTCACACGATAAAAATTATGTTTTTATCTAACTAGAAATCATATTTTTCTGTAATAAAGAATCCTATCCTTGTATTAATAAAAATCTTATCTTATTAGTTCTAAAAAATATAATCTTTCTATATTTTTGAAATTTATATCTTTATATTTTTCAAAAATCGAGTCGTTTCAAATTAAAAATCATTTCTTTTATATTAAAAATCGTATAATAAAAATTATATTTTCATCTTCATAAAAATATTTCAAATATACGATAAAAATCTTATCTTTACCAATCCACTTTCATTTTTACTTCGCTTTCATCCATATAAAAATCGAATTTTTTATCTTGTCACTACCAATATAAAAATCACATTTTTATATATAAGATCATATTTTTCCTTCGAACTAAAACAAATTATATCTTCTTCTATCCCATGATTATACCTTTATTAACATAAAGATTATACATATATTCTCCGCCGCTTTGAATATAAAGATTATGTTTTTACTTAACTAAACTATATTTTTTTCATATATAAAAATCAGATTTTTGATTAATAAAAAGAGAAATTGGATTTTTATACAAAATAAAGGAAAAATAAAGTAAAAAGAAAAGGTCAGAGGAACTCACGGTTGAAGGGGGGTCCACGCATCGCTGGACGGTGGCTTGGTGTCGGGAAATGGTGGCACAGGCGTTGGTTTTGGTGGGGAAAGGGGGAGGGCTCGCGCTTCGATTCAAAAGAGGGGGAGGAGGAGGAGAGAAGGCGGAGGAAGGGGGAAACGGGAGGGGGGCTCGCGCTCCGATGGCGGCGGCCTGGGGGAGCTTTGCCAGAGGCGGCGGACGTGGGGGGCATAGACGAGGGCTTCTGCCCTTTTTTTAAATAAAACGATCTGAACTAATAAGAAGAAAAGGAGGGGGGAATATATAATAATATATATTATTTAATTTAATTAATTTAAAAAAGCAACTTTTAATTTCGAACTCGAAATCGAACCCACCGACTGTCGTCCATAGCTAATTACCCCCATTCCGAACACAATGGGATATGTATCGTAAGCTGATTCGATCGTTTCGATCAGTTTTCCTCAAAATCAAAATATAAATCTATATATTGAATTTGAACGCGCATTTCATTTTACCGGGGCCACATACAATTTCTAAAAATTCCCGAAAAATATTTTCTAGCTTAGTATTGACGATACGGTCCTAACAAAACTAATCTCGGCAAATTCTGAGACCGTTTGAAAATGGCCATTTTCCAGTCGATTAAAATCAACTGAAACTGGTCAACCGCGTTTTCCTTTGCCACACTCACATATTGATTTGAAAAATTACAAATTTTGAAACCTAGCAATAATTTGACATCACGGATCCAACAAAATTGGTTTCGTCGAAAACTGAGGTCGTTTGCAAAATTTCCATTTTTAAGGGCCAGAATTCCATAGCGACTATTCTGAATTTTCAACTGGACATAACTTTTTATCTCCGCTATGAAATTTTGATTTTTCGGATTCTTTGGAAAGTTATTCTCAAATAGATTCTAATATTTTTGGTTTCGCTAAAATCCGGTTTATTTTGAATCCTGTACATTAATTTGAACTTTGAAATCGAATTATCGAACTACCGCGCCATTTTCAATTCCTTTTATAATTAAAAATAAATATTCATATTCTAACGACGACGTATATAAATATATACGTTCTAATTTTATTCAAAATAAATTTCTCGTCATTATTATTTAAAATAAATCATTTTAAATATTCAAAATTCATCAAAATTGCCAAAATAAAAATTTTAAGTTGGCTCGGATTTCCGAGTTATTACACGTAATCTGGCATTTGGAACTTCAACTGAGTATACCAGATTCATTATAAGTCGGATTTCTTCGAAACAAGAAATGTTGGAATCCATTTAACTGTATTTTTCTAATGGAAAAAAATTGGGGATTTCACCTTGTAAATTGTGAGTTATATCCAAATCAATTTTTCAGTAAAACACTAGTATAAATCGTTTTTGACTGTAACGGTTATATAAATATATTTAAATTGTAACGACCTGGCATTTTGACCGTCTCAAAATCGGTATTTAAACCAACTTAAAACGTTCAAGATGCCAGATTGTTATTGGCTTACACGGTTTAAACAGAATAAATGCAAAAATCACAGAGTACAAATATTTGCAGCGGAACAAAAATTTCATAAAAATATCAGAGTTTTACAATTGATTTACACAACGGAAGAATAATGTAAATTTATACATAAGTTTTAAATGAACATATTTTACACCTTTGTCGAGTGTAGCGTGAGCGTAGCGCGGCATGCATCTTTGCGTGTCTTCTTCACGTTCCTCTCCTCTTTTGCGAGCTGAACTCTAAGTCTGGAACACTTAGGACCTGACCCGAGTGTCCCATGCAAAATACACAAAACACCCGAGTCAGGATTAAACTTATTTCAAGTTAGCAAACTTCGGAAAACACATCAATACAACTTGTTTAAACCCAACAACATATTTATTAATTTGGGTATAATAACCCGTGAAACTGTCGGTATGTAAACTATGCGACAACATGCATTAACGACGAGACATATACTTCAGCGTAAAACATATGAAAGCTATAAACAAAGGCTCAACTTGATATGCCAGAAAAATGGACAACACATGATAGAATATATGTTCAAGTGAGGCAATACAACAAGTTCATGTGACTGCTTGGAAAAAATAAAACACAATGCGCAAGATGGAAAGACATAGCAGAAGCAATTGTTTCCGTTTTCTTCAACGTATATGTATAAAATGTAGTACAACCTAATAGTCAACTAAAAATGTGCATCAATTATATGCAGACTGCCCTTACATGTACACAATTCTAGCATGGAATTTGGATGCAGGCCTTTATTTCCATGTGTAAAGTGTGAAACATATTTCCAGTATGCACGGCAACAAGGGAAGGTAACAATGAATGTAATGACAACGATTTTGAAACATACAGGGTACTACGGCATGAACCCAACACACAATATATGCAAGTATCCTCATTCCAAAATATGTTATCTTGGGGTATAACACAAGGTAGAAGGACCCCTTTGTGCATCATATGAACAAGAGACCACACACAATATAGGAGAGGTATTGGCATAGTCTAAAATGACACCCAAAAATAGGAAAATCATCACATAGTTCTTAATGAACCAAGGCATAGAGCTCAACATGTAAATCATGAATTGCCGAAGAACAAATGGTTAGTCATTATGCAAATACCGCATAGAAACTTCCAGTGGCAGGGTATAACATGCATAAACAGGGTGGTCTCTAAGCATATATATATATATATACACACACACACACACACACACTATCATGCAAACAAAGAAGCAAAGTGGCCAAATATAATCAACTTAAGGTTTCAGGCGAGGCACGGGTGACCGAGCATGGAGTTCATAGTTTCTGACATAAATGAAGGCAACGTGGTTAATAGGAAAATGGTCCCTTTACAGTTTCAAAATGATCAGGGCAGTATAATTGTATTTTTGGCCCACGCATGTATTATATGTACATATTTAAATATGTTTTTATGTATTAACTTTGCATGCATGAATTCTTTTAATAACCAAATATTAGATTGCCAGAAAATCAAATTTACATAAACCGAAAGGCCAAAACCCAACAATAAATTAGTGTGTATCTATGAAAAAAAATCCTAATATATGAAGGGGATGGGAATAGCCTTATAGGATATATGTTCAGTCTCATACTTTAGTTCGAGAAGTAAGTCAGCGTCAACAGCACGTAGTCCTTTAGTCGGGGACATAATCAAGGAAAAAGGGATGTGGTTTCCAGGTTACCCACTTAGCATTTTCTTTTATTTTTGGTCTTGACAATATTTAAGGCCCATGGTTTGTATGATATATAGTCAGACAGCATTTTAGTTTTCCATTAACTAATAACTTCAAGTTATAAAAGAAGGTGGCAGGTACTTACTTTGGCACATTCAATGTCAATATCAAAACGTGTATCTAAAGGAGTAATATGCAACACCACAGATGTAGCTTGCATGATAAATAGGATGACCTCACCCGTATAACAACAGACAGTGTCAACATAAAGAGGTGAAGACCGAGCTATTGAGGGGTTTCAGACATAGGGTATAGGCCCGGATTACTAAGGGATTAAACCGCAACTATACAACAAATAAAATGACAGCCCATCTATATCCTATAGTTCAACCAAGGTAGTCAACAACGATGGAAAACAACAGGTTAAACCGATTATACTTGGTGAATCCAAAGTTATGAACTTGAAAGGAGTTTAATCTGTAAGAAAACTTACCATTGGTCAATAGAGAAGCATAAAAGGTTTTAACTTGATGCCGGATCTTGGGTGCGGCTGAACAGAAGATGGCTTCAGGTCGATGTGGAAGTCTTGGTGGTTGCGGGTTCGATCTACGGAGGAGGAGGCGACGCGAGCTCGGAGGTGACATGCAGTTGGTGGTTGATGGTGTCGAGTAGAACAAGCGTTTTCCGATTGCAAAAAGGAGAGCTGGCGGTAAGAGATAAGGCGACGGATCCAAATTCAAATCGGTGGCCATGGATTTTGTTGGGAAAAAGAATTGATTTAGGGGAAACAATTTGTCTTGCCTGATAACATATGAACAAATAAATAAAAAGAGGCACGGGGAGTAAAAGGCAACGAACGCGTGTAACAAGCCGGACACGCGGTGTAAATTTACAGAATATGTTGTACACGTGTAAACCATCTCCAGCTATCTTAACAAATGGCATCAACAAATAAACAAACATTCAAAGTATATACCATGTATTTATTTAATGTATATATCCAATACAAGTATTTTTTTTATATTTCCAAATACAACCTAAATTCCTTATTTAAAATCTAAATTCAATTCAATTTGTATTCTCAAGTTGTATAAAAATAAAAAATTTCATTTCTCAAACAACATATATTTAATTTGTCTATTTTTACAAAATTATTTAGATTCAAAAATGGAATTTAAATTTACACATACAAAATAAATTTCAAGACCATGTTAAATAGAATAAATAAAAAAAATTAAACAAACATAACTTTCTTAAACATCAGTTCAAATATATTTTAATACCAAATTCTACTCTAAATAAATTTGTTTGCCTTCAAATTTTTTTTTCTTTTTTTTTAAAAGCATTACCAATGTTTATTTATATTTCAAAGTTAGATTTTTCTTTCTAACGTTACGTTCAAATGTTCGAACAACTCAAAAAGTCTCATTCCTAAGTTGAAGACCGAATATAAATATTAATTTTAAATTAAATCTTAATTTTATTTTATATTTTAAACGTTGAAATTTTCTAGGCCGTTACAATCTCCCCCACTTAAATCTTTTCGTCCTCGAAAAGGAGAGTTGTAAAATTATACTTAAGTAAAATAAACCTTCCTTATGAAATTTTAGTGGACTAACACTTATAATTTCTAGTAAGTTTGAAAGTGCATCAAATAATGCATAAGAGTTCTAAACACAAAATTTTATATACTTAAATTCGTAAAGATTTTATATCACCTTTATTTATATAAAACTTAAATTATTGCATTGAAAAAATAGATAAGGAAATTTGCTATATTTCAAAATCATATTTTGCAAAACATTTGAAAATCTCAAAACGATTTCTTTGAGCTTAGAATCCCATTTTCATTTCAAACCATAAAAATAGTACATATATTTTTTCATATAAAAATCATACTTTACTTCGGAATTTCAAAATCAAAATCACTTTTTAAACATATATGATAAACACTTGATACTCGAAGCCTAACAAGTTCATCGTCGTTCTTGCCAACTTTAGACATGCGTTAATGAGGCGCGTGGCTAAAATATACAAGTTCTAAATATACTTGTTTCGACTCCCAGTCAATAAAAATTTCTGTTTCATTTCCTCGAGAAGTATTCCCCTATGACAAGGCCTAGGGATCGCCTACCGAACGCAATAATATAGATGGTTAAAGCTACTCTAAACACCTAAAGCAGACCATCGTCAAGGGTTCTCAAGCGAAGTGTACATCACGGTTTTCGTCCAGACACGGACCCCCAAGCACTACATCGCAGAGCACATATAACTCGGTTTTCATCCAGACACGGATACCGTATATGCCTAGGTTGCTCTTCCCAAATATCATCATCGAGGGATCTCAAGCGAAGTGTACATCACGGCTTTCATCCAGACGCGGACCTCCAAGTACAAATTCGCGGAGCACATATATCTCACGGTTTTCATCCAGACGCGGACACCGTATATGCCTAGGTTGCTTACCCTAATCACACATACCCTTCTTTTAGTCACGGGTTACCCGAATCCATAAAAATATATCTAATCTTTTCATATCCCGAAGTCATAAATCATTTCGCAACAATAATTCGCAAATACTTTCAATCGTAGTATTGTTGTCTTTCAAGCATTTCAAATATCGGGATTCAAGTCGTCGAAATTTTCTTAGTTCATGAATCAACTTATAAACTATTTATCATATTCAAAGTAGTTGGAAAACTATTTCGCTAAAATTCAATACACAACTTATGTTTTCATATCTTCGGAATCAATAATCTTATTTAATCATTTAAATCCTTTCTAATCTTTTAAGAATCATAGAGTCTCATTATGTTTCATAAATTTCAATTTATTTCGAAGTAACACTTTCAACAATTACACCTCTCCAAGGGATTCATTTTTGCATAAATTTTCCTTTCAACAATTGGAAATCAAATTTGATCAATCCGATCTTCTTATCGTTCTTTCAAATCAAGTAAGCTTTTCAAATTTTAGAGCTTGGGAAAATCCTTCCATACTACTTATATCAAACCTTTCTTTAGATCAAATTTCATTTCAAACGGTTCTGAACATTTCTAAGATTTCCAAATAAATTTCACATTCTCATATATGATTTCACATTCTTATAATATAAAAATTTCAAGAGCTTCAAAATGATTATCTTAGGAATCATTTATCATTCATATAGTCGAACAACCCTTCCTTTCAACATTATTCAAAAATGCTTTATACCTAATATACGACTTTGTTTATTCTTTCACATTTCAAATATCATATCTTGTTGAAAGGGTTATACCATCCAATTAGTTGGAAAATCTCTTGAAACACTTCCTATTCACAAATACTATCACGCTTTCGCTACGCACTCTGATTATGCACACATATATTCAAACTAGTGTTGGTAAAACATTCCAAAACATTGATTTCAAAATTTTCGGAACCAAATTCTCAAAGTTAACATTTCAAAATCCAATTTTCCTTGCATAAGTTGGATTATATATTTCAAACACCTTTAATTACTATGAAAAGCTCATTTATTAAGGTTCCATTACATAATATCTTGGATAATTAAATTATCTAGTTTGAATTAAATTTTGGTATCGTTCAAGATAAGGCAAAAAGGGGTATACATACATGGATCAAGAATAAATCCATGTGCTTGACTCAAGTAGAGATACATAATGGGAGTTCGATATCAAAATGAGCACCAAAGATATGATGGTTCGAATCAAACACTTGGCCAAACATAAGATACAAGGTATGATTGACATTACTCAAGAGCAATTGGTTCGAATTTAAATAATCATCTTAGACCAAGTTAGGGAAAATCATATGAAAATGAGAATACAAATTTCAGCGGTTCAATCATGGGATACTCGATATTTTCATTAGTTTCTCTCTTGAGTAATTCTTACTTCACATTTCATTTTCTTTCTCTGCATCATAAGTGATTACGCGTTGAGTAATTTCCATTTGATTCAGTCATTCTTATCGGTCTCTATCGACAATGGCAAACATATGATTTAATCAATTCATTCCTTTGGTTTGCTTAAATACATATCCTATTTTACCGTACTTATTTTATTCCATTGCTTCTCATTTTATTCATTTATATAATCCTAACTACAATTTTTTTCTTTCGAGAAAAATTTATATACACACAAAAACCCAATTCACTGTAAGTGATCGCTTTGGTCAAACCCAATAAGTTCACATTTATTTACAAAGTGTCAATCGGGGAAAAATAGTCTTCTCCCCCACTTAGGACTTTAGGTCCGATCGTAATTTTAACGGTATACCCATCCAAACATATCTCAAATATCATTAGTTTTAATAATGCACATTCAAAATTTCGCTTTTCAATTTTTCCTAAACGATATTCACTTCTAAAATATACCCTTTCAATTATGGATGAAACAGTTGGATTTGTGCTTACCTCCTATTATCCAAGTTAAGTACAAATTCTATCCGGCATTAAATTCATTTTACACTCACAAACCTTTAATTTATTTTGCCCATCTCGCTTGCTAAATACATAACATAATATCTTTGACACTTTGAGATTCATTTGCAAAATCAACTTATAGATTTCAAAGATTCATTTGGAAATTTTATGACATTTGATATGAAGGTTTTCAAAGCGTGTATACGAACAAATTACATAAGAATGTCAGTAGTTCAGAAATTATAGATTTCAAAGATAACCTATGTATAATGAAAACAGTTGCGAGTATTTATTTGATGTCAAGGTTGGACTGTCAAGTATGTAGGGATTTTGCATATACGCCCGATCAACGTATATACGAAGTTCGATATATACTAGATAAATATAGATTCGCACTGTAGTCACTTGAAAATAAATCAGTGATTGTTGCAAGATCATTAGTGTTTATTTCCAAGTTTCAAAAGTGAGGAAGATGTATAATTCCAATTAAGACATCAATTAAATACTCACAACTATTCCGTTACACATTAATTACTTTTCAAATCTTTAGTTTTCATTCTTGTAAAATCTTTCATAACAAATCTCGAGAACTTTTATGTTGAACATCTTGAAATTTCCTTTTAATTCAATGTCATTTGTTTATAAATCAATTCGATTTTTTTTTTCATTTCAATTTAACTTGACTCGGAGATTCTCTTTTTCTTCAACGAAAATCCCTTTAATATCAAATGTCATAAAATTTCCAATTCACGTTTCGAATGTATAAGATTCCATCTCATATTAACAACAATAGTTTCGGGTTAACCGCTTCCTTATGTTCATAAATTCGAAAACTTGTATCTTGATCCCTATTTGAGTTTCTTACTTAAATCTTAATTCTCTTGAAACTTTTATCTCAACTCAACATTTTATTTTGACTTATTAATCGATTCGCTATTCGATATCATTATAGTTTAAATCAATCCAAATATTCTCTTATTTTCCATATTCGTATTTGCAAATCGACTTTTCCAAACTTCTAATTTGATTTGGATTACATGTCACGACTGAAATTTTTACTCTAACTATTTCGGACCAAATTCGTTCCGATCTTTATCAATTAGTAAATAAAATAGTGAGTTTAAAAATAAAATAAGTTTGAACAAGAAAATAGGATAAAATGCTTATATGATATAGGTTAAATAATTATATACAAAATGATTTAGGAAAATAGTTTAAGTAAATTGTAAAACAGAAATGTAGATAGTTAGGTACAAAATAGATTTTATTATATATTAGTAAAACAAATTTTGGTATAGACTAGGCTTTAAAATAAAAGTATTCGAATAAGATGAAAATAATATATTAGTTATAATGAAAGCAATATTTCTTTAAACTAGATCCAAGTCAAATTCAAGCCCAATTTAGTTCACGCTTCGTCAACCCTCGTTTCTCAAGCCGAGTATCATTAAATTCAGCTACATCAAAATTTTAATTTCTACCAAGTTTCAGGATATTTCTGCAAATCTACACTTAGTACTCGCTTGATTTATCTTTGGAAAAATCCCTTTTCTAACCATGACCTTCTAATTAATCATGGTCCTTACATAGATCATTTAAGTTTCGAAGACTCGCATTTCAATTTTCTTATTTCGTCCTGAATTCTTCTTTTTTTCTTTTCCCTTTTTACAAAAATATCTGGAAAATCTGATTCATTATTCATCTATATTTTTCTTGGAAATTTTGAACAACTCAACGACGGATTACGAAACTATATCGCACACTTTTATGTAGGAAATCCAAAAGGAGCTATTTATCCAAAATATTTTATTTCAAAAATCTCTACTAAAATAGTTTATTTACTTCAAAATCCACCGATTCCAGCATAAATTCTGCTCATTCTAAGGTATTTCTACCTTATCTCTAATGAGTTTTTTAAACCGCTTAAGCCAAGCTTTATCACACCAAAGCTCTGATACCAACTGTAACGACCTGGCATTTTGACCGTCTCAAAATCGGTATTTAAACCAACTTAAAACGTTCAAGATGCCAGATTGTTATTGGCTTACACGGTTTAAACAGAATAAATGCAAAAATCACAGAGTACAAATATTTGCAGCGGAACAAAAATTTCATAAAAATATCAGAGTTTTACAATTGATTTACACAGCGGAAGAATAATGTAAATTTATACATAAGTTTTAAATGAACATATTTTACACCTTTGTCGAGTGTAGCGTGAGCGTAGCGCGGCATGCATCTTTGCGTGTCTTCTTCACGTTCCTCTCCTCTTTTGCGAGCTGAACTCTAAGCCTGGAACACTTAGGACCTGACCCGAGTGTCCCATGCAAAATACACAAAACACCCGAGTCAGGATTAAACTTATTTCAAGTTAGCAAACTTCGGAAAACACATCAATACAACTTGTTTAAACCCAACAACATATTTATTAATTTGGGTATAATAACCCGTGAAACTGTCGGTATGTAAACTATGCGACAACATGCATTAACGACGAGACATATACTTCAGCGTAAAACATATGAAAGCTATAAACAAAGGCTCAACTTGATATGCCAGAAAAATGGACAACACATGATAGAATATATGTTCAAGTGAGGCAATAAAACAAGTTCATGTGACTGCTTGGAAAAAATAAAACACAATGCGCAAGATGGAAAGACATAGCAGAAGCAATTGTTTCCGTTTTCTTCAACGTATATGTATAAAATGTAGTACAACCTAATAGTCAACTAAAAATGTGCATCAATTATATGCAGACTGCCCTTACATGTACACAATTCTAGCATGGAATTTGGATGCAGGCCTTTATTTCCATGTGTAAAGTGTGAAACATATTTCCAGTATGCACGGCAACAAGGGAAGGTAACAATGAATGTAATGACAACGATTTTGAAACATACAGGGTACTACGGCATGAACCCAACACACAATATATGCAAGTATCCTCATTCCAAAATATGTTATCTTGGGGTATAACACAAGGTAGAAGGACCCCTTTGTGCATCATATGAACAAGAGACCACACACAATATAGGAGAGGTATTGGCATAGTCTAAAATGACACCCAAAAATAGGAAAATCATCACATAGTTCTTAATGAACCAAGGCATAGAGCTCAACATGTAAATCATGAATTGCCGAAGAACAAATGGTTAGTCATTATGCAAATACCGCATAGAAACTTCCAGTGGCAGGGTATAACATGCATAAACAGGGTGGTCTCTAAGCATATATATATATATATATATATACACACACACACACACTATCATGCAAACAAAGAAGCAAAGTGGCCAAATATAATCAACTTAAGGTTTCAGGCGAGGCACGGGTGACCGAGCATGGAGTTCATAGTTTCTGACATAAATGAAGGCAACGTGGTTAATAGGAAAATGGTCCCTTTACAGTTTCAAAATGATCAGGGCAGTATAATTGTATTTTTGGCCCACGCATGTATTATATGTACATATTTAAATATGTTTTTATGTATTAACTTTGCATGCATGAATTCTTTTAATAACCAAATATTAGATTGCCAGAAAATCAAATTTACATAAACCGAAAGGCCAAAACCCAACAATAAATTAGTGTGTATCTATGAAAAAAAATCCTAATATATGAAGGGGATGGGAATAGCCTTATAGGATATATGTTCAGTCTCATACTTTAGTTCGAGAAGTAAGTCAGCGTCAACAGCACGTAGTCCTTTAGTCGGGGACATAATCAAGGAAAAAGGGATGTGGTTTCCAGGTTACCCACTTAGCATTTTCTTTTATTTTTGGTCTTGACAATATTTAAGGCCCATGGTTTGTATGATATATAGTCAGACAGCATTTTAGTTTTCCATTAACTAATAACTTCAAGTTATAAAAGAAGGTGGCAGGTACTTACTTTGGCACATTCAATGTCAATATCAAAACGTGTATCTAAAGGAGTAATATGCAACACCACAGATGTAGCTTGCATGATAAATAGGATGACCTCACCCGTATAACAACAGACAGTGTCAACATAAAGAGGTGAAGACCGAGCTATTGAGGGGTTTCAGACATAGGGTATAGGCCCGGATTACTAAGGGATTAAACCGCAACTATACAACAAATAAAATGACAGCCCATCTATATCCTATAGTTCAACCAAGGTAGTCAACAACGATGGAAAACAACAGGTTAAACCGATTATACTTGGTGAATCCAAAGTTATGAACTTGAAAGGAGTTTAATCTGTAAGAAAACTTACCATTGGTCAATAGAGAAGCATAAAAGGTTTTAACTTGATGCCGGATCTTGGGTGCGGCTGAACAGAAGATGGCTTCAGGTCGATGTGGAAGTCTTGGTGGTTGCGGGTTCGATCTACGGAGGAGGAGGCGACGCGAGCTCGGAGGTGACATGCAGTTGGTGGTTGATGGTGTCGAGTAGAACAAGCGTTTTCCGATTGCAAAAAGGAGAGCTGGCGGTAAGAGATAAGGCGACGGATCCAAATTCAAATCGGTGGCCATGGATTTTGTTGGGAAAAAGAATTGATTTAGGGGAAACAATTTGTCTTGCCTGATAACATATGAACAAATAAATAAAAAGAGGCACGGGGAGTAAAAGGCAACGAACGCGTGTAACAAGCCGGACACGCGGTGTAAATTTACAGAATATGTTGTACACGTGTAAACCATCTCCAGCTATCTTAACAAATGGCATCAACAAATAAACAAACATTCAAAGTATATACCATGTATTTATTTAATGTATATATCCAATACAAGTATTTTTTTTATATTTCCAAATACAACCTAAATTCCTTATTTAAAATCTAAATTCAATTCAATTTGTATTCTCAAGTTGTATAAAAATAAAAAATTTCATTTCTCAAACAACATATATTTAATTTGTCTATTTTTACAAAATTATTTAGATTCAAAAATGGAATTTAAATTTACACATACAAAATAAATTTCAAGACCATGTTAAATAGAATAAATAAAAAAAATTAAACAAACATAACTTTCTTAAACATCAGTTCAAATATATTTTAATACCAAATTCTACTCTAAATAAATTTGTTTGCCTTCAAATTTTTTTTTCTTTTTTTTTTTAAGCATTACCAATGTTTATTTATATTTCAAAGTTAGATTTTTCTTTCTAACGTTACGTTCAAATGTTCGAACAACTCAAAAAGTCTCATTCCTAAGTTGAAGACCGAATATAAATATTAATTTTAAATTAAATCTTAATTTTATTTTATATTTTAAACGTTGAAATTTTCTAGGCCGTTACATAAATATTGATTTCAAACTTGGAAAAATCCTTTTAGACGTAGTTATAATTTAATTTTTAGAATTTTTCTAAAATTTTTAATTTGGAAAATAAGCAAACCTTATCGTTTCAACATACATCAAATTTAAAACCACACCTACCTATGATTCATACAACACCTGCCACCCTATATAAGGCATGTGCACATCTGAGGATCGAACAATACTATGTTTGAAAATAAGTCACTCTGTGTTTGCAAATGTTTAGACTAATAGAAACTAGCATACCTATTGTGTAAAGCAAGGACTACACGCAAGAGTACACATTAAATTTAAGGCAAGCACAGGACTGAGCTTAGAAGGAGACTGCAAACCTAGCACTATAGCTACCATTTCATGCAGTAACTGTGTACGAACCTACGTCTCCCTTAATCCTTCACGCAGAAGGAAATGTACATGCTTGTATCGCCAATGTCGAGAGCAGCCATCACATAAATCATATCAAATACCCTCGTATTGTGTACCCTAGAAATAGTGATGCTGCAACATCACCATCAGTTAAGAACATTCACTGCTACATTCTTCACAAAGCACATGGTCTCCCTGTGCATCATGTTTCGATCAAATCCTAGCGGACCTAGCAGCAAAATTTCAAATCTTACCCTAAGCTACATGCAGCAGGCCCTTTATGCTTTTTTAAAAGAATTTGCTTTCATCTTTTAAGTTTCATTCAGTATACACATGAGTAAGTACAGAACGCAACTACAGTGTATTTATTTTATTTTAAATAGGGACAAAATTTATGGCATGATATATATATATATTAAATGATCCAGCTTTTGAACATGCCTGAGAATGCTATGCGCAAGTTTGTGGTTATTGTAATATAGGTGTCTCCTCTGATTCAATATCTGATCACTTAGGCTATATGTATAAGTCTATACCTAAAGTGTCTACACTTTTTCTTAGAAACAAAAGAACAAACATCTTTTGCGCATGCCTACCCTCGGTCTAGAGCATGCCCTATTCCTTTGCGATTAAGATTCGTAACCCTATAAATACAACAAACATGAGCACGTTCATTTACAGGAAAATTCAATCCTTCCACAGCTTTTAAACTCGAAAACCCTATTTCCCATTTCCACTATAATTATGAAATAACATTTTTGTGTAACTCGCGTGCTTCTCGAAGTCCAAAACCGGCAAAGATCTTCTAGGGCAAAGCCATCTCGAAACAAAGCAATATTCAAAAAAATTATACCACTGTTTTGAACAGCGAAGGGCCGGGGAAGACTTGGAATGCGGTTGCTCATGGGTGCGAGCTGTATGGGTATGTGATGGTGTGAAGTTGGGTCGGTTTTCGTGAAGGGATGGTTTCGATGGGAAGCCGGGTATTTCCGAAATGGAGGAATTTCGTTTGATGGGAGTTCGATGCTTCCTGTACATCGTGCTCGAGAGGAGCTGATGCGATATGAAATATTGGTGTGAGATTGTAGCCTACTGGCGTAGGGTGATAGTGGATTGAACAATGTGATCATTGGCGCTAACGGTTTGGGGAATAGTTGAGTATGGGGGAGGAGGGGTACATGAAAATGGCGGTGAAAAATGTTTACTGGAGTGAGAATTTTGTTTGGGGGGAGAAGAAGTATATTTGGTCAACGCGGGTATGGTTTTCAAGGGGTGTTGGGCTGACATATTCAAGATGGTATAAGCCCAAAATAATAATACAAAAAAAGGAAAGAAAAAAATATAAAAAACAGAAAAGGGAGGAATGACTTTCGGAAGTAGAAGGCTAAAGTGTTCTAGCGGGTTTTCAACAGGGAGGACAACGCACTATTGTTAAGGCTAGGTATATGCAGTATTGGCTGGGTTTTAAATGTGAAGCCCATAAATAAATAAATAAAGAGCCCAAAGGAAAAAGAAAGTGGGAACGTAAATTTCAATAAGAAGAGAAGGGAGCGTGTGACTCTTCAGCATGAAGGAGAAGCAGCAAAAAGGGGCGGATGCAGTTTTTAAACGGTATTGGACTAGATTTATTTGGTAAGGCCCAGCATTAAAAGAAATTACACTTAAGATAATTTAAATAGTATAAATATTTGTAGTGTTAATATCTTATACGTATGATGGCAGAAGTGCAAAATGTTCAACCCGTTGGAATCG
Organism: Allium sativum; assembly: GCA_030737875.1. Taxonomy (NCBI): domain Eukaryota; kingdom Viridiplantae; phylum Streptophyta; class Magnoliopsida; order Asparagales; family Amaryllidaceae; genus Allium; species Allium sativum. The sequence goes on from CM060909.1 coordinate 958,434,543, forward strand.
TCGGATTACAAGCTATGAAATGAAGCGGGTTTGGAGGCATTTGGAGCTCGTAACGATTTCAGGCAAAATAAAACACCAGATTTGATCAACCAATGTTAATCATTATTAAATGGTTAATGACCAAGGTGAGTAAACTCACTAACTCTGTCTAGTTCTATAATTTTAGAAACGTTATTTAATATTGATAAAAATGGTTGAATGTTGTGTGTGATGGTTGTTTGGATGATTTACAAATAATTTGGTTGATAGTTACATATACAAATCGTTAGTTAAATATTGATTTAATTTATTATAATATTTCATATTAATATGGAATTGGTGTTATTTATGTTGATTAACATTTGTGGATGCAGGGAAACAAGTTGGAGGAATCCAAACGGATTCCTCAACAATTATATTGTTGATTTTCATATATTGTTTAATATGATGTGGTAAATAATCTGATGTTGATTTTTGTGTGTTTTGGGATGTTGAACAACATTGACCTAAAATAATTGGCATTTAAATACCGTAAAATATATTCGAATATATGGAAAAACAAACCGGGGTTTTAAAGGGGAATTTCTATATTTAAAATAGAAATTTAATTTCGATTTGTCTAGAATATTATAATTGGTTTAATTATATAAAACAAGTAGTGGGGGTTATAAACGATATTTTTAAATGGGAAATAATTGTGATTAAATAAATTGAAAATATCAATTAAGGGATAAACTAAAATGGGAATTTGGAATTTGTTTTCAAAGGAAAATTATGGAATTTATTTCAATGTTCGAAATGAATAAATCTATAAGGATTTATAATTTGCATTCGACCTTGTCGAATGTTATAAAATAAATTTAGTTTTAAATTTTATATTTCATAATCCAGAATCTGATAAGGTACTTAATATTGGTTTGGAAACAAAGATTTATAATCGAGTATGTAGTCGAGTTTTAATTATAAACTGGATTAACAAGAAGTTACTAGTAATTTGAGTTATTTGGGATGTAAAATAAATATGAATCTATAAACTAACTCGATGGATGGAAATTTAACTTGTAATGGTAATTATAATATAAACCAAGATTTGATTTATATGTTGACTCCATATTTCTGTAAAGAAATAATATTCAACTTTTAAAGTGAATAATGTTTTAAAAGCAAACGGTTTGCAAATCAGAAAAGAGATAAAAGAAATTTGGTAAATTCAAAAGTAAATCTAGAAATTTGGGTTGATCTGAAACGGTGAGTTTATTCCAAGGTTAAGAACATTAATCGAATAGAGATTATTCGTAAGAGAGTTATAAGTTGAAATTCGAATATATCAAATCCAGAAAAGTAATATTTACTTTTTGTTTGTAAACAAAGATTTATTATTTATTTAATTAATTAAATATTATTTATTTACTCAAACTGAAGAGTCAAAGTTATGTTTTGAATTTAAATATTTTGGAAATAAGGATTTTAACGCTATCATATAATCAATGATTTCCATTAAAGAAGTGAGTGGCGTAAACAATAATTTGATTTGAAATTTAGAAATGAAGTTAAGGAAAATAGGAACTGACTGGAGATTAGTTAAGTTGAATAGTTTTTGGGTATCGATCTGATGTTGGTTTCGGCCTTCGGGGTTGATACCTGGGAAATTGTTCTCTTACTAATTTACAGTTAGAGATTGACGAATGGGGAAGAATAGTGCTGCGTGAATAAGTAGTGAAAATGTTTTCTGATGTTTTTTTTGAGCAAAAGGTGTGTGATCTTCCAAAAGGAAGAGAGCACACATATATATAATAAAAAGTAGTATAAAGTGATACAATGATCCAAATACAGACCCAAAACCAGAGTCTCACATAGTAATGTACGGGGTAAATAGATAGATGAGTTCCGGCAAGGCCACCACCCATCATACTTCATTATCGAATTCCGGCAAGGTCACCACCCGATAAGAAGTATATATCTATACCCATACATATAACAAACTATGTGCAAATAACAAGAGGAGCAACAAATCACCAAAAATACAAACAACTCCACTCCTCGTACATATATCCAACTCAAATAAAAAATACTCAAGCCAAGCAGCAACTCCAATATCTCCATAAATACTTCTACAACCTGTAATCTGAGAAAACTGAAACAAGATTATCAGTGACTTACACATATATATGAATAAATGCCAATATATATATATATATAAATGTATAAATACATATATATATATAGACATATATTCATATATATATGTATAGAGAGAAAAAGCATAAAAACAACCAAACAATAAAAATGTGTCAACCTAAGTAAAAAGGAATCAGTAACCCAGACGAGGACTATTACATCTAAAATAGCTATTAATACGAATGAATAAACTTAGGTTTATTCTAACCTTAAATAGAAAACTCCCAGATTGCAAATCACCTATTAATTTATTGTGCGAATTAGACATCCAAAACAAACAGAAATTTACTATATTGATAATTAATTTTTCCTTAGAGATAGAGGTTGAATGAAAATAAGAATTGTGAATATATGGAAGTAATTCCCGATGTTAAAAGAAGATATTTTCTAACAATAGAAAATAAATAGTTTAAAATAAATGGAAACATTTCCTAAAAATCATGTGAGTCGAAACAGGTTCTGAGAAATATTTGGGAAAATTTGGAAAACAGGGAATTGGGGAAATGAAATGAAATGATAAATTAATTTAAAGAACTGAATGGTGATTGATGATTGATCGGTATAATTTCCAATTGGAAATAGGACTATTGGGTGTGTGTATGTTTTCCTTTGATAGTTAAATCACCAGCTATCAAAGTTTTTGACCCATTTTCTGTTGTCAATACGGGGAGACCGGGATCAGATTTATTATCTGAAAACCACTCTGTATCGGCATTAGCATTGTGAATCCAATATGATGAACATAATTGAAGACGAAGCTTATGCAAGGGTCGTTCTGGCAATCCTAGGCAGAAATTGCCTGAGATGGATTTACAGAATGGTGCTTTCGGTTTGTCGAGTCCCAGGACAATGCATATTGACAAATGTCTAACAGAGTTTATCTAATGGATTGCGTAAGTTGATCTCTTGAAACGTACTTACGTTTGGTGGCGAAGAAATTTGTTTCTCTCGGCTTTATACCCATGGTATTTTTGGGGAAATCAATTTATGATTTGGCGGGTATAACGATGTGGCATTCAAAGTAAATGGAGGAGTGATCTGTCAAGAGATACGTTATGAACTCAAGCCTCACAACCGGGAAATGACAAAAATCGGGTAGGTAGCATGGCTATGTGGGTCGCCCCCATTTGGGTGTATTGTCACCATCTAGAGAATATTCATATTTGTTACTTCTTTTCCCTTCTGTATCTCCCGGGAATGGTTATGTTGCTGGCAACCGTAGGTGACAATATATTCGCTACACTCAAGAGAAATGAGTGGTCGGTCATGTGTGGCCGGGTTGCAAGACGTTCTTGTTGAACCCAGTGTATTCCTCTCTAGAGATACACTATCGATAGATGGTTCCATACCTTGTCGTAGTCGGAATCCAATCTCTAATAAGCGCCCGCGGTTTTGATTGTATACTATATATGTAGAGCGTGAGATGCAAGCGTTCTGCTAGATTGTTATTTATTTGTATCTAGACACTATCATAATATTAGAATAATATTGGTTTCAAAAATATTTTGGGTTATCGTAAGGTAAAACCATCCGTGTTTATGTATGGATCGGTCTACGATTATATTTTCTTCGAAAAGGATTTTGAAAAGTTAAACTGAAATGTTGGAGTTTACTCACACCGGTCCCATGACTGACCAAGAGTTTATTTTTTTTCCCTAAACTCTTGGGTATCCAAATTTGTACGGGCAGTCAAGTAGTCGGGATTTTACAGATATGCCTGGAGTAGCTCGGAGCAGGAGATTTCAACCTTAGTTGTATATAGAGTTTATTTCCGCTGTGATGTTATGTGATAATGGTATGCATATACAGTTATAGTTTTTATTTCAAAGTTATGTTATATAATATATTTTATTCGCTCTGCTGTGAGATTCATGTTTACTATGATTTTGTTTTGTGGTGATCTTCTTCTTCTTCTTCTATTCTAATCTTCTTTCTTTCTATTTCTCATCCTCTGACTTCTTTCGATTAATGATCAGGTATTACCGATGTCTGAATAGTCGACATCATGTCTTATATCGATTTTCAGGGTCGAAAATCCCTTGGTCATTACAAACATAGACGAACAACCCAAAGAGACATCAAGATTCTTATTTTTTCCAGTCACGGAACCATCCATTGTCGAAGCAAGAAGGCCACCAGCGAATGCAGATCCAGCGAGGAAGGAGTTAGGCGAACTTATAATGTTAACGGCATCAGAAGGGATGACACCGAAGGAGGTAGAGCCGGAAAATTCTCTAGAGTTGGAAGTGGAACTGGGTGGATAGCCGATCTCCATTCAACAGTACTCCCCTCGCTGACAATGAGATTATGATTGAGGGAGAGGGGTGAGCAACGATGCTTGCGAGACAACGAGAACAGTGAAAGAAGAGAGAAAAAGTTAGCAGCGCGAAAGTCGAGAAAACTCTAATCCAGAAAAAAGGATCCGCCATTTTTGTTTGGAGTTTTATTAATTTTAATTATGTACATAAAGTTTAAATGGTCGTATCTCTCTCAAACGACGTTAGAATTGAACAATTTTAGATGCATTGGAATCATATCAACAAGCACTACGCAATGGAACAAATTTGGACAGGTACGGAGCTAGTTACAGTGATTGGCTAAATTAAACGCATAGTTTAGTTTAATCAGAGCAATCGTCATTTAACGATTTTAGAACCGATCATTGTGAGAACTCTCTCACTCAATTATTTTGTTAAGTTATTATATTAATTTTTAAACATATGTATATTGATTGCCTGTGCTGAATTTTATTTAATTATTTATCACAAATTGTTATACAGTGCATGGTTGCCCACATAACAGTTGTTTGCAAATAAGATGGATGAATGGATGATTATTTGTGCTAGGATTTGAATGTGATTTTGAAATAATTAACATGTTAAAAACGATGTTAAATTATTTGTGGTAGTTGAAATTGGATTAAACATTCATTTACAATTAATCGGCTTGTTTATTTTCACCTATTTAAGTGATAACAATTAGAATAAATAAACAATTTAATTGATTATTTATTGGTCGAAAACCCCATATGGGTATTGAGATGATATTTGATTTACACTAGTCCCAATTGTTTAGATTGGATGTTAATCAGTTGATTGACAGACCGATATGAGAGTTAAATATTTTATTTAAGCTTATATGGATGTAAATGCACACTGGATGTTAATTGGATGTTTGATGGTTGTTTACAATTATTGTTGAATTTATGAAATCCATATAAATGAGTTTGTATGGATATTGGTTGAATTTTATTCCAATCCAGAGTAAATTTGAATATTTTTATAACATAATATTCAATGAAAATTGAAGTTCGATTTAGGCGTCCGATTTTTGATGGACTCAAAGATATAAAAATATCAATGAATTTTCATAACTACAATGAATGGTTTTGAATTAATTTTCAACTGAGTTTGGCATGTCAAAGTTTTCAAATTAAAAAGGAATAGTAACTTTACAAAGTAAAGTTCCATTAGGCTATATAGCAAACATTTTAAAAGGATTTTCTTTTCGAATTTTCCTTGTTTATTTTTATAATGATGATTGACATAGAAATGTGTTTATTTTTACGCTCATATCTTATCTTTATTGTCAATAAATAAATATTACTTTGGGTATTTTCGTGTGTTTTCACAGGTTGTTAAATAAATGTCTCCCTCATTCAATTAAAGACCAATTGCATAGGAAATGCTACTTCTTGGAATCAACAAATTTTCAATCATAAAGGAAGCTGTAGCACATTGATAAAGCCTGGAAATTTGGACAGAGTGTTCTGAGTTCAGCCACCGTCAAAGCCCTATTTTTTGCTGAAGAAAAGAACATATACATTGCCTCCGTCGCTTTGAAGAATAAAGAGACTAGTGCTATATTATATATATATATATATATATATATATATTTATATGTATATAACATATGCACTAAGATTTGAAGAGTTAGACATCTTCTTCTCAAAAGAAATTAATTGAAAATCTTGCATATTTACTTGCCATTGAGGAGAAGACTTGACATATATTTACCAGAATACAACTCAATCAAATGCCACATGTCAGCAATCAAGGAGGGAGAATCTTCATAGAACATCTCAAATCTATATCCATATCTCTTTTATTTGTAAATAGAATATCTCAAGAGATATTTCTTGGCCCAAAAGTCATATAGGATGGAGGCTACATCCCCTATAAATACCCATTGTATTCATTGTAACAATCATCGATTATTCTGTAATTCTTCTGCCATTAACAAAGTTCTTCTTTCTGCTATTTTCTAATTTCTTAGCAATTAGTGTTGTCTACACGATTAGATTCGGTAGAGCATTAATTGTATTTTTCACTTATTTTCATTAGCGATTGACCGTCTGATTAGATTCAGCAGTAATCCTAATTCTTATTTTCTGTTCGTTTAATTTTGTTCTGCAATTTTATTTCCATTGTTCTATTTTATCTTTCATCATTGAATTCATTACAGATCCGATTAGATTCGAATCTGCAGTGAATTTAATTGCATCTTTTATTTGTAGTTTCAATTTTTATTTTGTTTTGCAAAATCAACCTCCAAGCTTCGTCTAACTCGCCCACGAAACATATAGATAATAAAATTTAACTTTCCTCCCTGTGTTCGACCTGTATGCTACACGCCTGTATGCTTGCAGAATTTATTACAAATGTCGCGCTTTTCTAATTCATAGACTAGCGTCGATCAAGTTTTTGGCGCCGTTGCCGGGGAGGTAACGATTGAATTTTATTATTTATTTAATTTCTGATTCGTGTTAGTGTTAATTTTTCTTTCTTGTTTTTGTTTTGTAAAAAAAACTTACATTTTTTTTCTTGATTTCTTTTCCACTACAGTTCTCTTTCTTCTTCTACACGCTTCTCTTCCTTTCTACGTATCTCGTCTTTTCTAAAAAAAAAAAAAATTTAGTTTGTTTCTTTTTATTTCCTTGACTTCTTTCCTTTTTACAAAAAAAAAAAAAAACAATCCCCTTTTTGCAATTCTTTTTCCTTTTCTGCCTTGAAGTTTCCATATCAACAAATCCACTTCATCAATCACAAAAAAAAAAAAATCTATACCCACTTACAGACCATCAATCCACGCTACTCCCTCACCAACAATCTCTACATCCTCCAATCTCATCAATACCCACCACAAACTCCACGTCCACAATCACAAACAAAGCAACACCATCAATCCGTCCACAAAACCCTATAACAATCAAAACAAATCCGCGATACTCGCGGTTTGATAGCACGTTGGGTTTTCGATTCTCAGAAAATCAAAAATTTTCCAGTCCGACTTTGAAAAAAAAAATCGTCAAAGCCCCGTCGAACTGCTCCACCACTTCAGCATTCTCCTTTTCACGCAAATTGCATAGCCACATCAGTTCATCTCTTCTAGCACAAAAACCCCATTAACAGTTCAAACATTATCAGTGCTGAAACCCGTAACCAATCAATTCACCGAGCACAGATCCAAACCGCAAATACCCTTCAATCAGCCACAATTTCCAGTCCCAACCATCGTCCTAGTCCAAATCCTTCTTCCACCTTATTTTCACCATCTACTGCTGTGTCATCTTCACGCAACACAACGCTCAACCGCAAACACCACCGTAACCCACTTCGACAGCCAAATCACGAATACCCAATCAAATACCCACTTCAACATTTTCAATCACAATTCCCCCCATCGCAAAACAAGTTGCCTTCCAGAGCTACTCTCACAAAACTCCAGCAACCAAAATACTCATCTCGGAAGACCAATTAGCCTCTTCGAACATCAAAAGTCAACTTCCATACTCCCAAGACTTCAGCGTCTTTCAACTCACGTCCGAAAGCCAAACCCAATTCGAACCGAAAACCGACTTGAACTCTAGAATTTTTAATTTTAATCGGATCGAAAAAAAGAAAAAAGAAAAAAAATATAGATAAATGGGGCTCGCTTGATTTTGCTTTACAACGCAATTTTTGTGACTTGGTTCGGTTTTCTGGGGAGTTTATTGGGGGCACCTATAATTGCGTTGAGAACATAAAAAGGGAAGTGACTTGGTTCGGTTTTTGACCTTTTGTGCGTGGATTGGATTTGATTAAGGCGTGAGTTTTTCTTGCGTTTGGTTTCTGAGAATAAAACAGGGTAACCGCGTAATTTCTCTACTTGTTGATTGTTTGATTTTATTTTATTTAAAAAAAAGAAAAAAAAGGTGCGAGCATTTGCTTTTATTTTCCGTTCGATTTGGTAAAAAAAAAGAGAGAGAGAGAATTTTTCAAAAACAGGTACATCTGGAAACAGCGGACGATTCAGATGGGTTGGAGCGGTTGCACACCAAGTGGGGTGTGAACGCGCTAGCGCTTCCCAAATTCACTGGAGGACTGCCGATCAAGGTGAAAACTTTTAAAACTCTACAGGTGCTCTGCTGCAAAACGAAAAAAATATATAGACAATTGTTGTAAAAAAATTCTGCAGGGGCAGCGACTTGAATGTAAATTTTAATTCTGCAATTTATATTTCTGTGTCTGTTCTGTGACTGATATTTCTGAATTTGTGGTGAGGAACGGTTTTCCATAACTAATCACTCTCATCGATTTTCAATTTTAACACATGATTTTGATTTTCAAAATAATATAACTGAAAAGTGGTGTTTTGTGAAGTTGACTGTCTTGTATAATTGGATCACGGATATATAGTAGTTCAATTTATTGAACTATTAGCAAAAGAGGTTGCATACTACCCGTAAAACATTGGTCGTATCCCTTAGTTTTATACTATACGTGAACGACCATAAGACCCTCTTCCCCCTTCCAATTGAGTCAGTTAATCAATAGAGCACAACTGAGTATTTTATATTATTTTGAAGTGAGAATAATTTTTGTCTTCTGCTGACTTCATTCAAATGTCTGATTCAAAAAAATCCTTGAGAGAAACGTGGAATAATAATCGGAGTAGACGTCCTCTTGAAGAGTATGAGTATGAATTGCAACTCATGAAACAAGATTTTCCAAAATTTCGTGAGCCCAATGTCAACAATTTTCAAAATTTTCCAACTGACCAACATTTTCATAATCATCGATATAATCGAAATGATGATTTCAATTTAAATTTCAATAATTTCGATTATGGGTCACATCCACATCAAAACGGTTTTGAATCGCAAAATAGCTTTGATCCACATCAATATGGGGTTGGAAACCAATTCGAAAATAATTTTGAAAATGATTTTCAAATCGACCAAAATTTTCAAAACTATAACCCATATCAACATCTTGAAAATGACCAAAATTGCAATTTTCACTCGAATTTTAACAGTTTTGGTTATGAACAAAATTTCTATGATCAAAATGATTTCCAATATCATTGTCAGTTTTCTGAAAATTCAAACAACTACCACATTAGAAATAATATTGATTGTGAAATTGATGTGGATTATAATTTTGAAAATCAGGAAATCCCAAACGAGAGCTCTCAAATCAACGATCGTCTTAACATTTTTAGAGAGAGGGTAGAAAGGCTAGATAGACAGCTTAATGAAAAAGATAGAAAGATGGATGAACTTCTTTGTTTAATGACAACTTTGAAAGAACAATGAGAGCAACAAAATCAAATTCAAGCATGTGATGAATCAGAAAATAGTCCATTCTTTACTGACATTGAAAATTTTCAAACAACAACTTTCGAAATTGAGAATGATGATCTAAATGAAGTTGTTCAAAATTCAATAAATGATTTGGATTTCGATTCTTTTCAAAAAGATTTAAGCTTGGATTTTGATCTTCCTCTTTCAGACTGTGGAAAACTTGAAATTTTTGAAGTTGAACCAAATGAAAATATTGAATTTTTCAAAAACTCAGAAGTGGAAATGGATTTTAATGAACATGAATTTCTTGATTTGTACGAGGATGAATTGCCAAACGAGGAAGAAGGGGATTCATGTCACGAGTTCGAAAATTTTAACTTTAAGAAAATTTCAAATGAGCTTGAAATTGTCAGTGTCTTGAACAACTTTGAGAAATGTGATCACATACTCTTGAACACCACTCAGATGTCAAATTTCACCGAATTTACATACGATCACAAATTTTTGAAAAATTACACTGACAAATTTGTTGAATACATGAACTATTTTTGGAATGTTAGTTTTGTTGAAAAACTTCATGTTAGGACGACCCTAGACATTTATCTCCTGGACTATAAATCTAGGTTTAAAGATGATATGGTTTTCAAAAACTCTTGCTTGTTAGAAAATATACCTAGACATAGTGGGAATGGGACTCATAGGGCTAGAACCAAGTGTGGGGGGAAAAGTTGGTGGCACTCTTTGCATCGCATGCATCGCAAACACATATATCATTGTACATATAATTTTCATTCGCATATAGTGGCTAAACTCCATTTCATTCTTCAAATAATTTTGCATCACATTCACCTTTGGGTGCGATCTTTCAAATTTAGGAAACGTTCACAGTGTGGACACTTTTTATTTCTAGTGTGGGGGGGAGTCTGCATTTTATCCATTTTCATTTTTCTTTGTTTTTATTTCTTTTTATTTTCAGCCATTTAAGTAGGACCATCATGCATTTTAGACTGTAGTAACATGCCATTTTTTTTTAAATACGACTCATTTTCATTTGATACAACAAAATAAGTTTACAATTTTTAGCCAGTTGATAGTATTTTTCTCTCTCAACTTAGATCGAATAGGAAATATAATGAAAAGTTTAATTTTGAGGGATAATAGTGTAACCGGTACATAGGGAGACTCTTAGGTGATGGCCATGAAATCTGTTCTATATTGTAGACTATGTTTAAACAAGTGGAGGACTTAAAATACTTATATTGGCTTTTCAAATCTTTAAAACTAAGTTGTGTTAAGATGAATTCGCGTAACTCTCTTTTGTGCTTATATTTTCGATAATAATAATAATAGTAATCCAAGGGTATCCAACATTGCTTGTATATCGAGCGTTGGTGTGCAAACCCGCCAAGCTCTATCCGACACGTTGTTGACAAAGTCAGCGTTGGAATATCTTGGTCTCATTTTATGAGATTGGACACCTAAGGATTACCGACACGTTGTTGACAAAGTCAAAGTCGGCCTGCACAATCCGCCAAGCTCTTTACCTACTCTCCGTTAGTCCGCGAGGCAGTGCATGGGTGGTAAACCTTGGTCTTTTTAGTTAGGTGTATGTACTTAATCATAAATCTTAAAATTTTATAGAATAAAGAATAAGCGATGATACCCAAACACTTCTTGACCTTATTGATTTGACTAGCCATACATGAGAAAATTAGAATACCACTTTGCAAACTGTGCCAAGCAAACTAAGAATTTATTTCATGGCTGCACTATGTTATCGACCGAACTAACTGGCCAAACTGGAATTTAACATTTGAAAACTTGATTTATATTGAAAAAATTGTGACAAGTTGAGGTATCTAAAATAAAATCAACTGATCAGAAATTGTTAACTTAATTTGTTGTACCACTTTCCTGAAACAAGTCGTGTTTTCATTTTTCGTTTTTATTTGCATATGTCCATTGCATTCATGTAGTTTCATTAGAATCATAGCATACTGCATTTGGATTTTGTGGGTAGTATCCGCTGAAAACCCTCACGAGACACCACTCGTCCTACTAGGGACACCTAGAGGTTTAACGGCTTGTTGCATACGCTCAATGCAATCGTGTTTCCTACGAAAGTGTGACCTATCTAGTTAGTTTTTAACTTTTGTTTTACTCGAGGACGAGTAAAAGATAAGTGTGGGGGTATTTGATTGACATAGAAATGTGTTTATTTTTACGCTCATATCTTATCTTTATTGTCAATAAATAAATATTACTTTGGGTATTTTCGTGTGTTTTCACAGGTTGTTAAATAAATGTCTCCCTCATTCAATTAAAGACCAATTGCATAGGAAATGCTACTTCTTGGAATCAACAAATTTTCAATCATAAAGGAAGCTGTAGCACACTGATAAATCCTGGAAATTTGGACAGAGTGTTCTGAGTTCAGCCACCGTCAAAACCCTATTTTTTGCTGAAGAAAAGAACATATACATTACCTCCGTCGCCTTGAAGAATAAAGAGACTAGTGCTATATTATATATATATATATATATTTATATATATATATGTATGTATATAACATATGCACTAAGATTTGAAGAGCTAGACATCTTCTTCTCAAAAGAAATTAATTGAAAATCTTGCATATTTACTTGCCATTGAGGAGAAGACTTGACATATATTTACCAGAATACAACTCAATCAAATGCCACATGTCAGCAATCAAGGAGGGAGAATCTTCATAGAACATCTCAAATCTATATCCATATCTCTTTTATTTGTAAATAGAATATCTCAAGAGATATTTCTTGGCCCAAAAGTCATATAGGATGGAGGCTACATCCCCTATAAATACCCATTGTATTCATTGTAACAATCATCGATTATTCTGTAATTATTCTGCCATTAACAAAGTTCTTCTTTCTGCTATTTTCTAATTTCTTAGCAATTAGTGTTGTCTACACGATTAGATTCGGTATAGCATTAATTGTATTTTTCACTTATTTTCATTAGCGATTGACCGTCTGATTAGATTCAGCAGTAATCCTAATTCTTATTTTCTGTTCGTTTAATTTTGTTCTGCAATTTTATTTCCATTGTTCTATTTTATCTTTCATCATTGAATTCATTACAGATCCGATTAGATTCGAATCTGCAGTGAATTTAATTGCATCTTTTATTTGTAGTTTCAATTTTTATTTTATTTTGCAAAATCAACCTCCAAGCTTTGTCTAACTCGCCCACGAAACATATAGATAATAAAATTTAACTTTCCTCCCTGTGTTCGACCTGTATGCTACACGCCTGTATGCTTGCAGAATTTATTACAAATGTCGCGCTTTTCTAATTCATAGACTAGCGTCGATCAAATGACTATTAAGAAAATTTGAATACAAAATAACTGTAACGACCCGAATTTCTGTATCCTTTGAGTAGACGAAATATAACACATGTCCAACCCAAAGGACACTAAAACTCAGATGTCGAAGAAAGAAATTAGAGGATGAGAAAAGGTAAGACATTAAAGTTAGAATAGAAGAACATACACAGAATCAGAGTAAACACGAATCTCACGATGGAATAAATAAAATATAATAGATATATAATCACTTTTGAAATACAAACTGAATTTGAATTTACATACATCATCAGAGTACAACATATGTACAATACGGCAAAAATAAACTCTATATATCTATCGTTGTAGCCTCCTACTCCAAGCTCCTCCTGTAAAATCTGAAAAAATCCTGAACTACTTGACTTCCAGTACAATTTAGGCACCCAAGATTTTAGGAAAACATAGAAAAATAAACTCTGGGTATATCATGGGACTGGTGCGAGTAAATGATTTTAAAACAACTTGATTTATAAAGGATATCTCATAAGACACGCCATAAAAACGAAACAGGTTTTTCTCTTATGAGAATCCCAAGTACCTGGTTTAACTTTTAAAAATCTTTTTGAAAGAAAATCGTAAGACCGACCCATACATAAACATGGATGGTTTTTACCTTACGATAATCCAAATCATTTTTATATCAAAACTCTTTTGATATTATAATAGTGTCTAAAACTAGTAAATAGCAATCTAGCAGAACGCTTACATCTTACGCTCTACATATATAGTATACAATCAAAACCATGAGCGCATATTGGATAATGGATTTCCAACTACGACAAGGTATGGAACCACCTTCCGATAGTGTATCTCTAGAGAGGAATACACTGGGTTCAATAAGAACATCTTGCAACCTAGCCACACATGACGGACCACATTTCTCATGAGTATATCGAATATATTGTCACCTTACGGTCGGTGCCGACATAACCGTTCCTGGGAGATACAGAAGCTAAAGAAGTAACAAAACGAATATTCTCTAGATGGTGACAATACACCCTAATTGGGAGCGACCCACTTATCCATGTTGCCTGCTCGATTTTGGTCATTTACGGGTTGCGAGGCTTGAGGTCAAAACTTACTTTTAGATATTCCTTCACTTTGCATGCCACATCGTCAAAACTGTCAAATCACAATTCGATTCCCTCAAACCACAGGTAAATGGCTAATAGAAACGAATTCCTCGGCCACCAAACATAGTTTTGAAGAGATCAACTTACGTGGTCTGTTAGGTATACTCTGTCAGACATTCGTCCATACAAGTTGTCCTAGGTCTGGACAAACCGAAGGCACTATCATGTAAACCCATCTTAGGAAATTTCTATCTAGGATTGACAAGACAGCCCTTGCATAAACTCTGTCGTCAATGGCCTTCAATTTCAAATTAAACAACGCCTAGGTCGAAACAAAGTGGTATTTGGATTTCAATTAGAAAACCATTCCCGTTCTCTTTGAATCGATGAATGTTAAATCTTTTAGGCCAAGTGATGCTTAAAGGAATCAGTTTACCATATTCAAACAGGTATTTATTTTGATTATCAAGACTTATCTACACAAATTATTTAACATATAAGATTCCAGATTTCAACAGTAGTTTGTATAAGCTGATATTAACAAGATGTGTAAATGATTAAATTTAAACTAAACAAGTTAATTGGGATATATCACAGCATTACAATCAATTCAATCATCACACCAACCGTCATGACAGATCTTATTTATCAACATTTAACCATTCAAATACAACTAAACATTGTTTATAAATTGGTTGATCATGGAAAATGATTATTTCCAAATCATATCCATCTAAGTTTTTATTCAGTTTAGGAATCCCATTTATTATTATGGATTATAATTGTATCGTTATAATCCATACTTCAATATATACGACTTAAAAATATAATTATTATTTCACTTCCTTATAAATAATTCAATATACAACTTATTAAATTTAAATCTTTATTTAGAATGGAAAGTGAACGGTACTTTCCTAAATTCAATTTAATCGGTTAATAATTCAAAATATCGTTCCAATTCATCTTTATACCATTTATGCACTTCAGAATAACCTCATCGTTATTGGTCAACCATATTCCTCTTACCAATATTCCTTACAAAACATTCTTATCTGCAAAACATTTGCTTCTTAACGTTATTCACTTTGGATTGTGAATATCCTTTTCTTCTAGACTTGAAACACCCCACCTCCGTTAGGGTCACTCTCAAAGGGAATGCCCTAATTTTGGTGGAGGTTTATAAGTACAAGTCACAGGTATACAAGACAAATATAAGAACACATATTTGTAAACAGCGGAAGAACAACAAAACTTTTATTTCATAAAGTCAAATACGTGTTACAACAACATCCTTTCCAAAAACATAACATAACACTTTCATAATCTGTCTTGAGTACATTATTAAAGAAGCATAAAAAAAACATAGACAAACTGCAAAAGTCCCCATAGTGGATTGTCCAAAGCCATAGTTCAAAACAGGAAAGTCCAAGCAATACATTTCTCTTCTTCAAGCTGGATGGTAAGGCTGGTCAAGCTGCTGTGTTCCCTCCCTGCGGACCTGGGGGGGGGGGGGAGGGGGGGAAACGGAAGAAAAGAAGACGAAAGTAAAGTAGAGTCAGACATAAAGCCTGAGTAAGTCTAGTACTATTTTGTCTATGAATAAAGAACTGGGTATGATAAGTATAAACAAGAAGTGGGCAAGCACAATAAACTTGGTCAAGTTGTCTAGGGTCGAATATACTATCGTACCCCATGTTAATCTCTGAACCCATTTAACTAGTTTCCAATTGGCACCCCATAATCAGGGTGAAGTGATCCATCCTATGATGATCGGCTCCTACTCGCATAGTTACATGTGTCTTACGGCCCCCGATGTTGTAGTTACCTATGCTCGTCCCACCATGGGGTGTATCAAGTCCCGTGGTGGCGGCCCGACACAACCTTAGAATGCACAGGTATGCTACTGGTGTCCAGTGCCTTATTTTTCTGCATCGGAGTGTGTGCACGCCCGCACTCCGTTAGAACCTACACTGCTACACCACCGCCGTCGATTTGACCTCTTACAATCAGCCCAGTAATTGTGCCCCACCCTGCCTAGTTTCAGGGTATCCTGATACACCTTTTAGGGTTACTGCTGAAAAGGGTCCCCCGTTACTAGGTTTTCTATCTCTAGCCAACATGCTAAGTTGGTTAAGTGTTTTCTAACCTAACCCCCACCAGTCTGTTTAGTTTAGCATGTTCCATTTTGATTAAGTCTTTAGTTCACTTAATCCTAACAATCCTGACTCAGCCTTAATTGTCTTATTAAGGCCCTGACCTCTCACATTAGACAGGTATTGTTGTGGCTGCCTGTTGCCGGTTGGTTCCGGGCAGTCTTACGCCACAACTCAGTCTAACCTCGGGTCCTTATTGGGCTCCATGTTTAACCTCCCACATTGGATAGGTATTGTTGTGACTACTGGACAGCCGGGCGGTTCCGGGCAGGTTTACATCACAACTCAATCCAACCTCGGGTTAAACACATCGTATTTTCTACATTTACATATCTTGTCATTCTTCTTCATTTCTTATATGTAAATATTTGCGGCCCATTATTAAGTTAATGGTGTAAAGGTTACACCAATCATGGGCCCAACCCATACTTGAATTTGGGCCCTTCTATTTTATATTTTCATTCATTAATTAATTTTAACCCAACGTTATTTTCCCCCGTTTTACACGTCCGTTTATATATATTGGGCTTAGCCTTTTAAAGCCCAATTTAGCCATGCGAAAAGGGGAGGCTTAAAGCGTGATACACAACGAGGGGAATGTGAGCGCATGAACTTGCAATATGACGTTGGAAACAAAATAGAAACTGGTATACTTGCATATACTTTGGTCATAAAGCATAGGTGACATGAATCAAACCATGTAAACTTAAGATAAGAATCTAAATTAGGTGTCACATAGTATTAACTACAACATAGACATATGTTCTCATTTAGGCATAATGTCAAACATAAACAAGTCATGTTCATAAGGTTTCTACATGTTTACAAAGGGGATACTTTGTTACTAACACAAAAGCATAGTTCAACTTAATCATGATTTAAGTCTAATCACATAACGATGGTATAAATATACTTATGCATAAATATTCCTAAACATGGTGTTTGTTTTAAACTTGCAAAAAGGGATTTTTGAGTCTAACCTAGCCATGTCTCACATATGTCATCATATAATTCTTGCTAACAATATAGAACTAACATGGTCAAATATCAATCATAGCCTAGTCATATTCATAAGTTTGCACATAGGTTTTCTAATACAAAGCATGGCTTAATACATAGACCATGATGCCCAATTATCAACATAACTTCATATGGATTGTAACAACCTAAACTTATTCCAATTTCCTCACCAAAATGATGTTTGTGTAAAAATACACATTATGATGGCATAGTAGCAAAACCTCAAACTTGCATGATTTTCAATTTAACAACTACATACATGAAACATAAGTTACATATTTTGGGAATATCCAAACGTCATACTTGCATAAAACTACCGCATGTAGTTTTTCATAATGAACAACATAATTCACGAATATCCAAACGTATACAATATTCCAACGCACAAATATGAATTACTTTGTCGCCACAAATCAAGTATACATATCTACACAATCATTTGTTCATACCAAAGTAATACTCTACTTACAATGGTTGCGGCGAATTCTCTAATTAAGGGATATGATTCCTTTGTTGAATTGATTGGCTTTAGGTTGCTTGAATTGCTTTAGGCTTTAGAACTTTCCTCCTAATTCTCTCTCTAGTTGGCGGCTACTCTTTGTCGTTCCTCAGCAACATGGCAGCTATGTTCTTATTTTTGAATGAATAGATTAGAGTTTAGTCTAGGGTTGTTTATATAGAGGTTAGGAACTGATTAGGACCCTTGATGTTGCTTGGATTGATCATAGCCATTCATTAGATAGAGAGACCAATTAGAACCCGCCACCTAGCCCTAATGACAAAGCAGACCACAGAGAATCGGCCAAACACAGACCTGGCCAACCAGGTTGACTGGGCTCGATCAGGTCGATACCCCTGTCGACAGGGCTGTCGACAGCCCTATCGACATGGGTAGCCCAGGTCGACAGCCCAGTCGACCTGGGTGGCCTAGGCGGGTGTTTATCCGCCCTGGCCCATTGGGCCCGATTTTTAATTATTTTAATCTGTTTGAATTTTAAATTTAATTCAAAACTTCCGAAGGCCATATCTTCTTCATACGGACTCCGTTTTTCGAAAACTCGGACTCTATTTCGCGTATTTTTCCGAGACGAATGCAATGGCGTATCCCGTTTCCCTTAGTTCTTTGATTTCCAATTAATTATACTTTAATTTGTTAATTTCACAGTTATAGAATTTTTCGGGGTGTTACATTCTCCCCCACTTAAAAGGATTTCGTCCCCGAAATCTTCAAGTTTAGGAAAATGTATATCCTAACATCCAATCATCCATCTACTCATCCATCAAACACAAGCATCCATTGTCCTTAAAATATTTCTAATGCTTCATGATCATATGCGAAGTGTGTGTGTATATGAACTTATCTAATGCAAAATCAGGCGGTCTACTGATTCAGTTGACCTCCTTAATGCGAATTATGTAAGTGCCATGAATCCATTATGTATGCAAATTTTCCTATTCTTGATTCCACATGAGTGCACAATCATTTAATACAAATGCAACATCCATATGACAACACATTAAATTTCAACCATATACGAATGCAAACATATATGCATATGCAATATGAAGTGACTGAGCCGATCTAAAACCTAGATTGTGTGTGTATATGCAACCACGAGCAACCACTAGCAATCACTTGCAACCACTTGCAACCATCATCCATAACATGTTTCAACTACATGTTTCCATCCAAAAGGTTTCTACCTAAAAGATACGGTCGAGGAAATATACCTAAAAAGATAGATAAAAGCGCAACTTAAGGAAAAAGGAAAGATCAAGGATGTACCCTCGAATAGAAAAGGGTAGGCAGTGCGTATTCTAGCTTCAGTTTCCCAAGTTGCGTCTCCCTCGGCGTCGCTCCACTGAACTTTGACGAGCTTGACTTCACGGTTGCGTAGCTTCTTCACTTCCGTTCCTAAGATGCGGGTTGGAACTTTTCTTATGGTTGCTTCGCGTTCCACTTCGGCCTCTTCGAGGATATTTGGCTCTACCACTTCAGCTGACTCATGTAGACATTTTCGGAGATGTGAAACGTGAAAAACGTTGTGGACTCCAGCTAACTTCTCGGGTAGCTCTAATCTATAGGCCATTTTCCTAATTTTCTCGATAATAGGGAATGGCCCTACGAACCTTGGTGCCAGTTTTCCTGTGGTTCCAAAACGAACAACGTTCCTTAGCGGTGATACCTTGAGAAAAACTCTGTCTCAAACCTCAAATTCAAGGTCGGTCCTCCTCTTGTCGGCATAGGACTTTTGTCTGTCTTAGGCCGTCTTCATCCTTCTTCGTATTAAGTCTACTTTCTCTAAGGTCTCTCGGATCATGTCTGGTCCAAGTATGAGCTTATCTGTGGACTCCCACCAACAAGTTGGCGATCGGCACGGTCTTCCATATAAAGCTTCGAAGGGCGCCATTCCGATGGTTGCTTGATAGCTGTTGTTGTAGGCAAATTCCACCAAAGGAAGGTGGTCTTCCCATGTCCCTCCGAAGTCAAGGACGCATAGTCTTAAGAGGTCTTCCAAAACTCTGTTCACTCTCTCTGTTTGGCCGTTGGTTTGGGGATGATAGGCTGTGCTCAAGCATAACTGCGTTCCTACTGCTTCTTGCAGACTCCGCCAAAACTCGCTGGTGAAGATGGGGTCTCGGTCACTAACAATGCTAGATGGTATTCCATGGAGTCGAACGATTTCCTTAAGGTAAAGTGATGCTAGGGATGAGGCAGTTCTTTTTACTTTTGACAGGTAAAAAGTGGGCGCTTTTAGTAAGCCTATCCACTATTACCCAAATGCTAGTGTTGCCTCTCCTAGACCTAGGCAGCCCATCGATGAAGTCCATTGAGATGCTATCCCACTTCCACTGCGGGACCTCTAGAGGATGTAGCAGTCCGCCAGGCTTTTTCTGTTCCGCCTTAACCTGTTGGCACACCATACACTTAGAAACAAATTCTGCCACGTCCTTTTTCATGTCGTTCCATAAGAAAGTCCTTTTTATATCTTTGTACATTTTATCTCCGCCTGGGTGTATCGTCATCTTGGAGTGATGTGCTTCCTCGAGAACCTTCTTTACTAAATCTTTTGTCTGTGGGACGCATAGTCTTCCGTCTCGCCTTAGTAAACCCTTATCGTCAATGGAGTATCTGTTGAGGTGACTTGAAGTCTCACCCCTAATTAGCCTATCGATTGTTTCCACAAGCCGAGGGTCCTCACGTTGTGCTGCCCCTACTGAATCTACTAAAGTTGGGCGCACTTCGAGAGATGCAAGCAGGCCTGGTACGAAATCGGAGGAGGGCCTAAAGTCGAAGCTGGCTATAAACTCTAGGCTTTGTCTTTCAACAAACAACGGGCTTAGGGTTAATTTCTTTCGGCTCAACGCGTCTGCCACTACGTTGCCTTTGCCCGGAGTGTAGGAGATTTCGAAATCGTACGAGGCAAGAAACTCCCTCCATCTTTGTTGCCTCAAGTTAAGATCCTTCTGCGAGAAAAGATATTTCAACGATTTATGGTCAGTGTAAAGTTCGAACTTCTCACCTAGGAGATAGTGTCGCCAAGACTTGAGTGCAAAGACGATGGCGGCTAACTCAAGGTCGTGGGTTGGGTAGTTCTTTTCGTGCGCTTTCAGCTGCCTCCCGCCATAAGCTACTACCCTTCCTTCTTGCATTAAGACGGCGCCTAGCCCTGTCCCACATGCATCCGTATAAACAGTGAACATTTTGCTCCCATCCGGCAGCGTCAAAACTGGGGCTGTTGTAAGAGCCCTTTATAGTCGTTGGAAAGCAAACTCGCAATCCAAATCCCAATTGAACACTAGATTCTTCTTAGTCAATTTCGTGAGCGGAGCTGAGATTTTCGCAAAATCCCTTATGAACTTTCGATAGAAACCCGCTAGTCCTAGAAAGCTTCGGACCTCAGTCGCATTCCTTGGTGTCTTCCAATCTTGTACCGCCACTACCTTAGCAGGGTCCACCGCTAACCCTTGTTTGGATACTATGTGCCCAAGGAACCTCACCTCTTCTCTCCAAAAGTGGCATTTGGAGAATTTGGCTTTTAATTGATGGGCTCGCAAAGTTTCCAAGATTGCCCTTAAGTGCTGAGCATGTTCCTCTTCACTCTTTGAGAAGATAAGGATATCATCTACGAAGACCACTACGAATTTGTTGAGGAAATCTCTAAATACCCTACTCATCAGGTCCACGAAGTAAGCAGGTGCATTTTTCAAGCCGAAAGGCATGACAAGCCATTCAAAGAAACCGTCTGGGGTTCTGAATGCCGTTTTATCGATGCTATCTTCAGCCACCCTTAGCTGATGAAAACCGGTTGCTAAATCGAGTTGGGAGAAAACAGACGCTCCTACAAGCTGGTCAAACAAATCGTCAATTCTAGGGAGAGGGTGCCTATTCTTTTTCGTTAGCTTGTTGAGCTCCCTATAGTCAACACATAGACGGAGTGATCCATCCGCCTTTGTAGCGAACACCACTGGAGCGCCCCATTCTGAAATGCTCCTCCTAATGAACCCCTTTTCTAGAAGCTCTTTAATCTGTTTACTGAGCTCTTTCCTTTCTCGTGGAGCCATATGTCTAACGGGCAACGCAACGGGCTTTGCATTATCTACAAGATATATGCAGAAGTCTATTTCCCGCTTCGGAGGCAAGCCCTTCACCTCTTCAAAGACATCCGGATATTCCCGGACCACTCTAACTGATTGCAAATTTTCAACAGAGGCATCTAGCGATTCAAGATAACTAAGCATAACCGCATGCGAGGGATTACAAGAAATTTCCAAAGTATTACCGAGCTGGGTTAGGAGCCTAACAACCCTTTTCTCACAATCAAGGATGGCCCCATTACTGGATAGCCAATCCATGCCCAAAATCAAACCATACCCCGAAAAGCCCAAAACAAAGGCACTACATTGAAATTCTACACTTAGAATAGAAATTTTCAATTCCAAACAGATCATAGACAAATGAGCTGGGCCCCCAATTGGGTTTGAAACAATTAAGGGGTCCTCTACCATACTAGTTTCTAGGTGCAGAGATTCTACCAAAGCAGACGAGATAAAGGAGTGTGATGCGCCAGAATCAAATAAAGTGCGAACGGGGTGATCATAAAGATAAACTACACTTTCTACAGAAGTATTTATACCTCGCTGTTGCAGAGGTGGCGCTTCTAGCACATGAACCTGTGCCCCTGGGGTGGATCCAGCCCTCTGCCCCTGTCCGCGTTTCTTTGGGCAGTCCTTAGCCCTATGGCCCGTCTCACCGCAAGAAAAGCACCCACCATTCTCCTTGGCCTTCTTTTTCTGGCAGTCCTTTACTAAGTGCCCCACTTTGCCACAGAAATTACACTTCCTCTTCTCTTTGTTGCCTTTCCCGCCCTTCTTAAAGTCTGTCTTTTTAGGCTGCAAACCCTCTTTCTTCCCTTGAGAGCTTTCTGCCTTTGTCTCCTTCTTGCCCTTATCCTCTTCATTCAGCTATGCCATTTGCACCAATCTTTCATACGTGGCTCCCATGGGTATATGGGTCATGGCCAAACTGTGTAATGGCTCATTTAACCCTTTGACGAAACGGAGAGCCTTCTTGTGCGGGGTATTGACTAGGTCAAGCCCAAACCTAGCCAGCTCATCGAATTGATTCACATACTCTCTGACTGTCTTGTCCCCTTGCTTAAGAAATAAGAATTTTTCTAACTGTAAACTCCTTTCCGCATCTGAGAGAAATTTGGTCTCAAACCTTGCCCTAAAGTCCTCCCATGTCTCCACTGGTCTTTCAGCATTAGTGACTTCCCACCAGTAGGAAGCCTCGCCCTTCAATAGCCACACTGCCAATTGTACTTTTTGTCTATCTTCTACCTCAAAGATGATGAATAGGTCCTCCGTTTCTTTCAGCCAATTTCTAGCTGCCACGAAGGACTCAGTTCCATGGAAATCCCTTCCTCCCATAGCTTTAAAATCTTTACATATCTTAGCGAAAGTGTTTCCCCGAGGAGGAGGTGGAGGAAAAGGTGCCGCTGCAGCTGGATGATTTCCTTCAGCTGGGGGCGGAGGAATGGTAGGACCTGGCTGAGTGGCCCTTGCTTCTAAGAACCGTCTAAACCAACTAGGTATTGGCACCCCTTCCGGCAAGTTAAGTTCTTGGGACATGCTGAAACAAAAAGGATAGATTCAAAACGAAGGATAAGAGATAGTACCTATGGCTTTGGGGAGTGGACTTTGCCTTTTTAAAATAAAATAATATTTTCTTTTAAAAATGCTTCTTTAAATTTCCTTTTTTTTTTTGAAAATAATTTTCAAAACTTTTTATCTTATCTGGTAAACCTATGCTCTGATACCAAGTGAAACACCCCACCTCCGTTAGGGTCACTCTCAAAGGGAATGCCCTAATTTTGAAGAGGTTTATAAGTACAAGTCACAGGTATACAAGACAGATATAAGAACACATATTTGTAAACAGCGGAAGAACAACAAAACTTTTATTTCATAAAGTCAAATACGTGTTACAACAACATCCTTTCCAAAAACATAACATAACACTTTCATAATCTGTCTTGAGTACATTATTAAAGAAGCATAAATAAAACATAGACAAACTGCAAAAGTCCCCATAGTGGATTGTCCAAAGCCATAGTTCAAAACAGGAAAGTCCAAGCAATACATTTCTCTTCTTCAAGCTGGATGGTAAGGCTGGTCAAGCTGCTGTGTTCCCTCCCTGCGGACCTGGGGGGGGGGGAGGGGGGGAAACGGAAGAAAAGAAGACGAAAGTAAAGTAGAGTCAGACATAAAGCCTGAGTAAGTCTAGTACTATTTTGTCTATGAATAAAGAACTGGGTATGATAAGTATAAACAAGAAGTGGGCAAGCACAATAAACTTGGTCAAGTTGTCTAGGGTCGAATATACTATCGTACCCCATGTTAATCTCTGAACCCATTTAACTAGTTTCCAATTGGCACCCCATAATCAGGGTGAAGTGATCCATCCTATGATGATCGGCTCCTACTCGCATAGTTACATGTGTCTTACGGCCCCCGATGTTGTAGTTACCTATGCTGGTCCCACCATGGGGTGTATCAAGTCCCGTGGTGGCGGCCCGACACAACCTTAGAATGCACAGGTATGCTACTGGTGTCCAGTGCCTTATTTTTCTGCACCGGAGTGTGTGCACGCCCGCACTCCGTTAGAACCTACACTGCTACACCACCGCCGTCGATTTGACCTCTTACAATCAGCCCAGTAATCGTGCTCCACCCTGCCTAGTTTCAGGGTATCCTGATACACCTTTTAGGGTTACTGCTGAAAAGGGTCCCCCGTTACTAGGTTTTCTATCTCTAGCCAACATGCTAAGTTGGTTAAGTGTTTTCTAACCTAACCCCCACCAGTCCGTTTAGTTTAGCATGTTCCATTTTGATTAAGTCTTTAGTTCACTTAATCCTAACAATCCTGACTCAGCCTTAATTGTCTTATTAAGGCCCTGACCTCTCACATTAGACAGGTATTGTTGTGGCTGCCTGTTGCCGGTTGGTTCCGGGCAGTCTTACGCCACAACTCAGTCTAACCTCGGGTCCTTATTGGGCTCCATGTTTAACCTCCCACATTGGATAGGTATTGTTGTGACTACTGGACAGCCGGGCGGTTCCGGGCAGGTTTACATCACAACTCAATCCAACCTCGGGTTAAACACATCGTATTTTCTACATTTACATATCTTGTCATTCTTCTTCATTTCTTATATGTAAATATTTGCGGCCCATTATTAAGTTAATGGTGTAAAGGTTACACCAATCATGGGCCCAACCCATACTTGAATTTGGGCCCTTCTATTTTATATTTTCATTCATTAATTAATTTTAACCCAACGTTATTTTCCCCCGTTTTACACGTCCGTTTATATATATTGGGCTTAGCCTTTTAAAGCCCAATTTAGCCATGCGAAAAGGGGAGGCTTAAAGCGTGATACACAACGAGGGGAATGTGAGCGCATGAACTTGCAATATGACGTTGGAAACAAAATAGAAACTGGTGTACTTGCATATATACTTTGGTCATAAAGCATAGGTGACATGAATCAAACCATGTAAACTTAAGATAAGAATCTAAATTAGGTGTCACATAGTCTTAACTACAACATAGACCTATGTTCTCATTTAGGCATAATGTCAAACATAAACAAGTCATGTTCATAAGGTTTCTACATGTTTACAAAGGGGATACTTTGTTACTAACACAAAAGCATAGTTCAACTTAATCATGATTTAAGTCTAATCACATAACGATGGTATAAATATACTTATGCATAAATATTCCTAAACATGGTGTTTGTTTTAAACTTGCAAAAAGGGATTTGTGAGTCTAACCTAGCCATGTCTCACATATGTCATCATATAATTCTTGCTAACAATATAGAACTAACATGGTCAAATATCAATCATAGCCTAGTCATATTCATAAGTTTGCACATAGGTTTTCTAATACAAAGCATGGCTTAATACATAGACCATGATGCCCAATTATCAACATAACTTCATATGGATTGTAACAACCTAAACTTATTCCAATTTCCTCACCAAAATGATGTTTGTGTAAAAATACACATTATGATGGCATAGTAGCAAAACCTCAAACTTGCATGATTTTCAATTTAACAACTACATACATGAAACATAAGTTACATATTTTGCGAATATCCAAACGTCATACTTGCATAAAACTACCGCATGTAGTTTTTCATAATGAACAACATAATTCACGAATATCCAAACGTATACAATATTCCAATGCACAAATATGAATTACTTTGTCGCCACAAATCAAGTATACATATCTACACAATCATTTGTTCATACCAAAGTAATACTCTACTTACAATGGTTGCGGCGAATTCTCTAATTAAGGGATATGATTCCTTTGTTGAATTGATTGGCTTTAGGTTGCTTGAATTGCTTTAGGCTTTAGAACTTTCCTCCTAATTCTCTCTCTAGTTGGCGGCTACTCTTTGTCGTTCCTCAGCAACATGGCGGCTATGTTCTTAATTTTGAATGAATAGATTAGGGTTTAGTCTAGGGTTGTTTATATAGAGGTTAGGAACTGATTAGGACCCTTGATGTTGCTTGGATTGATCATAGCCATTCATTAGATAGAGAGACCAATTAGAACCCACCACCTAGCCCTAATGACAAAGCAGACCACAGAGAATCGGCCAAACACAGACCTGGCCAGCCAGGTTGACTGGGCTCGACCAGGTCGATACCCCTGTCGACAGGGCTGTCGACAGCCCTGTCGACATGGGTAGCCCAGGTCGACAGCCCAGTCGACCTGGGTGGCCTAGGCGGGTGTTTATCCGCCCTGGCCCATTGGGCCCGATTTTTAATTATTTTAATCTGTTTGAATTTTAAATTTAATTCAAAACTTCCGAAGGCCATATCTTCTTCATACGGACTCCGTTTTTCGAAAACTCGGACTCCATTTCGCGTATTTTTCCGAGACGAATGCAATGGCGTATCCCGTTTCCCTTAGTTCTTTGATTTCCAATTAATTATACTTTAATTTGTTAATTTCACAGTTATAGAATTTTTCGGGGTGTTACAAGACTCGTTTGATCACAATAATTAGTTTCACTAATAAGTACGGGGTCAATACTGTTTTTCTAGTTATTCTAAAAATTTGTATCATCATAGATATCAATATTTAACTTACTTGTCGTTAATTCGACTTTTAAATCATTTCTTGATTTAAAATATATTTATCAACCTAAGTCGAATAAATTTAAAATAATATTTCAAAACATTATAACACAATATTATTAATCATCACAACATATTATTGACTACAGTTCAAGTAATACGACTTGAACCAATTATCTGGATATAATTCCAATTTTAATTCATTAGAAAAGAATATAAATTTAACTCTATTTATTTATAAAATAACTTATTTAATTCAGACAACGTACAACTCTGTTCACTACTTCCCGACCATCTACTATTCGTCCCCTTCTGACTTCATCATCTAATACTGACACTGCTTCCCTTTCATTTCTTTTAAATGGATATATTTTCTTATATATATTCTAAAATTATATTTTAAAAGAAAATTCTATAATTTTATTTGCTAAAATTATATTCTCTTTAATTTATTTTATACTTTTTTATTATCCTACTCTTCCCCTTGTTTACCACTTTTTCTTTACTTTTCTCTTTTCTTTACTTTTCTACATTGGCCCGATAAGGCCCACTCCCTTCTCCCATTTTATTTTACTTTCCTTATTATAGTTTTCCCTTCTCTATTTCTTTCTTCACTTTATTTTCCTATTTACTTTTCATATATTTTCTCCGGCCTATAGCCCTGCAGTCCCGTCCCAATCCTTCCTCCCTTTACCTTTCTTTCCTCTTTACTCATATTTCCTACAAAGCCCATCACTACCCTTCTTTCTTTATTTATTTTTTCCCCCGTTGGCCCAATCAGCCCAACTGTTCACCGGGCTAAATGTCCATTGTTGTGACGGCCCGCCCCGCACCAGCCTGCATTTCCTCCGAAAGTGCGCTGTACACCTGCCCGACTAGCACGGGACGGTCGTCAGAAGAAAGAAAAGAAGAGAATGAACCAATCAAGGAACCTGTAGAATGTCTCACAGCGCATGGGATAAAATATGATAATAACATACTTGACATAAAACAGGCGAGACAGTGCATAAGCTGATAACTAAAAATCAATGTCAACATCGGAGCAGCGGAAATCCAAATACAGCTTATTACAACTTTCCAAATTTACTGTCTCAAACAAAAGAAAACTAAAGTAGAAGATGCACCACCAATGCCCAAGCAGTGATCTTCGACAACACAGGGAGAATACTATATATATTACGTGGAAGCCTCCTGCTCGTCTCCGGATCATCTATCCGTGCATCACCAGCTAACCTGTCTCTAGTCTGCTCGTGTGAGCACCCAGAGTAATAAGAGGAGACATAAAACTCTGGGTCAGACATAAAGCCTGGTATGAGCGATAAGCATCTAAACAGAGTAATAACAGGTATACTAAACCATACCTGAACCTGGACCTGCAACCAAAGAGTTAGTACCACATACCGTACAATACCCTAAGGTGCCATAATAAATAGTGCAAAGAATACGGGGGTTGGGGTGTGCATGTCAAACAATCAAGCATAGCAACCATCCTCACGTCTCTCACTCAGTGCGTAAAGTATACGATATCTACCACTTTGGAACACTAGACAAACTGAGGCAACGACGAATCCCGACTTGTAGAAACCCTGCTGTGACCAAGCCAAACACTTGGAGTCATGACCAAACATTTCAGTGACCCACTTCATTGGTCGTAGCCCTTGGTTCTACCGATGCGATAATGGCCCTGAATCCGCCTTCGTACCTCCTACCATAGTGGTCCAAAACTATAGACATCGATAACCCCTTAACGCTCGTCCCGCAGCAAAGCCCAACCATGAAGCGAACTCGTTGATTCCCATCTGGATCTTGAGCTCTAGCTTCTCATTTGGACTACCTTTGCATCTCGGGTTTTGGTCATCATCTTCATCCGGATCGGTCTTCATTCTGTTCGTAACTTCCTGCTTCGGTTCGCAGTTACCAGCTCGTAGCCATCAACCTCGGATCGGTTCGGATCATCCTTCATGCTCGGGTCGGATCGTGGAAGCCTTCCTGGTTCGGATCGGAGTAGCTCCTGCTCACGAGAGACAGATCGGATCGGGGTCTTCAACCATCAGCGGATCGGGTCACGCCATCGGATCGTACCTCGTCAGCTCGTGGCGCCTTGTCGGGTCGGTTCGGGCTTATCAGTTCGTGGCAATCCACTGGTTCGGGTCGAGCTACCCATCTGGATCGTGGCGCCTCATCAGCTCGTGGTGCTTCCTCTCCAAGTTGGATCGTGGTCTTCCCTTCGTGGCTTCGAGCTCTGGCACGTGGCGTGGTTCGAGCAGGCGGGTCGGTTCGTGGGTATGGGGGCGATCCGATCCGGATAAATTCCTACACTTCGTTCCAGCGACAGTTTCTCGCCATTCGACGGCGTTTTTGACCAAACTAACACTTCTAAGCAATCACAAAACACACCATAGAGTCATAGCAACATGTAATAGCAACCACAACAGCAAACAATCACTCAAATGAATCAAAATGGATCAAAAGTGGCCAAAGCTCCTTATTTTCCCTTAAGCATGTTAAGTAAAACTGATCATAGGGTTAACAAAACTTAATCAAATCGAACCAAATTTCTAACAGAGGCATAAAATATTATTTTCGAATTTCTAAACATTTTTCCAGAATTTATTAGCGTATAAATTCGCTAATCTTCACTAATTACCCTTAATTACCGTAATTAGTGTAAAAACTATGCAAATCACTCACCTTGGCCACAAATAAAATTTTCAGAACTGAAACTCCTCTGATTTGGGCCGAATACTGATGTCCAACAGTAGCTCTAACCTTGCTTTGGTGCTTTTTCTTCCTAATTTGATGTTGCTAAGCCTAATCTTCAATTAAAGAGTGATTTGGGGTGTTTTAGATGTAGGATGCCATTGTTAGAGTGTCTAAGGATGAAAGTGGCGGCTGGAAAATGTCTAAAGAAATGTTTTCTAACCCTAATCAGCACCTATATACCCCTAAACCCGAAATCCCCCTTGGGCCTAGCTGCTAATCACCCGATTAAGCCCAATTAAGCTGTTTTTCACCATCTGAAACTTGTTTCAGCCATATCTCCCAAACGGTGAGTCCGTTTGGCTAATGTAACCACTCTACGGAAAGAGAAACCATCATCCAGAGCCAATGGAAGTGGTTTCAGGTCAAAATTCCTTTTCAGTCAAAAGTTATGGCCAAAACAGTGCCAACCTGGGGTAAAATGGTCATTTAAAAATCGGGAAAAATCATGAACATGGGAAATGACCCCAATAGTCGTCTCCCAAAGTTACATGACCATACGACTTCGTATGTGACAGAAATAAATATCCTACGATCCTATAATGCGTAGAATGCGGGTCGTTACACTCTCCCCCCCTTAAGAAATTTCGTCCCCGAAATTCCTTAACCCAAAACATACCAAGGATCCCGCATGCCTAACAACCACATACATCAATCAAACATGCAAAACAAGCAAAACAAACCTATCCTAGCATGCGGAAAACTAAATCGAAGTCAAAATCTTACTAGGCAAAGAGTTCTGGGTGTGTCTTCCTAATGTCCTCCTCTGTCTCCCAAGTACAATCATTCTCGTCCTCGCCCCATTGAACCTTGACTAACTTCACCGCCTTCCTTCGAAGTTGCTTCATGTCGTGCTCGACAATACGGGCCGGCTTGCGGTTCCCAACCGCCTCGGGTTCTACTTCGAAGTCCTCTAACTGATCAGGTGAAATAGTCATATCTGAGTCGTGAACGAACTTCCTTAGTTGGGAAACATGAAATACGTTGTGAACTCCTGCCATCTTCTCCGGTAAGTCAATTCTGTATGCCAAATTCCCAACTAGTTCAAGAACAGGGAATGGGCCAACAAATCTTGGTGCCAACTTGCCTCTCCTGCCAAATCGTATTATGCTCTTCAACGGAGAAATCTTGACAAACACCAAGTCGCCAACGGAGAATTTTAAGTCTCTTCTCCTCTTATCAGCATAACTCTTCTGCCTATCTTGGGCAGCCTTCATTCGTTGCTGAATGATCTTGATCTTATCTGAAGTTTCTCTCACCACATCTGGTCCAAGCATAAACTTCTCACCAGTCTCTATCCAACATGATGGTGAGTTACACGGTCTTCCGTACAAAGCTTCAAACGGAGCCATACCAATACTGGATTGGTAGCTATTATTATATGCAAACTCTACTAGATGCAAATGGTCATCCCATGATCCACCAAAATCCAATATACATGCTCTCAAGAGATCTTCCAAAATACGGTTCACCCTCTCCGTCTGACCGTCGGTCTGAGGATGATATGCGGTACTGAGATGTAACTCTGACCCTAGAGCCTCTTGTAAGCTTCTCCAAAACCCACTAGTGAACAACGGGTCTCGGTCGCTCACAATGCTTTTGGGTACTCCATGAAATCTCACTACCCACTTCATATATAATTCTGCTAACTTAGCTGCCGTTCTGGTCGATTTGACTGGTATAAACCTTGCACTTTTAGTCAACCGATCCACAATTACCCAAATGCTATCATGTCCCGATCTAGTCCTTGGTAAACCATCAATGAAATCCATCGAGACTTGCTCCCATTTCCATTCGGGAATTTCTAAGGGCTGTAACAACCCACTAGGCTTCTTTTGCTCGGCTTTAACTAGTTGGCAATTCTTGCATTTGGATATAAACTTCCCAACGTCTCTTTTCATTCCTTCCCAGTAGTAAGTCTGCTTCATATCTCGATACATCTTGTTACCACCGGGGTGTATAGTTAGTTTTGAGTGATGACATTCTCTAAGCACTTCATCTCTCAATCCATTGACATTGGGTACGACTAGTCTTCCATTCTTTCTAAGCCATCCCTCTCGATCAAGCCCATACTTGTTCATCTCCTCATCGATACCCATCTCTAACTTGGAGATGATTTCCAATAGGTTAGGATCGTCCCTCTGACTAGAGCCGATCCGTTCAATCAAAGTGGGTATGATCGTCAAACTTGCTAACATTTCTGGATCCAATTCGCACTTTGGTCTGAAATCAAACCCCGCGATAAACTCCAGTTGCTTCCATTCAAGGAACATAGCCCCTAAGCTGGCATGTCTTCTACTCAATGCATCAGCCACCGCATTGCCCTTTCCTGGTGTGTATGCGATGTCAAAATCATAGGAAGCTAAGAACTCTAACCATCTCTGCTGACGGAGATTCAGATCTTTCTGAGAGAAGAGATACTTTAACGACTTATGATCTGTGAACAGCTCAAATCTTTCTCCCAAGAGATAGTGTCTCCACATCTTTAACGCGAACACGATTGCTGCCAATTCTAAATCATGGGTAGGGTATCTTCTCTCGTGCGGTTTCAATTGCCGACTTGCGTAAGCTACAACCCTACCGCCTTGCATCAATACAGCACCCAGTCCGGTACCACAGGCATCCGTGTATACCGTCATCTCTTCATCCCCCTTAGGAATGACTAACACTGGTGCGCTTGTCAACTTGTCCTTTAGACTTTTGAATGCATTCTCGCACCTTTTATCCCAGACAAAAGCTTGATTCTTCTTGGTCAACTGGGTCAATGGTGCTGCTATCTTGGAGAAACCTTGGATAAACTTACGATAATATCCCGCTAACCCCAAGAAACTCCTTACATCTGTTGCATTCTTGGGCGTAGGCCAATCCTGTACCGTAGCCACCTTTGCCGGGTCTACGGCAATACCATTCTCTGATACAACATGGCCCAAGAACCTCACTTCCCTCTTCCAGAAGTGACATTTCGAAAACTTTGCTTTCAATTGGTGTTTTCTCAACACCTCCATCACTATTCTTAAATGTCCCTTGTGTTCTTCCTCTGTCCTCGAATAGACCAAAATATCATCAACGAACACAAGGACAAACTTATTCAACTGATCTCTGAATACCCTATTCATAAGATCCACAAAATATGCTGGGGCATTGGTCAGCCCGAATGGCATGACCAACCACTCATAAAATCCAGACGGCGTCCGAAATGCCGTTTTAGCTATACTCTCAGCTTCCACTCTAAGCTGATGAAAACCTGTCGCGAGATCCAACTGAGAAAATACTCTCGCGCCACTCAACTGATCGAACAAATCATCTATCCGCGGTAGAGGATACTTGTTCTTCCTCGTCACTTTATTCAACTCGCGGTAGTCTACACACAAACGAAGGGAACCATCCGCCTTGGTAGCAAACACAACTGGTGCTCCCCATTCAGAAACACTCCTTCTGATAAATCCCTTCTTCAAAAGATCGCTGACTTGCACCTCGAGCTCTCGCTACTCTCTTGGTGCCATATGACGAAGTGGCATCACTATAGGCCTGGCATCCTTTACCAAATCAATACGAAACTCAATCTCTCGGTGTGGTGGAAGTCCGGTCACTTCTTCGAAAACATCCGGATACTGGCCAACCACAGGCAAACCTGACAACTCACTATGCGGAATGTCGAGGGAGTTTAGAAAACTAGCCAATACCCCCTCACTGGGTAGACCACCAAACACTATCCTCCGCCCATCATCCGCTCTAGTTGTCACCAACAAGCCCCCACAGTCTACCACCACCCCGTATCTTTGGAGCCAATCTACTCCCAAAATAATGCCAAACCCAGTAAAGCCCAAAACAAAGCAATCACAAACAAACATGCATCCATGACTCGATAAGACCACATTACGACAAATCATGCTAAGGCTAGTCAAACCACCAATCGGGTTCGTCACCACTAAAGGTCTATCGACTATCTCGGGCTCCAATCCCAACCTATCTACCAGGTCACTAGATATGAAAGAACTGGAAGCTCCGGTATCAAACAAAACTCTAACAGGAACATCATAAACAGAAAGCATACCTTGAATGACGACATTCTTTCCCTTCTCCGCCGCAGTTGGGGCATTCGACGAAGAAGGAATAGCATTAAGGGCATATGCTTTCACCATTTGCTTTTCCTTAGGAGGCTGTGGACACTTGTCCTTGTGATGTCCCATTTGGCCACAATTGAAGCACTTCCTATCCGCTGGCTTGGCCCGACAATTACTAGCATAATGGCCCTTCTTACCACAGCTGAAGCACTCCACATCTTGCTTATTCTTTTTCTTCTGGCCATCCTTAGCTTGGTTCTGCTTTCTCTTATTCTGGGAACCACCCTTGCCTCCACCACTTGCTTGTGGCTTTGGCTCATCTGCGGATGCAACCTCAGTTTTCGGCTTAGGGTAGAGAGTTTCTGACCTCAATGCTTTCCCTACAATCGACCCAAACGACTCATCGATGTGGTTAATAAGCCTTTCCCCCAAGTACTGATCCAAACCGGTTATAAATTTCTCATTCTTCTTCACGGCAGTATCAATAAGAGATAACCCGTACTTCGACAAAGTGTCGAATTCAGCAATATACTCCGAGACAGCTCTGCCATTCTGCTTGAGCTCCAAGAATTTCTTAAACAGTACTGGCTTTTGAGCAGCTGGAATGAACTTCTCGCTAAAGCGAGCTTTAAACTGCTCCCAAGTAATCTGATCTTCGGGAGTAGCTGCTTTTATAGCATTCCACCAATTCATTGCCCGCCCTTGCAGCTGACGGGACGCTAGCTTTCTCTTCATCGCATCCTCGATGCCCAAATCCTCGAAGATACGTTCGCAACTATCCAACCAATCTTGAACATCCGTGGCCGACTCCGTTCCGTGAAACGGCTTCCCACCAAGGCTAGTATAA
This sequence comes from Allium sativum, assembly GCA_030737875.1. NCBI lineage: Eukaryota > Viridiplantae > Streptophyta > Magnoliopsida > Asparagales > Amaryllidaceae > Allium > Allium sativum. The sequence continues at coordinate 958,469,241 of CM060909.1, forward strand.
TCCTTGTTTAGCTTGGCGAAGTCGACCCTCGGCGCCTGCACTATTGGACCACCACCATTTCCACCATTGGGAGCTGCCCTCTGTACATCTCTAAGCATCTCTCTCATGAGGTCAGTAAACATCGTCCTCATGTCAGCAGCATTCCCATTATTGGCTCCTCTACCAGCACCTCTAGTATATCGGCTCATCGTCAATCTGAAAAAGGAAACGATTAACGACTCCATAGTGGTGCTAGTGCAGTGCGACTTCATCCTTATACTAGTAATAGTATATATATATATAGCTTTTAAAAACCAAAGTAATCACAAATACGCTCTCTCGTATACGTATATTATCTCTCCCTGATAGCTTCCCAAGGTTAACTACGCAACCTAGAGCTCTGATACCAAGTGTGACGGCCCGCCCCGCACCAGCCTGCATTTCCTCCGAAAGTGCGCTGTACACCTGCCCGACTAGCACGGGACGGTCGTCAGAAGAAAGAAAAGAAGAGAATGAACCAATCAAGGAACCTGTAGAATGTCTCACAGCGCATGGGATAAAATATAATAATAACATACTTGACATAAAACAGGCGAGACAGTGCATAAGCTGATAACTAAAAATCAATGTCAACATCGGAGCAGCGGAAATCCAAATACAGCTTATTACAACTTTCCAAATTTACTGTCTCAAACAAAAGAAAACTAAAGTAGAATATGCACCACCAATGCCCAAGCAGTGATCTTCGACAACACAGGGAGAATACTATATATATTACGTGGAAGCCTCCTGCTCGTCTCCGGATCATCTATCCGTGCATCACCAGCTAACCTGTCTCTAGTCTGCTCGTGTGAGCACCCAGAGTAATAAGAGGAGACATAAAACTCTGGGTCAGACATAAAGCCTGGTATGAGCGATAAGCATCTAAACAGAGTAATAACAGGTATACTAAACCATACCTGAACCTGGACCTGCAACCAAAGAGTTAGTACCACATACCGTACAATACCCTAAGGTGCCATAATAAATAGTGCAAAGAATACGGGGGTTGGGGTGTGCATGTCAAACAATCAAGCATAGCAACCATCCTCACGTCTCACACTCAGTGCGTAATTATACGATATCTACCACTTTGGAACACTAGACAAACTGAGGCAACGACGAATCCCGACTTGTAGAAACCCTACTGTGACCAAGCCAAACACTTGGAGTCATGACCAAACATTTCAATGACCCACTTCATTGGTCGTAGCCCTTGGTTCTACCGATGCCATAATGGCCCTGAATCCGCCTTCGTACCTCCTACCATAGTGGTCCAAAACTATAGACATCGATAACCCCTTAACGCTCGTCCCGCAGCAAAGCTCAACCATGAAGCGAACTCGTTGATTCCCATCTGGATCTTGAACTCTAGCTTCTCATTTGGACTACCTTTGCATCTCGGGTTTTGGTCATCATCTTCATCCGGATCGGTCTTCATTCTGTTCGTAACTTCCTGGTTCGGTTCGCAGTTACCAGCTCGTAGCCATCAACCTCGGATCAGTTCGGATCATCCTTCACGCTCGGGTCGGATCGTGGAAGCCTTCATGGTTCGGATCGGAGTAGCTCCTGCTCACGAGAGACAGATCGGATCGGGGTCTTCAACCATCAGCGGATCGGGTCGCGCCATCGGATCGTACCTCGTCAGCTCGTGGCGCCTTGTCGGGTCGGTTCGGGCTTATCAGTTCGTGGCAATCCACTGGTTCGGGTCGAGCTACCCATCTGGATCGTGGCGCCTCATCAGCTCGTGGTGCTTCCTCTCCAAGTTGGATCGTGGTCTTCCCTTCGTGGCTCCGAGCTCTGGCACGTGGCGCGGTTCGAGCAGGCGGGTCGGTTCGTGGGTATGGGGGCGATCCGATCCGGATAAATTCCTGCACTTCGTTCCAGCGACAGTTTCTCGCCATTCGACGGCGTTTTTGACCAAACTAACACTTCTAAGCAATCATAAAACACACCATAGAGTCATAGCAACATGTAATAGCAACCACAACTGCAAACAATCACTCAAATGAATCAAAATGGATCAAAAGTGGCCAAAGCTCCTTATTTTCCCTTAAGCATGTTAAGTAAAACTGATCATAGGGTTAACAAAACTTAATCAAATCGAACCAAATTTCTAACAGAGGCATAAAATATTATTTTCAAATTTCTAAACATTTTTCCAGAATTTATTAGCGTATAAATTCGCTAATCTTCACTAATTACCCTTAATTACCGTAATTAGTGTAAAAACTATGCAAATCACTCTTCTTGGCCACAAATAAAATTTTCAGAACTGAAACTCCTCTGATTTGGGGCAAATACTGATGTCCAACAGCAGCTCTAACCTTGCTTTGGTGCTTTTTCTTCCTAATTTGATGTTGCTAAGCCTAATCTTCAATTAAAGAGTGATTTGGGGTGTTTTAGATGTAGGATGTCATTGTTAGAGTGTCTAAGGATGAAAGTGGCGGCTGGAAAATGTCTAAAGAAATGTTTTCTAACCCTAATCAGCACCTATATACCCCTAAACCCGAAATCCCCCTTGGGCCTAGCTGCTAATCACCCGATTAAGCCCAATTAAGCTGTTTTTCACCATCTGAAACTTGTTTCAGCCATATCTCCCAAACGGTGAGTCCGTTTGGCTAATGTAACCACTCTACGGAAAGAGAAACCATCATCCGAAGCCAATGGAAGTGGTTTCAGGTCAAAATTCCTTTCCAGTCAAAAGTTATGGCCAAAACAGTGCCAACCAGGGGTAAAATGGTCATTTAAAAATCGGGAAAAATCATGAACATGGGAAATGACCCCAATAGTCGTCTCCCAAAGTTACATGACCATACGACTTCGTATGTGACAGAAATAAATATCCTACGATCCTATAATGCGTAGAATGCGGGTCGTTACAATTGTTCCTTTTTTCTTCCCCAGTTCCTTACGAAAGCTTCTGCCAGTCCATACTTTACCTCTTTCCCTTCTTTCCCGTTTGTTTCTTCTCCACCAAAACAGCCTTGCCAACAAATGTTTGATCTGATTTTCCACTTTTTGCCAATACCCAGCCCATCACCGCTTCATACCATATGCCATGATTGTTCCATGCAAACCATTCCTCCTTTCCTACCTTTTATTTCTCTTGTTTCCTTTTTTATGTTTCTCTTTTTCCTTCCCTTATTTCTTTCTTCTTTCTTGCTGCTTTCCATTCCTCCTTACAACACAACCCCTACAATACATATAGCACATGACATGCTTCCAATATTAGCCAGTTACTCACATACCCATGCGTGTGTGTACACGTTGAAGCCATGCATCATTCTCCCCCTTCCTTCTTTTTTCCCTTTTCCACTATGTTGCCTTTTTCTGTACACAGTGCGCTACGTGCACATACACAGCCGCTGCATCGGTCATCTCCATGCTCCGATCGTTGCCACAAACTCCATTTCCTCCACCGAATCCATCTCTATTACTAAACTTACTCCGACCACTTTATACCAAATTCCAGTGTTCGACCAGAACTTCACAAAACACATTCCCCTACTATATTGCCTCGTTATGCCACCACAGGTTGTTGATCATCACCAGACCTTGGTTCGAGAAATCTAATATTCGCTCCGACGATCCCCCTTGGTGTGCATGCCAACGTCAGCCTCATGGTGGTGCAGTTCCATGATAAACAGAGGAAAGAAAAAAAATAGCTGAAAGCCTTAAATCTGTCTTGCTTGCTCAAATCAATCAATGGAAAAATCATTTAATATTTTCTTTCTGATTCTCTACACCATCCCGCATTTACATGCCATACATCATCCAAAATCGCAAATTTAATATCTTTGAAATTTGATCAAATATTTTTTATTTACTGCATTGTATTGTACATATATCTAACTGTATATAACATACCATGGGCCAAAATAAATTGTTATATAATCTACACAAGATTTACTACATCTTATATCATCCTATAATCAAAGTATTTGATTTTTAATTTTGAAATTTGATGAACTCATGTCCATCTTGTTGTAGGGTTCGTTCATCGAACCTAAAACAATAACTTACTGCATCATTCAATCCAGTAAATAAACAAGCATGAATTCAACTAGTTCAACAAGTATACAAAGATGTGATTACTAGCAGGATCGAATTCAAAAATTCGATTAGTGTCTACTCACATAAAACATTGGTCCTCTGTTCTTGCTATTTTCAACTTTCTGGTTTTACATATATAACTACTCATTAAAACATGTAAGCCTATACATATATTTGCATCATATAAAATAACTACATGAGGAAGTTTACTCACATGGTTTTGGGTCCTCTATTCTTGTTGTTTTCATTCACTGGTTTATATCTTTTCTTTGCCAGATTTTATTCCATTTATCTTTCTAGTTTAGATCGAAAAGCTTGTGAATCATATGCAGTGTGTGTATATATATATATATATATATATATATATATATATATAGAGAGAGAGAGAGAGAGAGAGAAAGGGGATGAGACTTACTATTGAAGCTTTTAGGGTATGTGTAGGGTAGCTGGAAGGTACGGTTCTAGCTTGTATTTTGATTGAGGCGAGGTTATGCTTAGGCACTTCACCTTCATTTCCTTCCAGTCATTCATGTAGGCTACTATTATATTAAGGTACATAAATATAGGCATGTTGATCGGAAATATAGGCAGCTTGTAGGTTGCAGCATGTTGATTGGAAAGAAAATGTTTAGGCTATAACATAGCTACGTCGTGGTTAACAAAAATGAGTTGTGTAGTCTTATTGAAAGGAGAAGGCTATGGGTTACTTAGAATTGGTCGAATTGAATGAGTAGATGTGAACCTAGTTGACTGGAAGAATGTAGCCGGTTTTATATTCTTGTTGAAGCAACAATGCAGGGTGGTTCTAAAAATGTACAAATAAACATATATTGCCATGTGCGCAAAAGTGGATAGGCGAGGTGCAAGACAGTTAAAAAGAATGGATGAAAATGGTAGCTGCAGCTGCCTAGGTGACATGAGATGAATGAAGCAATGTTTGATTGCAAAAGTGATGTTATTGAAAAGATTTCACACACAAAAATCTTCCCGAGATGTGCATAGCATGTTTAATAGATGAGAGGTACAAATTATGTGCAGGCTATGTGCTTAGCTATTAGAACAAAGTCTTGGTTGCTAAGCAATTCCATAGTTATTTCTTTTGATTTATTCATAAGTCTAAAACAATTTAAAAGAAAATAAAAAAATATTTATAAAAGGTTTTACATATATACATTCACAAATTACTAATGATTATAACAATATATATTTATATATATATATATATACACACACAATGATTTTAAAATAATTGCTTATTCAGAATCTTCTATAATATCTATATCCAATATAATCCATTTTACAAGAGCTAAAGATAAAATTTTAAAATATAAAGCAAAATGAAACAACATCACTTACTTGTTTTATAAACATATGAAATAAAATTTAAACCATTTAAATATATTATTCCTTGATTTTTCCTAATAATTATTATCCCCATTTTTTTATTCTAACTCAATTACCAAATTAAGCCATCATAAACTGTATTACAAACTTAGTCAAAAACCGGGACATTACAATCTACCCCCCTTAAAAGAATTTCGTCCCCGAAATTAAGGTAACAAGTAGATTTCAATTATATTCAAAGTTGCGGACTTATAACAAACACATACATGGGTCATCCCCTTATAATCACAATAAACAAGGCATCCAAAATACACAGGTTAACTACCAAACAATTTTCCCAATCAAAACATTCAATACATCAATAATTTGCTATCTATCCCAGTCATTTTTATAACTAGAAATATATGTTATTGGAAAATATTCATTGCTTATTGACGTATTCAACTCTTCATTATCCATCAGTTCCTGACCGTAAATTGGTAAGAAAATAATTTTCTAAGCATCAATCGCGAAGATCGAAATCAACATCAGATCAATACTCAGGAGATAATTTATCTCAACCAATCTTCGGTTAGGTTCCAATTCCATATCTTAATCCCTTATCAACCATATCACCCCATTTTCCATTTTAAGAATATATTCCTAATTATATTCAGAAAATAATACCAAAACTAATTTACTTCATTAATTTTAATCAAACCTGTTCAAACATATTTATCTGCTTCAAATTCTCCTTTTAAACCCTAATCTGATTTAACCTACTCCAGTTAAATTTTCAAATTCAAAAACCTAGATTTTTGGTTTTCATTCCAAACTTGTTTGAAATTACATAACTCAATTCCATTTTAAATTCGAAATCTTTGAATTTTTTCCCAAACATTTTGCTTTACCCAAACAATTCCTAGTTTGTCTCATTTGTGTACCTTATTCTTATATAAATTCAATCTGGTTTAGTATGATCATTTTAATTTACAATCATATTTGATTATATAATAACAATCGACACATCCATGTATAATAATTTCAGAAAATTATTCTTTTTATATCAAAATATAATTTTGGATAAATTATTTCATTTACTCGACTTTTAAACCAATACTGTGTCGAATTAGTTTGCTCAAGAGTTTAGAAACACATATCAATATAGTTTCACTTATTATGTCAACCGGGATTCATAAACCACTTAACAAACCAATCAACACAATATAAAATAGTTTTCATATCAGTTAACAAATACGCGCTCATATATATACACTCAAACACAATCTAGGATATTACTAATCCTATCTCTATCGACTTATGCCGCATAGCCAAGGTTATTACTCAACCTTTAGCTCTGATATCAAGTGTAACGACCCAAATTTTGCTAACCTTTAAAAAGACACTAAAACTAGATATCGAAGAAATAAATTAGAGGATGATAAAAGGTAAGATAGAAAAATTAGAATAGAAGAACATACACAGAATCAGAGTAAACACGAATCTCATAGTGGAATGAATAAAATATTTCAGTTATATAATCGCTTTTGAAATACAAACTGAATTTGAACTTATATACATCATCAGAGTACAACATATATACAATACAACGGAAATAAACTCTATATATATTTACTGTTGAAGCCTCCTGTACAAACTCCTCTAGTAAAATCTGAAAAAATCCTGAACTACTTGACTGCCTATACAAATTTCGGCACCCAAGATTTTAGGGAAGACATAAAAAATAAACTCTGGGTTAGTCATGGGGCTGTTGTGAGTAAACGATTTTAAAACAACTTGACTTATAAAGGATATCTCATCAGACCATGCCGTAAAAATGGAACTGGTTTTTCCCTTATGAGTATCCCAAGTACTTTGTTTAACTTTTAAAAATATTTTTAAAATAAAATATAACCGTAACACTGACCCATACATAAACATGGATGGTTTTTACCTTACGATAATCCAAATCATCTTTATATCAAAACTCTTGTGATATTATAATAGTGTCTAAAACCAGTAAATAACAATCTAGCAGAACGCTTACATCTCACGCTTTACATATATACTATACAATCAAAACTGCGAGCGCTTATTAGATAATGGATTTCCAACTATAACAAGGTATGGACCACCTTCCGATAGTGTATATCTAGAGAGGAATACACTGGGTTCAACAAGAACATCTTGCAACCCGGCCACACATGACCGACCACTCATTTCTCTTGAGTGTATCAAATATATTGTCACCTTACGGTTGGTATCGACATAACCATTCCTAGGGGATACAGAAGCGAAAGAAGTAACACAATGAATATTCTCTAAATGGTGAAAATACTCCCTAATTGGGAGCGACCCACTTAGCCATGCTGCTTACCCGACTTTTGTCATTTCCCGGTTGTGAGGCTTGAGGTCAAAACTTACCTTTAGATATTCATTCATTTTGAATGCCACATCGTCATACCCGTCAAATAACAAATTGATTCCCCTAAAACCACAGGTAAAAATCTAAGAGAAAAGAATTCCTCTGCCGCCAAACATAGTTTTGGAGAGATCAACTTACGCGATCTGTTAGGTATACTCTGTCATACATTCTCCATACAAGTTGTCCTGGGTCTGGACGAAACGAAAGCATTATCCTGTAAATCCGTCTTAAGCTATTTCCACATAGGGTTGTCAAGACAGCCGTTGCATAAGCTCTGTCTTCAATGGCCTTCAATTTAAAATTAAACAATGCCTAGGTCGAAACAAAGTGGTATTTGGATTTCATTTAGAAAACCAATCCTGGTCTCTTTGAATCGATGAACGTTAAAATCTTTTGGACCAAGTGAAACTTAAAGGAACCAGTTTACCATATTCAAATGAATATTTATTTTGATTATCAAGACTTATCTACACAAATTATTTGACATTTAATATTCCATATTTCAATAGTAGTTCGTATAAGTTGATATTAAAAAGATGTGTAAATGATTAAATTTAAACTAAACAAGTTAATTAGGGCACATCAAAACATTACAATCAATTCAATCATCACACCAACCATCACGTCAGATCTTATTTATCACCATTTAACCATTCAACTACAACTAAACGTTATTTATAAATTGGTTTATCTTGTAAAATGATTATTTACAAATCATATCCATCTAAGTTTTTATTCAGTTTAGGAATCCCATTTATTATTATTGATTATAAATATATCATTATAATCCATACTTCAATATATACGACTTAAAAATATAACTATTATTTCACTTCCTTATAAATAATTCAATATATAACTTATTAAATTTAAAACTTTATTTAGAACGGAATGTGAACGGTACTTTCCTAAATTTGACTTAGTTAGTTACTAATTCAAAATCTCTGTCCAATTCATCTTTATACCATTTATTTATGCACTTTAGAATAACCTCATTGTTATTGGTCAACCAAATTCCTCTTACCAATATTCCTTACAGAACATTTTTATGTGCAAAACATTTTCTCCGTGACGTTATTCACTTTGGATTGTGAATATCCTTTTCTTCTAGGCTCTTTTGATCAAACAATTAGATTTCACTAAAAAATATTAGTATGGATCAATACTATTTATCTAGTTATTCTATAAATTATATCATCATAGATTTCAATATTTAACTAACTTATCGTTAATTCGACTTTTAAATCATTTCTTGATTTAGAATATATTTATCAACCTAAGTCGACAAAATTTAAAATAATATTTCAAAACATTATAACATAATATTATTAATGATCATAACATATTCTTTATTACAGTTTAAGCAATACGACTTGAACCAATTATCTAGATTTAATTCTAATTTTAATTCATTAGAAAAGAACATAAATTTAACCCTATTTATTTATAAAGTAACTTATTTAATTCAGACAACATATAACTCTGTTCACTGCTGCCCGACCATCTTCCATCCGTCCCTTTCTGGTTCATCTTATAATACTGACACTGCTTCCCTTTCATTTCTTTTAAATGGATATATTTTCTTATGTGTATATATATATTCCAAAAATTATATTTTAAAAGAAAATTTCTTTTATTTTATTTGCTAAAAATTCTATTCTATTAAAAAAAATCTACTTTTTTATTATGGTATTCTTCCCCCTTTTTTCCTCTTTTTCTTTACACTTCTCTTTTCTTTACTTTTCTACATTGGCCCGATAAATCCCACTCCCTTCTACCATTTTATTTTATTTTCCTTATTTTAGTTTTCCCTTTTCTATTTCTTTCTTCACTTTATTTTCCTATTTCCTTTTCTTATATTTTCTCCGACCCGCAGCCCAGCAGTTTATTTCCAATCCTTCCTCCCCTTACCTTTCTTTCCTCTCTACCCCTATTTACTACACAACCTGTCACTTCCCTTCTTTCTTTATTTTTTCCCCCACTTTCCCAATCAGCCCAATTGTTCACCGGCCCAAATGCACATTGTTCCTTTTTGCTTCCCCAGTTCCTTACGATCGCTTCTGCCGGTCCATACCTTGCCTCTTTCCCTTCTTTCCCGTTTATTTCTTCTCCACTAAAATAGCCCCGCCCATAAATATTTTCTCTGATCCTCCACTTTTCGCTAGTGCACAACCCATCACCGCTACTTACCACATATCATGATTGTTCCATGCAGACCGCTCCACCTTTCCTACCTTTTCTTTCTCTTGTTTCCTTTTTTGTTTTCTTTTTTATGTTTCTCTTTTTCCTTCCCTTATTTCTTTCTTCTTTCCTGCTGCTTTCCATTCCTCCTTACAACACAACCCCTACAACACATATAACACATGATATGCTCCCAATATTAGCCAGTTACTCACATACCCATGCGGGTGTGTACACGTCGAAGCCATGCATCATTCTCCACCTTCCTTCTTTTTTCCCTTTTCCACTGTGTTGCCTTTTTCTGTACACAATGCGCAGCACACACATACACAGCCATTGCCTCGGCCATCTCCATGCTCCGATCATTGCCATAAACTCCATTTCCTCCACTGAAGCCATCTCCATAACTGAACTTGCTCCGTCCACTTAACTCCAAATTCCGGTGTTCGACCCGAACTTCACAAAACACATTCCCCCACTATATTGCATCATTATGCCACTATAAGGCACCGATTATCACATACCTTGGTCCGAGAAATCTAACATTCTCTCCGACGGTCCCCCTTGGTGTGCATGCCAACCTCAGCCTCACGGTGATTAAGTTCCATGATGAATAGAGGAAAGAAAAAAACAGCTAAAAGCCTTAAATTGGTCTTGCTTGCTCAAATCAATTGATGGAAAATTCATTTAATATTTTCTTTTCTGATTCTCTACACCATCCCGCATTTCCATGCCAAACATCACCCAAAATAGCAAATTTAATATCTTTGAAATTTGATCAAACATTTGTCATTTACTGTATTGTACATATATCTAACTGTATATAACAGACCACGGGTTGAAATAAATCGTTATATAATCTACAAAAGATTTTGATCAGTATTTGTTTCTGTACTACAGTTTATAACATCCCATAGTCAGAGTATTTGTTTTTTATTTTTGAAATTTGATGAACTCATGTCCATCTTGTGGTAGGGTTTGTTCATCGAACCTAAAGCAATAACTTACTGCATCATTTAATCCGGTAAATAAACAAGCATGAATTCGACTAGTTCAAGAAGTATACAAAGATGTGATTACTAGTAGGATCGAATTCAAAATTTGTATTAGCGTCTACTCACATAAAACATTGGTCCTCTGTTCCTGGTTTTACATATATAACTACTCATCAAAACATGTAATCTTATACTTATATTTGCATCATATAAAATAACTACATGAGGAATTTAACTCACATGGTTTGGGTTCTTCTGTTCTTGTTGTTTTTATTCACTCGTTTATATCTTTACTTTGCCGGTTTTCTTCTGTAACGACCCGAGGGATTGGCGACCTTAGTTATCGACATAAACTCAACGTCGAATATCCAAGCATCGGAAATACAGGATAGTTAATAGAAAGAAGTTAGAGGGTGAGAATAGATAAGATAGAAAATTAGAATAGAGGAAGAAGATCACAACAAAAGAATCAGAGTAACACGAATCTCACAGCAGAACGAATAAAATATAACATAACTTTGAAATAAAACCAGTACATGTATACAATAACATTTATCAAAGTACAACACTTACAATTCAGCAGAAATAAACAATTGCTATAAAATCCTGAAGCCTCCTGCTCCAAGCTCTCAGTATATCCGTAAAATCCTGACTACTTGACTGTCCGTACAAAACTGGGCACCAAAGAGTTTAGGGAAAACAAAACAAAGTAAACATTGGGTCAATCATGTGACTGGTGTGAGTAAACTCCAACCATTTGTTTAGCTTTTAAATTCCTTTAAAAAAAAGAACAATCGTAAAACCGACCCACACATAAACACGGATGGTTTTTTACTTTACGATAACCCAAAACATTATTTTATAATCCATACTCTTCTGATATTATAATAATGTCTAAATCAAATAAATAGCAATTTAGTAGAACGCTTTCATCTCACGCTCTACATATATAATATACAATCAAAAATCGCGGGCTCTTATTGGATAATAAATTCCCAACTATGATAAGGTATGGAATCACCTTCCGATCAGTGCACTCTAGAAGCGATACACTGGAGTTCAACAAGAACATCTAGTAACTCGGCCACACGTAACCGGCCATTCATTTCGTTTGAATGTTCTGAATATATTGTCACCTTATGGTTGGTATACCAACATAACCATTCCTGGGAGATACAAAATTGAAAGAAGTAACAAATATAAATATTCTCTAGATGGTAACAATATACCCTAATTGGGTGCGACCCACTTAGCCATGTTGCCTGCCCGATTTCTGTCATTTCTCGGTTGATGAGGCTTGAGGTCATAACGTATCATCATACAGATCACATCTTTATTTCCTTTGAATGCTACATCGTCATACCCGCCAAATCACAAATTGATTTCTCCAGAAATACCACGGGCATACAGCTTAGAGAAACGAATTCCTCCGCCACCAAACATAAATACATTTGAAGAGATCAACTTACGCGATCTATTAAATATACTTTGTCAGACGTTCTTCCATACAGGTTATCCTGGGATTGGACAAACCGAAGGCACTATCCTGTAAACCCATCTTAGGCAATTTCTACCTAGGATTGCCAGAACAGCCCTTGCATAACTCCGTCTTCAATTATCTTCATCATATTCGATTCGCAACGCTAATGCCCACACGGAGTGGTTTTCAGATAATAAATCTGATCCCAGTCTCTCCGTATTGACAACGGAAATGGTCAAAAACTTTGATAGCCGGTCATTTAACTATCAGTGGAAAATATGTGTACAAACAACGGTTGTACTTCCAAATGGAATCTTACCGAGCAAATCATCAATCAACACTGATCCCCTTTAATTTAATTTGTCATTCAATTATCCATTTCCCTATTCTTGTTTCCATATATTCGTAAATTCTTATTTTCTAAATTTAGAAAATATACATTATTAATCATTGGAAAACATTTCCATATTTACTCTCATTTCTATTTTTTTATCTTAGAAAACATTTCTGATTCTTATTTGGAAAACATTTCCAAAACTCCATTATTGGATTTAAACAGATGTTTAAATAAAACATCGCTATGCCAACTCAAACCATTACACTCATTAACTAAATTCACTTAACAAACCTTCACTGTCAAACCTTAACCATTCCTTAGTTAAAAATGAAGTCAATCAAGTTGGGGTATAAGTACCTCTCAGACCTGTACTGAACAACATATCTAACCTTGAAATAGACAAGTTCACCTTTTAAAACTTTAACAAACTTCCTTATGTAACTCTCGGATTCTATTTACGAATCCACTTCTTTTACAGAAATCATTTGATTATAACAATAGTGTTATAATCCCATGATTCCAAAATATAATAGCTTAAATATGACTTTTATTAATTAATTTGGATAAATAAATAAAATAACTAATTTATTAATAAATAAATAAATAAATCTTAAAATGGATAGTGAATAGTACTTTCCCGAATTCGATAAAAATCGAATTTCAATGTATAATTCTCTCTCGAATAATCTCTCTTTCAAATAAACTCTATTGGATAACCCTTTTCTTCGAATAAACTATATTCGATAATCTCTCTTTTGAGTAAACTATATTCGATAATCTTTCTTCGGATAACTATATTCGATAACTCTTTTCTTCGAGTAAACTATTGTAACACCCCACTCCCGCTATGATCACTCACTAAGGGAATGCCATAGCATTGGTGGAGTATTTTAGTGAATATAGAACAGAAAAATTACAACAAGACAGATATAAATAGTACTTGAAATTTTAAAACATCATCTCATAACAGCGGAAGTAAAACATGTCTGGTTACATCATAAAACCACAATAAAGGTCAAGTACAATATCCATCAAAATAAAGAAGTACATAATCCCACTCTCATACAATAGCCAAACAAAAGAAAAGATAACTGGAGCTTTACATCTATCCAAGCTCCTAAAGACTGGAACAGCAATCCGATCAAGCTCCACTACTGCTAGGATCCACCGTAGGACCTGAGGGTTGGGAAAAAGATAAAAACAACAGGGTCAGACATAAGTCTGAGCGAGTCCTGTAACTTTAACAATACAATCGTTAAAGTAACCAGAGAAGACATAAACTGATATACGGTAACATATAGGGATGAATGGCTACCCTAAGCAGTCAACTAAACGAAGATAAAGGATAAAGACGCATCTACCCTCCCTAAGGTAAATTACTAAACTGCACCACACCAGTCGTTCCTAACTTAAAGGTTGATCCCACCCAAGGACTTATAAAATTTACTAATTAGTACCTGCGTACCCCTAGGTGACCAAGTAGGCGCCACGGGGCCCTACAATCCACTAGGTGTACACACTACTTCCCATTCGATCGGCTCCCTAACGTAGATACCCGTGCTGGCCCCACCGTGGGATGTATCATTCCCCAATGTGGCAACCTGATGGAACTAAAGGTGCACGGCTTATATCTACTCGATGCAACAACGGCTTACCTACCAGCCCGGGCCCACTCACGCATATGAAGCCCGTTGGACTTGCGTTGCCACCGCTAACCCGTTTGCCTCTTACAGTCAAGCCCAGTATGCGTGTCCCGTCCTCGACATGGGTCGAGCCCACAAAGATACGTATGGGTTACTGGTTGAAATGGGCCTCCACAAGCTACCCACCTAAGCTTGTCCCTTTTTCTAGTATATCCCACTTAACCCTTTAATCATGTTTTAATTACATGTTCCATTTTGGTTAAGTATTCTAATCGTATTTTCTATTGCCACCCAAGGCAACCACTAGATTTTCTCATGCCACCCGAGGCACCCACTTAACCCCTCATGTCCCTCTACATGCTAATATGGTTAAGTGTTTCTTAATTAATTAATTAAGAACGTAACCTTTGTAAAGACCTCTCACATTAGACTGTCTTTTATGACCGCTGGTTAAGCCGGTTGGGTCCGGGCAGCCTTATGTCATAACAGAGTCTAACCTCGTGTCTTTACATTAATTACGTATTTAGTTTGTGCCTAAGACCTCTCACATTGGGCTAACATTTGTAGCAACTGGTTAAGCCGGTTGGGTCCGGGCAGTTTTACGCTACAACTGAGTCCAACCTCGTGTCTTAGTCAATTAATTACACCTAATTAATCACCCTCATAATTTTATATTAATTATCCCTAATTAATCAAGTTTTCTTAACATGGGTAGACCTAACTTAATAGGTAAATTCCCATGGGGTAGACCTAACTCAATAGGTAAATTCCCAACACATAGTATGGGTACACCTAACCAAATAGGCAAATTCCCATACTATGTTTATTTATTTTGTGTTATGCATAATTATATTAATTTCACACAATCTTATTAACTTATGCATTTAATTACCCCATCGTTCCCACGTAATTTCGTTCATGATATAACACATATAAAAGGTGTCAACTTGCATATGAATGAACATGTTTCAAAGGTGCCATCTTGCATATTAACAAACACATAACTTGCATATGAACTTGCATAACATGTCACATAACTTGCATATAATATGTCACATAACTTACATATTCATTTTGCATAACAAACTTGCATATTAGCTTATAGACTTGCATAATGTGTCATCATGAACTTGCATATTAATAAACATGTAACTTGCATATTTACATACATGTAACTCGCATATTAACAAACATGTAACTTGCATATAAAGAAACATGTAACTTGCATATTTACATACATGTAACTTGCATATTAACAAACATGTAACTTGCATATTAACAAACATGTAACTTGCATATTTACATACATGTAACTTGCATATTAACAAACATGTAACTTGCATATTAACAAACATGTAACTTGCATATTTACATACATGTAACTTGCATATTAACAAACATGTAACTTGCATATTTACATACATGTAACTTGCATAGCATATTACCATGAACTTGCATAACATGCATATGATTACATAGCCCACAACTTGCATATTTAGCATCATGCAAACATAACATACATCATATTAAACTTGCATAAGCTTACATACTCAACATGCATAAACATAAGATTAATGCTAACATCATATCATATGATTCAAAGCTCATTAACCCACATACAAAACCATAAATCTCATCACATCTCATCTAATTAGTTTACCAAAAGATCATCAAAGTGATAGAAACTCACAACTAGCAACTTTGAACACCAAATGAAGAAGATTAAGATGCTAAGAAGGGATTAGAAGTTGATTAGAGAGTGATTAGTATGCAACCCTCTTCATAAAATTAGTGGAGGCCATGAGAGCTAGCATTTTGCCATAGTTTAGTCACTAGGTTTAATTATGAATGAATTAGGGTAGGTTAGGGTCTTATTTATAGATTAGGCAAGTGTTTTAGGCCATAGGATTAACCCTAGATTCAATCCAAGCCATCAAAGCATGTCTTGGGGAAGAAGTCAAGTGTAGGAACCATCTAGGGCCTTTAGATTAAAGATGGACCATGAGAACCATTCAAATGCAAAATCTGCACTTGAGCGAATCGGCCCACGGGTTGACAGCCAAACACCCTGGATTAACCCCTAGTCGACCCAGCGGGCTCGGGTCGACTTCAAAAATCGGCCGGTTCGGTTATTCCCCTCTCCCAATTCGCTGTTTTGAGCATTTTTGCATATTTATTTATTAAATTTTCAATTATATATATATATATATATATATCAATATATATATATATATATATATCTACACAACCCATTTCACTTAATTAAGTATACTTTTAATTTGGGAATTTTCGTGAAACTTCGCGAGGCCATATCTTGGTCATACGGACTCCGATTTTCGAAAACTCGGACTCTATTTCGCGTATTTTTCCGAGACGAACGCAATGGCATAGCCCGTTTCCCTTGATTCCCATTTTAGAATTAAATTCTGCCTCGATTTATGTTATTACAGGTTATTGAAAATACGGGTTGTTACATTCTCCCCTCCTTAAAGGATTTCGTCCCCGAAATCTTCAAGTTAGGAAGAACGTATCCTACCATCCAATCATCCATCTACTCAAAGCATCATCCACGAGCAATCATTGTCCTTACAAGATTCTAAATGCTGGATGGATATATGCAAAAGTGTGTGTATATGTACTTACCTAATGCAAAAATCAGGCGGTTACTGATACAGTAAACCTCCTTAATGCAAACCATGATAGTGCCATGCATCCAATATGTATGCGAAACCCTATTGACACATACAAATTTCTACATGCGTGCACAACCATACACAAAAATGCATCATCCATATGATAACACAGCCATGATACATCCATCAATCTAACTACCACATCCATTTATGCAATATGCAACATGAAGTGACTGAGCCGATCTAGTGCCTAATGTGTGTGTATATGCATCCACGAGCAACCACTAGCAAACAATTGCATCCATATGCATCCATCAACCATAACATGTTTCAAACACATGTTTCAACCATAGGTTTTACCCTATCTAAAGGTCATAGGTATTAGCGAGAGGATATACTAAAGATAAGATAAGTACTAGACAAGCAATAAAGGAGAAGTTAAAAGACATACTCTCAAAAAGAAATGGATACAAAGAACGCATCTTTGCTTCCGTCTCCCAAGTAGCATTGCTTTCGTCATCTCCCCATTGCACTTTAACTAGCTGAACTTCTCTGTTCCTCAACTTCCTAGTTTCTGACCCAAGGATGCGAGTAGGAGCTCGTCGAATCGTCGCATCACGCTCTACCTCTACATCTCTAAGCAAGCTCGGCTCTACCACCTCCGCGGTCTCATGTAAGCACTTCCTCAAATGTGATACATGGAATACATCATGAACACCACTAAGTCTGTCGGGCAACTCCACCCTATATGCCATCCGTCCAATCCTTTCCTTAATAGGAAACGGCCCAACAAATCTCGGTGCTAACTTCCCTACGGACCCAAAGCGAACAACATTTCTCAATGGAGATACTTTGACAAAAACCATGTCCCCAACCTCAAACTCAAGATCCGTCCTTCTCCGATCCGCATAAGATTTCTGTCTATCTTGCGCTGCTTTCATCCTTTTTCGAATTAAATCAATCTTCTCTGAAGTCTCTCTAACCATATCCGGCCCAAGCAAGATCTTATCCGTAGATTCCCACCAACATGTAGGAGATCGACAAGGCCTTCCATAAAGAGCTTCGAAAGGAGCCATACCAATACTGGACTGAAAGCTGTTATTATATGCGAACTCCACCAAAGGAAGATGTTCTTCCCATGTACCTCCAAAATCCAAGATACAAAGCCTCAAAAGATCTTCTAAGATACGGTTCACCCTCTCAGTCTGACCGTCCGTCTGAGGATGATATGCGGTGCTCAAACACAACTGAGTCCCTACCGCCTCTTGCAAACTTCTCCAAAACTCACTAGTGAAAATAGGATCTCGATCACTCACAATGCTGGATGGTACGCCATGCAATCTAACAATCTCTCTAACATAGACTGAAGCAAGCCATGGAGCGGTCCTCTTACTCTTTACGGGTATAAAATGGGCACTCTTGGTAAGTCTGTCTACCACAACCCAAATTCCCGTATTGCCCTTCCTCGATCTCGGTAACCCGTCGATGAAATCCATCGAGACACTATCCCACTTCCACTGTGGAACTTCCAATGGGTGTAGCAACCCACCGGGTTTCCTTTGCTCCACTTTAACTTGTTGGCACACTAAGCATCTAGCCACATACTCGGCCACATCTTTCTTCATACCGGCCCAGAAGAAAACTCTCTTCATGTCTTGGTACATTTTGTCTCCACCGGGATGAATAGTCATTCTTGAACGATGTGCATCATCCAAAATAGCCTTCTTCAAACCCTCATCTTGCGGTACACAAAGTCTACCGTCTCTATGCAACCATCCCTTATCATCTATGGTGTATCTACCCAAATGGCTGGACGACTCCCCTCTTATAAGCTTCTCTACCAACACAACCAACTGTGGGTCGTCTCGCTGAGCCTCGCCAATCCGTCTCAAAAGAGTAGGTCTAACCTCCAAGGATGCCAACAAACCAGGTACAAAATCAACAGAAGGTCTGAAGTCAAACAAAGAAAGAAACTCCAAGCTTCGTCGTTCCACGAACAATGGACTCAAAGATAGCCTTTTTCTACTCAAGGCGTCTGCCACCACGTTACCCTTACCAGGGGTATACGCTATCTCGAAATCATAGGATGCTAAGAACTCCATCCACCTTTGCTGTCTTAAGTTTAAATCCTTCTGAGAGAATAAGTACTTCAATGATTTATGGTCGGTGAACAACTCGAATCTCTCACCAAGAAGATAATGGCGCCAAGACTTAAGTGCGAAAACAATCGCGGCCAACTCTAGATCATGGGTAGGGTAATTCTTCTCATGCACTCTCAATTGTCTCCCTCCATAGGCTATTACCCTTCCCTCCTGCATCAAGACTGCGCCTAATCCTGTTCCACAAGCATCGGTATAAACAACAAACGGCTTACTCCCATCCGGGAGCACTAAAACTGGAGCGGTGGTCAAAGCTCTCTTTAACCGTCGGAAAGCATCATCACAATCTACATCCCACGAGAAAACCAGATTCTTTTTCGTCAAGCGGGTTAATGGGGCTGATATCTTCGCGAAGTCTTTGATGAACTTCCTATAATATCCTGCCAACCCCAAGAAACTTCTTACCTCGGTAGCATTTCTAGGAACTTTCCAATCCTGGATAGATACTATCTTTGCGGGATCCACAGCTATCCCTTCCTTAGAGACCACATGCCCTAAGAATCGCACTTCTCTTCTCCAAAAATGGCATTTAGAGAATTTAGCTTTAAGACTATGCGCTCGAAGAGTCTCCAACACTTCCTTGAGATGTAAGGCATGCTCTTCTTCATTCTTGGAAAAGACCAAGATGTCATCCACAAAAACTACTACAAACTTATTCAGATACTCTCTGAACACTCTACTCATGAGATCAACAAAGTATGCGGGGGCATTTGTCAACCCAAATGGCATCACTAGCCACTCATAAAAACCATCCGGAGTCCGGAAAGCAGTCTTCTCTATACTGTCCTCCGCCACTCTTAACTGATGAAACCCTGTAGCTAAGTCCATCTGCGAAAATACTGACGCGCCAACCAACTGATCAAAGAGATCATCTATCCTCGGTAATGGGTGTCTATTCTTCTTCGTGAGCTTATTAAGTTCTCTATAATCCACACAAAGTCTGAGGGACCCATCCGCCTTCGTGGCAAACACTACTGGAGCTCCCCACTCCGATATACTTCGCCTTATGAACCCCTTCTCAAGCAACTCCCCTACTTGCTTATGAAGTTCTCTTCTCTCACGAGGAGCCATGTGGCGTACTGGCAAAGACACTGGTTTGGCATTATCCACCAAATAAATTCGGAAATCTATCTCCCGCTTCGGAGGCAAACCCTTTACTTCTTCAAACACATCCGGATATTCCCGGACTACTCTGACAGAACACAAACTCTCGACCGAAGCATCGAGCGATTCAAGATAACTTAGCAAAACAGATTCCATGGGATTGCAAGAGATCTCGAGAGTGTTACCCAAGCGGGTCATGAGCCTGACAACTCTCCTTTCGCAATCAAGAACGGCACCATTACTGGATAACCAGTCCATGCCCAAGATCAACCCATAGCCCGTGAAGCCCAATACAAAAGCATCACATCTAAACTCAACGCTAAGTATAGAAATCTTCAAACCCAAACATATCATAGACAGATATATGGAGCCCCCAATTGGGTTTGAGACAACCAAGGGATCATCAACTAGACTGGTGTCTAAGTGCAGTGACTCAACTAACGATGATGAGATAAAAGAATGCGATGCGCCAGAGTCAAACAAAGTACGAACTGGATGATCAAACAGAAAAACCAGACTTTCAACGGAAATAGTTCTACCTCTCTGCTGAATCGGTGGAACTGAGAGAACCTGAACTTGCCCCCCTGACTGAGGTGGTGCTATAAGAGCTTGCACCTGGCCTCCTGAGGTAGACCCCGTCTTCTGCCCCTTCTTTGGGCAGTTTTTCACAAGATGCCCTGCTTCACCACAATGAAAGCAACCGGTTTTCTTCTTTTTGCGACAATCCTTACTAAGGTGTCCTGGTGTTCCACAATTGAAGCACTTCTTCTTCGTCTTCTTTTTGTCACCATTGCCTTTTCCGCCCTTGCCTTGTTGTTGCTGTTGCGGTTTCTTCTGATCCCCCTTTTTCTCTGGTGCCTTAGAATTCTTATCATCCTCATGCATAAGTGCCATGTAGACAAGCTTCTCAAAAGTGGCCCCCATAGGAATGTGAGTCATAGCTATTCCTTGCAATGGTTCGTTCAAGCCTCTAACGAACCTCAAAGCCTTCTTCTCCGGTGTATTCACCAACTCTATGCCAAACCTTGCTAATTGATTGAATTTGTTGACATATTCTTTCACCGTGAGATTCCCTTGCTTCAAATTCAAGAACTTCTCCATAAACAGATTCTCTTCCGCCCTTGAGAGAAACTTAGCCCCAAACCTTTGCTTAAAATCTGCCCAAGAGTCAACAGGGCGTTCTCCATTAGTGACCTCCCACCAGAATGAGGCCTCTCCCTTCATTAACCAAGCCGCCAACTTGACTTTCTTTCCCTCTTCCACTTCAAAGATATCTAGCAACTCTTCCACTTCCTTAAGCCAATCTCTAGCCTCTACGAAAGTCTCTGAACCAAGAAAAGGTTTTCCTCCTATAGCCTTGAACTCCTTGCAAACCTTAGCAAAATTATCCACTCTAGGCTGAGGAGGAGGAGCGGTTGTCTCTGGTGTAGTAGCATTGGCCGGACCCGCAGCCGCGGCCCTAGCCTCTTGCAACCTCCTATACCATAGTGGTATAACTAAACCCTCCGGGATGTTAAGATCTTCAGCCATGCTGAAACGAAAGAGGAAAGATTCAAAAAGGAGATTCCGAAAGATAAAGATATGGCTATTAGGGATTATGCTTTTCTTTTTCAAAAACTTTTTCTCTTAGAAGACATGCTTTTAAAAATCCTTTCTTCGAAAATACTCTTAGAAAGTAGTTTTTCTCAAAAAATTTATCTGTTCTGGTAACCTTAAGCTCTGATACCACGTGTAACACCCCACTCCCGCTATGATCACTCACTAAGGGAATGCCATAGCATTGGTGGAGTATTTTAGTGAATATAGAACAGAAAAATTACAACAAGACAGATATAAATAGTACTTGAAATTTTAAAACATCATCTCATAACAGCGGAAGTAAAACATGTCTGGTTACATCATAAAACCACAATAAAGGTCAAGTACAATATCCATCAAAATAAAGAAGTACATAATCCCACTCTCATACAATAGCCAAACAAAAGAAAAGATAACTGGATAACTGGAGCTTTACATCTATCCAAGCTCCTAAAGACTGGAACAGCAATCCGATCAAGCTCCACTACTGCTAGGATCCACCGTAGGACCTGAGGGTTGGGAAAAAGATAAAAACAACAGGGTCAGACATAAGTCTGAGCGAGTCCTATAACTTTAACAATACAATCGTTAAAGTAACCAGAGAAGACATAAACTGATATACGGTAACATATAGGGATGAATGGCTACCCTAAGCAGTCAACTAAACGAAGATAAAGGATAAAGACGCATCTACCCTCCCTAAGGTAAATTACTAAACTGCACCACACCAGTCGTTCCTAACTTAAAGGTTGATCCCACCCAAGGACTTATAAAATTTACTAATTAGTACCTGCGTACCCCTAGGTGACCAAGTAGGCGCCACGGGGCCCTACAATCCACTAGGTGTACACACTACTTCCCATTCGATCGGCTCCCTAACGTAGATACCCGTGCTGGCCCCACCGTGGGATGTATCATTCCCCAATGTGGCAACCTGATGGAACTAAAGGTGCACGGCTTATATCTACTCGATGCAACAACGGCTTACCTACCAGCCCGGGCCCACTCACGCATATGAAGCCCGTTGGACTTGCGTTGCCACCGCTAACCCGTTTGCCTCTTACAGTCAAGCCCAGTATGCGTGTCCCGTCCTCGACATGGGTCGAGCCCACAAAGATACGTATGGGTTACTGGTTGAAATGGGCCTCCACAAGCTACCCACCTAAGCTTGTCCCTTTTTCTAGTATATCCCACTTAACCCTTTAATCATGTTTTAATTACATGTTCCATTTTGGTTAAGTATTCTAATCGTATTTTCTATTGCCACCCAAGGCAACCACTAGATTTTCTCATGCCACCCGAGGCACCCACTTAACCCCTCATGTCCCTCTACATGCTAATATGGTTAAGTGTTTCTTAATTAATTAATTAAGAACGTAACCTTTGTAAAGACCTCTCACATTAGACTGTCTTTTATGACCGCTGGTTAAGCCGGTTGGGTCCGGGCAGCCTTATGTCATAACAGAGTCTAACCTCGTGTCTTTACATTAATTACGTATTTAGTTTGTGCCTAAGACCTCTCACATTGGGCTAACATTTGTAGCAACTGGTTAAGCCGGTTGGGTCCGGGCAGTTTTACGCTACAACTGAGTCCAACCTCGTGTCTTAGTCAATTAATTACACCTAATTAATCACCCTCATAATTTTATATTAATTATCCCTAATTAATCAAGTTTTCTTAACATGGGTAGACCTAACTTAATAGGTAAATTCCCATGGGGTAGACCTAACTCAATAGGTAAATTCCCAACACATAGTATGGGTACACCTAACCAAATAGGCAAATTCCCATACTATGTTTATTTATTTTGTGTTATGCATAATTATATTAATTTCACACAATCTTATTAACTTATGCATTTAATTACCCCATCGTTCCCACGTAATTTCGTTCATGATATAACACATATAAAAGGTGTCAACTTGCATATGAATGAACATGTTTCAAAGGTGCCATCTTGCATATTAACAAACACATAACTTGCATATGAACTTGCATAACATGTCACATAACTTGCATATAATATGTCACATAACTTACATATTCATTTTGCATAACAAACTTGCATATTAGCTTATAGACTTGCATAATGTGTCATCATGAACTTGCATATTAATAAACATGTAACTTGCATATTTACATACATGTAACTCGCATATTAACAAACATGTAACTTGCATATAAAGAAACATGTAACTTGCATATTTACATACATGTAACTTGCATATTAACAAACATGTAACTTGCATATTAACAAACATGTAACTTGCATATTTACATACATGTAACTTGCATATTAACAAACATGTAACTTGCATATTAACAAACATGTAACTTGCATATTTACATACATGTAACTTGCATATTAACAAACATGTAACTTGCATATTTACATACATGTAACTTGCATAGCATATTACCATGAACTTGCATAACATGCATATGATTACATAGCCCACAACTTGCATATTTAGCATCATGCAAACATAACATACATCATATTAAACTTGCATAAGCTTACATACTCAACATGCATAAACATAAGATTAATGCTAACATCATATCATATGATTCAAAGCTCATTAACCCACATACAAAACCATAAATCTCATCACATCTCATCTAATTAGTTTACCAAAAGATCATCAAAGTGATAGAAACTCACAACTAGCAACTTTGAACACCAAATGAAGAAGATTAAGATGCTAAGAAGGGATTAGAAGTTGATTAGAGAGTGATTAGTATGCAACCCTCTTCATAAAATTAGTGGAGGCCATGAGAGCTAGCATTTTGCCATAGTTTAGTCACTAGGTTTAATTATGAATGAATTAGGGTAGGTTAGGGTCTTATTTATAGATTAGGCAAGTGTTTTAGGCCATAGGATTAACCCTAGATTCAATCCAAGCCATCAAAGCATGTCTTGGGGAAGAAGTCAAGTGTAGGAACCATCTAGGGCCTTTAGATTAAAGATGGACCATGAGAACCATTCAAATGCAAAATCTGCACTTGAGCGAATCGGCCCACGGGTTGACAGCCAAACACCCTGGATTAACCCCTAGTCGACCCAGCGGGCTCGGGTCGACTTCAAAAATCGGCCGGTTCGGTTATTCCCCTCTCCCAATTCGCTGTTTTGAGCATTTTTGCATATTTATTTATTAAATTTTCAATTATATATATATATATATATATATATATATATCAATATATATATATATATATATCTACACAACCCATTTCACTTAATTAAGTATACTTTTAATTTGGGAATTTTCGTGAAACTTCGCGAGGCCATATCTTGGTCATACGGACTCCGATTTTCGAAAACTCGGACTCTATTTCGCGTATTTTTCCGAGACGAACGCAATGGCATAGCCCGTTTCCCTTGATTCCCATTTTAGAATTAAATTCTGCCTCGATTTATGTTATTACAGGTTATTGAAAATACGGGTTGTTACAACTATATTCAATAATCTCTCTTTCAAATAAACTATATTCGATAATCTTTCTTCGAATAACTATATTCGATAACTCTTTTCTTCGAATAAACTATATTCGATAATCACTCTTTGAATAACTATATTCGATTAACTTTATTCGAATAACTAATATTCGACTAACTCTAATTTGATTAACTAATACTCGACTAACTCTATTCGATTAACTCTTATTCGATTAACTAATATTCGATTAACTCTATTCGAATAACTAATATTCGACTAACTCTAATTTGACTAACTAATACTCGATTAACTATAATCGAATAACTAATTTTATTTTAACCCTATTTCCTATCTTATTCAAATTCCCATTTGAATTCCTATTTAAAAACCCAATTTTCCTCATAAATGTTTTAATTTATAAAATATTCATTTTAATCCATTATTCACATCGAATGTGAATAATATTTCTTTTATGTAATCCATTAAGTTTAATTTCGTATTTTAAAATAATATCCCATTTCCAAATTCTATTTATACTTCTATTTATAGAATTATTCATAGAAATCTCCTTTTTATTTCTAACACTTAAATCTCATTTATAATTCCCTTTATAAGTGCTGAGTTCACATTCTATTTAAAATACCGGTGTCAAAACCGATTTCTATTTCTCTATATAAGTTCAGACTTATATACCCAATTTATCCAATGATAAATAATTTACTTAATTTATAAAACATTATTTATAAATTAATCTTCTCAATTTATCTGTTAAAACATATTTCTATTTAATATCCACTTTAAATACATCTTCTAGTAATTCTTTTATATCTCATCAATTTCTTTTTTATAATTTTATTTATTTTCTAAATATTCCTTTTATAATTTTATTTACTTTCTAAATAAATATTCCTTTTATACTTCTATTTATTTTCTAAAAAAATAATCCTTTTATAAAATTCTTTGATTTTATAAATATTCCTTTTATAAAATTCTTTTATTTTATAAATATCACCTTTTATAAAATTCTTTGATTTTATAAATATTTTCTTTTATATATACACTTTGAAAATTCCCTTTTTACATTCTGGTATTTCTTATGGTATTTAAAATACCAAAAAATAAGGATCAATATTATCCAAACACATATAATCATTAATAGATTATATATCACATCACATATCACAATATATGAAAAACAGTAACGTAAATGTTGTGGAATCCAGTTGGATCCCTCCAACCTGTTTCCCTACATCCACAGATGTTAAACAATATAATTAACATCAATTCCATTCCAATATGAAATATTCTAATAAACAGAATCAATATATAATTAATGAATTATATATATATCGTTATCTATAATTTCAACCAATAAATTAGTAGTTCATACAAACAAAGAATACACAGCAATCAACCATCATTTATCAATTCTAAAAATACGTTATAAAAATATAACCGGGTAGAGTTAGTGATATTTACTCACATTGGTCGGTTTATCGTTAAATAACGATAAACATTCAATAGACCCAAACAGGCGTTTTATGCCACCATAAATTGCGACAAGCTTCAATTTACTCCAAACCAGTTCCACTATGTAGCCCTCATCCATACCATCCCAACGGATCAGACCGTTCAAAATTCTAACTGTATATGAACGAGATATAGAATTTACAAGTTCGTATGTATATTTAATAAAATTTAACTTAAAGTTTATTTGAATTTGGGCTTCACCTTTCTCCTATCCGGCCCATCGACCCATGTACTGCTATCAACAGTATCCTCCTCCTCCAAACACATTTCGCACTCCATTATACCATTTCAGAAATTGCCGCTTCTTCAAGAATTTAATGCCACTTCCATTCTTCATTATAAACCAAACTAAAAACACCAAAATCCTTCTACTTCAGTCCTCTTTCTCCCTATCATCTTTATACATAACTCGCACATATCCCTAGCAATGTGTCTTTCATCATCTTCCAGTATCGAAACTACCTGTAGCGTGGAAAAATACCAATCCTCATTCACCTTATTCTCCTTCAATCTTCCACGACTTTTAAAACTGAGACTACTACCATTCTTCTCGTCATCCTTTCCACCCCCCTACATCAACATCATCACTCTCGACGCTGCATCCAAGATCCGCTCTCCAGTCTTTCTCCGAGCATCTACTGTATATGTGCGACACTAATTTGTGTATATCCTTCCAAAATTTTGCCTCGAACGGCCGCACGACCTCCTAAGCCTCAAACCAATAACCAAACCAAGTATCGATGTTTATTTCACCCAAATTGGTGAACCCTAGCCATCGATGTATACAGATCGACATACGGGAATGGATTTGAACTAAGGAAAATGCATATAGAAATGAAGCCCCTTAGCTATTGAATTCATATACATATATTTCAAAATTTATAGACCTCTATATGAATTTCTATGAATTTGTAAAACAACTGATTTTTGTTGAATGGAGAAAATTGGTGGCGGCGTGATGAGGTTGACCGTGGAATGTAAATGGATTAGGTTTAGAAAGATGTAAGGTATTTATAGTGTGAGTATAATATTTTTATATTCATATTTACTTGTAGTCTCTCGCTGTTTGTATTTGTCGTTAAAAACCTCTATAATCACATACAATATCTAAATTCGACGAAAATGGACATACAACTACAGTTTGACATTACGGACCCAACGAAACTTGTTTCGTCGAATTCCAACTTCGTTTGCTCACACTGCGTATTTTTAAACTCAAAGTATCGACTGTATTTCACATAAAAATCCCATACGGCTACATATTGACTCCAAAAATCACGAAAATTGAAATCTAACAATAATTTAATATTCCAGATCTAACGAAATTAGTTTCATCAAAAACAGAGGTCATTTGTAAAAATGGCTGTTTTTAAAGCTCTAAATAAATCCATTCAAATATTAATATATTTAAAACCAATTTAATTAAATAATAATAAATTATTATTATCATATATATTCACATAGAATATCATACATCTCCAAAATATACACATTTGGATTTATAACTCAATATTTAAAAATCCCAGTCAAATTGATATTCAATATATAATAAAAATCCTTTTATAATAAAAAAAATCGTTATAAATTATAAAGGAATTCCATAGAGACTTTTTGGAAATTTGATTTGGACATAACTCAAAATATGCACGACGAAATCCTGATTTTTCTCTTCCATTAGAAAAATATCGTCAACATATTTGAACGTTTCTTGTTTCGCAGAAATCCAATTTAAAACGGCTTCAGTATATTCGTTAAAGTTGGAATCGCCAAATTACGAACCACTGCACCATTTTGAGTTCGATTATAATTATAATATAAATTATACGTTCAGCTGACATTTATAAATAAATTCTTTAATATAATTCAATTCTAAACTGGATTATATATTTTAAATTGTCCAATTCACACAATATTGTGAATTCTGTTATTTCCGATTATTTCGGAAACATATATATTATTCTATTATTTATATTAACTAAATATTCAAATTTATTTAATTTAAACCTTTTAAATCACTAAACCACTATTTAAATAATTAAATAAATTAATTATTATACCGTAAAATGCGGGATGTTACATCTTCCATTTATCTTTCTAGTTTAGTTCGAAAAGCTTGTGAATCATATGATGTAAGTTTGGTGTATATATAGAGAAAGGGGATGAGACTTACTCTTGAAGCTTTCAGGGTATGTGTAGGGTAGGTGGGAGATAGGGTTGTAGCTTGTATTTGATTGAGGCCAGGTTATGCTTAGGCACTTCACCTTCATTTTCTTCCAATCATTCATGCAGGCTACTATTATATTGAGGCACACAAATATAGGCATGTTGATTGGAAATATAGGCAGCTTGTAGGTTGCAACATGTTAATTGGAAAAAATAATTGTTCAGGCTATAACATAGCTATAGCATGGTTATTAAAAATGAGTTGTGTAGTCTGATTGAAAGGAGAAGGCTAAGGGTTACTTAGTTGTGTATTGGTCAAATTGAAAGAGTAGATGTGAACGTAGTTGATGGGTAGAATGTAGATGGTTTTATTTTCTTGTTGAAGCAACAATGCATGGAAGTTCTAAAAATGTACAGATAAACATATATTGCCATATGCAAAAGTGGATAGGGTAGGTGCAAAGAACGGTTATAAGAATGGATGAAAATTGTAGCTGCAGCTGCCTAGGTGACATAAAATGAATGAAGCAATGTTTGATTGCAAAAAGTGATGTTATTGAAAAGATTTCACACACAAAAATCTTCGCCAGATTTGCACAACATGTTTAATAGATGAGAGATACAAATTATGTGTAGGCTACGTGCTTAGCTACTAGAACAAAGTCTTGGTTGCTAAGCAATTCCATGGTTATTTCTATTGATTTAAACATAAGTCAAAAACAATTTAAAAAAAAATATTTATAAAGGTTTTACATATATACATTCACAAATTACTAAAGATTATAACAATATTCACTTATATACATATACACACACAATGATTTTAAAATAATTTCTTATTTAGAATTTTCTATAATATTTATATCAAATATTATCCTTTTTACAAGTGCTAAAGATAAAGCTTTAAAATATAAAACAAAATGAAACATCACTTACTTGTTTTATAAACATATATACATTGGTTAAATAAAATTTAAACAATTTAAATATATCATTCCTGAATTTTTCTTAGTATTTATTATCCTTGTTTTATTATTCTATCTCAATTACCGAATTAATCCATAATATACTGTATTACAAACTTAGTCAAAAACCGGGATGTTACAATAACGAGTTTTTAAAAATAATATTATTTTATTCATTAAAGTAATATTAAAATTGACCGTATAGTGAAAATATGCGATTTTGAAGATAAACAGCTGAAACTAGTTTTCAAAGATGATTATATATACTTTATATAATTTATAAAAATAGTTTATAAGCGTTTTGATTTATATTTAAAATTTATAAATCTATTCGGGATTGAATAGAACGCATCGCGCAGTGATAATTTGTGAACGTCAACCCGTAACTTCGAATTGACGTAACGGGAGATCCGATCGTCGGATTCCCTTAAAACCAGAACCATTAGAACCATAATGAAATGAGATTTTCAATAAAATGAGAAATTTTGAAATACAACGGTAATATTTTAATTTAAGTCCAAATAAATTTTGGAAAATGTTGCTATGGATGCAGTTCGGTGGCCGATATTGGAAACCGACTATAAAGGTCTTAATAAAATTATTAAAAATATAAATAAATTGTGTAAAATCATAATAAACGATTTGGAAAGATTTTGGATGAAATATTACAAGTTTGAAAAGGTAAAATATATTTTCATCTGAATGAACTAGTTAACAACTAGAGTAATAACCTAATGATTTAAAATTAATAAATTGGATTTGTAAATGGTTTTAATATAACCAGAAATTTCCAACATATATATTGGAATGGGTTTGAATAGAAATTATCTTTAGATATTTTTGATACTGGGTTCCGTGATTATACGGATATTGTTGAGTAATTTGGAAGAATTGATATCGTTATTCCAAAAGGTTATTTGCTAGTTTCAAAAATTGGTATTGAATGTACGTCAATATGATTTCCATTTAAAGTCTTGTATTAAATATCAAATTGGATTTTGGGTTTGTCATGAATGGTATGTTAAATAATATTTTTCTTGAACCCAGCTATGAAAGAAATAAATCTTTTAATTAAGATTTAAGGAAGTTTTCTAGTTTATTTAATAAAATCGGAATTGAATGGAATTCGATTACTACTAATCGAGATGAGTTTATGTGAAGAAAAGCATTTACTATTTATGGAATTTGAAAGGCTTTGTCGTTCTTCCACTTATAGTATTGGCGGATACGGAAGTTTATAACGACTATAAATTATTCAGATTTTCGTTAAATTCCGTATGAAATGGAAGATGATTTTGGGTTTATTGTGAACAATGTTCTAAGTGACATTTGATCTTTACCATAGTTAATGACACGAAAAATTTCCTAAAAATTGAACAATCATTTAAATAATGATTTTTTAGATTAAAATTGAACTAGAGTTTTAATGAATCTTTAATTAGATTGAAATATGAAAAAGGTAATTAAATTTAACGATAACACGATGGGTGTCAAATATGGAGTACTACTAATTTTGCTCCATGGGATGAATAGGTTGGGATTAGGATAATAAAATGCATGACTACTTCGGTAAGGCTCGATAATCCAGACTAGTTTATAAACCTTAATTTGGTTTAAGTTGTGAAAAGATATAATCAAATCTTTTGAAATGACATCCAAAGGAAGATTTAAACAAAAGTTTAAATGATTTAAATCTTTAATAAAATTAATGGGAACCTTTCCAAGAGTTATGAATATTTGAATAAAAGAATATTCTAGATTGGAATGAAATGTGTGTTATCTTTATTTATCATTTGGTTTTAAAGGTTTGTGAGTTATTCAGAAAGACCAGGTTTAAACTATTCTAAATAACTTTTACGTTGACTAAAAGTCGAAGACGAAGACGGTGGTTGAAGACCGGAGATCTTCACATCATATGGATGATTACTGATGTCTCGATTGGGCAGTACACCGAAGACAAGGTAATAAGTGATGGTCGTCCAGATGTACATGGAAATCGACCAGATATGCGAGGACCTCTCTCCTGTATTGGATATATGGGACGGGGAATAAGGTGCCTTCGGTTTCGTTCATAACTAGAACGTACCTGCAAGTGGACTGTGTGTCTGACATTGTATTTTGTGCTATATTAATTGATCTCTACTAAATATATAACTGTTTGGTGATGGAGAATTTATTCTCTTTGTGTAACACCTTTCTATGAGACGTACGAGCTCAGAGGTTATATATCGATAGACATCAATTGTATGGTATGAGTTGACAATATGGCATTATGAGATGCAACGATCAAGACTTTTGTTGAAAAGCAGAGCCTTGTGGATGGTGATCAAAGCATGGCTTTAATATAGCGCAACTTTGTGTATAGCGTTAATTCACGAGCTTCATACCCTAGTATGAGTCAAAAATGGGATGAGGACCGCATGGAGGACATGCATTTCTTTCTAGCTAAAAGTGGTGTCATGGTATAGAGCCTATGCTCATTTACTTATGTGGATGATGGATAGTGAGATGCCTCAGATATAGGGCTGATAAGGGCTCATATAGTCAACAAACTGACCAGGTTATAGGTCTGATAGAACCGGAAAATGTACTGTTCAGGAATTGTCAATCCACAAAAGTAAGAGTGCACCGGCCCTGCCGCTAACCAAAGGTTACCTATGGTGTGATCCTGGAAATCTTGCTAGAGGTGATCCGAAACCGGTGAGGAAGATCCCTTGCCTCAACTCATAGATGGAATCCAATTTCCAATATGCGACTTTACAGTTTTAATTGTATACTACTACGAAATAGTAGGATGGGGTACTATGCCACCTATTATTGATACATTTATATTCGAAGTTGTTTTATACGCTATACACTTATAGTAACATCAAAGTATTTGTTTTAAGGCGTACCAAGCATGTTTGGCTATTATAAGGTAAAACTTTATCCTCGGCTTGCGTTGCATTGTGTCATGGGACCTGAGTCTTATAATAGCTTCACTCTTTCAAAAAGCATTGCGTTGTTTATTATTTGTTTTATTTCAAAGTATTCATGAGAGTAAACATGTTCCGTGTTATACGGCGTGGTCCCATAATTTTCCAACCTTTTAAAGTCAGGTCTAATTACTATTTTAAATTCTCACACCATTCCCATAACTGACCTGGAGTGTATTGTTTTCACCTAAACTCTAGGTGCCCATATTTTTCCACACGGGCAGCTAGTAGTTTTGGTTTTGTAGATATTTATTTAACAGGATCCTGGTTTACGGCAGGAGCTATATTCGGTATCCGTGTTTTTCCTTCAGCCGTGTTAGTTGATGTATTTTTCCACTGCACTATGTATCTATTTATTATTTTTCCGCTGTGTATTATTTGTTTTTATTCATATATCTTGTACTCTAATGTAAATTATTGTAATAGCAATGAAAAGTTATCTTTTGTTGTGTTCCGATGCGTCGTATTCTCATACAATCTGCGTTCTCGTTCGTTCTAGGCTAGGCGGGGGTATTAGGTCGTGTCAACTGCCAAGGTGGTGGCGGTACAGGATTGGAAGGCCCCTAAGAACGCAAGTGAGGGGAGGAGCTTTCCAGGTCTGGCCGGTAATTTTAGAAAGTTTATTAAGGGCTTTACGCGGATTTCGGCATCGCTTACTCTCCTCACCAAGAAGAATTAGTATTCGCATTGGGATGTAGATTATGATGACTCTTTCACGATACTCAAGAAGGCTCTTACCAATGCACCAGTGTTGACACTTCCTGATGGTTATAAGATGTTCAAGATATACATCGATGCATGTGGGACTGGCTTGGGAGCGGTATTAATGTCAGAGGGTAGTGGTATATGTTATGGGAGTATGTGGCTAAGACACATGTGAAGAATTACCCTGTCCATTATTTGGAATTAGCCTAAATTGATTTTACATTTAAGTCATGGAGGCATTTTCTACTTAGCGAGAGATTCGAGCTCTGTACGGATCATAATTAACTGAAGTACTTATTCTCACAGAAGAATCTATATATGAGACAACGGCGTTGGATGGAATTCTTAGCATCATATATTTTGAGATAGCTTATGCCCCAGTAGTGGAATAAAGTCATGGATTCCTTTAGTAGGAAGAGGGCATCTTCGAGCCTCGTGTTCATTGAGTGGGAGAGCTTGGAGTATATTTATATTTTTGATTTTAAACCCTCTATAGACTGTACCATGAATTGTTAGCTTCTGAGGAGGTCCAACCTACATTGCTGGAACGGATTGAATCGGGACAACAAGAGGATCTCAAGATAGTGAATTAATTTTGATTGGCTTGATAGAGGAGAGGTCTCTAGGCATCTCCAACGTTATTTGGTGGATAGTAGAGGTTGGTTGCATAGAAATGGAAGGCTTTTTGTCCTCCGTATTAGTGATTTGGTGAATCCAGTATTAGTTAAGGCACATAATTCGAGTATGACTATCCATCTCGGTGGTGATAAAATGTATAGGAACATGAAGAGAGTATTAGAATGGACTAGCATAAAGAACGATGTGGCTGATTTTAAGCTAAGTGCATGGTTTGTAAGAGAGCGAAGACGTAGCAAACACAAACCTAGAGGATTGCTCTGACCATCAGAGGTGCTACTATGGTAGTGGAAGAGATTATCCAGGGACTTCATCGATGGGTTGCCTAGACCCTGGAAAGGAAACACCAATAAGTAAACCGATTGACGAAAAGTTCCCACTTTATTCCAGTCAAAAACAAGAGGATGAAATTTTGGTTAGCTTCAGTATACATTAGTGAGATCGTTCGACTACATCGTATTCATATTAGCATTGTGATCGATAGGGACCCCATCTTTACTAGTGAATTTTGGGGGAGTCTGAAAGACGCATTAGGAAAATAGCTTAGGATGAATACAACTTATCACCCTCAAACTTGATTCTTGAGTATTTGTTGTGGCTGTTTATCCTTAAATTTGAAGGGACATAAGAGAAAAATCTACTTTTAGCAGAATTCGTATATAATAATAGCTTCTAGATGAGCTTAGTGGTATCTCACTTCGAGACACTTTATGGATGACCATGCAGATCACCCTCATGGTGGCAGGCGACAAGTTATAAATTACTACCTAGGTAGACATGGTGAGAGAGACTTCAAATAGGATCGACTACATACACAAAAGGATGACGGTGACCCAAGATCGGCAAAAATCTTATGTCGATAGGAAGAGGACGGGTTTTGAATTAGAAGTCATAGATTTAGTTTTCATGAAGGAGTTGCCACTTAGGAAAGTGGTGAGATTTGGTATGGTAGGTAAACTGGCTACCAGATTTGCAGGATCATTCCCTATCCGTGGATAGAGTAGGGCGGATGTAACAACCCGCACCCATTAAAATCCCAAAAGTAGGGTTATGTTAAGGAATCTAGAGTATTATAGGTATAAAGACATATACTACAGAGACTAAGATTCACAAGACATAAAATAATTATTACAGTGGAAACATATTCTAAAGCAGAAACATACATTTATTCAAAAACCATGGATTCATTGCAGTTTACAAAGATAACTAGCACATGTCTTATAAAAATAACATCTCAGTCATAATAATAATACAACAAAATGAATATCCCTCAAAGTAGCTAATAATACAACCATGGACCAACTCCTTGAAGTAAAGCGAAAAAGAAACAAAAGACGAATACATCGGTAATCAAGAAGAATCTCCAAGAAATTCCCGAGCAACCCACACTAATCACTTCCACCCTACGAGCCTGATGGGGGAAAGAAAAAGGAAGAGAGAGGACCGGGTCATACATAAAGTCTGGTGAGTGATGTAATTATTAGTATGATTGGATAATAATGAAAGATAGACTCAAGAATTCTTCTAGAATTAGTTAGGGTAAATGTTTGTGTACTACTACAAAAGGTATACGCACTGGGATAGTGTATAAGGAAATATACTTGAATTGTATGAATAAAGATTTGTTTGATTGTATATCTGGTTCAAATGGTTTTGATTGTTTTCACTTTCTCAATTACTAAACATAATATACATGATTAGGATAATTTCCTAATACACCCACTGGTCGGCAACCTTGCTACCATTAAACCAATATGGTAGTCGATTCCCCTTAACTAAATCAACCGTTCCTAAACGTGAACTGGATCCTATCCTTAACATCACTTATCTATGGATTCTCCCTTCACATGGATATCTATTTAGTGCAAAGACCCACAATGTCTTCTCTACCACAATTTGATGCAACTACACTCGACCATCGCTAGTACACAATACCTTGAGATACTTTTTCTAATTGGTCATTTATCTACCAAAATTTGGCAAGTGTGTATCGTCTTGAGCATCATTGGTATATAAACTGAGTCAATTATCTACAGTAAGTGTGTCTCTTCCTGAGTGCCGCTGGTACAAACTCCTCCAAACTATATCCTAGTTGTGCCTCATCTCTGTCGCCATAACTTAGCTTTGTCTGTAGGTCTTTATCTACCACAATTCGGCATTTATTGCTAATAACGATCTCCACCATCTATTTTTTAGCTATATGTCTACCACAACTCGACATCTGTCATTAGTACAGGGTATCACTGTTTATTTATTTATGAGTCACTTATTTTTTCCAATCAACCTCGTGCTACTAGGATGGACCACAACTAGTATACGTTTATTAATTTATGTCGCTTAGTTTCCCAAATCAAACGGACCATGACCAGTACATGTATATTAAACTTAACCTCAATTTTAAATTCATGTCAATAATAAGCATTTCCATTGTTTCATTCAATTATAATCTCCGTGCTATAATTATATTTGCAATTAAGCACAATCTATCCATTATGATTTTTATGTGTGCATGTACAAATTATCATAATACTACTTTGAAAATATGTTTAGTCTTTTTCAGTTACAACATGCGTCATAATTTAATTGCAAATCTACTATAATTTTCCTATTCCAGTCTAATCCCTTTTTAATTACTGTTCTATATTTTATGCACATTATTTTGTAAATTTAGTCACTTATGCTTAATCAACATTTGCATAATTATTTTTTAACTCTATTTTTCATGCATGCAAAATAAAAGGGATTAAATCGGTTGTTGGATTAAATCAATCGTCACTATACTAACATTTATTGAATAAGATGTGTTTTGGACATAGACCGCAATTAGTTATAGAAATTGTAAAATAACTATAAAACATAGAAAGAGGGAATAAGACTGAGAGAATATCTTATAGTACTTTAACAAAATAAAACGGTAAGAAAAAGACTGAAAACAACGAAAAATAACTTTTCAAAAAAGGCTTGTAGAAAATACTAACTTACAGAAAACTAATAAAACTATAAGAAAATGTAAAAAAAAAACTACATAAAACTCTAAACTATTAAAAACCCTATTTTCCTATTATCTAAAATCTAAATAGTTACAAACTCGCCCGTGGCCCGAAGCATTCCTCCGTGAACCTGCAGATCTCGCCATAAATAGGGTATAAATATGTGTGTATATAAATATTTATTTTTATAAATCCTTTCTCCTAATATTTTTAGGTTAGATCTGTCACGAAAATAGAGAAACCAGTGAGGAAGGTATTGTATTGTGAGGAATGAGTTAAGTCTATGGGCCTATTAGGCAAAGGATCTTAAGCTATTGGATATTAGATTAAATCTAGGCTAGCCACACTGCACGACCAATAGGAGCTCGCCATGTTAGCATAAAAATAAAAATAAACTAGCAAATAGAATTAAGTCACATCACCTTTAAATTAAATCTCTTGTCAAGTATTCGTCCCTCGGCGAATTTTCTCCTAGGTCTCAGTTGGGTCAACCGACCCCTGCTGGGTTGACTTATGGGTTGACTCAGGGGTCGGCCTGCCTTTAATTTTTTCATTTTTCTATAACTTCTTCATTTTAAGTC
This sequence comes from Allium sativum, assembly GCA_030737875.1. Taxonomy (NCBI): domain Eukaryota; kingdom Viridiplantae; phylum Streptophyta; class Magnoliopsida; order Asparagales; family Amaryllidaceae; genus Allium; species Allium sativum. Next base: position 958,507,159 of record CM060909.1, read on the forward strand.
CGTTTCTTGCAAAATAAAAATGTAAATTGACCAGAAAAGTGCACACAGAGCCAATGATGCAAGTCCCATAGCCAAATTCTGACAATTTCATTACTTGCTATTTTATTAATTAATTCGTTAACTAATTACTATGTCTTGAAAATTTCGGCTGTTACATTCTCCCCTCCTTAAACGATTTCATCCCCGAAATCTTAAAGGGCATAAGAATGAGATAAGTATTTTCATTCAAATATCTATAACCATCTACTCAAACATCGTCTAATAGCATCCCTTGTCCTTAAGTTTTCTAATGCGATCATGCAGTTATGCAACAGTGCAATGTATAAGTCTCTAACTTATACATAAGTGTATACTGATTCAGTTGACATCCTTTCTATGAAATTATGCTTATGCAATGTATGCAAAATCCTAATGATAACAGATAGTTCTAGATGTGTGCTTCAAACATCATTCATATGAAACAATCATTTGATAATCATCCATTATATCAACCACGAAAATAAAGTAAAATGTTCACACATCTATATGCATATGTTTAGTGTCTTATTTTACCGATTACTAATAGTGCATGTGCGCCTATATGCATCCACTTCATTAACTTGAAAACACTTGCAACCACTTACATACATCAAACATAACATGCTCCATCATATGTTTCAACTAAACCCTAAGATCTACTGGTTCAAAGGATATGAGAGATAGAACCGATTCAAAGCTAATGATGGGAAATTTTAAAGTGTACCATCAAAAAGAAGTAGATAGGTCACATGTATCTTCTCCTCCGCTTCCCAAATTGCTATTCTCGGTTTTAAAATTCTAGGGCCTGCTCCACATTCCAAGTAGAGTCACTTTTACCAGATCCATATTCCAATTTCAAGTCTTTACCTTTACGGTCTTATACTCCTTTAATTGTTCCACTTATATTATCCAAACCCAAAAGGACGTACTTCTTTCAAAACTTGGTTTTTATCTTTAGAAAACCTATTATTCATAGAGTTATAGACCAACTTCTTTTCAAAATATGTACATATAGTTATTTTCAAAATGTATGTATGTATGTTGGGTTTAGGCTCAAATTGGACCTAAATTTTTTTCCCTCGGAATACTCTTCTTTAAAATTCTTTTCTTGATACACAATTATTCACCTTGTCATTTATCTATTTGAAATCTTTATATCCTTTCATATGAACATCCCATCGCATATCTACTAGACCAACTTATTGTTTACTTCCATTTAGTGGTCATATAAAGATATGTTCTATCAATTCGATTTTGAGAGTTTGGTATCAACTTATCCTTGTAAGTTATTTCTCTTTAAACGGAATTTCTAGGATTCTCGTCCCATGCCCAAATGACATAACCTCAACGAATACCAAATTCTCAATCATTGAGCACAGCTAATGATAAAACCCATCCTCGTATCCTATCATAAACTTTAAGGCGCTTATATGGAAGTTACACAAATTCCTATATCAAAAGCCAAAAAAATTCAATTAACTATATTCTTAGTTTTACACGGAGCACAAGAAAATTAAAAAACATTATCCCCTCAAACTCAATTATTACATGTTGTCTTTAGTTCTAGTATTTTTATGAAGACAACAAACAAACAATATACAATCGTTAAAGTTTCAAACATTCCTCATAATATGTAACATCCTCATAGCCTAACTGAAAAACTGATGGTAGTTATTCCAAGGTAACTACTCTCATTGGTAATCTAAGCAGAACTTTAAAAAAATAATTCCCCGATTTGTGTCCCTCTTGGTGACGTAAGTCAAGAAAATATGTATATTGAAAAATTTTCTAATAACTTCCCTGTAATAACTCATTAAACCAAGAAAATTTCTTTTCTTCCAAAAGTGATCCTTAGAGAACTTGGTCATGGGTGCAAGCGCTTATAAGATACTGAACTACTTAACTAAATACTAAATTTATCTCTTGCTACCCTTTGGTTAGACCATCATGTCATCTATATAACCCCGTGCCAACTTACTCAAAACTTCACCGAACCATCCTACCACACAAGTCAGTAATTAGACTTAGATACTAGCTTGCCCAAAAGGTATGTCAACTGCTTTTAAAAATCTATTGGATATTCTATGAACAACTCCATCTCTAATCCTTCCACTACTCAAAACTTGGTGAAAATCACTAGCAAAATCTTGTTATAGGAAGATCTAACTCAAACTAAATAATCAAAAAGATCATTTACATGAGGAAAATAGTAACGGTTCTTCTAAAACAAATAACTTATGACCACTATAGAACCAAACGAACTATCTTTCTTTGTAGCAAAGATGAATGATTCCCCTCATGCAATGATGCTTACTCTTACCAATCTTTTCCTAAGGTTCCTTAACTTGCTCTTCCCAAAAATCTTTCTATTATGGTTAAAGTCCAATAAACATGTCAATATACATGCAGAAATCTCCTATCACATGTACTAAACTCAATCAACCAAAAGATAAGTCTAAGGAGTAAAATTGTAATGTCCCATATGTTGGCAGTTAAATATTTTATTTAATTTATTATTTTAAATATTTTATTTGGAATATTAATGAATTTTAATATTTAATTTGTTGTTAAAACGAAGTTTGAACGTTATATATTTATATAATTATAAATCGACCTTGAAATAGCGTGGTAGTTCGTAATATTGAATTTTGAACTTCAATTGAATATACAAGATCTGATATAAGTCGGATTTCTATGAAACAAGAAACGTTGGAATCTTGTTGATGATAATTTGCTAATGAAAGAGAAAAATCCAGATTTCGTGTTATAGATTGTTAGTTATGGCCAAATCAAATTTTAAAATAATCGCTATGGAAATCGTTATTTAAAATATAGGCCTTTAAAATAGACATTTTTCAAATGATCTCCGTTTCCGATGAAATTAGTTTCATTGGTACCATATTGTCAAATTACTGTAAGGATATCAAATTTCGTGGCAAACTGATGTTGTATGTGACCACGGTAGCAGTAAATGCCTGGTCATTTTCGATAGCGCGTAATTAAATTAATCTAATTTAATAAAGAGATATTTTTGTGTAACTTGACCAAGCGATCAAATTAAGCTGTGAAACTAGTTCTGTTGAGTTCGTGCCGACATTTAGAGTCAGGATAGGTGTATAGTTTGTTATTTTTGGAGAGCGGGTAATTTGGTGTCCAAAATAGCATTGTGGTGCGTATAAAAATAGTGTACCGGGAAACAGTCTTGGAATGCGACGAAACTAGTGCCATTGGATTCGTATCAATTAATTATTATCAAATTTCAATTTTTTGTCAATCAGACTTACCGTTTGATCGTGGCAACGATAAACGCCTTAATCAGTTATATTATTTTTGTCGATTTAGACAGAGGTAACTTTTAACGAATAAATGACTGGCCAAACGAACTCCAAATTTAATGAAATAAGATTCATTGGATCCATTAGGAAAAGGTCTAGCAAAATGTCAAGGTCTCAAATTTTTATTATTTTTTTGTAATAATTTTAAAAGCTTGATTTTTCATCGATATTTATAAAGGACTTTTCTCAAATGACCTCAGAATTCGACGAAACCTATCCCATTGGGTCCGGGATATTTTTTTATGTTAAGATTATTCTTTTTATCGAAAAACTAAAGTGTCGAAAAACTAAAGTGGAATGTGGTAGTTTTAAAGGTTAATTCAGAAATAAGTTTCATCGATAATAAATTAATAATTTATTCCATCCCTCTTCTCTATATATATGATTCATTCGCACATTTCAGGGTCAAAGACCTAGCTCATGGTCAACAAATAAGCTACAGCCGCCACACAACATACCAACGGCTTGAATCTCATTCCCTTTCCTTCCTTAAATCTCACAATCCACTTATTAAAATTGAAATGTTCCAATTAAAATTATCATCAGCTAGATGAGTTCTATATACTGAGCGGTTGTGATGGGAAATAATGGGTATCGGAGCCGGAAATCGCGCTAATAGGCGCAGCGTTCATCTGTGAACTACTGGCAAACAAGATGGTATGTCGAGGCAGGGTCTTGGACGTAGGCCGAGGAGGTCTCGGAACGTTCTGTGGTGATCTCCGATGGATGGGCCATCAACTATAAGGCGGCGCGGATTGTGATAAAGGGTTGGCAGCGTTAAGCAGTAAAGTGTAACCGATAGAAGAACGAAGGACGTGAAAGCAGGGAGGGTATTCGGCCAGTATCCCTTACATTAACAGTAACATATAAATAAAATATAACCAGGGTTAATTACTAAATCAAAATCCATATAATTTAAATGTTATAGCAGGTGAAACGAAGATAACGAAGCTGTAGAAGATTTAAAAGGTAAAATAGAAAACTGACCGACCGGAATTTTTGAGTTAAGTAATTAGTTTAATTTAATAGTTAATTAAGAGTTAAATTATATTAATAATTAAAGGATTAAACCCTGTTTAATGAGATGTGCATACTGATATTGAATACAACTGGAAACAAAGGCGAACCAAGAACCAAAGAATTGGACAAATTATATTCTTAAGCAAAATGTAATTGATTTAATGTTAATTATTAGTTTAATAAATTAGTTATATCAAAATGAAATCCTATATAATTAAAACATGGATTTCTGGTTGTAGTCTTCTTTCGGTGATCTGTAGCAGGTTCAAATTGTTAAGCAGCGTGGATTTTGGAGTATTTTAGTTAGACTGGGTAATGATAAATCAAAGTAATTACTTTACATTAAGATTTGATTGAGGAAATTAAACCATTAACTAATTTATATTTATTGATATGAATTGATAAATTGGGAACGAGGCATGAGTAAGAAGGAGCAATAGAAAGGAAGTCGGCAGTTGATGCTTTATATAAAATGTAATTATATAAGCTAATTAAGGACAAATTATTTGATCAATTTGTGTGTAGTCTTAGATAACAAATAAGTTGTCTATATATTAACAGAATCCAATGGAATGAGTGCAATGGAACCGTAACGAAGAAAACAGAATATTATGAAACTAATCTGGACTGTGCAGGAGACATCTGCAATTTACGGTTAAATTCAACGATAGTTTATTTTAGCTGTAACCAAACCATTTCAGAATAAAAGGAATCAAGGTGAGTCAAACACACTCAGTTATTCCCACTTATATTTTATATAAGTCGGGGTTTTCATTTTTGTGTGATATGGTTGCTAATGGTTGACTGTTTGCTAATTATATATTCATTTGTTGATTTAACCAATGAAATTAAACCATCGTTTAATTTCAGTGAAATATCAAATCGTTATTTTAACGATTGGACCCAATGAAGGTAACTTACCGTGTTGGTCACGTTTACAAAATAAACATGTTTAATTGTTTGAATTGTTTGTTAACTGGTTGATGTTAAGTAGTTGTTATTTACTGGTATAGAAATTATCAGTTAAATGGAATAAAATGATCTGATTTGAGATAATAGGGAAGAATAGGTTAGAGGGATCCAACGGGATTCCTCAGATATATTAAATATTATTTATTTTCATATTATCATTATATGAACTGGTCTTATTGGGTGATCGATTTGATTGTTAACTGTTGAACTAAAATTCAATGGTTGATTTGTTTTAACCAGTGTGCAGTATTGGTTGGATAATTGGCAACATATGGCCTGAAAATACATCATTTTATAAATATCGATTTACCGTCAGGCGAATCAATATAAATGAAGTTATAAATTTATTTTGTAACTGGATATAGGTTTTTAAATATATTATTGTAAATGGAGTTTATAAAGGAAACAAACCAAACACACACACACACACACACACAAACACACACACACACACACACACACACACATATATATATATATATATATATATATATATATATTGTGTTTTAACCGCCAATAACCATTTTTTAACCAAAATCTTCAATGTGCGAAGCACGTGCATCGTCTTAATGGTTAAATGATTTATAAAGCAAATTATTATATTATTGAGATGGATAAGCAAGTGAGCAAGGATAATGTAACGATTAATAACTGAGAGTAATTATTTTAAGTAACAATTAAAATTGGATTATATTGAATTGATTATTATTTATTTAATAATAATCGAAGTAATGGGATTTATTTAAATTAATTATATTATTAATTAATTTAAATAAAGAGACGAGTTAAAGTTGATCAACGAGTTAATCATGTTTTAGAGTTGACCAAGTCAACTGCTTTAACTGAAACTGATTATTAAATTAAACTAGTTTGTGCCAATTAATCTGATAAAAATAGATTAATGAATATTTGTTTTAGATTTTAAAATGAAATTTACTGCTTATTTTAGTTAATAAAGAAGTTAACTACTTTTATAGTAGTTAATGATGAAGTAATTATTATTTAAGTTAATTATGATTTGAAATGATTACTTTTTAAGTGGAACTCATTTAAGTAATCAAAGTTAGAAGTAAAATATAATTGAATTTGAAAGGAAATTTATGAACGGGTTTATGTTTAAACTGAGTTTGGTAAATAAAGTTATAAAAGAAAATTTAAGCAAATACGATAGCTTAAAATAAATGTTTGCTTAATATTTGAATTAAGTAAAAGGAAATTAAGATAAAAAGGGTTTATATTAAAACAAAATTATATAAACAAGTGTTTATAAAAGGAGGTGAGGTGGTAAAGCGTTAATTTAAATTTAACATTATTTAATAATGGAATTAATGAAAAGGGGGAAATTGAAATAAGATTTTCAAAGCTAGAAATGGTTGAATGAATTAGAAAATGGAATTGGTAAAAGTGAATTTGGTAGAAGAAGTGAGTCATAGGATTTCGTAAACATATCCGAATTATAAAATGAATTTCTTGTAAAGAGGTAGAGGTTAAAAGGTGGTGTTTGATAAGAATTACTTAATTATTGAATTAAGAAATAATGGGAAAGAGATTTCCAAAAGATAATAAGGTTTTATGAAACCATATTTTGAATAAAATAGTTAAATGGAATTTGTTTTGAGACTATAAGGAAATATCAATTTTTGGATTACAACTCGTATATATCTTAAGATAAGAACGTTGTTGATCAAGGTCTGAGAGGTAATTAAAATACCCCAACTTGAACGACTTCAAGATTATCTGAGGATAATATTAGTTGGTAATGGTAAAAGAGATTAGTGATAGTTTATTATTTCCATTAAAGAAATAATAATGCAATGTTTAGTGTAAATTTTGGAAATATAAAATGAAAAATCCGAAGTAAAAGAAAATGAAAAGTTGAGCTTCGAATATATTTATTCTATAAGAATAAGCATTGGTTGTGTAACACCCCGAATTTTTAAATGACATTAAAGAGAATAAATTAAATAATAATTAATTTAATGTTCAGAATTAGAGGAAACAGACTGCACCATTGTGTCTGTCTCGAAATTCTGGTCACGATAGACATTTGGTTTGCGTAAAAACGGACACCGTATGAAGAAGTTATGAGAGTTTTAAGTTTGTATATGCACAAAAATATTTTATATATACGCATGAGTTAGAGATGAGTCAGAGATGAGTCAGAATCCTATCCAAAGCATTCAAATTCAAAATTTTCCTCTGAGCGTCAAAATTCCCGCTCTAGGTGGTCGACCCCCTAGAGGGGTGTCGACCTATGGGTCGACCCAACCACAGGGGTGTTAACACCCCTAGGGCTAAGGTGGCACTCGGTTCAGGAGGTCTGGCAGCTAAATATATGTGTCATAGTTCTCATATTCTCTTCATTGGGAGTCATGGAGGCCATATGCTGTTGGAGTGTGAACTGAACCATTTCTACAATGACATATTCTACAAATCCAATTCAGAATTTCTAGATCCATTCTTCCTAAATTCTCTAAACCTAACGCTGTGAGTTTCTAGATTACTTTTAGATTTAGATAAATAAAAGTATGCTTTGGCAGACGATGAATTGGATATGTTGTAAAGTATGATTCTATGTTAATATGAAATTCTATCCTATATCATGACAAATCTAATTTTCTAGATCTAATACAGTTGTTGTGATTCGATTATGATGTTTATATGGATCTTGACTTGTAACCATGTTATGATGGAAGTACATCTATTAATTTGGATAATTGTGACATTACTTGGATCTAGACCTTTATGTTAATCACCTCTCATATCGTGGTACATTGATATATGTTGTAAACCTGACATGTGAATCTACCTTTTGACCTAAACATGTTGCTATGTCACCTTAACTATGCTAGATCTAGGTAATTGGACACCTAATGCTAAATTTAGATCTCATTATGCTTGCTTAAACATCATAATGATTGCCACAAGTTACTAGTTTGATATCCACCTTATTATGATGATAATCACATCACTTTGTTACTATGCCAATTTATATTCATGTTTATGCCAAGACATGATGAAACTACCACCCTCATCATATTCCTTTTTTATTATTATAGCTAGGCTAATTTATAGCTTAGTTGCCTCCAAAATTATGTACGAATACGTTAGGGGGAGAATGGGGGAAAAAAGGGATTATAATTGGCATGATTTATGTAATGTTTAATATGAAAATGGACATGTATTTCAAATAGGGAAAACATAGAAATAGTTACCTATAATGAAATAGGTAGATTTGGATTAATTTGGAATGTTCAGTAATTTACAATTAGGAATTGTAAATTGTACTTATGACATGAGGTTAGGTTACATTAGTGGTGGAAGTCTGCCCGGACCCGACCGGCATATATAGCTGCCACTAATGTTGAAACTAATGTAGGAGGTCTAAGTATGCAAATACGAGTCGGGCTAAGACACGAGGTTAGGTCCAACTGTGGAATAAGATTGCCCGGACCCGACCGGCATATCCAGCATCCACAAGTTGTAGGCCTAATGTGGGAGGTCTAGCCCATTATAACCATAATTGGACATGGTAAAGAAATGGACTACTTAACCTAATTTAGTATGACTATGGACTTAAGTTAGGGTTAAGTAAAATTGGATGGGTAGTGGTGGGTTAAGTAAATTAGAGGGGGTGGGATATATATATATATATATATATATATATATATATATATATATATATATATATAGGCCCACGAACTTAACTAATAAGGTTATGTAATTAAAGACACCTAGTGGTATACATAACCAATAAATAATGTAATAGGGTTATGTAATTAAAGACACCTAATGGTAATATAACCGGTAGATGATGTAATAAAGTTATGTAATTAAACACACCCTTTAGGGTAAGCATAACTAGTACAGGGCTATGTAATTAAAGACACCTAAGGGTATACATAGTCATTAGAAAACCTAATAGGGATACAAGACAAGGGGGAGCTTGTATCATATTGGGAGGGACCCATTTCATTTAGTAACCCGAAGTTGGTATCAAGTAAAGACCTCCGTAGTAGGTGGAGAAGGGGCAAGCTTACTGATTGGTTGTAAGAGATTCAAACGAGGCGGATGGTGTGGGCGGCGCAAACCGACCGGGACATGTGCGTGCGTGGGTCGCGCAGAGGGGGCTAAGATGACCGTGACACCAGTAGATATGATTGTGCACACCATAGGTTGCCACTTTAGGAAGTGATACCTCCTACTGTGGGGCTAGCACAGGATATCTACAAGGTAGGGAGCCGATCGATTAGGGTAGTGGTTAGGTTATACTTGGACATATGACCGAAGCCTACCAGCTTAAAGTGGAAGGGATCATTTCATTTCAATTATGCTAGTAATAATGCAGAGTAATCATTGTGAGGCACATATACCTTAACTTGCTTACCTTGTCACACCTATCATTTATGTAGTGATCTCTCCCTTATCCACCTTATATGCCTATCATGTTGCTTTTAATTATCTACTAGCTAAAAGTAACTAGACTCGCCAGACTTTATGTGTAACTCTGTTGTTTCTCCTTCTTTCTTCCGTCCCCCAGGATCTCAGGGAGGAAACACTCAGACTTAATCAGGAATCAGATATCATCTTGCTAGGAGCTACTTCTTAAGTATGGCTCAAGTTCTTGACTCTACTATGGATTAAATCTTTTTATTGGGGGAATGATGTTTTTTATTTACTTATATACTCTGATGGTGCAAGACAGAAGTATTTTTATTGTAATGGTTTTTGTGACTTATTAAATTATGGACCATGATATTATGACTTTATGTTTGAAACAAAGTTTAAATTTTCTGTTGCTGCCTTATTTATCTCCGTCTTGTAATTATTCTGTGTCTGTTTACCTGTAGCGCTTCACGAAACTTAATGCATTCCCTTAGTGAGTGACATTAACGTACGTGGTGTGTTTCACTTGGTATCAGAGATGAAGGTTACCAGATTAGATAAAAGATTTGGAAATTATTTTCAAAAAGGTTTTAAAGAAAAGTATTTTTCACAAGGAAAGTCTATTTTGAAAACATTCCCCAAAAGAGCCATACGTGGTATCCTTCGTCTAAATTTATTCCTTTTCCCTTTTTTCAGCATGTCTGGGGAACAAAACAATCTTAATATCCCAGAGGGCGTCACAATACCTGGATTGTTCCATAGGTATTTGGAGGCCACTGCGCCTGCCGAAGGCCAAGCAAACATTCCTCCCCCAGCTGCACTAGTCATTCCTCCTCCTCCTCCCTCTCCAAGAGCTGATCACTTTGCCAAGATCTGCAAAGACTTCCGGGCTATGGGCGAAGGCCACTCCATGGGAACGAGGCATTCACATAAGCTCAGAATTGGCTTAAGGAGACCGAGGAATTATTCGTAATCTTTGAAGTGGAGGACCGAAGAAAAATTCAATTAGTTGCTTGGCTGTTAAAGGACGAAGCCTCATTTTGGTGGGAAGTCACCCAAGCAGGACGTCCGGTCGAAACTTGGGAAGACTTTTGACAGAGGTTCGAAATGAAATTTCTTTGCCAAGAAGAGCAAAGCATACAGATGAAGAGGTTCTTAACACTCAAACAAAGATATTTGACGGTGAAGGAATATGTTAACAAGTTCAACCAGCTGGCAAGGTTCGGGCAAGAGTTGGTAGACACACCTCACAAAAGGGATTTGTTATTTGTTACGGGGCTGAATGAGCCCCTACATGGTTTAGCTATGTCCCATCTTCCAATGGGGGCCACCTTTGAAAAGCTTGTTAACATGGATCTAATGTATGAGGAGGACAAGGGAGAAAAGAAGGAAACAAAGATTGAGGGGACATCGTAGAATAGGAAGGTATGGCCCAAGAAGGGGCAGCAACAGCAACAGCAGCAACAACAGAAGAAAGGGGGAAAAGATGGTAAAGGCAAGGATAAGAGAAAATGTCACAATTGTGGAAAGGAGGGCCACCTGATAAAAGATTGCAAGAGAAGGAAGGCCAGTTGCTTTAATTGCGGAGAGGTCGGATACTTCTCTAAGGAGTGCCCGACGAAACAGGGATCGCAAGGACAAGGGCAAAGAGCAGGGACTTCTGGAGGGAAGATGCATGATCTCGCGATCAGTGCTCCTGAAAGAGGTAGAAAAATTTCCATACAAAATTTAGTTTCTCTTTCAAACTATCTTGTTAGAACACTTTTTGATTCTGGTGCTTCACACTCGTTTGTATCTAGTTCTGTGGTTGAATCTCTGCATTTAATTACTAGTATGGTAGTAGATCCCGTATTTGTGTCAAACCCCATTGGTGGTTCAGCTCATTTATCGATGATTTGTCGGGGTTTGAAAATATCTGTGTTGGGCGTCGAATTTGAATGTGACGCGTATGTGCTCGGGTTTATGGGCTATGGGTTGATTCTAGGAATGGATTGGCTTACCACGTATGGGGCCATTCTGGATTGTGAGAAGAGGGTTGTTAGACTCCCGACTTGTCATGGGAAGACCCTCGAAGTTTCTTTTGACCCTCAAGGGACTGTTATGCTTAGCTTTCTAGAGTCTCTAGATGCATCCATAGATGATTTGCAATCTGTTCCAATGGTTCGATATTATCTCGATGTTTTTGATGAGGTATGGGGTTTACCTCCAAGGCGTGAGATTGACTCCCGCATATATCTGGTGGACAATGCAAATTCAGTTGCATTACCAGTGTGCCACATGGCTCCAAGAGAAAGGAGGGAGCTAAGTAAGCAAGTAGGGGAGCTACTTGAAAAAGGGTTTATCAGACGAAGCATATCTGAATGGGGTGCTCCAGTAGTATTCGCAACTAAAGCAGATGGTTCTCTTCATTTGTTTGTTGACTATAGAGAGTTAAATAAGCTCACCAAGAAGAATAGGCACCCGCTTCCGAGAATTGATGATTTATTTGATCAACTTGTTGGTGCCTCGGTATTTTCTCAGTTGGACTTGGCTACGGGGTTCCATCAGCTGAGGGTGGTTGAGGAAAGCATAGATAAGACTGCTTTCAGAACTCCAGACAGTTTCTTTGAATGACCAGTTATGCCTTTTGGGTTGACAAATGCACCCGCCTGTTTTGTTGATTTGATGGGTAGGGTGTTTCGGGAGTTCCTAAACAAATTCGTCGTAGTCTTTGTTGATGATATTTTGATCTTCTCCAAGAGTGAAGAAGAGCATGACCAACATCTGGGAGAAGTTATGAAAACTCTCTGTGACCATCAGCTAAATGCAAAATTCTCCAAATGCCATTTCTGGAGAAAGGAGGTGAGATTCTTGGGGCATGTAGTCTCCAAAGAAGGGATAGATGTAGATCCTGCAAAGGTGGTTGCAGTACAAGATTGGCAGATTCCTATAAATGCAACCGAGGTGAGAAGCTTTCTTGAGTTGGCAGGTTATTACAAGAAGTTCATTAAGGACTTCGCAAAGATATCATCCCCTCTCACCTGGATGACAAAGAAGAATTTGATGTTTTCATGGGACATAGACTATGACGTTGCTTTCCAACGATTAAAAAGGGCTCTGACATCATCCCCGGTCATGACCATGCCTGATGGGAGTAAAGTGTTTACTGTTTACACTGATGTGTGTGGTACAGGGCTTGGTGCGGTTCTGATGCAAAAAGGGAAAGTGATATGTATGGGGGTAGACAGTTGAGAGTTCATGAGAAGAGTTCGAGTTATACACCAATCAAAAATCTCTCAATTATCTATTCTCACAGAAGGATCTCAACTTGAAGCAACAACGGTGGATGGAGTTCTTAGCTTCATATGATTTTGAGATTGCATATACCCTTGGCAAGGGAAATGTGGTGGCAGACACACTAAGTAGGCACAAGGTGGCCTTGAGTCCTCTGTTTGTGGAAAGAAAGAATTTGGAGTTCATATCAACTTTTAATTTTAGACCCTCCATCGAGGTTTTGCCTGATTTATGCATCCTTGGAGATACGACCAACTCTTGTGGATCAGATAGGAGCTTCGCAACAAGGTGACCCATAGATTCTAGACATCATGGATAAGCTTAGAAAAGGCGAGACTTTTAGTCACCTCAGTAGGTATGTCATAGATAAAAAGGGGTGGTTGCGACGAGATGGAAGGCTTTGTGTTCCTCAAACTGGAAGCCTGATAAAGGCAGTCCTAAAAGAAGCCCACCATTCTAAGATGACCATCCATCCAGGCGATGACAAAATGTACAAAGATATGAAGAGGGTTTTCTTTAGGGCTCGGATGAAGAAGGACGTGGTCGAATTTGTTTCTCAATGTTTGGTTTACTAGCAAGTCAAAGTTGAGCAAAAGAAGCCCGATGAATTACTTCATCCATTGGAGGTTCCACAGTGGAAGTGGGAGAGCGTCTCTATGGATTTCATAGATGGCTTTCCTAGATCGAAGAAAGGCAATACCAGTATTTTTGTGATAATAGACAGACTCACTAAGAGTGCTCACTTTATTCCAGTTAGAAGTAAAAAGACGACACCATGGTTGGTAGCAATTTATGTTCGTGAGATAGTTCATCTCCACGGAGTTCCTTCCAACATCGTGAGCGATCGTGACCCCATATTTACCAGCGAATTTTGGAGGAGCTTGCAAGAAGCATTGGGTACACAGTTGTGTTTGAGTAACGCTTACCATCCTCAGACCGATGGGAAGACGGAGAGGGTGAACAAAATTCTACAAGGTGTTTTAAGGCTGTGTATCCTTGACTTCAGAGGGACTTGGGAAGAGCATCTTCCTTTAGTAGAATCTGCCTATAATAGCAGCTATCAGGCAAGTATCGGTATGGCACCCTTCGAAGCATTGTACGGATGACTCTGTAGATCGCTAACTTGTTGGTGGGAATCTACATAAATATTATTGCTTGGACCATATATGGTTAGGGAAACGTCCGAAAAGATTGACCTCATTCGATGGTGGATGAAGACAGCTCAAGATAGGCAGAAGTCCTATGCAGACAAGAGAAGGACTGACATCAAGTTCGAAGTAAGGGACTTAGTTTTTATCAAAGTATCACCTCTGAGGAATGTGGTTCGCTTCGGATCAGTAGGAAAGTTGGCACCTAGGTTTGTGGGACCATTTACCATAACCGAGAGGATTGGCCAGATGGCCTACATAGTAAAGCTCTCAGAATATTTATCTAGTGTTCATGACGTTTTCCATGTCTCTCATCTACCGAAGTGCCTGCAAGACACCGCGGAAGTTGTTGAGCCGAGCATGTTGGAAAAAGTCGAAGTGGAACGGGAGGCGACAGTCTGACGAGTCCCCACCCGTATTCTTGGGTCAGAGGTTAATAGGCTGCGCAATAAGGAAATCAAGTTGCTAAAGGTTTAATGGGGAAATAACCCAGAAGATGCGACTTGGCCGAAGATAAGGTTCGCGCTTCGTACCCTTTTCTTTTCGAGGGTATGTTCTTAACTCATTTTCCTAAATTTTATAAGTACTTGTTTCTGTCAATAGAGTATATCTTATCTATGGTATTTTCCACCTTTAGATAGGAATCCTATGGATGTAAACATGTGTTTGAAACATGTTATGTTTGATGGATGCAAGTGTTTGCTAGTGGTTGCATGTGGACGCATATACACACGCCTTTGGCACTAAGATCAGCTCAATCACTTTCATATTGAATATATGGATGTGTGTGCATTTTCTTTTCTTTTATGGATGAAAATGGATGAACTGGCATATGGATGTCGCATTCGGACGAATGGGTGTGCACATATATAGAACTTATATGATACAATAGGTTTATTTGCATACATATTGGATTCATGGCACTAACATATATTGCACTAAGGAGGTCAACTGAATCAGCAGACCACCTGATCTTTGCATTAGTGTTGGGACATACACACACACCCCTTTGCATATATTCATATAAGCATTAGAAATCTTTAAGGACAATGGATGCCAGTGATTGGTGGATGAGTAGATGGATGGTAGGATAGCACTCTTCTCAACTTAGAGATTTCAGGTACGAAATCCTTTGAGTAAGGGAGAATGTAACACCCCGAATTTTTAAACAACATTAAAGAGAATAAATTAAATAATAATTAATTTAATGTTCAGAATTAGAGGAAACGGACTACACCATTGTGTTCGTCTTAAAATGAAAAGGGGCATGTAATTCAAAGAGGGAAAACATAAAAGGGGCATGTATTTCAAAGAGGGAAAACATAGAAATAGTTACCTATAATGACATAGGTAGATTTGGATTAATTTGGAATGTTTAGTAATTTACAATTAGGAATTGTAAATTGGACTTTTGACAGGAGGTTAGGTTACATTAGTGGTGGAAGTCCGCTCGGACTTGACCGGCATAACCAGCAGCCACTAATGTTGAATCGGGCTAAGACACGAGGTTAGGCCCAACTGTGGAATAAGACTGCCTGGACCCGACCGACATATCCAACATCCACACGTTGTAGACCTAATGTGGGAGGTCTAGCCCATTATAACCATAATTGGACATGGTAAAGAAATGGACTACTTAACCTAATTTAGTATGACTATAGACTTAAGTTAGGGTTAAGTAAAATTGGATGGCTAGTGGTGGGTTAAGTAAATTAAAGGGGTAGGTAATATATATATATATATATATATATATATATATATATATATATATAGGCCTACGAACTTAACCAATAAGGTTATGTAATTAAAGACAACTAGTGGTATACATAACCAGTAAATAATGCAAGAGAGTTATGTAATTAAAGACACCTAGTGGTATTCATAACCAGTAGACGTTGTAATAAAGTAATGTAATTAAAGACACCTTTAGGGTAAGCATAACTAGTATAGGGCTATGTAATTAAAGACACATAAGGGTATACATAGTTAGTAGAAAACCTAGTGGGGATACAAGACAAGGGGGAGAGCTTGTATCTTATTGGGAGGGACCCATTTCAGTCAGTAACCTGAAGTTGGTATCAAGTAAAGACCTCCGTACTAGGCGGAGAAGGGGCACACTTACTGATTGATTGTTTGAGATCAAAACGAGGCGGATGGTGTGGGCGGCGCAAACCAACCGGGGACATGTTCGTGCATGGGCCGGGCAGAGGGGGCTAAGACGACCGTGACACCAGTAGATATGATTGTGCACACCATAGGTTTCCACTTTAGGAAGTGATACCTCCTACTGTGGGGCTAGCACGGGATGTCTACAAGGTAGGGAGCCGATCGATTAGGGTAGTGGTTAGGGTATACTTGGACATATGACCTAAGCCTACTAGCTTATAGTAGAAGGGATCATTTCATTTCAGTTATACTAGTAATAATGCAGAGTAATCATTGTGAGGCATATATACCTTAACTTGCTTACCTTGTCACACCTGTCATTTATACTGTGATCACTCTCTTATCCACTTTATATGCCTATCATGTTGCTTTTAATTATCTACTGGCTAAAAGTAACTAGACTCGCCAGACTTTATGTCTGACCCTGTTGTTTCTCCTTCTTTCTTCCGTTTCCTCCCAGGTTCTCAGGAAGGAAACACTCAGACTTGATCAGGAATCAGATATCATTTTGCTAGGAGCTACTTCTGAAGTATGGCTCAAGTTCTTGACATGGCTTAACTCTTTTTATTGGGGGAATGATGCTTTTTATTTACTTATGTACTCTGATGGTGCAAGACAGAAGTATTTAATTTTAATGGTTTTTGTGACTTATGAAATTGTGGACCACGGTATTATGAATTATGTTTGAAATAAAAGTTCAAATTTTCCGCTGCTGCCTTATTTATCTCTGTCTTGTAATTATTCTGTGTCTGTTTACCTGTAGCGCTTCACGAAACTTAATGCATTCCATTAGTGAGTGACATTAACGGACGAAGGGCATTTATGGTTGTTATCAAGTAACGAAACAAAGAGATTTTGTAACGTTGTTTACAAGGGATAAGTTAAATCGATTTTCGAATATTAAATAGTGAAGAATGAAGTAGCAGATGTTTGAAAAGAAAGTAAAATAGAAATTCAAGGTGTTATAAGATATTTTTCGTAATATTTAAATGAAATGTTTGCGAACATTAGTAAAGAGAGAAATGATGTTTTCCAACTGATAAGATATTTCAATTAACCATTCGTAATTAAATTTTAATTAAAAAGGCCAAGTGATGCTGAATACTGAACCAGTGAACCCATTTTATTTTCATGATTGAGTAAAAGTTTATTTTGATAGTTAAATAACCGACTATCAAAATTTGGCCAATGCGTTGTTGGTACGAAAAGACAGGGATCGAATTTATATTATAAAACCATTCCAACCAACAAATTCGTGAAGCATGAAGATTGAAGATGGAGCATCAAAGACTGTGGATCTTCATAAGCGGAAGGATTACTAAAAATCTCTGACCTACAATCAGAGATATACTGTGATTCAGTCGTTGTTGGAATCTACAGATTGCAAGGACTACTCGCTATTGTTCCTTGGGTGATACATATATAGGATGTGGTAGGAGAGTACCTTCGGTTCATCTTGTTCCTGGATGACTTGTATGGACGAATGTTTGATAGAGTATTTCCTAAAAACCACATAAGTTGATTTTTACAAATATACCAAGTTGGTGGCAAAGAGGGGCACTTCTTTTATACCCAGTGTATATTTATGGACGTCAATTAGTGATTTGACGGATTTGCCGATGTGGCATTCAAAATGAATGGTGACCAGAAGTTCTTTTGAAATTAAAAGAATTAAGGAAAAGAATAATAAAGGAATTAATTAATAAATAAATTTTGACCTCAAGCCTCATCAACCTGGAAATGGTTAAAATCGGGTAGGTCGCATGGCTATGTGGGTCGCACCCATCAAAAGGGTATATCGTTACCTGATCTGGAGAAATCAAATGCCTTCGGTTGTCCAAATTTAACTTTTATATGTATGCTATCAGTTTGGTTGGCTGGCCCCCGACCGTTGTAATGATATATTCGGTACTCTCAAGTGAAGTGAGGGGTCGATCTTGTTTAGCTTGGGTTGCAAGATATTCTTGTTGAACCCCAATGTGTTCATCTTCGCAGGTACGTTGTCGAAAAGGTGGTTGCCCATACCTTGCTATGGAAACCAATTCTCCAATAAGCACCCGCGGTTTTGATTGTATATTATATATGTAGAGCGTGAGATGCAAGCATTCTGCTAGATTGATATTTATTTGTATTCATACACTATTATAATATCAGAAAAGATATTGATTTCAAAAATCGTTTTGGGTTATTGTAAGGTAAAAACCGTCCGTATTTATGTGTGGATTCGATCTCACGATTATCCTTTTCTTTTGAAAGGATTTTAAATTTTAAAATCAACCTTGATGTTGTTGTAAACTTAGTGTGTTTTTCTCACTCTTGTTTACCAGACTGACCCGTTGTTTGTAATGCTCGGGTTAGACCGGCTCGTACAGGTTCAGGTTATCGGATACTGCGAAGTCCAGAGACAAGCTGGAAGTGTTCAGATATCTAGTATTTATTCCGTTGTGTGTTGTATATGAGGACAGGTTAATATAACTGTCCAGATGTGTTGATGTACTCTGATGATTGTAAGTTTTTACTTAAAGCTCTCTATAAAGATTTATTTCTATATTATATTTTGTTCTGTTGCGATGTGAGACTCTGATTCTTTGATGTGTTCTTCTTCTTTTGTTCTTGTATTTCTTTCTTTCTTATCTCACCCTCAAACTTCTTTCTAATAACATTCCTGTGTTTTTGGTGCTTGGAAGGTTGGCATGTTATACGGTAAATGTATTTATGTTGATTTTCAGGGTCGAAAATGTGATGGGCCATTACAGTGGTATCAGTGCTATTGGTTTTGTAATAACCTTGGCTCTGTGGCGTAACTTGATAGAGATGGAGTTAGTAAGACGCTAGATTGAGTTGAGTGTTTATATATGAGAGCGTATTTATAGATTTTATATACAAATGTTTTATATTGTGTTGTTTGATCGGTTCAAGTGTTGAGAAGCATTGAACTGGCAAATGGATACAGTTTTTTTTGTAAAGAGGGTAAATGAAGTAATTTTACCCAAATTATGTTTTATATAAATAAATAAAAGGAATAATTTCATTAAACCATTGAGATATTGGTTGTTTAATTGATGTGGATGGAATTCAAATTGAATTAGGATTTGAATTGGAACTTAACCTCGTTAAGTGAAAATTTAGTTAAGAATGATATTGAAAATAAATTTGGAAATTGGAAATTAAATAAATAATAGTTGAATAGAAACTAATCGAATATTAATCGATTGATATTCTGATATGTTAAACTAAAGTAAATATTAATATTGATTGTAAATTCAACTGACTTGGTTGTGTATTGATTATTGACTGTGAATTGGTTGTATTGGATGATAAATTGTTTGAATGGAAATAATCAACAAATTGATAGAGCTAAATGAATTATAAACTAAAGAATAAATTCGAGTATAATTAAACTAGAACGAAACTTCATATGAATTGAAATTAATGATTTATCCTAGTATTTACACACGAATGAGGCTACTTGTTCGATTTTTGAAATTTATGTAGTGATCGTTGTTGATTAATGAAGTATTACTCAATAAATTCATGTATTTATTACGTATATATTGAACTGAGTTAAGTACGGGTGCTAGACGGCTAAGCAGATTGATTTTGGTTGAGTAAATCGCGTATACATTGAGCAAGTATGCTCAATCGTGCTCGTAAAAGGTACGCCTACGTGAATAACAAAATTTTGGCTTTGGTTTTTGATTTCTCCGACCGTGTGGGTCGATGTATATATATTATTTGTTCCTGCGATATCTCAGATGTCACTTCGTACAGGGGAGACTCTACCGAATTTTTCCGGGAATTTACTATGTTAGAATATTTTCGATATTTTTGAAAATATTTATTTACGGTATTGAAATGGTTTTTGATTTAAAATAAATTGGATTTGGAAATTAATTGGATTGGTAAAATTTTTCTCACCTTAGTAATTTCGGGGACGAAATTCTATTAAGGGGGGAAGAATGTAATGTCCTGTATTTTGGTAGTCAAATATTTTGTTTAATTTATTATTTTAAATATTTTGTTTGGAATATTAATGAATTTTAATATTTAATTCGTTATTAAAATGAAGTTTGAACATTATATATTTATAAAATTATAAATCGAGCTTGAAATAGCGTCGTAGTTCGTAATATTGAATTTTGAACTTCAATTGAATATCAGGATCCAATATAAGTCGGATTTCTGTGAAACAAGAAATGTTGGAATCTTGTTGATGATAATTTTCTAACGAAGGAGAAAAATCCAGATTTTGTGTTATAGATTGTTAGTTATGGCCAAATCAAATTTAAAATAATCGCTATGGAAATCGTTATTTAAAATATAGGCCTTTAAAATAGACATTTTTCAAATGGTCTCCGTTTCTGATGAAATTAGTTTCATTGGAACTTTTTCGTCAAATTATTGTAAGGATATCAAATTTCATGGCAAACCGATGTCGTATGTGACCACGGTAGCTGTAAACGCCTAGTCATTTTCGATAGCGCGTAATTAAATTAATTCAATTTAATAAAGAGATATTTGAGTGTAACTTGAGCAGGCGATCAAATTAAGCTGTGAAACTAGTTCTGTTGAGTTCGTGTCGACGTTTAGAGTCAGAGTAGGTATATAGTTTGTTATTTTTGGAGAGCGGGTAATTTGATGTCTAAAATAGCATTGTGGTGCATATAAAAATAGCGTACCAGGAAACAGTCTCGGAATGCGACGAAACTGGTGCCATTAGATTCGTGTTAATTAATTATTATCATATTTCAATTTTTGTGTCATTCAGACTTACCGTTTGATTGTGGCGATGATAAACGCCTTAATCATTTATATTATTTTGGTCAATTTAGACCGCGGTAACTTTTAACGAATAAACGATTGGCCAAATGAACTCCAAATTTAACGAAACAAGATTCATTGGATCCGTTAGGAAAAGGTCTAACAAAATGTCAAGGTCTCAAATTTTTATGATTTTTTTGTAATTATAGGAATTTTAAATGCTTAATTTTTCATTGATATTCATAAAGAACTTTTCACAAACGACCTCGGAATTTGACGAAACCTGTCCCATCGGGTCCGGAATATTATTTTATGTTTGAATTAGCCTTTTTATTGAAAAAGTGAAGTGGTAAGTGGTAGTTTTAAAGGTTAATTCACAATTAAGTTTCATCAATAATAAATTAATAATTTATTCCATCCCTCTTCTCTATATATATAATTCATCCATACATTTCAGGGTCAAAGACCTAGCTCGTGGTCAACAAATAAGCTGCATCCACCAAACAACATACCAACGGCTTGAATCTCATTCCCTTTCCTTCCCTAAATCTCACAATCCACTTATTAAGATCGAAATCTTCCAATTAAAATTATCTTCAGCTAGATGAGTTCCATATACTGAACTGTTGTGACGTGAAATAATGGGGTGTCGGAGCCGCAAATCATGTTAATAGGCGCAGCGTTCGTCTATGAACTACTGGCGAACTAGAGGGTATGGAGAGGCGGGGTCTTGGGCGCAGACCGAGGAGGTCTTGACGCATTCTGTGGTGATCTCCCCGATGGATGGGCCATCAACTGTAAGGCGGCGCGGATTGTGATAAAGGGTTGGCAGCGTTAATCGTGTAGAAGAAGTGAAGTGTAACCAATAGAAGAACAAAGGATGTGAAAGCAGGAAGGGTATTCGGCCAGTATCCCTTACATTAATAGTAACGTATAATTAAAATATAACCAGGGTTAAATATTAAATCAAAATCCGTATAATTTAATTGTTATAGCAGGTGGAACGAAGATAACGAAGCTGTAGAAGATTTAAAAGGTAAAGTAGAAAACTAACAAGCTGGAATTTTTGAGTTAAATAATTAGTTTAATTTAACAGTTAATTAAGAGTTAAATTATATTAATAATTAAAGGATTAAACCCTGTTTAACATGAGCTGTGCGTACTGATATGGAGTACAACTGGAAACAAAGGCGAACTAGGAACCAAAGAATTCGACAAATTATATTCTTAAGCAAAACGTAATTGATTTAATGTTAATGATTAGTTCGATAAATTAGTTATATCAAAATGAAATACTATATAATTAAAACATGGATTTCTGGTTGCAGGCTTCTTTCGGTGATCTGTAGCATGTTCAAATTATTGAGCAGCGTGAATTTGGAGTATTTCAGTTGGACTGGGTAATGATAAATTAAAGTAATTACTTTATATTAAGATTTGACCGAGGAAATTAAACCATTAACTAATTTATATTTACTGATATGAATTGATACAGTTGGGAACAAGGCATGAGTAAGCAGGAGCAATAGAAAGGAAGTCGGCAGTTGATGCTTTATATAAAATGTAATTATATAACCTAATTAAGGACAAATTATTTAATCAATTTGTGTGTAGTCTTAGATAACAAATAAGTTGTCTATATATTAACAGAATCCAATGGAATGAGTGCAATGGAACCGTAACGAAGAAAACAGAATATTATGAAACTAATCTGGACAGTGCAGGAGACATCTGCAATTTACGGTTAAATTCAACGATAGT
Source organism: Allium sativum (assembly GCA_030737875.1). Taxonomy (NCBI): domain Eukaryota; kingdom Viridiplantae; phylum Streptophyta; class Magnoliopsida; order Asparagales; family Amaryllidaceae; genus Allium; species Allium sativum. The sequence goes on from CM060909.1 coordinate 958,529,999, forward strand.
TTATTTTAGCTGTAACCGAACCATTTCAGAATAAAAGGAATCAAGGTGAGTCAAACACACTCAGTTATTCCCACTTATATTTTATATAAGTCGGGGTTTTCATTTTTGTGTGCTATGGTTGCTAATGGTTGACTGTTTGCTAATTATATATTCATTTGTTGATTTAACCAATGAAATTATACCATCGTTTAATTTCAGTGAAATATCAAATCGTTATTTTAACGATTGGACCCAATGAAGGTAACTTACCTTGTTGTTCATGTTTACAAAATAAACATGTTTAATTGTTTGAATTGTTTGTTAACTGGTTGATGTTAAGTAGTTGTTATTTAGTGGTATAGAAATTATCAGTTAAATTGAATAAAATGATCTGATTTGAGATAATAGGGAAGAACAGATTGGAGGGATCCAATGGGATTCCTCAAATATATTAAATATTATTTATTTTCATATTGTCATTATATGAACTGGTCTGATTGGGTGATCAATTTGATTATTGACTGTGGAACTGAAATTCAACGGTTGATTTGTTTTAACCAATGCACAATATGGTTTTGTAATTAGCAACATATGGCCTGAAAATACATCGTTTTACAAATATCGATTTACCGTCAGGCAAATCGATATAAATGAAGTTATAAATTTATTTTGTAACTGGATATAGGTTTTTAAATATATTATTGTAAATGGAGTTTATAAAGGAAATAAACCAACCACATATATATTGATTGTTTTAACCACCAATCACCATCTTTTTAACCAAAAACTTCTGTGTGTGAAGCACGTGCATCGTCTTAATGTTTAAATGATTTATAAAGATAATTCTTATATTACGGAGATGGATAAGCAAGTGAGCAAGAATAATGTAACGATTAATAACTGAGAGTAATTATTTTAAGTGACAATTAAAAAGGGATTATATTGAATTGATTATTATTTATTTAATAATAATTGAAGTAATGGGATTTATTTAAATTAATTATATTATTAGTTAATTTAAATAAATAGACGAGTAAAAGTTGATCAACGAGTTAATCATGTTTTAGAGTTGACCAAGTCAACTGCTCTAACTGAAATTGATTATTAAATTAAACCATTTTGTGCTAACTAATCTGATAAAAATAGATTAACGAATATTTGTTTTAGATTTTAAAATGAAATTTATTATTTATTTTAGTTAATAAAGAAGTTAACTACTTCTATAGTAGTTAATGATGAAGTACTTATTAGTTAAATTAATTATGATTTAAAATGATTACTTTTTAAATGGAACTCATTTAAGTGATCAAAGTTTAAAGTAAAATATAATTGAATTTGAAAGGAAGTTAATGAATGGGTTTATGTTTAAACTGAGTTTGGTAAATAAAGTTATAAAAGAAAATTTAAGCGAATACGATAGCTTAAAATAAATGTTTACTTAATATTTGAATTAAGTAAAAGGAAATTAAGATAAAAAGGGTTTATATTAAACTAGAATTATATAAACAAGTGTTTATAAAAGGAGGTGAGGTAGTAAAGCGTTAATTAAAATTTTATGTTATATAATAATGGAATTATTGAAAAGGGCGAAAATTGAAATAAGATTTTCAAAGTAGTAAATGGTCGAATGAATTAGAAAAAAGAATTGGTAAAAGTGAATTTGGTTGAAGAAGTGAGTCATAGGATTTCGTAAACATATTCGAATTATAAAAAGAATTTGTTGTAAAGAGGTGGAGGTTAAAAGGTGGTGTTTGATAAGAATTACTTAATTATTGAATTAAGAAATAATGAGAAAGAGATTTTCAAAAGATAAGAAGGTTTTATGAAACCATATTTTGAATAAAATAGTTAAATGAAATTTGTTTTAAGACTAGAAGGAAATATCGATTTTCGAGTTACAACTCGTATCTGTCTTAAGATAAGAACGTTGTTGATCAAGGTCTGAGAGGTAATTAAATTACCCCAACTTAAAGGATTTCAGGATTATCCGAGGATAATATTAGTTGGTAATGGTAAAAGAGATTAGTGATAATTTATTATTTCCATTAAAGAAATAATAATGCAATGTTTCGTGTAAATTTGGGAAATATAAAACGAGAAATTCGAAGTAAAAGAAAATGTAAAGTTGAGCTTCGAAATAGATTTATTCTATAAGAATAAGCATTGGTTGTTATCAAGTAACGAAACAAAGAGATTTCGTAACGTTGTTTACAAAGGATAAGTTAAATCGATTTTCGAATATTAGACAGTGAAGAATGAAGTAGCAAATGTTTAAAAACAAGGGTAAATGGAAATTTAAGGTGATATAAGATATTTTTCCAAATATTTAAACGAAATGTTTGTGAATATTAGTAAAGAGAGAAATGATGTTATCCAAATGATAAGATATTTTAATTAACCTTTCGTTAATTATTTTTAATTAAAAAGGCCAAGTGATGCTGAATACTGAACCAGTTAACCCATTTTATTTTCACGATTGAGTAAAAGTTTATTTTGATAGTTAAATAACTGACAATCAAAATTTGGCCAATGCGTTGTCGGTACGGAAAGACTGGGATCAAATTTATATTTGAAAACCATTCCGACCAACAAATACGTGAAGCATGAAGATTGAAGATGGAGCATTGAAGACCGTGGATCTTCATAAGCGGAAGGATTACTAAAAATCTCTGACTTGCAATCAGAGATATATTGTGATTCGATCGTGGTTGGAATCTATGAATTGCAAGGACTACTCGCTATTGATCCTTGAGGTGATACCCCTATAGGATGTAGTAGGAGAGTACCTTCGGTTCATCCTGTTCCTGGATGACTTGTATGGATGAATGTTTTATAGAGTATTTCCTAAAAGCCACGTACATTGACTTTTAAAAATATACCATGTTGGTGGAAAAAGGGGCACTTCTTTTATACCCAGTGTATATTTGTGGACATAAATTAGTGATTTGACATATCTGACGATATGGCATTCAAAGTGAATGGTGACTAGAAGTTCTTTTGAAATTAAAAAAATTAAAGAAAAGAATAATAAAGGAATTAATTAATTTTGACCTCAAGCCTCATCAACCGAGAAATGGTTTAAATCGAGTAGGTCACGTGGTTATGTGGATCGCACCCATCAAAAGGGTATATCGTTACCTGATTTGGAGAAATCAAATGCCTTCGGTTGTCCCAATTTAATTTTTGTATGTATGCTATCGGTTCGGTTGGCTGGCCCCAAACCGTGGTAATGATATATTCGATACTCTCAGGCGAAGTGAGGGGACGGCAATGTTTAGCCTGGGTTGCAAGATATTCTTGTTGAACCGCAATGTATTCATCTCCCGAGGTACATAGTCGGAAAGGTGGTTGCCCATACCTTGCTATGGAAACTCATTTTCCAATAAGTGCCCGCAGTTTTGATTGTATACTATATATATAGAGCGTGAGATGCAAGCGTTCTGCTAGATTGATATTTATTTGTATTTTGACACTATTATAATATCAGAAAAGATATTAATTTCAAAAATCGTTTTGGGTTATCGTAAAGTAAAAACCGTCCGCATTTATGTGTGGATTTGGTCTTACAATTATCCTTTTCTTTCGAAAAGATTTTAAATTTTAAAATCAACCTGGTTGTTGTTGTAAACTTAGTGTGTTTTTCTCACTCTGGTTCACCAGACTGACCCGTCGTTTGTAATGCTTGGGTTAGACGGGGTCGTACAGGTTCGGGTTATCGGATATTGCGAAGTCCAGAGACGAGCTGGAAGTGTTCAGACGTATGATATCTAGTATTTATTCCTCTATGAGTTGCATATGAGGACAGATTATTATAACTGTCCAGGTGTGTTGATGTACTCTGATGATTGTAAGTTTTTGCTTAAAGCTCTCTATAAAGATTTATTTCTATATTTTATTTTGTTTCGCTGCGATGTGAAACTCTGATTATGTGATGTGTTCTTCTTCTTCTTCTTCTTCTGTTCTTATATTTCCTTCTTTCTTATCTCACCCTCTATCTTCTTTGTAATAACGATCCTGTGTTTTCGGTGCTTGGAAGGTTGGCATGTTATATGGTAAATGTATTTATGTTGATTTTCGGGGTCGAAAATGTGATGGGCCTTACAAAAATAACCCACCTTCACAGGTAAATCCTAGGGTGCATCTACCAAGAACACCCCCAAGTAACTGTCCACCTCTAAACATCCCAGATAGCTCATTATATAGCTACTTTTTCTGAACTCAATCCCATTTTACTCTTGTATCTTTCATCATATAATTCTGAAAATCCATTTCTCACTTGGGAGGTAACCCTCACCCCTTCATAAACAAGTTCGGGAAATCTCTAGTAATAGAAACTGACTTGACGTCTTCTAGAGACACCTACAGAAAATAGGGAACTCAACGTTAGTGACCACTAGGGTCATGGGAATTCTTAAGGGTTGTTTTCCTAACCCGATATCCTCCTCTCACATTCTACGATTGACCTACATGTGGCTACTCAACGTGTCCCTAAGATTACCTAATATTTTGAAAATTCCCAATGCAATCAAAACCTATCCCTATAATCAGACAAATTTCTAACTCTAACAACACAAAAAGAATACCAATCCGAAGGGGTTTGAAACAACCATAAATCTATAACTAGGGATATTTCTAAGTGCAAACAATTGTCAAGTAAACTAGAAATGAAGTAGTGTAATAACCATGAGTCAAAAAGTGTGGATATAAAAATAAAAAAAATGGATATTCAAACCTTCCGCTGATACTTTCCTATCTCCGTCTGGACCGCTACTACATGATTGGGCTACATCTAAAAAAATAACTTAGGCTTCCTGTGCACAAACCCTCTTACTTCTCTTGTCCTCTGGGACAGTCTCTATTGAAGTGTTAGGGTTTCCCATAAAAGATATATTTCTTGTCCATCTGCCTCATTTAACAGTCTCTAGCGTAATGGCCGAGTATTCCACAACTCTGGCACTTTTCCTTTTTTTTTTTTACCTAACCCTTTTGGGGTCCTTCAACTTCCTTTTGGTTATTTCCTTTCTTATCTTTCCACTACGATTTTCTTAAAGAAGCCAATTTTGAAACCTCTTTATCCTCATCCTTGCTAATTTCTAACACTAATGTCGTTTTGACCAAAGACTTGAATTTCTCCCTTACTGGTACCAAGTAACCTCCAACACTTAGAGGGGTCGGTTCAGGCCTTTCGCAAATTTGAGGGACTTCTTAGCGGTGTATTTACTAGATCCAAGCCAAACCCTGACAACTCATTAAAGTGGTTGACGTATTCTTTAATAGAAAGATCTTGTTGCCTCAACTGAATAAACTTCTCAAGTTGAAAGCCCTCCTCAGGCTGAGATAAGAATCTCCATTCAAATCCTTAACGAAATCCAACCCAATCAATATCTCTACCATCAACCTTAACTCTCTCTTAATAATATGATGCCTCCTCCTTCAACTTCCAAGTGGCCAGTTGAACTATCTATCGGTCCCCAAGCTCTAACAATCCAAGAATCCACTCGGCACTCATCAGCCAAGCACATGCTTCAATAAAACTCACTGTGTCCGAGAAAGGTCTACCAGCAAGGTGAGTAAAATCCTTACAAAGCATAGAAAAGTCGCCTTTTGGTGGATTAGGAGGAACCACAATAGAGGGTGTAGGATTTTGTGCTTGTTCTTTCTCCTCGGCTGGTGTCATCGTCTCAAGATATCTATGAAACAAACTTCAATCTGGGACACCCTCAGGAAAATTTGGGGATCCCGACATACTATGTAAGATAAAAGTCAGAGATTTAATATTTTCAAGAAATCAAAGGAAATTTGTACTCGATTTAGGGGACAAAACTTTTATTTTCAAAAATGCTTGTGTTTTGAAAATCTATTTTTCTTTGGAAAAATACTTTATTTTAAAATAAATTTTTAGGAATCATGTAACCTTTGGCTCTGAAACTAAATGTAACAAGTTGCACTCCTTAACAATACCTAAGCAAGGTCATGCTAAGGAATGTAGAGTGTTATAGGTATAAAGACAAATACCACAGAGACTGAAATTCATGAGACATAAAATAATTATTGCAGCAGAAATATAGCATTTATTCAAAATCCACTTATTCATTACAGTTTCAAAACATAACTATCACACGTCTTATGAAAATAACATCTCAATCATGAAAAAAGTACAAAAAAATGAATATTCCTTAAAGTAGTTAACACGACAATCAACTCCATGAAGTAAAATGCAAATGAATAAAAGACGAATACATCGGCAACCAAGATGAGTCTTTAAGAAAGATCTTCTAAGGAATCCACACAAATCACTTCCACCTTGGGAGCCTGGCGGGGGAAAGAAAAAGAAAGAGCGAGGAGTTGGTCAGACTAAAGTATAGCGTGAAGTAATTACTAGCATGGTTGGATAATACAGAAAGATAAACTCAGTAATTATTCTAGTGTCAGATAGGTTACATGGCGGTGTACTACTCCAAAAGCTATACACATTGGGATGATGTAAAAGGAAATGTACTTAAATGGTGTAAATAAAGATTTGTTCGATTGTATATCTAGTTCAGATGGTCTTGTTGTTTGCACTTTTTTTAGTTACTAGATGCAATATACGTGATAAGGATAATTTCCTAATAATACTCATCGACTGACAACCTTGCTACCATAAAACAAATATGGTAGTCAATTCCCCTTACACTGAATCAACTCTGCCCGAACGTGGACTGGATCATGTCCTTAACATCACTTGTTCGGGAATTCACCCTCTAGACGGACATCTATCTAGCGCAAGGACCCACAATGTCTTCTTAACCATAATTCTATGCAACTACATGCTTGGTACAGATTGCCTTGGGATCCTTCTTCTAATTGACCATTTATCTACCATAATTAGGCAAGCATACCTCCTATTGAATGTCGCTGGTACAAGCCTTAGGTCACACGACAATTCGGCATGCGTGTCTCCTCCCGAGAACCGTTGGTATAGAGTCCTTCAAAAAATATCCTACTTGCACCCCATCTCAGTCCCTATAACTGAGCTTTGACTATAGGTCGGTTATTTATCATAGCTATAACATTTATTTATGAGTCAGTTATCTATTATAATTCGACCTATGTCATTGATATGGACTTAGATCGTCTATTCGTTAAAATTTATTGGTCACTTATTTCTCCAATTAGCCTTGTGCTACTGGAACAGACCACAACTAGTATACACTTACTAACTTATGTCACTTATTTTCCCAAATCATCCTACTGCAGTTGGAACGGACCATAATCAGTACATGTGTATTAAACTTAACCTCAATTTTAAGTTCACGTTAATAATAAGCATTTCCATTATTTCATTCAATTACAACCTTCGTGTTGTAATTATATCTGAAATAAAGTCCAATTTATCCATTATGATTTCTTGTGTGCTTGTACAAATTATCACAACTACTTTGCAAATATGTTCAATCTTTTTCAATTACAATGTGTGTCATAATTTAATTACAAATTTGCTTTATTTTTCCTACTCCAATCTAATCCCTTTTTTAGCAAAGTCAAGCAGGGTTAACTGGGCCCCTACCAGTTTATTACAAACACATTAAGTGAAGTAAGATAACATGCTATGTTACAAAAGAGAGCCGTAAAAGAAAATTTTAAAAAAAATAAAAAAAAGAAGAAGATAACAACAAGCATAACAAGCTAAAAGCTAATTAAAGCATGATAAGCTCTTGCATCTTTAAAAGTGCAGGCAGTGGTAACAATTCCATGCTTAACAGCAAGAAGAATTTCATTCCAAATATCTAGATTACATTTAACAATACTTATGAAAATCCTCTCGTTTTGAATCCTCCAAATCACACCGATAAATTTCTTAAAGGTAATGAGCATCAATACACCAATATCATTCTTCCATATTGTAGTCTTATAAATGTTGCACCATTTTGTACTGCTTATTCAGTTAACGTCAATTCATCCCCCTTTTCCATCAGTTTTTGCCATAATACATACGTAAAGGAACAATTAAATAACATGTGCATATTCGATTCAATATAATTATCATCATTACAAAAGACACAGGTTGGGTCAACTTGCATTCCCTGGTAGAATAATCTGTCAAAGGTATTTAAAGCATTTCTAATTACCTTCCATGGCATTAGATTATCATCATCCTTGCTATATGTGTTCCATATCCTTCTGTTCTAAGCAAATTGATTTTCCTTCATTGAGATGATACTGTTACAAACTAAGGAAACAAAGTGCTCACTAAAAGCACGAGACCACACTACCTTATCACACTGTGTAAAGGGATAGTGTTATACAATGATTTCAGCCAATGGTTGCCTAATTACTTTATTTGAGGTGTAAGGTAAAGTAACTTTTCCATTACATATGAACTGATTGGCTTTAGCATCTTTGTGTATGCCAGTTTGAGCCTACTGGTTATGGCTTAGAATTTTGGCAAGAATATATGCCATGACCAGCCCATTGGTCATTCCTGAAGCTTGAACTCCCTACATCAGTAGCTAAGAGTCTTACATGCGAGGGAAACTCATTTCTAAGTTTAAAAATTGATCTCCACATCCAACTGCACCCCATACATATGTCCATTATCTAGAAATTTCTTTGCTTCAAGTTATGCATCAAAGTCCAACTGACCTAAAATGTTTCTCTTTCTAGAAATTAATCTATGAATATATGTACTTAAAGAGGCATCATTCTAGTTCTGAAGATTTAGAATCCCCAACCCTCCTTCATTTCTTGAATGTTCAAGTTTATGAAATGAAATTGGCTTCAGCTTACCAGAGTACATATTTCCTATCCAGAGAAAATTAGATATATCTCTCCTTTTCATAAGGACGAGCTTCTTTAAAAAAAGTCTGCACCAGTATGAGGTATATGAAAATGGGACTGATCCGATCAGGGTCAACCTACCAACCTGAGTTAATGTTCTATTTGACCAAAAAATCATAGCTTTGGTAAATTTAACAAACAACCCCATACAAATTAACAGTTGAAATTTTGGAAGTAACTAGGGGAATGCCAAGACAGAATAAGGATTCATTAGTCAAATTTAACAAAAAGTCCAATCCCTTTTTAATTACATTTCTAAATTTTATGCATATTATTCTATAAATTTAGTCATATATGGTTAATACACCTTTGTACAATTATTTTTTATTTCTATTTTTCATGCATACAAAATATGACGGATCTAATCAATAGTTGGATTAAATTAGTCATCACAATATTAAAATTTACAAAATCTGATGTGTTTTAGGTATAGACCACAAGTAGGTAAAGAAACTATAAAATAACTATAAAACAAAAAAATATGGAAGAACACTGAAAGAATATCTTATAGTATTTAAATAAAATAAAACTGTACAAAAAACTGAAAAACTATGGAAATAACTTTACAAAAAAGACATACAAAAAATACTAACTTACAATAAATAATAAAAACTATAAGAAAAACTATAAGAAAACTATAAATAAAAACTACACAAAACTCTACAACTATTAGAAACCTTATTTTCCAAAATTATCAAAGATATAAATAATTACAAACTCACATGTTGTCTAAAGCATTCCTTCTCGCCCCATAGAACCTGCCTCCAGAAGGGTATAAATATGTGTAGATATAAATATATATTTTTAAATCCTTTCTCGTAAAAAAATTTGGTTAGGTCTAGGGATCTATTTATAGGTAACGCTAAGAATTTTTGGTTAGGTCTAGGGATCTATTTATAGGTAACGCTAAGAATTTTAGACCATTAGATTTTTACTCAAATCTAGGCCATCCACGTCACGCAACCCATAAGAACTCACGAAACTAGCATAAAATTCAAAACTAGTGAACTGAATTTAGCAATGACGCATTTAAAATTAAGTCTCTCATCATGCATTCATCCTTAGGCGAATTTTCGCCCAGTCTCGATTAGGTCAAGCCACCTTTATTTTTTCATTTTGTCATAATTTCTTCGTTTTAAATCCATTTCTTGCAAACCAAATATGTAAATCAACCAGAAAATTGTCATGAACTCAATGATGTAAGTCCCATAGCAAAATTCTAACAATTTTACAACTCATTACTGTATTAATTAATGCGTTAAGTAATTATTGTATCTAAAAAATTCAGTTTGTTACAGCGAATGGAATGCTGACTTAGACTACCCGAGGGACTTTATGGAGTTCACGGTGTACTTCATGTTTCCCTCGTGTGGTGAGATTTGGTTTAGTAGGTAAGTTAGATTAAGGTGGATAAAATAGTGCTTGAATGATTCAGCTATGGTAATCGGACTCAGTCTACTAAAAGAGGTAGAGATTGAGAGGGAGGTGTATGTTCTTTGCATGCCTGCATAGATTCAAGACCATGAAGTAATATAAACTCAGAAATATGGAAGAAAAGCTGGTAAAGATTTAGTGGGGAGACAATGCGAATGGGGCTATATGGGAAGCTGAAGAGAAGATACACATTTCTTTTCTATTCCTTTTTTAATGGTACTTTTTGAATTCTCCGTCATTAGCTTTGAATAGGTTCTATCCTTTATATCCTTTGAATTGGTAGATCATATGATATAATCTATGGACGATAGGATTTCCTAAAAACATGTTAATAGAACATGTTATGTATGATTCGAGCAAATGATTGCAAGTGTTTGATAGTGGAGGCAATGGATGCATATACACACACTACGCACTATTAGTGATCGGCAAATTAAGTCACTAAGCATACGCATATGGATGTGTGTGCATTTTTACTTTATTTCCATGATTGATATAATGGACGATTATCAAATAATTGTTGCATATGAATGATGTTCGAAATAGGTATGTACAACATTGTGTTGTCATTAGGATTTTCGCATACATTTGAAAATATTGCACAAGCATAATTGCATAAAAAGGAGGTCAACTGAATTAGCAGACCGCCTAATTTTTTGCATTAGTTCGGGACATACACACTATACTATTGTACAACTACATAAATAGCATCAAAAAACTTAAGGACAGTGGATGTTAATGGATGATGTTTGAATAGATTATTAATACCTTAGGTACCCTAGGTATTAGACAGCAACCCTATAAAATTGCTACTAAGATATCCTTAAGTTGTGCAGTTACATCAGATATATTACAAAGATATTTCTAAAGATATACAAGAATACATAAGAGGAATTACAAAGGAAGGATAGTCAAAGTAATTGAAGACCAAAACTTATTAAAGAAAAATGCTGAAGAATAGAGGTGTTTGAAGTGATGAGGAGTTAGTTGAACCTTAGAATATCTTGTTAAAGATCCTATGACAATTATACTTGAAGACAATCAACAATTAACCTCAACTGAATCACCAAAATCCACAAATACAAGGAAATCTGAAGTGATGAATATTTTTGACACTTATAAGTGTCTTTTGCACCACTAGGTATGTCGACATACATCATTTTACATGTTGACATGTAACGGCTTTTTCAGATTTTCAAATTTAAATTTAGAAGTTATTTCCCTCCATCCCTTCACCAAAAGATGCATCCTTTCAAATACTATTTGAAGGCTCCTGGTAACGAATTTTAACATCATGTTTTCACATTTTCTTCTACTCCTTCTCCATATATTCTCTACACAAATCCATTGAATACTATCCTATTATTCTTGCAAATTCACTCTCTTTCATTCCAATTCTTCATTGATTTGCAAGCCACATAATATCAGAGAGTTGTACTTGAACTTATATCATTCTCTCTTTGGTTTTATTCTACTTCCTCAAAGAATTCGTAGACATATTGTCATTGGAGGTCTATAGGATCATTATACCAAATCTGCAAGAATCTTTATTGAAGATACGCCTACTTACCACTGTTTGTTGCTGTTGATAAGGAGAATGTGTATATTGTAGCCCGTGAAATCAAGTTTGTAAAGGTGTTCTTGCCACCCATGGAAAGCAAGTGATTATAGTGAAATTTTACATAGTGATGTGCAGGACTGGATGTAGGATTGGTTAATCCGAACCAGTATACAAATCCTGGGGTTATTTACTTTACTGCATTTTATTGTTATTACTTATTTCTTTTGGTTTGAATTTGAATAGATATAGTAAATACACTTCTCTCCTCTAGTGTCTGAATAGCCTTAAGATCCATTAACATTAAGTTATAGACACCCAAGTTCCCTAACAATTGGTATTAGAGCCTAGGTTTTCAAAATTTCATCATCTGAATTTTGGAAATATTAAATGGCTAGTGACTCTAGTAACACCTTTATTAATTCTTTTATAGAAGGGAAATATACCACTAGACCCCCTCTATTTGATGGCAGTAATTATGCTTATTGGGCTTGTAGGATGAAATTTTATTTGCAGTCTAATGGTTTAGATGTTTGGAACATTACCCAAGAAGAATACATAGAGCCTTAAACTGAATATTCAAAATGGACATTAGACCAAAACAAACAAGCACTTAATAATTCTAAGGCCATGAACATTTTATTTTGCTCTTTTGATAGAAATGAATTTAATCGAGTTTCTATATGTAATTCTGCATACGAAATTTGGAGAATACTGAAAGTCACACACGTAGGCACCAATAAAGTAAAATAGACAAAGATATCTATGCTAACTCACAAGTTTCAACTCTTTCAAATGAAATCAAATGAGTCTAATTCTGATATGTATTCTAGATTTCAAGATATAGTACATACCTTAATATTATTTGGAAAGAAAATTATGGAAGAAGACTAAGTCAGAAAGATCATGAATTCACTTCCTAGTGAATGGGATCAAAAAGACTTTGGTAATTGAAGAAGCTAGTGATATTAGTACTATGTCAATAGAAGAAATAATTGGTAATCTAATGTCCTATGAAGTAAAGTCGCAGGTTAGAAAAGAGAATCAGGGAAATGAGAAGAAATCATCGGCACTTAATGCTATGATTGACAATGATGAATCTGATGACGATTCTATTGTCAATTAACTTGAGTTTATTACCAAGAAGATCAAGAAATTCTTGAAGTATTGGGTAACGAAGAAACTTCGAAAAACTAACAACAATAATTCCAGAAATGGAAATGTTGTTAAATGTTTCGAATGTGATAAACCCGGTCATTTGAAAAGAGACTGTCCTAATTTGAGAAAAAGTACTTTTCAAATACTTTAAATAAGGAGGGAAAACAGGCATTCAATGGAACATAGGATAATTCAGATACATCATCAAGTGATAGTGATTCAAAAACAGAAAAGGCCAATGTATGCTTCATGGAAATGGACGACCAGGTATGGAATTTTGATAAAGAAATTACTAACGTTTTAAATGATATGCATCGGGATTATGAAATACTTAGGAAAAAGTATAATAATAGTTTGATAGAAATAGACAGATTAAAAATATCTAATGAAAAGTTGAGTAAAGAAATACAGTTTCTAGAAGATGAAATTTAAAGATTAAATACTCATTAAAAGGGAAAAGATTTAACATTTGGAAGTTTTGAAAAACTAAAAAGTGAAAATGAGTCCTTAAAATTAGAAAATCTTTCAACGAAGTCATAGATCACTAATCTGAATGAAAAAAAACATCTATAGACAATGTTATTCTTAATCGTAGTATGGATTTTGATGAAACTAAAACTGATATGGATAAATTTAACAAAGGGAAAGATAATCTTGAGAAATTATTATCTATATCTAAACACAATAGGAATAAGCATGGACCTTGCTACACCCCTAAGGATAAATCAAAGAAAAATAGTACTAAGTGTACTAAGTTTGTTATAGCCACCAAGTTCAAACCAAAACCTAGTAAATTAAAGTTAAATCCTCCAAATAGGTTCATTAACTAATTATGGGTTCCAAAAAGGTTAGATAACACTAAAAAAGAAAAATATATTGATATTTTTATTGATAAGGTTCATTTATCTAATAATTATATTTTGAAAGGGAATTCAAACTCTTCATGGGTTTGGCATCCCAAAACTTAAACCCTATGGACCCTAAAATAAAAAGGGTACCAGTGTGCATATTTATAATTTTTCAGGTACCAGATAGTCAATGCTCAAAGCTATGACAAGAAATCTTTTGAACCTTGGATAAATATGAAAATGATTTGTTATTGGCATCAGCAATGTCGGTAACTCTAAAATTCATCTTATTATTTAGTTTATTTCATGTTTTGATTTTCCCACTTATGTTTCATTACATGCATATACAAACTCTACATATTGTCTAGCAGTAAACTAAATAATTCTTTTTACCCTTTTTGTTGATGACAAAGGGGGAGAAAAGGTATAAATATACTAGATAAAGTGATTGGGGGAGTGCACAGAATTAGGGAGAGTCAAAATTAAAAGTATTATATTTAATCTCTTAAATATTTATATGGTGTCATCACCAAAAAGAGGGAGATTGTTAATACCCTATGTACCTTAGGTATTGATTTTGAAGACAACAACCATATAAACATTACTAATAACATATCCTCAAGTTATGCAGTTACATCATATACATTATGAAGATATTTATAAAGATAAACAAGAATACAAAAGAGGAATTATAGAGGAAGGATAATCAAAACAATTGAAGACCAAAGCCTATTAAAGAAAAATGCTGAAGAACAGAGGTGTTTGAAGTGATGAGGAGTTGGTTGAACCTTATAATATCTTGTTAAAGATCCCTATGGAAGTTATACTTGAAGACAGTCAACAATTAACCTTAACCGAATCACCAAAATCCACAACTTATAAGTGTCATTTGCAACACTATGTATGTTGACACACATCTTTTTACATGTCAACATATAACATCTTTTTCAGATTTTCAAATTTAAATTAAGAAGTTTTTTCCCACAATCCTTTCACCAAAAGACATATCCTTTCAAATACTATTTAAAGGCTCCTGGTAACGAATTTTAACATTATATTTTCACATTTTCTTCTACTCCTTCTCCATATATTCTCTATACAAATCCATTGAATACTATCCTATTATTCTTGCAAACTCACTCTCTTTCATTCCAATCTTCATTGATTTGAAAGCCATGTAATATCAGAGAGTTGTACTTGAATTCATATCATTCTCTATCTGGTTTATTCTATTTCCTCAAAGAATTAAAAGACATATTGTCATTGGAGGTCTATAGGACCATTGTACCAAATCTGCAAGAATGAATATTGAAGATACGACTACTTACCATTGTTTGTTGTTGTTGATAAGGAGAAGGTGTATCTTGTTTCCCGTGAAATAAAGACTGTAAAGGTGTTCTTGCCACAAGTGGAAAGCAAGCGATTATAGTGAAATTCTACATGGTGAAGTGCAGGACTAGATGTAGGCTTGGTTAATAAAACCAGTATAAAAATCCTGATGTTATTTACTTTACTTCATTTTATTATTATTACTTTTTTTTTGTTTGAATTTGAACAGATATAGTAAATACACTTCTCTCCTCTAGTGTTTGAATAGCCTTAAGATCCATTAACATCAGGTTATAGACACCCCAGTTCCCTAACATGGTTATAGGTATTTGGATGAAAATACTTATCTCATTCTTCTATCCTTGGAGATTTCAAGGATGAAATCCTTTAAGAAGGGAACAATGTAACAATTCGAATTTTTAAGACACATTAATTAACTAAAGAATTAATTAATAAGTTTGTAAAATTAAGGGAATTTGGCTATGGGATTACACCATTGGGTCCGTTGCAATTTTCTAGTCGATTTGCATATTTGGTTCATAAGACACGGAGTTAAAACGGAAAAGTTATATCGGAAACAAAGAAGATGATATACATACATACATACATACATACATACATACACACATACAGGGGATGGATGAACCCTTAGGTCAACCCATGGATCAACTTAAGTGGTTGTTGGATCAACCCATCCACGTGCCTGGGCGCAAACCATGTGCAAACGAGAAGAATGACGAAGCGGATGTTTAAAACACCAACGTGGTTTTTTTTTTTATTTTTTGGTTTTCAAAACTAGCTGACACAGCAAATTCCTATTGGTTGAGTGACGTGGCTGATTTAGATTTGATCTAGGAATCCAATGGTCTAAGATCCCTAGTCTAATTTATAAACAGACCCCTAGACCTGGCTAATTCTTCACAACACAATCCCTTTCCCTTTGGGTTCTCTCATTTTGAAACGGAACGTGACCTAATTTTTTTTTTGGGAAAAGATTTATTAAAATAAATATTTATATATATACCTTTTGGAGACGGGATCTATAGAGGCTACGGAGGAATGCTTTGAACCATGGGTAGGTATGTAAATATTTAAACTTTTGGTAGTTTAGGAAAATATGGTTTACAATAGTTGTAGATATTCTACATTTTTTGTAAGTTAGTGTTTTCTGTAGGTTCTTTTCCTATAAGTTATTTTCTACTCTGTTTTTCTGCCTTTTTCTCACATTTTTATTTTATTCAAGCACTATAAGATATTCTTCTAGTCTTTTTCCTTCTTCCAGTATTTATGCCTATCAATTATTTTATAGTTTATGTAAATATTTTTTGTTTATGCCTAAAACATGCCTAGATCTGTAAATGTTATTATATTGATGATTGATTTAATCACTTTAATTTGCACACTAAAATATAGAATTTAAGTTATTATTGTGTGAATGCGGATTAAAGGAATTGGGGCTAAATTTATAGAAAAGTGTGCATAAAAAATGGATTTGTAATTGAAAAGGGATCGAACTAAAATAGGAAAAAGTTATGTAGATTTGCAACAAAATTATAACATGGACTGTAATTTGAAAAGACTACACGTAGCAAGAATAATATTATGATAATTATTTGGAAACATAATAAATCATAACGGACATATTGGGTTTATTTTCAAATATAATTATAACATGAGGTTTACTATTGAAAGAAAGGATGAAAAGGCTTATTATTAACATAAACTTAATTCTGAGTTTAAGTTTAATAAGCATGTACAAGTTATGACCTGTTCCAGCAGCATATGGCTAATCATGTATTAGTTGTGGTCTGTTTCAATAGCACAAAGCTAGTTTGAGAAAATAAACGACAAATGAGCAAGGCTCGGATCAAGGGAGATATGGGATAAGGCGCAAATTAGAAATTTATTTGTAGTATCTTATACCAATAGCATTCCCTTTCAGGTTTACCACTGATGGTCTCACAATAGATGGTGGTGGAGGTTGGGTACGCTTATGCTGATTTAGGTAGATGAAGGATCAACAGAGGCAGGGTCGTGTATGGGTGTGTTCCGATGGTGCACTAAGCGCGCTTGTGCATCCATAGGATAAGGTAAGATACTTTTACATCCAACATCGATTATTTATGTCTTTACTGATGGATCATGTCGGATAAAGCCCGATATCCATAGTGACATAAGTTACCATGCGAGACGGTAGAATAGTAGGTTAAAGCCGATCGGTGGATAGTATTAGGAAATTATCCTAATCATGTTTATTGTGTTCAGTAATCAAGATAGTGCAAATAATCAAACAAAACTTCACTTGTGTGGTTGAAGCATATTTACTGTACCTCATTCCAATATGCCTATTATTTGTAGTAGTTGTTCACAAACACTTACCCTATCTTTGACGATCGCACCGTACCACTTGCATGTAAATATGTAAAATAGTGCGATGTGGCATGCCAAGTTAGTATAAGCCGGTTATCATGGGTGATAATCATAAGCAGACTTGTCCTTTATCTCACAGCGCATGGACAATATATAATAAATAAATATAGAGAGTAATGTAGTGATAGAAGATAGAACACATAATAATTGAATAACCATCAAAACCATAGAGTCATGTACATGAAATCCATAATATATGAATACATGTCATCCTCACTACATCTTTCAGAGCACACTCAGAAGTGGAAAGTAATATATACAAGTAACTATACGATATAGCTCCTCCAAGCTCGCCTCCGGCCTAGAACCTCGTATGACCTGACTATTGTCTAGTCTACTCATCAGCATCGTCGATGAGTACCCAAGAAGAAAACATAAAATATTGGGTCAGAATACAGTCTGGTGTGAGCGATAAAATCTATCAAAAGTTGTGCAACAATATAGAGGTTAAGTCCCATACCTGACTTGTTCGGCAAGCAA
This sequence comes from Allium sativum, assembly GCA_030737875.1. Lineage (NCBI taxonomy): Eukaryota > Viridiplantae > Streptophyta > Magnoliopsida > Asparagales > Amaryllidaceae > Allium > Allium sativum. The sequence continues at coordinate 958,548,035 of CM060909.1, forward strand.
AGAGTCAACACATAATAATATTATAATATGTGCTACTCGAAGAAATAGTGCTACACAAACCAACTGAAATGTGAAGTGGGTGAAGTTATAAGATAAGAAAATCTTTCTAGCCTTCCCGGCTCCCATTCCCTATCCCCTCTAAGCCCTGTCGATGATAGTCTACACAAGTGGTGGTGATAAATAACATAGCAACCATCATCCAACTCCTAACGGTCGCTTTCTAAAGCCCTGAATGCACTAAAACTCGTATGGAAACCCCAACCAAAGATTAATGAAAATCCCAGTTCCAGTAGAAACTCTGTGCTTCGCCAGCACGTGACCGACTGGCTTAGGTTCACTACCCAGGGTACATGATTCTGCCAATCCTAATGGGCGTCCCAATGATACCCCTGCTTTGAGCTCCACTAGAACACCCCAAGCTATCAACGGCCCCTTGGCAAAACACTAGCTGAGTTGGTCCTCCCTGTAATTCCGAAGCTTGAGTCCTCTCAGCCAATCCATTATCATGAAATCTTGCTACACGAGTCACTTTAATCCTCACAACATCATTCGCCACGAGCTGTATCCAAAATCTCGTTCACCATGAGTCAATCTTGCAGTGTTGTTCACCACAACCAGCTTCTGTATCAATAGATGTGTTCTTCATGTACCCATCATGCTTTTCCTTTGACCTTCTTCTCATCTGAGCCTCCATCGAAGCACTTATTCTTCGTTCATGTTATAACCCTCTATCCATAGTAGTATTTTTCAAACCAAGACACTCAACATGCTCCAAGAAGCCCACCCTTCCTATCATAAAAATCTCGACCCAATCCGGCCTTCCCTGATGGATCGATATCGATCATTGATGGACCAGTACCCATCCATGCACTTATCCTATTTTAGACTAAGTGCTTCAGTTCCTTGAAGCACTCCTTCTTTAGGCTCCATCGTACTACCGGTCCATCTCCTACAGGTGCATGACGTTTTCTTAATGAATTCCTAACGATCCATGACTTCAAAGAATTCTTCACGTCGCATGCCAACTTCATTTACCACCAAATTTCATCCGAGACATAGAAACCACCCCACAAGCCTACATAGAAATTTTGGAGACGAAACGATGCACACTCATGGATCGGTGCTGGTCCATGGCCCATGGCCTATGGACCGACACCAGTCCTTGTACCAAGGTCGTTTTGGTCCAAGTTTTATGGGCATCTTCTCATTGCCTTCTGAAGCTCAATCCCCAAATTTTGCGTGACTCGATGATTAATGATTCTGATGTGCTCAATTCTTCATTCCAACACCTAATTTTGTCCATACTAACATACAAAATCAAGCATAGCATCCGAACAGCAATTATAATGATTAAAACTGCAAACGCATGAATCAACCAGCATATTCTGACATCCAAATACTTTTAAAACGATGAAATAATCATTCATATGCATAGATTAGGTTCATATCTATATGTAAATGAATCTAACTTCCCATTTTAATCCATTTTCATTAATTTTAGGTATCCTTAAGTTTTAAAAACAGGATTTTGACATAAATAATGATGACCCGGTGCGACTTAACATGTAAACATGATAAAAATGTTAAATCTAACGTATAATGAAGCATAGCATAATGAGAGATCTAAATCACTCACCAAATCAATAGTTTTGATGAGCATCAATGCAAAACTAATTTAAGCAGCGAAGAAATGAATGCAAATAGCCTCTAGGTGATGTAACAATGCAGATCAATGAAGATCTAATCTCTTCTAGAAGTTTGAAGGAGATTAAAAGTGTTCTGAATGTGTATTTTGGAATTTTGAGGAAGAAATAGAGGATCATAGTGCTTTGACTACTGGGAAAATGAGATGGAGAACCCTAACTAATCTCTCCAGCCCCTATTTAAACCAACAGCCTTAAACCCTAATGGGCCAGCCTAATTAACCCATTAGTCTACCTAAAAGTCTGCTCAGCAGTCCAAAAAAACTTAAAACAGCTGTATCTCCCAAACCCCTTCACCAAATTGCTAATGTAACAACTCTTCGGAATGTATAGGCACCGAATCTTTCCAGTGTCACAGGTCTAAGCATCTAATTCCACACCAGTTAAAGGATACATCCAGAATAAGGTACTCAGGGGTAAAAATGGTCACAAAACTATCCGGTAAAAATCATATATGTGTAAAACATCCTAACTAACCACATATCAAAATATAAGAATGACATGACCATGTGAAAATTAAATAGAATTATTTTACGATTTTCCGATATGTAAAATATGAGTCGTTACACTGTCAGATACTAGAACTATTATTGAGTCTATCTTTCTTTATTACTCAATTATGCTAGTAATTACATCATTCACCAGACTTTAGGTCTGACCCACTCCTTTTCCTTCCCATTTCTTCCTTACTAGGCTCGCAGGTAGAGATGAATAGTTCAGATTTCTTGAAGATTCATTCTTACTGCTAATATATTCAACTTTTCTTTTTGCATCTTACTTTATGGAATTGGTTGTCCTATATGATATTTTAAGGGATATTTATGTTATTGTACTCTAAGTTGTGATTGATATGTTATTTTCATAATATATGTGGAAGTTATGGTTTATGACTGAAATGAGCATTTTTTTTTTTTTGAAATAAATGTTATATCTTCACTTTTTCAAAAATTTCTTGCTGTATTTATTATTCTATGACTTGTGAATCTTAGTCTCTGTGATATATGTCTTTATACCTATAATGATTCACATTTTTTAACATGACCCTAGTTTAGGGAATGTTAAAGGTGTAGAGTGTCTCAGAAATTTTTGACTAAGTTTCGTACAAAGATAGGTCTTGTTAGCGGAGCATAGCTAGTATACAGTGCGATTACATGTAAGTCCTTAATGTAATGCATTATGTGGTACATCGTGGATGTCTGAGCATTGGAGCAAGCTGATGCGGATGATTTTTCACATTTTATTATTAGACGGCGAAACTTCTACACTATAGGCCTAACGTAGTTGTCCTCTACATGTGTAGTTAGAATACTCTTTTGTAGAGAAACATGGAAGTACAATCGAGGAAGATACGGAGGGTACTATGCGTAGTACCTAGGATCACAATGGTCGATTTAGCATATACCTACATATACATGGATTATTATGTTTGGTCTACTTGGGGGTAGATGGGTATAAATAAAATGAAAATAGAACGGTATATATAGTGTTGAACTTAAAAGTGTATAATTTGTCCATTTATAAGAAATTTAGTTCTGACCCCCTCCTCATAACAATCCACATGTTAAATGGCAGGCTAAGATTGTTTAACTTAGAGACACAATTTAGAAAGTGTTTATAGTTTGGTAAGTTTCTACCTATTATCATAATTTAATCATCTCCATTGTAGTTCCTTATACTCAGATATATTTATCGTTGCCTATTTGTAGAATACCAGATATCTTACTCGAGATTCAATGGAACTGGATTTTAGTAATTTGTGAAAAACCTAGGTCGACTAGGATTCGGGCTGTTACATTTGGTATCAAAGCTTAGTTTTAGTGATCCAACATAGATAGTGAGTGAATGTATTTGTACATATATATATATATATATATTATACTTAGATCCATAGAGAAAACCCATTTTTGAGAAAGATAACATATGAAAAGATAGTAGTAAGAATTTTGTACATTAAGTTTGGGATTATGGAAATCTAAGAGTGTAGGTCCTATTTTGACCATGGTATGATATATACAATAAGTTTTAAATAAAAAGGAAAATTCATATGTTGATATCTGAAAATTAGTAGTTATTTTAGATTTGTGGGTGGACCATAATGCCTTAAAATTTGTAAAAGCATAAGAGAAGAAGTGGATTAGGAATATATATATATATAGCGCGTATGAGTAGCACTAGAGCCGATTTCAGTTTAGACATGGATAATAGGGAGGAATTGGTATAGAATACATTTGAAAAGAAATGAAAATTAAGAACCCACTTTGAGTCTAACCCTGTAATTAAAATTTTGAGGACTTGAAAAAAAAAAATTGGAAATTTTTTCAAGTTTTGAGTTTAAAAGTTTGCAGTTTTAAATATTTATTGGTTTAACTATGGAAAATTTGCATTAAAATTATTTTTGAAAAAATAATATAAAAAAATATATTTGATTTTTAATAATTTGTGTGAATAAGTATGGGGTTAGACGATATAAGTGGTTAGAAAAAAGTCATGAATGGTAATGAATAAGAAGCAAATTTGGTCTATGGATTTGACTAAAAGTGTGAAAGGCAAAAGGTGGCTCTAAGTGAATGGTAGATTAAAAGTTCAGAAATTATATCAAAGTTGTAACAACGACATAACCAATCCAAAGTTGTAAGAATAGGGATAGAATATAATGGTTAGGTGGGAAGGAGGAACCCGCAGAAGTAAAAAATACCTAGTCCTATCGACCTAGGATTCAGATGGGCTGAAGGGATGGGTTAACCCACCTTTTATGCTTTGCGCAACATATAAGGACGAAGCCGAAAGGCTTCATCACTTATTCACCTCACCGAAAAATTCCAGCTCCACCGAGAAACCCATCCAAGCCACAATTTCCAACACCTCCCAACTTCTCTGTTCACTCAAGATTAGTGCCAAATAAAAGCATATCAAGAGATCTACCTATATCCATAGTCTTTTCACCAAATCTGGAAGTTTTTAGCCATGCCTTCGAGGCAATCATTGGTTAACATTGTCCCTCAGTTTACACCATAAGAGATTTCTTGGTGTCAAGGTAATAGTAGGAACGTTCCAGTATACGTAGATACAACCGCCTACAAAATTCTACAGGGAAAGGTGATTAATTTCTCTGATTTTCTGGATACTTCCTTAGAGTGGCTTTTCATCGATACTAGTCAGATTTTGACCAATCAAACTATTGAGTGGAGAGCATACCATAGGTTAGCGCCTCTCTTCGATGTTAACTTATATTCAGACATGCTTGGGAACAAGTTGGCATTCGAGTCAGAGGTTAAGGTTATTATGTTGGCATATACTGAGATGTAGTTGGCTGTCATTTTAGATATTATAGGGCATGGCCTAAACGCAAACTAGATTCAGATGGTAAATGATGTTGTCTTATAGCATATTTGGCAGACCCCTAGTAGCAGATTTGGAATATTAGGCGCCATTAGCTGCGGTGGTTATACACATATTACGATACAACCTAGTCCCCTAGGCGGGGAGTTTTGACCAGATTTATATGTTAGTGAAGCAGACCACCTATTTCATTTTTGGAGGAATTCAGATGAACTAGGCTAAGGAAATTGTGATTCAGTACTTAGCAACGGCGAGCGGTCAACGGTCTTCTACATCATTTTGTTATTTATGATCACAGTGTCTAATGTGACAGTGCATTTCGATAAGGAGAGCTTTCTTGAGCTAACTAGCTCCATGATTAATTCCTCACCTTAAGGAGGATGGATCTTGGGTTAATAGATTTATAAATCCCGCAGTCGTAGTAGGATCGGTATGAGCCTGAGAAGTAGTAGTATTTTCCCCGGTATCAGGCGTAGTAGTATTTTGAGTCACCTTTTGCAGGAGGCACCGGGCCCATAGAGCTTGCATAGTGGAGCCCATGGCCAGTCTAGCCAGAGTGATACGAGTCATAGGATACAAAGCGACAGATGACAACCATCTTTGAGAGATAGGATCAGTTAGCTCGTGAGCATCAAGAGATCCTCTATAGGCATGTATAGTTGTCTCAGACATGGCAATAAATGGCGCAGATATAGTAGGAAACTTTTGAGGGTACTAGACGACTGTAGGAACGTCTTAGTGGATTACCTTTTTTTGTTCGGGACTTCTTTGGTCATAGGGGACTATGCCCTAGACCTCCTAGCCCTAGGTGATGGATGCCTTTAATGTTATGTTTTATGTATTTTGTATCCCTATGTATTAGCGTTTGTGTTATCTTTTAGTTTTGAGCTTTGTACTTCTATATGGGTGTTTGTACTCGTTGTTCTGTAACTAGTACTTTTAGTATTGTAACAACAAGGAATTTCGCTCGATCCGAATCAGTCGCTAAACCGATCAAGACTGTTCGAAACGCCTGATTGTTTTGAGAACACGACAAATTAGAACGCAGACAGAAGAACATTTCATTGTATATTACAACAATTCCATCAGAATACAAGAATATACAGAGTATGAATAAATATTACACAACAGAAAAATATCAGAGATTACAATACACTACATAGCAGCGGAAAATAATACAATACACAACTGAAGGAAATATACGGATACAAAACTTTCCGGATATCGTTCCAGCTGCAGATCAAGATCCTGTGAATATAAATCTGCAAAACCAAAACTACTAGCTGCCCGTGTCAAAATAAGGGCACCCAGAGTTTAGGTTAAAACAATAAACTCCAGGTCAGTCATGTGACTGGTGTGAGAACTAAAACAGTTATTTAAAACTTTACTGTAAATCAGATATATCAAGGGACCACGCCGTATAAAACGGAACGGGTTTCCTCCCAAGAATACCAGTGCATATAACAAAACAGCGCAATGCTTTTCGAAAAAATGAAGCTATTATAAGACCCAGGTCCTATCACACAATGCAACGCAAGCCGGGGGATAGGGTTTTCCCTTATAATAGCCAAATATGCTTAGTACGTTTAAAACAAATCACTTGATACTACTATAAGTGCATAGTGTGTAAAACAACTTCAAATCATAAGTATCAATCATAGACGGCATGGGTACCATATATCATGTCGCCAATACTAGGCTCTATAAATAAAACCACAAAGTCACGTATTTGGAAATTGGATTTCCATCTGTGAACCGAGGCAAAAGATAGTCCTCTACCGATTCGAGACTCTCTAGCCCGAGCCTCAGGCAAGTACTCAGTCAAGCCTTTAGAGCGACAGGGCCGGTCCACCGATGTGGATTAAAATTCCTGAACACTGCGTTTCCCCATCCTATGGGGCGTAAATGAGCCAACAAATGACTCCATTGGACCCGGATCGTCCGATCAAACAGAGGCACCTCGCAACAGCAACAACCACATAAGTCAAACTCGTCAGGGCGTGTAAAACCACTGACGCCACTTCTAACTAGAAAGAAACGCATGTCCTCCCTGAGGTCCTTGTCCCGTTTTTGGTTCACACCGGGGTGTGAGGCTCGCGAATCCACGCTACACAAAGCTATGCCACACAGGCCGTGCTTTGATCATCAACCACAAGACTCTGCTTTTCAACAGAAGCCATGATCATATTGCCACTTAGGCTTGCCACACAGGCAATTCACTCCATGCATTTGATATCCATCAATATATAACCCCTGAGCTCGTACGTCTCAGAGAAGGGCGTTAAGCAAGAGAATAAATTCTTCGCCGCCAAACAGATATATATTTAATAGAAATCAATCACACAGACTAAAATCCAATGTCAGACACACAGTCCATTTACAAGTTCGTTCTGGGTCTGAACGAAACCGGAGGCACCTAGTACCCCGCATATCCATCGATCTCCAAGTTCGTTTGGACGATCACCAATTGATTCTCTCCTCTTGGGTGTACGGCCCAATCACGATCATCAATAATTATCCAAACGACGTGAAGACCTCCGGTCTTCAACCACCGTCTTCATCTTCGACACCATGTCGAATTAGTTATTCAGAATGGGATAAACCCGGTCTTTCTGAATAACTCGCGTAAATAATAAATAAGTGTTACACAAACACAACATACGCCTCATTCCAATTCAGAATATTCTTTTATTCAAATATTCTTATACTTTGGGAAAAGTTCCCATTAATTTTATCAAAGATAAATTCTTTAAATTTATTCTTTAATCTTCTTTGAATATCAATTCAAACTAGTCGGGATTAGTGAACCACACCGAAGTAATCATTTATTTTATTTCCCAATCCCAACCTATTCATTCCATGAAGTAAAACTGGTCATACTTCATGTCTAACACCACGGTGTTATCGGTAAATTCAATTACCATTTCCCGTTCAAATCTAATTAAAGATTTAACTATCGCTTGGAGCAAAACTGGAGATACTACATTCTCAATCATTTCAATCTAATTAAAGATTCATTAAAACCCCACTTAGTTTTAATCTTCACAGAAATCAATATCCTGTCTTTAACTGGGTTAAAGGACCTATGTCATTTAAAACACGGCCCACAATAAACCCAAAATTACATTCATTAATTATCGGGTTAAAGAACAAGTGTTATTTAAAATACTGTTCACGATAAACCCAAAAATCAATACCAGTTCAATTCCAATTAAATATTATTTAATTGGTACACTTCATTAAATCTAAATAAAAAGACTTAATCTTTTTCTCAACTGGGCTTATGAACAGTGTTAATGAAGACACCATTCACGACAAACCCAAATCACATTTGATATTAAATACATGGCTCTGAATAGAAAATATATCGACTTATATTCAATATCAAATTCTACGACTAACAAATATCGTATTGGAAATAACGATATATCTATATATCTTTCAAATTTCCATAACAACATCTGTACAATCACGAAATCCAACATCGAAATATTCCAAAGACAATTTCGATTCAAATCCATTCCAATTCAATTATCGGAAATTCTGGTTACTTTTAAAACCCTTTTCAAATTCAATTTATTTATTTAAAAATAAATAGAAGTATAATTCTAGTTCAAAACTATTTCATTTCGATAAAAGTCTATTTTTATCTTTTCAAATATGGAGTTTTTCATCCCAATTCTTCACAAATCATTTCTTATGATTTTACACAAATTATTACTATTTTTAATAATTTTATCAAGGCCCGTATGGTCGATTTTCATCAACGGCCATTGAACTGCACTTACAGCGACCTTTTCCAAATTTGATTTGGACATAATTCCAAATCCAACCATTAGATTTCAAATCTCTAATATTCATTAGAAAGCTCTTTTCGATACGAACCCAACGGTTCCGGTTTTAGGAGAATCCGACGGTCGAATCTCCCGCAATATCCATTCGAAGTCAATGGTCGAAATTCACGAACTGCCGCAGCGCGGCGCGTTCTATTAAGGCCATTATATATATAATAAATATATATATATTATATATTTCATCGATTTGCTTTCAAAACGTATTTTATAAATAGTTTTAAATTCGTTTTCGAAACGATTTCCACTTCTATTTCAAATTCAAATCAAAATTGAATTTTTCCTTATAAATTCGTTTTAAATTGATTTCAAATTGATTTCAATTCAAATCGATTTTTAATTCAATTTCAGTTCGTTTTCAATTCAATTCAATTTCTATTCGAATTCGTTTCTATTTGAATTTCAATTCGAATTCATTACTATTCAATTTCAATTCAATTCGAATTTCAATTCATTTCAAAATATCAGATTTTGAAATCACTTCCGATATTCATTGTAAAATGAATAAAATCGATATAAATATCGTTTACGTCAAAATGACGTCAATCTAATCGACACGACTTCATATATTTCTATTTTCAAATATTATATTTCAAATATTTCTTTTTCAAATATTTCTATTCAAATATTTCTTTTCAAATATTTCTTATTTCAAATATTTCTATTCAAATATTGGAATGAGGCCCAATCAATTACCATAGATTTTATTTCTATGGATTTCCATACAACGCATGTATATATCAACAATGACAAATAATCAAGTATCATCCAAAGTGCATTCTACACTGTATAAGCATCAAATATAAATATTTAACGCTTATAACAGTCTGTCAATCAATCGATTGACATACAACTAATTATTGGGATTAGGGTAGTCATATATCATCCCAATACCCGTGTGGGGTTTCAAACAATCAAACACAGATTTTATTTGTGTAGTTGGGCGATGTGTAAAATTTATCGTCCCAATCAATATCAATCAAATCAGTGTATATAAACAAATCTCCGATTTGTTTATAAATATTTATTCACATTCATGTTAAAAATTATATTTTCAAATATAAAATATTTTTAACTACATAAATATTTTATTTCATTTCACATCACATCACACAATCAACTACACATCAAAATCAAACAAACAAGCATACAAGCCGTCCATGGTCTGTGGACGACGGGTGTCGGGTGCTACTAAACACCGTCTGCATCCTAGTATATATTATTAACTAGAAAACAACATTAAAAGGTGAGAAGTTCTCGCAGAGGGTTCCACTCCGTCGTGCTTTGCTTTTCAACATCTGAGTCGTATGAATTCCTTTGAAATCCCTATGCAGTCCTTGTCGCGCTGTTTATAATAAAAATTATATTTTTATCATTTCATTTCAATAAATAAAAATCATATTTTTATTTCTACTTTATATATTTTTACAATGCTTCTTCTTATATAAAAATTATATTTTTATATTTCTACTTCTTATATAAAGATTGAATTTTTATCTTACTATACATATAAAAATCGAATTTTTATTTCATCGCTATAAAAATCACATTTTTATTTCAACATAGATATAATAAAAATCAGATTTTTTTTTTCGCTACATATATAAAGATATAAATTTTAATTCGCTACAAGTATAAAAATCAGATTTTTATTATCTATATTCTATAAAAATCTCACCGTTACTCCATTAAAAATCACGTCTTTCATGTAGATAAAAATATATGCTTTCACACTTCATTCTCATATAGAAAAAATCGATTTTTATACCTCCTTTACATATATAAAAATTTGATTTTGCCTAGTTTAAAAATTCGATCTTTCTTAGTTTAAAGATTCGATCTTTTCTATTGTATTTATATAATCTTTTAATCACTAAAAATATAATCTTTTTGTTTACAAACACAATTTAAAAACTGAAAATAGAAATTAAATTCGGATTCATAGTAAAATTAAATAAAAATAATTTAAAAACTCACATTCTATTGTTAATCGTCCGTCCAGATCTGCTCTTGCTTCATTTTGCACTGCTTCAGATGTTCGAACCCATACACAAGGATTAAGGGCTTCAATTCGCACTAACATCGAGTCGCCGGAGTCGTGGGTGGTCGGACCATCGGCAGTAGGGCCCACGTTGGTCGGAGAAGCCCGGTTAGCGGTGGTTTTGGGCTAGAAGAGGGAGAAAAAGGGGTGAGAGGAAGAACAGAGGGCGGAGGAGGTGCGTGAGGGCGATGAGGTGGTGCGCGGCGCCGGTCAGAGGTGGCGGTGGCCTCTCAGGCGAAGGAGTGGCGGATTTCGGAGGTGCTCGATGGTTTGGGCGTGACCTAGGGATGAGGAGAGAGAAACGAGGGCGGCGAGAGGGTGGAGTGGTCGGAGGGGGTCGGCGTGGTGAAGGGGAGGCGGCGGCGTGAACCCCGGTGGCGCGGTGGTGCCGATCGTCGGAGGGGGGAGTTTCTCGATTTGGGAAAATAGAACGGGGGAGGGGGGGGTTGACTGAATGAAAGAAGACGGGGGTTTATTTAAATATTTTTATTTATTTTATAATCCAAAAAGTAACTTTAAATTCTGATCTCAAAACGAGACCCATCGCCTGTCGTCCATAGCTAATTACCCCTATTCCGAACTCAATGGGATATGTATCATAAGCTAATTCGGCTGTTTCGATCAGTTTTCGTCAAAATCAACATATAACTCTATATATTGAATTTGAACGCGTATTTCAATTTACTGGGGTTACATACTAACTCTAAAAATTCCCGAAAAATATTTTCTAGCTTCGTATTGACGATACGGTTCTAACAAAACTAGATTCGTCGAATTCTGAGACTGTTTCAAAAATGGCCATTTTCCAGTCGATTAAAATCAACCGAAACTGGTTAAACGCGTTTTCCTTTGCCACGCTCACATATTGATTCGAAAAATTATGAAAATTGGAATCTAGCAATATCTTGACACCACGGATCCAACAAAAGTGGTTTCGTCGAAATCCGAGGTCGTTTGCACAATTCCCATTTTTAAGGGCCAGAATCCCATAGCGACTATTCTGAAAATCCATTTGGCCATATCTTTTGATTCCCGCTATGAAATTTTGATTTCTCAGATTTTTTGGAAAGATATTGTCAAATGGATTCAAATATTTTTGGTTTCACTAAAATCCGGTTTATTTTGAATCCTGTACATTCATTTGAACTTTGAAATTGAATTATCGAACTACCGCGCCATTTTCAATTCCTTTTATAATTATTTATATTCTAACAATGATTCGAATAAATATATACGTTCGAATTCTATTCAAAATAGATTTCTCGTCGTTAGTATTTAAAATAATTCATTTTAAATAATCAAAATTTGCTAAAATAGCCAAAATAAAAATTTTAAATTGGCTCAGATTTCCGGGTTATTACAAATATAATATTCTTTTTCTGTGTTCCTGTAGTGTTCATTTCAAAAATAAAATAAACATACGAAGTAACTAATGAGAAGTGAGGTAAAGAAAACGTAAAACTACAAGGAAAACAACAAATGTAAAAGTAAATAGCAAATTTTAAAGAAGGAAACAAAAGCGATAATTGTAAAAAATGAAAATTGTGAAGAGAAAGATGAATTCAACCTAGATAAGAAAGAAAAATTTCTTATGTAAAATGTACTTTGAAAAAATAAATTTTTTGAATAGAGCCTTAGCAAAAGTTATAAGTACCGAGATAAAGATACGTAAAAGTAAAACCAAAAATGTGAGGTTTTCCTTTTTCTATCTTTTCCTGACATAAGAAATCGAGCTCGGAAAATTAGAATTTTCTGGGATTCGAATATTAGAAGTTGGAAGGTAGGGTTTAGATGAAAAATGGGTTGAACTATGCTTCTATTTCATAGTAGTGCGAGAAAAATTGGATAAAAAAATATTTTGATTTTTAAATATTGCATTCATGTAGAACTGGAAAAATAATTAAGATGCTTGCATCATGTTTTGAAAGTATTTTTAAAGAAAAGAGCAATCATATATGAGGTACGGCTTAGAAACTTCATGATCATTCATATATTTCATGATGTGTTGCACTTTGCACAACGACACGGATGATTGCAAAAATTGGATGTACACATTATGCACGTGATGATGCGGAAAAATTATATAGTTTTACGCTTGCCGAATTTCAGGGAATAAATTCCTGAATGGTAGGAGAATGTAACACCTACATTATTAAATAATAAAATAATAGCGAACAGTGAAGATAAGTATTTTTGAAATTGTTAGAAATTGGCTTTGAAGGATATACCATTGCGTTTATGACGGTTTTTTAATCAGTTTACATATATAATATGTTACGGACAGAGTTCGTATGGAAAATTTATTAACGTTTGAAGTTCTATGCGCGAAAATAATTTATGTGTAAATGTGCATAAATATATTTATTCTATAAATATATGCGCATATTAAACCCAAAAATAACATGCGTTTGAAATTTAAAAAAGACGCATGTAATAAAAGGAATTAAATTACGAATCAATGGAAGATAATTAATTTTGATAACCAACATTTAAAATAAAAACGTTCAAAATTAACACGGTATAGTAAAACTAGAAACTCGAATTAGACAATAAAACCGTGTTTAAATCAGATATGGAACTTAGAGTGATTTTTCCAGGTGAGTGGATTTAAATTAATAACCTTTCCGTTAACAGTATATAATACCGTTAGATTCTAGTTAAACTATTGAATTTGACATAAGTTGTGTTTGGAATAATTATAGAAATTGTTTATGCAAGTTATTCCTAATTAAACTATAAATAATCAAAAGTGTACTTATATGAAATTATTAACATAGTGGAATGAAATCCAATTAAATGATTATAAGTAATGTTGGGATTGTGATCTATGAAAAAACGTATAAGCCCAAAAGAAAGAATTTTACAGTAAAACGTCAAAATTTGAGAATTGAGAGAAAAAGGGAATCTAATGAATAAATTGGTTTGGAAGTTAGTATTAAGTTAGTTGGTTGGTTGAGAAAAATGGATATATCTCTATAATTTAATATTATAAAAAAGACGGTAAATATAATTATAAGAATAAGAGTAAGGAAAGTGAGATTAGTGCAAAATAAAATTGTTACCATATTTTGCACTAATTCGACAATTAGGAAAAGAAATAAAGATATATATTATAATTATGTGTTACTGTATATAATATTAATATTAAAATAAGAAGGTAAAATTTAGTGCAGTTTCTGTAACCAATCAAGTGACATAAGACTACTTCCTAGAACAATCCTTATTATAAATGTAAAGTTATGAAGGTTGTAATGAAAAGAAGAAAAAGAACGTAACAGAGACAATTGACAATTCAATTATTTATAGTTTCTATAATTAATTACATAAGTTCTTAAAATTCTTAGATAAGTAAATGTCAGCTAAAAGATGAAGATTTAGTCTTTTTTGTGCGCACAAAAAATAGAGTAAAAGTGTAATTTTGCGAACATGGATTAAATGAAAGAGAACTAAATTTACAGTGAACATGTGTGCAAATTGTAGATTTGTATTAAAAAGAAACCAGACTAGATTAGGCAAATATAGATATTTGTAGGTAAAATTATAACAAGAGGGTTGTAATTAAAAAGAATAATGAGTAATTAAAATAGACTTATTATATAAAAATTTAGATCTTGGATTAAGTTAATAAGCAAATAAACAAGATCCAGATTAGGTGAATCCGAGCAAGAAACACAATCAGGGGCATGGTAAAAGAAAAGATAAATAATCTAGACATATAAAGAAAGATTAGACATAGGGTCTAATAAAATAGTAAGGTGTGTTTGAAGCGGCCTGAAGGGAGTTTGGATGAAAAGCCTAACGAAGTGGGTTATCGCAAACGATTTAACGTAATAGGAGCACTTCAAATATGTTGTTTAGTGAGGCTGGAGGGAATCGTGAGACTTCTTCGGGAAATGGGGATACTCTTTGATGGCCCTCTAGGGTTGGCCTAATGAAGTTGCATCCCCAGAGATAGGTCTGTAAGCGTTTTGTCAAAAGAGTATGCCTTGATCGCATCAGTATCTTAGGCCTAACGACGATATCCAATACTAGCTATAAGAAGGCTGGTGAGTGGAAGAGCTCCATATGAAACCTTGATTTATGACCTTGCGAGCAAGTTATTAGTAGGGGAGGTGCATAAGGATAGTCACAAACAGATATCAACCATCATCGGGCAGAGCCAGAATGAGAATGATTGAAGCTAAATAAACAAGTCAATGATCGTTCACTATTGAGATATTGGATGAGGGCAACGCCAATTAGATGATTAGATCATTTGTTGTAGGGCACGGTCACTTAGCTCTTGATGGGTCTTTTAACTAGTTGGGGGCAACGTCGAGCCGGAGTCACAGAGAAAGAGACGGACCAAATAGAATATATGTACTTTAGACCTCATGAAGCTGTCCTTTATAAATATAGAAATCCCGATTGCGTTCCATACAAGGATGGGCCTTATTAGCGGAGCTCAGAAAGTAGACAGTACGATTACGTGTAAGTCCTCAAAGTATACACTAGGTGGTATATCATGAATGTCAGAGCATTGGAACGAGCTGATGCGGACACAATTTTACGTTTTCTTATCAGGCGATGGAACATCGATGTTGTAGGCCTAACAAAGTTGTCATTTACATATGTAGTTTGAGTACTCTTTCATAGTGAGACGAGGATGCCTATCGAGGAGGATATGAAGGGTACTATGTGTAGTACGTAGGACTGTGATGGTCGATTGAGCATATATATATATATATATATAATATGTATATGTATATGTATATGTATGTATGTATGTATGTATGTATGTATGTATCATGTATGTATGTATTTATGTATGTATGTATATGTGTGTGTGTGTGTGAATTATAAGGTTTGGTCTACCTAAAGGTAGATGGTTATGAATCATGCATGGAGGCGAGAGTATTGTAAACCCAAATAATCTAATATAAATAAAATGGAATTATAAGGGTATATGTAATGTTGAACTTAAAAGTGTATAACTTTTCCATTCACCGGAACTTTAGCTATGACCATCTCCTCATAACAATCCACAAGTTAGACGAAAAATAAAGATTATTCAGCTTCGAGACACTTGTTTAGAAGTGTTTATAATTTGGTAAGTATTCACATATCATTATATTTAATCATTTTTGCTGTAAGTTTTTTATTTGTGCTCTGATATATCTATCTTTGCCTATTTACAGGCTATCAGATTATCCAACTCGAGCTTCAATGGGCGAATTTTAGCAATTTGCAAAAAAGTCCAGATCTGTTGGGGTTTGGATTGTTACAAAATATAAACAGCGTCACCTACTTCTATTAATATTAAATTCAAAGTTTTCTTTTTCAAGCATGGATTTCAATATCAATCGATTACATAAAATAATTTATAATCAAGACTCTAAAAGTCTAGTGGTAAGATTAAATTTAAAAAAAAAAACGTAGTCCTACTTATAATAACAGCGGCTGAAATTTAAAAATTAGCGAGTACTAATAGGAATTCATACCTAAGGTTGAATACGTAAGTTTGAGAGAAATATTCAATTTGATACACTTAGGAGAAATGCTTTGAAATTGAAACTTATGATTTCTAGAAAGGAGGAGAAGATGCAGTTATTATTTATATGAAGAAGAAAATGAGGAAGAAACGTCACTTTCAAATGCATGGGGTTGATTTAATGGGAGAAAATGGACAACAAGATGAATACAACTGCTGACATCGACTTTAAAATCGATGTACTCATCGCATTAAGGGGCTAGTGTTACACTATATTTGTATGGCTTTGGAAGAAAAGAAGACCATATCGTTCCGACCAGGGAAGTTGCGTCGCTTCGCATCAAGCAGACAAAGTTGCTACACTATATCTACTTCGTCCCCAAAGACAGGCGAATCAAATCCGAATTGAGAAGGGCACTGGGTCGACCTGTACTTCTAAGAGAATGGCAACGCCCTTACTAAACTGTAATAGTTCATCACCCCCCCCCCCCCGGGTTGCTTCGTCTATCAACAATGACAAAATCATAGAAATGGTCTCGCTTTAGGAGTGACTCACTTCGAAAGGTGCTAAAAGGGACTTTGCTTATCCTAAAGCAAACATCTATGTTGCCTTATCTACTTGGTAAATTTGTATCGCTATATTCTACTTTGAATCTAAATCTCCTGCGAACTTCCTACAATGCATCAATTCGCCTGAATTAGCAAGAGTATATCGCTTGTCCATGTGGTTGAAATCATATTGCCTTATCTCATCAGAGTTGTGCAGTAAAAAAGCTCGGTGGATACAATACGATGGAGGTGCAAAAGTCATAGTAGAGATAAAGTAAGGAAATAACAAAGATATAGCGAATGACTCTAAAATAGCATGCAAAATTCATACCAAAATATTTTTACAAATATATGAATGATTATTAAATGAAAATTTAACATTTAATTTAATTATAATTAGCACATGCTTAATTTTAAATAAAAACATGTGAAAAAAATATAAATAAACGTAAATTTTATTTAACTTAATTAAATTGATAGATTATTAGAGCATGTTTGTTTCTAAAAATATATGTTAAAAAATTCAAATAAAAAAATTTCAAAACTTATAATGTATAAATTCCATTTTTCAATTAACTTCTTTTAAAGAAGATACAACAAGAATAGTAGAATACAACGGAATAATAGGATATTTCGAATAACAGAATATAATAGAGATTAAAGCAGAAACGCTATTTTTTAGGCTATTTGGTAAAATCATAGCGGTAGAAACTCGCTATGGGATATAACAGGGTTATAGCAGGGTAACAATGGGGCATTAACTAAATAGCATCATACTCATAGGGCTTCTCATTATGCCTGGGGTTTGTCATCCCTTCCACCTGAGAAGGATCTATCAAAGTCAATGCTGAAGCATTTAAGGCTAGTACAAGCCGAACAAATGCATGCGAAGCTCACCTATCGAAGCTTGAGAAAATTGACGAAGTTAAATCATACCTGCACCTATAAATAGAAGCAAAAGATCACTATTCAAAGGGATAAAAAAATATCCTTCACATTTTAAGTTTATTGTAACCCTAAATTGAATTGAGGATAAATCTTCAAGTTTGATTTGAAAATTTGTACTTGAACCATTATACATACCTTGCATATTGATGACAATAAATACATTCGTACTGACTATGCATGTTAAATAGCATATTTGGACCCCATGGACAATTGAACTGGTCTTGCATATCACATACACGATAGATTAAATGACTCAAAACGAACAAAGATATCTTGACTTGACTTAGATTGTTTCAACCAAGCTTTCCTTCGATCAATTTGCTTCAACTTGAATTGACAGATGTTGACGTGGGGAATTGGTCAACACAGCCAGCACCCGATGACTAATGGGTTATGAAATAAGTCCAATCATAGTCCAAACATAGAGTATTGAAAAGTAAAAAAACACCAGATTTATAATGGTTCGGCAAGTTGTTCCTACGTCCACTACGATGTAACTTGTATGTTATAATATATAATTACAAGTACAATCTTCCTCCAATTCTTATGTTTACAAAGTTATGTATGTAGGAATGGAAAAATCCTTGCACAAAACTAACAAGCATGTTCCCAAGTCCAAATGTCCAAGAGTGATGCTCCAATGTCAAGAAAGCTTCTATGTCCAATAGTGAAACTATGTCAAAATGTGTTCAAGAGTCCAATCCAAATGCCAAAGCGTTGATCGTGATCTTCAAGAAGAAGCCCACAAGTCCAAGAGATGTCCCAAAGTCCAAATAGCCATGAAGGAGCCATTAGAGAGCTTCAAGTCCAAGTTTCTCACATACAGAATGAAATAGCTAAATGATCCTAATACCTTCCTTTAACAGGGGTATTTATAGGTGTGGGGATATGATAATTCATATACCCAAGAATTCGTACCTTGGGGTTGGTACCGATCCTAAGGTCGGCATCGACCCGAGGACTTAGCAAAAAAACCATGCTTCATTGCCTCAAAGCACTTCGAACTCCGAGCTACTCCGTTCGTATCCCACGATACGAAAAGCTACTTTCATACCTTGAAAGTTAAAGAAACCCAAACCATCGTCCAACTTTGATTTTTTCTCTAGATACAAAATATCAATTTCATACTCCATGCCTTAACCAATTCCACAAATGCCATGATCAAATCTACGAGTGCCCAGCCATATTTCGTACTTCCCATCTTTGTATTTGGGGATACGAAAATGCTCGAAGTCGAAAAATCATAAACATCAAAGTAAAGAGAAAAAGCATTGATCCTCGCAATATGAAATGTGTACTTTGTACCCCATGCCTTCGTATATTTCTTCACTAACTCGAAGCCATCGCATGGGATACGAAATCCTATAGAGAAATAGGATATGAAAATCCTACCTTGTCACATTGTCGATTCCATTAGTCGAAATATAAATATTGTTCTCGAGATTTAACCAAATTCTGCCAAATCCCGAATTCCTCGAGTTGCACCAATCCAGTTTTTGGGAGTCATACGACCCCGAAACACTTTGCCAGATTCTTGAGTTTTTCCAGAGCGCAACTTCGACTAAATTGCTCCAAACCTTCCTGAGTTCATAGCTGAGTCCCGGGCATTTCAATAGCCAAAAACCAACATGAGACTACCTTGTAAAAAGGTAATTCAACACTTGACCTCAAAACATGTCTTACTGTTGGAAGTCGTGTTTTAAAGAATTTAGAAATAGGGTTATCAATGGATACCCGAAAAATCCAAACTCTATCTGTATCTACATCCAATAAGTGGGTAAATATCCGATATATGAAAGAATGGATATAGGTCCATAGGCACATTCACATTCCAAAAATTATCCGTTAATTTTTTTATGACTATAGCTTAAATTATATGTAAGCGTAATGTAATACAATAATTTATTATTTAATTAGGTTGAAAATCTATATTATACATATTGAACGCATAATACTTGCTCAAAATCATTTATTATCGTTATATTTTTTATTTTAATATTCAATTTGATTGGAAAAACATTATGTTAATTTAAAATTTTCCATTTATGTTCTTTAATTTACTAGTCGTTGGCGGATTGGATAATTATCTGATATTCATTCGTATCCGCGGATGCAGATATCCGATATCCGAAAATGATTACGAATGCGGATGCAGATATTGCACTATCTGCATCTGAAAGCATCCATTGTCAGCCCTATCAAGAAATTTGTGAATCCAGAAGTCACGAACCAAGACAAGTCCGCATAGAAAACCAATAACTGAAAGCCAGAAAACCACAATCGCGACAGATCATACTAATAGAAAGCCAGAAAATAAAAAGGTCGTGATCGCGCCGGATCGTACTAGACGGAAAACTAGAAAACTAGAAACCAAGGAGATCCAATGATCACTTCGGATTGTATTATAAGAGATAGCCAGAGCCGAATAACGAATCGAGAAACCGAAGAAACCCAAAATCCAGAATACAATGTAACTAATAGCCGGGTAATCGGAGAAATCCTAAAGCTCGAATAACCAGATGCGGTATAGTTTATACCTGCAAAAACCACATGAATTTCCCTGCTAAGTCCTGATAAAACAATCCACAACCAGATTGGATGATATTTTCAAGTCCTAACAAGACCATCCGTGATTAACCAGAAAAATATTAAGTTATCTGCCATGTCCTGACAGTACAACCCAGAATCAAATGGACAAAGTCCTTACCTATCACTAGATAAGGCTGCATTGTCAAATCCTGATAAGATGACCCTCCCCTTCCCAAGTAAAGTCTTTACTTGGGGGCCATATTTTTATAATTAGCGAGAAACGTCCTTACTACACCAAGTCCTTAAAGTTTGAAATTCCAGGCTTCATACTTCACAACCAAATTTCTTATGAGCGAAGTGATTTTATTAAAGTTTTCAAGGGTTTGGAGTTCTTAAGAAACCAAAGCAAAGCCTAGTGGTTTATCATCGAGTGCAGATCGTGCCTAAGGATTAAGGCCTAATCTCGCATGTTGGTTGACTTAGCCGGTTTTTATTTCAATTATATTGAGTTTGTTAGTTTTGAAGGGAATGGTTCATTGTTGGATACAGAGCATGTCTAGGGGTCTCACCGGTCCTCGTACATGGGTAGCCGACTTATCCATCCTAAGCCAGATAACCTGAAGTAAGTGTGGGAGATTAAATGGTTTCTCATCCGCAAAGAGCATGCCTAAGAGTCTCGCCGGTCCCTGTACACGGGTAGGAAGATATAGCCTTCCAAAATCCTAAAGCCATATAAATAGAGATATGTAAAGGAAATCGGACGGTTTCGATCTAGTCCGTAAAGAGCATACTTAAGTGTTAAGACATATTTCTATACATGGGTAGATAGCCCTTCGAAATCCCGAGCCAGATAACCAAAAGTGAGCATGGAGATTGGAAGGTTTCTCGTCCGCAAATCGCATGCCTAGGGATTAAGACCTAATCCCGCACATGGGGAGGAAAACTTAGCCCTCCAAAATCTCGAGCTAGATAACTAGAAGAGAGTGTAAGATATTGGATGGTTTCTCATCCACAAAGATCATGCCTAGATATTAAGATCTAATCTCGTGCATGGGTAGGTAAACTTAGCCCTCCAAAATCCTATAAGCAAGTAAACCAAAGAGAATGATTAATCATGAGGATAATGGTTTATAGTCAGGTACAGAGCACATCTAGGATAAAGACCTAATCTCGTACTTGGGTGGGCCGACTTAAATTCATCTAAAGTCAGAAAATCATAAGTACAATATCCATTAGCCGAAGCCACTACAACCAAAGCCAGAGGTTTAATCATCAAAAAACCAAGTACATGAGCTATAAATCCTGATAACCATAAACAATATCCAAAAGCTAGAAAATCACATCAATCGATGACCAATCCACCCGAGCCATGTCCTGCCTCGTCCAGGTCATGAAACGAACAACATTTGTTAGAATACCTCTCCCTCTGGGATGGGTCCCTTGCGGTAGGCTTTATGAAGGGAGCAACCGGGTGAACTTCTAAATAGATCTCCTTCAAGGAATGAGTAAGCTCTGCATACGAAGGGAATTTAGGCTTCCTCCACTGCATATTCTGATCATCTCGAGAAGGAGACTTTCCTTTACTAGAGTCGGATGGTCGTCCGCCCATAACCGCTCAAGAACTTTCTTGTCGGTTCCCACATCCTCTTCTCTTAGAAATAAGTTTGCTTCAAAGTAGAATTCATCAAGATCCCATGGTGGATCCTTTTAAAGCGAGATCTTGAAATTCTCTTATCCATAACACCAGAAACAACAGCCATAAGAACCATGGATGGGTTCGGTCGATTGACTGACGCCACCGCTACATTGAGCATATCCAAAAACTTTTGCAAAGTCTTGCTGGACCTTTGCTTAATCATTGTAAAAGTCATCATGTTCTTAGGTCGGGTAATGTGAACCCTGAACTGTTCGATGAATATCACAACCAACACATTCCAGCTATTAATCGATTCGTTATCCAATTGTCTGAACCACATGGAAGCAAGATCCATATGACAGAGTGGGAAGCATTTCACCATAACATTCTCCGACGCTGAAAGCACTTCCATGTAGTGCATGTAACTCAGCAAGTGAATGGTCGGATCCTTCCTTCTATCAAAAGCCTCTAACACCAGTAATTTGAAATCCGATGGGTTTTGTGAATTCTTTAAATCCTAAGTAAACGAACTGTGAATAACAAAATCCAAGTCCGAAAGAGATGCGCTTCCTCAAGTATATCATCGAATCACATCAATGATCTGACTTCCACTTCCATTTCCAAGCAACCAACTCCAATAGTTCAATCCCACACCTGTGTCCTCGGTGTTAAGTCCAAAAATAGTAAGCTGTTGATTCCTAACATGGATATCAGCTTCAATCCTAGCCTGAGGTTCCGCCACCAACACAAATGCAACTCCAGGATCCGTGAGAGTTCCTAAATCAAACCCGACAAGCATTGGTGCTTGAGAAACATTCGCAACATTTCCAGTTCCAAAACCCAAAACTTGATCAACTAGAGCCTCTTGAGTCGAACTTCTTTCGGTACTGGGGGTGTTTCTCCTTGAGTCTAGCCGAACTGGTATCGATCCGAGGATTGGTATCGACACGGGGTTGAATTTCGGTAATTATCTCTAAGTCCTAAGATGAAACATGAGGAACACTAGTACTTGTTCCTGCAATACTTCCTAGGCCTGACAGCTTTCCAAAACCATCCATTCAACCCACAAGGGCATTCATAGTAGCTTTCTACCTTCGAAAATGCTCTTCTTGCCTTTCCAGCTTTGAAGTCAAATCCTTAACCACTCTGTCGATATCCTCTCGAGTCACATAATTCGATGGATGTCCAGTGGAGGAAACTTCCTAACTTTCCTCCATTTTCGCTCTTTTTGAATGAGCTAAAGTGATTTGTTTCCATTTTACCAACCTCCAAACCAATAGTAATATGTTTCCTTAGAAATCCAACGTTGCACCGTCCCCTTCTTGGTGCGTCAAAATGTTGACGTGGGAATTGATCAACACACGTCAACACCTGGTGAGTAATGGGTTATGAAATAAGTCTAATCACGATCCAATACTAGAAAGTTAATAACACCAGATTTATAGTGGTTCGACAAGTTGTGCCAACGTCCACTCTAAGGTAACTTGTATATTATAATATATAATTACAAGTACAATCCTTCCTCCATTTCTTATGTTTACAAAGTTCTGTATGTAGTAATGGAAAAGTCCTTTCACAAATCTAACAATCCTATTCCTATGTCCAAATGTTCAGGAGTGAAGCTCCAATGTCAAGAAAGCTTCTGTGTCCAAGAGTGAAACTATACCAAAATGTGCTCAAGAATACAATCTAAATTTAGAAGTGTGATGGTGATCTTGAAGAAGAAGCCCACGAGTCTAAGAGTTATCCCAAAGTTCAAATAGCCATGAAGGAAGTCACTAGAGAGCTTCTGTAACATCCCGCAAATTCTGAACCAATTTAATTTTTTTTAATGAATTTTGAGGATATAATATAATTTATTATAAATAATAATGGCAAGAATTTATTTTATTCGAAGTTAGAACGAATAAATTTAATTTAAATATAAATGGAATTAGAAATAACGCAGTAGTTTGAAAAGTCAAACTTGAACTTTGACTGACCGTACAAGATGCAAAATTTAACGGATTTTAGTGAAACCCAAAATATTAGAATCTATTTAAAAATATCTTTCTAACGAATCTGAAAAATTGAAATTTCATAACGGAAATCAAAAGTTATGGCCAATTCAATTTTTAGAAAGGTCGTTGTAGAATATATATTATATATATGGCCCAAATGGCTACTTTTCACATATGAAGGAATTTCGACTCGAAACCACTTCCATTGAGTTCGGAATGACGTTTCTGCATTGAAAAACAGTAAACACTTATATATTTTGAGTTTCGGCATTTATTTGTTTAAAAATGTATTTTTAATATTAAATATATTGGCCTTGAAAATAGTCGTTTTTCAAACGACCTCCATTTTCGACGAAACCACTTTTGTTGGAACCGGAATGTCTAATTATTGCTAGGTTTCAATTTTCAGAATTTTTCGAATTAATATGTGAGCGTGGCGAGAGAAAATGTGTTTTGACTATTTACTGTTAAATTTAAACGCATTAAAAATAGCCATTTTCCAGACAGTCTCAGAATTCGACAAAAATAATTTTGTTGGATTCATATCGTCATAAGAAAGTTAAAAATATTTTTTTTAGAATTTTCTGAGGTCGTATGTGGCCCAGGCATATTTTAATGTACGGTCAATATTTAATTAATTAATTTTTAATGGAATTTTAAATAAAATATATACAAATTTCGAAATTGGGTCCCAAGACCTATCCCATTGCGCTCAGAAGGTGTCAAAACCTTAAGAACGACAGTAAGCAGACCCAAATCGGAGAAAGTCCGAAAATCCACCTTTTAAGCACATTTTTCGAGATTAAATAATAAAATAATATTAAATCCGAAACCCTAATTCATGGCAGCCCCGCCCTATTTTCGAAGGCTGAAATCATCCGAAATTGAAATGCTAATATCTTTTGATCCGTTTAACGAAAATCGACATATGATATACCAAATCGAACCTCTTCGAGAGACCTTTCCATCCATACGGTTAAGATCGGGTTTTGATTCACGGATTTCGCGAATTCTCAGCCAAAAGGCCGGGCGTTCGTGGTCGGATTTTGGGGTGGTGGGACCACTGAGTTCGGCGGGCTTCAGGGCGGAGGAGGTCTTGGCCGAGGTGGTTCGTGTGGCGGTGATTGATCGGCGCCAGGGTGGCCGAGGTGAGGTGCGCACAGAAGGGTTCGAGGTGGATTATGGGTTCGGCTGAAAACATTATACGATGGGGAAGAAGAGGTTTATTAATATTTTATTAATTTAATTTATTTAATT
Organism: Allium sativum; assembly: GCA_030737875.1. Lineage (NCBI taxonomy): Eukaryota > Viridiplantae > Streptophyta > Magnoliopsida > Asparagales > Amaryllidaceae > Allium > Allium sativum. Next base: position 958,573,358 of record CM060909.1, read on the forward strand.
TAATTTAATTTATCCAATCTTTAAAAATTAATAACTCTCTCATACGAGGTCCGATTGACGAACCGTCAGTTGCGTTGGACTCGTCTTTCCGAGATCTTCGCGATGGCGCAGACCAGAGCTGATTCCGAGACAGTCAAATTTTCAGCAAAAATCAATGTGAGAATCTTTGAATTTTACAATCTAATTAATTTAAATGATTATTTTATTCTGTTAAATAATTATATGTATGTTATTTAATCAGATCTGCGTTGTGATGTATTGTGTTGGTTGTTCTGATGGATTATATTGAACTATATTGCGTTGTATTGTATAGATCTGTGTTTGTAAATTTAGATCTGTATAAATTTGTAGATAATAAAATAAAAATTGGTTAATATATTTATATTTACCTTTTATGGTTAAATAAAAGGACATATTTAGTAAACACATATTTATTCGCATGTTGTTTGTAAATTAAAGAGCACATCTTGAATTCATATTTTTTTTATTTACAATTTATGTGTAAATAAAAAGACATGATTGATAAACACATTTTTGTTTACATTTTATTTGTAAATAAAAACTATATTTGAATAACATACTTTTATTTACATTTTATGTGTAAATAAAAAGACATATTTGAGAAACCTATTTTGTTTACATTTCTGTATGTAAATAAGGTTTCATATTTAAGAATTATATTTTTATTAACATTTCATATGTTGATAAAAACCCATTTTAAAGAATTACATCTTGTTTACGGTTTATATGTAAATAAAAGGGTAAGTGTTTAGAAAAGTACATTTTTGTTTACATTTTATATGTAAATAAAAATCCATTTTTAGAAATTATATTTTTATTTGCAGTTTATATGTAAATGAAAATCCATGGTTAAAATAGATTGCTACACAAATATTAGCATATAAATGAATTATCCTTTTTATTTTGTGTTCTTAATATACACACAGAAAAATGAATCATCCTTTTTATTTGTGTTCTTAACACAAATATGAACATAGAAAAAAAATGAACTATCTTTTTATTTGTGTTTTCAACACAAAAATACATAAAGAAATGAGTCACCCTTTTTATTTGTGTTCTTAACACAAAAACAAACCTGGAAATAAAGTCCATCATTTTATATACATGCTAAAACACAAATATTACATAGTAAATAGAGCTATTCTTTCTATTGTGTTCTTAACACAAATATATGCATAGCAAATAAAGTCATTCTTATTATTTGTGTTTTCAACACAAATATTACATAGTAAATAAAATCATTCTTTTTATTTGCATTTACAATGTAAATATTTCATAGAAATATAAGTTTTACTTTTTATTTGCATTCCACCATGTAAATAAAATGTTGGAAATGAAAGTACACTTTTTTTTTGCATTCTACAATATAAATAAATGTAGAGATTAAAAGTTCACTTTTCATTTGCATCTCACAATGCAAATATACTTTGAAATAAAAATTGTCCTTTTATTTGCATTTTCAAATGTAAATATACATTAAAATTCAAGTTTATTCTTTTATTTGCATTTACTAATGTAAATAAACATTAAAAATAACATTTATTCTTTTATTTGCATTCACAAATGCAAACACATATTGGAAATAAAGTTTTGTTCTTTTATTTGCATTCGCAAATGTAAACATGTTTTGAAAATAAAGTTTGTTCTTCTATTTACATTCAGCCATGTATATATATATATATAGAAAATAGAAATTGTTCTTTTTGCATTTACCAATGCAAAATGTATATTGAAAACAAATTATTCATTTGCATTCACCAATGCAAATACAAACATATATTGAAAATAAAGTTTATTTCTTTGTTTGCATTTATCAATATATATGCATTGAAAATTAAGGTTTATTCTTTTATGTGCATTTATCAAAGTAAATATTCAATGAAACTATAGTCTATTTTCTTTATCTACATTTTCCAACCCCAATGTACACACTTTTATACATTTAACAGAATTTGTTTAAATTTTACTTTGAAAATAAATTTTGTTCTCTTATTTACATTCACTAATGTAAATAAAATTTATAAACAAAACTATTCTTGGTTTGCTTTCACAAATGTAAATGCTCATTTAAATAAAATTTGTTTCTTTTATTTATATTCAATAATGTAAATACACTTTGTAAATGAGGTTCTTTTTACATGCACACAAATATACTTTTAAATAAAATAAAAGTCACATTGGTCATCTGCATTCCTTGTTGCAAATAAAACCTTAAAATAATGTTCATCTTTGTTTGCAATTCATTAATGCAAACAAATCATCAGATTGAAAATTATATTCTAGATTTATAATTTTGATATGACTAAAGATTGTTTGAAATAAAGGTTAGAATTTAAAAGTTACATTTTAATAACTAAACATCTACATTTTTATCATTAGAGTAGAATAGACAAAAACACTCATTTTGTCTAAATTAAAAGAATAAAACAAAATATAGCATTGGCATGTTTTTTAGATTTGAAACACAAATTATTCATTTTTGTAAATTTATATTAGTTAAAGCCAATCATTCATTTTTGTTAATTTACATTAGTTAAAAATAATTATTCATTATAGTCAATTTATACTAGTTAAATCAAATTTTACATTTCGTCAGAAATATTCATTTTTGTCAAAATGAATTAGTTGAAGCAATTTATATAAAGACACACACACACACACACACACACACACATATATATATATATATATATATATATATATATATGTCTGGCAAGATATATACTTGTCAAGATAGGTTAGTTAAATCAAAATATATATCACTTTGTCTCATTAGATTGCCAAAAAAAAAAAAAAAAACCATTTTTGTTTAGAGTTTAAATTAGCAAAATAGAAATTGTCAATAGGAACAAAGTAATTATGCTTATTCATTCATTGCAATAGAGATATTTTCTAGTCATCATTATATGTATTGTGTATTACACTCCCATTCACAAGTTACCCGACTTGTGTACGTGATTGGGACGATAATTTTCACACATCGCCCAAGTGAACAAATTAGTTTATCATTTATTTGTTGGTTGAAACCCCACACGGATGTTGGGATGAAAATTTATATACACTAATCCCAATATTTAATTGTTTGTTGATCGTTAGATCGACAGGCTGTGATGAGTGTTATTATTTAATTTAACGCTTACACAGCAGAATTTACACTTTGGATGTAAATGGATGATTTGATGATGTGTGTGAAATCCATGTAACCCAAATTAGATGGTAAATGTTTGAGTCGCATTTCGATTCAGGTGTTCTTTTAAATAAGAATATTTTTACATTAGAAATCCTTTATATATATATATATATACACATTTTCAAAATATATATTGTTAATCAAGTATATGTTAAAACAAAGAATATTTGTAAAAGATAAAAATCTATAATATAAAGGATTCTCCCATTTAGAGTCTTTTATATAAAGAATATTTTCAATGTTTACTTTAAATTATGTTCTTAATTGATATTTATAGGGAGATCTTTTATTAAGATTTCTAGAATTCATAATTATAAATAAACTGAGATGTAAAGTGGATTTATCGTGGACGATGTTTTAAACGACATTTGTCCTTCAATCCAATTTACATTGAGATTATTATTTGGAATTTATAAATCTATTTTATAGATTTAAAAAGGCATTTTCTAAAAATCAAGTTTTTTAATTTAATATATTTAATTGGAATTAAGTGGAAATTTGATTGGTAATCATCGAGATGGGCTTCTGTAAAAGAAGACCGATATTATATATGGAATTTAAGAGGCTTTGCTGTTATTCCATGTATATTATTAGTCCGATACAGAAATCTTTATCGATTATGTATTGATTTGATTTCTGTGGAATTCCATATTTTGGAAATTGATTTAAAGATTTTATTTTTTAGAGTATATCTTTGATAAAATTAATGAGAATCCTTTAAAACGAATACCTTATTAAAAGAATATTATGATTTGGAACGTGGCGTACTGTGTGATTTTCCAATATTTGCTTTTTAATACCAAATGATGCGAGTTGTTCAGAAAAACCGGGTTTAACCCATTCTGAATAATCATCACGACGATCAAGAGTCGAAGATGAAGACGGTGATTGAAGACCGAAGGTTTTCACATCGTTGGGATGATGGTGACTGGTATCTTGAATTGGGATTGGCCTTCCAAGGCAAGGTATTTGGTAATGATCGTCCAAACGCATTTGGAGATCGACGGACACGTTGTTTTGCTCAGATCCAGAGCGGACTTGTAAATGGATTGCGTGTCTGACATTGTATTCCTTTCTATTGTATTTGTTGAATGCTACTGATTATATATTTCTGTTTGGTGGTGAAGAATTTATTCTTTACTTATCACCCTTCTCTAAGACGTATGAGCTTAGAGGTTATATATATATATTGGTAGATGATCAATAATACGGTAGAGTCTGACAATGTGGCATGCTAAGATGCAAATGATCAAGGCTTTGTTGAAAAGCAGGCCTTGTGGTTGATGATCAAAGCACAGTCTCCTTAGGCATAGCTTTGTGTATATCGTGACTTCGCGAGCCTCACACCCCGGTATGAGTCAAAAAGGGGATATGGACCGTAGGGAGTGCATACGTTTCTTTCTAGCCAAAGTGGTGTTTGGGCTTTAACATGGCCCGACATTTTACTATGTGGATTTTGGATTGAGGTACCTCATTTTTATAGGCTGAAAGTGGTCATATTATAGGCCCATAAGGACTGGGAAACGTATGTTCAGGCATAACTAATCCACTATCTTTAGGTAGGGACCGACCCTACCGCATCCAAGGGTTGCCCATAGGTGTGATCCTGAGGCATTTGCTAGAGTGTCTCGAATCGGAAGAGGACGATCCCTAGCCTCGATCTCATGATGGAAACCCAATTCCCAATACGCCCTTGCGGTTTTGATTGTATAACTAGTACGGCGACATAGTATATGGTACCTATGCCGTCTAAGATTAATACATTTATATTGAAATGTTTTAAATATATATAAACACTAATAATAATCTCGTTTTTACGTATCAAGCATCTTTTGACCATTATAAGGTAAAACCCTATCCTCTGGTGTGCGTTGCATTGTGTGATGGGACCTGGGTCTTATAATGGTTTCATTTTTATAAAAAGCATTACGTTATTTGACGATTTACTTTAATTATGCACTGGCAATCCAATGGACTAAACCTGTTCTGCGTTAGCAGCGTGGTCCTGTGATTAGCCTACTATTTAGATAAGTTAAGTATAGAATTCTCACACCAGTCCCACGACTGACCTGTAGTTTGTTTCACTTTGCAAACTCGGGTGCCCTCTTTCCATACGGGCATTCGAGTAGCTTTTTGCAGATATAGTTAAGCATGATCCTGGATTGAAGTCTGAAGCTGAGTCCAAAATATTGATGGCCTTCTGCTGAGATTAGTTCTGCTGCAATGTATTTAATTTATTGTAAATGTATCTTCCGCTGTATTTTTTATTGATGTACTCTGATATATTTTGTATTCTGATGTAACATTTATTATCGATGTTATAAAAGTTTGTGTTTTTGTTCTGATGTGTTGTATGCCCAAAGTTAACGTACGCGGGTTTTAAACGGTCTTAATCGATCTTGCGATAGATTGGGGTCAGGCGAAAATCTGGGTCGTTACAGCTGGTATCAGAGCTCAGGTTAGCTCAAATCTTTGGGGTACAATTCATTAGAACTAAACAGAAGACTCATCGGAGGTTGGATTAGTAATATCCAATAGGAATACTCATTAGAGATAGGATCAGCAGTATCCTAGAATGAGAATACTCGTTAGAGATGGGGTTAGCAATGCCCTAGAATGAGTCAGAGTGGAAAATTCATAATTAACGTACTTGTTATTATATTTATAATTCTATTTTAGAAAATATGATTTTGAATATATAAAAGTTATATATTTTTGAAAATTTAATCAACTAATTGATTGGCGATTGTGTTGTGTGAATATGAATTCAACTAATAAAATTATTAAACAACTAAAGAATGAAAATTAAATTAGTTAAATAAACAACTTTAGCTTCATTTCCTTTCCGAGGACGAAAAGTTCTTAAGTGGGGGAGATTGTAACATCCCGCAAATTCTGAACCAATTTAAAAATTTTATTTTAGAATTTTTTTAATGAATTTTGAGGATATAATATAATTTATTATAAATAATAATGGCTAAATTGATTTTATTCGAAGTTAGAACGAATAAATTTAATTTAAATATAAATGGAATTAGAAATAACGTAGTAGTTTGAAAAGTCAAACTTGAACTTTGACTGACCGTACAGGATGCAAAATTTAACGGATTTTAGTGAAACCAAAAATATTAGAATCTATTTAAAAATATCTTTCTAACGAATCTGAAAAATTGAAATTTCATAGCGGAAATCAAAAGTTATGGCCAATTCAATTTTTAGAAAGGTCGTTGTAGAATATATATTATATATATGGCCCAAAGGGCTACTTTTCACATATGAAGGAATTTCGACTCGAAACCACTTCCATTGAGTTCGAAATGACGTTTCTGCATTGAAAAACAGTAAACACTTATATATTTTGAGTTTCGGAATTTATTTGTTTAAAAATGTATTTTTAATATTAAATATATTGGCCTTGAAAATAGTCATTTTTCAAACGACCTCCGTTTTCGACGAAACCACTTTTGTTAGAACCAGAATGTCAAATTATTGCTAGGTTTCAATTTTCAGAATTTTTCGAATTAATATGTGAGTGTGGCGAGAGAAAATGTGTTTTGACTATTTACTGTTAAATTTAAACGCCTTAAAAATAGCCATTTTCCAGACAGTCTCAGAATTCGACGAAAATAATTTTTTTGGATTCGTATCGTCATAAGAAAGCTAAAAATATACTTTTTAGAATTTTCTGAGGTCGTATGTGGCCCCGGCATATTTTAATGTACGGTCAATATTTAATTAATTAATTTTTAATGGAATTTTAAATAAAATATATACAAATTTCAGAATTGGGTCCCGAGACCTATCCCATTGCGCTCAGAAGGTGTCAAAACCTTAGGAACGACAGTAAGCAAGCCCAAATCGGAGAAAGTCCGAAAATCCACCTTTTAAGCACATTTTTCGAGATTAAATAATAAAATAATATTAAATCCGAAACCCTAACTCATGGCAGCCGCCGCCCTATTTTCGAAGGCTGAAATCATCCGAAATTGAAATGCTAATATCTTTTGATCCGTTCAACGAAAATCGACATATGATATACCAAATCGAAGCTCTTCGAGAGACCTTTCCATCCATACGGTTAAGATCGGGTTTTGATTCACGGATTTCGCGAATTCTCTGCCAAAAGGCCGCGCGTTCGTGGTCGGATATCGGGGTGGTGGGACCACCGAGTTCGGCGGGCTTCAGGGCGGAGGAGGTCTTGGCCGAGGCGGTTCATGTGGCGGTGATTGATCGGCGCCAGGGTGGCCGAGGTGAGGTGCGCACAGAAGGGTTCGAGGTGGATTATGGGTTCGGCTGAAAACATTATACGACGGGGAAGAAGAGGTTTATTAATATTTTATTAATTTAATTAATTTAATTTATCCAATCTTTAAAAATTAATAACTCTCTCATACGAGGTCCAATTGACGAACCGTCAGTTGCGTTGGACTCGTCTTTCCGAGATCTTCGCGATGGCGCAGACCAGAGCTGATTCCGAGACAGTCAAATTTTCATCAAAAATCAATGTGAGAATCTTTGATTTTTACAATCTAATTAATTTAAATGATTATTTTATTCTGTTAAATAATTATATGTATGTTATTTAATCAGATCTGCGTTGTGATGTATTATGCTGGTTGTTCTGATGGATTATATTGAACTATATTGCGTTGTATTGTATAGATCCGTGTTTGTAAATTTAGATCTGTATAAATCTGTAGATAATAAAATAAAAATTGGTTAACATAATTATATTTACCTTATATGGTTTAATAAAAGGACATATTTAGTAAACACATATTTATTCACATGTTGTTTGTAAATTAAATAGCACATCTTGAATTCATTTTTTTTTTTTTATACAATTTATGTGTAAATAAAAAGACATGATTGATAAACACATTTTTGTTTATATTTTATTTGCAAATAAAAACCATATTTGAATAACATACTTCTATTTACATTTTATGTGTAAATAAAAAGACATATTTGAGAAACCTATTTTGTTTACATTTCTGTATGTAAATAAGGCTTCATATTTAAGAATTATATTTTTATTAACATTTCATATGTTAATAAAAACCCATTTTAAAGAATTACATCTTGTTTACGATTTATATGTAAATAAAAGGGTAAGTGTTTAGAAAACTACATTTTTTTTTACATTTTATATGTAAATAAAAATCCATTTTTAGAAATTATATTTTTATTTGCAGTTTATATGTAAATGAAAATCCATGGTTAAAATAGATTGGCACACAAATATTAGCATAGAAATGAATCATCCTTTTTATTTTGTGTTCTTAATACAATATACACACAGAAAAATGAATCATCCTTTTTATTTGTGTTCTTAACACAAATATGAACATAGAAAAAAATGAACTATCTTTTTATTTGTGTTTTCAACACAAAAATACACATAGAAATGAGTCACCCTTTTTATTTGTGTTCTTAACACAAAAACAAACCTGGAAATAAAGTCCATCTTTTTATATACATGCTACAACACAAATACTACATAGTAAATAGAGATATTCTTTCTATTGTGTTCTTAACACAAATATATGCATAACAAATAATGTCATTCTTTTTATTTGTGTTTTCAACACAAATATTACATAGTAAATAAAATCACTCTTTTTATTTGCATTTACAATGTAAATATTTCATAGAAATATAAGTTTTACTTTTTATTTGCATTCCACCATGTAAATAAAATGTTGGAAATGAAAGTACACTTTTTTTTTCTTTTTTTGCATTCTACAATATAAATAAATGTAGAGATTAAAAGTTCACTTTTCATTTGCATCTCACAATGCAAATATACTTTGAAATAAAAATTGTCCTTTTATTTGCATTTTCAAATGTAAATATACATTAAAATTCAAGTTTATTCTTTTATTTGCATTTACTAATGTAAATAAACATTAAAAATAACATTTATTCTTTTATTTGCATTCACAAATGCAAACACATATTGGAAATAAAGTTTTGTTCTTTTATTTGCATTCGCAAATGTAAACATGTTTTGAAAATAAAGTTTGTTCTTCTATTTACATTCAGCCATATATATATATATATATATATATATATAGAGAGAGAGAGAGAGAGAGAGAGAGAGAGAGAAAATAGAAATTGTTCTTTTTGCATTTACCAATGCAAAATGTATATTGAGAACAAATTATTCATTTGCATTCACCAATGCAAATACAAACATATATTGAAAATAAAGTTTATTTCTTTGTTTGCATTTATCAATATATATGCATTGAAAATTAAGGTTTATTCTTTTATGTGCATTTATCAATGTAAATATTCAATGAAACTATAGTCTATTTTCTTTATCTACATTTTCCAACCCCAATGTACACACTTTTATACATTTAACAGAATTTGTTTAAATTTTACTTTGAAAATATATTTTGTTCTCTTATTTACATTCACTAATGTAAATAAAATTTATAAACAAAACTATTCTTGGTTTGCTTTCACAAATGTAAATGCTCATTTAAATAAAATTTGTTTCTTTTATTTATATTCAATAATGTAAATACACTTTGTAAATGAGGTTCTTTTTACATGCACACAAATATACTTTTAAATAAAATAAAAGTCACATTGGTCATCTGCATTCCTTATTGCAAATAAAACCTTAAAATAATGTTCATCTTTGTTTGCAATTCATTAATGCAAACAAATCATCAGATTGGAAATTATATTCTTGATTTATAATTTTGATATGACTAAAGATTGTTTGAAATAAAGGTTAGAATTTAAAAGTTACATTTTAATAACTAAACATCTACATTTTTATCATTAGAGTAGAATAGACAAAAACACTCATTTTGTCTAAATTAAAAGAATAAAACAAAATATATGAAACGACCCGCAAATCCGAGCTATCTGAGTTGACTAAAAACACCACACGTCCAACCCAAATGGCACAGAAATACAAATCATTATTAGAAAGAAGTTAGAGGATGAGAAATAGAAAGAAAGAAATATTAGAATAGGAGAAAAACGAAGATCACAACTCACAGCGGAACGAATAAAATATATTATATAACATAAGCTTTGAAATACAAATCTGTTTTGTACATATACACATACCATCATCAGAGTACACATAACATTTGATTCAGCGGAAGTAACTCTAAATAACTAACGTTGAAGCCTCCAGCTTCAAGCTCCTCCAAGTGTATCTGTAAAAGCCTGAAACACTTGACTGCCCGTACAAATTTGGGCACCCAAGAGTTTAGGAAAAACAAAACAAATGAACTCTGGGTCAGTCATGGGACTGGTGTGAGTAAACTCCAACCACTTGTTTAACTTTCAAAAAAAATCCTTTCAAAAGAAAAGATAATTGTAAGACCAGCCTACACATAAACATGGACGGCTTTTCCCTTACTATAACCCAAAACACTTTGATACGAAAATCCAGTGATATTATAATAATGTCTACATCAAGTAAATAACCAAATAGCAGAACGCTTGCATCTCACGCTCCACATATATATTATAAAATCAAAAACCGCATGGCGCTTATTGGAGATTGGATTTCCAACATGACAAGGTATGGGACCACCTTCCGATGATGTATCTCTAGAGGCGAATACACCTGGGTTCAACAAGAACGTCTTGCAACCCGGCCCACACATGACCGACCACTCATTTCGCTTGAGTGTATCGAACGTATATCACCAACGGTTGGACTCAAACCACCGTTTCCCGAATGGGCAGAATCGATAGATTTAGAAACAAAAGGAATTTCTCTAGATAGGTGATTATACACCCTAATGGGTGCGACCCACATAGCCATGCTGCCTGCCCGATTTTTGTCCTTTCCCGGTTGTTGAGGCCTGAGGCTACGTTTTCTTACCATTCACTGATAGCACAATCACTTTGAATGCCACATCGTCAGATCCGTTAATCACTAGTTGAGTTTGCATAAATATTCTGGATATTATGCTAAGGGATAAATCCGTTGCAACCATATATATTCATACAGACCAACCCATTTGATCATTGGAAATACTTTGTCAGACATTCGTCCATTCACGTTCGTTCTGGGATTGAACGAAACCGAAGGCACTATTTCTATAAATAGAAAAGCCCTTGCACTTTCTTCCGTCTTCAATATATTCAGCATACTTGGTTCGCAAACGCTTATGCCGATACGGAGTGGTTCTTCGGATAATAATCCAACCGGTCTCTCCATATTGACAACGATGGTCAAAAACTTCGATAGTCTGTGATTTAACTATCGAATAAAAACAAGTGTTCAATCAACATATCAAACAAACCACTGGGCCCTTTAATTAAATATTTCATTAATTAAATCACTTCTCTAATTTCTCTATCAATATTTGTTAACCAAATATTTCAATAATCATCTCGGCCTCTTATGCCATTTGGAAAACGTTTCCAAATATTAACTTCTTTTATTTTCTATATATTAGAAAATGTCTCTATTTGCAATTGAAAACAATTTCAATTACTTATCTCTATCCCTTTTACAACATTCGATTTTTATATTCACTTTCCTATCGAATTCAATACGTCGATACAATGATTTCAAATTATCAAAATATCTTAAAAATATTCTAACTTCTTAAATTTCCGGAAAATTTCGCCATAACCTCCCCTGTATCGGGAGCATCGGGAAATTTCAAATAGCTTCCCGGTATCTTCCTCAATCAAAAAGAAAAAGAAAAAGCCAAGCGGCTTGCCGATACGGCGCATAAAACCCATATATGAATTTAAACATGTACCTTTTTGTCGAGCACATTATTTATATACCTGCATTATCCTTGTCCCATACCTGACTCCTGTATGTCTATACCTGTCCAATTTATTTCAACTTCATACACTCGTTAGACTCAATTCGTTAAAGTAATTCTTTAACTAACTCTCTACCTATCTCGCTTGTATATTTGAATATAACACGTTTTCAAATATATTTCCACTTACTTATCAATCAATTGAATTCAACTTCCAATTTTAGTTCTATATTCGATTTCGAATATATATTTACAATCCCAAATTTCACTTTTCAAAGTTCAATTTTAGTTCCAACTCGATTAACTAATTCTTCTTCAGTTAATTCTATTCAATAATCAAAAATATGATTATAGTTTCAAAATCATCTTCTTTACTTCACTTGAGTCCATATTTATTTTCTAACTCAAGTCTAGATTTTTAAATGGAAATCCGGATTTTTATTTGCTTAAAAATCCCAGTATTTATATATAAAATCCATTATGGTTTATAATGGTTTCTGGCGCTGCATTTTTGAAATTTTGATTTTGACATAACTCAAAATCTATACGACGAAATTCAGATTTTTCTCCTTCATTAGAAAACTATTATCAAACTGGTCCTGTCGTTTCTTGTTTCAAAGAATTCCGACTTCAATTGAGTCCTGCATACTCGATTGAAGTTCGAATCGCTATTTTACGAACTGCAGCGCTGCGGCGAGTTCGTTTTAATTATATTTATATATATAAACTTTTTCAACTTCTAAACTTCTTTAAAATGAATTCAACTCCATCCTGATTTTATTTTAAATATATATCAAACATTATTTTCCAACTCAACAAATATTTCTGATCTTCTATTTCATTTATATTTGAAGTCTATATTCAAATTCCAATTCGATTCTAATTCAAATTCTATATTCAAATTCTATTTCAACTATTTGAATTCAAATTCCATTTTTAATCTATTTGAACTTCAAATATTTAAACTCCATTTCTACTTGAACTTCAAATACCACATTTATATTCCTTTGAATCCAAATATCATGTTTCAAATCTCTTTGAATCCCTCTTGTTCAAATTCTTTCTAATTAAACTCCATTTGAGTTTTGTTTGAATCCTTATATTTAACACCATTTGAATTCTATTTGAATTCTTATATTTAAATCCTCTTTATTAAAACCCATTATTTAAATCCCATTTGAATTTTCCTTATTTCAAATCCATTTGAACTTCTTTAAATTCAAATTCCATTTCAAAACTATTTGGATTTCCTATTTTGAAATCCTATTTCAATCCTACTTTGAAATCCTAATTTCAAAGTTTATTTCAAATTCTATTTTCAAATTCGATATTCAAATCTCTATTTGAATTTCTATATTCAGTTCCATGTTCAAATTCAATACTTGAATTTCCATTCAAATCTCTATTCAAATTCCATATTTGAATTTCATTTCAAATCTCTATTCAAATTTCACATTTGAATTCTTCCTTGAAATACTATATTTCAAATTCTATTCAACTCCTCTTTGAAATTCCATATTTCAAATTCAATTCAATTTTTCTTTGAAATTCTATATTTCAAATTTCATTACGATTCTACCTTGCAATTCTATTTTTGAAATTCTATTTTCAAAGTCTATTTCAAATTCTTTTGAAAATTCCATTTCAAATTCTCTATATTCAAACATCATTTGAAAGTTCTATATCCAAATCCACTTGGGATTTTCTATTTGAATTCTAAATTCAAATTTTCTATTTCCTTTTCTTTTTGAATTCAAATTTCCATTTCCTTTTCTTTTGGAATTCAAATTTCCATTTCCTTTTCTTTTGGAATTCAAATTTCCATTTCCTTTTCTTTTGAATCATATTTTCAAAACACTTGTATTTCTATTTCTGAATTATCAAATGATAATTCATTTATAACTTCGTTATAAAAGAACTATTTATAAACTTCGTTTAAAAAGAAACTACTTGTTTTATTTTTTTAAAACAAGTTTATATTTTTATTCCATTTAAAAATTCAAATTCTATTTAAAAATAGAATTTTCTCTTTAAAAATCTCAATATCTTTTCACGATATTTTTAAATATCATTCCTTAAGCCCAGTGATATTTAAACACACAAAGCAACGAATTATTTATTTTTCTAACACATCATATATAAAATATATATGCAAACAAATAAACAAACAGATAATATATTTTTGAGGAATCCAGTTGGATTCCTCCAACCTGTTTTCCTGCATCCACAGATGTTAGCACATAAATAATACCCATTCTGCTTCGTGGCAGAATATCGCGGTATAGAAGGTCATCCACTAATCATAGCGTGGGGCGTATAGGGTAATCATCCGCTATGAAACTGCGGGCATCCGCTAATGAGACTGCGGGAATCCAACCAATCAATCAACCCAATATATATATATAATAGCCTAAATAACTAATATATATAAAACAAGCAGAAACATTCAAACAAGCAACAACAATTATTTTTAACGAAATAAAAATAATTATAGATAAAAGGTGAGTGAGATTTACTCACAGTGATTTTTATTTTCCCGATCTATTCCGATTCCACTTTAATTCCATTGAGAAGTATTAGACGATGTCAAGCCAATCATCTCGTTTCACCGAGATCTGTTATTGTATAAATAAATTATACTTATTTGAAATATTCGTATCAATAAATAATTTATTTATTTAAATCACTATTTCTCATTTTATTTAAATACTATTTTTCTCCTTTTTAAAATGGTCTACGCCGGCTTACACTAAATAAATTAACTGGACATACATAAATGAATTTAAGCACCAAGAAAATGGTTAAATAAACTACCAAATCTTCTTGTTTTCAATTACCCGATTATACCATAGTCAACTAATTTGTTTTACTCAAACCTGATAACATACATGAAATAGTTATAGATTTTCATAAATTCGTAACTAAATCTTTATAAACTAACTATATTTATTATAAATAAAATAAATAAATATTACCTTAGTTAACAGCCTTCTTCTTTGATTCGGAGTCCTGTTGCTATAACCGAACTCCTTCTACCCCTCTTCTCTCTTTTCCCCGACCAGTACCACTATACTGACTTCACCATTTCCTTGATTACTTGCCACAACAAACACCCAGACTTCGCCACTAGTAAAAACGAGTGCCCTGCAACCTTCACAGCTTGATTCCCCTTCTCGGAATGGCGGCCTCGACTGTCAACGCGCCAGTACCAGCTATGCCTCACGAGGCCTCATCGCACCACCAAACTTTGCAACCCAGTCGCAACCCTAAATCGCGAGCAACAGTAAGCATCGCAACCCCACGGAACCCATCGACTTTGGCTAGAAATCCCTGCCAAGTCGCACCGCTACTTCGAACGAAAAGCCCTCGATTCCACTTCCGCCCTTCTTTCTGACTTGCTAAAACCGATCGCACCAGATTTGGGTGACTGATGTGAAGCTCGCTCCTCTATAATTTGAACGAAATGGACTTTAGGATTTTAGGACCCTTTCCTTGATTTCGAATTGGATTTCTGAGGAATAGGAAAATAAACGAAGGCCTATGGTTCATTTATAGGCGCGACGGTGGAAGACAAGGAGTACAAGGCCATTAAGATCTCTGTTTGCTTGATTTTGAAGGTGAGAGACAATTTAATCAGCTCGATGAAGATGTCTCCATAGTTAAATATTTTGGTCGGTTTTCGTACACCATATAGGGTGGTTTTAGGTATAGGTCGGCTGTGATTAGATTAGTTAGGATTTTTTTTTTTTCTAAATAAAATGTTACATAATATCTCGTGACCCTTAATTTGTAATCCCAAGCCACTATACATTCGTAACGACCAACGTTCTCAGATTATAACGTTATTCTGAACTCAACGGAACTGATATTAAAATTTAAATTCGAATGTAAATATAAACGGCCATATTAAATTGATAATTAATATAAAATATCATTTATTTATCAATTAAATAATTAAAACAATATTAAATATTTAAAATAAATTATTCAAAAATCTGGGTCGTTACATTCTTCCCCCCTTAAAATAATTTCGTCCTCGAAATTGCTAAGGTAGGAATAGTGCTACTAATCCATTTCTTTTCAACATCTCACTTATGTTGAAACTCAACTTCTCATATTTCAACAAATTAATTCCAACCAAAACTTTTGGTCTTCCTTTATTCAATTCGAATGATCTACGATCAATCCATTTATATCTAATCTATATTCCATTAAACCTATTCAAATTGATTCTAATCAATTTACTCACTTCGACCCATTTAACTTGTTTAAGTTAAATTTCAATTCCAGAATTCAAATCCCTGGGTTTTCATTTCAAATTCTTTTGAAATCACTTAAATATATACATGTATATTTATTTCCATTTCAAATTCAAAACATTTGAATTTTCAAACTGCTTGTTTTCTTTCAAACAAATTTCCATCAAAAACTTTCTAAGGTAGCAATTCATCACTTAGAAACTCGGAAATGAACACTGAGGATGTTGCAATCATCATCAGAATTATTCCCCAGCCACTGAAGTGAGTTCAGTGCTTTATTATTTCAAAATCCATCTAAAATGATTTTCTTTCAAATCCTTCTAAAACAAATCTATATTATTTTAATATACTTTGAAAAATATTTTTCAACTTCCCAGGATTTTGAATTCTCAATTCTGGTTTGAATTTAATTCTAATTCATCTCATTTGTATATATTTCATTCATATGCAAATTCTATTTTGGTTATAAATAACCATTCCAAATTTATAATCTCGTTTGATTATAATATTAACATCCAACACATCCATATAATATAATAATTTCAGAAAATTATTCTTTCTATATCAAAATATAATTTTGGGTAAAATTATTTCATTTACCCGATTTAAAACAATATCGTGTTCAATCTTCTGTTCAAGTGCTTAGAAATTCCTATCGACTTTGTGGCGTCCCACTATTCGATCAGAATTCATAAACCACTCAACAGACTAGCCAACACAATATAAAACAATTTTTTTATATCAACTAACAAATACGCTCTCTCGTATCTATACACTCAACTTATTCTAGGGTACTACTGACCCTATCTCTAATGAGCACATGCCACACAAGCCTAGGTATTCACTCAACCTAAGCTCTGATACCAACTGAAATGACCCGCAAATCCGAGCTATCTGAGTTGACTAAAAACACCACACGTCCAACCCAAATGGCACAGAAATACAAATCATTATTAGAAAGAAGTTAGAGGATGAGAAATAGAAAGAAAGAAATATTAGAATAGGAGAAAAACGAAGATCACAACTCACAGCGGAACGAATAAAATATATTATATAACATAAGCTTTGAAATACAAATCTGTTTTGTACATATACACATACCATCATCAGAGTACACATAACATTTGATTCAGCGGAAGTAACTCTAAATAACTAACGTTGAAGCCTCCAGCTTCAAGCTCCTCCAAGTGTATCTGTAAAAGCCTGAAACACTTGACTGCCCGTACAAATTTGGGCACCCAAGAGTTTAGGAAAAACAAAACAAATAAACTCTGGGTCAGTCATGGGACTGGTGTGAGTAAACTCCAACCACTTGTTTAACTTTCAAAAAAAATCCTTTCAAAAGAAAAGATAATAGTAAGACCAGCCTACACATAAACATGGACGGCTTTTCCCTTACTATAACCCAAAACACTTTGATACGAAAATCCAGTGATATTATAATAATGTCTACATCAAGTAAATAACCAAATAGCAGAACGCTTGCATCTCACGCTCCACATATATATTATAAAATCAAAAACCGCATGGCGCTTATTGGAGATTGGATTTCCAACATGACAAGGTATGGGACCACCTTCCGATGATGTATCTCTAGAGGCGAATACACCTGGGTTCAACAAGAACGTCTTGCAACCCGGCCCACACATGACCGACCACTCATTTCGCTTGAGTGTATCGAACGTATATCACCAACGGTTGGACTCAAACCACCGTTTCCCGAATGGGCAGAATCGATAGATTTAGAAACAAAAGGAATTTCTCTAGATAGGTGATTATACACCCTAATGGGTGCGACCCACATAGCCATGCTGCCTGCCCGATTTTTGTCCTTTCCCGGTTGTTGAGGCCTGAGGCTACGTTTTCTTACCATTCACTGATAGCACAATCACTTTGAATGCCACATCGTCAGATCCGTTAATCACTAGTTGAGTTTGCATAAATATTCTGGATATTATGCTAAGGGATAAATCCGTTGCAACCATATATATTCATACAGACCAACCCATTTGATCATTGGAAATACTTTGTCAGACATTCGTCCATTCACGTTCGTTCTGGGATTGAACGAAACCGAAGGCACTATTTCTATAAATAGAAAAGCCCTTGCACTTTCTTCCGTCTTCAATATATTCAGCATACTTGGTTCGCAAACGCTTATGCCGATACGGAGTGGTTCTTCGGATAATAATCCAACCGGTCTCTCCATATTGACAACGATGGTCAAAAACTTCGATAGTCTGTGATTTAACTATCGAATAAAAACAAGTGTTCAATCAACATATCAAACAAACCACTGGGCCCTTTAATTAAATATTTCATTAATTAAATCACTTCTCTAATTTCTCTATCAATATTTGTTAACCAAATATTTCAATAATCATCTCGGCCTCTTATGCCATTTGGAAAACGTTTCCAAATATTAACTTCTTTTATTTTCTATATATTAGAAAATGTCTCTATTTGCAATTGAAAACAATTTCAATTACTTATCTCTATCCCTTTTACAACATTCGATTTTTATATTCACTTTCCTATCGAATTCAATACGTCGATACAATGATTTCAAATTATCAAAATATCTTAAAAATATTCTAACTTCTTAAATTTCCGGAAAATTTCGCCATAACCTCCCCTGTATCGGGAGCATCGGGAAATTTCAAATAGCTTCCCGGTATCTTCCTCAATCAAAAAGAAAAAGAAAAAGCCAAGCGGCTTGCCGATACGGCGCATAAAACCCATATATGAATTTAAACATGTACCTTTTTGTCGAGCACATTATTTATATACCTGCATTATCCTTGTCCCATACCTGACTCCTGTATGTCTATACCTGTCCAATTTATTTCAACTTCATACACTCGTTAGACTCAATTCGTTAAAGTAATTCTTTAACTAACTCTCTACCTATCTCGCTTGTATATTTGAATATAACACGTTTTCAAATATATTTCCACTTACTTATCAATCAATTGAATTCAACTTCCAATTTTAGTTCTATATTCGATTTCGAATATATATTTACAATCCCAAATTTCACTTTTCAAAGTTCAATTTTAGTTCCAACTCGATTAACTAATTCTTCTTCAGTTAATTCTATTCAATAATCAAAAATATGATTATAGTTTCAAAATCATCTTCTTTACTTCACTTGAGTCCATATTTATTTTCTAACTCAAGTCTAGATTTTTAAATGGAAATCCGGATTTTTATTTGCTTAAAAATCCCAGTATTTATATATAAAATCCATTATGGTTTATAATGGTTTCTGGCGCTGCATTTTTGAAATTTTGATTTTGACATAACTCAAAATCTATACGACGAAATTCAGATTTTTCTCCTTCATTAGAAAACTATTATCAAACTGGTCCTGTCGTTTCTTGTTTCAAAGAATTCCGACTTCAATTGAGTCCTGCATACTCGATTGAAGTTCGAATCGCTATTTTACGAACTGCAGCGCTGCGGCGAGTTCGTTTTAATTATATTTATATATATAAACTTTTTCAACTTCTAAACTTCTTTAAAATGAATTCAACTCCATCCTGATTTTATTTTAAATATATATCAAACATTATTTTCCAACTCAACAAATATTTCTGATCTTCTATTTCATTTATATTTGAAGTCTATATTCAAATTCCAATTCGATTCTAATTCAAATTCTATATTCAAATTCTATTTCAACTATTTGAATTCAAATTCCATTTTTAATCTATTTGAACTTCAAATATTTAAACTCCATTTCTACTTGAACTTCAAATACCACATTTATATTCCTTTGAATCCAAATATCATGTTTCAAATCTCTTTGAATCCCTCTTGTTCAAATTCTTTCTAATTAAACTCCATTTGAGTTTTGTTTGAATCCTTATATTTAACACCATTTGAATTCTATTTGAATTCTTATATTTAAATCCTCTTTATTAAAACCCATTATTTAAATCCCATTTGAATTTTCCTTATTTCAAATCCATTTGAACTTCTTTAAATTCAAATTCAAATTCCATTTCAAAACTATTTGGATTTCCTATTTTGAAATCCTATTTCAATCCTACTTTGAAATCCTAATTTCAAAGTTTATTTCAAATTCTATTTTCAAATTCGATATTCAAATCTCTATTTGAATTTCTATATTCAGTTCCATGTTCAAATTCAATACTTGAATTTCCATTCAAATCTCTATTCAAATTCCATATTTGAATTTCATTTCAAATCTCTATTCAAATTTCACATTTGAATTCTTCCTTGAAATACTATATTTCAAATTCTATTCAACTCCTCTTTGAAATTCCATATTTCAAATTCAATTCAATTTTTCTTTGAAATTCTATATTTCAAATTTCATTACGATTCTACCTTGCAATTCTATTTTTGAAATTCTATTTTCAAAGTCTATTTCAAATTCTTTTGAAAATTCCATTTCAAATTCTCTATATTCAAACATCATTTGAAAGTTCTATATCCAAATCCACTTGGGATTTTCTATTTGAATTCTAAATTCAAATTTTCTATTTCCTTTTCTTTTTGAATTCAAATTTCCATTTCCTTTTCTTTTGGAATTCAAATTTCCATTTCCTTTTCTTTTGGAATTCAAATTTCCATTTCCTTTTCTTTTGAATCATATTTTCAAAACACTTGTATTTCTATTTCTGAATTATCAAATGATAATTCATTTATAACTTCGTTATAAAAGAACTATTTATAAACTTCGTTTAAAAAGAAACTACTTGTTTTATTTTTTTAAAACAAGTTTATATTTTTATTCCATTTAAAAATTCAAATTCTATTTAAAAATAGAATTTTCTCTTTAAAAATCTCAATATCTTTTCACGATATTTTTAAATATCATTCCTTAAGCCCAGTGATATTTAAACACACAAAGCAACGAATTATTTATTTTTCTAACACATCATATATAAAATATATATGCAAACAAATAAACAAACAGATAATATATTTTTGAGGAATCCAGTTGGATTCCTCCAACCTGTTTTCCTGCATCCACAGATGTTAGCACATAAATAATACCCATTCTGCTTCGTGGCAGAATATCGCGGTATAGAAGGTCATCCACTAATCATAGCGTGGGGCGTATAGGGTAATCATCCGCTATGAAACTGCGGGCATCCGCTAATGAGACTGCGGGAATCCAACCAATCAATCAACCCAATATATATATATAATAGCCTAAATAACTAATATATATAAAACAAGCAGAAACATTCAAACAAGCAACAACAATTATTTTTAACGAAATAAAAATAATTATAGATAAAAGGTGAGTGAGATTTACTCACAGTGATTTTTATTTTCCCGATCTATTCCGATTCCACTTTAATTCCATTGAGAAGTATTAGACGATGTCAAGCCAATCATCTCGTTTCACCGAGATCTGTTATTGTATAAATAAATTATACTTATTTGAAATATTCGTATCAATAAATAATTTATTTATTTAAATCACTATTTCTCATTTTATTTAAATACTATTTTTCTCCTTTTTAAAATGGTCTACGCCGGCTTACACTAAATAAATTAACTGGACATACATAAATGAATTTAAGCACCAAGAAAATGGTTAAATAAACTACCAAATCTTCTTGTTTTCAATTACCCGATTATACCATAGTCAACTAATTTGTTTTACTCAAACCTGATAACATACATGAAATAGTTATAGATTTTCATAAATTCGTAACTAAATCTTTATAAACTAACTATATTTATTATAAATAAAATAAATAAATATTACCTTAGTTAACAGCCTTCTTCTTTGATTCGGAGTCCTGTTGCTATAACCGAACTCCTTCTACCCCTCTTCTCTCTTTTCCCCGACCAGTACCACTATACTGACTTCACCATTTCCTTGATTACTTGCCACAACAAACACCCAGACTTCGCCACTAGTAAAAACGAGTGCCCTGCAACCTTCACAGCTTGATTCCCCTTCTCGGAATGGCGGCCTCGACTGTCAACGCGCCAGTACCAGCTATGCCTCACGAGGCCTCATCGCACCACCAAACTTTGCAACCCAGTCGCAACCCTAAATCGCGAGCAACAGTAAGCATCGCAACCCCACGGAACCCATCGACTTTGGCTAGAAATCCCTGCCAAGTCGCACCGCTACTTCGAATGAAAAGCCCTCGATTCCACTTCCGCCCTTCTTTCTGACTTGCTAAAACCGATCGCACCAGATTTGGGTGACTGATGTGAAGCTCGCTCCTCTATAATTTGAACGAAATGGACTTTAGGATTTTAGGACCCTTTCCTTGATTTCGAATTGGATTTCTGAGGAATAGGAAAATAAACGAAGGCCTATGGTTCATTTATAGGCGCGACGGTGGAAGACAAGGAGTACAAGGCCATTAAGATCTCTGTTTGCTTGATTTTGAAGGTGAGAGACAATTTAATCAGCTCGATGAAGATGTCTCCAAAGTTAAATATTTTGGTCGGTTTTCGTACACCATATAGGGTGGTTTTAGGTATAGGTCGGCTGTGATTAGATTAGTTAGGATTTTTTTTTTCTAAATAAAATGTTACATAATATCTTGTGACCCTTAATTTGTAATCCCAAGCCACTATACATTCGTAACGACCAACGTTCTCAGATTATAACGTTATTCTGAACTCAACGGAACTGATATTAAAATTTAAATTCGAATGTAAATATAAACGGCCATATTAAATTGATAATTAATATAAAATATCATTTATTTATTAATTAAATAATTAAAACAATATTAAATATTTAAAATAAATTATTCAAAAATCTGGGTCGTTACAATATAGCATTGGCATATTTATTAGATTTGAAACACAAATTATTCATTTTTGTAAATTTATATTAGTTAAAGCCAATCATTCATTTTTGTCAATTTACATTAGTTAAAAATAATTATTCATTATAGTCAATTTATACTAGTTAAACCAAATTTTACATTTTGTCAGAAATATTCATTTTTGTCAAAATGAATTAGTTAAACAATTTATATAAAGATATATATATATATATATATATATATATATATGTTTGGCAAGATATATACTTGTCAAGATAGGTTAGTTAAATCAAAATATTTATCACTCTGTCTCATTAGATTGCCAAAACAAAATAACCATTTTTGTTTAGAGTTTAAATTAGCAAAATAGAAATTGTCAATTGAGACGATCCCATAACCCCGTGACATGGTGTTAAGGATAATCATTAGAATATAACACATTAATCATCATTAGCAGATCACAGATAATAGCATAAACAGAAAATGGAATAATTTACACACATATGATAGCGGAATCATATAGATATCATCACATCAGAGAGCACAGTACAGGATACAACTTAGTGCATAATGATACATAATCAGTCACCATCGCTTGAGGCGGAATCATACATAAAGAGTACACAAAATAAATATCAATCTACATCGCCAATGGCGGAATCATAATATAGGTACAATAATAGCGGAGAAAATCCAAGTCAGCACGGTGTAGTCAAGCCTCGCCATGAGCCAAAAGTGCATCAGAAACCTGTAACTAGGCTGCCCGTGTGAAAATGAGGGCGCCCGAGTTTGGAAGGTGAAACAAACTACGAGTCAGTCATGGGACTGGTATGAGAAATCTACTTAACTTATTAACAACAATAATAAGCCAAATCAAAGGATCACGCCACTTTCACGGAACGGGTTTACTCCAATGAGTGCTAGTGCATAAAATAAAGTAATTGATTAAATCATCGCAATGTTTTTATAAAATGAAGCCATTATAAGACTCAGGTCCCATCACACAATGCAACGCAAGCCGGATGATAGAGTTTTTATCTTATAATGGCTAAAAATGCTTCATACGAATAAAACAAAAGTGTTTGATATTATTACTAGTGCATATATGTTTCAAAAGCGATTTCAATCATAAATATAAATCCTAGGCGGCATAAATGACCCATACCACTATGTCGCCGTACTAGTAATACAATCACGTCCGCATATTTCGTATTGGAAATTGGATTCCTTCATGATTCGAGGCAAGGGGCAAGCTCCTCTCCGATTCGAGACACTCTAGCAAATGCCTCGGGACCGCACACAGCAATCCTTGGATCCTCCAAGGCCGGTCCTCCCTTACTTTTGAGGATTAGTTATTCCTGAATACACGTTTCCCCGTCCTTACAGACCTATAATCGAGGCGCCTCGCATTCCAACAACCACACAGGTGAAAAGTATATATAATGTCAGGGCTGGTAGGTCACTGACACCACCTTAGCTAGAAAGAAACATCGTGCACTCCTTGGGTCCTTCTCCCGTTTTTGACTCATACCGGGGTGTGAGGCTCGCGAATTCACGTTATACACAAAGCTACGTCACACAGACCATGCTTTGATCATCAACCACAAGTCTTTGCTTTGCAACAGAAGCCTTGATCAAATGCCACTTAGGCGTGCCACACAGGCAATCCACTCCATGCGACTGATTTCTATCAATACATAACCTCTGAGCTCGTACGTCTCAGAGAAGGGCGTTAAGCAAGAGAATAAATTCTCCGCCACCAAACAGATATATATTTAACAGAGATCAATCAGCATAGAACAAAATCCAATGTCAGACACACAGTCCATTTACAAGTCCGTTCTGGGTCTGAACGAAACCGGAGGCACCAATTCCTCGCATATCCGTACCATCAACAGTATGTTTGGACGGCTACTACTTCAGCTCCTTCATGGTAGCTACTCCAATAACGATCATCAGTAGCGCCCATCCATCCAATGTGAAGATCGACGGTCTTCAACCGTCTTCTACTCGTCGACTTCTCAACGTCGATCGATTATTTGAAATGAGACGAACTCGGCTTTTTCAAATAACCCACGTGTATTTAGATTTTCAAATCAATTAATCACATGGTTGGACTACTCAACATTCACATTTCAGTTCATTAGTTATAATTCTCATGTTAAATACATTCAACCATCACATATCAAGCAAACACAACAAAATTGGTTTATTTCCACTCTATATCGTCCATAGTATTTTATAATGATATATCGCCATTTTTATTTATTTTAAAACGGCCATATTTAATTTAACAACGTTTCAGGTCGTGCCGATGCACTGGCGCTGTTTTTCACTAATTTTGTTTTATACATATCTGGAAATCTAACCGTTGGATCTTCACAAATTTGGTATCATTAGGAAGGTCATTTCAAAACGAATCCAACGGTTTCAGTTTTGGGAAAATCCGATGGTCGGATTTTCCACACTAGTCATTTGAAGTTACGATTTCAATTTACGAACTACAACGTCGTTATTCGATTTAATTTAATTATATTCATACATATATATATATATATATAATCGTTTCTAGCGCTGTTTTTCTTCAGATTTGAATTAAACATTCCAGACAATCCAACCGTCGGATCTTTACAAAGTTGGTGCCGTTGAAAAGATATTTCCAAGGCGAACCCAACGGTTGCGGTTTCGGGAAAATCCAATGGTCGGATTTCCTGCACTAGTCGTTTGAAATCACGGTTTCAAAACACGAACTGCACGGCCACATTTCGTTTTAATTTTATTTATATTTATATAAATATAGTTCATTCAAAAATTCCTATATCGTTTTCACTTCAATTATTTCACTAACGCCTTTAAATTTTGGAAAATTTCTCCATAACCTCCTTTGTACGGGAGGGGCTGGGTAAATTCCCAAATAGCCACACGGCGTCTCATGTTAAAAAGAAAAAGAAAAAGCCAAGCGGCTAGCCAACAGGCTCATAAAATCATTACCCAAACAAAACAGTAAATGTGTACCTATTTGTCGGGCACAAAATTTTATTTCTCTTCTCTAGCCCCTTTGCTATAACCTGTTCAATAAATATGCATGTACATATATACAATTTTTATCACTTATCATTTTCCATTCAACTTCATATTTGATTTACTTTGGTTGAAAAACACCATTCATTCTAATGTTGCATGCATAGGCGAAAACCATATCATTAGCTAATTAATGTATATTTCAACTCATGCATATTTATTTGAACAAGTGGCTATTTTTAACACTTCACATTTCAAAGATGATAATTTTGGAGAACTAAAATAGATTTCACACATGACTATTTTATTTAGTTCCTATGCGTGTTAAAAATAATATTTCTTCACAAATATTTATTTTAACGCTCGCATATCTTTAGCATATCACATATATGATAAAAATGATACTTTTATAATTTAAAATATTCATTCGACAAATGAATGTTTTCCACGCTTCGTAGTTTTAATAAAAATGTAATTTTTATTGTTCGATCTTTTTATTCAACACATGAACTTTTCCACTACACACACTTCTCAACACATGAACACTTCTACACATGGATATTTTATTTATGTTGTTCATATAAGAAAGATGAGATTTTTATTGTTGAAACTATTTATATATAAGGCGAATATTTTTCATACTTCATATATATTATAAAAATGTGATTTTTATTGTTTAAACACTTCATTCACTCACAAGTGAATTTAATTTCCACACATCACTTTTCAACACATGAACATTTCCACACATGGATATAGTTTCAACATATGACTTTAATTTCAACGCATGAAGATAATTTCAACATATGAAAATAATTCTAACACATGAGATTATTCAAAATTTCGGCAGCATAACGGCAGGGTAGTTAAAACCGGCACCGTCCCTAGTACGGCTCCTCGCTCTACCTTAAAACCTCGCGGTTTTTGACAATGGGGATTCATGCATCTAATTCGCACGCATGCGACATGTTTTATTTTTATTTCCACAAATATTTCCAATTCATTTCAATCACCAATGGGTATTTTTCAACCACATCCAAACAATATCAACCACAAACAATTATTCAACAATTCGTATTTCTCATCCAATATTTCACACCAATTCACAACAATAAATATCGTCCATGGTTTGTGGACGAGGGAAGTGTGTGTGTGTATATATATATATATATATACATATATTGTTATATTTCACTTGCATTTCAACACATATATCAATTATTCTATGCATGTATAATTCATACTTCGCTTATATAGCTTACACCACGCATGTGCATAAGGTATACAACACGTATGTAATTTATATTTCGCTTATATAATTTATACACGACATTTTCCATTCAAATTCATTTAATTTAGATTTCTCACATTGCTTTGCGGAGTGCTAAAAATCGTAGATGACTCAGAAATATCCGCGGCTTCTTCTATGTGGTAGAGAGCTTCCTTGCGGTCCCGATGTTTCCTGTTTCATCGAATTTCGTTAACACACCAAAAAGATATGATTTTTTAAAGTGCAGACATCAAAAAGGATTCACCTTTCACGATGGTTCGAAACTAGGGTTGCAGTTTTCGCGAAATCCGTGGCACGTGGGGACGATCGGAGGTGCTGAATGGAAGAGGGAGGAGAGGCGGTCCTGTCGGTGGTGGTTTGGGGTGGCTCGGTGGCTCCTATGGCAATTGGCGACGCTGGGAAGTGGGCGACTTCCTGGGCCCGATTCAGGCGGAGGCGGCGACGAGGGGTGGAGGGAGTTGGTCGGATTTGAAGAGGAGGAGGAGGCGAGTCGAGGGAGGGTAGCGGCGGTGGCTGGAGTGGCCTGTAGCGGTGGGAAAAGGGGAGGGAATCGACGAACGACGATGAACGTCGAGAGCAGATGGGGACGAGGGTTTTTTAGTTTTTTTTATTTTAAAAATAATGAAAGAAAATTTCTGATTGGTCTAGGGTTTTATTAAATTTTTAAATAGTGTTTTCTCCAACGAACTCTTTTTCAAGTCCAACGACTGTCGTCCCTAGCTAAATACCTCCATTCCAGAAACAATGGGATATGTTTCGTTGGCCAATTCGACTGTTACAGTCAGTTATTTTTCAAATTATAGTATAAAACATTTAATTTTTAACTCTGAAGGTACATTTCTAGGGCCATAAATTGATTCGAAAAATTCAAGAAAAATAAATCTAGCTTTGTTTTGACTCTACGGTCCCAACAAAACTAGTTTCGTCGAATTCTGAGATCGTTTGAAATGGCCATTTTCTGGTCGATCCAATTTAACAGAAATTGACCAAACACATTTTCTTTTGCCACACTCACATACTAGCTTCAAAAATTATGAAATTTGAAACCTAGCAATAATTTGACATCCCGGACCCAACAAAAATGGTTTCGTCGAATTCCGAGGTCGTTTGCAAAATATCAATTTTCTAGGGCTATATATTCTATATAGCGACCTTTCTGAAAATTCAATCGGCCATAACTTTTGATTCCCGTTATGAAATTTCGATTTTTCAGATTCGTTAGAAACGTATTGATAAACAGATTTAAATATTTTTGGTTTCGCTAAAATCCGTTATATTTTCCACCCTGCACAGTCAGTTAAAGTTTGAATTCAAATTTTCAAACTGATTCACTATTTCTAATTCACTATTTTATTGAAATATTCTATTTCAATTGTTCAAATTCCTTTGAAATCACCAATTTAAAAAATTTTAATTGGCCCGTATTTTCCGGGTTATTACAATCTCCCCCACTTAAAACTTATCGTCCTCGAAAAGGAAACAGCTGTAAAGTAGGAAACAAAATGTAAATGCAAAGTATTGTAAAGGTACGTTGCACCGGAGTTAGTCAGAGATATCCACTCTGCATTTGGGGTAAGCTTGCTTAATTCTTTCCTCAGTCTCCCAAGTACAGTCTCTAGGATCACTGCTCCACTGCACTTTAACTAAATGAACCTTTTTGCTTCTTAGTTCTCTAGTTTCTTTGCCAACAATCTTTAATGGCTCTCTTCTGAGTGCTAATTCTGGAGTTATGCCTATATCCTATTGCGCTGCTTCTTCTACAACAAGATCCGGATCATGCACATGTCTTCTAAGTTGAGATACGTGGAACACATTGTGCACTCCAGGCAACCAATCTGGTAATTGAACCCTATAAGAAAGAGTTCCAATTCGTTCGAGTATAGGAAAGGGACCAATAAATCTCGGTGCCAACTTCCCAGTTTTGCCAAATCTGATTACTCCTCTCATTGGAGAAACTTTCAAATAAACATGATCACCAACAGCAAATGTCAAATCTCTTCTTCTAGAATCTACATAACTTTTCTGTCGGCTTTGGGTGGTTCTCAATCGCTTTTTGATGAAGTCGACTTTATCAGATGCTTCTCTGATCATATCGGGTCCTAACACAAGTGTATTGCCATGTTCTACCCAACATGTTGGAGATCTGCACGGTCTGCCATATAATGCTTCAAATGGTGACATCCTCAAACTCGCTTGATAGCTATTGTTATATGAGAATTCTACCAAATGCAAGTGATCTTCCCATGACCCACCAAAATCAATTATACAAGCCCGCAATAAATCTTCTAGAATTCTATTCACCCGCTCAGTTTGGCCATCTGTTTGAGGGTGATAAGCGGTGCTCATATTCAGTTTCGTTCCCAATTCTATCTGGAAACCCTCCCCAAATTTGCTAGCAAATATCGGGTCTCTATCACTGACTATGCTGATGGGAATTCCATGCAGCTTAACGATTTCTTTGAAATATATCTGTGCTAGACTTTGAGCGGTTCTATTGGATCTGACAGGTATGAAATGGGCAGTCTTCGTGAAGCGATCTACGATTAACCAAATGTTGTCATTACCTTTCCTGGTTCGCAGCAAGCCATCTATGAAATCCATGGAAATCTGTTCCCATTTCCAACCTGGGACTTCCAACGGTTGCAACAATCCAGCTAGCTTATGTTGGTCACTCTTGACCAATTGACAAGTAGGGCATCTTCTAACATACAAAGAAATATCCTTTTTCATTGCCTTCCACCAGAAAGTGCGTTTGATATCGTTGTACATTTTACTCACCCCAGGATGAATGCAAAATTTGGATTTATGGCATTCATCTAGCACCTCTCTTTTGAGCTCAGGAATGTCGGGAACACATATTCTTCTATTCAATCTCAGAACTCCCTAACTATCCACCTGGAAACTAGAGCCTTCGCCCCTTTGAATTCTTCTTATCATCTCTTTCACAAAATTGTCATTTTTCTGAAGAACAGATATTTTATCAATCAATCCTGGCGTAATTATAAGATTGGCAACGATTGCGGTTTTCCTACTAAGCGCATCCGCTACAACGTTAGCCTTTCCCGGCGTATACAGGATATCAAGATCATACGCTGCAAGAAATTCTAGCCAACGCTGCTGTCTCAAATTCAGATCTTTCTGGGTGTATAAATACTTCAACGATTGATGATCTGTATACAGTACAAATTTCTCGCCCAATAAATAATGCCTCCAGATTTTCAAAGCAAAAACGATAGCTAGCAACTCAAGATCATGAGTTACATAATTCTTCTTATGCGGTTTCAGTTGGCGGCTTGCATAAGCGACTACTTGGCCTCTTTGCATTAACACTGCACCAAGACCTCTAATAGAAGCATCTGTCCAAACCGTTAAATCCTGATTGCCATCAATAATGGTTAACACTGGAGCAGTTTTCAGTTTCGATTTCAATTCCTGTAAAGCTTCTTCACAGTCGGAAGTCAACTAAAACTTCTCATGCTTCTTCGTGAGCTTCGTTAATGGACCGGATATCTTCGAAAAAACCTTAACGAACTTTCGATAATAACTAGCCAACCCCATAAAACTTCTAACCTCTGTGGGAGTAGTGGGTTGTTTCCAGTCTTGAATCGCTGTGATTTTTCTTGGGTCAACAGAAATCCCTTTCTCTGACACGACATGGCCAAGAAATTTCACTTCTTCTTGCCAGAAGACACATTTAGAGAATTTGTCTTTGAAGACGTTCTTTCTTAGAATCTCCAATACTTATTCTAAGTGTTTTTCATGCTCGGGTTTGGATTTGGAGTAGATTAAAATATCATCGATGAATATGAGGACAAATTTATTCAGAACTCCCCTGAACACTCTATTCATTAGATCGACAAAGTATGCTGGAGCGTTGCACAGGCCGAACGGCATTACTAACCATTCATAAAATATGTCTGGACCTCTGAAAGCTGTCAAAGGAACACACTCCTCTGTTATTCTCAACTGATGAAAACCTGTAGCTAGGTCCATTCGGGAAAATACTTTCGCCCTATTTAACTGGTATAGCAGATCATCGATACGGGGTAATGGATATTTGTTTTTGAGCGCTTGTTTGTTGATGTCTCGGTAATCAACGCATAATCGAAGAGTACCATCTGACTTTGGGACAAACACAACAGCTGCACCCCAATTAGAAAAACTAGGTCGGATTAGACCCTTCCACAACAGTTGACGAGTTTGATCGCCTAATTCTTCTTTTTCCTTCGGAGTCATTCTGCAAATTGGATGTACCACCGGTCTGGCATTGGGAATTAGATCGATTCGGAATTCTATTTCTCTTTGCGGAGGTAAGTTTTCAATTTCTTCAAACACATCCGAATAGTTTCTAACAATCGGAATCTTTTCCAAGGAAGTGGGGATAAGTTCTAATGCCGACCAAAATTATTTTCTATCTGGATTCGAACCATGACAGGGTATAAATATATGTCCAAGCTTCGTTCGAAGTTTAACATTCTTTCCGCACACTTTACCTCAGCTTCATACTTCGTTAACCAATCATGCCCGAGAATGATATCGAATTCGGGAAAGTCAATAACGACTAGATTGAAAGGAAACTTGTAGAAAGAATAAGAGATTGGTACTCTACAACATGAACTGAGAATAATAGAACCCCCAATCGGATTATGTACATCAACCGAATCTTTAAGCTTTCTCTGTCTTAACTTTAATTTGTGCATTGTGTTACTAGGAATAAAACTACGTGATGCACCTGTGTCAAACAATACAGAGACAGGAATATTTTTAATTGTAAGGGTACATCCCAAAACATCGGGTTTACCTGCTCCATCGGAAGCAGCCGGCGGGCTCGACCCGTCATACACGTGAGCTACTGCGGCCTTCTTCAGCAAAGGACAGTCTTTGACTAGATGATCGGTCTTGCGGCAATTAAAGCAGGAGCGAGGGTTCTGAGAACCCTGGCTTGAACCTTGTGAATTTGTCTTCTGCCTCTTCGGGGCTGTGCACACATTAGAGAAGTGCCCCATTTTGCCACAGTTATAGCAGCTTCCTCTTGGCGGTTTGCCAGTCTGAGGTTTTGAAGATGCTGATTGGCTTGACTCAGCTTGATTCGCAGTAGGCTTGCGTTTGTTCCCGGCTTGGCTTCTAGCGTGATCCTGCTCCAGATGCCTATGGTCAAGGTCATCGTAGTTGCATGTCATTTCCACCAGTTCGTTAAATTCCATCTTGACATGGGCCATGGCTCTATCATGATACTGTCGCTTTAGCCCAAGGATAAACCTCTTATTTTTGGACTTTGCAGTGGCGACGAGCTCTGGAGCATAGGGCGACAACAGTGTAAATTTATTCAGATAATCCTGCACGGAAAGATCCCCCTGCTGGAGGTTGGTGAAGTCATCGTGCATTCGTTCTAGTGCTTGTTCTAGGACATATTTCTCCTTGAAGAGTTCTTTGAATCCATCCCATGTTCTTCCAGCTTCTCTATTCTCGGCGGTGAGAGATTCCCACCATAGTTCAGCTTGTTCCTGCATAAGCCAGGCACCCATAATAGCTTTATCTTGGCCTCCAAGCCTTAGGCCTTCTAGAAATTTCTCGCATGTTTTGAGCCATGCAAGGGCCTCTATTACTGTGCCAGTTCCCGAGAAGGTCTTGCCTCCTAGGTTTTTGTATCTCTTAGCTACACGGTCCAGCTCGAAGTATTGAGCGGCCGGAGGTTGTATCAAAGGTCCTTCTTCAATTGGGGCTTCTCCCCGTCCTCTGCCACGGCCGGCACGGCCTCCTCTAGCGGCGGCTGCTCCGGTAGCCATTTTTCAAATTCTGTATAAGCAAGAAAAGAGTAAGCTAACAGAAATGATAGTTTATTGCATGGTTAAGCAGAAAATTTACGGAAAGATAACGATGGACTGATCAAATTGTTTTTGCTATTCTGCTCGGCTCATTCTAGGACTTTACTAGTCCTATCTCTAATGAGCGACTCGCCTTAGAATACTACTGATTCAATTTCGACGAAGTGTTTAATGTGTTAGACTCCAGAACTAAGGTTAACCAAAGCTCTGATACCAGCTGAGACGATCCAAAAACCCCGTGACACGGTGTTAAGGATAATCATTGGAATATAACACATTAATCATCATTAGCAGATCACAGATAATAGCATAAACAGAAAATGGAATAATTTACACACATATGACAGCGGAATCATATAGATATCATCACATCAGAGAGCACAGTACAGGATACAACTTAGTGCATAATGATACATGATCAGTCACCATCGCCTGAGGCGAAATCATACATAAAGAGTACACAAAATAAATATCAGTCTACATCGCCAATGGAGGAATCATAATATAGATACAATAATGGCGGAGAAAATCCAAGTCAGCACGGTGTAGTCAAGCCTCGCCATGAGCCAAAAGTGCGTCAGAAACCTGTAACTAGGCTGCCCGTGTGAAAATGAGGGCACCCGAGTTTGCAAGGTGAAACAAACTACGAGTCAGTCATGGGACTGGTATAAGAAATCTACTTAACTTATTAACAACAATAATAAGGCAAATCAAAGGACCACGCCACTTTCGCGGAACGGGTTTGCTCCAATGAGTGCTAGTGCATAAAATAAAGTAAATGATTAAATCATCGCAATGCTTTTTATAAAATGAAGCCATTATATGACTCAGGTCCCATCACACAATGCAACGCAAGCCGGAGGATAGAGTTTTTACCTTATAATGGCCAAAAATGCTTCATACGAATAAAACAAAAGTGTTTGATATTATTACTAGTGCATATATGTTTCAAAAGCGATTTCATTCACAAATATAAATCCTAGGCGGCATAAATGATCCATACCACTATGTCGCCGTACTAGTAATACAATCACGTCCGCATATTTCGTATTGGAAATTGGATTCCTTCATGAGTCGAGGCAAGGGGCAAGCTCCTCTCTGATTCGAGACACTCTAGCAAATGCCTCGGGACCGCACACAGCAATCCCTGGATCCTCCAAGGCCGGTCCTCCCTTACTTTTGAGGATTAGTTATTCCTAAACACACGTTTCCCGGTCCTTACAGACCTATAATCGAGGCGCCTCGCATTCCAACAACCACACAGGTGAAAAGTATATATAATGTCAGGCCTGGTAGGTCACTGACACCACCTTAGCTAGAAAGAAACATCGTGCACTCCTTGGGTCCTTCTCCCTTTTTGACTCATATCGAGGTGTGAGGCTCGCGAATTCACGTTATACACAAAGCTACGTCACACAGACCATGCTTTGATCATCAACCACAAGACTTTGCTTTGCAACAGAAGCCTTGATCAAATGCCACACAGGCAATCCACTCCATGCGACTGATTTCTATCAATACATAACCTCTGAGCTCGTACGTCTCAGAGAAGGGTGTTAAGTAAGAGAATAAATTCTCCGCCGCCAAACAGATATATATTTAACAGAGATCAATCAGCACAGAACAAAATCCAATGTCAGACACACAGTTCATTTACAAGTCCATTCTGGGTCTGAACGAAACTGGAGGCACCAATTCCTCGCATATCCGTACCATCAACAGTATGTTTGGACGGCTACTACTTCAGCTCCTTCATGGTAGCTACTCCAATCACGAGCATCAGTAGCGCCCATCCATCCAATGTGAAGATCGTCGGTCTTCAACCATCTTCGACTCTTCGACTTCTCAACGTCGATCGATTATTTGAAATGAGATGAACTCGTCCTTTTCAAATAACCCACATGTATTTAGATTTTCAAATCAATTAATTACATGGTTGGACTATTCAACATTCACATTTCAGTTCATTAGTTATAATTCTCATGTTAAATACATTCAACCATCACATATCAAGCAAACACAACAAAATTGGTTTATTTCCACTCTATATCATCCATAGTATTTTATAACGATATATCGCCATTTTTATTTATTTTAAAACGACCATATTTAATTAAACGACGTTTCAGGGTGCCGATGCACTGGTGCTGTTTTTCACTAATTTTGTTTTACACATATCTGAAAATCTAACCGTTGGATCTTCAAAAATTTGGTATCATTAGGAAGGTCATTTCAAAACGAATCCAACGGTTTTAGTTTTGGGAAAATCCGATGGTCGGATTTTCCACACTAGCCATTTGAAGTTACGATTTCAATTTACGAACTACAGCATCGTTATTCGATTTAATTTAATTATATTTATACATATATATATATATAATCGTTTCTGGCGCTGTTTTTCTTCAGATTTGAATTAAACATTCCAGACAATCCAAATGTCAGATCTTTACAAAGTCGGTGCCGTTGGAAAGATATTTCCAAGGCGAACCCAACGGTTGCGGTTTCGGGAAAATCCAATGGTCGGATTTCCCGCACTAATCGTTTGAAATCACGGTTTCAAAACACGAACTGCACGACCACATTTCGTTTTAATTTTATTTATATTTATATAAATATAGTTCATTCAAAAATTCCTATATCGTTTTCACTTCAATTATTTCACTAACGCCTTTAAATTTTGGAAAATTTCGCCATAACCTCCGTTGTACGGGAGGGGCTGGGAAAATTCCCAAATAGCCACACAGGCGTCTCATGTCAAAAAGAAAAAGAAAAAGCCAAGCGGCTAGCCAACAGGCTCATAAAATCATCACCCAAACAAAACAGTAAATGTGTACCTATTTGTCGGGCACAAAATTTTATTCCTCTTCTCTAGCCCCTTTGCTATAACCTGTTCAATAAATATGCATGTACATATATACAATTTTTATCACTTATCATTTTCCATTCACCTTCATATTTGATTTACTTTAGTTAAAAAACACCATTCATTCTAATATTGCATGCATAGGCTAAAATCATATCATTAGCTAATTAATGTATATTTCAACTCATGCATATTTATTTGAACAAGTGGCTATTTTTAACACTTCACATTTCAAAGATGATAATTTTGGCGAACTAAAATAGATTTCACACATGACTATTTTATTTAGTTCCTATGCATGTTAAAAATAATATTTCTTCACAAATATTTATTTCAACGCTCGCATATCTTTAGCATATCACATATATGATAAAAATGATATTTTTATCATTTAAAATATTCATTCGACAAATGAATGTTTTCAACGCTTCATAGTTTCAATAAAAATGTAATTTTTATTGTTCGATCTTTTTTATTCAACACATGAACTTTTCCACTACATACACTTCTCAACACATGAGCACTTCCACACATGGATATTTTATTTATGTTGTTCATATAAGAAAGATGAGATTTTTATTGTTGAAACTATTTATATATAAGGCGAATATTTTTCATACTTCATATATATTATAAAAATGTGATTTTTATTGTTTAAACACTTCATTCACTCACAAATGAATTTAATTTCCACAATCACTTTTCAACACATGAACATTTCCACACATGGATATAGTTTCAACATATGACTTTAATTTCAACGCATGAAGATAATTTCAACATATGAAAATAATTCTAACACATGAAGATTATTCAAAATTTCGGCAGCATAACGGCAAGGTAGTTAAAACCGGCACCGTCCCAAGTACTGCTCCTCGCTCTACCTTAAAACCTCGCGGATTTTGACAATGGGGATTCATGCATCTAATTCGCACGCAGGCGGCATGTTTTATTTTTATTTCCACAAATATTTCCAATTCATTTCAATCACCAATGGGTATTCTTCAACCACAACCAAACAATATCAACCACAAACAATTATTCAACCATTCGTATTTTTCATCCAATATTTCACACCAATTCACAACAATAAATATCGTCCATGGTTTGTGGACGAGGGGAGTATATATATATATATATATATATATTGCTATATTTCACTTGCATTTCAACACATATATCAATTATTCTATGCATGTATAATTCATACTTCGCTTATATAGCTTACACAACGCATGTACATGAGGTATACAACACGTATGTAATTTATATTTCGCTTATATAATTTATACACGACATTTTCCATTCAAATTCATTTAATTTAGATTTCTCACATTGGTTTGTGGAGTGCTAAAAATCGTAGATGGCTAAGAAAAATCCACGGCTTCTTCTATGTGGTAGAGAGCTTCCTTGCGGTCCCGATGTTTCCTGTTTCATCGAATTTCGTTAACACACCAAAAAGATATGATTTTTCAAAGTGTAGACATAAAAAAGGACTCACCTTTCACGATGGTTCAAAACTAGGGTTGCGGTTTTCGCGAAATCCGTGGTACGTGGGGACGATCGGAGGTGCTGACGTAGAAGAGGGAGGAGAGGCGGTCCTGTCGGTGGTGGTTTGGGGTGGCTCGGTGGCTCCTATGGCGATCGGCGGCGCTGGGAAGTGGGCGACTTCCTGGGCCCGATTTAGGCGGAGGCGGCGACGAGGGGTGGAGGGAGTTGGTCGGATTTGAAGAGGAGGAGGAGGCGAGTCGAGGGAGGGTAGCGGCGGTGGCTGGAGTGGCCTGTAGCGACGGGAAAAGGGGAGGGAAGCGGCGAACGACGATGATCGTCGAAAGCAGATGGGGACGAGGGTTTTTTAGTTTTTTTTTATTTTAAAAATAATGAAAGAAAATTTCTGATTGGCCTAGGGTTTTATTAAATTTTTAAATAGTATTTTCTCCAACGAACTCATTTTCAAGTCCAACGACTGTCGTCCCCTGCTAAATACCCCCATCCCGGGCGCAGTGGGATATGTTTCGTTGGCCAATTCGACTGTTACAGTCAGTTATTTTTCAAATTAAAGTATAAAACATTTAATTTTTAACTCTGAACGTACATTTCAATTTGCCAGGGCCACAAACTGATTCGAAAAATTCCAGAAAAATAAATCTAGCTTTGTTTTGACTCTACGGTCCCAATAAAACTAGTTTCGTCGAATTCTGAGATCGTTTGAAAAATGGCCATTTTCTGGTCGATCCAATTAAACAGAAATTGACCAAACACATTTTCTTTTGCCAAGCTCACATACTAGCTTCAAAAATTACGAAATTTGAAACCTAGCAATAATTTGACATCCCGGACCCAACAAAAGTGGTTTCGTCGAATTCCGAGGTCGTTTGCAAAATATCAATTTTCCAGGGCTATATATTCTATATAACGACCTTTCTGAAAATTCAATCGGCCATAACTTTTGATTCCCGTTATGAAATTTCGATTTTTCAGATTCGTTAGAAAGGTATTGATAAACAGATTTAAATATTTTTGGTTTCGCTAAAATCCGTTATATTTTCCACCCTACACAGTCAGTCAAAGTTTGAATTCAAATTTTCAAACTGACTCACTATTTCTAATTCACTATTTTATTGAAATATTCTATTTCAATTGTTCAAATTCCTTTAAAATCACCAATTTAAAAAAAATTAATTGGCCCGTATTTTCTGGGTTATTACATCAATAGGGACAAAGTTATTATGCTTATTCATTCATTGCAATAGAGATATTTTCTAGTCATCATTATATGTATTGTGTATTACACTCCCATTCACAAGTTACCCGACTTGTGTATGTGATTGGGATGATAATTTTCACACATCGCCCAAGTGCACAAATTAGTTTATCATTTGTTTGTTGGTTGAAACCCCACACGGGTGTTGGGATGAAAATTTATATACACTAATCCCAATATTTAATTGTTTGTTGATCGTTAGATCGACAGGCTGTGATGAGCGTTATTATTTAATTTTAACGCTTACATAGTGGAATTTGCACTTTGGATGTAAATGGATGATTTGATGATGTGTGTGAAATCCATGTAACCCAAATTAGATGGTAAATGTATGAGTCGCGTTTCGATTCAGGTGTTCTTTTAAATAAGAATATTTTTACATTAGAAATCGTTTATATATATATATATATATATATATATATATATATATATATACATTTTCAAAATATATATTGTTAATCAAGTATATGTTAAAACAAAAAATATTTGTAAAAGATAAAAATCTGTAATATAAAGGATTCTCCCATTTAGGGTCTTTTATATAAAGAATATTTTCAATGTTTACTTTAAATTATGTTTTTAATTGATATTTAAAGGGAGATCTTTTATTAAGATTTCTAGAATTCATAATTATAAATAAATTGAGATGTGAAGTGGATTTATCGTGGACGATGTATTAAACGGCATTTGTCCTTCAATCCAATTTACATTGAGATTATTATTTGGAATTTATAAATCTATTTTATTGATTTAAAAAGGCATTTTCTAAAAATCAAGTTTTTCAATTTAATATATTAAATTGGAATTAAGTGGAAATTTGATTGGTAATCATCGAGATGGGCTTCTATAAAAGAAGACCGATATTATATATGGAATTTAAGAGGCTTTGCTGTTATTCCATGTATATTATTAGTCCGATACAGAAATCTATATCAATTATGTATTGATTTGATTTCTGTGGAATTCCATATTTTGGAAATTGATTTAAAGATTTTATTTTTTAGAGTATATCTTTGATAAAATTAATGAGAATCCTTTAAAATGAATACCTTATTAAAAGAATATTCTGATTTGGAACGTGGCGTACTGTGTGATTTTTCAATATTTGCTTTTTAATCCCAAATTACGCGAGTTGTTCAGAAAAACCGGGTTTAACCCATTCTGAATAATCATCACGACGATCAAGAGTCGAAGATGAAGACGGTGATTGAAGACCGAAGGTTTTCACATCGCTGGGATGATGATGACTAGTATCTTGAATTGGGATTGGCCTTCCAAGGCAAGATATTTGGTAATGATCGTCCAAACGCATTTGGAGATCGACGGACACGTTGTTTCGCACAGACCCAGAGCGGACTTGTAAATGGATTGCGTGTCTGACATTGTATTCCTTTCTACTGTATTTGTTGAACGCTACTGATTATATATTTCTTTTTGGTGGTGAATTATTTATTCTTTACTTATCACCCTTCTCTAAGACGTATGAGCTTAGAGGTTATATATATATATATATATATATATATATATATATTGGTAGATGATCAATAATATGGTAGAGTCTGACAATGTGGCATGCTAAGATGCAAATGATCAAGGCTTTGTTGAAAAGCAGGCCTTGTGGTTGATGATCAAAGCACAGTCTCCTTAGGCATAGCTTTGTGTATATAGTGACTTCACGAGCCTCACACCCCGGTATGAGTCAAAAACGGGATATGGACTGTAGGGAGTGCATACGTTTCTTTCTAGCCGGAGTGGTGTTTGGGCTTTAACACGGCTCGACATTTTACTATGTGGATTTTGGATTGAGGTACCTTGTTTTTATAGGCCGAAAGCGGTCATATTATAGGTCCATAAGGACCGGAAACGTATGTTCAGGCATATCTAATCCACTACCTTTAGGTAGGGACCGGCCCTACCGCATCCAAGGGTTGCCCATAGGTGTGTTCCTGAGGCATTTGCTAGAGTGTCTCGAATCGGAAGAGGATGATCCCTAGCCTCTATCTCATGATGGAAACCCAATTCCCAATACGCCCTTCCAGTTTTGATTGTATAACTAGTACGGCGACATAGTATATGGTACCTATGTCGTCTAAGATTAATACATTTATATTGAAATGTTTTAAATATATATAAACACTAATAATAATATCGTTTTTACGTATCAAGCATCTTTTGACCATTATAAGGTAAAACCCTATCCTTTGGTGTGCGTTGCATTGTGTGATGGGACCTGGGTCTTATAGTGGTTTCATTTTTCTAAAAAGCATTATGTTATTTGACGATTTACTTTAATTATGCACTGACAATCCAATGGAGTAAACCCGTTCCGCATTAGCGGCGTGGTCCTGTGATTAGCCTACTATTTAGATGATAAGTTAAGTATAGAATTCTCACACCAGTCCCACGACTGACCTGTAGTTTGTTTCACTTTGCAAACTCGGGTGCCCTCTTTGCACACGGGCAGTCGAGTAGCTTTTTGCAGATATAGTTAAGCAGGATCCTGGATTGAAGTCTGAAGCTGAGTCCAAAATATTGATGGCCTTCCGCTGAGATTAGTTCCGCTGCAATGTATTCAATTTATTGTAAATGTATCTTCCGCTGTATTAT
The DNA here is from genome assembly GCA_030737875.1 of Allium sativum. Classification (NCBI taxonomy): domain Eukaryota; kingdom Viridiplantae; phylum Streptophyta; class Magnoliopsida; order Asparagales; family Amaryllidaceae; genus Allium; species Allium sativum. The sequence continues at coordinate 958,614,740 of CM060909.1, forward strand.
TTATTGATGTACTCTGATATATTCTGTACTCTGATGTAACATTTATTATTGATGTTATAAAAGTCTTTGTTTTTGTTCTTATGTGTTGTATGCCCAAAGTTAACGTACGCGGGTTTTGAACGGTCTTAATCGATCTTGCGATCGATTGGGGTCGGGCGAAAATCTGGGTCGTTACAGCTTCAATTCCAAGTTTGTCGCGTGTAGAATAAAGCAGCCAAACGGTCCTAAAACCAACCCCGAAGAGGGGTATTATAGGTGTGGGGATACGATAATTTGTATACCCAAGAATTTATACCGTGGCGTTGATACTGATCCCGGGGTCGTTACCGACTCGAGGACCTGGCGAAAAAACTATACTTCATTGCCTTGAAGCACTTCGAACTCCGAGCCACTCCATTCGTATCCCATGATACGAAAAGCTACTTTCGTATCCCAAAAGTTAAAGAAACCCAAAGCATCATCAAACTTTGATTTTGTATCAACAGATACGAAATATCAATTTTGTACTCCATGCCTTAACCAATTCCATGATCAAATTTACGAGTGCCCAGCCATATTTCATACTCCCCATTTTTGTATCCGGGAAACGAAAATGCTTAAAGATAAATAGCCATAAAAACTGAAGTGAAGAGAAAGAGAACTGATCCTTGTAATATGAGATGCATATTTCGTATCTCATGCCTTAGTATATTTTTGCACCAATCCAGAGCCAACATGCGGGATACGAAATCACATAAAGAAACGGGATACGAAAATCCCACTTTGTCACAATACCGATCCCGGGAGTCAAAATATAAATACTGATCTCGGGACTTAACCAAATTCTGCTAAATCCCAAACTCTGCGAATTGCACCAATCCAAACTTATTTTTGAGAGTTGTACCAACCCTGAAAAACTTAGCCAGATTCCTGAGTTTTTCCAGAGCTCCTCGACTTGGACCAAATCGCTCCAAAACTTCCTGAGTTCGTACTCGAGTCCTGAGCACTCCAATATCCAAAAACCGACGTATGGCTGCCTTGCAAAAGGCGAATCAACAGCAAAATTCTTAAGCATGTAAACATTAAGCCTACGAAAGAGGCTTTCGACTTGATCCTTGGACATGATTAGTTATACTCGAAGGAAGATTTGATTTCAAAGCCTTGGTTTGTGCTTCTAGTGGAACATAAATCCTCGACATACTGATTTCGCCTATGTACTTGGGGTGTTGACAAAGAAATTCGCTAACAATGTGCATTTGATATGTATAAGTAAATGTTGCATTAGAAATTTTGAATTTAAGGACAACGTTTACAGGTAGTGGTCGAATAGATGGTTGTAAATTTGGAAAATTTTACTGAGCGATTTGCATATTTTCAATCCTTCAAATTTAAAAATACTTCCATGAATGTGTAAAGGCCCGCAAATCCGTACTATCTGAGTTGACCAATAACACCACACGTCCAACCCAAATTGCACAGAAATACGAATCATTAATAGAAAGAAGATAGAGGGTGAGAATAGATAAGATAGAAACTTAGAATAGAAGAAGAACGAAGATCACAAACTCACAGCGGAACGAATAAAATATATTATATAACATAACTTTTGAAATACAAATCAGTAACTTTACATACATACCATCATCAGAGCACAACAGCCATTCCTGGAACAGTTATAAACACCTGTTTCCAGATACAAACAAGGTCCACAGCGGAATATATGATAGCCTATAGCTAACCGGTGAAGCCTCCTGCTTCCAGCTTCTTCAAATGAATCTGTGAAATCCTGACTACTTGACTGCCCGTACAAATTTGGGCACCCAAGAGTTTAGGGAAAACAAACAAAATAAACTCTGGGTCAGTCATGGGACTGGTGTGAGTAAACTCCAATCATTTGTTTAACTTTTAAAATCCTTTCGAAGAAAAGATAATAGTAAGACCAGCCCACACATAAACATGGACGGTTTTTACCTTACTATAACCTAAAACACTTTGATACGAAAATCTAGTGATATTATAATAATGTCTACATCAAGTAAATAACCAAATAGCAGAACGCTTGCATCTCACGCTCCACATATATAGTATAAAATCAAAAACCGCATGGCGCTTATTGGAGATTGGATTTCCAACATGACAAGGTATGGAACCACCTTCCGCTAGTGTATCTCTAGAGAGGAATACACTGGGTTCAACAAGAACATCTTGTAACCCGGCCCAGACATGACCGACCACTCATTTCGCTTGAGTGTATCGAATGTATATCACCAACGGTTGGGATCAGCAACCGTCTCCCGACTGGGACAGCATCGAATAGGATAAGAAATTAAATGAACCTCTAGATAGGTGATTATACATCCTAATGGGTGCGACCCACATAGCCATGCTGCCTGCCCGATTTTTGTCCTTTCCCGGTTGTTGAGGCCTGAGGCTACGATTACTTACCATTCATTGATAGCACAATCACTTTGAATGCCACATTGTCAGATCCGTTAATCACTAGTTGAGTTTGCACAAATATTCTGGATATTATGCTAAGGGATAAATCCGTTGCAACCATATATATTTATACAGACCAACTCATTTGATCATTGGAAATACTTTGTCAGACATTCGTCCATTTACGTTCGTTCTGGGATTGAATGAAACCGAAGGCACTATTTCTATGTAATAGAAAAAGTCCTTGCACTTTACTCCGTCTTCAATATATTCAACATACTTGGTTCGCAACGCTTATGCTGATACGGAGTGGTTCTTCGGATAATAATCCAACCGGTCTCTCCATATTGACAACGATGGTCAAAAACTTCGATAGTCTGTGATTTAACTATCGAATAAAAACAAGTGTTCATCCAAACATATCAAACAAATCACTGGGCTCTTTAATTAATATTTCATTAATTAAATCTCTTCTCCATTTCCTTATCAATATTTGTTACCCAAATATTTTCAATAATCATCTCGGCTTCTTACGCTATTTGGAAAGCATTTCCCAATATCAACTTCTTTTATTTTCTATATATTAGAAAATATCTCTATTTGCAATTGGAAACAATTCCAATCACTTATCTCTATCCCGACTATTTTAATTATACTCAGGAAATATTCACTTGTTATATTTCCAAAATTCCATCACTTGGGTTTAAAACGAATGTTGTGTAAAACATCGTTACAACCCAAAATATTTTATTCAACTAACTCTTTTTCAAACACTTCTCTTTGAGACTGGATCTTGCTATTTATCCATTAAAAATGAAATCAATCAAGTTGGGGTAAAATTACCTCTCAGACCTTAACTGAAAACATTCTCAACTTCAAAACGGCAATATCACTTACCTCGAATAAACACACTATACAATCCAATTGTTCATTTTTAAAACATGTATAAAGTTCGCTTTCTATTTCTAATTTATAGATTTCCCTTTTTGTTTACAATATTCGATTTTTATATTCACTTACCTATCGAATTCTATACGTCGATACAATGATTTCTAACTAACAAAATATCTTTAAAAATATTCTAACTCCTTAAATTTCCGGAAAAATTCGCCATAACCTCCCCTGTATCGGGAGCATCGGGAAATTTCAAATAGCTTTCCCGGTCCTTCTTATCTCAAAAAGAAAAAGAAAAAGCCAAGCGGCTAGCCGATACGGCACATAAAACCTCATATGGAATTTTAAACATGTACCTTATTGTCGAGCACACGAATTATATACCTTCATCACTTTACTCCTTACCTGTCTCCTGTATGTCTATACCTGTCCAATTGATTTCAACTATTCCCAATTGCTTTAACTCAATTCGTTAATCAACTTGTTAATTAACTCTTTGGTCTATTTCACTTTTATATTTGGACATGACATGTTCCAATATATTTTTAACTTGCTTATCAACTAATTGAATTCAAATTTCAATTAAGGTTCTATATTCGATTTTGAATATATATTTACAAACGCCAAATTCACTTTTCAAGGTTCGACTTTAGTTCAAACTCGATTAACTAATTTCTACTTTGACTTAATCAAAATGGGGTTATTGTTTCCAAAAATCTCTTTACTTACTTCACTTGAGCTCGCCTTTATTTTCTAACTCAAGTTTAGGCTTTTAAATGGGAATTTGGATTTTTATTTGCTTAAAAATCCTTATATTTATATACAAAATCCATTATGGTTTATAATGGTTTCCGGCGCTGCACTTTTAAATATTTGATTTTGACATATCTCAGAATCTATTCGACGAAATCCCGATTTTTCTCTTCTATTAGAAAACTATTATCTAACTGGTCCTGACGGTTCTTGTTTCAAAGAATTCCGACTTAATTTTACTCCGATATACTCAAATGAAGTTCGAGTCGCCAATTTCCGAACTGCAGCGCTGCGGCGAGTTCGTTTTAATTATATTTATATATATATACTTTTAAACTTCGTTAAAAATAAATTCAACTCCATTCTAATATATATATTCCAAATTCCATTTGAATCTTTTACATTTCAAATTCCATAGTTTAAATCCTGTATTCAAATTCCATTTGAGATCCTTTATTCGAATTCCATTTCAAATCCTTTATTTAACTTCCACTTTAATTCAACTCCTTTTTGAATTTCTATATTTGAAATTCATACTTGAATTTAGATATTCAAACTCCATTTTGAATTCCCTTTTGAAATTCAAATATTCAAACTCCATTTGAATTTCTATGTTCAAATCTATTTCCAACTCCATTTGAATTAAAATATTCCAAATTTCTTTCAAACCCCATTTGAATTCTAAATTCGAATTCATTTACAAATACCATTTGAATTCTAAATTCAAATTCATTAGTTAAACTCCATATTTAATTTTCTTGAATTCCAATACCTTATTTTATTCCTTTGAATTAAATTCCACTTTAAATGCTATAATCAAATCCCTTTGAATTCTATTTTTCAAAACTCTATATTTTACTTTTCTTTATTCAAATCCATTTGAATTCCTTTGAATTCTATTTCAATTTCTTACATCCAAATTCTATAACTAAATCACATTTAAATTTCTGTATTCAAATCCTATATTTAAATTCTAGTCAAATTCTATTTATTCAATTTGACTTTTATTTAAATAAAATTCGAATTTATCGAATTCAAATCATAAATCCTTATGGATTTATTTTCGTTCAATTTATATTCTGAACATCAGAATAAATTCTATCGTTTATTTCTTTAAACGATTTTCCCATTTCTATTTTCAAATTCACATTTGAATTTAAATATTAAAATTATCCAAATGATAATTTTTCCACTTTCTATTTACAAACCTCATTTAAACTAGTCTCGCTTTCAAATAAAATATTTCATCTTTGGAAAAATATATTTCCTTTTTCAAAGTCACACTTGTATTTCTATTTTCTGAATTATCCAATGATAATTCATTTCACTCCACTTATAAACTTCGTTTATAAAGGAATCACTTGTTTTATTTTTCAAACAAGTTTATATGTCAAATCTATTTAAAAATTCAAATTCTATTTAAAAATAGAATTTTCCCTTTTAAATCTCAAATATCCTTCCACGATATTTTAAATAAATTAACACTTAGCCCAGTGATATTTAAAACAATCAAATCACCCAATTTTCAATCATTTTATTTTTAACACATCATATATGAATATATGAAATCAGCAAACAACAAACAGATAATATTTTTTTTTGAGGAATCCAGTTGGATCCCTCTAACATGTTTTCCTGCATCCACAGATGTTAGCACATAAATAATACCCATTCTGCTTCGTGGCAGAATATCGTGGTATAGAAGGTCATCCACTAATCATAGCGTGGGGCGTATAGGGTAATCATCCGCTATGAAACTGCGGGCATCCGCTAATGAGACTGCGGGAATCCAATCAATCAATCAACCCAATATATATATAATAGCCTAAATAACTAATATATATAAAAACCAGCAGGAAAATCCAAACAAGCAACAACAATTATTTTTACGAAGTAAAAATAATTATAAATAAAAGGTGAGTGAGATTTACTCACCGAGATTTTTCTTTTGCCGAATATCTAGTTAGAATTCCTTATCGTCTTAGCTATCAATCGTCTCAAATCGTCTTGGATTGTCCTAAATAAATTTATCTGGCACATCTGGTAATTTGCATTATCATCGCTTAAGTTGTTATTCATTTACATTAACTTACTAAAAAGCAAATTATTCTATGTAATTTAAATTTGGTTAAAACATATACCTTGCTGCTATTGAAAACTACTCGACTCACTCAAAAAGCATATCAACAATCGTCGATCCATTCTTATCGCAATCAGCCCTAAAAACTGTCGTTCTCCACTTCGGCAATTTATCGAACACATTGTAGTCACTGCATTTCCCCCCAACAGCAACATCGTCGAACAATACCATCAAAAAAAAATCCAATCATCATCCCAAAAACTGTCGCTGCACTACTAAATCAACCAAAAAGCTATATCGCCCCTTTCAATACAACATCGACCTCCTCCCCTGAAGGACAAGTCCGAACCCTCTTCTGTCGCACTCTAGAATTCACAGATCCATCTACGTCCAGTTTCAATCAAAACCGTTGCCCTTCCTACTAGCTCCAACTTCGATCCTTCCCATCATCCTACTAGCACCGAGCGACTCTACCACACTCGCGACTCCAGAAAACCCCATACCAATCTCCGTCGAACCATGCCACACCACCAAATAGCCATCGCAACTCAACCCTAGGTCATCTATCCTGATGTCGAGCCCTATAAATGGCATCGCATCAAATCATCCCAAAACCGTACCATAGCTTAGTCGCGATGCTCCAGCTCTGTTCGAATTCACGGATTTCATGATTTTTGATTTTGATTTCTTGAGTGAGAAAACGAGATGAGGGAGGGTGCGTGGATTTGATTATCTGTTGATTGGAAAAACACGAGAAGAAGGCTTGAATTTATAAAGCGATTGGGGGAAGACAGAAGTACCATGCCCTGTAATTTCCTATCTGCTTGATATCAAAGAAAGGAGACACTGTGGTGTGCGAAATGAAAAGAGCTGAAGCTAAGGTAGGCTCAACGTTTAAAAATATAGGTCGGCTCTTCTCCTCTTTTATATAAACATTGATTTGAAATTATTTATATTAAATAATTAAAATATCTGTTGGTCCTTAAATTCGAAATCCTGAACCAATATTTTAACGTAACGACATATGTTTCCACGTTTATACAATACTCCGAAATTTTATTTGAATACATATGGGAGATAACAATTCAAATTAAATTCAATTTAAAATCTGAATCGATTTCAAATGAATAAATAATAATTATTGTTCTAATTCACATAGAGTTTATATTAATCGACTGAAACGTTTCAATTTAGTTTTAACTGCTAATTTGATTATTATCGTATCACGATAATTCTGTATATATATAAAAAAAATTAAATCGTATATCGATTATTTGATCGATAATTCACTATAAAAATTCTTTTATATGGTTAATTCAATATTTAAACGATACTAAATATTTAAAATACTATTCGAAAAATCCGGGTCGTTACATTCTTCCCCCCTTAAAATAATTTCGTCCTCGAAATTGCTAAGTTAGGAAAAATGATACAAATCCATTACCTTTCAACAATCCACTTATGTTGAAACTCAACTCCTCATATTTCAACAAATTTAATTCCACCAAAACTTTTGGTCTTCCTTCATTTAATTTGAATGATCTACGATCAATCCATTTATATCCAATCTATGTTCTATTAAACTAATTCAAATTGATTCTAGTCAATTGATTCACCCTGAACCATTTAACTTGCTTAAGTTAAATTTTAATTCCGGAATCCAAATCCCAGGGTTTTCATTTCAAATTCTTTTTGAAATCACATATATTTATAACTAATTCAAATTCAAAACATTTGAATATTTCCAAACTATTTGTTTTCTTCCAAACAAATTTCCATCAAAAATTTTCTAAGGTAGCAATCCATCACTTAGAAACTTGAAAATGAACACTGATGGTGTTGCAATCATCATCAGAATTATTTCCCAGCGACTGAAGTGAGTCCAGTGCTTTATCATTTTAAAAATCAATTCAAAATGATTTTCATTCAAAAACCCTTTCAAAATAAAACTATATTATTTTAATTACTTTGAAAAATATTTTTCAACTTCCCAGGATTAAAATTTCAAATTCTGGTTTGAATTAAATTCTAATTCATCTCATTTGTATATTTAATTCCTATACAAATTCTATTTGGTTATAAATAACCATTTTAATTTTATAATCTCATTTGATTATAAAATCAACATCCAACACATCCATATAATAATGATTCCAGAAAATCATTCTTTCTATATCAAAAATAGAAATTTTGAGTAAAATTATTTCATTTACCCATTTAAAAACAATATCATGTCGTATTTTCTGTTCAAGTGTTTAGAAATCCCTATCGACTTCGTGGCGTCCCACGATTCGACCAGAATTCATAAACCACTCAACAGACTAGCCAACACAATATAAAACAATTTTTATATCAATTAACAAATACGCTCTCTCGTATCTATACACTCAACTCATTCTAGGGTACTACTGACCCTATCTCTAATGAGCACATGCCACACAAGCCTAGGTATTCGCTCAACCTAAGCTCTGATACCACTGTAAAGGCCCGCAAATCCGTACTATCTGAGTTGACCAATAACACCACACGTCCAACCCAAATTGCACAGAAATACGAATCATTAATAGAAAGAAGATAGAGGATGAGAATAGATAAGATAGAAACTTAGAATAGAAGAAGAACGAAGATCACAAACTCACAGCGGAACGAATAAAATATATTATATAACATAACTTTTGAAATACAAATCAGTAACTTTACATACATACCATCATCAGAGCACAACAGCCATTCCTGGAACAGTTATAAACACTTGTTTCCAGATACAAACAAGGTCCACAGCGGAATATATGATAGCCTATAGCTAACCGGTGAAGCCTCCTGCTTCCAGCTTCTTCAAATGAATCTGTGAAATCCTGACTACTTGACTGCCCGTACAAATTTGGGCACCCAAGAGTTTAGGGAAAACAAACAAAATAAACTCTGGGTCAGTCATGGGACTGGTGTGAGTAAACTCCAATCATTTGTTTAACTTTTAAAATCCTTTCGAAGAAAAGATAATAGTAAGACCAGCCCACACATAAACATGGACGGTTTTTACCTTACTATAACCTAAAACACTTTGATACGAAAATCTAGTGATATTATAATAATGTCTACATCAAGTAAATAACCAAATAGCAGAACGCTTGCATCTCACGCTCCACATATATAGTATAAAATCAAAAACCGCATGGCGCTTATTGGAGATTGGATTTCCAACATGACAAGGTATGGAACCACCTTCCGCTAGTGTATCTCTAGAGAGGAATACACTGGGTTCAACAAGAACATCTTGTAACCCGGCCCACACATGACCGACCACTCATTTCGCTTGAGTGTATCGAATGTATATCACCAACGGTTGGGATCAGCAACCATCTCCCGACTGGGACAGCATCGAATAGAATAAGAAATTAAATGAACCTCTAGATAGGTGATTATACATCCTAATGGGTGCGACCCACATAGCCATGCTGCCTGCCCGATTTTTGTCCTTTCCCGGTTGTTGAGGCCTGAGGCTACGATTACTTACCATTCATTGATAGCACAATCACTTTGAATGCCACATTGTCAGATCCGTTAATCACTAGTTGAGTTTGCACAAATATTCTGGATATTATGCTAAGGGATAAATCCGTTGCAACCATATATATTTATACAGACCAACTCATTTGATCATTGGAAATACTTTGTCAGACATTCGTCCATTTACGTTCGTTCTGGGATTGAACGAAACCGAAGGCACTATTTCTATGTAATAGAAAAAGTCCTTGCACTTTACTCCGTCTTCAATATATTCAGCATACTAGGTTCGCAACGCTTATGCCGATACGGAGTGGTTCTTCGGATAATAATCCAACCGGTCTCTCCATATTGACAACGATGGTCAAAAACTTCGATAGTCTGTGATTTAACTATCGAATAAAAACAAGTGTTCATCCAAACATATCAAACAAATCACTGGGCTCTTTAATTAATATTTCATTAATTAAATCTCTTCTCCATTTCCTTATCAATATTTGTTACCCAAATATTTTCAATAATCATCTCGGCTTCTTACGCTATTTGGAAAGCATTTCCCAATATCAACTTCTTTTATTTTCTATATATTAGAAAATATCTCTATTTGCAATTGGAAACAATTCCAATCACTTATCTCTATCCCGACTATTTTAATTATACTCAGGAAATATTCACTTGTTATATTTCCAAAATTCCATCACTTGGGTTTAAAACGAATGTTGTGTAAAACATCGTTACAACCCAAAATATTTTATTCAACTAACTCTTTTTCAAACACTTCTCTTCGAGACTGGATCTTGCTATTTATCCATTAAAAATGAAATCAATCAAGTTGGGGTAAAATTACCTCTCAGACCTTAACTGAAAACATTCTCAACTTCAAAACGGCAATATCACTTACCTCGAATAAACACACTATACAATCCAATTGTTCATTTTTAAAACATGTATAAAGTTCGCTTTCTATTTCTAATTTATAGATTTCCCTTTTTGTTTACAATATTCGATTTTTATATTCACTTACCTATCGAATTCTATACGTCGATACAATGATTTCTAACTAACAAAATATCTTCAAAAATATTCTAACTCCTTAAATTTCCGGAAAAATTCGCCATAACCTCCCCTGTACCGGGAGCATCGGGAAATTTCAAATAGCTTTCCCGGTCCTTCTTATCTCAAAAAGAAAAAGAAAAAGCCAAGCGGCTAGCCGATACGGCACATAAAACCTCATATGGAATTTTAAACATGTACCTTATTGTCGAGCACACGAATTATATACCTTCATCACTTTACTCCATACCTGTCTCCTGTATGTCTATACCTGTCCAATTGATTTCAACTATTCCCAATTGCTTTAACTCAATTCGTTAATCAACTTGTTAATTAACTCTTTGGTCTATTTCACTTTTATATTTGGACATGACATGTTCCAATATATTTTTAACTTGCTTATCAACTAATTGAATTCAAATTTCAATTAAGGTTCTATATTCGATTTTGAATATATATTTACAAACGCCAAATTCACTTTTCAAGGTTCGACTTTTGTTCAAACTCGATTAACTAATTTCTACTTTGACTTAATCAAAATGGGGTTATTGTTTCCAAAAATCTCTTTACTTACTTCACTTGAGCTCGCCTTTATTTTCTAACTCAAGTTTAGGCTTTTAAATGGGAATTTGGATTTTTATTTGCTTAAAAATCCTTATATTTATATACAAAATCCATTATGGTTTATAATGGTTTCTGGCCCTGCACTTTTAAATATTTGATTTTGACATATCTCAGAATCTATTCGACGAAATCCCGATTTTTCTCTTCTATTAGAAAACTATTATCTAACTGGTCCTGACGGTTCTTGTTTCAAAGAATTCCGACTTAATTTTACTCCAATATACTCAAATGAAGTTCGAGTCGCCAATTTCCGAACTGCAGCGCTGCGGCGAGTTCGTTTTAATTATATTTATATATATATACTTTTAAACTTCGTTAAAAATAAATTCAACTCCATTCTAATATATATATTCCAAATTCCATTTGAATCTTTTACATTTCAAATTCCATAGTTTAAATCCTGTATTCAAATTCCATTTGAGATCCTTTATTCGAATTCCATTTCAAATCCTTTATTTAACTTCCACTTTAATTCAACTCCTTTTTGAATTTCTATATTTGAAATTCATACTTGAATTTAGATATTCAAACTCCATTTTGAATTCCCTTTTGAAATTCAAATATTCAAACTCCATTTGAATTTCTATGTTCAAATCTATTTCCAACTCCATTTGAATTAAAATATTCCAAATTTCTTTCAAACCCCATTTGAATTCTAAATTTGAATTCATTTACAAATACCATTTGAATTCTAAATTCAAATTCATTAGTTAAACTCCATATTTAATTTTCTTGAATTCCAATACCTTATTTTATTCCTTTGAATTAAATTCCACTTTAAATGCTATAATCAAATCCCTTTGAATTCTATTTTTCAAAACTCTATATTTTACTTTTCTTTATTCAAATCCATTTGAATTCCTTTGAATTCTATTTCAATTTCTTACATCCAAATTCTATAACTAAATCACATTTAAATTTCTGTATTCAAATCTTATATTTAAATTCTAGTCAAATTCTATTTATTCAATTTGACTTTTATTTAAATAAAATTCGAATTTATCGAATTCAAATCATAAATCCTTATGGATTTATTTTCGTTCAATTTATATTCTGAACATCAGAATAAATTCTATCGTTTATTTCTTTAAACGATTTTCCCATTTCTATTTTCAAATTCACATTTGAATTTAAATATTCAAATTATCCAAATGATAATTTTTCCACTTTCTATTTACAAACCTCATTTAAACTAGTCTCGCTTTCAAATAAAATATTTCATCTTTGGAAAAATATATTTCCTTTTTCAAAGTCACACTTGTATTTCTATTTTCTGAATTATCCAATGATAATTCATTTCACTCCACTTATAAACTTCGTTTATAAAGGAATCACTTGTTTTATTTTTCAAACAAGTTTATATTTCAAATCTATTTAAAAATTCAAATTCTATTTAAAAATAGAATTTTCCCTTTTAAATCTCAAATATCCTTCCACGATATTTTAAATAAATTAACACTTAGCCCAGTGATATTTAAAACAATCAAATCACCCAATTTTCAATCATTTTATTTTTAACACATCATATATGAATATATGAAATCAGCAAACAACAAACAGATAATATATTTTTTTGAGGAATCCAGTTGGATCCCTCTAACCTGTTTTCCTGCATCCACAGATGTTAGCACATAAATAATACCCATTCTGCTTCGTGGCAGAATATCGTGGTATAGAAGGTCATCCACTAATCATAGCGTGGGGGTGTATAGGGTAATCATCCGCTATGAAACTGCGGGCATCCGCTAATGAGACTGCGGGAATCCAATCAATCAATCAACCCAATATATATATAATAGCCTAAATAACTAATATATATAAAAACTAGCAGAAAAATCCAAACAAGCAACAACAATTATTTTTACGAAGTAAAAATAATTATAAATAAAAGGTGAGTGAGATTTACTCACCGAGATTTTTCTTTTGCCGAATATCTAGTTAGAATTCCTTATCGTCTTAGCTATCAATCATCTCAAATCGTCTTGGATTGTCCTAAATAAATTTATCTGGCACATCTGGTAATTTGCATTATCATCGCTTAAGTTGTTATTCATTTACATTAACTTACTAAAAAGCAAATTATTCTATGTAATTTAAATTTGGTTAAAACATATACCTTGCTGCTATTGAAAACTACTCGACTCACTCAAAAAGCATATCAACAATCGTTGATCCATTCTTATCGCAATCAGCCCCAAAAACTGTCGTTCTCCACTTCGGCAATTTATCGAACACATTGTAGTCACTGCATTTCCCCCCAACAGCAACATCGTCGAACAATACCATCAAAAAAATCCAATCATCATCCCAAAAACTGTCGCTGCACTACTAAATCAACCCAAAAGCTATATCGCCCCTTTCAATACAACATCGACCTCCTCCCCTGAAGGACAAGTCCGAACCCTCTTCTGTCGCACTCTAGAATTCACAGATCCATCTACGTCCAGTTTCAATCAAAACCGTTGCCCTTCCTACTAGCTCCAACTTCGATCCTTCCCATCATCCTACTAGCACCGAGCGACTCTACCACACTCGCGACTCCAGAAAACCCCATACCAATCTCCGTCGAACCATGCCACACCACCAAATAGCCATCGCAACTCAACCCTAGGTCATCTATCCTGATGTCGAGCCCTATAAATGGCATCGCATCAAATCATCCCAAAACCGTACCATAGCTTAGTCGCGATGCTCCAGCTCTGTTCGAATTCACGGATTTCATGATTTTTGATTTTGATTTCTTGAGTGAGAAAACGAGATGAGGGAGGGTGCGTGGATTTGATTATCTGTTGATTGGAAAAACACGAGAAGAAGGCTTGAATTTATAAAGCGATTGGGGGAAGACAGAAGTACCATGCCCTGTAATTTCCTGTCTGCTTGATATCAAAGAAAGGAGACACTGCGGTGTGCGAAATGAAAAGAGCTGAAGCTAAGGTAGGCTCAACGTTTAAAAATATAGGTCGGCTCTTCTCCTCTTTTATATAAACATTGATTTGAAATTATTTATATTAAATAATTAAAATATCTATTGGTCCTTAAATTCGAAATCCTGAACCAATATTTTAACGTAACGACATAAGTTTCCACGTTTATACAATACTCCGAAATTTTATTTGACTACATATGGGAGATAACAATTCAAATTAAATTCGATTTAAAATCTGAATCGATTTCAAATGAATAAATAATAATTATTGTTCTAATTCACATAGAGTTTATATTAATCGACTGAAACGTTTCAATTTAGTTTTAACTGCTAATTTGATTATTATCGTATCACGATAATTCTGTATATATATATAAAAAAAAATTAAATCGTATATCGATTATTTGATCGATAATTCACTATAAAAATTCTTTTATATGGTTAATTCAATATTTAAACGATACTAAATATTTAAAATACTATTCGAAAAATCCGGGTCGTTACAGAATGGATAGCGTAACACCTCAAAAAAATTAACAAAAAATTAAAGTTTAAATAAAGGTAAAAAATACAATTTTCATTAAATAAAAAAAATTATCAAAAGTTGGAATCACACTCGGAAGCCAAATTATGTCCGGAAATCGTTACAACCAAAAAACATATAACTTGATGAATTTGGTGAAATGAATTAAAATTTGCGGAAACTGAATTCAATGGCATCTTGTAAATAGTAACTTTGGGAGTAAGCCTAGTAACCTAACTTTCAATTGTAAGTAATGGCAACCCTCACCTCTCTTTGCTCAAAAATATAGTCATCGACCTCTTAATTACCCTCTTTCTCATCTTTAGAACCTTAGATTAAAACATCTTTTTTTTAATCTCTTAAGTTCTCTTAATCAAAAGAAAAACAAAAAAAATTGATTAAAATAGAAAAAAACATACGAATCAAAAGATAAAGGAGGACAAACCAATTCAAATCGTATTAGAAAGGAAATTTTAAGGTTAAAAGGAAGAGAAAGCTAGAAAGGTGAATAAATCTATTACAACGTGCTTATTCTATGAAATAAGTAGTTAAATTTCTTATATACATCTATCCACATTAAATATACAAATTTTGGGCAATTTCAATTGAATTAGAAACTTTGACAATAAAATAAATCAATGAAATTGTAGCGTCCTAGGAAATTCAACACTCGAATTCAGACACTAATACATCCCGTGTCCAAACTCAAGTATCGAAAACCCAAAAAGCTAATTAAATTTAACACCAATATTTAAAACCATTTTTAAATATTAAATAAAACAGTTAAAAATCTGGGTCGTTACATTCCTTCCCCCTTAAAAGAATTTCATCCCCGAAATTACTAAGAAAGGAAAAATGCTATAACCTCAGTAATTTTTTCAAAAATCCAATAAAATATAACCTTCTCTTTCACTTTCCAAAATTCAAGATTTAACCAAACCAATTGATTATAATAGAAAACCAATTCAAAAATTTCTAAAATAGTGAAAATATTCTAATATGTTAAATTTTGGAAAAAAATTGGTAGAGACTTCCTTGTATGGAGGACTTCTGCAATACTGCAAGATCAAAAGAAAGATATACATCGACCCACACGGTAGGAAAATCTAATTCAAAACCCAATATATTTTATATGAAGGAAAATTTTATTATTATTTGATTTGAACAGAATTCAATTTGATTATGAAAATGGAATCTCGAATATGAAATATGTAAATAAAATGTTAATCTGACTTAAGTCAATAAGGAGTTTGACTTGAGTTTGAAAATAGAAATACGTGCAAGTAATAAAATCTAAGTAGAATATTTGGGATAAGTTGGTTGTATGGTTGAAATTTGATTGCATGGTTATGCAATAAAATTGATTTGAAAGCAAATCTTAAATAAATGAATTGAATCCATTAAAATGAATCTAAGTTAATAAATTTGAATGGAATTTGATGAATTCTAGAAAATGAATTTTAATGAGATTTAAGGAGTTGATTGATGTATCCAAAGGGATTTAAAAGAAATGGTTATAGATAAAATTCATATGTAGTAAACAAGTATGTAAAATTGTTTGGAATGGATGACTAGAATAGTTGAATTTAATGATAATGAAAACTAATGAATTCCATCTGAATTAAGAACAGGTGCTGAGCTAATATTGATTAAATTCTGCCAACTATAGCGTCCCAGGAAATTCAACACTCGAATTCATACACTAACACATCCCGTGTCCTAACTCAAGTGTTGAAAATCTACAAAGCTAATTAAATTTCAAACAAATATTTTAACCCATTTTTAAATATTAAATAAAATGGTTAAAAATATGGGTCATTACTTAAATTTAGAAAAGTGTAAATCGAACAAAATCCATCTTTGAAATTGTATAGCTTTGATTCATTAGAAGGGTTTAAATTGATCGATGGAAATAAAATATATACATATATATCTTGAAAATCTTTTTAGATCTGATTTACTAATTTAAATTTACGTAGATAAATGAAGGAATGTCTACAAACAATCAAACAAATAACTTGTACGAAGTTTGAAATGGACATACAGGAATTATATATAATTAACTGGTCAAAACTTAATGAAAATTGAAATCAAAATATACAATAAAGTATGGAAATAAGAGACGAAAGTAAAACATTTAAAACGATGAAATATACCTTAGTAAGATGTTTGATAAGAAATTCAAACATAGAAATTCTTTTATAGCATAAACAGAAAAAAGAGAGTCAAAATTGACTTGATTTGGACATCTAAATCAAAGTCAGACGTCTGAATAAATGTTTAGACATCTAAATAAACGTAGCAAATTTTATCCATGTATCAGACGCTTGAACCAAAAACCCAAATATTTGAAGTAAGGTCGACCGTCTGAATATACCATTCATATGCTTGAATGGCAGAAGCAAACTAGATTAAACCTAGACTTGGTGCAGACCAAGTACAATAGATCGGGAAAACTTATTCTCACTTCCTCAACTTAAGAGAGTTCACATAGCTGCATGAAGTTGTGCAACAAGTGGAATTTGTTTCACTTAGTGAAATACCCAGATTCACTCTTCAATGTGTGCATAACGTGATACTCAATCGGGTGTGCGATTGTTTCAAAACTAGATGCTCTTATCGTTACTGTATTGGAATGCGAAAAAGGTGACAGAGACATCCACAATAATACGGTTATACAATCAAGGAAGGTAGTTGAATCGACGAATCGTATTTTTAAACGATTTCTTTAGCTCTGAGTTGAATGACATAAATCGTTGGATGCATCCACTATTGTGAATGTTACGCTAATGCTTTGGTGTGCCATAAATAATCGGGTAGTATACTCGACGCACGCTTAGGCATTGCGATACTCTCTCGTTGTGCATGTGTAGCTCAAGTGAGTAACCATTGAGATCATTAACTCAATGTACGACTATGTAGTTTATTGTTAACACTGCATACTAGGGATATTCCTAATTATACTTGGTTTTTGGATGTCCAACCTTCGCGTAGAAATTCAAAAGTTCTTATGGTAAGGTTAAAATTTCTCATTACCACACCATCTATGGTCAAGTGATTATCCTTTTTGTCAAAGTCATTATACAATATAATAAAAAAGGTAATGATAAATTCACCAATTTTGAAGGTTAAAAATAGATAAATATTTTCTCAAAACCAACGGCAATAGTAATATACTAGCCCACTTGCAGTACATGCATATTTAAGGAACACATTGTAATACAAGCATTTAGAAGTAATAAAACAATAAGAATCGGTTCATGAATTCAGTTCAAATGATGTTAAATACATTTCTTTTTTATCTTTGATATATTTTATTAAATGAAACAAGGAAATGTATGATGAAATATCGTTGCAATATAAAAATAAATCAAGTTTTTCTTTTTTCTAGAAAAAAGGCAATTTATCGATACCAGTACAACAATTGTCAATTTGTCGAGATATCAAACTTCAGTATAACAAAAAATTGATAATGGTCATGATATGAAATTTTGAATTTTCATTAAAAAAGGTAAGGTAATGGTATTTGCAAAATGGTGATGATAATCATTGTAACAGCCCTAAGAAATTCTCATAGATTGTATTTGGAAGGCATATTCGAGAAAGTTACCTCGTAACACCAAAATTGACAACTTATATAAAGTACACAAACACAAATAAATACCCATAGGTTGTGTAGATTATAAGTGCAATTTAATTACTTACTAAAACCATAAACTAGAAATATGTGCGATTCATTAGATCCTGTCTGATTCCCTCTATTTCTCTCTTTATCTTTATTACAAGGAACAAGCCAGTAGGTGATTTGGATAGAGTATGAAGAATAGAGATGGTGACTTGGTGCTTTAAAGCTATTTTATTTGTAGTTACTCCCTATATACTTTATTTTATATTATATCTATCAGACTTTTATTGTATTGTATACTATTTCACAATTACTGTTTGGACCACGTTTACGTTGAGGCTACTATCTGATTGAGTTATTTTCAGTAATTATATGTTACTTCCTTACCGTGTCATATAACTCTAAGATCCTAATGACACAAACTTTTTCACATGACTCAAATTCAGAAGCCACTCTTGGGCTTTGGAGTGGCACGCCTGATAGTGTGGGTTATTATATAAATTTCATCCTTGTTTCTTTCTATATAGAAGAATTGATGTAACGACCCACATTTCCAATAATTTAAAAACATTATATTGTACAGAAATTAGTTTGAAATAAAAAGTTATGATTACTTAATGAAAATTTTAAGCGATGATATTTAATAAAATTTGGAAGTAAGATGAAATTGATTATAACCTTTGGATTAAAAGAAACCAAAAGTAAATTGTAACTTACGTTTTACATTAAATTAAATTAGTACTTTAATCGAATTAAAATAATATTTTCAAATAAATTAAATATACATTTTCAATTTTAAGTTAAATATAAATTTTATAAAAAGAGTACATCTGAATTTCGAACAATGTTTTACGGTCGTTAAATACCAACCGAATAAGGTACGGAAAATGATTTTGATGCTAAACATAAAATTTGTGTTACATATGATTAGATTGAATTAAAGAAATTAAATTGATTGTTTAAAACAAAAATTTATTAGATGTAAAATCAATTAATGATATAATGGTAAAATATTGATTTCTAAAATATAAATATTTTACGTGAAACTATTATAGAAAATTTTATGATTAAAAATGTCGATATTCGTTTTAATTATCGAAATTCAATTTCACTAGCTCCGTTTAAATCGTTATATATAAATGCTTAACGATTTACGGTAATGTATATAATGAAAATAATGAAATTTAATGTGAACAATAAAATGTAAGTTTACAGTGTGCTATCACATTCATATCGACGCACTAAACACAACGATATTTTATCATGTGTCTTTAGATATCAGATTCAGATATCTTATTTGGACTTTGCTGTGAACTTTTGTTCTGATGTATACAGTTAATTGGCCTCACCCATATACGTTAAGCCTAATATATATTATCTAGATTTAAAATTCAGCATGTGAATTAGTCGTGCACGTGGAGCGAGAAGAATGGGTGAACCATCTACCTGATATTTTACCGTGTTGTTCGTTTGAATAATGTTTAGACCTATATAATTTTATTCGAAAAAATAATTGTTGCTCGCATTATCTTTGCCACTTACTTTTACACATCTCCTCCGCTCTTCTTCTTTAATGCCTGAAGCTCCAATTCTTATTTAAAAAAAAATCAAAACTCACATCCCACCCGAGGCTTCATCTGTTTTAGTTGCTGAAAGTTGAACACTGAACACTGATTGCTGAATGTTGAATTCTAAATGTTGATTGTTGATGTTGAATCATGAATAGTAGTTAGTTTAAATTTTTAAAAGTTTAATTATAATTGAAGTATAAAGTTATTTTGACAATATTACCCTTTATTTTACTTGTTTTCACATGATAACTATTAAATTTAGAAATTTAAACTATTACAAACATAAATTATTATCGAATTTTTCTATATATTTATAATATTTCAACTTTTAGAAAACACGAATGTTAGATTAGAAAAAATATAAAATCATAAAAATTAACCTTTAAAAATAGTTTTTCCAAATTTAATTTAAAAGAATTCTATTTTAAAAATACTATTCATAAATATAAGTTACTAAAAGTTTAATTATTATATATTTTTTAATAAAAAGTTTCAAGGCTTAAAAAAATTAAGATTAAAGAACCTTGACTAACAAAAATGAGTTTGAATTTTGTCATTATAAAATTGAGTATTATAAATCATTGGATTTCTTACTATGTATTCTGAAGATTTGTATATTACGAAGTTTGAATTTCTAAAATATGTGTGTGTGTGTGTGTTTTTGTATGTGTGTGTGGTAATTTGATAGATATATGTAAGGGCATAATGGAAAAAATTATCATTAAGCATTCCAAGCTTGAATAAATAATACAAAAGTGCTTAATACTTTTTCACTTAATAAGTTTTAGTTCTTATTCAGCAATAAGTGGTCAAACAAGTTGTAACGTCCTGTATTTTCTAGTTAATTATTTAGATTATTTTATTATTTCAAAATGTTGATTTGAATTTAAATAACTGGATTAAATAATTTTGAATATTTTATTAATATAAATAATATAATAATATTTTTATTACCAAGTATTAGGAAAATGTCAAATTTGCAAGATAATGTGAATTGGCAACATAAAAGGATTTAATATTGTTTATGTTGGAATTATATTAACGTATTCGTTGATTAAACGCCAGTTGAACATTTAATTTATAATTAAATTATAAATTGAGCTGTAGCGGCGTGGTAGTTCGTAACATTACATTTTGAACTTTAATCGGTTGTACATGATCCAATATAAGTCAGAATTCTTCGAAACAATAAACATCTGAATCTATTGGATAATATTTTTCTAATGAAGCAGAAAATTTGAATTTTCATGTTGTAGATTTTGTTTTATGTCCAAATCAAATTTTCAAGCAGTTTCTATGGAATTCATTTATAAAATATATCGATTATTTATAAAAATAAAAGAGTTTTTAAATTTATTTAATATCAATTTCGCTTGCAATTCAAACCGGAGTATTTTATTTTAAAAATATAGGAAATTATGTTAAGGTATATCCATTTATAATATTTTAATATTTTTATACTGAGGTATTTTAAAATTGGTTTATTTTAATTATTATTGGACCCTTAAAAAGGGACTTCATTCAAACAACCTCTGTTTTCAACGAAACGAATTTTATTAAATTCATAATAGCTAATTATTACTAGATTTCAAGTTTCACTCCAGTTAGAATTATTTTGTGAGCGTGCAAAATTAAATGTAAATATATCGACCATTTGGACTCAAATGAGCGTCGTTTGAGCCAACGGACTCGGTTTTCGATGAAACAAGTTATATTGGGTTCATAACGTTGAACTATAACATGACGTTCATTTTCGTTGTGAATGGAATTCGTATGTGATCATACGAATCAATAAACACCAATCGGAAATGATGATAGATACAGAGAAAATATCGTTTGTCACTTCAATAAAAATCCTCAGTCAAATCAAATAAAAATCGTTCGTCCCTATCACATAAATTTTATCTGAACAATCGCATTTTGTTGTTGTTTTTCTCTGAAACAATCACATGGGCGCTGCCATTTTTTTTCCTCTTTTCTGATCAAAACTGCAGATTTCACATTTGCTTCCATGTGCGAACCTAAGGAGAAAAATATCCTATCATATTTTGCTTGTGCCTTCTGCCAACATAACAATTAATATAATAACCCATTCATCTACCTATATATATAGGCACCAAGAAAAACATTTCTTCAATAAACTTAATAGCTGAAACCCCAAATCCATATATATATATATATATATATATATATATATATATAAACTCAGATGGCCAGAGGAAATCAAAACCAAAACAAAATTAACCGAAGCAAGATTCGTTGTATTCCACGAATCAATAACTTTAATTGGGTACCCTCTAATTTGGGATTCGTGGAAATCTTAGTCGCGATTATTCCCAACAGCGTGAACTAGGCTCACGTTCACCACCCACAGTGATGTAGCAGTCAAGTCAAGAGGAGATTGGAGAGGCCGGAGTTGTGGCAAGCAGAGAGGTCAGGTTGGCGTAGTGGTGCTCGGTTGTTTAGGGAAGCAACGAGAATCGTGTTGAGTTCAACTGGGAGGATAGCCAAGTTTTGGATCTTGAAAAGCCTGTAAGGTGTTGAAGCGGAGTCGTGGGAATCACGATGGCAGAGGGGGAGTTTCTGCATCAGATTGTGGTGGCAATGGTGTGCATGTGGAGGAGGTTTAAGGCTGTTGAGTAATGAAATATGAATGGAGTAATTGTTGCATGGCGTGTGTGGCGTCAAACCTTTGAAGGCGATCAATGGTGCTGACTGTGTGTCACGTGGCAAACTCATGGTTCCGTGGAGGTGCTAGAAGTTTAAAGGTGGTAGTCTTGTGTGGCTTAGCGTCGAGTTGATGGGGGAGAAGAGTATATAGGTAAGGAGGAACTGAAGTTTGCGTTGATTATGGTTTTACAGTAACTTTGAAGTTTGCATGGGGAGCCTTCTGACGTATGCATGTAAATAAGGAAGAGGAAAAGAACAGTGGGGGGATGTTAATGAGGGGTCTGCGTATGAGTTGCGTTGCCTGGAGCAGTTCGAGTTTCTGAAAGTGGAGAAGAAGGTGTTAAGGGAAGTTGGGATGTGTAATTATGGTTTGTAGGCTTTGGGCTCACGATATAAAAAGAGGGAAAAAAAAAGAATAAAGTTAGAAGCAACGTATTTTCCAAATAGAGATTGCGAGATGAACAAAAGGGAAAGCTTTGGTGTAGAAGTAATGTCGGGGGGAAGAGAAGATGATTAACGGCTGGTTTAATCTCGGATTAACAAACTAAATTAAGTAATTAAGGTAATTATAACTTAATTTATTTAAATTAGTTTATAATAATGATCGGGAAAACTTATAGTAATTGTATCTTGTCCATATACATATCAGAACCATGCGAAACAAAGTCCATTGAAATCGTAGCGACGAAGACTACGTGTACATGCTGATTTGGTTGGCTTTGGAGCTGCTGGGTTTTTTATTTAATTTTAAACGACTGTTTAAAGTTAAATGAAAACAACTTGAACCGTCGATCGAAATATAATGGTGAGTTAACTCTCACACTTTTCGGGAATCCTGCGATGTGCTAAATTCATATAATTAAAATTTATCATTGGTAGTATAAAATTGGTTGATTGGATGTTATGGATGACTATTGGATGTTTATTGTTTGATTGGTTGACGTTATTTATATTTCGTCATTTAAATGCAATAGATTAATAAAATCATTTCATATGTTATTATTAAATGTTATTATAATTTATGATGCAGGGAAGAATATGTTTGAGGGATCCAACCGGATTCCTCAAATAATTGTTTGTTTTTGTTTATTGTATTATATTTATATGAATTGTTTACACCAAATGATATTATGATTGGATGTTAATGATTGAATGAATGTTGATCGTTGAATTTAAATTCAACGATTGTTGTGTTTCAATCAATAGACAGTATTGATTAAGTAACTAGCAGTGAATAGTCTAAAATCCATTGTTTTTAGACGTCGTTTTGCCATCTGGCGAATTAAATTTTTATAACTGAATCGAGTTTTCAAGTTTATTTATACAAGAATTTAAAATAGAAATTTTATAAACATTTTTATAATTGTATTTTACGGAGGAGATTATTAAATGATTTATTTTTACAATAAGGAAGATAGAAATTAACCAAAGGTTTAATAATATGAGATAATTGTTTACAAGGAAAACTATTAAGAGATTTTATATTAAATTAATTATATTTTTAATTGATTTAATAAGAAAAATTTAAGGGGAAACGGTTAGTCGTTAATTGTGTTTAAAGCCGACTTAGTACACTGTTCAATTGGAATATTGTTTAATAGATATAGTTTTAATCGAATAATTGTTTAAACTTAATGAGTGATTAGAAGTAAATTAATATTATGTGATTATCAAACTATTTAAAAACAATAATCATTCTATTTTGGTTGATAATAAAAGAAAACTGCTTTTGTTTAGTTAGCAATTATTAATGATAGCCAAGTCACTGTTTTCAATTAAAATTCGTTTATGAGGCAATCGAGTATAATAAGATTTAATTAAGGTCGGTACAACGTTCTTTAAAGAAATCTATAATTCAAAATTCACAACAAGGTTTGTAGATGGAAATGGGATTCTAATGAGATAATTCAAATAAGTTTTTTTTTTTTTTTTTTTTTTTGAGGAAATAAGTAAGATTCCAGAAGAAGAATCTTTGTAAAGGTTAATATGGTATAAATGTTATCGGGTTTGAGTTATAAACTTTTATCTATCTTGAGATAAGAACGTTGTCGGTCAAGGTCTGAGAGGTAAATAAAATACCCCAACTTGAATGATTTCACTATTATCGAAAGATGGTATTAGTTTGTAATGGTAAAGGAAGTAAAAGTAGGTTTCATATACATACATACATATATATATATATATCTGGATTAAAGGAAATATAAAAGGGGTTTAAAAGAATATTTTTAAGATAAGGAAATATAAGTGTCTTGATGAGACATAGCGATATAAGAAGGGGATTTGAGATACGTATGTTATAAAAGAAATGGTTATGATTTCAATGGTTTAGTTTATACTAAAAGGAGAGGTATTGATTAATATATTCAAGGAACGAAACAAAAAGGGAATTGCTGAAATGAAAATCGATTTTTAATCGAGTAGTTTAAGATGAATGATTTAAATAAAAAGAACCAACTAACTTGCAGGTGTATAAAGATGGAGCATTGAAGACCGTTGATCTTCATGAGCGGAAGAATTTCTCATTAAAATTTCTCTGGTGAATAGCAGAGTCATGATGACATGTGATTCTGTCGTGATTAAAATCCACGAATTTGCAAGGACTTCTCGCTACTAATCCTTAGGGTAGCTCTTGTATAGGATGCAGTTGGAGGGTGCCTTCAGTTCATCCTATTCCTAGATGACTTGTATGGATGAATGTCTGACAGAATATTTCCTGAGAGTCACGTACGTTGATTTTTACACATATACCAAGTTTGGTGGTGGAGAAATTCGCTTGCTTAACGCCCGAGTATATTTGTGGACGTCAATTAGTGATTTGACAGAGCTGACGACGAGGCATTCAAAGTAAATGGAGGTGTGTTGTTCTAGAAAGTAAATATGACCTCAAGCCTCATCAACCGGGAAATGGCATAAATCAGGTAGGTCACATGACTAGTTGGGTCATACCTAAGCAGGGTATATCATTACTTGATCCGGAGAACAAAAATGCCTCGGTTGTTCCTTATTTTTCTATGCTTTCTGATTAACATAGAAATGTGTCTATTTTATGCTCTTATATCTTATCTTTTGTATATAAATAAATATTACTTAGGTATTGTTTTATCACTTTTTTATAGATATACCAATTAAGCCACTTACAGTCAGAAAAATGAAAAATAAAGGTCAATTTGCTCTGTATATATATTTGAAGATTCGCAGATGAAGATCTGACATCAAATTGCTTTTTGGACAAGAAAATAACTGGTAGACAGGCTATGTATATCATAAATCAGTGAAGAATTATCATGGAAGCTAGAGGAAAAGAAGAAAGGCCCAATTTTAATAGAATTAATTAAGGCCCATTTGTGACTGTATTAGGGTCTAGGTTGGTTATCTACCCTATAAATACCCTTGTAATCTCATTGTAAAGATCATCCATGAATTGAGAGTTTTCTCTTACTTTTTCTCTTTTATGCAATTTTTTATTTTCTTAGCAATTAGTGATGTCTACACAATTAGATTTAGTAGAGAACTATTTGATTTTTTCACTTATTTTCATTACTGATTGACCGTCTGATTAGATTCAGCGGTAATCCTAATTTATTTTCTGTTTGTTATTTAATTTATGCAATTTTAATTTCTGTCCTTTTTATTGCTTTCCTATGTCATATTGGATTGAATATAGATTTGATTAGATTCATATCTGATTCAATTCAATAATACTTTTATTGTTTTTCAACCGAACCTCCAAATTTCGTCTAGCTCGCCCAAGAAATTATATAAGTAATTTAATTTAATTTACCTCCCTGTGATTCGACCTGCATATTACACGATTTGTGCACTTGCAGTATTTTATTTAAAAATCCGCGCTTTTCTAATCCATAGGAAAGCATCAATCAAGTTTTTGAGTGTGTGGTTTGACTCTTGGGTGCAAGCCTTTTTCATTGAGCCAAGTTCCTTTTTATTTTTATAATCAAGATGATTTCCAATATCATTGTCATTTTTCTGAAAATTCAAACAACCACCTCATTAGAAATAATATTGATCATGAAATTGATGTGGACTATAAGTTTGAGAATTAAAGAATCCAAAACGAGATCTCTCAAATCAACGATTCTGAAGAATATCATCTTAACATTCTTAGAGAGAGGGTAGAAAAGCAAGATAGACAGCTTGATGAAAAAGATAGACTGCTGATGAACTTCTTTGTTTAATGACATCTTTTAAAGAACAACTCGAACAACAAAATCAAAATCAAACATGCGATGAATCAGAAAATAGTCCATTCTTCACTGATAGTGAAAATTCTCAAATAACAACTTTGAAAATTGAGAATAACGATCTAAATGAAGTTGTCCACAATTCAGTAAATGATTTGGAATTTGTAATGTCCCGAATTTTTCCGACTGTTAATGATTGATCTTAATAAGGAAATTTAGATCAAATATGCTATTTAAAAGAAACTAAAGTGATATAAATACATATATGGTTTTATAAACAAATAATGGACATATTTAAGGCTATGTTTAAAACTTGATTGACATAGAACAAATATGTAACATTTGAAATAACCACTTAAAAACACATTTGTACTTATGAAGATATGAGTGTGTGTGTGTGTGTCTATATATATATATATATATATATATATATATATATATATATATATATATATATATATATATATATATATATATATATAACTAAAAGAAAATATCTATATGTATATGCAAAAAATAAAGTAAGACAAAATCTTAATATTATAAATGGTGAATCTAGTATAGGAAAATATCATGCAAGAAAAGACAAATGCAAAGATATTATTTGAATTAAATAATGCCACTAAGTATAGGAGAACTAGCACCTAAATCTACCTAAAACACAAGCATGTGCATAGATGTATGGCCTTAGAAAAAATATCTCTATACTTTACAACTAAGAAACCATTTTATAATGCACAGAGATGGTAGGTCATTTAATGGAAGTATGGTATGGAAGTGATAGGCTTCTAGAAGTTTTTACATAAGACAAGGCTATTGGCTAGAATCCTAGGATAAATAAATATTGTTATACATGTGCTCCTTGTAACAAGGATGTAGAGAGGGGTGAGGCTAAGGGAGAGATCACTGTTGAAGCATGTGGAGGAAAATGATTTTTTTTAAAACATAATATTGGCTATAAATACCTCACAAACTCTCACATCTTCTCCTCACAAAAACACACTAATTAAAGAACAAAACACCGAAGTTCAAGTAGCAGGAAAGGGAAAGCTAATATGTGAGTAAACTAAATATTTAACCTCTGTTTTAATGTTCTGTTTTCATACATAAATAATACCGGTATTTAGGCCTTTGAACGCATATATGAATCACATCAGTATTTTTATGCCGAGATTTCAAACCCCCTTTAGAAACTTGATTGAACAAAGTCCTGTTAACATAAAACTAAACACCTATGTTATTTCTTGAAAACCTTGAATATCAAACAAATTTTGTGGATCTAAGTTGACTTCTAAAGTAGTCTTCACTGCTTAAAAATTTCACCTAATAGCTAGAAACTGTTTGTGCTTTTGGATCTAAGTTGACTGTGTGCCAAGTGACATTATTTCCAAGGTTAGAAGCGGTTAATTTTGTACGTCCTGTGTAGTTAGTTTGCTATTTTAGAACCATTTCGAATTGTATACTATATACAGTATGACAACATGAATATGCATATGTCTATAGTTGTTCTTCACATTAAAACCTGTGAACAAAATTCAAAACAACGTCAATATATTTTACGTTGGAAGCTAGTCAGATATATGGAGGATACAACAAAATAAATTAGTCCTAAAACTCTTTACTGGAACCGTATGGTAGAATTTACTAAAGTGAAGCAGTTAGGAGCTTTTGGGTGGTGCACTATTTCCATGTCCAAGCAAAAGAAATAGAAGTAGTATTGTGTAAGGAGACAAGAAAGGAGTATCAGCAAAAGATTGAGTGTGTGTAACAGATGTTGGCATTAGTGTATGAGTACACCGTCCTAAGGAGAGAAATGAAAAAGGGATAATAACAGTGGAGTTTGGCATGCTAGCCTCCTGGAAACGTAAAGTAGGAACAAATCAATAATCACAAACAACATCTCCTAATTGGTTACACCTGCGTTATGTTAAAACATCCATGCCTTATTGCTATGATAAGTTGGCAGCTTTAACTATATATATTATGTTATCTAATTAACATTTGGATGCAAGCATCAAAATCAAATAGAAAATTCAAACTGTGTATATATGGAATGCAAGACAAGGAAACCAGTAGACAAATCCACATAAATCTAAGCATAGAAACAGAGGACATTGTTCAAAATGAAGAAAACATATTGTAATGTAAATATATATAAAAAGAAACCAGAAAGCATATTGTTTCCTGTAACCAACGTTTTAACATAAAACCTATGCTCCCCTGACTAGTTTAAATTCGCATAGTTAGTGTTTTGTCGAATTGATGGATAGCTTCCCTTCGTTAATGACTGTTATGTAACAAGCGGCTCATAGAAAACATAATCAATTTAAGGGGAAGAAACATCAGAAATCAAGGAAATAGAAGTGCATCAATGCACGTGTTCCAAAGGGTATGAGTGAATGGCTAATATAACTCAAGTATGGTTTATGCAGTCTGTGTATATAAATATATTTCAGTCAAATAACAAGAATACCCTGTCTACAAAACACAGAACCGTTCATACAGGCTTACTGGCCAAGAAATCCGCAGTTCCCTAGTGGCAAATGCAAGTTGACAATTAAATAGGGTGGTGCGTGGATATATATTGGAATATTGAGTGTCATACTGCAAAGTTGGATAGCAAGTTTGGGTTGATAATATAAGCCAAATGAATTTGTACATTTTTAAAGTTCAAGATTTAGTGTTGGCCCTTACTCCTAGTGATCCGAACTAAGGTCGAACTCAATCCCATGGTGTCTCAAAATCAATACTTAGCCTAAACCATTGGGTCAATAGGAAAATTGTCATAAAGTAACGTTGGCGCAGCAGACTTAAAATCAAGAAAGGAGAAACCAATGTTTAGGAAATTGTGTAATACAATACACAATACTATCTTGTTAGAAGGAGAGTATAGGAAGGCGCAGCATGTATAAAACAAATAGTTTGGGTCGATTTAGGTTTTAGTGTCTGTTTTTATGAGTTGGGTTTTTCGTACCAGTTTTTGGATTGATCGAGTTCCGATCTGTTGGAGGTCGTACAGGTGCGGAGATTGTCTCGGAGGCGGTGTCAGGTGTTCCGGTGGTCGGAGTTGCTCAGTGGAAGTTGTTTTCTGGGCGATCTGGCTTAAGTGTTTTTCAGTTTTAAGGCGGGGTTGAACACCAAAATCTGGACGTGGATGATCGGAGCGACGATGGACGGAGTGGATGAGGACTTGAGGGGAAGTGACAGGGGCAGGGTCTGTCGTGGCGGTTACAGGTGGACGGGATGTCATGCACAAGTTCACAGCAGTGCACTGGAAATAAACCTAGAGTGGAGAAGAAGATGGGTATTTGGCACTTTGGAAAAATGAAGGTGGAGCATGATGATTTCGATGATCAGCATAGGTGCAGCACAGGTTTGGCAAGGGAGATTTGGTATTCGGCAAATGGAGTTGACCAAGGCTTGCACACGAGATTTTGAGGTGATCCGTCAGTCGTGGCAAGGGTTTTCGAGGGTGGTACTTTAGTACCTGGTACTTTGCAAAGTACCATGTGGCACTTTGGTAACGAGCAGAAATCATGAGCGCAACATGAAATTTTGAAGGCAGAGCACGATGACTGAAGGCCTGGTACTTTGGCACTTTCAGAACGAACGGTGGCTGGAGTGGTTTGGCAAGCGAAATCATGGTGTTTAAAGCTGGTACTTTAGCAAATCTGGTACTTGGGTCAATACGCTTGAAAATAAGTTTCCAAACCAAGATTTTAATTAAAATCTGTTTTAATTAAAATGAAAAATAAATTAAAGAGTAATTAAATAAATAAATAAAAATAGAATTTTTATTTAATTTGGCATAGGTAAGTGGAAAGAGGAAAATGACAAGAAGATCGAGTATAGAAGTTGATCGAAGAAGTTCAACGAGTTTGAAACTTTAAAATATAAAGAAAATAATTTAAATAAATTATTAAATTAATTTATTTATGATAAATTAGAAGTAATAAAATAACTTACCTGAAGAAACGGAGTATTGAACATCGTCTAAACATCGTCGATGAACGAAGCAAAATACCGTGTGCGAAGCACGTGCTTTATTTATCCATTTCTAAACAATGAACAAAACTGAATAGCATACCATGTGCAAACGCACACACTATAACTGTTCATTTTTAAAAGACAATACTAATATCCAGATATGAACAAGATAAACATATACTGTTTGTGTGATGATAACTAATGTGTAAACTGAATTATGATCATGTTGAGCTGATAATTATTTATCGATTATAAAAGACATTTCGTACATCGTTTCGAGGAGTCCGGAATAAATATTCCACTTCGACTCGAAGTATACGACGCGTGTCAGAAATATTGAAGGCGGAGATATGCAAGGACTATTTTAAATAGTACCTTCGGTCTGTTCGGTCCCAGAACAAACCCAAATGGACGAGTGTCTGACAATGTATATCAGTTAGATTCTACACATCGAGTTTACGTAAGTATGTTACGTTTGTGGCGGAGAAATTCGTTTCTCTTAGCTTTATTTCCCGCAATATATTTGGGTAATCGAATGAGTGTTTCTGACGGGTACGACGATGTGGCATTCAAAGTAATTAAAGAAATGAATCTGTCAGAAGAATAAACGTGACCTCAAGAACCTCACAACCAGGAAGTAACAAAAGTTGGGCTAGGCAGCATGGCTAGTTGGGTCATACCCAAGCAGGGTATATTATCACTATCTAGAGAATATTCATATTTGTTACTTCTTTTCAATTTTGTATCTCCCGGGAGCGGTTATGTTGCTAGCAACCGTAGGTGGTAATATATTCGTTACACTCAAGCCAAATGAGCGGACGGTCATGTGTGGCCGGGTTGCAAGACGTTCTTGTTGAACCCCAGTGTATCCTCTCTAGAGTACACTGATCGGCAGGTGCTCCCATACCTCGTCTATTGGAATCCAATCTCCAGTAAGCGCTCTGCGACTTTTGATTTTTTTACTATATACGTGAATGTGAGATTCAAGCGTTTCACTAGATGATTATTATTTGATAAAAACTATCGCAATATCAAACGTTTTGATATAAAATACTTGGGTCGTTATCCATATATTAGTTATGGATTGGTCTAAAGATTTCTAAAATAAATGAATATGGAAAACCTTATTTCTTACTTCCTGTTTACATCTTTATAACTATGTTTAATCACACCAGTCCCCTGACTGACCCAGAGTATATTTTCTGTGTTTCCTAAATTCTTGGGTACTCATAACACTTGTTATGAGTAGACAAGTGATCCAGGTATCTAATGGAACTCTTTGGAAGTATCGTGGAGTAGGAGTTAAAGAACCACTCTAGAAGTTATATCTAAGTATCCAGTTTATGTATTGGGCCAGTATCGCGTATGATGTTGTATTCGAATGATGTACTCTGATGTAACAAACTCGGTTATGTAATATATTATGTATTTTGTGACATTCCGCTGTGAGATTAATTCCGCTGTGTAATTCTGATATTCTTCTTATTCTTCTATTCTACAAGTTCTACCTTTTCTATCTCATCTTCTAAATTCTTTCAATAATGACACGACTTTCGAGGCATCGAAAATCATGCCGTTACAGACTTCAACTCCTTTTCGGAAAAACATTTAAGCTCAGATTTTGATCTTCCTCTTTCAGGCTGCGAGAAACTTGAAATTCTAGAAATTGAACAGAATAAAAATATTGAAAATTTCAATTCAAATTTGGAGAAGGATTTTAACGAACATGAATTTTTGGATTGTATGAGGATGAATTGCCAAATGAGGATGAAATAGAATCAAGTCACCAATCCAAGTTCGAAAATTTCGATTTTGAGGTTTCAAACGAACAATAATTTGTCAGTGTCGAAAATACGTTGTCAATTAATAAAATTTCGAAATGTGATCACACAGTCTTGAACAACACTCAGAATTTAAATTTCACAATTGCAATTGAGTTTATATACGATCACAAATTTTTGAACAATTACACTGATAAATTTGTTGAACACATGAATTATTTTTGGAATGTTAGCTTGGTTGAAAAACTTCATGTTAGGATGACACTAGACATTTATCTATTGGACTATAAATCTAGGTATAAAGATGAGATGTTTTCAGAAACCTTTGTGTATTAGAAAACATGCCTAGACATAGTGGGAATGGGATTCATTGGGCTAGAACCAAGTGTGGGGGGAAAGTTGGTGGCTTTCTTTGCATCGCATGAAATCGGAAACACATATATCATTGTACATATGATCCATTCTTACATATACCAAGACTGCATTTCATTCTACAAATGATTTTGCATTTACTCCATCTTTGGGTTTTATCTTTTACATTTAGAAAACGTGTTTACAATGTGGACACTGTTTAGTTCTAGTGTGGGGGGAGTCTGCATTGCATCCTTTTGATTTTTCTTTCTTTTTCATTTTTTTTCATTTTCATGCATTTAGATAGGACCATCATGCATTTTAGATTGTAGTAACATGCCATATTTTTTTTGAAATATGACTCGTTTTAGATTGATACAACAAAATAAATTAACGATTCTTAGTCAATTGATAGTATTTTTTCTCTCAACTAAGATCGAATAAGAAGTATAATGAAAAGTTGAATTTTGAGGGATATTAGTATAACCGGTACATAGGGAGATTCTTAGGTGATGGCCATGAAGTTTATTCTAAATTGTAGTCTTTGTTTAACAAGTGAAGGACTTAAAATACTTACATTGGCTTTTCGAATCTTTAAAACTAAGTTGTGTTAAGATGAATTCGTGTAACTCTCTCTTGTTCTTATATTTTCAATAATAATAATAGTAATCCAAGGGTATCCAACATTGCTTGTATATCAAGCATTGGTGTGCAAACCCGCCAAGCTCTATCCGACATGTTATTGACAAAGTCAGTGTTGGTATATCTTAGTCTCATTTTATGAGTTGGACACCTAAGGATTACCGACATGTTGTTGACAAAGTCAACGTCGGTCTGCACAATCCGCCAAGCTCTGTCCCAACTCTCCGTCAGTCCGCAAGGCAGTGTATGGGTGGTATACCTTGGTCTTTTAAGTTAGGTGTATTTAATTAATCATAAATTTTAACTTTTATAGAGATAGAGAATAAGCGATGATGTCCAAACATTTCTTAACCTTATTGATTTGACTAGCCATACACAAGGAAATTAAAATATCACTTCACAAACGGTGACAAGCAAACTAAGAATTTATTTCATGGCTTCACTATATTATCAACCGAACCAACTGACCAAACTGGAATTTAACATTTGAAAACTTGAATTGTGTTGAAAATTTGTGACAAGTTGAGGTATCTAAAATAGATCAACTGAATAGAAATTGTCAACTTAATTTGTTGTACCACTTTCCTGAAATAAGTCAAGTTTTCATTTTTATTTTCATTTGCATATATCTGTTTCATTCATGTAGTTGCATTAGAACCATAGCATATTGCATTTGGATTTTGTAGGTAGTATCTTTTGAAGACCCTCACGAGACACCACTCGTCCTAGTGGGGACACCTAGAGGTTTAACGGCTTGTTGCATACGCTCAATGCAATCGTGTTTCCTACAAAAGTATGACCTATCTAGTGCAGTTCTTCATTTTTTGTTTTACTCGAGGACGAGTAAAAGATAAGTGTGGGGGTATTTGATTAACATAGAAATGTGTCTATTTTACGCTTTTATATCTTATCTTTTTTATATAAATAAATATTACTTGGGTATTGTTTTATCACTTTTTATAGATAAACCAATTAAGCCACTTACAATCAGAAAAATGGAAAATAAAGGTCAAATTACTGTGTATATATTTGAAGACTTGCAGATGAAGATCTTACATCAAATTGCTTTTTGGATAAGAAAATAACTAGTAGACAGGCTATGTATATCATAAATCAATGAAGAATTATCATGGAAGCAAGAGTAAAAGAAGAAAGCCCCAATTTTAATATAATTAATTAAGGCTCATTTGTGACTGTATTAGGGTTTAGGTTGGTTATCTATCATACAAATACCCTTGTAATCTCATTGTAAAGATCATCCATGAATTGAGATTTTTCCCTTACTTTTTCTCTTTCATGCAATTTTTTATTTTCTTAGCAATTAGTGTTGTCTACACAATTAGATTTGGTAGAGCACTATTTGTATTTTTCACTTATTTTCATTAGTGATTGACCGTCTGATTAGATTCAACGGTAATCCTAATTTATTTTCTGCTTGTTATTTAATTTCTGTACTTTTTATTGCTTTCCTAGGTCATATTGGATTGAATATAGATTTGATTAGATTCAAATCTGATTCAATTCAATGACAGTTTTATTTTTTTTCAACCGAACTTCCAAATTTCGTCTAGCTCGCCCAAGAAATTATATATATAATTTAATTTACCTCCCTGTGATTCGACCTGCATATTACACGATCTGTGCACTTGCAGTATTTTATTTCAAAATCTGCGCTTTTCTAATCCATAGGAAAGCGTCGATCACTTTCAATTCGGTTGGCTGGCCCACAACCGTGGTAACGATATATTCGGTCCACTCAATCTAAATGAGTGACCGGTTATGTTTAGCATAGGATACAAGATGTTCTTGTTGAACCCCACTGTATTCATCTCCAGAGGTACACTGATCGAGAGGTGGTCCCATACCTTGCCATAGTGGAAATTCATTCTCCAATAAGCGCCTTGCGGTTTTTGATTATATACTATATATGTAGAGTGTGAGATGCAAGCGTTCTACTAGATGTTTATTTATTTGTGATTTGATAGACATTATTATAATATCAGTGGATTTTGATATATCAAAAATGGTTTGGGTTATAGTAAGGTAAAAACCGTCTGTTTTTATGTGTGGGCTGGTCTTACTAGTACCCCTTTCTTTCAGAAGGATTTCTAAAGTTAAATAAGTTATTTGTGTTATGAATTTATCACTGGAAGTGTTCAAGACTGATCCGGGTGAATTTTGCTTTGCTTTAAAAGTGCACGGGTCAGACCGAGTATATTTTTAGGTTGGGTTTCGCTGGGAGTTTCAGGAGCTAGAAGCAGGAGGGTTCACTGTTAGTTATTTAAAGTTATTTTCCGCTATGACAGATGCATGTTGTACTCTGGTGAAGGGTACGTATATACAATTTCTTTTGAAAAGGGATTTGATATATGATATTTACTCCTTCCACTGTGAGATTCTGATGTTCTTCTTCTTTTTCTTCTATTCTAATATTTCTTTCATTCTTTTCTCACCTTCTAATTTCTTTCTTTTAACTATCCGGTGTTGCTCGATACTTGGGTTTTGGCAAGTAATACGGGTTTTATGTATTGTTGTCGAAGTTCGAGCATCGAATTTCCACAGGTTCCTTAGTGGTATCAGAGCTATTGGTTTAGTGATAACCTTGGCTCTGTGGGGTAACTCAATAGATATAGGATTAGTAATATCCTAGATTGAATTTGAGTATATATATTATATGAGAGCGCGTATTTGTATTTGATATGAAATTAATTTAAAATCATTTTTGCCTAATATATTTTGTAAAAATATTAAAGTAATAATTTTCTCAGAATTATGATTTGTTTGATTTAATTGAAATGAAATTCAAATTGGGTTATGAAGTTGGAATTGAACTTAAGCATTTAAAATAAAATAAAACTAAAGTCAATATGAATTTGACTTGAGTTTGGGAAATAGAAATGAGTGCAAATAAATATTCCAAATGAAATGTTTTGGATTGTTTGATTCAAATAGATTGCTTAGTATGGATTTAAAGTTGGACAAACTTGATTAAAACCAATTTTGAATAAACGGATTCAAATATGATAAATCTAAATAGAATATATAAGAAATCGACTGATGTATTCAAATGAATTGGTAGAAGTTGATTATAAATAAATTCATGTAAATTGGATTGTATGTGAAATTGTTTGAATGGATGATTTGTATGTTTGAATCAAATTTGATGATTATGAAACTAATGAGGTTCATTTGAGATAAGAACAGGTGCAAGAGACTGTATTGATTGAATTTTGGAGCTGATTAAATCTGATTTGATTAGAGCTGCATAATAATTGAGCAAGCTCGAGTATACTTATCACTTATCACGTAATAACACTCGCAAAAAAGTATGCCTACGCAAAATATAATTTTATTGTTTTGGTTTGGGTTTTGAATTTGATTTTCCGACCATTTGGGTCGATGTATATATATTTGTTGAACCTGCAATATTGCAGATGTCCCTCCATACAGGGGAGACTCTGCCCAAAAAATTCCAAAATTTAAGGTGTTAGAATTTTTATGAAGATTTTTGGAAAAATTTGTTATCGGAAGTAAACTAGTTTTAAACTGATCAGATTAGTCTCAAAATAAAACTGGGTTTTAACTAAATATTTTTGTAAAGATAGTGGGTTTGTAGCATTCCTTCTGTCTTAGAAATTTCGGGGACGAAATTCTTTTAAGGAGGAAGGAATATAACGTCCCGTATTTTCTGGTCAATTATTTAAATTATTTTATTATTTTAAAATGTTGATTTGAATTTAAATAACTAGATTTAATAATTTTGATTATTTTATTAATGTAAATGATATAATAATATTTTTATTCCTAAATATTAGGAAAATGTCGAATTTGCAAGATAATGTGAATTGGCAACATTAAAGGATTTAATGTTGGTTATATTGGAATTATATTAACGTATTCGTTGATTAACGATGGTTGAACGTTTAATTTATAATTTAATTAAAATATTAATATATCGATTATTTGTATAAATAAAAGGGTTTTTAAATTTATTTAATATCGATTTGGCTTGCAATTTAAACAAAACTATTTAATTTTGAAAATATATGAAATTATGTTAGGGTATGTTTGTTTATAATATTTTTATATTTTTATATCGAGGTATTTCAAAATTGGTTTATTTTAATTATTATTGGACTCTTAAAAATGGGACTTCATTCAAACAACCTCCATTTCAACAAAATGAATTTTATTAAATTCACAATAGCTAATTATTGCTAGATTTCAAGTTTCACACAAGCTAGAATTAATTCGAGAGCATGCAAAATTAAATGTAAATATATCGACCATTTGGACTCAAATGAGCGTCTTTTGAGCCAACGGACTCGTTTTTCGATGAAACAAGTTTTATTGGGTTCGTAATATCAATCTATAACATGATGTTCATTTTCCTTGCGAATGAAATTAGTATGTGGTCATACGAATCAATAAATACCAATCGAAAATAACGATAGATACAGAGAAAATATCATCTGTCGCTTCAATAAAAATCCTCAGTCAAGTCAAATAAATATCATTCTTCCCTATCACATAAATTTTCTCTGAACAATCACATGTTGCTGCCGTTTTCTATGAAACAATCATATGGGTGCTTCCATTTTTTCCTCTTTTCTGGTCAAAACTGCAGATTTCACATTTGCTTCCATGTGCGAACCTGAGGAGAAAAATATCCTGTTAGATTTTGCTTATGCCTTCTACCAACATAGCAATTAATATAATAACCCACCCATCTGCTTATGTATATATATATATATATATATATATATATATATATATATATATATATAGGCACCAAGCAAAACATTTCTTCAATAACTTCAATAGCTGAAATTCCAAACCCACACACACACACATATATATATATATATATATATATATGTATGTATGTATGTATGTATATTCGAAAACTTCAGAAGAACAAAGGAAATCGAAACCAAAACAAAATTAACCGAAGCAAGATTCATTGTATTCCACAAATCGATAACTTTACTTAGGCACCCTCTAATTTAGGATTCCTGGAAATCTTAGTCGCGGTTATTTCTTACAGCGTGAACTAGGCTCACATTCGCCATCCATCAGTGATGCAGCAGTCAAGTCGAGAGGAGATTGGAGAAGCCGGAGTTGTGGCAAACACGGACATCTGGTTGGCACAGTGGTGCTCGGTTGTTTAGGGAAGCAACGGGAATCGTGTTGAGTTCAACTGGGAGGATAGCCGGGTTCTGGATCTTGCAAAGCCGGTAAGGCGTTGAAGCGGAGTCGTGGGAATCACAATGGCAGAGGGGGAGTTGCTGCATCGGGTTGTGGTGGCACTGTTGTGCATGTAGAGGAGGTTTAAGGCAGTTGAGTAATGAAATATGAATGGAGTAATTGCTTCATGGAGTGCGTGGCTCAAACCTTTGAAGGCGGTCAGTGGTGGTGACTGGGTGTCACGTGGCAAACTCATGGTCCCGTGGAGTGCTAGAAGTTTAAAGGTGGTGGTCATGTGTGGCTTAAATGAGTTGAAGGGGGAGAAGAGCATATGGGTAAGGAGGAACTGAAGTTTGTGTTTATTATGGTTTTACAGTAACTTTGAAGTTTGCATGGGGAGCCTTCTAACGTACGCATGTAAATAAGGAAGAGGAAAAGAACAGTGGGGAGGCGGGACGTTAATGAGAGGTCCGCGTATGGGTTACTTTGCTTGGAGCAGTTCGAGTTTCTGAAAGTGGAGAAGAAGGTGTTAAAGGGAGCTGGGCCGTATAATTGTGGTTCGTAGGCTTTGGGCCCATAATATAAAAAGAGAAAAAAAGAATAAAGTTGGAGGTAGCATTTTTTTCCAAACAGAGATTGTGAGACGAATAAAGGGGCAAGCTTTGGTGCATAAGTAATGTCGGGGGGAAGAGAAGATGATTAACGGCTAGTTTAATCACGGATTAACAAACTAATTTAAGTAATTAAGGTAAGTATAACATTTAATTTATTTTAATTAGTTTATAATAATGATTGGGCAAACTTATAGTAATTGTATCTTGTCCATTTAAGTATCAAAACCGCACGAAACAAAGTCCGTTAAAATCGCAGCGACGAAGACTACATGTACGTGTTGATTTGGTTGGCTTTGGAACTGCTGGGTTTTTTATTTAATTTTAAACGACTGTTTAAAGTTGAATGAAAACAACCTGAACCATCGATCGAAATATAATAGTGAGTTAACTCTCACACTTTTCTGGAATCTTGTGATGTGCTAAATTCATATAATTAAAATTTATCATCGGTAGTATAAAATTGGTTGATTGGATGCTATGGATGACTGTTGGATGTTTAATGTTTGACTGGTTGACGCTATTTATATTTCGTCATTTAAATCAATAGATTAATAAAAATCATTTCATATGTTATTATTGAATGTTATTATAATCTGTGATGCAGGGAAGAACAGGTTGGAGTGATCCAACTGGATTCCTCAAATAATTATCTGTTATTTGTTTATCGTATTATTTTTATATGAATTGTTTACCCCAAATGATATTATGATTGGATGTTAATGATTGAATGAATGTTAACCGTTGAATTTAAATTCAACGATTGTTGTATTTTAATCAATAGACAATATTGATTAAGTAATTGGCAGTGAATGGTTTAAAATCCATTATTTTTAGACGTCATTTTGTTGTTAAGAGAATTGAATTTTTATAACTGAATCGAGTTTTCAAGTTTATTTTATACAAGTATTTAAAATAGAAATTTTATAAACATTTTTATAATTGTATTTTACGGAGGCGATTATTAAATGATTTATTTTTACAATAAGGAAGATAGAAATTAGTTAATAATATGAGATAATTGTTTTCAAGGAAAACAATTAAGAAAGTTTGTATTAAATAAATTATGTTTTTAATTGATTTAGTAATAAAATTTTAAGGGAAACAGTTAGCGGTTAATTGTGTTTAAAGTTGACGTAGTACACTGTTCAATTGGAAGTATTATTTAATAGATATAGTTTTTATCGAATAATTGTTTAAAGTGATTAGAAGTAAATTGATATTATGTGATTATCAAACTGCTTAAAAATAATAATCATTATATGTTGGTTGATAATAAAAGAAAACAACGTTTGTTTAGTTAGTTATTATTAATGATAACCAAGTCGTTGTTTTTAATAAAAATTGATTTATGAGGCAGTCGAGTATAATAAGATTTAACTGAGCTCGGTACAGGGTTCTTTAAAGAAATATATAATTCAAATTCACAACAAGTTTTGTAGATGGAAATGGGATCCTGATGAGATAATTTAAATACGATTTTTTTTAAGGAAATAAGTAAGATTCCAGAAGAAGAATCTTGGTAAAGGTTAATATGGTATAAATGTTATCGGGTTTGAGTTATAAACTTCTTTCTATCTTGAGATAAGAACGTTGTCGGTCAAGGTCTGAGTGGTAAATAAAATTGTAACGAGCCGCAAGAATTTGACGCCCGGATTCTGACAATAATACATAAATCTCGTATTACTTGCCAAAACTCAAGTATCAAAAACATAGACGCCAATAGAAAGAAGATAGAGGGTGAGGTAAGAAAGAAATAATAGAATAGAAGAAGAAGAAAAACCAACACATGATCAGAGTCCAGCATCGCAGCGGAACAAAATATAATATAGAAATAAATCTTTACTAAGAGCTTTAAAATACTTACAATTATCAGAGTACATCAACACATATGGACAGTTATAATACCCTGTCCTTATATACAACACACAGCGGAATAACAATCATATATCATACGTCTGGACTCTTCCTGCTAGTACCCTCACTGCATTTGATAACCTGAACTTGTACACCCTGGTCTAACCCGAGCATTACAAACGCACGGATCAGTCTGGTGAACCAGAGTGAGAAAACACACTAAGTTTATAGGTAACATCCAACTTGATTTTAAAGTTAAAATCTTTTTGAAAGAAAGGATAATAGTAAGACCAAATCCACACATAATTACGGACGTTTTTTACCTTACTATAACCCAAAACATTTTTGAAATCAATATATCTTCTGATATTATAATAATGTCTAATATCAAGTAAATAGCAATCTAGCAGAACGCTTGCATCTCATGCTCCACATACATAGTATACAATCAAAACCGCGGGCGCTTATTGGAGAATGGATTTCCAACTATGGCAAGGTATACGACCACCTTCCGACAATGTACCTGTGGAGATGAATAAATTGGGGATTCAACAAGAACATCTTGCAACCCCGGCTAAACATGACCGGCACCTCACTTCGCTTGAGAGTACCGAATATATCGTTACTATGGTTGGTGGCCAACCAACCGAACCGATAACATACATACAAAATGAAAAATGACAACCGAAGGCATTAGATTTCACCAAATCATGTAATGATATACCCTATTGATGGGTACGACCCACATAACCATGCGACCTGCCCAATTTTATACCATTTCCCGGTTGATGAGGCTTGAGGTCATAATTAATTACTTTACCTTATTTATTATTTTGGAACAACTGGCCACCATTCACTTTGAATGTCACATCGTCAGATCCGCCAGATAATCATTAATTGACGTCCACAAAAATATCTTGGGTGTTTACGCAAAAAGAACGAACTCTTCCGCCACCAACAAAGTACGTTTAAAGAAATCAATATATGTAATCCTTTGGAAATACTCTGTCAGACATTCGTCTATATAAATTGTCCTGGGATTGGACAAACCGAAGGCACTCTCCTACCACATCCTTGAATTACCTTATGAATCAGTAGCGACTAGTCCTTGCAAATCCGTAAAATCACATCCACGACCGAATCACGCTAGAATATCTCTACGTTGCAACACAGAGAATATTCAACAAATAATCCTCCCGCTTATGAAGATCCATGGTCTTCAATTTGCTCCATCTTTTATTTTCAACGTTACGTATTTGCTGGTCGGAATGGTTTTCGAATATAAATTCGATCCCGGTCTTTCCGTACCGATAGTCGTATTGGCTAAATTTGATAGTCGGTTATTTAACTATCAAACAAACAATGATGAAAATAAAATGAGTTCACTGATTCAGTACTTGGCCTTTTAAATTAAAAACAATTAACAAATGTTAATTTAAAACTCTTTAATCTCTCAATATTACGAATATAGCTTTTCAATTCTTATTCTTAAATTAATTTCAAAACTATTTTAAAGTTAATACTTAGGAAAAATTCTAGAATCATATCAAATTTCCTATTCTACTATCAATTTCAAAACATTCCCTATATCATTACTTATTAGCTATAATTAGGAAAATCAATTCATCTTACCATTTGTAAAATAACGTTACGAATCTCTTTTGTTTCATTATTTGGAAACAACATCCAATCCTTATTCTTTTAGAAGACACCCATTTCAACACTTCACTTTCCATTTCTTCTTAACTTGAAAATACCATCATAATTTCGCAATCTCTTTTTATTTCTTTTACTTTGGGAATATCATTTTACATATCCTCAAATGTTTCCAATTCTGTTACTTTGGAAATTTCATTTTATATTATCAAATCTTGTCATTTCCGTTACTTTGGAAATCGCATTATATATTCTCAAATTTCACAATTTACGTTGCGTTATTATTTCTCATCTA
This sequence comes from Allium sativum, assembly GCA_030737875.1. Lineage (NCBI taxonomy): Eukaryota > Viridiplantae > Streptophyta > Magnoliopsida > Asparagales > Amaryllidaceae > Allium > Allium sativum. Next base: position 958,657,947 of record CM060909.1, read on the forward strand.
GAAATGTTCTTAACCTCTTTTCCATTACAAACTAGTATCATTCTCATATAATCCTGAAGTCATTCAAGTTGGGGTATTTATTTACCTCTTAGACCTTAGTCAACAACTTTCTCATCTTAAGATAGATATGAGTTGTAACTTAAAAACTTATATTCATTCTAGTATCAACCAAACCCTGTTAAACTATTTTATTTAAAATATGGTTCATAAAACCTTCTTATCCTAGTTAAAATATCTCTTTTAAAATATAATGTATTATTACTTAATATGTTGATTAAGTAATTGCTTAATAAAAATACATCTTAACCTAACTTCTCTCAAAGCATTCATTTTATAATTCGAATTATAATTATCAAACCCCATTAATAAATGCCTTACCCAATTCAATTACAAATCTTTTTCATTATTATTCTTTTTTTGGAAATCTCATTTTGATTCGATTCATTTCTCCCAATTCCATTTTTAAGTAACGTTAATTTAAGATTAACGCTTAAACCCCACATCTCTTTTATAAACCTCATTTATAAATCTCCGATTTAATATAACCCTTCTGATCTAATATTTCCTTTTACTTAATTTAAATATTAAGTAAACATTTAATTTACCATATTGGTTTAAAATCTTCTTTTATAACTTTGTTATATAACTTCGGGTTTAATATAAAACCTATTTACAACTCGTTTCACAATTCCTATTTGATTTCAATTACGATTCCTTTCATAAATGGATCACAGTTAAATATTGCTTTCTTAAACTATTATTAATTAAATTAGTAATTTACATCACCGTTAACTATTGTATAATTAGTTAACTTCTTTATTTACTGAATAAATAAATAATTTCTTTTTAAAATCTTATTAAGTTAAACAATTATTCGTTAAAATATTCCATTAGATTAATTAACACAAACTAATTAAATAATCAAATTTAATTAAAATAGTTGACTTGGTTAACTCTAAAACATGATTCACTCGTTGATCAACTTCAACTCGTCTCTTCATTTAAATTAATAAATTAATTTAAATAATCTCATTTACTTCGATTAATATTAAATAAATAATAAAAAAATTCCATTCTAATTGTTTCTTAAAAACAATTAATCTCAGTTATAAATCGTTTAATAACTAAGATAAGGCATGTGCTCCGCACACGGCTAATTTCCCTTTTTATAAACTTCATTTTTAAATAATATATTTAAAAATTTATATTCAGTTATAAAATCAATTTCATAACTTCATTTTTATTGATTTACCTGACGGTAAATCCATATTTCAAAATGATTGATTTATAGGTCAACTGCTGTCAATTACTCAACCAATATTTCCCATTGGTTAAAGCAAAACAAAATGTTGAATTTTAGGTCAATGGTCAACAATAAAATCAATCACCCAAACAGATGGGTTTAAACATTTCATATGATGATAATATGAAAATAAATAACATCTAATATACTTGAGGAATCCGGTTGGATTCCTCCAACATGTTCTTCTCTGCATCCAAATGGGTTACTTCATATGATGTCGTTCAACTCAATTTTATTGGTTATTTCTATAACAGCAAAATAACGACAACCAATTCATTAATTTAATCACGTTTATTTTATAAAACATGACCAACAAGGTAAGTTAACTCGTTCGGGAAAAATCGTTAAAACGATTGGATTTCATTTATATTTAACTAACATGCCATTCAGTCCATTCAGTCAACATATATGTAAATATTCAACATACAACAAGCAATTAGCATCCATAGCACATAATAAAAATCCTACTTATATAAAATATAAGAGGGAAGAGAAACTGAGTGAGTTTAACTGACCTTGACCTGCTTCCATTATTAACATCTTGTTTAATTAAATTAAACAGTTGTTTAATTTAATTAAAAATTCCGGTTGCTTTCAATCTCGTACTGTAACGACCCGGGGAAAAAGAACGACAATCGGGTTCTCGACAACAATACATAAACCCGTATCACTTGCCAAAAACCCAAGTATCGAACCCCCAGATTGTCATGAGAAAGAATTTAGAGGGTGAGGATAGAAAGAAAGAAGTATTAGAATAGAAGAAAGAAGAAGAACACATCAGAATCTCACAGCGGAACGAATAAAATATAATATCAAATATCTTTATACAAAAACTGTATATACATACCATTCATCAGAGTACACATACATCAGTCACAGCGGAATAATAACTTTGAATAACTAGCGGTGATGCCGCCTGCTTCCAGCTCCTGAAACTCCAAGCGAAACCTAACCTGGAACATACTCGGTCTGACCCGAGCACATTTGGTTTAAAACAAAATACACCGGGTCAGTCTGGAATACTATCAGTGATAAATTCACATAACAACACAACTTGTTTAACTTTGCAAAATCCTTTCGAAATCAAAAGGTAATAGTAAGACCAGCCCACACATAAACACGGACGGTTTTTACCTTACTATGACCCAAACCATTTCGTTTGAAATCATACTTTGATCTGATATTATCATAATGTCTAATTACAAGTAATTAGCAATCTAGAGGAACGCTTGCATCTCACGCTCCCCATATATAGTATACAATCGAAAACCCGTGGGCGCTTATTGGATATTGGATTCCAACTTGACAAGGTATGGGTCCACCTTCCGCACGTGTATCTCTAGAGGCGAATACACTGGGTTCAACAAGAACGTCTTGCAACCCGGCCCTCACATGACCGACCACTCATTTCGCTTGAGTGTGCCGAATGTATATCACCGACGGTTGGGATCAGCAACCGCCACCCGAATAGGGTCAGCATCGAATAGATAAAGAAGCAATAGGAATTTCTCTAGATAGGTGATCATACATCCTAATGGGAGCGACCCACATAGCCATGCTGCCTGCCCGATTTTTGTCATTTCCCGGTTGATGAGGCTTGAGGCTAGAACTTCATCTCTAGAACATCTGGTCATCATTCACTTTGAATGCCACATCGTCAGATCCGCCAGATCACACTTGATTGACGTCCACAAACATACTCTAGCTATCTGGCTAGAGAATAACCATTTCTCCGCCGTCAACTATCGTACGTTTGGAGAAATCAACGCATGTAATTCCTTTGGAAATACTCTGTCAGACATCCGTCCATACAAGTCATCCAGGAACAGGATGAACCGAAGGTACTCTCCTACTGCATCTCATATAGGAATCACCCCATGAATCAGTAGCGAGAAGTCCTTGCAACCCGTGGATTTCAACCACGACAGAATCACAAATCAAAATAACTCTGGCTGCAGGCCAGAGAAATTCAACAAGTAGTCCTTCCGCTTATGAAGATCCACGGTCTTCACTTGTTCCGTCTTCAATCGACGTCTTCACGTATTCGATGGTCGGAATGGTTTTCGAATATAATTCGATCTCGGACTTTCCGAACCAACAATCGTATTGGTTGGGTTTGATAGTCGGTGTTTTAACTATCAAATAACAATAGTGTGAACACAATGAGTTTTCTGATTCAGTACTTGGCACAACCCGACCTCCTTTAAAAAAAAATATTTAACCAAATTCCCTTTTTACTAACTTTAACAAATTTACTTTGATTGATTAACTCTAACTCGACTAACTCGACTTATTTAACTCGACAAACTTGACTTGATTGCTTCTATTAACTAATACTCGACTTAACTCCATTCGCTCGACTCTAGATCGCAGTGATCACAATGGTTACGCCTGATTCCCTCAGGAAAACATCCGACCGCCGTAGGCTATCTGTTGCCCTGCAAATTACGCTAGCAGTCGTACGCAATGAAAACTTTTTCCTAGATAACTTTGTTTGACTAACTCTAACTATATTCGATCAACTCTAGTTGGATAATAAATGTTTAATATAATTTTAAACCACTTATTCTTATTTCCTTTGGAACCATCATTGCAATATTATTTAATTCCCAAAATCTTGCATTAGAGTTCGGTGTACCTCGTATAGGGTAAAACAATTTCAACAACTTCACTTACTTCAAACTAATACTGTTCCTCGATAATAGCGAGGCCAACCGAGTTGGGGTATTTTAGTTACCTCTCAGACCTTGGTCAACCCGTTCTTATCTTGGAATAACATCAGTTTGTCACTTAACCAATTTCCCAAATCTTATTTACCTTATCGATTTCAAACCGATCCCATAAATTGTTTCTTACATTTGAAATCTTCTTTTGAAGTCTTTTACTTAATTCTCTTATCTAAATTAATATCCATTAAAACATCACTTTAACTCTAAATGTTCTTCCACTTAAAACCTTTTGATTTATAATATAAATCCCTCGTCACATAAATTGATTTCATCTACTTGGACATTTTATAATAAACCTTTATCGCCTCTTTGGCTAAACCTCATCGTCATTTGATCACTGGTTAAATGAATTTCATATATTAAATCTTGTTGAAACTTGGATTTTACGAATCCCTTTAATAAATTCTTACTTGGCATTAAATTGAATTCACCACTTTAAATTATTTGAAATTTAAAGAATAACTTGCTTTCACATCTACTATATCAAAATATAGTTATCTTTAATCTTAACCCAAATAGCATTTTTATCAGGTTTACGTGCTTACTCGATAATAATCAAGGTTATTAACGATAACCAATTCAACTATCTCTTTAGACTATAGTTAATCGAAGATTAACTAATATCCAACACTATTTGATAACTTTAATAAATATTTAACCAACATTTATTTCCTTTGACCATTCTACTCGAAACGGTGAATTTGCCAACTATACACATCAGTTACTATTAACTGAAATTTCAATTGTCATTTTCCCTTTTCTTAAATTAATTAATTAACTTAATTAATTTAAGTCACATTTTAATTGTTTGAAACAATAAATTTCCCTTTTTAACAACCTATGGAATATCTTGATTTCTGCTTCTCAACCGATTAAAACCATTCTACTAAATTCTCTTAATAACTCGATTTAACTTATTTATTCGCCCAGTTTCTCGTAAATTAGTTATATAATATAACTAACTACTATAATCCAATTATAAATAAATTTATAACTTCTAAACCCCGTCAAACTACCTGACGATAGAACGACATTAAAACCCTACATTATAGGTCAACTACTGCCAAACACCAAATCAACACTGCCGGTTGATTTTGAACGTAACACTGGTGGATATATATTCAATCATCACATACAACCAGATTTTTGGTGTCAGTCAGGGTGTACAACTCATATATATGCACACCAAACAAAAATACAGTTAATTTGAGGAATCCGGTCGGATTCCTCCAACCTGTCCTTCCCTGCATCACAGATGTCAGTTGATAACAATATGCGAATAAATAAATAAACAACTGCAACCAGTCAAACCATATCAATCAATTTGCATCCATCGCAACCAATCAGCCAATTTAAACTGTTAACTGTAAAATATATTTAACTGTGAGTGTACCACATCACAGTATTCCAGAAGGTGTGAGAATTAACTCACCAGAGTTTATTCTGGTCAACGGTTGACGCGTTTGTCGCTTTTAATTTGAACCGTTCGTCCAAAAATAGCTGAATTTTCAACGGTGTCGGATTGACTCCTAGTCAGTGCCATCGGAAAGGTCTCGTCCCTGCGATCCCAACGGATCTTGTTTCGTTAAATTTCGTTAACGTATGAACAAGTTACGTTGGTTCGAAGTTTGAAAAAAATATACGATTTATAACTAAACCATTAATTAATAATTTAATTAAATAAATTAAATAATCATCACCTAATCATTACCTTAATTAACGTTAGGTGCCACGTCGGCACAGATGAAAAACTTGGCCACGCGTTTTCCTTCTTACGGGTTCTTCATCCCCGATTCCTCCTTCCTGTTTACATCGAACACGAGCTCCAACCATTTCCTTCACCGCGCCACCTCGTCAGACCACCGGAGCCTCGCTCGACCACACCACCGTCGCCGCCGTACTCCGACGCCCCCACGCCTGAAGCCACCAGTCGCCAAACCTCCTCCATCGCCTGAAAAACGTCCTTACCCAATTCCCGTTCTCGAGCCTCTTGCCGCCGCCACAGGCGATCAGAACCCACCGGACCACCAGCAATCGACGCCGCTGACCACCCAGCTCCAGTCCCCCGCCAGCCTCGACACCAACGATCAACAACGACGCCGGAAAACCCATAATCTCCGACCGAACCTCGAAAACAAACCCAAAAATCAATCCCCACGTTCATCACCGTCCTCCGACCACCACACTCTGTTATACGACCTGAGGCTACCACCAAATGAAAGCCCTTTCCTCCCTCTATCAAAGCCCCAAGGTTCCCTCACCTCAAATCGAACATAGCTCTCGAATTTTGGCCACAACCGAAGACTGTTCTTCGCTGTTCTTCGTGGATTCCGGCCACCTCGGACCTCCGATCAACCCAAGTTTTTGTCAGCATGTAGATCTCGACTGGATCTACAACATTGCCTTTGGTTGCCATAGCAAAATCATCATGGATTGAAAGATATAATGGTTTTTGTGTTGAGGGGCTTTTTTGCAAAAATACATGAAGAAGATGGAGCTTGGCTGGAAAATGGTGAGGGAAGGGGTTTATATAATGGTGGGAAAATATATTTTAAGTTGATTTGACGACTGACGCTGACTAACGATATTTTATTTCGTGTCTATCGCGTTTTCGAACATCGTTTATTCGCTGCTGCGCTCACATACGAACCCCGTTCGAGTTGCAACTGGACGGCATAGTATATTTTGACGATACGGTCCTAACGAATCTTGTTTCGTCGAATTCCGTGCTCGTATGCTCAAATGGTGCTTGTACACGTCCAAATAGATCGATTTATTTTACATTTTATTTTGCCACGCTCACAGAATAACCCCGATTGACGCGCCGTCAGAAAATCTAGCAATGGTTTACTGTTACGGTCCCAACAAAATTTGTTTCGTCGAAAACAGAGGTCGTTTGAAAAATGTCCCTTTTGAACTGGCCAATTTGAATTAAAATAACCCAATTTTAAAGTACTTCAATATAATAATATCAAAATATTGCAGTTGGCCATACCCGACCAGAATTTGATGTATTACTAAGGAAAAATATCCCGGGTTGAATTCCAAGCCAATTCGATGTTTAAAATATTTAAAAACCATTATTTTATATAACTGCAGCGCTATATATATAAAAGGAATTCTGGCGCTGCTTTTCCCAAAATTTGATTTGGACATAAAACAAAATCTACACGACGAAAACTGGATTTTTCTCTGCCGTTGGGAAGATATTGTCAAACTGGTCCCAACGTTTCTTGTTTCGAGGAAATCCGACTTATTTTGAACCCGATACGACCAATTGAAGTTCAAAACGCCAAATCGCGAACTACCGCGCCGCTGCAGCTCGTTATTTAATTAAATTATAAACTATATATATATTCGTCGTCGTTTTCAAAACGAATTGCCACTAATATTCCACCATAAACAATATTTGACCACTTTAAACTGTCGGATCACAGTATATTTCAATTTCGACAATTTCCCATATTTTGGAAATTAAAATAGTATTTATTATTTATTTTATATAATATATTCACAATATAATTGTTAAATTCGATTATCCAACCTCAAACCAATATTTTAAATTATTAAAATATTTAAAATAATCCAATTAAATTGGCAGAAAAATACGGGTCGTTACACGTACAGTTTTGTTCCATGATGTATAACTCGTTTCCATGATTTTGATGCTTTTTGTTTCGTTCGAACCGGACCTAGAAACCACGGGTTATTAACGTTATAACTAAATATAATTAAATTATTAATTAACTATAATCTAACTAATTTATGATATAATTACGTTTTAAAACATCAGGTTGATCTATTCTAAGAATAAAGAGTTTAATATCTGGCGATCACTAGTTTCATCATACTCAATTATTTAATCCCAATTTAATTTAAATTAGTTGTTGTTCAAACCTTAACAAAATACGTTTGCTGGCAAAAAGGATTTGAGTCGGATCCTTAAATTTTCCTTACTGTTGCTTCACGATGCCCAGCTCCGGATTTCCCAAAAGAAAACAAAGCAGCCTTTTAAATGCTTCCTGTTCTCATTCGCTTTCAGTACGTAACTTCTGATACCTGACCTTGTCCTCGTTCCAACCTTCACGAATCCTACTTCCTCAACGAGCTGCTGCTCCTGGGACACCTCACCAAACCTTGATCGGAATACATCAATAAAAGCGCACGAGCCTCGCCTCCCTTCCCCCTCAATCGGTGCATCTCGATCTCTCTATGTGCCGCCAAATCGAACACGCTAGCAGTGCCTTCAAGGCTGAAATCCGACCACCTCGACGAGCCAGAGTCTATCTCCACCGTTGAAGTCGAGCAACTCGCCAAGCTCAACCATATTGCAGTTAGATGTTTTCGATATTAGTAGGTGGATTTGGAGATTTAAGGGAAAAGAGATCAATGATTTCTGGCCATCGATTTACTATAAGGCGGCTGGTTATATTAGTTGACCAGTAAAGACAAAAATTTAGGGTTATATAATGTTGAGCTATTTATAACATAAGGGTTGGAATATTAAATTATTATTTTTACTTAATGATGAATTAATGTTTAAAACCGCCACAAACAATCTTCAAATCAAGATGCAATAACCAATCCTAGCATAAAAAAATATTCTGGACCCAATGGGACAAGTTTCGTCGAATTCCGAGGTCGTTTGCGAAAAGTCCTTTATAATTATCGATGAAAAATCAAGCGTTTAAAATTCCTATAATTATAGAAAAAATCCAATAAATTTGATATCTTGACATTTTACTAGACCTCTTCCTAACGGATCCAATGAAGTTTGCTTCATTAAATTTGGAGTTTGTTTGACCAGTCCTTCATTCGTTAAAAGTTACCCCTGTCTAAATAATCCAAACAATTAAATAAAAACAGAGACGTTTTTGGCCATCGAAGTCACATACGACATTCGCTTGCCATGAAACTTAATTTTCTTACAATAATTTAATGATACGGTTCCAATGAAACTAATTTCATCGAAAACTGAGACCGTTCGCAAAAATGGCCATTTTTAATGCTCAAATAATATTAAAAAAATATTATATAAATTCCCAAATAAATCAAATAAATCATAATAAATTATATTTACCATATATATCCAAACAGAATATATATACAACTTCAAATATAATTTACATAACTCAATACCATCAATTTTCGAGTTAAACAATTTAAATTTCCCTTTTTAAATATATTAAATAAATGTTATATTTTAATAACGATTTCCATAGCGACTATTCTAAAAATTGAATTGTACATAAGTAACAATCTATAACACAAAATCTGGATTTTTCTCTTCCATATGAAAATTATAACCAATTAGATTCTAACATTTCCTGGTTTACAAAAATCCGATTTATATCGGATCCTGTATATTCACTTGAAGTTCAAATCGTAAATTTCGAACTACCGCGCCATTTCAATCTCTTTTATAATTTAAAAATAAATTATCGTTCAAACTTCGTTTTAATAAATGAATCCGATATTAAAATTGATTAATATTCCAAATATAATATTTAAAATAATTAAATATATTAAATATTTGACGACCAAAAATACGGGACATTACAAAAATACCCCAACTTGAACGATTTCACTGCTATCGAAAGATGGTACAAGTTTCTAACGGTAAAGGAAGTAAAAGTAGATTCTATATATATAAATATATATAAATATATATATACACACACACACACATACATATACATACATACATACATACATATATTTCTGGATTAAAGGAAATACAAAAGGAGTTTAAAAGAATATTTTTAAGATAAGGAAATATAAATGTCTTGATGAGATATAGCGATATAAGAAGGGGATTTGAGATATGCTTGTTATAAAAGAAATGGTTATGATTTCAATGGTTTAGCTTATACTAAAAGGAGAGGTATTGATTAATATATTCAAGGAACGAAACAAAAAGGGAATTGCTGAAATGAAAATCGATTTGTAATCGAATAGTTTTAGATGAATGATTTAAATAAAAAGGGGCTAAGCTGCCAATGTACTTAGCTATGTTGTTGGGTTTGATAGTTAAAGAACCGACAATCAAATCAATATTCTTTATGAATTTTAACGTGTTGTTTCGAAGAGACCGGGATGAGAACTAGACCCAAAACCATTTCGAACCAACTGTGCGTTCGCGACTAACTTGTAGGCATATAAAGATGGAGCATTGAAGACCGTTGATCTTCATGAGCGGAAGAACTACTTGTTAAAATTTCTATGGTGGCCCCTAGAGTTATGATGACTTGTAATTCTGTCGTGATTGAAATCCACGGATTTGCAAGGACTTCTCGCTACTGATCCTTTGGGTGATTCATATATAGGATGTAGTGGGAGGGTGCCTTCGTTTCATCCTGTTCCTGGATGACTTGTATGGACGAATGTCTGACAGAGTATTTCCTGAGAGTCACATACGCTGATTTTTACAAATATACCAAATTTGGTGGTGTAGAAATTCTCTTGCTTAACACCCAGAGTAAATTTGTGGACGTCAATTAGTGATTTGACAGATCTGACGATGTGGCATTCAAAGTAAATGGAGATGTGATGTTCTAAAAAGTAAACGTGACCTCAATCCTCATCAACCGGGAAATGGCAGAAATCGGGTAGGTGACATAGTTAATTGGGTCATACCCAAGCAGGGTATATCATTACCAGATCTGGAGAACTAAAATGCCTATGTTGTTCCTTGTTTTTGTATGCTTTCGGTTCGGTTGGCTGGCCTCCAACCTTGGTAATGATATATTCGGTCCACTCAAGTTAAATGAGTGACCGGTCATGTTTAGCCTGGGTTGCAAGATGTTCTTGTTGAACCCCAGTGTATTCATCTCCAGAGGTACACTGATCGGGAGGTGGTCCTATACCTTGCCAAAGTGGAAATCTATTCTCCAATAAGCGCCTTGCGGTTTTTGATTATATACTATATATGTAGAGCGTGAGATGCAAGCATTCTACTAGATGGTTATTTATTTGTGATTTGATAGACACTATTATAATATCACTGGATTTGATATATCAAAAATAGTTTGGGTTATAGTACGGTAAAAACCATCCGTGTTTATGTGTGGGCTGGTCTCACTATTACCCTTTCTTTCAAAAGGATTTCTAAAGTTAAACAAGTTATTTGCGTTGTGAATTTATCACTGAACGTATTCCAGACTAATCCGAGTGATTTTTTTTTGCTTCAAATGTGCTTAGGTCAGACCGAGTATATTTCTAGGTTAGGTTTCGCTGTGAGTTTCAGGAGATGGAAGCAGGAGGGTTCACCGTTAGTTATTTAAAATTATTTTCCGCTTTGACAGATGTATGTTGTACTCTGGTGATGGGTATGTATATACAGTTTCTTTTGAAAAGGGATTTGATATATCATATTTACTCCTTCCGGTGTGAGATTGTGATATTCTTCTTTTTCTTCTATTCTAATATTTCTTTTGTTCTTTTCTCACCCTCTAATTTCTTTCTTTTAACTATCTGGTGTTGTTCGATACTTGGGTTTTGGCAAGTAATACGGGTTTTATGTATTATTGTCGAAGTTCGAGCAACGAATTTCCGCCGGGTCGTTACACAAGTGGATGCTAGTCCTAACCAAACAATACCTAACACATATGCTTCTTTCACTTTTGCTATCACCCCCGTCTTAAATCTAAAACCTCATATGTAATTAAAAAAATTGACTGTTTTCAAAACCCGACCCTCCTCGGACGTCGCGCAACAACCCTCTGCCCACCGACGTTCGCAACCATTTGCAAAATCTCCGCATCAACAACTGCCACGTTTTCTCCTTCTTTTTCCTACTGTGCCGACATCACCTCCCCTACTTCTCCATGTCAGTCCAACCACTAACCCTGCCTCTAGTTGGCGAGCAGCCACCTCCACAACTCCCCATCCTTGCCAGCAACCATCCATCCGAGCCAGCCTTCACCTGAGCCATCGATGTTGCCTGGAGTACAAACTTGTTCAGAGTCATCGAAACTGAACACTTCTTATCTTTTAGAACCTCATATGCATGTTGAACTTTTTTTGGCATCAATATCATCTTTGTTTGTATCAGGATGGAGTTTTTGCAAGCACATGGTAAGCTTTCTTAATATATGAAGCAGTTGTGTTAGGGAATGCGAAATGGATTGTTAAGGCAAAACTAACACTAGAGGAGGGGTGAATAGTGTTTTTAAGAATTTAAGAAAACCTAAAACTTATATGATCTACTATATGAATCACACACCACAGAGATAATCACAGACACAAAATCAAACATAAACACAGAAATAAACAGAAATAAAATGCAGAAAAGGAAATAACATATCCGATTTTATACCGGTTCGGATTACTCTTACGTCCAATCCCACGCAACGCTGGATTGCGCAAAGTTTTATTACTATATCAATATCCAAGTACAACACTCTTGATTTCACGGATTGCGCAAAGTTTTATTACTATATCAATATCCAAGTACAACACCCTTGATTTCATGGCCATAAGGTTGCCACCGTTTCTACCACCCTTGATTTTTCCCCGGCTATAAGGTTAACATTGTTTCCTTCCTTGATTTCACGGCTATAAGGAACACACCATTTCCAGACTATCCTGAAACAATCCCAAATGATTACAACAGCCTTATAACTTTTCAATAGCACTTCGATTCAAAGAGTAATGAGTAGAGAGTGAGAAGAGAAGAAGTTTTATATAATTAGAATTGAAATCGGCATAGTATAAGCGTAGAAATCATAAAAATACAAAATAATAATGGAGGAATGAAAAAGGATGAAAATGGAGAAGAAAATGATGAAAAAAATCGAATCAGCCCCTAATTATAAGATTTGAAAGGTTGCAACGCTTCTGAAACGTTACAAATGGTGAAAAGGCACTTCCTTTCAAAATTGAAAATATGACAGTTATATGTCGACATGGCCACATATGTATGTCGACATATATTATTCAAATTTGAGTAATTTTCAAGTATTTTAATATATGTATATATATATATATATATAATTCAGGAAATTCTTGAATTAAAACATAGTGATATAAATAAGTATTACAAAGTAGAAAATCATAAATATAAATTATATGAACATAATTATAAAATTATAAAGTTTAAAACTATATAAATATATAAGTATAAAAGTATATAACTATATATATATATATATATATAAACTTATAATCATTAAAACTCAAGTTAAAAACAAAAGTAAAATAGAAAAACTAAACTAAAATTTGAATAAAATTTTGAAATTTGAAAATCCGAATTTGAATTTGAATTTGAACCTGAAGTGCTATTTAGAGGCTTACATAAACTAGACTCTATTACTATATTTATCTTGAACTCTTGATTTCTTGATTACTCATAAGTCTTGAATCTTCTCTGAATTACGAATCTCTTGAATCTCTAAAACTGTACATTCTTCGGTATTAATTCATGTATACAAATCCTGCATATATAATATATATATATTCTAGATAAAAATGTTAGTATATATTTTATAATCAATTAATATTGAAATAAGGTTGTTGCCATCAAAACTCCATTCTCCAACAAGTTGTGTTTCTGCTTGCTCTTCGTACATAATAAAAATCTCTAGCTGACATTGCTCTTGTATCATGAAAATACCTCATGAAGCTGCAATTGTTATAGGACACTCCACTTTGCACTTTACTCGATTTATTCTTGCCCCAAATAGGATCTGATATAACCCCAGAGAGAACGAACCATACACAACCAACTGCAACTACCGCCTCTACCACTTCCTCACCACAACAGACAAAGAATGTGACGTCGTTGATGCATGCAAAGGGCTCATCATCCAATTATCGACATTATTCTCGCAAGTTCTCCATTCGCACACAAAGGTGATTGTTATAACTCACAACTTGTATTGTTATGAAAATTTAATATATTGAATTCATGAATCATATATTTATGCATGTTAAGGTATTTGAATTGTTGTTTGTGAATTTAAATTAACATTGACGTGTTAACATCATTGTTAGTTGATATCTGACATTGAAATTAAACACGGTTAAATGTTAGCTGAATGGTTTGATAATTAAATCAAACTTCAAATGAAATTTATCGTATTGAATTTGAAATGAATCAAATGGAATGTTATCGTCGTTTTAATCGAAGTTGAAATCTTGAGTTTGAATTGAATATTGACATTCGACATTGAACTGTAATAAATTTAACTAAAAACAAGTTTGAGATTTATTTATTTGAAATTCAATTTGAAATTGAAAAGTAATATTATTATCAATCGAGCATTATTGATTATTGATATTTCTACTTTATTGTATTGTATCCCAATCGCCGCATTATTGATTATTGAAATGATGCATTATTGAACGGTTATATACTATAAGCAGAATCAAAAACCCGGATCAAGAAATAGGTTGAAATGATATATATTTATGACATTTGAGTATGAGTTCAAATGATATATACTCATGTAATTAAAATTCAATTGAATCGTTTAAATCTAATTATTTTAATGAAATTTGAAATTAAAGATTTGAAAATTTTAAAATAAATTTGTTAAAATTTAGTTTGAAATTAAAATCTAATCTGCTGTAAATTTGGCATGTAAACTTTTTAAAATTGAATTTAAAATTTAAGTTAGCTTTAAGTTATATTAGATTTGAATTACCAAAAAAAATGAATTACCTTAAATAGATTTGAATTGCTTTAAATTCGATTTAACTTATGAATGTGCTTTAAACTAGAAACGAATTAAATGTTTGCTTATATGAAACTGAAATATAAATGTGCTTAATCCTAAGTTCATATTGTTTTAAATTTTGATTTAAATTTACTTTAGAATAAAATTTAAAGTTTAAATGGTTTTCAATTGATATTTAAAATTTTTAGTGTTTGAAACAATGTTATCAACTTGAACTGTTTAAACTAAATGGTTTAAATTAAATGACGGTGTTTGATTAATAAGAATATTTGAAAATAAATATTACGAAGTAAACTTATTTATGTAACTAGTTCATAAATATGTTTATAAACAAACGAGAATTTTGAAGCGTTATCTTGACAATGTAAACTCTACCGAATTTGAAATAGTTTTCCAAAAAAAATAGGAATAAAAACTACCATATTAATTACGAAGTATTTATGATTATTAGTGTAAAGTGTTTTGTCACTTCGGATAGCAGAATGACTTGATTGTTACCAACGATATAGATAACTCGTAAATAAGAGATGAGCATTTGGTTCGAGGGTTCATTAGAACCTGAGCATAATCTATCGAGGATGTAATTTGATTGATTTACTTGTTTACCTATTTCGATAGGCTGTGAACCGTTGGCCTTCTATTGAGAGGAATCTCTCGATCTGATTTCATATCTCTTGATACGATTGTTCGTAGTATCTAAATTTGAAATAACCATATTTTCAAAAGTAATTTGTTTTAAATCTCGAAGGAAATATGATTTGATGTGAAATTTTAATACATTATTGTTTTTCAAAGATTTAAAATAAAAGTATGAATTTAGTTCAAAATTTTTTCTTTAAAAAGGCTATTAATTGGAAATAACTAAGTAATTAGATTTATCACATGACATTTTTTAAGTTATAGCACTTTTATTTTCTAATTTGAATTTACTCACATAAGAATATATAGTCTTGACTCGAGTGTGTTTTCTTTCTTTCTTTACACTCGGATCAGCCTGGATTGTTTTCAGTTATTGAAATAGTTACTTGAAGACGAAACTGATGTTCGAAGATTTCTATATTTACTATTATTATCTCCGCTGAATTATTGATATGTTTTGTTAAATGTAGGGGTTTGATATATTGTAAACTGAAATCAATGTATATTATTAAACAACTTCATGAACTGTTTATGTTACTATTATATTTTATCATTCCCCCGTGAAATTCAATACACTGTTTTGTTCTTTCTCTTCTTATTTTCTTTTCTTGAATTGAACCACATTGATAATTCATCAATTTGTAATGGTATGAGTTAGACATGTGTGATTAGCTGTCAACTTGAATTGTCTCAAAATAGGGGGTTGTTACAATTGATTATAAAACTTGGCAGCCTAGAAATTTATTACTAAAATAGGTTTGTTTGAGGATTTTTTGTTTGCTCACTTTAAAGTGTGCAAATACATTTTCAACTTCGTATTTGCTGCCTTCAAATTGTGCGTATTCAAGGTTACAATTTGTGTCTACACACTTTAAAGTGCGCAAATATTGCATCACAATTTTTGTAATAAATTTCGAAACAAGTCTATCATTGCAATAAGCTCTCAAATAGCCTACATTTAAGATGAGTTAATCAAAACATTGAAGTATTTAGAACCTTAAAGTTGTTGTCGTTGACAAGTAGCCATATTTCAACAAGTTAAAAGCGCAAAACCTCTATCGTCTTAATCACTTGATTATTACACTGACCTATTGGGTGGGTTGAGCTGAGTAAAATCTCAACTGTGAAATTTCATTCACCTTTTACCCAATTGGTTCTGTCCATAGCTGTACACCAGCTGATGCTCACTGAATGAATAATCCATGCAACTACCACATACAATCTGAAATTTTAAAAGCAACTCCAGAATTTTATATAACCGATCTGTATTTCATATAACAAAAGAAAGCCTGAAGATCAGAAAATTGTTATGCTATTTCTCCCTAGAACCTGTTCTGTGATGATGTTTCTTGTAAAACAATGCAATTTGTTCTGTCCATAGCTGTACACCAGCTGATGCTCACTGAATGAATAATCCATGCAACTACCACATACAATCTGAAATTTTAAAAGCAACTCCAGAATTTTATATAACCGATCTGTATTTCATATAACAAAAGAAAGCCTGAAGATCAGAAAATTGTTATGCTATTTCTCCCTAGAACCTGTTCTGTGATGATGTTTCTTGTAAAACAATGCAATTTGTTCTTTTAGTTCAATGCCCGTTACGGTGCAATAAACGTAAAAAATATACCTTAGTGGTTCTATTTTATTGGTTTCCGAAGAGAGAACCTTCCGACATTTTCATCAGAACCGAACCTTGAATTAGAATCTGGAATTTCATGTAGCTCTGTTTCAAAGGTTTTGTTATTAACACCAGAATCCTCATGTGTTGAGTCACTGGAATTCCTTTTGTTTCCAGAAGCATTCAATGTTTTGAACAAGGTCATAGCCTGAGCCATCATAGAGTATGGATTTTCAGAGCCACCGGGTAGCAATACAGTTGTTCCCTGTAAAATGAAATGTACTATAAGGAATAGCAAACAGGAAAGGTGTACAGAGGGAGGATTGTTGACCGACCTCCTTAGCGATTCCCGCAAATGCTTTAATGTATTGCTCAGCAATGCTCAAACTTGCAGCCTACAAACATACATGTATATTAACTTGAGTTCAACACATAATCGTTTGCCTTGGCTTTCTACTGGTGCATACTCATGTGAAAAAACATGAGAAAAGAACACAACTCTGAATTTGGATCATGGATTATTTTTCTATGTAAAGTTATTATTTTAGAAAAGAGTATATTGTCAAATGACAAGGCTACGTCTTTTATACATGCTAATAATAAAAAAGAAAATACAAAATCATGCCAAGAGAGTGTTGTGTGATGGTACCGTACTTACCTACCAAGTAAAAGGCTGGGAGTTCGAAACTCCCCTTGGACCTATATAGTGATGTATTAACCCAAAAAAAAAAAAAAAAAGAGAGAGAGAGAGAGAGAGAGAATCATAGTTTAGGCCTGGCCCAAGGTAAAAATGGGCCCCAGACGAAGTAGGAATAACAAATTTGTTGTAAATTCACATAAATTTGAGTATGGCAAAAGCTGAACCCAGATCACACGTGTAGCACAAACATCACCTCCAATTTAGCAGAAAGTATGTTATGCCAGACAACTAGTTTTAAGTTGGTCTAAATACAAATGGTCCCCTTTTAAATTGGGCCCTAAGCGATCACCCAGGTGGCCCGTGCTCAAGGCCGGCACTGTCAGAGTCATAATCATAAACTTTAAAACCATAACTGAAAAATAAAAATAGCTCTTTCCATTGAGTACCTCATTTTAAAATCATCCTGCTAAAATTATAAAAAGGAAACTTGTAAGAGATAAAAATTCATAATTAAATAAAAAATAACAGTCAAAAGATTAACACATATGGATATGGACAGAGAAAGGTTTTTAGTTTTCAATCTCAAGCTTGGCCTGCATGATTTTTTTTTCTTTCTTTCTTTTCTTTTATTTTTATATTTTTGGGGGGCAATACCACAATTACACTAAATTTTTACTATTAAAAAAAAATGTAATTTGAACTTTTAACTATTTCATCAGAACTTCTGATACACTAAGAAAAACTGGTAATGTTATATCAAATAATTATAGCCATCATAATAAATATTTTATATTTTGTTGAAAAATATAGTAATTAAAGATATTATTATATATAGTTGTCCTCTTTGTGATACTTCACTATTTGTAAATTCGATATTTGGATTCCTACTATTTATATTATGTCAATACAAACCTGAGAAAAAATTACTTTATTATACTGAAGTTATATTTTTGTCTTTAATTTAATCTTCTGTAGACATAAAAAAAAACTATCCCTAGTATCTACATTATTAATTGACCAAAAGATAATGTTAATTAAAATGTAATATGACTTTACCCATAAGAACCATGAAATTAAATTAAGCATAATAATATAAATGAGGTATGGCTTATATCACAATAATTTACTATAGAAATACCAAGAAATGGAGGGCTTATTTTGTTAATATAAACAATTTTGGATATAGGTATGTAGACAGATGAATCCAATTCCCATAAAGAAAAAAGTTACATATACAGATAGATAGATGTCACTTAAAAAGTACTGCATTGGATTTATTTGAATTCAATATGATTATAGGGTGTCAAATTAATAGCCATGTTTTAAATAGAACTTATCACATGTAAGAGCATCTACTGGTGCAGATGCTACAAAATTTGCACAGCCGAACAAGCAAAATAAAACCAGGGAAATTCCCCAACAAAGATCGAGATGGCGTTCAATGGCCGCTTAATCCCCAGGCACCTGGTGACAATGCATATATCAAGAGTGAAATGACAAGTTTCCATTTACCTCTCATTTTTTACCGTTTTGCATTATTCGCAAAGCTGTTCAAATAGAGCTGTCAATAAATACCTGAAAAATCAGAAATCCATCCGCATCCGAAAAGTGAATAAATATCCGATATTCGGAAATATGGATTTGGATGCGGATATAGACACATCCGCATCCGAAAATTATCCATCCGCTTCTTTTCATGATTATAGTTTAAATTACATTATGTGTATTTTAGCATAATGAAATATACGGATTTATTGTTTTATAAGGTTGAAAATCTACTAAACGCATGCTAATTGGTCAAAATTATATATTGTCATCATATTTATTTATTTTTAGTACTTCAATAGTCAACTGGGTTGAAAAAGATTTATATTAACTAAAAAAATTCATTTATGTTCACTGATTTTTTGACATTTGGCGAAACGGATAATCCGTCTGTATCCGTGGATGCGGATATCCAAAAATGATTTCGGATGTGAATGTGAATATAGCACTACTCGCATCCGAAAGTATCCGTTAACAGCCATATGTTCAAATGTCCTTGCGACCTGTCAAAGTTGAAAAACGGATCGTGTAATGCACGACCGACGACAATGCTGGCGCAGCTTACATTATTCCCGCTTCTGGCATGACTGCAGATGGTCTACGCCAAGTATTGCACGAGTTGCCCCTCACTAAAGCAAAATGACGTACCGTAACGCAAGCGACACCACAGGTATAACTTTAATTCATAATCATTAGATTAACATGTTTGTAACGTTATATAATTACTAAATTAAATTAATCACATAGCTATGTACGGCAGTTGATATTACCAAGTATTTTATCACCTTACCTGATCCGATTAGGAACATACCACGTGCATCATATTATGATAAATTTCTACAGTAACCTACATTTACACACATTGATCGTTGTATAGTAATGGCAGTTAGCTAGAGATAGTAGTTTACCACTCACACAATTTATTTTTCTAATTTTGAGTTAGGATTTGACTCATTTATATTTTTATATGCTGATTGGTACAGAGGTTAATCGATCAAACCGTAAGCCGGTCTCATTTGATAGCTCATTTGAGTATATAAAGCTTACTTATCTGCTTTAGTTGATAATGTGGTTAGGGAATATGTTGTTACACTTACATGACTACGGCGATATATTGTGGACCATAGAGAGGTGGAGAAGAAATACACTTCTGTTATTTGTGTCTTTACTATATGTATTTGGTTCTACATTTTTTAAATAATAAAGGCACGATTAGACTTGGATATGTGGTTAGGTTAGCAGACGTAAATGGACTTCATATATGACTATGGTACTTTCATCCTCGGTTATCTTTAATTACGTTGGATACATATACGCTATCTCGAAAAATGAGAAGTTTTTTTACATCATTTTTGGTACTATGAATATACGACCAACATGCACTCGCAACTCATCGCTGAGGGAGGCGAACACCGCACTCTTTATCTATTTTCCTAGACTACATTGTTGGGAACCGCTATGCATGTGCACCATGTTGCACAAGGGTTGCACAATAAGTTAAAAGAGGCTAGACAACAGATGGATATGAAGCCCAACGAGGATCACCCACTCACTATCCAATTCGGAATTTCAAGATGTAGGGTTTGCTTTCAGTTTCTTATGTGTCCATTCATATTATATTTAGAGGAATGGTGTTAGGTGCAGTTGTTTGTCATACTCTACATTCTATTTGATCTGCTTATGTGTGATGATACATACGAATTTATTCAGACTAACCTGACATATAATGCAAGTATAAGGGCCGTTGAAAGGGTAGATGGTAAACCTTTTACTATACCCGAAGATTTTGATTCATATTGGGCTCGAGCATCCACACGCGCTTACGTGTTACCTTACTATATATGGGGTTTGAACTTTGACCATATCGACTCCCATTCCGGTAGAGTTCGTTACCACCAGCTACCTTTGAGCCTACCAATCTCGACATATACAACCTCCCACATTCGATCCCCGTCAACATGCATTCAAAGTACATAATTTACAGGGTGAGGTAGTTGAGTATCCATTGCAATTTCATGTCATTGACGATGTGCAGGGTGTACCCTCTACTGGTTTATATTATCCGCATTAGGTCGTATGATTTTAAATTTTTGCATATTTTCTTGAAGATTTTACGTACTCTGATTCACGATATGTATAATTTATATTTTTACATCGTAGTTTGCTCGATATTTGGATCATGCTAGATGGGTGATTGTTGCATTTGAACGTATGACGCTATATGTTTTTCAACAGTAGCAGACTCAGCATAAGGCTCAGATGCATGAGTACCGACTTATATTCAGCATCAGCAACCACCAGAGTCACATGAATTCAATGACATTAATGATGGCAACAATGACGATGGTGGTGACGACAAGGAGATCAATGGTGATTTCCCTCACATGGATTGATGAGATGGGATGTTGATAATATTCGTGTATGTATTCTTATTGATGTTGATGGGATGATAGTATTCATGTATGTATCATTATTGATGTTGGTAGTTATATTATGTTGTGTAGATTATTTTTATTCTGAAATTAAATGATAATTATGTTCATATAAGCATTCTTGTTTTGTTAGTAGTTTTATTATGTCACCATACAGTTACACATAAGGCTGTTATGGTAATGGTAAATTTACCAGTACCATACCAAAACCAAGTAATTGGTAAAAAAAATTGAGTCACTTTGGTTTACCAATGTTATCGGTATGGTAACGGTAAATTTATCATTGTTAACGGTAAATATAGCAGTAAAGAAAAGTCAAAACCAGTGGTAACGGTAAATTTACTAATCATATTACATTTATTTTTCACTATTAGATCAAATCTTAACCATAAACACTTTTAACGATACGTTGTGGTTTTCAAGAAGACTTTGTAGTATTATTTATTCTTTTTAAGTTTTGCAAGGCTCAAAGTTTTGAAATTATAAATGTTATTATCTCGTATTATTGTAAATAAGTTGTGATGGATTAAGAAATACTTAGATTTCAACTAAAACATGTTGTAATACTAATATAAATATCATAGAGTAATAATAAAAAACAAGATAATTGCTTTTTTTTTTTTTTTTTGAATTTTATTGCAACAAAATTTGAATGTTTGTTGTACTGGTAAATTTCTCATTAACAGCCAACGGTATACCAGTTTATCGGTATACCAATGAATATTTTACCATTGGTAATGGTAAATTATTGGTAGCTATTTTTGATTTACCAGTATTACTGGTACGGTAATGGTTTTCGTGTATTGGTAACGGTTACCATTACCATAACAACCCTAGTTACATATACATGGTTCTTATTCTTGTGTTTATCTTTCATCGTTATTTGATAGAAGTTTATCAAGATCACACTTGTTCCGTAGGGAATGAATCATGTACTTTTTCTTAAGTGATTGTGTTATATTGAAAGTTCACAATATTCAAATGCAAATGGAAGTTGAATTTCAAAAGATTATTTGTTACTCTTCAAAGCGTATGTGGAAGTCCACTGTAAGCACATGGAAGAGAAGCTGGATAAGATTTTTAGGTTACTCATTCTAATAGTAGATTAATCTGAATTGTCTGAGAAACTCGAAATACTTATGTCACGTTCACTGGAGCTTGTCAAAGACACAGAAACATTATAAATATAATGAAGGAAGAAAACACATTTCAGTTAACACGATCGACATTTGATTCACAATATTTGTGAAAATTTCGCACTGATTTTGTGCATATGATATTTGAGCTAGGTATGTTAGACAATTTAGATTACGTTTGGAATACCTGTTTACTTTCTATAATATCTATGTATTTTCAATAAGTTATTTACTTTCAGTGTGTTGTTAACGTACTTTCTATTACAAATATATAAGCGTTTAAGATTAGAAATTAACAAACACTTAATCGAAACAAATGAAAAGTACAACCACCACGATATCTAAGACAAGACAACCTGACAATTATAACAATACAAATACGATAATAAACACTAACACGTATCTAAAACAAGTTTAACATCATGCAGGTAAACTTCTAGATCAAACCATTATGAAGGCGATAGTTGGCATGCATAATGTCATTGAGTTGATCATGAAGCTTCATTATCTCTTCTTCCAATTTCAAAGTGTAACTTATAGCCCGAGAGGAGAACTGTTATCTATCCATTCTGGTAAAGTGGACAACGATAGCATCGACGATCAACATTATTCCCATGTCAGACGACTAGAATTGGTGATTCAAATCCACAAAACTAATATTCGTGAATTGTACGTTATCGACTTCAACGACATTTGTAGTTAGCGTATTACCTGGTGTAGCTCTTCAGTACGTTGGGAAGGTAGTTGTTTTTATTAAAAGTCCGTTTGAAGTTGTAGCATTCCTATTTCAAGCTTTTTTGCCGTATAACCCACAATGTCGTTTTTCCATCTAAGTAGGTGTTGCATGTGGAGATGCATTAGGATTTGATGGTCCATACAGATTATCATTATGATCCTATGATATTGGATATTAAATAGGCATTCTATGAGCAATTCTAAATGTACCAGACTGATTTACCTCATAACAGAGTAATTGGTATTTATTATGAGCAAAACATTTAACCTTAACCAAGCTGCTCTTTGAAACACGTTGAAATCTAATCACTGTTCGGTCAAATCAAGTAAACCATGCAATGTGCTATATTGTTCAACCGTGATGGCACACCATAGCCACTATGCATTCAGACAAACAAATGAATGTTGTCAAGAGACAGGGAAACTATGCAACATGGCTACAGTGTTCAACTGTGACAGGACACTGTAATCACTACGTATCCAGACAAACAAATGAATGCTACGATGTGCTCTTCGAATTGAAACAAATGTTGCGATGAAACAGGAAACCGTGCAACCTGGTTACATTTTCCGACCACGATGGAACATTGTAGCCACTATGTATCCAGACAAACAAATGAATGTTGTCATGTGCTCTTTGAATTCAAATAAATAATTGAAACCAACAGATATGCAAATCGTCGAAGTAGTATAAATACTCATGATATGCATCTTAATTCTCACTCGTTCATATCTAAAATATTTACATCTAAGAAAATGATGTCAGCTGAAGATTTTATATTTTTCGATGATAGTGACGGCGGCTTTGATGAGATGACGGGAGATCAAGTTTGTCATGAAAGATAACTAATAGCATTGTAAACGCTCTAACATAGTCAATCAAGCAGGCAACATAGATGATCAGTAGTTGGTCATCACTACGAAAATCAAAGACACTCCTTATACAATGAAAGGCTAATGAAAGATTATTTTAATACAAATCCTACTTGCACTGATGATGATTTCAAAAGAAAAACTCGCATGCACCGATCTTTGTTCCTTAGGATACTACAATTAATTCAACAGCATGATAAATACTTCATCTTCAACCCAATGTAGCTCGTACTCAAGGACGACTGATATGCAAAAAATGACAAGTGCGTTATGCATGCTTGCATATGCGCGGCTAGCAGATGCTCTAGATGAGAATATGCATTTAGGTGAAAACATGATATTATAATCTTTGGAACATATCTTTCAAGCGATCATCCACATTTACGATGATCAATACCTACGTAGACCAAACGAAGCTGATATAGCAAGATTAATGGAAATGCATGACAGTAGGGAATGGCATGCATTGAGAGTGGAAGAACGGTAACTTCATATGCATTGAGAGGTAGGGATGTGGGTGGCATAGAATAATGGAAATGCTTGCACTGAGAGTGGAAGAACTGTACAAAATGCATGTCGAAGCCTATCATGGAAAGTATCGTAGGTCGATGACTATTCTTGAAGCTGTAACTTCATATGACTTATAGATATGGCATGCATTTTTGAGAATATTAGATTTCAACAATGGTTTGAATGTCGTCGAACAAGTTACTTCATTTAATGATTTAGCTAACAGTAGATTAGTTTCATGTTTCTTTAGTTAGGCGGTAACACGTGTACGATCATGGATATCATCTTGGAGATGGTACATACCCTAAATGGAGTTCCACCATCAAGACAATTAAAGAATCAAAGTTTGCATCAATGAAAGAAGACCAAGGAAAAGGCGTTGAAAACTTGAAATAGCATTTAGTATTCTCCAATCAAAATTTGTCATTATCAAATTAAATGACAAAAATAATGTATAATTATGTTATTTTACACAATCTGATTTTAGAGGATGAAAGAGACATGGAAGAAGACTATGTTTACGAGAATGCTCCAGCTGCTTTGGAAATATGGCACGGTGATATGATTGGTAGTGCAACGGATTGGAGTTTCATATTTTTAACCAATCATAATGTAGTGTTTAGCACCATAGAAGGCTACAAGACGATCTAATAAATCACCTTCTGAGTTTTTTTTTTTCACAATCAGTAAAGGTGTTAAATTTGTTGTTTTTCATAGTTTTATTCTTACTCATGTTGCTGTTATTTTTTATGTTGTTTGTAATTCTGCTTTAAGTTGCAGTTTATATAAGTACTGTAATGCAAATTTAAGTTGATTAAATTATGTTCATAACAGTACATTATTTGTTACATCATAGATGAATTATTCTAGAACTAAAAATACAACTACATACCTCCTTCACGTCTGCATCGCATAATTTCTCTTCCTCGAGATTCGATGTACTCTCATTGATCTACATACATCTTTGACGTATCAATGAACATTGCTGATCTTCATCTCTTTGCTTGTTTTCAGCAAGTAGACGTTCCATTTTCAACATTTTTTTCTTAGTGTTGAATAGCTCGAAATTTCATAGCATGATTATATGTCTTCAGATTCCACTATGAGTTTTTTGTTTCTGCTTGACCGGTTCCAATAGTCTGTTTTTTTGGCTGCTTAGGCTCTCATAGTCTTAACATAAGTATCTTCTATATGAGTTAAGCCATCTTCTTTTGTCGTATCCTGACTTCCGAGTGATTATCCTGAACTAGAGCTTTCTTCCACTCTTACTGCTTTACCTCGACCGTTGCTACTAGATTGGACATCTTAACTCTGTTCTAAAGAGAATTTTCATTTTACATATTCAACCAGAAGTCGTAAATGTGTACGGACTGATAAAAATTAAGGTATTCGTCTATTTTTCAATTTGTGGATAGTCTTAACCAGTATATTTGCAGTAATCCTCTACAACAAAATTAGATGAATAGTCTAACTGAATGTGTTCTACTTTCAAACCCACTATGATTCATTTGCTTTAACATAAACATCTGTGAATCAAATATTTGCATCTGACATCTTTTTCTTTTCTTTTTTCCAAATTGATATTTGATCGAAAAAAGTGATCTTTTACGATCAATATTTTTACGGTTGTATCAATTTGTAATTCTACCCCATAAGCTATCAACACTTTGGTCGCATCCTCGAGTCAAACCACTAGACAGTGCACATCAAATTTAACATAAATTGTAGTCCTCGCTGAATTTTAGCGATTGTGAATGCTCCGCCAATCGAAGCCGTACTATCTTCTAAATCGAGTCATTTGAAACTGCATCTTGCGAAATCAGTATGCAAATCACAATATATTTTAAAAGTAAAGAATTGAGAATAGAGATTGTTGAGTGTGATGAGGACGAATGATGGTTGGTATTTGTCGAGGTGTGAAGACTGCTGGAAATACAGCCGTTTTGAGCTATTGGAGGAGGGGATAATTGGGCGTCTGTTCATGATCAAGCGCCTGGTACCAGGCGTCCGTTCAATAGACCCAGGACAGCCGCCCACCTCGATTACATATTTGTAACCAAAATCAATGAAAATTTAACCAGTTGCAAAATTTGCATTATGTTGAAGATTAAAGTGGATGTATATATTACATTTATAATATATAACCCACCTTTGGAGATGCTCTAACAAACACAAAGAGACATATTAGCAACTTGCATTTACCCAAAAAATTGCCACACTGAAATCCAGTGCAATGCCAGAGCTTTATATGTGCCCGAATACGCATGAAGAAGTGAAAAATATGCTCAGCAAAGTAGAACACAGTACAGAACTAAAATACTAAATAAAAATGGATGTAAATTTCAGTTAAATTTCAAGCCATTTTCGTCGTTCTTCTCCACATTTGTAAGAGGGTAAATGAAAACATCTGTTGCAGAACATAACTTTGTGACTGAATTAGTGTTACCTCGGGGCCTCCACCTGAAAGCATGGCCTCAGATACTTTCTTCAGACCTTCTGAGGTAGCTTGTGCTCTTGCAAGAATAGCTTTTGCATCTCCTACAAGATTATGAATAGAGAACAAAAAAAAGGTGAATCTGTTTCCAAAACATCATATATGCTGAGTGAGCAGTGCACATAAAATATCAAGATAAAAACAAACATCCAGGACTGTGTATCTTTAAATCAGTTTCAAAAAATATCCATCTTTAAGCTAATTACTTGTGCAATACAATACTAACAACTCCAAGGATTAACATCCAAACAACTTATCCAAAGATTTACTCATGTTTAAAGTTTTCTGTTAGGATTGTCTCGCATGTGAAAATAGTAACAGTTTGAAATTAAAAGCCCACATTGCTAAAATTTGGTGGATACGTGGCGTATAAATATAAATTGATAGACAGGTAACATTGGAGAATTCTTTGTTACAATAAGTGTGCTGACTCATATAAGTACGACACGTGTTCTAGATGGGAGCTTAGTCCAACCGTCGTTGCACAATATTTACTATTGCTAATTTCCCATCTTATTTTATGCTACTGTCCAAGAACCCCGTGGCCAATGATCCAGGTTTCGTCACGTGTCAAAGGGTTGAACATAAAGCTTAGATACATGTGGATATGTATACGAGATTTTTTAGCACGTGCGATGCACATGCATATAAAGTCCTTTATTAAATTATTAAATGTGTAATTTCTACGTAGTTCAATAAAAAATAAATGAAAACATAAAGAAAAAGTGCAATTCTTTTGTTGAAATAATGTTTGGACATGTAACCATGTTTATGTTTGAAAACTTCTACATAAAGATATATTTTACTTTTTGTACATGATGAGATTCAAACTCCTGACATTTTGTTTACATATAAAGACATTTTGAAAACTTCGTGCTCGGACCAAAAAGTTACGCTTTCAAGTCAGTTATATGCAAGGTTATCACGACGCCAAGTCAAGCCACTACCGTCTAGAAGACTAGTCGACAAATTGCCCGACTAGTCGTGACTAGTCAACAAGTCTTTTATATACATATATTTATTAGACTTAAACATATAATATAATTAGATATAATTATAAATTTATAATAAGTTCAAATTCAACAAAGATAGCATAATAATAGGTTCAAATTCAACAAATATCCATAATAGATCCCAGTCACAACATAATAATACCGATAATATTCATAGTAGATCATAAAATGAGTATGAACTCAAGCAAAATTATCTATCTCAATATCATCTCCATCTCCTTTTTCAACATCAATATTGGCAGCAACGAGGTGCGAGGAGAAGCAATTAGTTTTTTTTTTTTTCTATTGATGTGATCGATCTCGTCTGGTACAAATATCGACCTCATCTTGGGTTTTAGCGATGTCGATCAGAGAAATTAGGGTTTTTGGGCCGGCTTAAGCCCATTCTTGTCGAATTGAACAAGTCGACTGTCGTTGAACTTGATCGACCGACTGGTTGACTTGTCGTCGACGTGATAACAGTGATTATATGTCTATAAATATATGAGCGTTATGTTGCACCCCAAACAGCATGGTACCCTTAAATATTCTCTAATTTCAACCACACAACATATTTTCTCTCTCTCCATTCACTAACTCTCTCACACTCACTTATTATCTAAATATAAATGAGTGACTGCATTTCAGATGCAAAAGGGGTGCTCAAGAACAGGGATGTCATGACGCATATAACCCTCGTAACACACACAGGTGTGTGTATTAGGAAAGGATCACGACCCCCCCTCCAAATTAATCCCCCTCTTATCCCTCTTTGACTTTTTTGTTTAGAATTTTTTTTGGATTTTGTCCATGCATTTGATTTATTAGTGTGATATACACCAAAATTTGAACCATTAATAAGCTTCCAACCACTTCAAATTTTTATTCCAAAGGGATTGTTTGTATCAAGATTCGAGAAGTTAGTTTCAACTTTGTTCATTTGAGTTTTTCTTACTTTCAGATGATTTGGGAAATTATGGTTTTAATTTCTGTCTCAATTTCGATTCTTAATGGTTTGTTAATGAAAATGTGTTGACTTAGGGATTCACAAATCAAACTAAATCGACTCGAGAAAATCTAAAATCGATATATCTTAGGTCCAAGTGATGAGAAATATCATTTAGACTTAGATCAAACACAATTGATTTAACCAGACCTAACTAGTTATATCAATTGGTACATGAAACATCTGAAATGCGTCTACATTTATATTCAAAAATGGGATAAATATCCGGTATCCGGAAGGACGAATGAGGATGTGGATATGAAGATATATGTATTCAAACATCGTCCATTCGGTTATTGTCAAGATTATAGTTAATATTTTCTGTATTTTAGTACAACAGTAGCCTGTTTCTTTTTTAGTAAGCTCAAAGTTATTATATGAATTTAGTGCATATTAATTGCATTAGATTCCATAATCAATTTTCATGTAAAATTGACTTTTGATTTCAATTGAAATTTACTTTAAACGCACGAAAGAATCAGAGGATAAGATTAAAAAAATAAACGAGTAACTTACCTACTTGCTTTTTTGCTTGTAATATCTTGTTTAGGTTTTTTCGTTATTGTATTTAAATTGTATGTTACTTGTAATGGTCGATGTTTCAATTTGAAATTGAATGGTGCTTTTGTTGCCACTGCTTGCCATAATTTCTTTTTAAATAGAACTATGTTTAGAAAGGTTATTTTCACTGCAAAGTTATGTTGTGTCTATGTAACATATTAATAAATGATGTATAAGTTAAATTGTTTTTGAATGAAATAAGTGTAGCTGACTGTAGTTTGTTTAAACCACTTTGAATGTTCAATGTTTCATATTCAAACATTCAAGATATATATTGATGTACAATGTATACTCGAAAAACTTATACATCATTGCCTCAAGACTTGACACGTGTCTTGCCTTCAAAGTAAAAAAAGCCTCAATAAGTCTTTTCCTTTTTGTAACTTTGATATAATTATATAGACACACACACATAGAAAATCAGGATCTGCTAGACCTCCCTGCCTTCCGCTACACCTTACCTATACCCTTTTAAATTTTAAATTTTCGTAATTCAAAACCAAATGAAATTTTGGAACGTTCAATCTACACTGTGTAAGCCATGTTCATAGAAAATGAGAATATCTAAAAAGATCTACTATGTTTAAACTGTTAATGTAATACCAACAGTTGAAATATTTATTGTTATTGTCAATCCGTATGTCATTTTGAATATGCTACAAATGAGATATATATTGTTATATGTTAGGGTTATCTCGCATGCAAGGAAGAACGACAGTTTGAATCTAGTCATCTACTATCTAGAAAGTTCCGCATTGCTAAACAACTCGGAGTAGTGATGTGTGTTTACATATATATATAATATATATATATATATATATATAGACACACACACACACACACACACACATATATATATATATATATATGAGTTGGCAGACACATAATATCAGGAATTTCTTTTGTTACAACGATGTGTGTGTCAACCCATATACTTACATCACGTGCAAAAGACATAGCTTGGTCCAACCGCCATTACATAACACTATATATTAGGCTATGGTTATAGATTTTGCTTAAAACCCCCAAATACACATTAGATCAAATTCACATGTAGATTAAGCAAATTGTTATGCTTGGGTCTAGGATATGTATGCTTGAATATTGCGTTGTTTGAATCATATGCTTTTTGTTTGAATTTGATGTTTTTTCTTGTGAGTTATTGCTAAGAAAATTTAAGAACAATGGGTAGAAGATGAAGCATGGAAACATCAATGGAAGTTGGATCGAGTTGCCGAAACAATAATGCTAGAATCTTTCTAATTGCATGGATGAGTGATGGATTGATATCGATCTGTCAAACTTTGCTAGTTGAGTAATGATTGTCGAAAAGAGAAGCTACGGGTTGGTATTGAAAATCCAAGTGTCAAACATAGGCAGACAGACTCAAGGAAACTCCGTGGAAACCCCGAAGTAAACTTCAAAGGCAAGCGTTGATAAGTGAGATGGAACAGTATTCGTAGACTTCAAAGAAAACGCTTTGAGACTAGATATTTTAAGGGAAATGCCTTGAATCATCTGCTAAAAATGGCCCGACGGTTACGGATCAATGGTAGATGAGTTCCAACCAAAAGCAATGAGTCGACTAAGTACGAGGTTCTATGTCAATCCATAAAAATTGGAAGTTTTGCTCAATAAAATTGGTGAGCAGTACGGGAGTCGAGCAAGATAAATCTTGGAGCAAATATAGATCGATATTGGAGGGTAAGTCGTTGATCGGCACTGAAGTTGCTTCAAGGCTAAAGGGGAAAACATAAGGATGGCTCGAGGCAGGCTTAAGAGCAACTCCAACAGCACATGATTCATGTGCTGAAACAGTAATTGGGGACAGTTTTTGTCCCCAACAAAAATTATTCTTCTGAATATTCAAGATAATATTACGGGGTCAATTCAAAATCATGAATTGACCCCGCGCGCCGATTTTTTCGGCTCGTCACATGGCGAGCCGATTTTATCGGCGCGCCTTGATTAAATCGGCGCCTCATCGTTAAAATTGTTTCTTTATTCATCCTATACTTGACATGTCCACAATTGCTCCACTTTACAAAACCTGACAAAAGCATTCGGGGACCACAATTGCTTCAAATTACTTTGTACCTGGGACAATTGCTCCAAATTACTTTGTACCTGGGGACCACTATTCCATACAAGATTATACGTGGCTTGCATATACCATACAAAGTCACCCGCTTTTGTCATCACGTGGTATATATTTATGTTGCGCGCTGATTTAATCGGCGCTCCCCGATTAAATCACAGCGCGCCGATTAAATCAGCACGCGCCTATTGGGAGAATCTTCAAATTCTTCCCGTAATATTACGACTCGTAATATTACGAGTCGTAATCCTGTTGGAGATGCTCTAAGGCAGTGAGAATCGATCTTTAAAGTGATATACATCTTTCACATAATAATCCGATTTAAACGGAACTTCAAACTCAAGTAGTTAACATCAAATACTATTATCGATATACAACTAAATAGGCTCGTAACGATCAGATGTGGACATATATAGCATCATTTATGTATCCGCATCCGAATTTATTTTCGAATATCAGATATTTGTATTTGTGAATCCGGAAATATATCATATATTTATCCAGTGTTCTTCGACCACTTCACAACTATAAATCCAAACAAATAAATAAATAAAAATTGATTCGTCATACCTCCATTTCGATCCTAAACTTGTAAAAAGAATATGCTAAGTAAAATGATTAAGGAGATATTTATTTTTATATACATTAAAAATTTACCCAAATAAAATAGCAATCGTTTTGTGTACTAAAATATTTAAAAAAAATAGACATAATCTTGATAAAAATTGGACACACAATCAACGACTACATATGTGGTCATATCTGCATCCATATCTACTTTTGAATATCGGGTAATTTTTCATATTTCAGATACGAATACATATGAATTTCGAATTTTTCAGCTATTTGTTGACAACCATATCGCTGAGACCAGACCTCAAACGGTATTTTTTGTGAAATATAACTTAAATACCATGTTATATCGATGATATTACATTGGTATTTGACATAAATATCAGTGAAAGTAGTCCAATATCATCATTAAGTAGATATAATTTCATGAATATCCGGTATTATTATAAAAATCTATGTTAAATATGCAAACTTGTTATATAGATATATCTCCAAACATTTTAGCAATTATTTAAAGTGTCAAACTATGGACATTTGCATCTTTTATGATCGTTGTAATTTGTACAAGTTGCTAATAAACAAGTTGATACTATCTAGTGTTTCATCAATGTTATTTCGATAATTTAAAATATCATACGTTTCTCCTTAACCAATATCTTGTCAATAACGACATCAGCTACGTAGCTTCAAATGTTGTGTTCAACAACAATGCATTCTTCATTATTTGAAGTTTGGGGAAGAATTTGGAACTTTGGTTTTTTTTTGAGTCATAATTGAAAGATATAGCCTTAGATAGTGAATCTTGAACCAACAGGCAGTCAAGATGTATAGTAACGAGTAAGCACAAATAAAAAGACGGATTCAAAATGTAAGACTATTGGTTTTGAGTATATATTCATGCAACTTTGCACCGGCTATGATGTAAGTATCAAAGAGACGATGAACAAGTAGTAAGTCTCATGATCCTATAATTATTTTTCTAATTCATAAATGTATAAGACTGTTTAAGATGGTTCGAAGTTCGAACATCTCCAACGGAGACCTTACAATGAACCTGAGCGCGTTTGGAATTATATGCCGCTCTGAATGCTTAAAGAACGGTAGAGGTCGACCAAGGATGAAATGGGAGAAAGTAGTAAAAAGAGACTTGAAAAATTGGAACATGTCCGAAGAGCTGGTGCCGAACAGAAATGCAAGAAAGTTAGCGATTCGTGTACCAAAACCACGAGTTTTGGCCAGTTTAAGGGAAGTGTTATTGGTTTTAGATGATAGGAATAGTATATAGAGACATAATGCGTAGTGTTGGTCTTCAGTATCTATTACTACTAGTACTATTATTATTATCATCATCATTTGCAGCAGCATCATGGTTTTTTATTTATTCGTTATTATTATTTTTATTATTTGTTTTATTATTTTTTATTTTATTTATTTTATCTTTATTTATGCTCCACCTTTAAATTTTTTGTTATTATTGTTACCTTTATATTGACTTTGTCTTTTGGTTTTGGATTTCATATCTAGCCAACCCCAACTTGTTTGAGATTAATGGCTTAGTTGTTATTATAAATGTGTATCTCAGACCTAAAGGTATCAACTTGAGAGTGAGTGGTCACCCGATAAGTAGCACCCATCTCCAACAAGAGAAAGTAGGCTACGGGGAGTGGTGATCAAACTTCAAAACTCCTGTATGTAGTGTTAAGCATGTGAAAGTGAGACATCGAGGGGCTCTCAAAACTATGTGTCGATGACCTGGACCATAAGCTAGTCGTTAATGAAATGAAGAGGGATGTGGACCCTTGAAAAGGGAATTGAAGGTAACATGTATCTAGTATCATATTGACAATGAAAATGGATCGACGCATTTTGTCCTAGAGTATAGGATTCCATGAAACTCGATACCCTTGAAGCCGGTAATAAATAGATACATAAAGTGTGGGGTTGTTGGGGTGATACTCTTCACACATAGCACTCGAGATAGAAAGATGTAGATTCGACACACCCGAATTAGAGGATGATCCAACTTTACTCGGTGACATAGTGTACACTACATACTTTACTATGCTCTTGCTATTAGGCATAATGTTATGTTCTAATTTGTTGGATGTAGATGAGAGAGGTGTGGTATGTTTCTACATACACATACGACTCGTATCCCTCTTTATATCAGGATCTATGTTTAACCGTGTTTTTGTCTTTGAATTGGTTTTTTTTTTCTTTCTTTTTTTCAGACTCTCGAGCACTCTCACTAGCAGGCTGACAGTCGGATGTTGAGGGACACAGTCTAGCAGGGTTTGGAGCAGTTGGTGGACATTGGAGACATTATTGGCTACTACCCAGATTGGGTTTTATTTGGTGTATTAATAAACAATATGTATGTATGTAGGAGATGAACTGCTATATCCAGACTATTTTGACGTATCTCATGTACTTTATTTGTCACGTATCTCATGTACAATGCATGATGGATAATTTTAGTTTTTACCACTAAAAGGAACATCGATATTTGGGAATTGGATCGCTGAGTTAGCGTCAATTCAAGGTGATGACAGTGACGGGTCTTCACAAAATATGTAAGAATGTGCCTGCAAAATTTTGTTTGAACTTTGAATTGAATAGCTTTAGAAACTGTAGTGGTGTAGAGTGGATGTGGCAAAAGAAGACTGAAGCAGAACACTCCTAACATAAACAGGCAACGATCTGCTACACCCCTGTTTCCAACACACCACTACGATTTAGAGAGCAACACTTCATATTGACCCATGTTAAATTTCAAGGATGTTCAATCAACACTAGCTACAATCATATTCACAAAAATTGAGATCCTTTTGCAACTTCTAGTATGTATAAAATGTTAAGACAATATCAACCATCAAAACATTTATTTTAAACCTCTATATGAAATATATTTTGAATATGTTAGAATTATCGAAATTGGCCAAGGTTATCTGAATGTGATTTTGAAATGTGTAGCTCCAAAAACTGGAGTGTAGTTAGGATGCAATGAAGAGGAGTGTAGTAGAACCCTTATATGTATAAATAATATATATATATATATATATATATATATATATATATATATATAGGAAAATCTGTTTAGACACAACTGGTGACACAATTGATCTCCACCATTAGAACACCTCACCATATAAAGACAAAAAGATCCAATAGCTGAGGCTTTGTGTCTAATTTTGTGTTCAAATAACCACCTATATATATATATACACACACACACATACATACATATATACATATATAATATACACGTATATATACTACATATGTTTATCAGTAGTTGGCTTGAAAGCGCAACTCTTTAATCCAGCCGCAAACTTCCAAAAATACCATTACATATCATTACTTTTATATATCACTAAAAAACAGAAACGATCAAACCTTTTTATTAACAAATTCAAATTGCATTTTCTACGTATTAACAAATTTTAATATAATTTAAAAATAGGATCTAACAAGCAATCTTTGTAATATTATTCTTTAATAGTTAATAACACAAAGAAATTAAAATTAATAAAAATTAACCAACTGCAACATAGAAATAAAAATTCAAACTAACTACATATGATTTCAACATAAAAATATAGTTAAAAATTCAATGAAATCATTTTCTATTGAGCATTTCTTAAAAATAGCATGTGTCATGATCACGTGCAAAACGCATGTCGTAACGCTCATTCATATATATATATATATATATATATATATATATATATAGAGAGAGAGAGAGAGAGAGAGAGGAAAGTCTATTTAATCCCAAAGTAGACACAAATTGTGACACAATAAATGTCCACCATCAGATTGCCCTCTGATTTTCACACCTCACATAAAGACAAAGTGATCAAATGACTCAGATTTTGTCTCTCAATTTGTGTCTGATTTTGTATTTAAATAGCCACCCCCTGTGTATATGTGTGCGTGTGTGTTCAATGGCATCATGCTTTTAAAGCATTCATATCATATTTTGAGTTACATGATTTTTAAATGCTATGAAATTTTCTGGATGTTTAATCTACAATACGAACATCATCTCTACAAAATATGTGATCGTTTGGGCATTTCCATTATCATCAAAATCATAAGTTAATATTAAGCATTAAAATATTTATTTTACCTGTCAGTGTGAAACATTAAGTCCACCACGTCATGTACATTTAATTACGCTAAATTTTGTGAGGGTGATCTTAGTATGCTATGAACATATTCACAAAATTTTATAACATTTAAAATCGTCCACCATGTCATGTACATTTAAATACGCTAAATTTTGTGAAGGTGATCTTAGTATGATATGAACATATTCACAAAATTTCATAACATTTAAAATTGTGTAACTTAATATATTACTGGGGTGTTAAAGAGATGTTCCAAAAGAAGGTTGTCATTGAACCTTCTTTATATAAATATATATATACACACACATATTTATATTTGTATATAGTTATATATACTTATATATATATAGGGAAGTGTTCTGCTATACCCCTCTACGATGCGACCAGCTTTTCCATATCCTTCATTTGTGCCCAACTAATTTTCTCATATTTTCAACTATTAGATATCAATAATTTTTCTCATGTGTGATCTACTTATCGTCAACATGATTATAAATCATTTACATCAAAATTAGATATGCAATATATTATGTATTTAATATATTTATTGTAGTGTTAATCCAAGCTAATAAATTTTAAAGGGGCTATGGACATCGAAATAATGCAAGTTTTGCAGGGTGACACTGACGATAAGTATGTCACGCCTACAAAAAATGACTGAATCTCGGTAACATAGATATCGAATGGAATTTGGTAATGCCAAAAAAAAAAAAAAAAAAAAAAAAAAAAAAAGGATGTGGATATGCATACATTTACATATTTAAAAACATGGGCGAAATCATAGAATTATATGTAACTCAAATATAAATATGATATAGTTTATCCAGCTAAAAGTTTGAAGCTTGTAACGGTTTCCACTTTGTTGGATTCAATTAAAACATCGTCCTTCCATCAATACACTTTGTATATGTAAAAAGTTCAAAGAAAAAGTATCATCTCACATGTAACGCACCATGACAAGTGATGCATGTACAAACCTTTGCTTCCAGAAATATACAAAAATAGCACTATTTATTAACTCTAACAAAATTAGAGTGTGTATATGTATACGTGTGTGTGTGTGTGTGTCTATATATATAACTAAGGTGTAATAAACTAGGACCACATTGCACAACGGTAGCAATTGACTAGTCAACTTATTGCTATTCAATTTATTGCATCAAAAATGTAACAAATATAATATGTGTCTATGCAAGTTTACTAAGTTTATTTTAGATAAGTTTTTGTTATTTTACTTAATAAATAATATAAAATGCATTTATTTTTGTTGAAAAAATATATATAACGCGGTCCTAATTATTAAAATTAGAAAAATATGGGAGGAATTCAGGGAGTCAATATCAAGAATAACCTTCCGTTTAGATTTACTATAGTCAAGATTTTGAGTGAAATGTTGAAGTATAAAAATCCTTTCCGTAATACATACAAACACAGAGAAACATAAGTATGTATAGACATACCTTCTGCTGCTAAGACCACAGCTTGCTTCTTTCCTTCAGCAACTTTGATCCGTGATTCTTTTTCTCCTAATTACGTAAAGAGAGAGTAATGAGCATATTGGTCATCTTACTAACTGAACGGAAGTGTCGTTAACTTTCAATTCGCTTATGGTCATTCGTGATGTCTTACTAGATATCTGATCCATGCAACAATTGTAGAAATTGCAAATTTGTGTCATATCACTTAAGCCTCAACTATAGTAGTATCTGATACTATAGAATGTACGTAGGTGAAAACTGTATGAGCCGTAATTACTCACCTTCGGCCTCAAGTATTTGAGCACGTTTCTTCCTTTCAGCTCCTAACTGCATTTCCATAGCCTGCTTTACTCCATGAGGAGGAGAGATATCCTCTACATAAGAGAAGAAACAATGTGGCTATAAGAGCGAGAAAACAAACACTGAAGATTAGCGCAAAATAATTGGTGGATTATGTTAAGCGAGTGAAAGAAACATGTTAAGAGAAAGGCAGAAACATACGAATTTCATAACGGACACACTTTACACCCCAGCCCTCAGCAGCCTCGTTGATTGAACTCTGTAGGTTCATTCACCAAACTAGGATGTTCAATATAATTTAAAGCAGTACTACACAGTATGAAATATATTTGAAAATATTATGAAGCATTATGCAAAATTAATAGCATATTACATCAAGAAATAAGGGTACATAACCAACTAGGAATTGTGCAATCAACTAATCATGAGTTTATACTTAAGAAAGTCATCGTAGGTACAAGAGATGCAAGTGAAAGAACTGACAAAGAGATTAAATTTCATGCAGCTTTTTGACCAATAAGGCTAAAACCAAAACAAGGATTAGGAGAATCACAATATAATCAAACATTGTTGTTACTTCTTCAGCATGCATATTTAAATTGGGTATAATATTATCAAACCAGACAATATGTATAGAAGCATGCTTTAACCTTATAACAGATGCTCCACATGTTATTTAAATGGGTTTATGGCTTTGCACCATTGTGCTTGGACACTTTCACAGATATGTGTGTGTGTGTGAGAGAGAGAGAGAGAGAGAGGCACGCTCCTCCACAGCACCCCTATTTTGCAACACCTCAATATCAGCCACAAGTTTCTATTTAATTTTACTTTGAGAGAATGAGTTTTTTTTTTTTTTTTTTTTGAAGGGGGGGGGGGGGGGGGGGGGCAGAAAAATGGAGCTTGTGCTTGATATCGGGGGAACTTAGGGGTGCTGCACCGCTTGACGTGCAACGCAACGCTCCTCGTATGTTTAGATAAGTAAATATTTTGATTTCAGATCATATTTACATAAGCAAAGACTTGAACCAACCAAGGTGAAACTGTATGTTCACCCGTATAGTAGCTTCTACGATGAGTTTTCTGTTATTATAGCCCATCCAGAAAGCATTATACACAGAAAAACTCATCACCATTTTCTAGAGATAAATTTTGTCAAGTAAAGGATTAGGAAAGCTTTATTTATTAGTTTTGACCAAATATTATAGCAATTATATTGTCTGATGATAAAACAGAAGTTGGATTAAAATATAACCGATCCTACTTTCCTCGAAATGCCCTTGATAGTTGTACTACTTTAAGAGTAAAGGCATGCTTAACATATTTTTGCATTCAACTTGGGATCATTGATGGCTACTCCAAGCTTACTAGATATACCAGGAAACTAACACAATTATTCACACGAGGACTGCAAACGAGTAACCCATAAGAGTTCTATCAGGAAAACAAACTCACCACTATTTTCAAATTAAGTTTATCCCTTTCCTTCAGAATTGTATCAAGTTCTAACTTTCCTAGCTCACTCCTCACAGTTGTCTGTGCAAGTTGTGTTACCATAAGAATTGGGTTCTCCACCCCGTATGATGCATATTTTGGATTCACAATCTGAAATGCCATGTAGCAATTAATGTTAAAGGTAAATCTTAAAGGATTACTATCATGTAATTAAGAGTTAAAAAGAAAAAAGAAAAGAATACATACCCTAATATACAGAAGTCCATCTACTTGAAGACTAACATTATCAAGAGTAAATGCAGATTGACCTGAAATCTTAAAAGATTCTTCCTTCAAAGAGTGAATATAAGCAATCTTGTCAACAAATGGGATCAATAAATGCATCCCTCCCTCTAGAATCTTTAAGAACTTCCCAAATCGCTCAACAACATACGCTTGTTGTTGAGGTACAATGCATATGCCCCAATTTCTTTCTGTCTTATGGATGTAGCTGCAATAAATAAATTTGGCAATGAATCAAAGAGAGCATATAACTACATAATCATCTTATATCTTACTTGTTTATATAATTGTATTATACAGGCATACATGCACAAATATTCATATTCAAACTTTCATTCTTGTATATATTCAAAAATATTGTTTTTAAAAAATTACTGCAGTAATGTCTTCTCATAATCTGGCTTATATCTGTTAAAGTCACTCATGTGTGATAACACCAATTAAAATATGCTAAGCAATAACTCAGCGCTTCATGATCTCTACTATTTATAAAAAATTCAGATAAATGCATTTCAGCTGTCTTCTTAGAATTCCATAAATACCCTTCTACTAACGAGTGACCAAACTACTACTACTAGTGTCATCACCGAACCTCCCGCTTACACCGTCAGACAGTTGGTGCAACTGAAGGGTCTCGTTGAGCTACTTTTATCTCCCTCTCTAGTTACTAATATTGTAAATTGATTACAAATGAGTTCAACAAACATCATTTCAACTGTACATAAAGTTTCATGGTTACCCTCTTGAATTTGCTTGATGGAGAGAAAGGAACAAAAAAGAGAAATAAAAGAGTTATATGATACTTTACATCTGAATGTTATAAAAGAAATACAAGAGAGGGAAAAAGGAGGGTTGCATCCCACATCTGAATGTTATAAAAGAAATCATACTTTACACTGAAAATACGTGATGTAGGCACATCACGCTTCACGATACACTAACATAAATAATATGTTTTAGTTCCATATTTCATATACCAGACAACTACAAAAATAGGAGTAGTTTAGTGTGGGCCATATGTGCAATAAATACCAATTCAAACATAAAGAGTGTTAGCCAAAATGTGGCACGATGCTCCAAAGTAGATAAGAACTAGTAGATCGACAAGAGAACTTAGATTGTTTATAATGGTTCGGCAAATTACATGGTCTTATTTAGAATATGTCTACTTCAATCTTATTTAGAATGGTGTTATCACATTTTTCTGATTAGAACATATCTAAACAGCTCTTAGGTGATAAAACTTGAGTGGAGATAAGAGATGAATAAAGTAATAGCCAAAAGTCCTTTGACCGTTCCTCTTGGCTTGCTATTTATAGGAGAATCGCACTGTCGTCAGATCATGAAAGACCAGGTAAAATTTTATATCCGAGTAAGTAGGAGGAAATATGAAGCCCCTAAATCATAATATCGTGTCGGTATCAACATAATTTGCTTAGTGCAAACATGTGAATACCCATACTTCATCCTGCATCTTCGATTCTTCATGCTATGAGCACTTCTGCCTACTAATTTTGCTTAATACCAAGATTATCTGACTCATTTGGTACTTTCCCTTTTCTGCATAGCTTTTAGGATCAGTTTACCTACTCCTTCAGAAATGGATCACGGGTAGGGCCGTCAATTTCTTACACGATCCGAAACACATCCCGTAACCCGCACGATAAAAACCCGACCCGACCCATTTATAAACGGGTCAATTTCGGATCAACCCGCTCTGACCCGTTTAATAAACGGGTGGGTTACGGGTTGACCCGTGAACCCGTTTATGACCCGTCATAACCCGTTTACATTAAACCATATTTTTATTACTTTAGTTTACAATTTACATACACCCATTTTTATGAAAAACATAGGCCCAGCCCAGTCCAACGGATTACCAAGCCGCCACTTAATTGTTATTTCACTTCAGACCGAGCCAACCCAACCGGACCCGACCCGTTTACAACCCGTGAACCCGAATTTGACCCGATTGTGACCCATTTATACCTTATAGGGGTTGACCCGACCCGTTTATGACCCATTTATGACCTGACTCGCCATGACCCATTTACGACCCGACCTGGCCAAATTAAACGGGTTACACGGGTCAGGTCGGGTCAACCCGTTTATAAACAGGTCGGGTTCGGGTTGAGTTATTTCTGATCCATTTAATAAACGGGTTGACCCGAACCCGACTTGACCCGACCCAACCCGACCTATTGACAGTTTGACACCCCTAACCACAGGACGATCACTTCATTCACCAGTTCCTTGATCATTGCGTGAGAAGTCACATTGGCCTACAGAAAGAACTCGGTACCAACATGATTTCATATCCATATAAACCACTTTTTCTAGTGTACTTTGACCCGAAACTCTTTGAGCCTTATCCATTACCATTCCACGTGCATGCTCCTTCCCTTGTTCTTAAATCATTTCATTCTCATCCTGACGTCCTGATTCATCTAGAAGCCGCTTGGTCTGAAAGTTGGATTGTAAATACGTTGTTTTGTAACAACTTGTTCAAAACTTATATAAAAACGCCATATAAGAATTCAAATCATAAACAACAAATGTTGCTTCTCACTTCAACTAAAAGCACTTCCAATTTCAAAAGAACAAGGGATTCAAACATTTTATGGATAGTAGTTTAATATTCGCACAGTATAATAAGTTATTACACCTCCTACAGGATTATTTATTTATTTTTCTACCTATAAGCGGACAATAGTTACAAATGCACAAAAAAATTAGGACCTTCAAAATAATTACATCTGTTTTTTAAATTTATAAATGCTTAGTACCTATGGACTTGCTAAATACAGTGCTAAAAAGCTCCTATGCTTTAGTTTATTTTTTTACGCTTGCGCTTGGAATTTAGCTAGGGGAATTTATGCTGTTTCACTGAATAAATTATATATTTTGCCTGGTAAAATCTTTTCCATATCTTTGACTTTTTTTTCAATATATTTTGTGTATTTATATATATATATTATCAAGTTAGGAATGGGATCTGTTATGATAGCCAGTGGGTTTGCACCATTCATATGCCATTTGACTTAATTCGGCTTTTGCATTGAACAAAGCAGCGTATTGTTTTGCAGTCAGCAACTCTGAAACCCATTATCGAATGTTCGAGTGCACTATATGTAATGCATGTACCTATAGTCAAGATACTAGTTGACTGTTGTTGCCCTTAAGAAAAAAAAAACTTTGGATTTTGATTATGTATTTAAGCTGAAAATAGATGACACGGAAAATCTTGTATTTGCCACATATAATGTAAAGTAAACAATAAAAACTTCTGCAATACCATGTGCTGCCACTTATGTGTTATAAGGGATGAGTACTTTTGAATGATACCACTAGATAAGCATTGAGGCGTGGAGTAATATCACTTAATATGTTCTTAAAAACACAGATAAGTGTTTATGTGCAAAAGCAAAAAAGATTTGATGTGCTTAACGAAGCAAAAAACACTTGGGTACAACCAAATGTTTGTTAGTCTGGAGAAAGCACATAAACAAAATTTAGCAAAACAAATTGAAATTTTAATAAATAAATCATAATTCATAGATGCTTTTTATTTTCAAATAAACTCTGTTTTTAGATATTAAGATGTTTTTAGATTTTGAAATTTTCCTCTGTGCTGATTTTCAAGCAAATTTATAAATAAAACTGAAGCTATTCGTCGTTTCTGTCTGAACTTCTTTGAATTAATCCATTTACTTTATTTTTACTATTTTTTTAACGATATTCCAGAAAATTGAGTTCTGTAGATTTTTGAAATATTGACGTTTCTATAGACACTGAATTTTATATTGACCAAAACTAGGGTTATGGATAGATTTATCAATAGAAAATTATATTTACAGTGAAATTCATCAGATCAATTTGTTCGTTAGGTGAAGATTCCCCTCTAAAATGCACTTCAATCGTCCATTTTCAAAGTCCATCTAGTAATCCTCTAAAATCAAGATTCAAAGAAGAGTTGAGGCCAATTTTATTCAACTACTATAATTAATTCACCATACACTAAAAATTTAGATTGGTGTAATTTATTTACCAATTTTATACAAGGTATACTAGGCTGCTAAAAATGCATCATAAATATTAAATGTTAAAAGGAGTACATAAGATATAGTGCTCCACTTAGTAAGTAATTTTCTTCTTCTCTTCATTTTTTTTTTAGAGTAGGTGCGGTAGTAAACCAAACATATCGCGCATTTTGTACCTTTGAGATTTGAACCCATAAAATCCAAAATA
Source organism: Allium sativum (assembly GCA_030737875.1). Taxonomy (NCBI): domain Eukaryota; kingdom Viridiplantae; phylum Streptophyta; class Magnoliopsida; order Asparagales; family Amaryllidaceae; genus Allium; species Allium sativum. Next base: position 958,702,409 of record CM060909.1, read on the forward strand.
GCAGTCTAAAGCACCATATGACTAACCAATTGAGGTAGTCGTCTTCAATGTAATTTTCTTCTATTAAATCACATCTCTTTAATTTTTGCATATAAAATTAGACTAAGGTTCTAATTGAATTTTGATCTATGATGATTGAATCAAACAAAATATCGATGAAATACACAAACTGAAAATTCAAATAGAGACCAAGTTTTACAACTAATTAGAAGACAAAGAACCAGTAAAAAAAAAAAAAAAATTAACTCTTACCAATTTTCTCCAAGCTTTCACATAAATTTGCATTGTTCTTGGCTGTGAATCTTCATATCAATCTAGTGTATTTCGAATTTTGAGGCTAGGGATCACTGACTTTTTTACAGGGAAAGAAAGCAAGGAAATAAAAAGTTGAAATGCAAGTTTGTCTGAAGTGATCAAACCATTTGTTCCCAACAGAAAAAGGAGAAAAAGGGGGGAACATACAAGCATGTTCTGCATATAAGAGGGAATAAGGAAAAAAATCTATGTTAGGTTAAGCGCTATGCAAGGCGATAGAGGTCTCGCTTTGCTTAATGTCGCTTAAGCGCCACTTAAGCATCACTTAAGCGCTGCATAATTTTTTGCGTACTTTATTTGTATCTATATAACTATATTATAAAAAGATTAAGAGTGTAATATGATGCATACAAGCATGCTAGTACAACAAAATTGCTCTTTGGCTATGCAAATAATCGAAATGTAAGAAAATATGTCGCAAAAAAAAATTACAATGCTTCTTTATGACATAATTAATATTGGTAGTGAATGCTTATACAAATCTACTTTTAATATAAGTGACTTTTTTGTGTGTTGCAATAACCATATAAACAAGAATAATATTGTTTATTCAAATTTGTACTCATTTGCTATGTACGACAAGCATCGCAAAAGAAAACAATTTTCTACAATGCTACCTTGTGCTTAAAATGTTTATTTTATATTATCAGTGTTCGATTATGTTGCTAGAAGTCGGTATCAACGATGCTTTTACATTACGAAATATTACATTTTTTTATCACTATTTTAGCTGTTGTTGCTATTTTTACTAGCAATATCACATCGTGAATAATTATCGAACTTATTATACATTTATGATACATAACTGCATATTTGTAACATTATCGTTGTATGTCAGTAGAGTTTATTTTGGTTGATATAATATTATTGTGATTTTATAATTATATATATGTAATGAGTAAATTGAATAACCCTTTTAAAATATAAGCTATGCGTTTGGTAAAAGGTTTATCAAATAAACACTTCAAATAAGTTTAATCAAACAAACATTACACGTAAGTTTCATTATATAAATGTTTCAAATCTTTTGCCATGTTATGATTGTAATTTTGGAAAGTATTGATTGTTGAAAAATTATTAACTTAACTGTAATAATAACCAGAAACACTTTAATATTAAATTAATAACATTTCTACTTTCATTTAGTGTCTCAAAGGACAGTTTTCACATTTGCATATTGTTCGCATTTGCATTTTAACTATGTAATATTAATTATAGTATGAAGGGGAATCATGTAAAATTTGTGGGATGTTAGAAAAATACCATTAATCATTTTCTATCTTCCATCTCATAAATTCTAAAACGCCAGTTTTTGTCTCTCCACGGTTAGGGTTTGTCTTCATCCTCACATAAGGTATTCCAGTTCCTCCATCTTCCTTTTTTCACAAATTATCTTTGTCTTTTCACAAGTGATTTTTGTCTTTTCACAAGAACAACTACCTCTTCAACAGCAACCGTTGTTTCCATTTTTCCCCCTCATAACTGAGATTGGGGTCCGTCTCACTATTGCAATATCAACCCCATTCTTCAGTAAGATTAGATTTATATTTCCCCTTTTGTTGATTTCTCCTTCCTTTTGATTTTTCAATCTTTTCAATTTTATGCATAACAAGAATTAATTGATAGTTTGTAGAGTTATTGTTTATCTCATGCTTGCACTATAGTTCAAAAATTGATTCTCTGTTCATCACTAATAGAGATTGATCTGAATTATCTATTGTGCTACAGCGAAGTAGGAAAGCTTTATCATGCATCGTAATCAAATTGAGACATTCCTTTTTTGTTTTTTCTGTAACATTCATATTCCTACTACATGTGATTTCTTTTTTCTTTTTTTACTCATTCTGTAGTTAAACCGGATAAAATACGTGTATGCCCTAGGATTTCAGAGATCGTACATTTCTCTTTAACAGGCAATTTTAGCTATTTACGGTATTTTCATATCCATTTATGAGGAAGATATATTGTATTTATTTCGCTATATATATGAATCAATCTTAAAAATAATGAAAATACAGACCATGTGGGTCACATTTTTGCGGGTAAATTTATATCTTTAGTGTGATACCACTCCCCCTTTAACAGGTTCAAAGTTAGTTTTAGATTATGCTAGTTTTTTCAGTAAACCATCTGCTAAATTGATTGTGTTTTACTTTTTAATTTGTAATATACTTGGCTATCAGATGGTAAAAGTGAGGTGTTGGTCAAAGATTTATTTTACATGGATATGTTATACTTACGTGGAAGCATTAAGTTAGTTAAAATAACGTGTTTAAAACGAAAAATAAGTTAAAGCATAATTCGTCATTTTTTTATTTTATGTTTCCAGTTGATTCCTTTACATATTCTTTTAAACTTCATTAAAGGATACCAGAAGTACTATATTTAAGAATGTTAGTTTGACATTATTTCATGAAGTTCAAAATCAACTAGCTATTTTTTAAATAATTTTCATTGGCTAATATATCATTTGGTTACAGGTCTATTTTTCATTCACCATATTGATCTTAGTTAGTCGCTTTTCCAATTCCAATGAATGTGATTTGATTAATAAGCCATTGTCTTGACATTTATAATACTCAGATTTTTTTTAAAAAAAAGAACAAGGATACATGATATTCATTATCTGTTTGTGCTTATTATAATTCGAATAAATAAATTGAGTTTGATGCTCAATAAACAATATTTCTTAAGTATGCTCTAATATACTGGAAATTGGTTCTATAAGATATCCCCCCCCCCCCCCCCCCCACCAAAAAAAAAAAAAAGGACACACAACCCAATACAATATGCAAGATTGGTACCATCAATCATTATGCACCTTCCCTCTCTTTCTTTTAATTGACTGATTTATTCAGAATTTTTATGCAGATGGCAGCACTTTCTCCGATCTCCATATAGCTTGCAATACTTAATTATACACTGGTGTTTGGTTAAATAAAAACAAAAAGTTTAAAAATATGTGCAGTAGATAATTCAGAATTGTTTTCTTCAATGATTTCTTTTTCTTTTATTTAATAAAAAATTTAATGGTAAACAATGATTTATTCTTCTCAATGGAAGAAAACATAGTTTTAACATGTTTTTCCTTTTAAAGTAAAGCTTCACCAAACCAATTTCTTTTTAAAGTAAAGCTTCACCTATCCAAAATCTAGACATATTATTAAGATTTGAATACAGGCAGTTATTTTCTTCATACTCGTATACGATTTGATAAATATGTCATATGCATAATCTTGACTTTTTTGATATTTGACTGTGTTGTTTGAATTTATAATAATTTTAATTAATGCTCTCAAAAGAATATGTGAATTAGAATATCAATTGTGCTTTAATGTAATGGAAATCACTTTTCTATGATGTTTTCTCCTACAAAAAGCTCTTTTTTTTTGCAAAATTTAATAATAACTGACTTACTATAAGATTGTTATATTTCATCATTATGTACTTCCATGAATTTCTTTTTAATTCAACTTCTATTCGTTGATTTATTGTTATATTTGCATCGCCTTGTTCGATTACGTATGTTGATTTGTTATAGAAACTTAAAATGTTGAAGAAGGGTGAGTTAACACATGGAATGAAAAATGAAAACATAAATAAAAGAAACAAACTAAAATTCTTTAAAGATATTTTATATATTTCATAAACTTTCAAAGATTGAAGAACCTTCCGGAAAATGGCAATGAATTTTCAAGCCACTGTGAATGAATTATTGAAGGTTAGTTTCGAGCTCTGCCCGATATAGGTTGCAGTTGAACTGTCAGTTATTGCTTAATTTGACTGATTATCAGTTGGAAAAGGGTAATTAAGCTATTTAAACTGATTATCCAACACGAACAGCCAATATGTATTAATTGCTTTATAAATTTCTCACTAACAGGGTTATTTTTATTATTTCAAAGCTTGGACACAAAAATTTAACATGGCCTGTAGAAGAGTATATTTTATGAGTAAGGAACAATCCAATTATTAGGATACATTAATGGAATAAAATGTATGCTTAGCCACCAATTTTGTGAGGAGCAAAGAAGAGTCTAACTTGCTTTCTGCATATGGAAGCGATGACTTTTGTTGGGTTGCAAGTGCAGGAGAAATTTGCATCCAGGATCTTGTGCATGCAAAGAGGAATTTTTACAAAATTTGTGAGAGAAAAAAAGAACTGTATGATAAAATGAAACATTGAGATACTTTCAATCCCATATTTCATCATGGACCTCAGCTACACATATAAACCAGCTTCCTATTAAAGGTAAATAAATCGCGTAAAGGTGTTAATATTTATGTTTAGAAGAAATGTCTGAAGGCAAAATTTAAATCTTTTCACTGGTAAGTGCTAAAATAATTTTGGCGTGGGCAATACATCTTAATTTCTATTTTATTATCCAAGTTCGTTGTTTGTTTATAACTAATCGACTACTGAAAATAGTCGAACATCTATAACTAAATGATTATTTATCATTTCATTTTCAGCATATTTTTAAATTTAGACCCAGTTTAATCATTTTAGCATTTCGTCTATTGGATATTTCTGTTATCGTACATGCTACATCGATTATTTTTTATTTTAGCATTATAGCTAAACGTATTCTTTTATTTCATCTTATATATGTATGGACCGATTTTTAATAAAGTTGGCTAACATAATTTGTATCCTTAAGAGATTATATGCCTGCTATTTATTTAGTCAATCAGATAAATTTAAAGTACTAGTACTAGATTAAACGACCATTTGACTGTCGCATTTTACATACTAACTGTTATTCTTTAGCTTTCTTTGAAAGAAATCAATCTAGATTCCTTTTGCTTGGAAGGCCAAAAATAAAACAAACATAATCTTACGTGGAAGGCTAAACATAAAATAAATATAATTTTATATCAGGAGTTGTTTATTACTGCTAGAAAGGATGAATGTTTCACCTGTAGAAATTTCAATCGTAGCTTACCTGTTCTCAAAACATGGCAGCTTGCTGTAGATTTTAGGTCCAAAGCTGTACTGTACAAGGTTATTTTGTGCTGCATTTCCATTCAAAGCAGAATTTCACCTATGTTATTGGTAAGCATATATTGGCACAAATGTATTTGGCCCGATTTAATTGTAAACTGGACCGGCAAGCCTTATTTTCACAGAAGCACTCTAGTTTTACCCAAGGTTCGATATTTTGGTTTCTGTTTTATTCATTTAAGATTTTTCAAATTTTTGATCAAATCCAGAAATTTCTGTTAGGAATTCAATTTCAGATTGTATTTTATTTTTTTTCTAACAAAATATCTTAATGTATAGTGAAATACCATAATACTTGTATGTATAGAAGTAGAAGATGTGTTGTACTTTGAAACGTTGATTCATATGCAACCCCAGGGAAGGAACAAGAAGATTCATTTGTTGATGTCAGTTTCTCATCATCTCAAAACAGAATTTGCGCAAACAGTAAACATTGATTAAGAAATAAACCAGTTTCTTAATTTGTGATTGCGCCCAAGATATTTAAAGAATGTCAACCCAGCGCTACCATGAGGCGTCTCCAATTCAATTTCTTTTTAGATTTTTGAAAAGAATAAGAATGGTCTTGGGATAATGCCAGTGTTATAATTTAGTGGTAAAGAAAGAAATGAGTAAATAAAAGACTTTTTGTTAGCTCAAAACCAAATTCCTATTAATGATACAGTCATTTGTGATATACAATTTTGTCTTTATTTTGCCTTAATTTGTAGTTTTTTCTACACTGTATATGAGTTATTGATATTTCTTGTGATAAACTGCTCGATGACCATGTTCTATTATGCTTTGTATATGCCTGCTGACATATGTTAATCTACATCAAAAAATAACTATAAGTCTGTAAAAACAATCATGTAGATACCAAGTTATAAAACACTAAAAGCAATCATGATATAAGTTTTTTCAGTCTTGTTGGTACAGGTAATTTCAGCACTTGTTTACCAGTATTATTACGGCGCTCGACTAGTCGATTAGTCGACATCGGAGCATCGACTGGAAAAGTCGACTTGCCATTAGTCGAGCTCGAACACTAAATCACGAAGTCGAACTCAAACCATAAATCACGAAGTCGAACTCGAACCCGAAATCACGAAGTCAAACTCTAAATCAGGAAGTCGAACCTTAATCACGAATTTGAACCATAAATCACGAAGTCGAAGTTGAAATCGAAATAGACCCCAAATCGTGAAGCTGAAGTCGAAATCGAGAAGAATTCACATGAAATCACGAAGTCGAATACGAACTGAAGAAGAATTAACCCGAAGTCGATTTATTTATACTTAGGATCTCATCTTAATTAACCTGAAATCGACTGCAAATCACGAAGTGGAATACGATCTGGAGAAGAAGTGACCCGAAGTGGAATACGAACTGCAATTATCATGTATTAATATTGTTGGAAATAGTTCTTCATTTAATAATTCTACCTACCTCCCATCCGCATTTAATTATTCCACATCCCAATAAGTCCTTTCATTATTCAATAAAATGAACAAGTGTATGTCTCTTAGGAAATTGACATGTCTCTTAGGAAATTGACATGTCCTTATTGCTTATTGTGGAAGTTGTATTTCAATTAATATCCTTGTAAAATCTCAGATTATAAATGATGAACCCTGCTATGTGCTAATTGCGCAAGCATATTCAGAAAATTTCTTGTTTCTATTTTTAACATGGTATCAGAGCCTTAATCTAGGAGACTCTGCTTCCGCAAATAATTCTTGAGAAAAATCTGACTAGGCATTTTTGCTGTCAGTAATTTCAAAATCTTGAGTGGGCACTAATTGTTGTCAAGTTATTCAAGTTAATCATTGTCTTCTGTTCCAGCTGTTGTCCCGACATTTTTTGGTATGGAAAAATCAGCAGGTAATTGTAGTGTGGCATGTTCAGACAATCTTCCACTTTCATTTGGATTTCATGTCTCAGAAACACCTTCTAACCTATTCTAGATATTAGATTCCGGAGCAACAGACCACATGACACCCTCTTCTAAACAATTTTCCACATATTCCCCTTGTCCCAGTAATAAGAAAATTGTTACTGTTGATGGTATTTTTGTAACTGTAGCGAGCATTGGAGATATCCAATTAAATCATTTTATGACCTTAAAAAGGGTTCTCCATGTTCCAAAACTATCCATGAACCTTGTCTCCATACAAAAACTTACAAACGATTTATCTTGTAATGTGATTTTTCAGAATGACTACTGTATATTTTAAAACAAGGAGTCGGGAATGACTATTGGGCGTGCTAGAGAAAAGAATGGCCTTTACTATCTTTTAGAACCAGGTCAGAGTACAAAAGTCCACTTGTCTCACTCATTTATGTCAGGCTCGGTTCTCTCTAAGAAGGAAAAAATATTTCTTTTTCAATATCGATTGGGTCATCCTTCTTTCGGTGTCATTAAAGTCTTGTTTCCATCTTTATTCACTAAGGTAGATATTAGAAGTCTTCATTGTGATGTGTGTGAGTTTGCAAAACACAAGCGTCTACCTTTTCCATTAAACAACAAAAGAAGCTCTTCCCCCTTCTATCTTATTCATTCAGAATGTTTGGGGTCCCTCTACAGTTCCAAATGTAACTGTTGCTAGGTGGTTTGTGACTTTTATAGATGATTGTACTCGGATTACTTGGGCATTTTTACTCAAAAACAAGTCTGGCGTCAGTACTGTTTTTCCAAAAAAAAAATCTACATGATTAAAAATCAATTTGGAGTAAACATCAAAAGGCTTACGACTGATAATGGAAAAGAGTACTTCAATCATGTTCTTATTTATTTATGTCAAAAGGAGGGCATTGTCCATGAGTCTTCTTGTGTTAAAACACCACAACAAAATGGAATCGCAGAAAGGAAAAATGGACATCTATTAGACCAAACCCGGGCACTGTTGTTTCATCAAAATGTTCATGAATATTTATAGAGGGAGGCTGTTCTCACTAGCACATATCTTATTAATCGATTACCCTCTAGAGTATTAGGGTTGAAGAGTCCTACGGATGTTCTTTCTTCCTTCTAAATTTTTCAACAAATAGTAATTTTAAGCCTTGAATCTTCGGATGTGTTTCATTTGTCCATATTCATAGTGAAGACAGGAAAAAACTTGATCCAAGAGCACTAAGATGTGTTTTTCTCGGGTACTCCTCTACTCAAAAAGGAAATAAGTGTTTCCATCCTCCATCTAAAAGGTTTTTTGTTTCGCAGGATGTAACTTTTCATGAGGAGGAACCATACTTCACTCAACCTTATCTTCAGGGGGGAGAATTTGAAGGAAGATAAGTTTGGAACACTTGATCTTTCTGGTCTTGAGTCAAATACACCTAATCTTTCCGTTTTCGAGTCAAACAAACTTGTTCCAGAACCATCTGAGGCTGAAGAAACTGAATCAAATCATTCAAATTCACCTTCAACTTCAGATGGACTTGAAGTGGATGTAAGATTTGGAAAGAATCTGGTTTAGATGAGAAAGTCAAAGGTTGTTCCTGAATCGACACAAGTTCAAGAGCCTGACTTGACTCCTTTGAATGAGGTAAATAATTCTTCTGAATCGGCACATAGAGCCTTCCTTACAAACCTAAACACTACTCCTATCCCAACAAATGTTTCTAAGGCATTGTCTGATGAAAAATGGAAGCAAGCCATGAATATCGAGATGGATGCATTGAAAAAGAATAGAACTTGGGAAATAATAAATTTACCGGAAAGGAAAAAGCCAGTTGGATGCAAATTGGTATACACTATAAAATATAAGGCTGATGGAACAATTGAAAGATATAAAGCAAGACTAGTTGCCAAAGGGTTTACACAAACCTATGGAGTTGACTATTCAGAGACATTTGCTCCGGTTGCAAAGATGAATATTGTCAGGGTAATTTTATCACTTGCTGCTAATTATGATTGGAATTTATAACAATTTGATGTGAAGAATGTCTTCTTACGTAGGGAGCTTGAGGAGGAAATTCATATGCAGGTACCGCCGGGGTATGATAAAAATATACCTGTTAATACAGTTTGCAGGTCGAAAAAGGCATTATATGGCCTAAAACATCACCCCGGAGATGGTTTTGAAGATTTATCAAGGTTATAGCATCTTTGGAGTACAAGTAAAGTCAAGGAGATCATACCTTGTTCATTAAACACTAGCCACAAGGGGATAACAATTCTGTTAGTATATGTGGATGACATCATAATGACCGGAAATGATTGGAAGGAGCAAAATATCTTGAGTCAGTGTTTGGCTAAGGAGTTTGAAATGAAAACTCTTGGAAAGCTGAAATACTTTCTGGAAATCGAGATGACACATTCTCAAAAAGGAATTTTTATATCTCAACAAAAGTACATTACAGATTTACTCAAAGAGACGGAAAACAGCATGTAAACCTACGAGCACTCCTATGGATCCAATTCTGAAATTGGGTAATGCAGAGGAAAGTATTGCAGTAGATAAAGAAATGTACCAGCGCCTTGTTGGAGATTAAATTACTTGTCTCACACTAGACCAGATATTGCATATGCTGTAAGTATGGTCAGCCAATTTATGCACAGTCCAACGGAAGTTCATTTAAAGGCAGCTCATAGAATTCTGCAGTATCTCAACGGGACTCCAGGAAGAGGAATTTTATACAAAAGGAATGGGAACACAATTATTGAAGCTTAAACTGATGCTGATTATGCAGGGTCGATCACCGACAAAAGATCCACTACTGGATACTGCACCTTCCTTGGAGGAAATTTAGTAACTTAGAGAAGTAAAAAACAAAATGTGGTGGCTCGTTCTAGTGCTGAAACTGAATTTCAGGCTATGGCACAGGGAATTTGTGAACTAGTTTGGCTCAAAATAATTTAGATGATTTGAAGATTAAATGGGATGAACCTGTGAAACTTTATTGTGATAATAAGTCAGCAATCAGCATAGCTCATAATCTCGTACAACACGATCGAACAAAACATATTGAGATGGATAGACATTTTATCAAAGAAAAACTCGACTCCGGTTTGATTTGTACTCCATATGTGTCTTCACAAAGGCAACTCGCAGATATTCTAATCAAAGGATTGAGCAGCTCAGTTATTGAAGAAATGGTGTCCAAGCTGGGAATGATGAATATCTATTCACCAGCTTGAGGGGGGGTGTTGGAAATAGTTCTGCATTTAATAATTCTACCTACCTCCCAATCCACATTTAATTATTCCACTTCCCAATAAGTCCTTTCATTATTCGATAAAATGAATGAGTGTATGTCTCTTAGGAAATTGACATGTCTTTATTGCTTATCTTGGAAGTTGTATTTCAATTAATATCCTTGTAAAATCTCATATTATAAATAATGAACCTTGCTATGTGCTAATTGCGCAAGCATATTCAGAAAATTTCTTGTTTCAATTTTTAACAAATATATACATACATATTTATTTATTTATCGACTAGCCTATGACTAGTCGACTAGTTGGACCTCTATCGACTCGACTTGCCGCCGTAACAACCATGTTGTTTACGATATAAGTTTTACTCCCCTCCCCCCCCCCCCCCCCCTTAGTTTATGACCAAAGTTTCATTACCTCGGTCTTGTTTCTAGAGGTGATTTCACCGCTTCAACTTGCCCAAGCTAATCTATCCAGCTTAATGCCATTCATTGCAAAAATGCACACCAGTGTGCATTCATTTAAACTTGATATTCTGGTTATTTTCTGTTTAGGCTGTGGGTCAGTTTTAATCTGTCTTGGGTTGTCCTTTGTATGTCACATACGATGAACTGCTTATGTACGACATATATGATGTAGTTTTGCTTCAGTATGTTTCTTTTTTCAATTTTCCGATACTAATAAAATTAAAAATATTTTTGTTCTTTTTTTTGTAGCGATGGACATAGAAGCACGGTCTGAAGTCCCTGCAAAGATGCCACCAATCAAAAAAGGGCCAAGAAAGATCAAATCAGCGGTAATATCAGATGACAAAATGAAGAAGTTGGCTTTTCAGGTTTTTGTAAGCTTCTAGACTTATTTTGAAGTTGTGATGTTTGGAAGATCTGTGATATTTTAATGTTTGTTATGTAAGTTGTAGTTGTGATATTTTTGATGTTTTTATGTAAGGTGAAGTTATAATGCAAGCCGAAGTTCTGATCTTTTGATGTTTGTTATGTATGGTAAATTATAATGCAAGTCGAAATTGTGTTGTTTTAGACTTTGTGCTAAAAATTGATTATATATTTAGTTGATGTAAAATTGAATCTGACATATGAGATTTGACTATAAGCGGACGTAATTCACTGCAATAGAAGTTTGCTTTTGAATACAGAAACTACCAATAGTTATAACCACTGGGAAAAAGTAGAAAATGTGCAACAAAATACCAAATCACTAAGTGTGATAAATGTTAGTAAACTACTGGGTAGAGGTGATTCTCATCGAGTCCAAAAAAGTGAATAACGAAACATTGTATATTAAAGCTATTTTCAATTTTCAATATCATAGGTGCATGGTTGTTTGACGTTAGACAACTTGGATGTGAAGTTAGTTGCTTCTTGCTTGCAACTTGAATGATACTTACAAATTGTCGTTAATACAAAAACTTCAAAGGAAAACAATGTGGATGAAAAATACCTTTTGCAATCCATAGAAAATCTTTATTTAACAGCCATTTACAACAATTGGAAATGTTGTGTATGAAAGATCTTAGGGATTAAAAGATTATTAATTTTGAGCGGCTTTAACAGCACAAGTGAAAGTCAGAAATGTAGATATTACTAGCGACTTAAATACATGTTATTAGAAAATTTGATCAAGTGCAAAGCAAAGAGGTGCAGGTAAAAACTGAAGTTTTTTGCAATGTAAAATTATGTCGCATTTTGACTCTTTTCAATGGCATGTCGAAGATGGGGATGTGAGAAACTACACCATTGGCGATGCAAATTATTTGTGACACAAATCTTGGTTCTGCAACATATCGCAATAAGTAGGCTTTTGCAACGCAAAAAGGTCTATTTATGTCACGTAATAGTTGTTTCTTGGGACGCAATTACTTTTCTTTGCTAGGCATAAAAGCATTGCAAAAGGTCAATTTTGTTGTGGTACGGCTACACACAAATTCGTCCTGTACAACTAAAGTTCAACTTCGAAGTTAACAAACAAATTTATACATCATAAATAACTAAAATTCAACTTTGAAGTTAACTAATAAATTCATAGGTTTCAAAAGTTGGATTTAACTTTTTTTATTCATTAAAAGTTAGCATAATTGGTGCACATTAGCTAAATAAAATAATCATGTCTTAAAGAAAATCAACCCAAATCTCAGAAAATAAAAAACTTTTGGAAGGAACGTAGCTTTTTGCAATAATTTTTTAATTTCAGAAATAATAATTTTTTCGCCAAGTGATGCTTAAGCATTGTTTCAATTCAAGAAAAGCACATACAAGCGTCAATTAAGCGTGCTTAAGCGTTGATCGCTTAATTGTTTGTTTTTCTTTTCTAAAAATTAAGCGTTATGCACGCATTTAGCGCTTAAGCAACGCTAAAGCGACGAAGTGTGCTTTTCATAACATAGGGAAAATTAAAACTTGAATCAAAATTAGTTCCGAAGCAATATGTTCCAAAGTCTAGAGAGAAGGAGAAACCCTTAAATCTGATTCCTAAAATTGTCTCCCATACTGTAATTGTGCTCCAACTTACAACTCCACATCACCGCATCACCATCCATCATCACCTTAGTCTCCCCAAAACTCCCATCTCAGCATCTTTATAATCGTTGCCACGTCTCAACCCTAGATGCAATTACTCAATGCTACTAAACCAAAATGTCATTTGATTTTACCACCACACCACCATGTCACGTTATCTCACTCTGCTCCCATTCAACGCATTCTTTGGCCATATATCAACATTGACCATCACATTAAAAGACTAAAAAAAATGTTTGTCTAAACTAGCATTATTTATATAAGAGCCGACTATTTGAACATAAAAATAAATAAATAGAGAGACACAAAATCTTGACATTTGGATTATCTTGTCCTTGTATGAAAAGTAGAATTCAGAGGGAAATCCAATAATGCAGATTCACCATGTCACTGGTTGTGTATATTTTTTGTATCCAAATAGACTTTCGTCGCATCTAAACAATGCAGCACTTCTAAATTGCACCTGATTTCCATCATTTATTCATCTTTCTTTATCCTCCCACTGCCTCTCTCTCCACCCACATTCTTATTTAAATATAAACTTAAGGCTCTAATTGGGGGGCTGAGATTAAGGCTGCATATTGAGTGTTGTAGAGCGTTCCTCTGTATATGTGTGTGCATTTAAATATAAACTTGTTGCGGTAATTGGGGGCTGAGATGGCGGCTGCATAACGGAGTGTTGTAGAGCGCCTCTATACATGTGTGTGTGTGTGTGTGTGCGTGTTAGTTTATAATATAGTGTTATGAATATATGATGTAAGCTTACGCTAGCAATATACATTGTTTCAAATCTCGAAAATACCTCCCAAGAACTCATTTTGTGCTCCTTCCGAAACGAAACACCAAATCTCATTGTAAATCTCCTTTCAAATATATCGCTCGAGATTTTGCAATATCGAACGAGACGAGATGCTTAAATATCGTCCGAGATTTTGGTTTTTCTGGTTAAAATTTAAATCTGTGCCTGAACCAGAATAATAATTAAAAAACTTGAATCTAGCCACGATAATATCTCACTATTTAACACTTTGCATGTTAAATGATCATATCATATGTTCATATATATTCTATAATGCTTATGATTTTCATATTCGTCTTTTTTTATACATGTTACCTACGAAATTATGTATTTTATGTTTTTTTATGTTGAACTTTTTAATATTTTGGATCTTTTTCATGTTTTATATGTAACAATAATTCATGTTCATGGATCATATGTTGTAAGCACTAACCTATTTGCATTTTGTTATATTTTTATTCTAAACATATTACGATTTAAAGTATGAATGATATTTCGTGAATTAAAAATAATGAAGTGATTTTGCAATTCAAGTTTAAGTTACTGTGTATAATGGCATTCATAAGAATATCATTTTTTTAACATATCATATACCTCGAGATTATTCCGATATGAACTTTCGAACCCAAGATGGAAATCCGAGACAAACCCTCCGAGTTAGACTTATTTCATCTGAGACCTCCCCCGATACGAGATCAAGTCTCTAAAATCCCCAAGATGAAATGCGACTGATATCCGAAATTTAAAACCTTGGCACTATACATATGTAATATTATTCCAACAATGCAAAAAATGCTGGTTATAAACTAGAATTAAAAAAAAATCAAATGCTATATTCGATTTCACATTACACAAAATGCTAGTAGTTATCACTAGCATCAAAAAACAAAGTTGATATTCACTTTTACAGCGCAAAATTGCTAGTTGTGATTGGCATTACCGGAATTATATTACACAAACTGAAATGCCCTTCAACCATCTCCCTACTCTCCTCCACTGCCATCAACGTTGCATGCTTGCACCTCCACTGGGCAAAGCATCGCTACCACACCACCATCCAGAATCTCAACCACCCGCCCTTTTCCCTAAAAATGGAGGAAAAAAAACCAACCGTCATTTCCCTAGCCTATTGTTGCCGCCAAAGCCGCCGCCTTCTCTTGCCAGCCTTAATCGTTGTTTTCCCCTCCGGTTGCAATTTGAGCCATTCCCATATTTTGTTTCAAGACTATCTCACTAGAAAACAATGTATATCTCCTATATACGAGAGTAAATCTACGATTGGAAGGCAGGAAGTAATAGAAATAAAAAAATAAAAAATATTCCTTATTTGCTACATGCCTTCTCTCATCTTCTCTTAATCTTCTTCTTCCCTGTAAGAATAAATCCTAATCATTTTGGGGCTTTCGCTCTTTTTTCACCTCCTTCATCCATGTTCTCTTCTCCTCTTCAACTTCAAGTTCTTCCTCTACTTCTCTTCAAAAAGGATTTCCACTCTTTCTCATAATCACATTTCATTAGCCTTGAACCATGGCTGAATCTACCACCATCCACTACCATGTTAGCACAGAAATGAAAGCTCCCTCAGTTTCATCCTCCGCTCATTAACTGAGTTATCTGCAAGAATCGCCACCACTACTACAAAAACTCCATCCGTACAACCCATTAACACAGAGACATCTGAATTATCACCAACCCGACCCCCACCTCTATGCCCAATAGCTTATCCCTCAACTCCACCATCAAAACCAATACCATACTCATATCACATCAAATGTCTTACCTCCTCGGAGATATGGCAACTTCATGACCAATGCATATGCCTCAATTGCAACGACATGCACACCGCAGGTCATTGGTGTTTGATTCAAAGAAATGTTCTCATCTTTCCTGACAAGGATCTGCATATCGCACAATAACTTTTGGAGTTTCTTGAGGCAGCAGCTAGAGAGCAGCCATCTGGCCAAAAAAATTCACTTCATGCCATCATCGGTGCTTTAGATCTAAAAGAGATGTGATTGTCCAGGTCTCTCTACGGTCATCAAGCAGCAGCACTGACAGCTAGAAATAGAACAAACGCAAGAAACAAGGGATTATGTAATAGTGATTACAAGTTTTTTTGATGGCTTTGATTGAATGTAAAACGAAGATGGATGACATCAAAGTTTTTATCTTTGATCCGGGTAGACTCATTGTTATCTGAGAGTTCTTGTTCGACTTGTAGGACAAAGTCAGTCTCCTATGAATTGGCAATAATACAACACATCTAATAACACAGTGGTAGAAGTAGAACAAACTGTAGTCGCAATACCTAATACTGTTACCAAAAAAAAAAATAGCAGTTAACTTTATTTTTTTACTTCTAGTGCATTTCAGAATTTACTTCAGCACTTTTCAGATTTGTTTCAAGACTATGTCATTAGAAAACAATGATTTTCTCTTATATACGAGAGTAAATCTATGAATGAACGGCAGGAAGTAAATAAAAATTATATTCCCTCCTGTATTTGCTAGTACTCATGTCTTCACTCATTTACTCTTGATCTTCTTCATCTAAGAATAAATCCTCATCATTTTAGGGGTGATGCGTAAAAAACATGTTGGACACCCTCCCCTTACAAGCTAGCTTTTAGAAGTGAGTTCTACCTAATTTGGTTCAATGCAAATGGTACAAAAATCGGTCATCACGAATGCAAGTTCGAGTCTCGAGAGGAGGAACCTGTAGGCTAGTTTACAGTGTTAACAGATGATTGATGTCGTCCAAAGATGAAAGTGCTACCATCTGGTCAGAGTCAATCACAGAGTGATCCAACATGGACTTTTTGAACTTCCAAGTATGGTGGAATGTTATGTTCCACATTGCCTAGTATGAGATAGGTAATGCTTATAAAGCCTATTAGGCACCTTCCCCTCACTTCTAGGGATAAGTTCTACCTAAATTGGTTCATTACCATTTGCCAAACATATAATTTTAATATATTCTGCTGCTCAGAGGGCAGTGTATGCTGGCTGAACCACTTATTTCTTTTAAACTACCTAGTTTGGTTGGTAGTATATTACCGGCCAGCGGTAGAATGCCAAGGCTGTGGTAGTTTGTAGAAATGAATTTTATTCTATTTTCCATTTTAAATTTAGAGAAACTTTTTTTTGGTGCATTTACCACCACTGTTCTTGAATAGGTTGACAAAGTATACGTTACCAACAGAAATTAGTTAAACTGATGACCAAGCAAAACTAATAGAATAAAATTGTAAATTAGCGAAAGAAAATAATGTTCGAGTTTCCGTACCCGGATACGGAGGGATCGTCATTGGCGGAGCTTCCAACACGGAAATGGCGGAGGAAGAGAGGAGAGGCGGAAAGAGGCGCGTGGCGGCGGACGACTTGAGAGAGACACGAACTGATTAGAGGAGAGAAATTGGCGGCTTTGGCTCGCAACAGCGCCATTATTAAGCTTGATTTTTGATTAAATATCTGGAATTCGATTTGTAGAAGGCGAGGGGAGCAGGAGGTGGCGCCGGTACTGCTTCTCGTCCAAGGATGTTTGGCGTGCTCCAAGGGCAGCTGGTTGTTGCGAAAGGTAGAAAATGTGTGAGAGTAGGTACTGTTTCATTTGACCACTTGTTAATGTGTGACCGTAGGTACTGGTCGCTGAGAAAGGTGGCGCCGGTACTCTTTTATTTGACCGCATCTTGATAATGGAGATTATCAAAGGGACTCCACTTTTGGTTAAGGGGAGTATCATCTTCAGTTTATTTTAAAATTGCTAAGAGAGGTTAAAATAAATTAGCCTCCCCTTAAACATATTAATAAAATCTCCAATACTAATCCAATACTCTTCATTAATGCAACCTTAAAACATAAACTTTAATTTAATTCTGCACATAAAAAAAAAATAATACATGAAACATAAACGTTCTGCACATATGAAAATAACATATTCAAGCATTGTTTACTTTAGTTTTCACTATCACAGTAAGTATGGAATACAATAACAAAAAATAAACACGTACAAAACACACTAGCCACAAATGAAAAAAAAAAAAAAAAGTAACAACATACACATACGCTTAACACAGCATGAACATAAGCATAAATTCACTTAACAAACATTTGTTTTAATGTTGGAATATGTACACTGTTTTAATGTAATTACTTTTGACAAATCATCTCATAACTAGGTTGTTTTTCTTATCAAACTGTAAGATCTAAACCGTAACACACGGTATTCACCCTCGAACAAAATCTAAACTTTCCGTGATGAACTGTATTCATCATTCGTGCAAATGAATGAAATTCATCCGCTTTTCGCAAATTGTATTCATCTTTTTCAATAAAATCTAAAATTTCAAAAAGGGGATTTATCCACGTTTGAATTTTTTTTTTTACCTCGCAACGTGTTTGGATTGAACTGAGATTGAATTTTGATCGATAGGGTTTAAGGGATAATGAGGGGGGGGTTACTTTAGTCTATATTTTATTTTATTTTTAAAATTCCAAACCTCCCCTTAACAAATAAAAAATAAGATGGAGTCCCCTTAAATTTATCCTCCCCTTAACAAAAAATGGAGTCCCTTTAACAATCCCCTTAATAAATTTATGGGTTGTCAATCGTCTTCTGCTTTGATTAACGGATGAGAATTTTTAAAACACTACTTGCTAATTACTTTCTTTAAAGTGGGAGTGGATTTAAAAAATAAAAAAGAGTCAGTCATCACGTACTTCTTTGCTTAAATTCTAATATTAAAATAAGTCTTTAAAAATCGATCAATAGAAATCAATGCTCATTTAAAAACCAAACCATATCGCCTGACTAACCCTGTTTCCTCAACAATGCTTCGAACGAAGAGAAAGCAATCATATTCGAATTCTACAAAACGGGCATCATGTACCATGTAATATTTTGATCACCGATATTATCTAGTCGAATTCGACTGTACTTTCTTGATCAAATTCACAATTCATAATCAAACCAGCGGGCAAAAAATTTCTTGATCTTAAGTAGTGAGTTCGATTGTAATGACCCGGATCCTTATGGGTTAATTTTGAATATTTAATATTTAATTTAAATATGTTGTTGATAATATAAATGGATTTTTATATTAAATTATCGATTTAATAATCAATTTCGATTTAATATTGAAAATATTAAACAATAGAATATGAAAATGGATTTAGATGAATTCAAAATTTAATTTGAATTAAAATACAGTTCAAATAAATTATGGGAAATTTTATTTGAATTTATAACGATAATAATATTAATTTATTATCGAAGAAATAAATAGTTTGAATTTGATTTAAATCAATTTAAATTATCTGTTCCGGATGATCGAATCGGACTTCGTGACCTATCCCGTTGTATTCGGGATAGGGGTATTACCCTAGAATTGACAGTCGTTGGGTTCAGAAAGGAGTTCGGAAATCAAGGTGCATTTTTAATTTAAGTATACCGGTTTAATTTAAATTAAATTAAATAAAGTAAATTCTTCTTGTGGACTTAAACAGAACCCGTGCTCCCTTTCAGCACCACAAATCAAAGAACCCGTGCCTCCCTTATGACCACAAACAAAACAACTCCTGTGCTTCTTTTACCTCCACAAACTAAGAATAACCGTGCTTCTTTTACCTCCACCAATCTCTGTATAAAATCACCCTTTCCCTCTAAATCAACAAACTTGATACCATTCTATATCTCCAACCAAAACTAAAGGAAATTTCCCCTTTTTCAGAACAATCAATTCAAGGTTTTTAAAATAGAAATAAAATCAAATTCATACAAAGTGGAATGGAGATGTTAGTCGACGTTTGATTTGGGTGGTCTAGGTCAGCAGTACGGTCGCGATTTCTGGGGGAGTTCGACTGCAATAAGTGCCGCGATGTTTACTGTGCGTGGGCGGTTCTCGTTCGAAGTCGCGATTGATGATTTCTGAACTGAGAAGGGCGGCTCGAGTGGGTATATCGTGGATTTTGGGATCCGCGTTTCTTCTGGTGAAGTGGTAAGCGATGCGAAGAACGATGGCGCTGATGTTAAATTGGTAAAGGTGCGACGTACAGTAGTTCGACGTTCAGAATTTGGAGGCGCTCGCGATGTCTGGAGGGAGTACGGATTTGTGGTGTAGTATTTGGGGAGGTAGAAGGTGAGCGATGAGCTGATGATGGCACTGGTGAATTCTGGTTTGGTGGCCAACGAGATGACAGTGAGAAGGGAGGGGCAGGTTCCGTTTGTCAGATGAAAGCAGGGAATTTAGGGGTGTGATACAAGGTTGAGAGTGAAAATGGTATGGACGGATTTGAAGTCAGTTGATGATAGAGGTGATAGTGAAGATCGGTTTAAGTGCATAGCAAGTGTTCGAATGTTGATAGGAAGGCAGGTTAAAAGGGAAAATTGTTGAAGAGGATTAAGGTAAATGAATTATATTTAATTGAGATAAGGTCTTTTATTTTATTAGATTAGCTGAATTTATTAGAAAGAGTTAGTTTAAAATGTTAAACTAGTTGATCGATAATTTAAAATTTAATTATCGTAGGTGCTAAACAAATAAATTCGAGAAGATTCGTAGCCAGTGGTTTGGAAATAAACAGGATATTCGACAACTGCAAATACGGTGAGTAAATCTCACTCACCTGTTTAATTAGAAATATTTTTATTCGTTAAAAATATTTGTGTGTTGATTGTTGGATGCTTTCAATATTATTTATTGCTGAAAAAAATATATTAGTTATCTAGGATTGGTTGACTATTATATATATATATATATATATATATTGGGTTGATGGTTGGATTGTTCCCGCAGTCTCATTAGCGGATGCCCGCAGTTTCATAGCGGATGATTACCCTATGCCCCCCACGCTATGATTAGTGGATGACCTTCATACCGCGATATCCTGCCTCGAAGCAGGATGGGTATTATTTATGTGCTAACGTCTGTGGATGCAGGAAAAACAGGTTGGAGGAATCCAACTGGATTCCTCAAAAATATATATATAATCTGTTGTTTGTTTGTTTGATTGATTTCATATATATTCATATATGATGTGTTAAAAATCAAAGGATTGGAAATTAGTTGATTTGATTGTTTAAAAAATATCACTGGGGCTCGGAATATTGATATATAAAATACCCTGAAAGGGTATTTGAGATTTTAAAAAGGGAATTCTATTTTTAAATAGAATTTGAATTTTTAATGAACTATAGGAAATATTTACTTGTTTTGAAGATATATAAAATGAGTATTGAATTTATAAACTTTGTTTATAAAGGGAAAGACGGGATTTGAATGGAATTTATAAACTCTGTTTATAAATGAAAATATGGGATTCAAATGGAATTTATAAACTTTGTTTATAAATGAAAATATTGGATTTAAATGGAATTTATAAACTCTATTTATAAATGAAAATATGGGATTTAAATGGAATTTATAAACTCTGTTTATAAATGAAAATATGGGATTTAAATGGAATTTATAAACTCTGTTTATAAATGAAAAGGTGGGTTTTGAATCGAATTTATAAACTCTGTTTATAAAGGAAAATATGGGATTTGAATTGAATTTATAAACTTTGTTATAAATATATATATATGTGGGATTTTAAGTGAAGTTATAAAACGTTGTTTAAATAAGGCATAGAATTCAAATAGACTTTGAATATAGAATTTGAATAATAGAATTCAAATGGAGTTTAACTATAGAATTTGAATATAGAATTCAAATGGGGTTTATAATATAGAATTTGAATAAAGAGAATTCAAATGGGATTTATATTATAGGATTTGAATAATAGAAGACAATATAATTTGAATAAAGAGAATTCAAATGGGATTTATATTATAGGATTTGAATAATAGAAGAAAATAGAATTTGAATAAAGAGAATTCAAATGGGATTTATATTATAGGATTTGAATAATAGAAGACAATAGAATTTGAATAATAGAAGTGAAATAGAATTTGATATATAGAATTTGATATATAGAAATTGAATAATAGAAGCGAATTGGAGTTTGAATATAGAATTCAAATATTAAAAGAGAAATAGACTAAAGAGATAATTAACAAATTGAGTTAAAACGATTTGGTATAGTTAAATAGATTGAGCAGGTATAGATACAGGAGACAGGTTTGGAATAAAGTGTTAGAAGGTATATATATAGATTGCCCGACAAAAAGGTACGTATTTAATTCATATATGAGATTTTATGCGTCGTATCGGCTAGCCGCTTGGCTTTTCTTTTTCTTTTTGATTGGAAAAGGCCTGTGTGGCAGTTTGGGGATTTTCCCGATGCTCCCGGTACAAAAGAGGTTATGGCGAATTTTTCCGGGAATTTAAGGAGATAGAATATTTTTAAGATAATTTGATAGTTAGAAATTAACATATAAAAATATATAGAAGTCGATAAGGAAGCGAACTTAAAAATAGAATAGTATAATCAAAAAGGAAGACTAGAAATAAAATCTCGAAAGAATAGAAAGAGAACGTATATATGTGTTTAAAAGTGAAGAAGTAGTTGTATGGTATTTATTTTTCGAATAAGTGGTCATATCTGTTTTGACGTTATAAATGTTATTCAGTCAAGGTCTGAGAGGTAGTTATACCCCAACTTGATTGATTTCATTATTAACAAATAAACAGTAAGATTTCAGGCTCGAAGATCAATGTTGAATAAGAGTTAGTTGAATATAGTATTTGGGTTGTCGTAACGATGTTTTACACAACATCCGTTTTAACCCAAATAAATGTAAGCTTGGAAATAGAATAATAAATATTTCTAAAGTTTAGAAATAAAGGAAGGCGATATTCGGGAATGTTTTCCAAATAACGTAAAAAGGCCAATATGGTTATTGAAAATATTTGGTTAACAAATATTGATAAAGAAATAGAGAAGTGATTTAATTAATGAAATATTAATTTAAGGCTCAGTGATTGTTGGATGTTTGGATGAACACTTGTTTTATTCGATAGTTAAATCATCGACTATCGAAACACTTGTTTTATTCGATAGTTAAATCACAGACTATCGGAGTTTTGACCATCGTTGTCAATATGGAGAGACCGGTTGGATTATTATCCGAAGAACCACTCTGTATTGGCAGTAGCGTGCGAATCGAATTATATAAAGATAATCGAAGACGGAGTAGAGTGCAAGGACTTTTTCTATTAATAGAAATTGTGCCTTCGATTCATCATGTTCCTGGGTGACGTGTATGGATGAATGTCTGACAGAGTATTTCCAGAAAGGTCACGTACATTGATTTCTTCAACCGTACCAAGAGTGGAAGCGGAGAAGGAAACTTCTTTTAGCTAACACGTAATGTACTGTTGAGGACGTCAATCGGTGATTTGATGGATTTGACGATGTGACATTCGAAGTGAATCTGGTGTGATGATAAAGCGTAGCCTCTGGCCTCATCAACCGGTAAATGACAGAAATCGGGCAAGCAGCATGACTATGTAGGTCGCACCTATTAGGGTGTATAATCACCTGATCTAGAGTTTCATTTACTTCTAAAAATCTATTGTCGATGCTGTCCCATTCGGGAAACGGTTGCTGATCCCAATCGTTGGTGATATACATTCGATACACTCAAGCGAAATGAGTGGTCGGTCATGTGTGGTTGAGTTGCAAGATGTTCTTGTTGAACTCGGTGTATTCTCCCCTAGAGATATACCAGCGGAAGGTGGTTCCATACCTTGTCATAGTTGGAAATCCATTACCCAATATGTGCTTGCGGTTTTGATTGTATATTATATATGTGGAACGTGAGATGCAAACGTTCCACTAGATTGTTATCTACCTGATTTAGACATTATTATAATATCAAAAGAGTTTTGATATAAAGATTATAGTTCCTTTCAAAGGGATTTTGAAATTTAAATCAAGTGTTTGGATTTTCATAAGGGAGAAACCCGTTCCGTGTTATACGGCGTGGTCTTATGAGATATCATTTAGTTTTCTGAAACTGTTTTAAACTGTTTACTCATACCAGTCCCATGACTGACCCGGAGTTTATTTTGTTTTGTTCTACCTAAACTCTTGGGTGCCTAAATTTGTACGGGCAGTCAAGTAGTTCAGGATTTTTCAGATATATCTAAAGGAGCTTGGAGCAGGAGGCTTCAGCATTATCTAATTATAGTGGTTCTGTTGTGTTGTAAGTGTTGTGCTCTGATAAGTGTATGTTATACAGTTAAGATTTTGTATTTCAAAGATATGATATATTATATTTTGTTCCGCTGTGATGTGAGATTCTGTGTTGTTATTTCTGTTCTTCTTCTACCTCTTTCTTCTAAAAAAAATGTTTCGTATTTTCGTGATATTTAGGTTGGACGTATGATGTATATAGTCAACTCTGATGTTGCGGATTTGCGGGTCATTACATTTGGTATCAGAGCTTAGGTTGAGCGAATACCTAGGCTTGTTGGAATGTGCTCATTAGAGATAGGATCAGTAGTATCCTAGAATGAGTTGAGTGCATATATATACGAGAGAGCGTATTTGTTATTTGATATAAAAACTATTTTATTGACTAGTCTGTTGAGTGGATTATGAATTTTGGTCGAATCATGGGACGCCATGATGTCGATAGGAGTTTATAAACACTTGAACAGAAGATTGGACACGATATTGTTTTAAATAGTTGAGTTGATTGTTAGGATTATAATCGAATTAGATTATAAAACAGAAATAGTTATATATAACCAAGTGTAATTTGTATATGAAATCAAATATACAAATAAGATGAATTAAAATTGAATTCAAACCAGAATTAAGAATTTAAAATCCTGGGAGTTTGGAAAATATTTTTCTAAATGAATGTCAAGTAATAAAGCATTGAACTCACTTCAGTGGCTCGGAAATAATTCTGATGGTGGTCGCAACATCATCAGTGTTCATTTTCGGGTTTCTAAGTGATGAATTGCTGCCTTAGAAAAGTTTTTGATGGAAATTTGTTTGAAAGAAACAAGTTGTTGAAAATTCAAATGTTTTGAATTTGAGATAGATATAAATATATGTATGTATTTATATTACTTCAAAGGAATTTTTGAAATGGGAATTGGAATATAGAATTCAAATAGAAGTAAATTAAGGGAATTTGAATATATATATATATAATTCAAATAGAAGTGGAATGGAATTTGAATTCAAATGAATTCAAATGGATTTGAATAAATGAAAAAGATGAGATTTGAATATTAGAATTCAAATGGAATTTGGTTAAATAGAATTTCAAAGAGAATATAAAGTGGAGGTTGAATATTAGAATTCAAAGAAAATATAAAGTTTGAAATAGAATTTTAAATAAAAGGAGATTAAATAGAATTTGAATTCAAAGTGAAATTAAATAGAATTTGAATTCAAAGTGAAATTAAATAGAATTTGAATTCAAAGGAGTTAAAATAGAATTTAAATTCAAAAGATTTCAAATAGAATTTGAATAAAGGAATTTAAATAGGAATTGAAGATAAGGATTTCAAATAGAAATTGAAGATAAGAAATTCAAATGGAATTTGAGTATTGTAAATATATAGGATTTGAATATTAGAAGTGAAATAGATCGGGAATATTATGTTGAAATGGAAAAATGGATTTGATACATATTAAAAATATATCAGAATGGAGTTGAATTTAGTATAAGCAAAGTTAAAACGTTTATATTTATAAATATAATTAAAACGAGCTCGCCGTAGCGCGGCAGTTCGTAAATTGGCGATTCGAACTTCAATTTAGTATACAGAACTCAATTGAAGTCGGAATTTTTTGAAACAAGAATCGTCGGGACCGGTTGAATAATAGTTTTCTAATGAAAGAAAAAAAATATGGATTTCGTCGTATAGATTTTGAGTTATGTCAAAATCAAATTTTTTGAAAAACAGCGCCAGAACCATTATAAAACCATATCGGTTTAATTAAATAAACAAAAGGATTTTTAGGAAATAAAATCTGAATTGGCATTAGAAAAATCCAGACTAGAGATATAAGATAAATATGAACTCCAGTGAAGCAAGTGAAATGATTTTTAAGACAAAAATCATATTTTAAATGATTAAATAGAATTAACTAAATTGGAGAATAATTAGTTAAAGGAAATTTGAATCGAAATTGGGTTTTTGGATAAGTGAAAGAAATTGAGAATTTATATTCGAAATCGAATATATAACTCGAGTTGAAAATATAATTAGATTAGTTTATAATTAAGTTGACATATATTTGAACAAGTTATATTCAAATAAAAAGGGTGAAATAGGCAAAACGGTTAATTAGCAACTAGTTAATGGGAATTTGAATGATTGAAATTAAATTTAACTTAAGTAAGTTAAATGGATTGAAATGAATAAATTGAGTAAAATCAATGTGAATGAAATATGAATTGGGTGTGAATAAAGGAAAATATATTTGTAAAACAAATACAAGGGAAGTTTTGTGCAAACAAATAGAAGGAGAGATATTTGTAAAAACATTTACAAATAGAATTTAAAAGGGAAATATTTGTAAAAACATTTACAAATAGATAGAATGGAAATATTTAGTTATGGAAAATAAATAGAATGTTATAAATGAGATATTTATTAAATAAATAGAATTTATCAAAGGAATATTTAGAAGATGAATAGAAAGTGGAAATCTGTTTTTAACAGATAAATAGAAAAGATTTATTTATAAATAATAGTTTATAAATTAAATTAAATATTTATCATTAGATAGATGAAATGTATAAGTTTGAACTTATATAGAGAAGAGATACTGGTTTTTAACACCGATAGTTTTAAATAGAAGGGGTATACAACACTTGTATAAGTGAAGTAACGTTATTAAAGAGAACATTTATAAAGTGAAGAACCGTTACTAAAAGTAAATCTTTATAAATGAATAAACGTTATCCAATAGGAGTTATTCGTATAAGAGAAGTCGATTAGAGTTAGAAATAATCGATTAGAGTTAGAATAAATCGATTAGAGTAAGAATTAACCAATTAGAGTTAATCAGTTAGGGCTAATCCGTAGAGTTAATTGAATATTAGTTATTCAATTAGAATTTATCGAATATTTGTTATTCAAATTAAAAGTTAACCAGATAAAGTTAATTGAACCTAGTTAATCGAATTAGGATTTAACTGAATGTTAGTTATTCAATTAAAGTTGATCGAATATAGTTATTGAGATAGAGTTGGTCAAACATAGTTACTCAGGATAAGTTGCCATTTCGTGCGACTGCTAGCGTAATTCGCAGGGCTGCAGATAGCCTAGGGCGGTCGGATGTTTCCTGGGGGAATCAGGCGTAACCATTGTGATCGCTGCGATCTAGAGTCAAGCGAATAAAGTTAAAAGGGGTTATCGAATATAGTTTATTCGAATAGAGTTGAAGGAGTTATCGAATATAGCTTATTCGGAAGGAGTTAAGTGAAAAGAGCTAATCAAATAGAGTTAATTGATAAGAGTAAATTGAATAGAGTAAATCGAATATAGTTTATTCGAAGAAAGGTTTTCGAAACTAGTTATTCGAAAGAGAGATTATCGAATATAGTTATTCGAAGGGAGGAGTTATCGAATAGGGATTTATTCGAAAGAGAGTTACGTAAGGAAGTTTGAAATGTTGAGTATCAACATAAGTGTGTTTTTGAAAAGTTAACGGGTTTGTAGCACTTTTTCTACCTTAGCAATTTCGAGGACGAAATTATTTTAAGTGGGGAAGATTGTAATGACCCAGATCCTTATGGGTTAATTTTGAATATTTAATATTTAATTTAAATATGGTGTTGATAATATAAATGGATTTTTATATTGAATTATCGATTTAATAATCAATTTCGATTTAATATTGAAAATATTAAACAACAGAATACGAAAATGGATTTAAATGAATTCAAAATTTAATTTGAATTAAAATATAGTTCAAATAATTTATGGGAAATTTTATTTGACGATAATAATATTAATCTATTATCGAAGAAATAAATAGTTTGAATTTAATTTAAATCAATTTAAATTAATATCTGTTCCGGATGATCGAATCGGACTTCGTGACCTATCCCATTGTATTCGGGATAGGGGTATTACCCTAGAATTGACAGTCGTTGGGTTCAGAAAGGAGTTCGGAAATCAAGGTGCATTTTTAATTTAAGTATACCGGTTTAGTTTAAATTAAATTAAGTAAATTCTTCTTGTGGACTTAAACAGAACCGGTGCTCCCTTTCAGCACCACAAATCAAAGAACCCATGCCTCCCTTATGACCACAAACAAAACACCTCCTGTGCTTCTTTTACCTCCACAAACTAAGAATAACCGTGCTTCTTTTACCTCCACCAATCTCTGTATAAAATCGCCCTTTCCCTCTAAATCAACAAACCCGATACCATTCTATATCTCCAACCAAAACTAAAGGAAATTTCCCCTTTTTCAGAACA
Source organism: Allium sativum (assembly GCA_030737875.1). NCBI lineage: Eukaryota > Viridiplantae > Streptophyta > Magnoliopsida > Asparagales > Amaryllidaceae > Allium > Allium sativum. The sequence continues at coordinate 958,730,601 of CM060909.1, forward strand.
ATCAATTCAAGGTTTTTAAAATAGAAATAAAATCAAATTCATACAAAGTGGAATGGAGATGTTAGTCGACGTTTGATTTGGGGAGGTCTAGGTCAGCAGTACGGTCGCGATTTCTGGGGGAGTTCGACTGCGATAAGTGCCGCGATGTTTACTGTGCGTGGGTGGTTCTCGTTCGAAGTCACGATTGATGATTTCTGAACTGAGAAGGGCGGCTCGAGTGGGTATATCGTGGATTTTGGGATCCGCGTTTCTTCTGGTGAAGTGGTAAGCGATGCGAAGAACGATGGCGCTGATGTCAAATTGGTGAAGGTGCGACGTACAGTAGTTCGACGTTCAGAATTTGGAGGCGCTTGCGATGTCTGGAGGGAGTACGGATTTGTGGTGTAGTATTTGGGGAGGTAGAAGGTGAGCGATGAGCTGATGACGACACTGGTGAATTCTGGTTTGGTGGCCGACGAGATGACAGTGAGAAGGGTAGGGCAGGTTCCTGTTTGTTAGATGAAAGCAGGGAATTTAGTGGTGTGATACAAGGTTGAGAGTGAAAATGGTATGGACGGATTTGAAGTCAGTTGATGATAGAGGTGATAGTGAAGATCGGTTTAAGTGCATAGCAAGTGTTCGAATGTTGATAGGAAGGCAGGTTAAAAGGGAAAATTGTTGAAGAGGATTAAGGTAAATGAATTATATTTAACTGAGTTAAGGTCTTTTATTTTATTAGATTAGTTGAATTTATTAGAAAGAGTTAGTTTAAAATGTTAAAATAGTTGATCGATAATTTAAAATTTAATTATTGTAGGTGCTAAACAAATAAATTCGAGAAGATTCGTAGCCAGTGGTTTGGAAATAAACAGGATATTCGACAACTGCAAATACGGTGAGTAAATCTCACTCACCTGTTTAATTAGAAATATTTTTATTCGTTAAAAATATTTGTGTGTTGATTGTTGGATGCTTTAAATATTATTTATTGCTGAAAAAAATATATTAGTTATCTAGGATTGGTTGACTATTATATATATATTGGGTTGATGGTTGGATTGTTCCCGCAGTCTCATTAGCGGATGCCCGCAGTTTCATAACGGATGATTACCCTATGCGTCCCACGCTATGATTAGTGGATGACCTTCATACCACGATATCCTGCCTCGAAGCAGGATGGGTATTATTTATGTGCCAACGTCTGTGGATGCAGAAAAAACAGGTTGGAGGAATCCAACTGGATTCCTCAAAAATATATATAATCTGTTGTTTGTTTGTTTGATTGATTTCATATATATTCATATATGATGTGTTAAAAATCAAAAGGATTGGAAATTAGTTGATTTGATTGTTTAAAAAATATCACTAGGGCTCGGAATATTGATATATAAAATACCCTGAAAGGGTATTTGAGATTTTAAAAAGGGAATTCTATTTTTAAATAGAATTTGAATTTTTAATGAACTATAGGAAATATTTACTTGTTTTGAAGATATATAAAACGAGTATTGAATTTATAAACTTTGTTTATAAAGGGAAAGACGAGATTTGAATGGAATTTATAAACTCTGTTTATAAATGAAAATATGGGATTTAAATGGAATTTATAAACTCTGTTTATAAATGGAATTTATAAACTCTGTTTATAAATGAAAATATGGGATTTAAATGGAATTTATAAACTCTGTTTATAAATGAAAATATGGGATTTAAATGGAATTTATAAACTCTGTTTATAAATGAAAATATGGGATTTAAATGGAATTTATAAACTCTGTTTATAAATGAAAAGGTGGGTTTTGAATCGAATTTATAAACTCTGTTTATAAAGGAAAATATGGGATTTGAATTGAATTTATAAACTTTGTTATAAATATATATATATATGTGGGATTTTAAGTGAAGTTATAAAACGTTGTTTAAATAAGGCATAGAATTCAAATAGACTTTGAATATAGAATTTGAATAATAGAATTCAAATGGAGTTTAACTATAGAATTTGAATATAGAATTCAAATGGGGTTTATAATATAGAATTTGAATAAAGAGAATTCAAATGGGATTTATATTATAGGATTTGAATAATAGAAGACAATAGAATTTGAATAAAGAGAATTCAAATGGGATTTATATTATAGGATTTGAATAATAGAAGAAAATAGAATTTGAATAAAGAGAATTCAAATGGGATTTATATTATAGGATTTGAATAATAGAAGACAATAGAATTTGAATAATAGAAGTGAAATAGAATTTGATATATAAAATTTGATATATAGAAATTGAATAATAGAAGCGAATTGGAGTTTGAATATAGAATTCAAATATTAAAAGAGAAATAGACTAAAGAGATAATTAACAAATTGAGTTAAAACGATTTGGTATAGTTAAATAGATTGAGCAGGTATAGATACAGGAGACAGGTTTGGAATAAAGTGTTAGAAGGTATATATATAGATTGCCCGACAAAAAGGTACATATTTAATTCATATATGAGATTTTATGCGCCGTATCGGCTAGCCGCTTGGCTTTTCTTTTTCTTTCTGATTGGAAAAGGCATGTGTGGCAGTTTGGGGATTTTCCCGATGCTCCCGGTACAAAGGAGGTTATGGCGAATTTTTCCTGGAATTTAAGGAGATAGAATATTTTTAAGATAATTTGATAGTTAGAAATTAACATATCAAAATATATAGAAGTCGATAAGGAAGCGAACTTAAAAATAGAATAGTATAATCAAAAAGGAAGACTAGAAATAAAATCTCGAAAGAATAGAAAGAGAAAGTATATATGTGTTTAAAAGTGAAGAAGTAGTTGTATGGTATTGATTTTTCGAATAAGTAGTCATATCTGTTTTGACGTTATAAATGTTATTCAGTCAAGGTCTGAGAGATAGTTATGCCCCAACTTGATTGATTTCATTATTAACAAATAAACAGTAAGATTTCAGGCTCGAAGATCAATGTTGAATAAGAGTTAGTTGAATATAGTATTTGGGTTGTCGTAACGATGTTTTACACAACATCCGTTTTGACCCAAATAAATGTAAGCTTGGAAATATAATAATAAATATTTCTAAAGTTTAGAAAATAAAGGAAGGCGATATTCAGGAATGTTTTCCAAATAACGTAAAAAGGCCAATATGGTTATTGAAAATATTTGGTTAACAAATATTGATAAAGAAATAGAGAAGTGATTTAATTAATGAAATATTAATTTAAGGCTCAGTGATTGTTGGATGTTTGGATGAACACTTGTTTTATTCGATAGTTAAATCATCGACTATCGAAACACTTGTTTTATTCGATAGTTAAATCACAGACTATCGGAGTTTTGACCATCGTTGTCAATATGGAGAGACCGGTTGGATTATTATCCGAAGAACCACTCCGTATTGGCAGTAGCGTGCGAATCGAATTATATAAAGATAATCGAAGACGGAGTAGAGTGCAAGGACTTTTTCTATTAATAGAAATTGTGCCTTCGATTCATCATGTTCCTGGGTGACGTGTATGGATGAATGTCTGACAGAGTATTTCCAGAAAGGTCACGTACATTGATTTCTTCAACCGTACCAAGAGTGGAAGCGGAGAAGGAAACTTCTTTTAGCTAACACGTAATGTACTGTTGAGGACGTCAATCGGTGATTTGATGGATTTGACGATGTGACATTCGAAGTGAATCTGGTGTGATGATAAAGCGTAGCCTCTGGCCTCATCAACCGGTAAATGACAGAAATCGGGCAAGCAGCATGACTATGTAGGTCGCACCTATTAGGGTGTATAATCACCTGATCTAGAGTTTCATTTACTTCTAAAAATCTATTGTCGATGCTGTCCCATTCGGGAAACGGTTGCTGATCCCAATCGTTGGTGATATACATTCGATACACTCAAGCGAAATGAGTGGTCGGTCATGTGTGGTTGAGTTGCAAGATGTTCTTGTTGAACTCGGTGTATTCTCCCCTAGAGATATACCAGCGGAAGGTGGTTCCATACCTTGTCATAGTTGGAAATCCATTACCCAATATGTGCTTGCGGTTTTGATTGTATATTATATATGTGGAACGTGAGATGCAAACGTTCCACTAGATTGTTATCTACCTGATTTAGACATTATTATAATATCAAAAGAGTTTTGATATAAAGATTATAGTTCCTTTCAAAGGGATTTTGAAATTTAAATCAAGTGTTTGGATTTTCATAAGGGAGAAACCCGTTCCGTGTTATACGGCGTGGTCTTATGAGATATCATTTAGTTTTCTGAAACTGTTTTAAACTGTTTACTCATACCAGTCCCATGACTGACCCGGAGTTTATTTTGTTTTGTTCTACCTAAACTCTTGGGTGCCTAAATTTGTACGGGCAGTCAAGTAGTTCAGGATTTTTCAGATATATCTAAAGGAGCTTGGAGCAGGAGGCTTCAGCATTATCTAATTATAGTGGTTCCGTTGTGTTGTAAGTGTTGTGCTCTGATAAGTGTATGTTATACAGTTAAGATTTTGTATTTCAAAGATATGATATATTATATTTTGTTCCGCTGCGATGTGAGATTCTGTGTTGTTATTTCTGTTCTTCTTCTACCTCTTTCTTCTAAAAAAAAAAATGTTTCGTATTTTCGTGATATTTGGGTTGGACGTATGATGTATATAGTCAACTCTGATGTTGCGGATTTGCGGGTCATTACATCGATTGAACATGTTCATGTACTATTTCAATCAAATATTTTGTTTGGTAATCTACTTTTCGTTTATACCGTTCAATATGATATTGCATTTAAGTACCTGATTCGATGCTTTTTGATCACTCACGCAACTTTCCCGTGTCACCATTACATTATTAAGTTCCATTTTTAATTCATATCTAACAGTATATCAACATTAGTATTCTCCATTAATAAAATAGAGTTTAATGGTAAAGATTTAAATTAAGGAAGATTAGGGATTTTTATTTACAGGAAAATAATGTGAAGGACAAAATTAAAGAAAATTTTAGACACAATAATAAAAGACCAAAAATTTAGCAACAAGGACATTTTGTAGTTTAGAATAGAAAATGATGATGGCCCCTTGAATTCCCTAATCTACACTAAAAAGTTTCTTTGTGGCTAAATTTTTGGTCTCTTGTACTTATGCCTAAATTTTTATCTAATTTTGTCATTATGCCTAAAAACCTCTTTTATTTATAGGTTTAACAGGGGCTAATTTATTTTGTCCTCCCATAACAATTTTAAAATAAATTAAACAGGAAAATAGTGTGAAGGACAAAATTAGGGAAAAATTTAGGCATTAGAACAAGAGGCCAAAAATTTAGCCATAAGGACACTTTTTAGTGTAAAATAGAAATTGATAGTGAGCCCCTGAATTCCTTAATTTGGAAGTTGGCATAGGTCCAACTTTGGAAGTTTAATCACTTTATTGTCGAAAGTCATTGGGTACAATGATCGGATCGGTATTACTCCACAGTAAGACAGTGCGAAGTGACAAGAGTGCAAAAGGATCCATTTCTCGTTCGAAAGAGGACTATTTATAGTTGCAGTTCATGCTGAAAACTCGAAGAGTCATTATAGAGAGAGTCAGGTGGCCCCAAAGGCCAAAAGTTCTCAGTGTTTGGATCGGTATCAATTTCTACACTTAGTTGTTTTGGGGCTTCGATCGTGACGCTGTAACACCCCACACTTTTCCAAGCTCGAATTTCGAAAAAATCAAAACTCAAATGCATCTAGCATGGAGAATATAATTTTGATACCTACAATCAATGAGCATGAGCATAATCAAAGTATATTAAAACTAGCACTCATGGCAGAAATGAAATAAGATAACGAATATCGATTAAGGCGGCTACCTTAAGGCATATCACCACATCGATATCGAGCATGAGAGAATGAGAACCAAAACCAAACTTGAACACTTGCTAAGACTTGTCTTCCCCGAGATAAACTTAAGAGTTGTTTTGAGGAGGGGGTTAGAACAATAACTCATAGTGAGTAGAAAATTTATAACACTATCTACAATACAAATGTACTTCGTTTAATTAAAACAAAAACATATGTCTAAAAGGGCTAATAATTCTAACCTAACCTATTTATGATTAACGCATGATGACTAACCACTAAACCCAAGGTAATATTCCACGCTTAGGTTTACCGTAATACTGTGATAGAACGTTTACGCATAAGTATGAAGCCTTTAAACCACCATTAACTAATTAAGAGGCGGGAAACTAACTTCTAACTATCACACAAGGAGGGTACTTATTTAATGTATAACAACATAAGACTTCGCTACCAATGTAAGGTAAGGGCGGATACTTACGATCACTTAATACTCAAGGTGGACCTTTTTATTCTTAGGGATGAGGATCAAGGATCTTAAGGCAAAACTAACACTAAAGGGGGTTGAATAGTGTTTTAAAGAATTTATAAAAATCTTAACCAATTATCAATTACACAAACTACTATATGAATCACAGATTAAATATCACAACAGAAACAACCATAGATGCAGATATAAACAAAAATAAAATGCAGAAAAGGAAAGAACACATCGGATTTTATATTGGTTCGAATTACTCCTACATCTAGTCCCGCACAACGCTGGATTGTGCAGAGTTCTATTAATATCAATACCCAATTTCAACACCCTTGATTTCATGGTTACAAGGTTAACACCGTTTACAACACCCTTGATTTCGCAGCTATAAGGTTAACACCGCTCCTTTTCCTTGATTTACGGGCTATAGGAAACACAACCTCCCCTTTCCTTGATTTCAGGGCTACAAGGAACACACTCAGCCTATTTCTGACTATAATTTCCCTATAACTCTTGAGTAGCACTTCCATACAGAGAGTATTTGATAGAGAATGAGAATAGAAGAAGATTGATATAATTTGTATTGAAATCGCCAGAGCATAAGTGTAAAATCTCAGAATTTCAAGAAGAAGAATGGTGATATGTTAAAGGAGGAAGAAGGAGAAGATAAGCTATGAAAAAATTCGAAATTAAATAATAACATCATGATGATTATGTGACATATCCATAAGAAAAATAGTGTTAAAATATTATCATTTAAACTTTTCAAAAAATCAGATTATGATAACATTGAAAACCTTACTCTTATACCAATTGTTGAGGATAAGGATCAAGGACCTTAAGGCAAAACTAACACTAGAAGATGGTGAAGAGTGTTTTAAAGAATTTATAGAAATCTTAACCAATTATCAATTACTCAAACTACTGTATGAATCACAGATTAAATATCACAACAGAAACAATCACAGATGCAGATATAAACAAAAACAAAATGCAGAAAAGGAAAGAACACATCGGATTTTATACTGGTTCGGATTACTCCTATGTCTAATACCGCACAATGCTGGATTATGCAGAGTTTTATTAATATCAGTACCCAGTTACAACACCCTTGAATTCATGGCTACAAGGTGAACACCGTTTATAACACCCTTGATTTCATGGCTACAAGGTTAACACCACTTCTTTTCCTTGATTTAAGAGCTACAAGAAACACACCCTTCCCTTTCCTTGATTTTAGGGCTACAAGGAACACACCAAACCTATTTATGATTACAATTGCCATAGAATTCTTGAATAGCACTTCCAAACAGAGAGTATTTGATAGAGAATGAGAAAAGAAGAAGAATGATATAATTTGTATTGAAATCGGTAGAGTATAAGTGTAGAATCTTAGAATTTGAAGAAGAATAATGGTGGTATGTTAAAGAAGGAAGAAGTAGAAGATAAGTTATGATTTTTTTTTGAAATTAAGGCCTTTATATTGTGTTCCAAGAGACACAATCGTTTCTGAAATGTTTTAAAATGAAAGGACAGATCTTTTAAATTTAAATAAAATATGACTGTTATATGTCGACATTTAAAAACATGTCTGTTGACATACATACATACATACATACATACATACATACATATATATATATTTGAACTTTAAGTCATTTTTTCAAGTATTTAAACCTATATATATTCTAAAAATTCCTAAAATAAAACTAGTTGTTTAAAATATAATTTTTCAAGTTTAAAAACATAATAAAATATTATTTAAACATATGACCTAAATATAAACACATGTATATATACAGGAATTTATTAAGATATATATATATATATATATATATATATAAAGTTTTATGAGTACTTTAGAGTTAAATAAGAATATATGAAATTATAATCAAATATAAACTTAGTATATAAAATGTTTATATAAATGATTTAAGAATTAAAAAAATAAGTAACTTATAAATTAGGAAATATATATTTGAAATCATAAGTTTGAAATCCTTGGATGATTAAAAATCATTCTGAAAGGAGTTTGAAATCAATTTGAAAATAATTTGAAATCAGTTTGAAAATAATTTGAAATCAATTTGAAAATAGTTTAAAATTTATTTTGAAAAGAGTTTAAATCAATTTTAAAAACAAATAATTGAAAACAAAGTTTGAGTGCTATCAGAGTTTTACATAATATCTAGACTTTATTACCCTGTTAGTCTTGGACTCTTGAACTCTTGATATCTTGATACTTATGAGTCTTGGTTCTCCTTTGAAATCTTGAATCTCTTAACTGTGCATTCTTTAATATATATTACCTGTAATAAATCCTACATATACATATATATTCTAGATAAAAGTGTTAGTATATATTTTATAATCAATAATGATAATGATTGAAATAAGGTTGTTGTCATCAAAACATCATCAATATTCCATTCTCCAACAATCTCCCTCCTTTTGAAGATGATAACCTTGGCTTATAAATATTCATACCTTATATTACCTGTTAATCTGATTCTTTGATTATTCCCCCTTTTACCATGAATTCCTTATAACTCCCCCTTAAATCATGCTTCTTTTATAATTTCTCCCCCATTGTCATCAACAAAAAGTATATCTATCTAAACTTGGAATAATCCTAGCGACTAATTATGTATATAACTCCCCCTAAATCTATAGTTCTCCCTAAATCTATAATTTTCTTATAACTCCCCCTTAAACTAACACAAGACTAAACCTAACCTAAACTCTAATACCCTTAAAACTATAATAAGACTTTAAGCTAAACTAAGAAATAATTATGATATATAATATTTCCTTAAAATTATGATACAACTTAAAGTAATATAAGTCAAGTAATATTAAAACTAGATTAATGATAAGTCAATATTTAAGCAGTTTATTCCAAACAATCAAGAAATATAAGTTTTGTTGTCACAAAACATCAATTCAAATAAATTCAAACAAAAAGCCAAACATTTCTTGTAACTTCTATTTATCTTAAAAACCTATAAAGCACCTGTTTTAATCTAATACTATAAGAACTATATAAAAGTGAAGTAATGTAATCTGAAAAAGATGAGTGTAGTTATACATATGCATAAGTATATTTCTAACAAACCTACCAACCACAAATGAAATTCAATCATGTCAAACAAGTCAATCAAGTTATTCATGTCAAACAAATCAGATAAATCAATTAAGTCAAACAAGTCAATAAATCAATCAAGCCAACAAGCCAATCAAGTCAAAGTAAATATTTTATGTATTTAATTAATGACCATATACATTTCTGTAATGGCGCGTTTCGTAAGGTATGATAATTAAGTTATTTAATTATTTAAATAACGAATAGATTAAATAAACGATAGCTGAACATATAAATTATAATAATAATTATAATCAAGCCCGTAACGACGCGGCAGTTCGTTATTTGGCGAGTTGAACTTCAACTGAATGTACAGGATTCGTTTTAAGCCGGATTTCTGTGAAACAAGAAACGTGTGGAGCTGGTGGAGTATATCTTTCTAGTGGAAGAGAAAGATCGGGATTTCGTCGTGTAGATTTTGAGTTACGTCCAGATCAAATTATCAGAAATGCAGCGCCCTGACCATAACGATTTAATTATATTTTAAATAAGGATTTAAAATGAAATCGAGCGTCGATATACCTCTGACAAGGTAATATCGAGCTGTAAATACATACAGGAATATTTTGGAGCTGTGTGGTATTCCACTGTGAATATATACGATAATATAAATTTATTTATATTTAATTTAATTATATTTAAATATATTTATATATTTAAATAGGCTATTCAGAGCGTTAAAAATAGCCAGTTTTGCAAACGAAGTCGGAATTCGACGAAACCAGTTTTGTTGGATCCGTAATGTTGAATAGCTGTTAAATTCCAAGTTTCGTGATTTTTGAAGTCAGTATGTGGCCGTACGGATTTTTAGAGTGTAAAATAGTCAGTTTTTCGACAGTTAAAAATACACTGTGTGAGCATACGGAGTCGGAATTCGACGAAACCAGTTTCGTTGGGTTCGTAATGTCAAACTCTACCTACATGTCCAGTTCGGTGATTTTTAGGTATAGTGGGTGATCGCACGAATTTTTAGAAAGCTGAAATCAATAAAATAAAACAATAAAATAGAAATTTAAAATATCCTAACTCTATCTATGATCTAAAATAGACCACGCGCTCAACATTTTCAACCACAACCCTCAACTACCTCAAGTATAAGCACACAGAACAAATTCCCAGTTCAGAAACAAACCGAACGCAAAAAGAAAACCCAAAAGAAAATTCTCAAACAAATCAAAAACAAATCCTAAAATCTTGAAACCAAGTTGGTTTAGATCGTCGGAGTTTTCTCTTCAGCTGGATGGTCTTCGTTTGAGGTGCGACGCGTTTTCCCCTGGCGCTCGAAAATATACAGTGTGGCTAGGGTTAAGTATTCTGGCGAATGGGGTGAGCAAGGAGTGAATTTGAGCTTGTATTTGAGATTGTGGTGACGAGGAGGTGGTCGTGGCAAAGTTTGCTGAGATTCGGTACACAAAACTGTCGCTCTTCTTCTTGGATGATTGGGAGCCGCCGCCGTGAGGTGATGGTACAGGCGGCTGCGAGCTGACTGACGTGGGGTGGAGCGTGGAGAGGAGATGAAGTGCTGAACACTGGTGGAGCTATTTTTGAATTCGACTGGTTGTAGAGGGAACACGATGGGTTTAAAATTTGACAAATGGGGTTCGGTTGTTTTCTTTTGGAGCAGGCATTGTTTGGGGAAGAAGGAATAAAAAGAGGAGATGGGTTTGGGCTGTAAGAGTTATTGGGCCGGGAGGTAATAAAGGGGGAAGCCCAACTCTTAAATAGATTTAGTTTTATTTAATTTAATCAATGTACAAACTTGTTAAATTGATTTCTCTCCCATAAGGAGTCAGATTTACGAACCGTAAGTTGCGTTGGGATCATATGGACGAGCACTCCACAATGAGACTGACCGCGAGTCGATTGGAGCACGTTACAATTTATGGCGAAATAAATTGTCCGACTGAATCAGAGAACGCAAACCGATTATTTAACGGTTAACGCGCCAATGTGAGTAAAACTCACCAACTCTGAACAGTTATATTTTTATATTGTATTCTTAGAACTGTTAATCATCTGTTGATTGTTGTGTGTTGGTTGATTGATTGAACTGCTAGTCAGTTAGTGGAAATTATATATATATATATATATATAAAAATATATATATATAAACCGTTAAATATTTATATATCGATTCTGCTATCAGAATAATTTATATTGAACTGAAAGTGATGATAATCATATTGTGTAACATCTGTGGATGCAGGGAGACAGGTTGGAGGAATCCAACTGGATTCCTCAACAGTTATTTTTACTGTGATTTATGTATTGTGATATATAAATGTGATATATATAATCTGTTGTGATTACATGTGATTGGATGATATTTATCGTTGTTAGATGATGTGTTAAAACCATAAGTTAACCAAAGCGAGTTAGTCGAGTTAAACAAAGAAGTTGGTTAAGTTAACCAAAGCAAAGTTAGTCGAGGTAAACAAAGTAATTGGTTAAGTAAATCAAAGCAAGTTAGTTAAGTTAAACTAAGTGGTTAATCAAAGTAAAGTAGTTAAGTTAAAGTGATTAATCGATGTGAATTAGTTAAGTTAAACTAAAGGATTAATCGATGTGAATTAGTTAAGTTAAACTAAAGGATTAATCGATGTGAATTAGTTAAGTTAAACTAAGTGGTTAATCGAAGTGAATTAGTTAAGTTAACTAAGTGGTTAATCGAAGTAAATTAGTTGAGTTAAACTAAGTGAATCGGTTAGAGTTAATCAACGTGAATTAGCTAAGTTAAACTAAGTGGATTTGTTCAGTTAATCAAGATGAGTTAACTCAGTTAGGTTAAACCAGTAGAGTTAACTAGTTGAGTTAACCAGTTAGAGTTAATCAGTTAGGTTAAACCAGTTAGAGTTAACCAGTTAGGTTAAACCAGTTAGAGTTGACCAGTTAAAGTTGACCAGTTGGAGTTGACTAGTTAAAGTTGACCAGTTAGAGTTGACCAGTTAGAGTTGACCAGTTAGAGTTGACCAGTTAGAGTTGACCAGTTAGAATTGACTAGTTAGAGTTGATCAGTTAGAGTTATCCGAAGTAGAATTATCGAGTATAGTGTATTCGAGAGAAGAGAAATCGAATATAGTTTATTCGAGTGGAGAAATCAAATGTTATTCATTTGAGAAGAGTTATCGAATATAGTTTATTCGAGTGGAGAAATCAAATGTTATTCATTTGAGAAGAGTAATCGAATATAGTTTATTCGAGTGGAGAAATCAAATGTTATTTATTTAAGAAGTGTTATCGAATATTATTTATTCAAAGAGTTGTTATCGAATATGAGTTATTCGAAGTTAGTTAATCCAAAGGAGTTATTCGAAGTTAGCTAATCCAAAGGAGTTATTCGAAGTTAGCTAATCCAAAGGAGATATTCGAAGTTAGTTAATCCAAAGGAGTTAGTCGAAGAGTTAATCGAATATAGTTATTCGAAAGAAAGAGTTAATCGAATATAGTTATTCAAAAGAAAGTGTTAATCGAATATAGTTATTCGAGTAAAGTTAAAAGAGTTAATCAAATATAATTTATTCGAATAGAGTTAGAGAAGTTAATCGAATATAGTTCATTCGAATAGTGTTGGAGGAGATATCGAATACAGTTTATTCGATAGGATAGAAGTGAATATAATTCATCAATTAAGTTATTCGAATTAGTTATTCGAATAGAGTTAAACACGTAGGAGTAAATTGAATATCAGTTATTCAATTTGAGTTAATCGAATTTAGTTATTCGAGAAGAGTTAAATCGAATTTAGTTATTCGAAAGGAGTTAATCGATTTGAATTAAGTTAAATCGAAATGGAGTAAATCGATTAGAATCAGGTTAATCGAGTTAGAGTAAATCGAATATTGGTTATTCGAAGGTAAGTTATTCGAATTAGTTATTCGAAGGAGTTAATCAAATGAGTTGATCCAAAGGAGTTAGTCGAATATTATTTATTCGAATAGAGTTAAAGGAGTTAACGATTTTAGTTTGATCGAAAGGAGTTATCGATTAGTAAATCGAAAGGAGATTTTCGAATATAGCATATTCGAAAGAAAGAGATCGAATATTGTTTATTCGAAAGAGAGAGATTTCGAATATGAGTTATTCGAAGAGAGATAATCGAATATAGGTTATTCGAAGAAGAGTTAACCAAATAGAGATTACTCGAAAGAGAGTTATACGTCGAATTCGATTATAGCGAATTCGGGAAAGTACTATTTACTTTCCAGGGTTTAAATCAAGATTTAGTTATTGATTTAGAAATTAGGTGTCTGTTAAATTATTCAAGTTAGGAGATAAAGTTATAATTTAGGTTAGACATTGCAGAAGTAGGAATTATAACGTTATAGTTATAATCAAACACTGTCATATAAGAAGTGGGTTCGTAACCTGAATCCGAGAATTTGCGTAAACAGATGATTGGAAAAAGTGAGTGATGAGCTTCATCTATTTCACAGTAAAGGACGTTGTTCAATTAAGGTCTGCGAGGTAATTATACCCCAACTTGATTGACTTCAGAATTGACAAAGGAATAGTTGTGGTTCGATCTAAAAGGTTGATTAGGAATAAAGTTAAGTAATAAGCGATTAATGGATTAAGCGTAACGATGTTTTATACAACGTTCATTGGAAATCCGTAAATGAGTTTTGGAAACGTTTTCCAAATATAGTCAGATATGTCTTCTAAACATAGAAGATGAAATGTTTTCATGATAAGAATTTAAGAAATAGAGTTAAGCAAATTCAGAAATTGACTGGAGAGGGTAAGTTGAACGGTTTTCTAAGTGACGATCTGATGTTGGTTTCGACCTTCCGGATTGATACTTAGAGAATTGTTCTCCTACTAGTTACAGTTAGGGACTGATAGTTGCGAAATAATAGTGATGTGAAAATAAGCTATGGGAATGTTTTCCCATGATTAATAACATATATTTTCTAAATATATGAAATAAGGAAATATGAACATATGATGATTGATCGATCGAATTCCCATTTGGAAATAAGATCGTTGTTTGTACACCGACATGTTTTCATTTGATAGTTAGATCACAGACTATCAAAGTTTTTACCATTTTAACGTTGTTAATATGGAGAGACCGGTTGGATTATTATCCAAAGAACCACTCTGTATTGGCATAAGCGTTGCGAGCAATATCTGCCAAAGATAAATTGAAGACGGAGTAAAGTGCAAGGGCTGTTGTATAAGTCTTAGATAACAGTGACTAAGATGGATATACTGAATAGTGCCTTCGGTTTGTCCAGTCCTAGGACAACGTATATGGAAGAAGGTCTGATAGAGTATATCCAATGGATCGCGTAAGTTGATCTGTTCAAACGTATTCACGTTTGGTGGCGGAGGAATTCGTTTCTCTTAGCTATATACCCGTGTTATTTTTGGATAAGTCAATTTGTGATTTGGCGGGTATGACGATGTGGCATTCAAAGTGAATGGTGATCAGATGTTCTGAAGGTAGACGTAGCTTCTAGCCTCACACCAGGAAGTAACAAAAGTTGGGCTAGGCAGCATGGCTAGTTGGGCCATTCCCAAGCAGGGTGTATTGTCACCGATCTAGGGAATATCCATATTTATACTTCTTTTTGATTCTGTATCTTCGGATGACGGTTTGATGGCCTATAACCGTGGTGGCAATATATTCGCGACACTCAAGCTAAATGAGTGAGCGGTCATGTGTGGCCGGGTTGCAAGACGTTCTTGTTGAACCCTGAGTGTATCACCTCTAGAGTACACTATTCAGAAGGTGCTCCCATACCTTGTCTGTTGGAATCCATTCTCCGATAAGCGCCCTGCGGTTTATGATTTTATACTATGCATGTAGAACGTGAGATGCAAGCGTTTCTGCTAGATTGATATCTATTTGTACTTAGACATTATTATAATATCACAATGATATTGCTTGTAAAAGTTGTTCAGATACTCATAAGGGAAAAACCCGTTCCGTATTCACGGCGTGGTCTTATGAGATATCCTATACCTGTTTTAAACTATTTTACTCATACCAGTCCCATGACTGACCCGGAGTTTACTTTGTTGTTTTTCCCTAAACTCTTGGGTGCCTAAATTTGTACGGGCAGTCAAGTAGTCGGGATTTACAGATATACTTGGAGAGCTTGGAGCAGGAGACTTCAAGATTCTATAGCTATAGTAATTTCCGCTGTGTTGTAAGTGTTGTACTCTGATAAGTGCTATTGTATATATATAACTGTTTACTTCAAAGTTATGTTATATATTATATGTTATTCATTCCGCTGTGAGATTCGTGTTACTCTGATGATTCTGATGTTCTTCTTCTTCTTCTATTCTATTAGTTCTATCTTTTCTTTCTCACCTTCTAAATTCTTTCACTAACGTCTCGGAATTTCCGACTCTCGAGGAGTCGGAAATTTCCAGCCGTTACAGTTGGTATCAGAGCTTAAGTTAAGTGATTACCTTGGCTCTGTGGCATAACTCGATAGTGATGGGATTAGTAATATCCTAGATTGAGTTTGAGTGTATATATACGAGTGCGTATTTGTATTTGATATAAAATGGTTTTATATTGTGGAGATTCATTGGCCGAGTTGTTTATGAGTTCTGGTCGATCAGTTTGATCCACTGTATCGGTAGGAGTAAATAAACACTTGAATACGATGGGTCGTCACGATATGTTTTGAAAAAGGGTAAGTGAATGTAACATTACCCAAAGTATATTTTGATATAGAAATATATATATATATATATATATATATCAAAATTTTAATATATTAGATATATTGGTTGTTATTATAATCGAGTAAGATTATAAATTAAATGGTTATATATATAACCAATAATAATTCCTATAAGTAAAATACGTGGAATCAGTCGAATTAAAATCTGAAATTAAATCAGAATTGGAATTAAAATAAGGAAATTTTAAGTTCCTGGGAGATTTTGAAAATGTTTTTCAATTCAAAATAAATATAGTATTGAACTCACCTGGATGACGGGAAAATAATTCCGAGGATGGATCGATACATCGTCGGTATAATTTTCGAGTTTCTAAGTGGCGGATTACTACCAATGGTTCTGTTTTCAAATGGTGTTGAGGAAAACAAGTTGTTCAGAAATTCAAAAGTTTTGAATTGGTGTTAGGATTTGAACTTTGATTTGAAATAAATCCCAGGAATTTAAATCTTGAAATTTAAAATTTAACTTGTTAAGTTGAATGAATCAAGATGGTAAAAACAAATAGTAAATTAAAATTTAACTTGAACCAAGTTAAATAAATCGGGATTCGGTTAGAGAATAATCTGGATTGGAATTAAGTTGATGGGTTAAGAGTTTGAAATTTGATATTGGAGTTGAATAGAATTTGACTTGGATAGAACCAAGTGTTTGAGTTGAAGGTTGGATTGAGACGACCTTGGGTATATGTTTGGTTGATAACAGGTGAAAGTGATAAGAGTTGATATGCCCGACAAAAAGGTACAAATTTATTTTTGATATAAGCATGAGATTTATGAGCCGAATTGGCAAGCCGCTTGGCTGTTTGATTTTCTTTTGGGTTGGAGAAGGCCTAGAGAGGCAAGGGGTGGTTTGTCATATTGACCAATACAAAGGAGGTTATGGCGAAATTTTCCGAAAATTTAAAGTGTTAGAAAATTTTCAGAATTTTTTGAAAATTTTAGTAAATCGGAAGGAATTAATATTTAGTCGACATTAATTGGTTCAGTTGAAACTGAAGTTGAGAAGTAAACCAATCTTAGGAGTTCCAATATATAGGGTCGTCCTCTAACTTAGCAATTTCGAGGACGAAATTATTTTAAGGGGGGAAGTCTGTAATGGCGCGTTTCGTAAGGTATGATAATTAAGTTATTTAATTATTTAAATAACGAATAGATTAAATAAACGATAGCTGAACATATAAATTATAATAATAATTATAATCAAGCCCGTAACGACGCGGCAGTTCGTTATTTGGCGAGTTGAACTTCAACTGAATGTACAGGATTCGTTTTAAGCCGGATTTCTGTGAAACAAGAAACGTGTGGAGCTGGTGGAGTATATCTTTCTAGTGGAAGAGAAAGATCGGGATTTCGTCGTGTAGATTTTGAGTTACGTCCAGATCAAATTATCAGAAATGCAGCGCCCTGACCATAACGATTTAATTATATTTTAAATAAGGATTTAAAATGAAATCGAGCGTCGATATACCTCTGACAAGGTAATATCGAGCTGTAAATACATACAGGAATATTTTGAAGCTGTGTGGTATTCCACTGTGAATATATACGATAATATAAATTTATTTATATTTAATTTAATTATATTTAAATATATTTATATATTTAAATATATTTATATATTTAAATAGGCTATTCAGAGCGTTAAAAATAGCCAGTTTTGCAAACGAAGTCGGAATTCGACGAAACCAGTTTTGTTGGATCCGTAATGTTGAATAGCTGTTAAATTCCAAGTTTCGTGATTTTTGAAGTCAGTATGTGGCCGTACGGATTTTTAGAGTGTAAAATAGTCAGTTTTTCGACAGTTAAAAATACACTGTGTGAGCATACGGAGTCGGAATTCGACGAAACCAGTTTCGTTGGGTTCGTAATGTCAAACTCTACCTACATGTCCAGTTCGGTGATTTTTAGGTATAGTGGGTGATCGCACGAATTTTTAGAAAGCTGAAATCAATAAAATAAAACAATAAAATAGAAATTTAAAATATCCTAACTCTATCTATGATCTAAAACAGACCACGCGCTCAACATTTTCAACCACAACCCTCAACTACCTCAAGTATAAGCACACAGAACAAATTCCCAGTTCAGAAACAAACCGAACGCAAAAAGAAAACCCAAAAGAAAATTCTCAAACAAATCAAAAACAAATCCTAAAATCTTGAAACCAAGTTGGTTTAGATCGTCGGAGTTTTCTCTTCAGCTGGATGGTCTTCGTTTGAGGTGCGACGCGTTTTCCCCTGGCGCTCGAAAATATACAGTGTGGCTAGGGTTAAGTATTCTGGCGAATGGGGTGAGCGAGGAGTGAATTTGAGCTTGTATTTGAGATTGTGGTGACGAGGAGGTGGTCGTGGCAAAGTTTGCTGAGATTCGGTACACAAAACTGTCGCTCTTCTTCTTGGATGACTGGGAGCCGCCGCCGTGAGGTGATGGTACAGGCGGCTGCGAGCTGACTGACGTGGGGTGGAGCGTGGAGAGGAGATGAAGTGCTGAACACTGGTGGAGCTATTTTTGAATTCGACTGGTTGTAGAGGGAACACGATGGGTTTAAAATTTGACAAATGGGGTTCGGTTGTTTTCTTTTGGAGCAGGCATTGTTTGGGGAAGAAGGAATAAAAAGAGGAGATGGGTTTGGGCTGTAAGAGTTATTGGGCCGGGAGGTAATAAAGGGGGAAGCCCAACTCTTAAATAGATTTAGTTTTATTTAATTTAATCAATGTACAAACTTGTTAAATTGATTTCTCTCCCATACGGAGTCAGATTTACGAACCGTAAGTTGCGTTGGGATCATATGGACGAGCACTCCACAATGAGACTGACCGCGAGTCGATTGGAGCACGTTACAATTTATGGCGAAATAAATTGTCCGACTGAATCAGAGAACGCAAACCGATTATTTAACGGTTAACGCGCCAATGTGAGTAAAACTCACCAACTCTGAACAGTTATATTTTTATATTGTATTCTTAGAACTGTTAATCATCTGTTGATTGCTGTGTGTTGGTTGATTGATTGAACTGCTAGTCAGTTAGTGGAATATATATATATATATATATATATATAAATATATATATATAAACCGTTAAATATTTATATATCGATTCTGCTATCAGAATAATTTATATTGAACTGAAAGTGATGATAATCATATTGTGTAACATCTGTGGATGCAGGGAGACAGGTTGGAGGAATCCAACTGGATTCCTCAACAGTTATTTTTACTGTGATTTATGTATTGTGATATATAAATGTGATATATATAATCTGTTGTGATTACATGTGATTGGATGATATTTATCGTTGTTAGATGATGTGTTAAAACCATAAGTTAACCAAAGCGAGTTAGTCGAGTTAAACAAAGAAGTTGGTTAAGTTAACCAAAGCAAAGTTAGTCGAGGTAAACAAAGTAATTGGTTAAGTAAATCAAAGCAAGTTAGTTAAGTTAAACTAAGTGGTTAATCAAAGTAAAGTAGTTAAGTTAAAGTGATTAATCGATGTGAATTAGTTAAGTTAAACTAAAGGATTAATCGATGTGAATTAGTTAAGTTAAACTAAAGGATTAATCGATGTGAATTAGTTAAGTTAAACTAAGTGGTTAATCGAAGTGAATTAGTTAAGTTAACTAAGTGGTTAATCGAAGTAAATTAGTTGAGTTAAACTAAGTGAATCGGTTAGAGTTAATCAACGTGAATTAGCTAAGTTAAACTAAGTGGATTTGTTCAGTTAATCAAGATGAGTTAACTCAGTTAGGTTAAACCAGTAGAGTTAACTAGTTGAGTTAACCAGTTAGAGTTAATCAGTTAGGTTAAACCAGTTAGAGTTAACCAGTTAGGTTAAACCAGTTAGAGTTGACCAGTTAAAGTTGACCAGTTGGAGTTGACTAGTTAAAGTTGACCAGTTAGAGTTGACCAGTTAGAGTTGACCAGTTAGAGTTGACCAGTTAGAATTGACCAGTTAGAGTTGATCAGTTAGAGTTATCCGAAGTAGAATTATCGAGTATAGTGTATTCGAGAGAAGAGAAATCGAATATAGTTTATTCGAGTGGAGAAATCAAATGTTATTCATTTGAGAAGAGTTATCGAATATAGTTTATTCGAGTGGAGAAATCAAAAGTTATTCATTTGAGAAGAGTAATCGAATATAGTTTATTCGAGTGGAGAAATCAAATGTTATTTATTTAAGAAGAGTTATCGAATATTATTTATTCAAAGAGTAGTTATCGAATATGAGTTATTCGAAGTTAGTTAATCCAAAGGAGTTATTCGAAGTTAGCTAATCCAAAGGAGTTATTCGAAGTTAGCTAATCCAAAGGAGATATTCGAAGTTAGTTAATCCAAAGGAGTTAGTCGAAGAGTTAATCGAATATAGTTATTCGAAAGAAAGAGTTAATCGAATATAGTTATTCAAAAGAAAGTGTTAATCGAATATAGTTTTTCGAGTAAAGTTAAAAGAGTTAATCAAATATAATTTATTCGAATAGAGTTAGAGAAGTTAATCGAATATAGTTCATTCGAATAGTGTTAGAGGAGATATCGAATACAGTTTATTCGATAGGATAGAAGTGAATATAATTCATCAATTAAGTTATTCGAATTAGTTATTCGAATAGAGTTAAACACGTAGGAGTAAATTGAATATCAGTTATTCAATTTGAGTTAATCGAATTTAGTTATTCGAGAAGAGTTAAATCGAATTTAGTTATTCGAAAGGAGTTAATCGATTTGAATTAAGTTAAATCGAAATGGAGTAAATCGATTAGAATCAGGTTAATCGAGTTAGAGTAAATCGAATATTGGTTATTCGAAGGTAAGTTATTCGAATTAGTTATTCGAAGGAGTTAATCAAATGAGTTGATCCAAAGGAGTTAGTCGAATATTATTTATTCGAATAGAGTTAAAGGAGTTAACGATTTTAGTTTGATCGAAAGGAGTTATCGATTAGTAAATCGAAAGGAGATTTTCGAATATAGCATATTCGAAAGAAAGAGATCGAATATTGTTTATTCGAAAGAGAGAGATTTCGAATATGAGTTATTCGAAGAGAGATAATCGAATATAGGTTATTCGAAGAAGAGTTAACCAAATAGAGATTACTCGAAAGAGAGTTATACGTCGAATTCGATTATAGCGAATTCGGGAAAGTACTATTTACTTTCCAGGGTTTAAATCAAGATTTAGTTATTGATTTAGAAATTAGGTGTCTGTTAAATTATTCAAGTTAGGAGATAAAGTTATAATTTAGGTTAGACATTGCAGAAGTAGGAATTATAACGTTATAGTTATAATCAAACACTGTCATATAAGAAGTGGGTTCGTAACCTGAATCCGAGAATTTGCGTAAACAGATGATTGGAAAAAGTGAGTGATGAGCTTCATCTATTTCACAGTAAAGGACGTTGTTCAATTAAGGTCTGCGAGGTAATTATACCCCAACTTGATTGACTTCAGAATTGACAAAGGAATAGTTGTGGTTCGATCTAAAAGGTTGATTAGGAATAAAGTTAAGTAATAAGCGATTAATGGATTAAGCGTAACGATGTTTTATACAACGTTCATTGGAAATCCGTAAATGAGTTTTGGAAACGTTTTCCAAATATAGTCAGATATGTCTTCTAAACATAGAAGATGAAATGTTTTCATGATAAGAATTTAAGAAATAGAGTTAAGCAAATTCAGAAACTAACTGGAGAGGGTAAGTTGAACGGTTTTCTAAGTGACGATCTGATGTTGGTTTCGACCTTCCGGATTGATACTTAGAGAATTGTTCTCCTACTAGTTACAGTTAGGGACTGATAGTTGCGAAATAATAGTGATGTGAAAATAAGCTATGGGAATGTTTTCCCATGATTAATAACATATATTTTCTAAATATATGAAATAAGGAAATATGAACATATGATGATTGATCGATCGAATTCCCATTTGGAAATAAGATCGTTGTTTGTACACCGACATGTTTTCATTTGATAGTTAGATCACAGACTATCAAAGTTTTTACCATTTTAACGTTGTTAATATGGAGAGACCGGTTGGATTATTATCCAAAGAACCACTCTGTATTGGCATAAGCGTTGCGAGCAATATCTGCCAAAGATAAATTGAAGACGGAGTAAAGTGCAAGGGCTGTTGTATAAGTCTTAGATAACAGTGACTAAGATGGATATACTGAATAGTGCCTTCGGTTTGTCCAGTCCTAGGACAACGTATATGGAAGAAGGTCTGACAGAGTATATCCAATGGATCGCGTAAGTTGATCTGTTCAAACGTATTCACGTTTGGTGGCGGAGGAATTCGTTTCTCTTAGCTATATACCCGTGTTATTTTTGGATAAGTCAATTTATGATTTGGCGGGTATGACGATGTGGCATTCAAAGTGAATGGTGATCAGATGTTCTGAAGGTAGACGTAGCTTCTAGCCTCACACCAGGAAGTAACAAAAGTTGGGCTAGGCAGCATGGCTAGTTGGGCCATTCCCAAGCAGGGTGTATTGTCACCGATCTAGGGAATATCCATATTTATACTTCTTTTTGATTCTGTATCTTCGGATGACGGTTTGATGGCCTATAACCGTGGTGGCAATATATTCGCGACACTCAAGCTAAATGAGTGAGCGGTCATGTGTGGCCGGGTTGCAAGACGTTCTTGTTGAACCCTGAGTGTATCACCTCTAGAGTACACTATTCAGAAGGTGCTCCCATACCTTGTCTGTTGGAATCCATTCTCCGATAAGCGCCCTGCGGTTTATGATTTTATACTATGCATGTAGAACGTGAGATGCAAGCGTTTCTGCTAGATTGATATCTATTTGTACTTAGACATTATTATAATATCACAATGATATTGCTTGTAAAAGTTGTTCAGATACTCATAAGGGAAAAACCCGTTCCGTATTCACGGCGTGGTCTTATGAGATATCCTATACCTGTTTTAAACTATTTTACTCATACCAGTCCCATGACTGACCCGGAGTTTACTTTGTTGTTTTTCCCTAAACTCTTGGGTGCCTAAATTTGTACGGGCAGTCAAGTAGTCGGGATTTACAGATATACTTGGAGAGCTTGGAGCAGGAGACTTCAAGATTCTATAGCTATAGTTATTTCCGCTGTGTTGTAAGTGTTGTACTCTGATAAGTGCTATTGTATATATATAACTGTTTACTTCAAAGTTATGTTATATATTATATGTTATTCATTCCGCTGTGAGATTCGTGTTACTCTGATGATTCTGATGTTCTTCTTCTTCTTCTATTCTATTAGTTCTATCTTTTCTTTCTCACCTTCTAAATTCTTTCACTAACGTCCCGGAATTTCCGACTCTCGAGGAGTCGGAAATTTCCAGCCGTTACAATTTCCATACAATACACTTTAAAAAGTTAACATGTAATGCAGTGCGTGCGGTATATTGTTTATAATGCGGTGTGTCGTATGCAAAGCAATATGAAATGATTATTGAACGTAATGCATCTTGTGATATGAATGTTTTTAACATGCATTGTAATTTATAGTAATGAGGAGTGATATGAACAGAGCTATTTAATGATAATATGACAATAATTATGCAGATTGGTTTTTTGATGGTATGTATTTCGGTAAAAGATAATCAAAGTATAATCTTAAATAATATCTAATTATATCAACCAAACAAAGGTAATATACATTAACATTTTAAAATTGGGTTAATTGTATATATAAACATATATTCACAATTATATATATATAAAAACTAATTTTAAAAAAGGACTTAAATTTTAATTTATATGAGATATAAATCAATCTTTTGATATAAATCAATTTTAAATTTAAACTTTATAAATCTAAAAATATTAATTTTCTAAAGAACCATTTATATGTTAAAACTTTAAAAAAAGTATATAGTTATAACAAAATTATTTTGATGAAATCTGGTAATATAAAGTAAACTATATAACTATAACTTCTTATATTTAAACTACATGTTTAAGACATAAAAATTATACATATATATATATATTATATCAAAATATCAAGTTAAATATACAAGTTTTATAAATCTTAATAAGAAATCAAAATTAGTATTAAGTTACAAATAGCGTTTGTGATAATGTAACCTAAAATTGTTATGAAATTATAAGTGAAAAATATATAAGTTAAACTATGCATGTTTAAACTACATATAAAAGATATAAAAATTTATATTTTACAACAAGATCAAATGTTTGGAAATTTTATATTATTTATGTGTACCATATTAATATATAATTTTATTGAATTATACACTTTTAATATATATATTTTGAAACAAGATATAAGAAAATAAGTAGGTAGACAAAGTTGATAACAAGAATTTGAACTAATATTTTTGTACTGAAAAGGTGTCCTTTTAATTTTTGAAATCAAAGCAAAGAGTAATGAAATTTGAATTTACAAGAAAAGACTCTTTTAGAAAAAATTAGATTGGTATATTGGTAATGTAACGACCTGGATTTTTTGACTATTTGAATTCGAATATTTAAATTGGTTTAAATATTAATTTGGAAATATAAATGATGTTTAATATAGAATTCGTTAATTAAACGACAATGGAACGTTTATATTTTTATTAATTTATAAATGAGCGTGAAACGGCGCGGTAGTTCGTAATATTTGGTTTTGTACTTCAATTGAATATACAAAATTCGTTTTAATTCGGATTTCTGTGAAACAAGAAGCGTCTGAATCTATGTGATAATATTTTTCTAATAGAAGAGAAAAATCGAGTTTTCATATTGTAGATTTTATTTTACGTCCAAATCAAATTTCGAAATAGTCGCTGTGGAATCGTTTATACGCCATAACGATATATTTAATTATAATTATATTGGCTTCGAATTTGGACAAGTCCTTTGAGGTGTAGTCATAATTCGATTTATAGAATTTTACTGTAATTTTTATTTCGTAAAATAAGCAACTTTTTATTTGGAGTATTTTGTAACCTATATCAATATTTTGGGGTTTCATAATATGAGTTAACCTACCGATATTATTATATTTTTGGGATCGTGGCACCTCGCTAGACACGACTGTGTTCTTATTTCTGTCCCTAATAGCTCCGAACGAAATTTACGCAACATAGTTCACTATATAGAATAAGCTATCCTATTTCTAATACCTTGCATGACAAGGTATACTCTTATAAAAATATTGCACATACATATGAATGAACAACTCATAACAACTATAAACATCACGCAGAGATCTAAGCTAAGCTAAGCACATGCCTTCCCTTGCTGTAAGCCGACATACATCAGAACACAGACTTGAAAAGAAAAAAAATCTATTGTAGTAGTAATGTAGTATAAGCTGTTAATAACATTTGAACTAATGCCTCAGCCATGCTTAGACTTGCATTAATAGCTGATATGATGGATAACGTATTTGAATTAGTATAGACGACAGTAGGCACAGACTTCTTGTTTTTTTAAATGCAACAGGAGATATTAAAAATATATAGCAGCTGTCCTATTCTTTATCTGAGCCAACCTAAAATGAGCTGTGCACATGGAAATAAAAAAAATGTACACCCACTTTTCATCTTTCCAGCTAGCCTACACTTATAGTCTGTACGCAACAAAAGTGTCCTTCCCCTTGGCTACCAAGTAATTTAAATTTCTTGTCTGCTAAACCATTGCATTACTTGTGCTCCAAATTACCTAATCCGTGATGGCCAAGCAAGCCAATACCGTGCATGCCAAGGGTAGTGATGCTATAAATATAGGCGTTCATCCCATCTTTCACACCACAAACCCAAAATAGAAAATTTAAACAAAGCGAACATCGTTACCTCTCATCATCAAAATATATATTTCTTCCGCAAACAAATGAAAACACCTCAAATACGTGGGATTCAGCGAACTCGTGTGGTTGCCGCGGAAGCATGCGATTGTGGGGAAGGCTACATGCTGGAAAAAGAAGCATGAACAGGAAAGTGGGGAGAAGTAGAAGCGGGGGTTTGAAGGCGTTGAACTGGAGAGCGAGCATGGCCAGTGATGCTGCTTCGATGGTCTAAGGGTGGAAGCGACGAAGTGGGTGCAGTGTTTGGTTTCGGTGGTGAGGGGCTGTTCGTTTTTTCTGGAAGGAGTCATAGGCGTTAGTTGTGATCAAGTGGGAGAGAGAGTTCGCGCAGAAGGAGGTGGCAGCAGGCGTTGCTTAGGTGGACAGAAGCATTAGGTTATGAAAGAAAGAAGTGCAAAAAAAAAAAAAAAAAAACGAAAGAGAGAAAGAAGCTGGAACTAATAGCAGGTGGGGGAAACGATGTTGCATGCATGGCAATCATGGGTGGCGTGTTTCAGTGGAGAACTGAAGGCAGTTGGTGGTCGAGCGGTGCGTGGAGACTGTGATGGGTTAAGTGGAGGAAGAGGTGTGCAGTATTATGGGAAAAAGGAAAACATGAGGGGAGGGTTGCTGTCAAAACAAAAAGGAAGTAGTTGACGTGGAGAAACTCAAAGGAAGTAAGCTTCAGAGAAGTAAAACATGGGAGATACCTAAAGCTTGGTTTTTTTGTCAATGGAGGGGTTACTGTGCATGCGGATTCCAGTTTTGGCGTGGGCCGTGCTGGTGGGCCTTCGAACAAAAAAAAAAAGCTGAGAATGGATCGAAACTGGAAGGGGCGGAGAAATGACAGTATAGCACAGGAGTCGGGAGAGGAATGTAGTTGGGAAAGAAACAGTACTGTTTCGAATGGGTTTGGAGAATCAGGTGGGGCATGGGCTGCTATTTTGGGATGGGCCTACGGGCCTTGCGTTGGAAAAAAAAATGCTGAAACGAAAAACAAGAGGATGGATATTGGGAAGAAGAGGGAAGGTAACTTGAGGTGGTTTTCAAAATGAAATGGGAACAAAACAAGTAAGGAAAAAAAAAGAGAAAACAAAGAAAGTGACAGAACGCTCTAAACATGAAGCAACAAAAAGAGGAAATGGGAGCGTATAGCATGGGGAGGGACGTTGGGCATCATTTGGTTCAAGCGCAAGCAAAAAGAAGAATGTCAGAGAAACAATAGGGACGTTGGAACTTATCGACGAACACGACGTTGTAGAACTGGTTTAGTCACAGATGTCAGCAACTGGAATTGAATTGAACCGCTCGAACAACAAGCGGAGACCAAGGTGAGTTAAACTCACTCAGTTATCCATTTATAATTTTTATAAATTGGGTTTATTGCTTGTATGCTATGTTGCTTAGTTGATTTGGTTGATTTAATGATTGTTGGTTATTCACTATACTGTTTAAATTAAATGGTTGTTTAATTTAAAATGAAATGAAATCGTTATTTTTAACGATTAGTTCCAACGAAGGTAACTTACCTTGTTGGTTACGTTTATAATGATATAAACGTTTTTAAAATTAAATTGGGTGCTTGAATGATTATTATTTGTTGACCGCTATTAGTTGAATTGATTATTTGCATATGATCATTATATGAACTGTTTAACCGACAGGATTGGATAATTGACTTGGTGGTTGTTTGTTGAATTTAAATTCAACATTTGTTTGGTTATTAACCAATTGTGGATATTAGTTGAGAAATTTATAGCAAATGGCCAAAAATACAAACTGTGTTTAAAAAGGATGATTTACCGTCAAGTACATCGATAGAAATAAAGTTATAAAATTTATTTATAAGTGAATATAGATTTCTACTATATTATTTTGGTTAGAATTTATGAAAAGAAATAAACTTACCAAAAGTATGTTGATTGTTTTAATCACTATTTTGGCACCAAAAACGACCGTGTGCGAAGCACGTGCTTTATCCTTTATAAAGCAAATGCTTGTATTAATGAGATTGTTAAGCAACTGTGGAACGATTAATAACGACGATTATTTGTTTTCCAGAAACAATTTAAAGAAGATTATTTTGAAATGGATTATTTAATATTATTTATTAGTTTAAAAGAAAAGACGAGTTGAAGTGATCAATGGGTTAATCATGTTTTGAAATTGACCAAGCCAACTGTTTTTAACAAGAAATTGACTAGTGTATCGATTAATCCGGTGATATTATTTAACAAATAGTTGCTTGATTTAATAGGAATTTAAAAAGGTAATTTCAAAGGTAAGAAGGGTTATAAAACCGTATGTTAAATAAAATAGTAACATGATATTTGTTGGTACTAGAATGAACATGAGTTTTTAGATTATAATTGATATTTATCTTAAGATAAGAATGTGGTTGATCAAGGTCTGAGAGGTAATTAAAATACCCCAACTTGAACGACCTCAGGATTATCGAAAAATGATATTAGTTGTAATAGTGGATGTGTTTAAAGTAATTTATTTTGAAAAATAATAATGTAACATTATTTGAATAATTTATCAATATAAAATGGGATTCCAAAAATAAAAGGAATTAAAAAGTAGCTTGAGAATAGGAAATGGTATTTTCAAAATAAAAAGGGGATTGGTGAAGATATAAGGATACTTTCAAAGAGATCTAGAATAAGTTTATTCTAAAGGATAAGTGACAGGGATTGGGTCAAATAATAAGACCAAAAGAGAATTCCGAAATGATCATTTTAAGAATGATAGGTGGAATCGGTTTTCCCAATTATAGGTAATAGGTGATGTTATAGAAAATGTTTAAAATGGTAGTTAACGGGAAATGTGATATTGATTTAAGATATTTTTCTAAGTATCAGCATAAAATGATTTGATAATATTATATTATTTAATGGCCAAGTGACGCTGTGTTCAGAACCAATGGATCTGTTTTATTTTTGTGGTTGTTTATTTTGATAGTTAAATAACCGACTATCAAAATCTGTCCCAACTTTATTGGTATGGAAAGACCGGGATTGAATTTATATTCGAAACCATTCCGACCAATAAATTCGAATACGTCAGAGATGGTGATCGAGATGGAGCAATTGAAGACCGTAGATCTTCATAAACGGAAGAGTTACTTACAATATCTGGCTGATCCCCAGAGATATACTATGATTCTGTCGTGGCTGAAATCTATGGGTTGCAAGGACTACTCGCTACTGATCCTTAGGGTGATTCCTAGGATGTGGTAGGAGGGTGCCTTCGGTTCATCCTGTTCCTGGATGATTTGTAAGGACGATGTGAATGGTGGCCAGAAGTTTCAAAAGTCGATTATAACCTCAAGCCTCATCAACCGGGAAATGACAAAAATCGGGCAGGCAGCATGGCTATGTGGGTCGCTCACATTAGGGTGTATAATCACTTGTCTAGAGAAAATCCATTTGTTTCTTTAATCTATCGATGTTGTCCCTTTTCGGGAAACGGTGGTTTGAGCCCAACCGTTGGTGATATACATTCGATACAATCAAGCGAAATGAGTGGTCGGTCATGTGTGGGCCGGGTTGCAAGACGTTCTTGTTGAACCCACTGTATTCGTCTCTAGGGATACACTATCGGAAGGTGGTCCCATACTTTGTCATAGTCGGAAATCCAATCTCCAATAAGCGCCCGCGGTTTTGTTTGTATACTATATATGTAGAGCGTGAGATGCAAGCGTTCTACTAGATTCTATTTATTTGTATTTAGACACTATTATAATATCAGACCAGTATTGGTTTTCAAAATGTTTTGGGTTATCGTAAGGTAAAAACCGTCCGTGTTTATGTGTGGATTCGGTTTTACGATTATCCTTTTCTTTCGTAAGGATTTTGACTTTAAAATCAAGTTGGATGATTTTACCCTAAATACTGTGCGAGTTTATCTCACTCTGGTTCACCAGACTGACCCGGTGTTTTGTAAATGCTCGGGTTAGACCGGAGTGTACAGGTTCAGGTTACCAGATTATTGGAAGTCCAAAGACGAGCTGAAGGAGTTCAGACGTATGATGTTCAACCATTATTATTCCGCTGTGTTATATATATATATATGAGGACAGACTATTATAACTGTCCAGGTGAATTGCTGTACTCTGATGTTGTAATTATTATTTCAAGCTCCCAATAAAAGCTATTTCCATATTATATTTTGTTCCGCTGCGATGTGAGACTCTGTGTTGTGTTGATCCTTCTTATTCTTCTGTTCTAACTTTCTTTCTTATCTCACCCTCTAAATTCTTTCTTATAGCCTTCTGGGGTTTTCAATACTTGAGTTTTTGGACAAGAGATGGTTAGTGTCAAGATTCAAGTGTCGAAATTCTCGGGTCGCTACAGGTAAGTATACTATGGTGTATCGACGTATGAACCAAAATATCTAAAATTATAAAAGAGAAATTTTATGCCTAACTTTGTGCATAAATGTATATTACTAAATATAATGATAATTATGATATTTTATAAAGCGTACCCCTTCTTGCAATCCTCTATTTTGTTGTTCTCCCATTTTCATGAACCACACATTCACATCTTTTAGAATTTGATGATGATATCTGCTTTATTGTGACGGGTTCGTTTTTCCAATCAACACAGTATATTCATTTGTTGTATTTGAAGACCGTATGAGAAAGATAAGGATGATTTAGTAGTTTAACCAACTTGACGTCAAAATTTTGAATTTGAATTTAAAGTTAATGAATGGACAATTCACTACTATAAATAGGCCTAAAAGTCATGTCTTCTCACAATTTTTTTGCTTCTTTTTCTTCTTCCTGTTTTTATACAAACAATCAATCTTTCGGGAGGCATATCTCCTTCGTTTATCAAAGGAATTGGATGAAATCAAAGGAAAATTGAAGGGTAAGGAAAGAGCTATGATCTAGTAACAATTTGGAGATGAATTTGGACGTTATCATGGTGCAGCAGGCCAAATAGTATGAGAGATGCAAGAAATCCTGTAATAGTTTTTCTGTTTTGGATAACCAACTTCAAATTGCCATATCTCACTCAATTTTAATCGAAATTTGATGATCCACCCATCAAAATGACCATGATAACAAGAATCTAGAAAAGGATTTGGGATGAAATAATACAAATATTTGGGCTAAATATGAGAAATACCAGTGATAGTCTTGGTTTCTTTTTACCTTTGTGCACCAAAGCTTCATTTGATCATAACTTGACCATTTCTTGACGGATTTACATGGAACTAGCTACTGGCGTTGCGAAGCGGACGAAGAGAAGAATAGCATTAACTCAAGTTGTAGAAGAAAATAAAAAAATTGTATTGATCAGGTACTCATTTCGTTGTAGATTGTTGGGATTTTGTGCACAGCGGAAGCTTGACAAAATGCTAAGAAAAATAGGATCTTTATCACCCAATCACTTGAGATGAATTTGATTGAAAAACAAAAAAAACAATATAAAAAATATCGGAAATATGAGCACACGATATTCCACCCAACCACCCTCTTTATTGATTCACTAATAAAATTTGTTTACAAATGACCTCAATTATCGTTACAAACAATTACAACTTGAACCAATAACCTTATTGAGAAATAGGTAGAGAATATCTAATGGCTAAAAATTTGAGGAGAAAGATAATGAAGAATAATGGCAAATTTTCCACACCTAATGAGGAGATTAGCTAGCCCTTTTTATAGTGAGAATTGCTTCATGCCCAAGAAAAACTTGGCTTCATGCCCAAGAAAACTTGGCTCCTAAATATCTTCATATATGTTATAAAACTATTTGGTTAATCACCAAATATCCTTGCAATAAATGTCCATAAATATAGCAATCAATATCTCTCCATAAAATCTAGCACCAAATCTCTTCACAAATCTAGCACCAAATCTCTTCATAAAATCTAACAACAAATCTCTCCACAAAATATGTAAGATTATTTGTTGCCCATAATTGTGATTTGCGTATCACCAATTTCAACACTCCACCTTGATACCAAATCACATCTCCTCCACTCAAACAATAGCCCCTTAGCTCTCACTTTTAACCTTTCTTTCTCAATTAACACCATTACAAACCTCCACCATCGCCCACTAATGATGCATCTCCCTTATCCGTGCACCACACCACTAGCGATCTTCAAAAGCATTTGTAATACCACAAAGACCTCTATCTCGTCTTTGTGGATTTCACAACTTGACATCCGTCTTCCGCTTGACATGATCTCTTCATCTCTGGGATCCCTCGAGCATCATCAACATCTAGACCCTTGTCGACACCATGATCCTCTACCATAGGACCATCAGCGGTGACCATATTAACCTCTCCACCTTGCTGTGGACTAGGTTCTTTAACCATCACCCGCTTTTCATTATTGGCCACCGAACCGATAACTATATAGGTTTCCCTCATCCAAAAATCCTCGCATCATCACACGACCACCCTTCTTCACTCTAAAAACTCCACCTCGAGTCTCATAAGTGCAACCGCGGTGATCTAACTGACCGAGAGATATGAGGTTATGCGAACAAGTGGGTATGTGCCTCACACCGGCCACTTCTCTCACCACTCCACCATGCATCCGAAACCTAACAGCTCCAATTGCACAATTTGGTAGCTCTACTCCATTGGCCGTCTTTATCATGCCAACACTCCTCTCATATGAAGAAAAACTTTTCACATCACGACATATGTGAAAACTGGCTCCTGAATCCATCTTTCAAGGATCCACAACACTAAATAGGACATCACATGAAGAATCACTTTCGGTACCTTCAGCAAAACCTGCTTGTGCCAAATCATTATTATTATCACCTTGCGTCTTCTTCTTATCCCTCTGACAAGCATAACAATCATTGCGCTTGTGGCCTTTCTTACCACAATAATAACAAGCACCTTTACCACTAGCCTCTTTCTTCTTCCTTCTTGTATCTTTCCCCGAGTCCCTTGCTACCATCGCCTCAGTTTGAACCGATTTCAACTCTGACCCTTTTCTCCTTAGCTCCTCATTCAAAAGACTGCTTCGAACTATTTCTAAAGAGATAGTTCCATTAGCATTGGAATTACTCAATGAAACAACCAAAGTCTCCCAACTTTCCGAAAGAGAACTCATCAACAAAAGAGCCTGCAACTCATCATCAAAATTGACCTTCATATTTGCCAGTTGATTGATGACATTCTGAAACTCGTTCAAATGCTCTGCAACAGACTTCTCCTCATCCAATCGAAGTTGCACCAACTTTCGAACCAGAAAAGCCTTACTTGTAGCACTTCTCGACTCATACAAAGATACAAATTTGTCCCACAACACCTTCACGGATTCACAACTAGCCACATGGTGGAATACAGAATCATCCAAATATTGGCGAATCAACGCAATCGCCTTTTTGTCCATTTTCTTCCACTTTCCCTCATCCATATTCGAGGGCTTTACCCCATCTCCATCAATGGAATCATGCAAATCATTGAGATATAGAATGTCCTCCATCTTCGGCTTCCATATACCCCAATTCTTCCCATTTAAAATAGCCATCTTTGAAAATGTCATCATCTCCGACATCTCCAATTTTCAATCCAACAAACACTCCAAGCTATGCGATGATCTGGCTCTGATACCAAACTGTTGGGATTTTGTGCGCAGCGGAAGCTTGACAAAATGCCAAGAAAAATAGGATCTTTATCACCCAATCACTTGAAGATGAATTTGATTGAAAAACAAAAAAAAACAATATAAAAAATATCGGAAATATGAGCACACGATATTCCACCCAACCACCCTCTTTATTGATTCACTAATAAAATTTGTTTACAAACGACCTCAACTATCATTACAAACAATTACAACTTATGTTGAGAAATAGGTAGAGAATATCTAATGGCTAAAAATATGAGGAGAAAGACAACGAAGAATAATGACAAATTTTTCACACCTAATGAAGAGATTAGCTAGCCCTTTTTATAGTGAGAATTGCTTCATGCCCAAGAAAAACTTGGCTTCATGCCCAAGAAAACTTGGCTCCCAAATATCTTCATATATGTTATAAAACTATTTGGTTAAGCACCAAATATCCTTGCAATAAATGTCCATAAATATAGCAATCAATATCTCTCCATAAAATCTAGCACCAAATCTCTTCACAAATCTAGCACCAAATCTCTTCATAAAATCTAACAACAAATCTCTCCACAAAATATGTAAGATTATTTGTTGCCCAAAATTGTGATTTGCGTATCACCAATTTCAACATAGATTGTTAATTACATATCCGTCTTTTTCTTCTTAATTGGTGAATGATCATCTTGGTGACTTTTATCCAGTAGTTATCAGACATAACTCTTCCCCTGCAAAACAACACAACTTTTCAAAGAATCAAGTGACTTTTCAAAATAACTAATTGTAATTTTAAATAATAGCATCATGATAATTCTGTGACATATCCATATGAAAAATAGTGTTAAAAAATTGTCATTTAAACTTTTCAAAAAATCAGATTATGATAACATTGAAAACCTTCCTCTTATACCAATTGTTAGGCATAAAGATCAAGGATCTTAAGGCAAAACTAACACTAGAGGAGGGTGAAGAGTGTTTTAAAGAATTTATAGAAATCTTAACCAATTATCAATTACTCAAACTACTATATGAATCACAGATTAAATATCACAACAGAAACAATCACATATGCAGATATAAACAAAAACAAAATGCAGAAAAGGAAAGAACACATCAGATTTTATACTGGTTCGGATTACTCCTATGTCCAGTACCGCACAACGCTGGATTGTGCAGAGTTTTATTAATATCAGCACCCAATTATAACACCCTTGAATTCACGGTTACAAGGTGAACACAATTTATAACACCCTTGATTTCACGGCTACAAGGTTAACACCACTTCTTTTCCTTGATTTAAGAGCTACAAGAAACACACCCTTCCCTTTCCTTGATTTTAGGGCTATAAGGAACACACCAAACCTATTTATGATTACAATGCCATAGAATTCTTGAATACCACTTCCAAACAGAGAGTATTTGATAGAGAATGAGAATATAAGAAGAATGATATAATTTGTATTGAAATCGGCAAAGTATAAATGTAGAATCTTAGAATTTTAAGAAGAAGAATGGTGATATGTTAAAGGAGGAAGAAGGAGAAGATAAGCTATGAAAAAATTCAAAATTAAGGCCTTTATATAGTGTTCTAAGAGAGACAACTGTTTCCGAAATTTTTTAAAATGAAAAGACACATCTTTTAAATATAAAATAAGACTGTTATATGTCGACATGTAAAAACATGTATGTAGACATTATATATATATATGAATTTTAATCATTTATTCAAGTATTTAAACCAATATATATATATATATATATTGAAAATTCTTGAAATTCAACTAGTTATTTAAAATATAACTTTTCAAGTATAAAAACATAATAAAATATTATTTAAACATATGACTTAAATTAAACACATGTATGTATGTATGTATGTATATATGAATTTATAAATATATATATATAAATATATAAAAAGTTTTATGAAAACTTTAGTGTTAAATAAGAATATTTGAAATTATAATCAAATATAAACTTTGTATATAAAATGTTTATATAAATGATTAAAAATTATAAAAATAAGAAATTTATAAATTAGGAAATATATATTTGAAATCATAAGTTTGAAATCA
This sequence comes from Allium sativum, assembly GCA_030737875.1. Classification (NCBI taxonomy): domain Eukaryota; kingdom Viridiplantae; phylum Streptophyta; class Magnoliopsida; order Asparagales; family Amaryllidaceae; genus Allium; species Allium sativum. Next base: position 958,766,191 of record CM060909.1, read on the forward strand.
TTGGATGATTAAAAATCATTTTGAAAGAAGTTTGAAATCAGTTTGAAAATAATTTGAAACCAATTTGAAAATAGTTTAAAATCAATTTTGAAAAGAGTTTAAAATTAATTTTATAAAGAGATAATTTGAAAACAGAGTTTGAGTGCTATTCAGAGTTTCACATAATATCTAGACTTTATTACCCTGAAAGTCTTGGACTCTTGAACTCTTGATATCTTGATACTTACGGTTCTTGATTCTCCTTTGAAATCTTGAATCTCTTAACTGTACAGTCTTCAACATATATTACCTGTATATAAATCCTGCATATACATATATATTCTGGATAAAAGTGTTAGCATATATTTTATAATCAATAATGATAATGATTGAAACAAGGTTGTTGTCATCAAAACACCATCAACATTCCATTCTCCAACATTGATCACTTAATACCTTATACGGTGGTTTATTCTACCCTAATACAAACTAGAGGACACTAACTACTAAATCCTACTAATCCAAGGCTTTTGTCATTCACACATACATCCAGGCCCCGCATAAGACAAGAGATAGTAAGCAATCACTTATTACATATAGGATAGGTAGACAACATCTCACCATTTATGACCTTGCCGGCGAACCCCTCGTAACTATCTAGCTAGCTTTATTGGATAATTTCCTTAATCACTCAATACTTGCCGCATGATAGGCTGACCTTTAGTACCTCCGAAGCGGTCATTTAATACTTATTCCCAAGGTGGACCTATAAGTCAATCACTTACTACCTCGAGGAAGCGAACTAACGTGGGAATTATTAAGTTCGTACTCAATAGCAATTTAATGGGAGGTGAGCTACGTGATCGCTTAATACCCTTTAAATGGTGGATCAAACTACTTTAAGACATTTATCCTGAAATAGGCTACCCTATGAATTATTTCCTTTCCAAGGTTTGATCTTTTGGGATGGGAGGCGGGAACCTCACTCTTGAGATAAACATTGTTACGTAATTAATTATCATCATGGGTTCCTATGGTTAATGATATCTCACATAAGTGGGGCATATATCCGGCTGTTGGAAAGTACAGACTTTTGTCGAATAAGGCAATCGACCTCGCATCATTAATCTACTAAGTCCAATTCCTATTTCAAATTATAAAAATTCTAGATTAACTAGGAATTTATAGCTTCCTACCTTAGGATATTCATTTATTGATTTACTTATTGGACTTAGCATTTACTACGCTAATCAATCCCTTTTGATTTCCCTTTTTATCTTCCTTTTATTATTATGAAGTTGGTTATCTGCCACTGATGACCCTAACGGTCATATTACCTAAGGCATCAATTAACCTATTAAATGTCATTTATGACGCCAATGGTCATAATTTTCCCTAAGGCTTCCTATTTATATCAGTCCCTTTTTAATTCTACTTTATATTTGTTGTATGCTATGATATATAACCATCCTTCCCTATACCCTTCAAAATCACTAATACTTACTCGCTAACCACAAGTGATTACAGAAATAATATCCAGTAATCAAAATTACATTTCAGTTGCTCTTGCTTATAACACATCCAGTTAAAAAAAATTCCATGACAAGGTTGCATGCACCATAATCCCTCGGTTCTAACACAAGGCACAAGTCAAAACTCACGTGTAGAATTTATCAAAAAAGGGGCCAGGATTGTGCCTTGTGTGTCGTTTCTGTGACATCAACTTGGTACCAGCGGGTAGTATGTCTTTAAGTGTGAACTCATGTCCCTCATCAAGGTCATCATCAGCCCAAATTTTCTTTTAGGTTTCTTGCCTTTGGATATTGCAGATTGATTGGCACTCATTGAAACTGCAGAGGATAACATGGAAGATTCAATTGCTGGAGGAGGAAGAATTAGATGGTCAAGTGGCTTTAAATTAGCATATGGGAAAGCATATTGCTTGGCACTGGAAGAAGAAGTTCCAATCAAAGCCGAAGTAAAATTCATATAAGAAGAAGTAGGAGAACTCTGACTATAAGTTGATGAACATGACATAGAACCAGAAAGAGCTGAACAAGGAGCAACAATAGTGGCACTTGAAGATGAACTAGTTCCCAAGAAATCAATACAAGAAATAGTTCCATTACCTGTAGCCTTATTTGAAGTTTCTAAATGTTCTCTTGTATCATCAAACAGATTGCCAAACATGATCTACATCTCAACGTTAGCTGTGTAGTCTGAATGAGCATTGGTAACTGGATTAGATTGAACAATATTAGGCTCATCATGACCATGACCATTAATATTAGCACTCTGCTCAATAGCATTAATATCGACATTTTGCCCAATATCATCGGTAGCTAAGCATGCAAAAGAGTTACCATTTTCATTACCAGTAGCAATTGCAGAATCTGTCATACCCTTATTAGTATCTACCTCCTTTCTCTTCCAATATTTTTTTGTTGTTGTAAACATTTGCCCATTTGTCATGATTACCATTTGCATATATTTTAGAATGTGGCTTTTGTACTTGCACATTCTCAACTGGACAATAATCCCTCCCATTAGCATTGCCCAGATTCTGATTATCTTTATTGTTATTGGCGTGTAATTCACTTTGGGATGAATCATGTCCAAATACCCTACAATTGACACAAATCTTTGGTTTCCTGTCATAACTAACCTTTACAATAGGACAAGCATCTCCCAAACCATCAATCTCAATAGCATTTGGTAGCTCAAATTTAGGTGATACTTCGACCAACGCCTTCGCATATCTGAACCTATCTAACCTTTCAGTACTAACATCATAACAAATCAATTTGCCAACATGATTCATAAGCCAATTGATGCCTATTAGAGCCCATAAAACCATGGGTATCCTATATAATTAGATCCAAATAGGGACTTTTTTTATTTGAGATTGGGCACATCTAATGGTTGGATCCCAAACAGATATGATAAACATCCTACAACGTATGAAGATGGGATCGGATCTGAGAATTTTGTCCCTATTAGAATCAATGGAGAATTTAAAGTAAAAGCGAGACCCATCGGATTTAATATCAACCTCACCATCAAGCTTCCAATGTCTATGCAAATAATTAGATACAGCGTGAAACGATAACGTACCATTGAGGAAAAACCCGATCAGAAAATTACTCCAGTAATGAAGACCTTGCTGCTTGACAAGATCTGGTATCATATGCTTCTTTCCATCTCTCGGTATATCAAAATGGAGTGGCTTGTGCGATCTTGCATTCTTTGGAGAAGATCTAAATAGAGATGCGTAATCAAATTTCACTGGAAAAGATGGTTGCGATGGAATAGCCAGATCTGGATTAGCATCCATCGAAGAAGAGGGATTTCCAGAGGGAGGTGGTGGATCAGGTGGTTTGGGGGTGGAGGGCGAGGTGGATCGGGCGTATTCATCCTATTCAATTATTTTCCCCAATCGAAGATGGTCACAATTTTCCTTATATTATTTATAACCTTTTCTATAACAAATTAAATTTATTTATTGCTACAACGGTTAGTATACCTAGTTTCGTTTATTATGGATTATATTTTCATATACATTTCCACAAAAATGGAAACTATTCAAACATACAACAATAACAAACATTTATTATAATAATATATTTGTGTTATTTACTTTGATTCGGACGAATATGAATATATATATAAAAAAATTATTTAAGCGCATTTAACGTAGTTCCTATATTTTATTTTATTAACCATTTATGTTTGGTTTAAACTAATGACCAAAACAAACCTTTTTATATTTAATATTGTTTAAGATTCAAAACCTTATAAAAATATTAATAACTGTAGTTATTGTAAACTTATCCAAAATGATTAAAAAAAGAATATGGACATATTTCAAATCACAAGAAATAAGAAATATTTGTTTTTGGAACGTTTGTTGTAAACTACGTACAAATATACGTAAATTACACATCCCTTCCTAATTATTTTGTACATATCTCTTGCTGATTTAAAACAATGTCCATTTTATTAAAAAGAACAAAAAGGGCATTTCCACAATAACTAAGTAAAACCCCAACAACATCAAACATAAACAGGCATAGTCTTTAATTTAAATTTACATAAACTTAAATCAACACCAAAACTAAGGATCTGAAATAAAACTACAAGTTTTGACAATGGTTTTTGGGACTGATTTCCAAATCTAAGGTGCATACAACAACTACAATAAATCTGAATATAATTGTATGCAATAATATAATAAACTACCTAAGTCTACAAATTTCTAATATTCAAACCACAACCTATTATTTCAGATTTGACAAAATAATAAACAAACCTGATAAACTTTTAAGCATACATTTTAGATATATTACGAACGAACCAATCAGGTAATTATAAGCGATGTAATATAGGTTTCTCACTCACTTGAAAGCTATCCAAATATGAATAAACCTATTTCCAAAATCTTATAGATCAATAATTATTCCAAAAAGGGATTCTTCCAAATTTGTAGATCTGCAAGAAAATAGGAAAGTAGGAAGAAATCTGAATGGAAGAAAGCCTATTCGCAGCGCCATCTCCTTTGCACATAAATCTGATTCTAATCTGCTTCAATCTATACTTGTTTTGTATATATATACACACACACAAATGATTTAGAAGAGAATTGGAAGAAAAGGGAAATGGCAGACCTTCGCTACTGCCTTCACATTTATGTGCAAAAGGATGGGGTCTAATACTTTTTTATAGGGATTTGAAAAGCCCTGGACCGTTAGATTAGTTTTAATTAAGATCCATCCATTATTAAAAGAATTTATATAGCGAATTACCCTCAAAAACTTAGCCGTCACTGGGCAAATTTGACCAAAGGGGTCGACCCCCAAGTCGACCGCCTAGGTTGACCGTTATGGGTCGTTTTGGCCCAGTAAAGGCTGGGTATAAATGGTGTATATTGATTATATAATCTTCTGATTTGTTTTTCGTATGTTTTTGTATTGAATCCGTAACTTTTTTCGTACGGAGCCGTTCGCGGTGTTCCAAATATGAAAGCTGACCAGAATTCCATCATGAACGCAACAATGTAAGTTTCGTGATCAGATTCCATCTTCTACGAAAATTCCATTTTCGGAGCCTAATTAAATAACTAAATTAACTAATGCTAAATTTTTGGGTTGTTATTTTTCTCCCTTTTAAAATAAATTTCATCCTGAAATTTTTACCAATGACTATGTCATATCGTTGGCATCTAATTATCCTAAACTACACAACCAATTAGTACTCATTCAATTTTTTCAACCAAATATGCATGTGCATGGTGCACATAATGCATAGCAACCATAAAACGTGCATGCATAATGATTCTAAATCGGATCCTCCTATAGTGTGCATTTTATTTTTGAAAACACTTTAAAAAACATAATGTAAAACATCCTAAATATACTGGTAGTTCTAAATGAGTGCAATTTTTGAAATCATTTTCATCAATAACCCTCACGCTTATACGAATAGAGGTGCGAAGCAACCAGTTTTACATCCAAATCCTACTATCCAATTCGTTAACATATCTAAATCGCTTTCTATTTATTTCCCCTAAGTCAGAAAAAGGAAACCAAAGCAGAGAAATTAACGTTCCTTGCACTTATAAATGTTCAAATTCCCGTCCTATAGTAGAATTTTACCTTAATAGCCTCAAAATACTCCACAAAATTTCATCTGCAGACTATAAATGAGACATGACACTAGCTCTGAAACGTAAAATGAGGTAATTATTGACTTGCATGTATCGTCGTCAAGGTATGGAAACAAGGTTTCCTCGGCTAAAATAACATTTTCCTTGTTACCGTTAACGTATTTAGTGTATCGTCGTTTCTAATGCATCGCTAAAACGCGTAAACAAATATATATCCAAAAAACCTTCCTCACACTTTTCGTGTGATCAAAATCGAAAATTTTCCATCAAAACAAATTTCAGCTTAAAGAATTCTTTATGTGAAATTTGAATTTCCTTTTGTTCGTAATGTTCACTTTCCCTATCAGATTCATATGAAAACAAAATTTCGGTAACGCGCTGTTTACTATATTTAAACCATCTATTTTTTGCAAAACGGGCTTTTAAACATTCGTAAGCCGCCGTGCACCCAGATCTATGTTTATAAATAAACTGGATTTTATGGGAAAGCAAGAACAGACATAAACATGAAACTTTTAAAAGGAAAAAATATTTTTTTTCAAACAGTATTTGCAAAAAAGTTAAAAATATATTTCGCTGAATCTTAAACGATCTAAATCACATGTTGGCGTTGAAGGAAGTCGGTCATGTAGAAACGGAAAATCGAAACCACACAAGCAAATTCAAAAATAAATTTTAGCTCAAAAAGAATAGGCGATAAACACAAAATATATGCGTGACGAACTATGTAAAAATATGTTCTTTGCTAAAATTTATCTACTACAGAATTTTATGCTTTCTAGCTCTAAGACAACTGTTAGTTAGATAATAAAAGGAGATTCCATTTAAATAAATAAACGCGAGCGACACAAAATATTTTAATCATAGAATCTCATTAATCGTCATGTAATTTCAAAGACAACACTAACAGTTACAACATACGCTACAGTAATAAAGACAAAATGCTAGAAAGGGAAGCGCATGATACAAGATACAAGATACGCAAGACATAAGCTAACACCGACTAAAAAATACGAGATGGTCGGGCTCCACAGCTGGAGCTCAAACCATTTCCACGACCTTTGATTAGTCATATTGTGACGACCGCCCATAACCCCCGCACTAAACAAGAGGAATAATGCACTGAAAGGTGTGCCAGGCTGCTATGGACGATCATCAGAGTAGGTAAACACATCGAAACCTGTCATAGAACTCACAGCGTAAGGATAAAATATAATAGAGCATATACAACAGGTAATAGTAATGAGGTATCATATAGCAAACTTTTGAAACTTTCTCAACATCCAGAAAAATTATCCAACTGATATCAAAGTTTGTACACAAGGCCTCACTACAACCCTCAAAGCAACTCAAACAGCGGAAACAGAAATACTAGATAGTAATAAAACTGTTACGCCAGCCTCCTGCTCGTCATCGCTCAGCTTCCTCGTCTCACTAAGCTCCATTACCTATAACCTGCTACTTAGTCTGCCCATCCACAACCGGATGAACAGCCCAAGGTAATAAGAGGAGACATAAAACCTTGAGTCAGACAATAGTCTTAGTGAGCGATAAAACAGCTAACAAACTTCAACAAGAAAGTATATGAGAATGGGTAAATGAAAAACTTATCTACCCACAACACCAGAGAAGAACTCATCCTTATCTTCCCCACATCGGACAGTGATAGCCTTTACGACATGCATTTCAACCATTCATCCATAGAACTCAGAACACCCATTCAATCATAGAAAACACACATGACATCCAGATAAGTCTCACGCAGACAACCCTAATCGAGTTTAACATTCCTCAAGTACTCTCGCCAGAGGCCTAGACCAATATCACTTAAGCACTCAAAGAACGTCTCCCTCGACTTTGGATAATCTATGTGAGATAGTACAAACAGAACAACTAATCATCCATGACTGACTCTGGCTATCACTGCCAATCCTGCTTCGAAACCATCATTATCGTATGACGGCCAACCTTGCCATATGTCAAGGGCTAATGATAACCCCAGTTCTAGCATGAACTCCATATGCCCAACCTTGGCAATGTCCAACCTTGACACTAGGCCTTTCCCCAACCAGAAAGACCCAGGGTACTCAACCAACAACCGGCCTTTTGGGCCTTTCAACGATACCCATCGTACCCCTGCTTTGAGCCTGCTAGAACTTACGACAACGATGACTTCTCGGCCTTCGCATCTCTAATCGTCCAACCTTGACGATGTTTCATAGCTCAAGCAACCTTCTCGAGCAGCCATTATCCACCAACTCACGACCTTTGAGTTGTCTCCGCATTCGTTATTCCGCTTTGATCAACGAACACATTCATCACTTCGAGTCTTCCCACTTGAATCACCTCGAAGTCACGCCATCACCGAACCAAAACACATCACTGCGCTGCGGCTAGGGTTCGGGGGGTTGCCCCCGAAAAATATTTTTTTCAGACCTTTTTGGTTCGTACCCGAGTCGTACCCGAAAACGTACTTTTTCAGAAAACGACCCTGCCAAAACCGACCAGAACCTTGCTCCAGAATGACCAGCCAAAAACCGACCAGCCTTGCTCCAGAACGACCCGCCAAAAACCGACCAGCCTTGCTCCAGAACGACCCGCCTCCATGCAGCTTTGGATCGACTCGACCTCCTTGCAGCTTTGGATCGACTCGACCTCCTTGGGACCGACCAGCTTTGGATCGACCCCGTCAAGACCGACCAGATTTTGCTCCACCTGACCGACCAGCTCCTTCAGAGCGACCAGGATTTGCTTCCAGTAAAACCAACCAGAATGCCACCATCTGAAACCGACCAGAAACACTTCTGCTCCTTCTGGACCGACCAGCTTAAACCGACCAGCTCCCTGACTTGCTTCCCAAGCCATACTGTGACCGACCACCTCATTCCAGACCGACCCGACCAACTCCAGGACGACCAGAAACCTGCACATCTCCAAATCGACTCCGATTTCGACCAAAACTTCGCCAAACGACGAATCCGACGAAACCAGCTTATCCGATTCATCCAAACGCAATCACAAACATGTTATGCAACCAACAATATCATCAATCTAACAATTTCCATCAAAACACATAAATTTCCCAAAACATGATAAGTGAATCATATGAACATAAAAACGGATCTAACTTGCATAATCTTGAGAAAAATCATAAAATTAACCATTTAAATTATCTAGATCAGATCCTAAGGTGATTCATATATAAAATGGACTTAGCATGGTGTGGATCTAAGGAAAATAACATGGAAATGATGAAATTAACATCCTAAAACCCATATACTTGCATGAATCCAAATGAGAGATGTAAATCACTCACCAATTCTTCAAATCGATGCAAAAACAATGAAATATGATTCCGATCAGCAAGCAACTTGCACAAAACCCTTAGATCCGATGAAATTCCCTTTCACTCGATGTAGATCTAGCCTCTTATGGTATAGATCTTTGATTCCTCCTTGGATTTGGAATTTTAATGGTGGAAAGGTATTAGAGGGAGAAGGAGATCAAAGCCTCCCCATAAGAGAATGGAAAATTCTAACCTTTCCCCATATCCCTTATCCCCCTATTTATAGCCTCCACCAACCCCTTAATGGGCTTTCTCCAAACCAGCCCATTAGCCTTCCAAAACTTGGACAGCCAACTGCTAAACCTTAAAACAGCGATTTCTCCCAAACCGCTGAACCAAATCCTTAATGTAACCACTCTACGGAAAGACAATCATGAATTCCTTTCCAATGGCTCAGGTCTCATCCCCTGATTCGACCTGAGTCAAAAGTTATGCCCTGTACAAGACTGACAGGGGAAAAATGGTCACAAACAAAATTGGTAAAATTTATGGACATGTCTCACATCCCCATAAGCAACATACCAAAAGATGAGAATGATCCAACCCTCAGGGAATAAAATAAAAATATTTTACGATCTTCCGATACGTAAAATGCGGGCTGTTACACATATCATGGTAGCAAAATGTTCAATCCCATGTTGCGGATATTGCTAGTGTTGTTGAAGGTTCTCACATCACTACCTCTTCTAAGAGAAAATTTTGTGATGACAAAGGAAACCCACCACAAAAATGAAATTCACGGAGATTCACCTGACATTGCCTAAAAGACAAAAGTGGATAGATGAAAATACAGAAAGCAACTCCGTGAAACAGCACATAAGGACAACAAGCTAAATCAAAGATAATGCGGTACTAAATTATGGTTTTGCCACTGATCTAGGATAACATTAATTCCCGCATGATAAGAAAAATCAAGTCATACTGTCTCATCTTCGGAATAATGTGCTAAATGAATCACACATCTATATAGGCACTACAAACATAGATTTCCAAGCTCAAAACTGATATTTAGGGAAAAGAGATTTGTTGCACAGCCTCCAAAGGTGGTCCAACCAGCGATCATTCAAGTCCGCACACAACGCGGACGCCTCTAAAATCTCATCGAGATTCTCCTTGGAGAAAACCCATCAAAGACAGCTCAATCTTCACTTCTAAAATGACGATTACCTTTGTTAAGATCTATTCCAACAAGATATAACAAAGGTAGATGCAACATAAACAACGACCCTACATAAAAAATTCAAAGCAAAAAACCGGTGCAAGTCCAACTGCTACGACACACAAGAAAAGCAAGCTTCAACAACAATTAATGTCAGCATTTAAATGTTGAATGCTATAAAATACGTTTCTAAGAGAATTGACTTTAGGGCTTAACGCTGATAAAAAGATTCTTTCATTTGCCGCCACACAAAACATTAATTTTCCTTATCTTTAACCCAGTATTCATTTTCCTTTTCCATACGTCATTCTTAGGCTCTGTTTGTTTTTTTAAAAAGGTGCTTTTTCAGTGCTGAACTAAAAACGCTGAATGTATTCAGCTATTTTAAACCGTTTGGTTGGGAGACTCATTCAGCCATGAATAAGTCAAATTAGCTGAATGGTAAAAAGCTGATATTTCGAGCTTTTTGAGCTGCTGAATGAAATTTCCGTCGCCGCTCCTATTTATTTTCATCTCAAGCCGTCCTCTTTTATATACAGCAACTAATCCATTTTACGTACAACAGCATAAAGCACTACACCATATATTAAAGGCAAGCAGCTCCTTTTTACCTTTCTGACTGCAACATATACAAACAAGGTAAGTTCTTCATTTTCTATTCAATTTCGTAGAACAGAGAATTGTCTTTATATTGCATTTATGTATCTAATAGGACTATCTTTATATTCAATTTCTTTCTCTATACTATTTACGTTTTGGTTTGGAAACAAGCTTTGAGTTATATAAAGTATTACATGGGTAGAATATAAATAAAACAAACATGCGAAAAAAAAAGAAATACAAGTAAATTGGAAATATGCTAAAACTGGAACCAAGATAATGTCGCTTGCACTTCATGTCACAAACGCAAGTTGCTTCATGTCTAGTAACTGGCCACTATTGTATGACATTATCCCATCATGTACAATTACATCTGAAGCTATCTCCAAAGCTATAACATCAACGCAAACTACTCCAGATATTTACAAAACCAAATTGGTCAGTAAAAGGTTGCTTGATTTACATTCAATAAATGCTAAAGCTCTAAATCGTTTTTTATTAGAATTCTCTCAATTATCTAAGCATATAGTTTGTTTTACATCAAAACTATAGATCGAAATCATTTTAAATGTTATCATAGCAGTTAAAAACAATTTCACTTTTTGAAACGTACCATCCTAGAAAATTAAAACACTTAAGATCTAAGGGGTATCAAATTTATCCAACTAACTAATTGTTTGGCTAGGATATTGTATTAGTTTGCATGGTTTGATCTATAAGGAACAGTTGGTATTCCTTTAGTTTTGTAAATTGCTACGTGGTGGCCCTTTGTTCCATTAATGCACATATCTCAGTTTGTTTTTCCTTTACAAAGTTAAAGCTTTGAAATTGAAATCATAATTAAAAAATATATAATACGACATTTTGGTTCTTGCTGCATAATCACCCTCAAGTCGTTTAGTCTGTCTTAAATCTGCATTCAGTTTATTGGTGCAAATTATACTTATCGGTACAACAGTATGTAAATTTAGGGGTTTGTTCTCTTGTCAGTTGAATAAAAACAGGTTTAATAAAAACAGGATGAGAGAGTATGTGCATCTGTAGATGATGGTTTAATTATTATTTGAATTTTTGAAATGATGCATATATATAGGAATGGCATCACGCGGAAAAGATAAGTGTAAGTATGGGAGTTACGAAACATCAAATGCAGCTTCGAAGGAAAGCTGCTTTTTCCAAGAACCCCGAAATGGAAAAACACTTTCTTAACTTATGTGTGCGAGAGATTATCAATCATGGATATTATGGAACTACGCTTAGTTTACATTCATGGAGAAAACTAGAACAAGAATTTAATGCAAAGTGGAAAGTCAACTATGAACATAAGCAGTTTAAAAATCATTACGGCTATCTGTAAGAAGATTATTTGCTTTGGACAAAAATTGTTGGATTATCTGGACATGGTTTTAATGACGAGACAAATACCATACTTTGGCCTCCTGAAAAATGGGATGAGGTAATTCAGGTAAGCTGATTGCATAATCGTTCCGTAATTAGTAACACCAATTTAAGTGATATTATTTTATTTCAGTATTGGTTCATTCTATGTATTTATTACACAGCAACATCCCAAATCCCGAAAGTTTCGACATAATCCCTTAGAGAATGTTGATAAGTTAAAGGTGATTTTGAAGCTGCACTTGCGAAGGGAGAGAATGCATGGTCTTCTGCATCAACGGAACACCACCTAATGAAGATCATAACCAGATGGATGGTGGTGTACCAGCTGCCACTAATGCAGAAGAGGATACTCAGTTGCCTAATAATGTAGTTGATGAATTTTTTGATGGGGTTCGTGTTAATGAAGGTGACAATACTCCATTTACTGATGAGACCGTTGAGGGTGGTCCTTCTAAACGTACGTCTCGTCCTTCAAAAAAAAAAGAACCGTAAAAGTTCAGATGGTGAAGCAATAGACAAACAAATTAAAGATTTAGTTGGTACCATAAAAAACAAATTGATAAGGAGGAGGCTAACGATGGACCTTCAATGAAGGACGTAATTGCTGCTTTAAAAGAATTAAAAGACATGAGCGTACTACTCAGTAGGATTATATCAGAGCAAAAGTGTTATTTTCTGGGAAACCAGACTTGAGGATTTCATTCATGGACGAAGAGAATATAGTTAATCGAATAGAGTTCTTGACTTATGTATTAAGCATGTAATATCATATGCTATCTTCTAATAAATGGGAATAAGAGTGTGTTTATAGGCATAGTTTCTTCGTTAAATCCTGCCACGGACTGCAAAAGTTGTGTTAATCAATTATCATGTTATATACGTTTCGACTTGTTGCAGTAAATAAAGAGTGCATTTAATAAATTTCTTGTCTTCTATTGATGTATGTGCAAAATTTATTTAACTTCTAATACCTTGTCATATAATGCATAATAATTTTATTATATTTTAACTTTCACTTTCTCATATTATAGGATGATGTCGAAAAAATGGTTACTGATGAAATTATGGTCACTTTTACTACTGCTTAAGACAAAAAAGAGTGCCATTATTCAACAAAAAGTTTTAACTTCATCACTTTCTGGAAAAAAGCACATGCAGGAGCTTATGAATGGTTCTTCTATTGTGATTTATGATAAATTTAGGATGGATAAATCGTCTTTTACAAAATTATGTTGTTATTTTAGAGAAAAAACTAGCTTCGAGATAGTAAGCATATAGACTTTGAAGAAAAAATGGCAATGTTTTTAACGACCATAAGTCATAATTGTAGAAATCGTATTGTCAGATATCATTTTCAACATTCAGGTCAAACAGTTAGCAAGTATTTCCATGAAGTATTGATGGTAATGAGAGATTTTGCTCGGGAAATGATAGTTCCACCTGATTTTGATAATTCTACAGGAAATATATGATCTCACGTAGAATTACGACAAGTACCTTTTAAGGGTTCGATTGGGGCATTAGACGGAACTTTAGTAGATGCAAATATCCCACTTCAAGAGCAAACTCCATTTCGAGGCAGAGGTCAAGGCAACTGCTACCAAAATGTCATGGCGGCGTGTGATTTTGATATGAAATTTTTATATGTGATGGCTGGATGGGAGGGAACGACTCATGATTCAAGAGTGCTTAATGAAACAATTCGTAATCCTACGAATAATTTTCCAATTCCTCCTTTATGTAAGTAAATTCGTTTATTTTAGCTTCAATAATAATTATATCGAAACATTAACTTAACTTGTTAATTTATTACAGATATGTACTACCTTTGTGATGCTGCTTATACAAATACGAGAGACTTTTTATCTTCTTATCGAAACAAAAGATATTGGTTGAAAAGTTACAGAAACAATGCCGTTGCAAACAAGAAAGAAAAATTCAACCATGCACATGCACGTTTAAGAAATGTTATTGGACGAAGTTTTGGTGTACTGAAAAAAAGATTTCCTGTATTAGTTAAAACGCCTCCGTACAAATTCTCTGTACAACGTGATATTGTGATTGCATGTATGGTGATACACAATTTTCTACGTAATGTCTCACTTAATGATAAACTATTTTTGGGAGTAGGACAAGATGATGCTTTTGGAGATGTTCACGATGGAAACGATAACCAAGACGACCAACAAGCTCCCCCAAGTCACAATGAAGTGTTTTCATCTGAATCACATGCTTTTATGTCGAATTTATGTGATCAAATTGCTGATCTTCTTTGATTTGTTATAATTTCATAAGTTTTGTTAATAAACGAGCTGAAAACGTGCACTACAACAAAATGACCACATTACAACGGTGAAAAAAAGTTGTAAAAGACTTTGTACAATGGTGGAGCCACCGTCGTCTATTAAGAAGTTGTAATAGACTAAAATCTTTTACAACTTTTTTGCACCGTAGTGAAACCGTTGTGAAATGTATATTTTACAACTTTTTTCCACCTTTGTAATATACCTTATTACAACTATTTATAACTATTATAATATATTTTATTAAAAGTATTATTTAAAGTTGTAATATATGCAAATTATATACATATTATTAATAAAATAATTCATTTCATAGCATATTATCTACAAAACTGAAGATATCAAACAAACTTAAAAAATAAACCAAAACAATATATTAGAATTTTCAAATTCTCATCATTTTTTATATATCATACAAGTATCTCAAGTACATAAAGCAACTACAAAATCCATTATCTGAGACTTCGAAATCTGAATGACTTGAAGTCATCTTTCATAAATATACAGTAATACATACATAATGAAATTGAGATTTGCTCGCAATGCTGCTGGCCTTGCAATGGTCTTCATTCTTAACGCTTGATAGTCTTCATGCTCAACACTTGTATGGTTTCTTGCTTGAGGTCTTCCAGATGGCGTATGGTTTCCTGTGAAATAAAGAATAAAACAAATTAATTGCATAGAAGTAGAAACGATAAATAATGCCACAGTTCAAAGTTCAAACCGATTAGAACCATGTAATGCAAAGTAGAAAACGGAGAGCACTGTTGATACATGGTACGAAACTTGCTGGCAAAACAATAATATGCTCAACTTTGTCGGACTAATAATTTCTTAAATATATAAGATACCAAATTTAAATTTAATGAATATAAGATTTTGATTATCTCCAAGATATTAGGTATATCATTTGAGCATTGTATATAATTTTAATTGTTAGAAAGACATGTAGTTAACGACGACTAAGCCCTCAACCCACATTTGAGCATTATATATCATTTTAATTTGTGATCAATATGTTACAACAAATTTATCATATGTTTCACAATAAAATTCTATTTTTAGCAATGGTTTAATTCTAAATATTATTTTTAATAATATTACCGTGTGCAATGCATGGGTTACATGCTGGTAATAAAAGAAAACATTTTGAAATAAAATGACATCCTCATATCTAAAAATGGAATGTTAATAACTATGACCAAAAAGAGAAGAAAATATTAGCTAAACGCAAAAAATATTTATCATGAAGTTAATTACATTAGCTTGTCCATCTGTCTAATCTTATAGACCTAAATTCATTGCATAAACGAAGAGATAATTCAGTCGTTTCTATGTTGTGATCAACAATATCAATAAACAGAGACTGCAATAACTAACAATTCAGAGCAAATAATACCTTCATTTATTGGAAGAGAAGTATCATGATTGTCATTCCTGCAATATTACAAAATACAGTCCTGTTAAAAATAAAAAGAGCTGATAACAGCGAAATTATCGATAAAAATTACTCTTTTCTACTATCAAGCAGTCAAATTACAATAGCAGCAGTACCACGAGAGATCTCGATTATTACTGGAGGACGAGGACGAGGAGCGGTGACCGTACAGCCTTGACTGGTTGTAACCCATCGTCTGCAATGATAGATGACTGGTGACTCCCGCATCTCCGACCTGAAATCTCCAACCTGAAATCATAGATCTATTGCGCGACCAATAATACCTGAATCCAAACCTGAAATCTCCAAACTTGCCTTCAATTGCACTACCAGATCACTGATTTATTTTGTGAAGAAAAGAAAGAACGAGATGACGGAGAGAGGGAATAATAGGCGGCGTGGGTAGGTTTATAGTTTAAGAAGATAAAATGGCTTCTGAAATTTGTGTTACCGTGAAAATGGTAAGGGCCTGATGGAAAAATTAAGGAGATACGATCCTATTTTTTTACTTTGGAGCCAAATATTCACGAGCCAAAACGAAAATTTTAGATCTGGGCGGCAGCCGCCTTTGATCTTTGTTCCCTGTTCAAAGCAGTAGAGCTGAAGTCCACCTTTTGGCCTTATTTAAAACTCTAACGTGTTACGTTATATTGATGATTACTCCTTGTGGTTAACAACATTTACCTGAAAATTATTATAACATAATAGCGATTAATAAATGTTTGCAATAGCAAAAATTAATTAGTTGTTAAAAATTCTTGTTAGTCATTATTAAATAGTTATTGATAATTATTAAATACTAATTCTAATTATTGATATTAAACCTAATTATTATTTACATACAAAAAGTTTAAAATTGTTAGTCATTATTTACCAATTATTTAATATTAATCATGGTTATTACTAATTATTAAAATTGTTTATTATTTAGTCATTATTACTTATTCATTCACTATTGTATAATTAAAATTATTTATTATTTAGTCATTATTATTTATTATTAGTTATTATTAATTATTACCTATTTCTTCAAGGTTATAATTGAATTCAACTATTAAAAGTTAATTATTATGTAAATGTTATTGATTATATACTATTAAATATTTAATAGTAATTTTTAAAAAATAACTATTATTTATTAATCATCAATTAAGTGGTTTTTATCTAATCTAATAGTAATTAATAGTAATTGGTATTAATTTGTAAATTTATTATTGAATATGAATTATTCTTAAATGTTAATATTACTAATTATTAAAATAAATTTAAACAACTTTCTAATTTAACTATTTATTATCAGAAAAAAATTAGTATATATTAGTTATTACAACAGGCAAAAAAGAAAAGTCGTGATATATATGTTTATTATAACAGTGATTTTTTTCATAGTTGTAAGAAACATTTATTACAACAGTGCGTTTTGCACATTTGTAAAAAACATTTATTATAACTGTGCTTTTCGCACAGTTGTAAAAGTAAAGTTGTAATATGATGTTTTTGTTGTAGTGGTGTTTTCTTGTTTGTATGAATTCTGAATAAATTTGTACACGTGTTGTTATTAAAAATTATATTTGCAGGTATGTACAGTATTAGTATTCAGACAATAAAGTTGAAGGACAAATTTGTCAATCCAAAATATATCACAATAATTCAGAATTTGGATAAGTAAATAATCAAACAACAAAATAAGCATTTAGCAATCAGTATTAAGCATTTCTATTCAGCATTCAGCATTTAGCATTAAGCAATAAGCATTCAGCCATTTTAAACAAACGCAGCCTTAAAATCCAACACCATAAATCTCATCTTCCTTCATCCTTCGCATCAATTTTGGTTGAGATTCTCTGTTATTGGCTCTTTGATTTGCGTGGATTTCAATTTCAATTGCCTTAAACTGGGCGGAACAAGAAATTGGTGAGTGTTATTTCTTAGCCCTAATTTTAGATCAGGGACGAATCTTTGCGAATCATCATATTTTGGTTATTAATCTAAGTACAATGTTTACCCTAGTTTTTGTTTAATAACTATTGCTTACAACTATGCAAGCTTTTTCTTGACTTCTTTGATGCAGTTTATTTCCATTTGAGTTATCTTCTTTCTAATTTCTTTAAAAATACCACAGTATTTAAGGTATAAATGTGTGTTATATGTATTCTTACAAAATCTTATCATTTTAATTGTCACGAATGTTCATAGGTAGTTTACTGAATAGGCAATGTTTAGAACACTATAAAAAGTAATTTTATTGAACATCACTAAAAAAAGGTTCATTGTCAAATTTGTGCTTAATTTAAAACAGAAACAAAAAAATGTGCTTAAATATGAAAAATGGATAGCGTGGTAAAAAAGGTAATCTAGCATCCTCATAATATTATATTTTATGCCTGGACTGTGTTTATTTATTTATATGAAACAAAAAGATATTTTACTGAATAAAAAGGTTTAAAGTATCTGGAACACCAATAATCTTGTTGTATAATAATAATGAAAGTTGTAAGTTGTAAATTAGGCTAAATATTTAATATCGTAATTTCTTAAATCTTGCCTCTTTCATTATATCAAATTTTGTGAAATATGTCCGTGTTGGCACTCGTTCATGCCCTTTTTTTGTTTTGTTATACATATCCAGTATACGAACGGGTATTCACTTTTCACATTATAAGCATAGAACATGTAATAGTGACCAGTCAAAATTTATTGTATAACACTTAATATCAATTGTAATATCATAATAGCTTCTAATCGACTGATACAGTTTCTAGTCTGCATGTGGAATAAAATTAACTCACAAATCTGAACCATCTTAATATATAAAAAAATGAATTTTAATTTTTGTTTGAAAATTCTAATATGTAAATAAAAGCATGGTTTGAATTCCGATAACAAGTTCCTAGAGTTGAAATGTTTATCTAATCAATGCGTATTCTTGATTTCAATATCTACTTTGTTAGACCACTTATTTACGTTTCAGTAGCACATACGTATATACATATACATAAATATTTTCTTTTTATAAATATGCACTTTGCAGAGTATTTAATATTAGGCAAATTCTATTTGAACACAAAGAAATGTTGAGTAACCCCCATTTTTATAAAAAATATCAATGACAGAATTGCCCCTCTTCAGTTACATTTTTTTCTTCTAATTTTCAGTGTACCTCGTAGTGGCTCTATATGGAATTGTATGAAACCACACAGGGCACTACTAGGATACTAACCATACCCCGTAGAGCCTCTACGGGGTATGGTTAGTATCCTAGTGGTTGCCCTGCGTGGTTTCATACAATTCCACGTAGATCCACTACGAGGAAGGGTATTATTGTTTTTTTTAAATTAAACGGGGGGCTACTCAGCAAAATGATGGATTTACTTGTTTTTACAGAATTTCAGGGGGTTATTCAGCAATTAGCTGGGTTCAAATAGAATTTTCCTTAATACTATTTGGGTATTTAAGATTCTACTATTCAAAAGCATGTTAAATTTTGACAAATGATTTTGAAAGGTGTACCATTATTTTATTTATATTGTGGGCAAGTATCCAAGAAGAAATCGCAATTTTCTAATTTGAAAGGTGAGTTTTGTCCCATTATATTTTGAAAGGTGAGTTTTGTTGCAATTTTCTAATACTCTGTTTAACAAAATTTATTGCATCCCAGGGAACGCAAATACATACATGCATGCATTTTTGTGTATGCATATATAGACTCTAATTTGCAAAATCAAGTTTTTGATGCAAACAAGAGGTTTAAACCTTAACTCTTCACTTTCAAATTCTAAAGTTATGTAGTTATAGTTGTCATGCATGCTTACCGTTTAGAATTATTTATACATGTAGTTTTGATTAGGCATACAATCCAAATTTATTGTGTTATTTGGACGTATATTATAATATTTTTTAGAGGTCATAATTGCATCGAAATATATCTTATGCATGGAAAGTATTACTTGTTCAGATATTTCAATATGTTTTTCCATTTTGATTAATGCAAACTTTCAAAGAATAATATCATTATCTTGCATTCTAGTCGTATTTAGAAGGAAAAACTAATATATAGCTAATAATTCAATTTCATTTTTTATTTATCACTTCGTAAAAACATTATCAATATGAATTATTGCATTTTAGTTATATATTTTATTTTTTTCAATATTGTCTTCATGAGAGAGGTTGTTCAATTATTTCACCGTTATAGCTTTTGACGTAAATGACAAAGCTAACGGTGTTTTTTGAGTTGTTTCGCTGCCATTAATTTGTGTAGCTCAGCGAACAATAGCCCTATAATTAATGTTCTATTGGGAAAATTCTCATTCTATTGAGAGGGATTGATGACCCTGAGAAGAAAATGATTGAATGATGGCATGAATTTCTTTGAGACATGATATCACAGTTTGATGATAACTAGAAGAATTACTGCTAAGGACCTATGTTTTGTAAATGATTTCCTTTGTTATTTTAATCTACTCATAATGAAGCTATATACGAGATGATGAAATTCACTAAGCTATGATCAACAGCTATTTGGTGAGGATAAGGCTGCCATATGGTACAATTTTCACGGCCTATGCATTACGCTCTAATAGGTAGCTATTTGGTGAAGGGTTGCTTATATGAATGGAGGGAGAAATAGTAGAAGACAGAGACGGTTATCAACTAGAAGTAGCAGATGAAGTGGTATCAATTTTTTGTTTTTTGTTAGAAGATTGGCAGGTTATATGTAACACCCCGAATTTTCTGTTAACATTAAATTAACAAATTAAAGTATACTTAAAATAAAAATGAAAGAATGAAGGGAAATGAATTACGCCATTGCGCTCGTCTCGGAATTCTGCTTGAGATAGAGTCTGAGTTTCCGTAAATTGGATTCTGTATGAAGAAGTTATGACCTTTCGAAGTCTTAGAATTCAATTTAAAATTCAAACAGTTCAAAATTCAGTTCAAAATTCGAAAACAGACACAAATTGGGCTGGGCGGCAAAATTCCTGCCTAGGACAGGTTGACCTGGGGGTCGATCTGGGTACCCAGGTCGACCTGGGGGTCGACCTACCCAGTTGACCTGGTCAGGTCTTAGCTAGCCTGGTCGGGTTTTGACCAATTTATGAGTTCTGGTGTGTCACTAGGGCTGATTTGTCACTTCCTGATTGGCTCCTCTTGGTGTGTATGGTCTGGATTCACTCTATGATCATCTGACGGCTCAAATCAATTTGAAATTCTATAAATACAACCCAACACTCAACCTAAATTCACACAAATAAAATAGAGCTAGAGCCGTCATGCTGCCGGGAGGAAACTAAGAGTAGCCATCAGTTGGAGAAAGCTTAGAGACGAGCAAAACTAAAGTAAAAACAAGATTCAAACAACGTTTATCTACCCAAAGGAAAGCATTGCAAATTCAGAACTCAGAAACCAGATAATCATGATCATCGTTTGTTGTAAGTATAGTGATTTTTCTGATGAGAATAAAAATTAAGACTTGATTCGATGTAAAGTGGAAATGGAATTTTACTATTGTATAACGACGATGCTAATTCATATCTGTGTATTGCAATGATTATATTGTGAATAGTATTGGGATGTTTGTGGTATAATTGACTTGATGTTGGTCCTATTGTACATTTAGAATGAAAGCAACATCACATACAAGTATATGGTTAATGTTAGAATTTACACCTATATGTTTATATGTTTAACATAGGTTGTATACATTTTTCTAAGTCCAAGTTAAGACTTATATACACATGTTCTATGTTAAGACCATTATGCCTACATGATAAAATCCCATGTATATGTTCTTATGTTCTTTGCAAGTTTGTAATTGGGTCCATGCCAAGTACCATTTAGTTTCACATGATTATTACAAGTTTCATGTTATAATAGGATACATGATTTGATCTAGTTCATGCTTTTGGGTTAATCTCAAAAATAGACATTTTTATGGACATGTAATAACTTTGTCACATGCTAGTTTGTGTTTGAAGTTATGCCAAGATAAAAATATGTTTAGGCTTATGTTTTATGCAAGTCTAAATTATGCCATTTCATGTGACACCTATTTAATTAGATTTTTATTTGAATGCAAGTTCACATGACAAGTTGAAACCCATGATTTATGTTAATCAGATCGCATAGTTGCAAGTTCATATGTCACACACCCATTATGTTATTTAGAATATTTCATGTTCTTGGCTTTCCCTTCTATGTTTATAAGTTGGGCTGAAATATCTAGCCCAATATTCATTATAATCTTGCGAACGTACAAACAAGGGAATATCGTTGGGATTAAACATGAAAAATATATGTGTTGGCATGTTTGGCACATGCCAATGATTGGTGACATTTAAATGGTATGAATTGCCATGCCTAAAAAAATAACGAACTTGGAAAATGGGCCATAACATTTACATATAACAAGTAAAAGAGACAAATATGTAAATTTAGAAAATACAAATATGCTTAACCCGAGGTTGGATTGAGTTGTGATGTAAACCTGCCCGGACCCGCCCGGCTGTCTAGTAATCACAACAATACCTATCCAATGTGGGAGGTTAAGGCATTAAGCCCAATAAGGACCCGAGGTTAGACTGAGTTGCGGCGTAAACCTGCCCGGAACCGACCGATTATCCAGTAACCGCAACAATACCTCTCTAATGTGAGTGGTCGGTGCTTTAATGAATAAATTAAAGCTAGAATAAGGATGGTATGGTTAAGTTAACTCAAACACTTAACCAATTCAACATGTTAATTAAACTGATGGGTGAGGTTAGGTTAATACAGACACTTAACCACTTAACATGTTTGACTAGAAAACCCTAGCAACGGGGACCCATTTCAGCAGTAACCCAATTAGGTATCATGGTACCCTGAAACTAGGCAGGGTGGGGCACGATTACTGGGCTGATTGTAAGCGGTCAAATGCGATGGCGAGTGGTGCAGTAGTGTAGGTTCTAACGGAGTGCGGGCGTGCACACACTTCGGAGCAGACAAACAGGGCACTGGGCACCGGTAGTACACACTATGCATTCTAGAATTGTGTCGGGCCGCCACCGTGGGACTTGATACACCCCATGGTGGGACCAGCATAGGTATCTATAATCATTGGGGGTCGTATGACACATATGACTTTGCGAGTAGGAGCCGATCTTTAAAAAGGGGATCACTTCACCCCGAACATAGGGCGCCAATCGGAACAAATGCAAGTAGGTGCAGAGATATAGTGTGGGGTGCGATAGTATATTCGGTTCAAAACTGCTTTATCTTAGTTTATGATACTTTCCTGTTTCCAGTTTATACCTATCATGCCCCTTTTTCTTATTCTCATACTGAAAAGTCACTAGACTTACCAGGTTTTATGTCTGACTCTGTTTTTCTTTCGTCTTCTTTTCTTCCGTTTTCCCCCCAGGTCCACAGGGAGGAAACAACCCAGCTTAGTCATACTCTTTGCAAGCTTCAAGATAGTAGATGTATGGTTTGGACTCGCTTTCCTTGGCTATGGCTTTTGGACACGTTCTATGGGGATTTATGCAGCTTTAATTATGTTTTATGCTTCTTTATTTAACAATCAAGACAAAAATGATGATGTAATGTTTTGGAAGTTATTGTGAGACAATTATGGAAATGTTTTGTATGAACACATATTTATGAAATGAAAGTCTGTTTGTTTTCCGCTGCTTATATATATATATATATGTGTTTATATCTGTCTTGTGTTTTTTCTGTGACTTTTACTTATAAACCTCCACCGAAGTTAAGGCATTCCCTTTGTGAGTGACCTTGATGGAGGTGGGGTGTTTCACTTGGTATCAGAGCACAGGTTTACCAGATTAGATAAAGATTTTTGAAACTATTTTCAAAAAGAAGTTTAAAGAAGCACTTTTTTCAAGAAAAAACGTTGTTTTTAAAAGGCATAACTCCCCAAAGCCATATGCACTATCTCTCTATCCTTTTGTCTTGAATCTTTCCTTTTTGTTTCAGCATGTCGGGAGATCTTAACCTTCCAGAAGGAGCACCGGTACCTGGCTGGTTCCGAAGGTACCTAGAGGCTAGGGCCAATGATGCGGGCCCAGCAGACATTCCTCCTCCCCAATGGCAGCGGTTCCTCCTCCTCCTCCTTATGGAAATGCTTTCGCTAAGACGTGTAGAGACTTCAAGGCTATGGGTGGAAAGGATTTTTATGGAACTGAATCCTTTGTGGTAGCAAGGAACTGGCTGAAGGAGACCGAAGATTTGTTCGTCATCTTCGAAGTTGACGACAGGCAAAAGATACAGCTAGCAGTGTGGTTGCTTAAAGACGAAGCTTCTTATTGGTGGGAAGTTACCCATGCTGAGAGGCCAGTGGAAACTTGGGAAGATTTCAGGATGATGTTTGAGATGAAATTCCTCTCCCAAGCTGAAAGAATCCTGCAGAAGGAGAAGTTCCTAACTCTTAAACAAGGAAGTATGACGATCAAGGATTACGTCAATCAGTTTAATCAGCTGGCCAGATTTGGGATGGATTTAGTAAACACCCAACACAAGAAGGCCCTTTGCTTCGTCAAAGGTCCGAATGAGCCTCTACACAGCCTTGCTATGACCTATATACCCATGGGAGCGACTTATGAAAGCTTGGTGGACATGGCGCTGCTACACGAGGAAGATAAAGGCAAGAAAGAGGCAAAGGTGAAATGCCTCAAGAAAAGAAAGAGGGTTTACAGGCTAAGAAAACAGACTTCAAGAAGGACAGGAAGAACAACAAATCCCGTGAAAAGACAAAGTGTAATTTCTGTGGCATTGTTGGACATATAGTGAAGGACTGCAGAAAGAAGAAGGCGAAGATGAATGGTGGTTGTTCCATTGCGGCGAGACTGGACACATGGCTAAGGACTGCCCAAAGAAGCGAGGACAAGGACATAGTACTGGATCCACTTCAGGGGGACAGGTTCACGCGTTGGTGGCACCTCCGCAGGAACGAGGTAGAAATATTTCTGTAGAAAGCTTAGTTTATCTCTATGATCATCCAGTTCACACTCTCTTTGATTCTGGCGCATCACACTCCTTTATTTCATCTGCTTTAGTAGAATCTCTGCACCTAGACACTAGTATGGTAGAAGATCCCTTGGTTGTTTCACACAACACCATAAAGGGTCGACTGTCACGCTTATAACCATTACTAATGATAGTCCTCACGGTTATAACCGTTTAGCCAACATGCGTGGGTAAATTTTACAACGGATGTTGTCACGGTTATAACCGTTATTAATAGATGATTTACTCACAATTATAACCGTGAATTATAGGAAAAATAGTAACGGTTTTAAGCGTTGGTTAAGTGAAAGTAATAACAATTATAAATGTCGGTTATAAGCTTGTACTAACAGTTATAAACGTTAGTTAAATGGACAGATTCACGATTTACCACCATTATGATCGTTATAAACTATGATTATAATCCTTACACTTTATATCATTCGCTACCCATTCCATATTGATCAGTAATACATGATAACATATATTTTCATATCAAACAAGCATGTACATTTACATACAGTAATAATAAAAGTTACGTACACAATAATATATATCTCATAATAGTAGATGTATACATTCCGAGCTAGTTGCAAATAGTCAATAGTACATAATATTTTGAATAGCAAATATACATGTATCTCAAACAAAAACCGCAAGTTATACACCATCATTACCATATATAACAAACTATAAAACAAGCTTCATCATATATTCTAAATTCAGTCTTGCACCTCTAAAGTCAGCACCTTCCATCGTTTGTGAATTTCCATTACAAGAAAACCTGTAACATAAGATAGGTGAGCGCAAGTCTAAGGTACTGAATTGTGTAATTTTGTCATTAGTTCAACAAAATTGTTCTTTACTCCATAGCGACTTTCTTTGGAAAACTATTAAAGTTAACTGCACTTAGATTTCAAATAAAACTGTTATAGTGAACTGCACTTATGTGTTATTTCTTTGGAAAACTGTTAGTTAACCTACAGGCTACAGATTTTCCTTGCAAATCTGTTTGATTAACATGTTTTGACTTGTAGTTGTACTTGTAGAGTTATAATGTGTTTTATTAGTTTAATTATTTTTCCAATTTGTTAGCGATTTACTCCTTATACATCTGTTTGATTATATCGTTCTGACTTGCAGTTGTACTTGTGGAGTTACAATGTGTTTTATTAGCTTAATTAGTTTTCCAATTTGTTAATGATGTATAGTTTTGTGTATCACCCACTTTAATATTTTTATTAGAGTATCAACATCTTTCTTCTTCGGTTATACATGAAATGATAATAACTTGCATGAGCCTGTTAAGTATCCAACTTATACTCCTCTACTCTGGATATGCCATTGATCATATTTGTTTTCTTTTGAAAAAAAGACAAATATGATCATATTTGTAGAAGCAAAATACTATTAGATCGTATGCTGAAGTCAACTCCGGGATTTATGCAGATCAACACACGTATTAAGCTAAATACTAATAGCTTCGAATTCAATATTATTGCAAGTATTTTGAATATACAGACTCGCTAACATGAACTGAATTTAGATTTATACGTTCATTTGCAGCCATCTCATGTCAGTATATCATGTTACATAAAAATTTAAAGCATTCTCTTTATATACCACATATATAACCTTTTTATTCAATAATCTCGTTGTTTTTTTAATCCAAATTAAAAAAAATTCACTTTTTAGACTTAAATTCATTACTAATCAACTACTAATTTAAGGAAGTAGATTCTTTTGCAAATGAAAAGGGAAGTCCTTCCAGGTTATATTTTAAAATCTTTCCCTCTCTCACCACTTATTCAAGTATAACATCAACATGAATTTAAATGATATAGTTGTTAAAAATATATTTCAGATCCTACTATGATACTATCATGACATTTATCAGTTTTAAGGAGTATTTCAATCACATTTTCAATTTTTGTTAGTTAAATCCATATAAGGGCACTCGGGTATTATTATGATGTTTAATCTCACATTCATGCCAAAAACCACTGAGGTTAATCAATATAACAAATTTAGGTCTGGTTTTACTCGTTGTAATTCAAAAAGATGTTATACTCACACAATCGATTAAACATGGATTCATCATTTACTTCATCTTACTACATTTGTAACAGTTTGCTATATTTAACCATAGCTTGAGCTTTGCTGTCAAATGTGCGGAAATATGAGCTAAACTAAATCCGACTTTAATCAGGTTAACACAAAAAACATAGCTTCAATCGATGAAACTATATTTTTTTATCTTTTATCCTAATAGGTTGAATCCATGTCTTAATCTACTGAAAAACTTATTGCGTGCATGCAAGTATGTCTCTCACTCTCTCTCTCTCTCTCTATGTGTGTGTGTGTGTGTGTGTGTGTGTGTGTGTGTGTAAGAGAGAGACTATTTAGCTACAGTTCATATAAGCATTGAGTAACTGCTTACCCTAAATGTATGCTATAACATACAAAATGAGCTGAACCGCCAGTACTTAATTATAGATGAATCATATATGTGATCGACAGCAACAAATAACAATTTTTTGGTATTAGGGAGAGAATATGACCTGAGCACTAATTGGATCAATTTAAAAAAAATGCAAATAACAATGGTTAAGCAATATACCTCATGAAAATCAGTGAAATTGTGAAATGGTATGAAGCAAGACGTGAAATTCCGTAAGTACCTTGGCCAAGATTTGAAAAATATCTTCAAGCGTTATGACATACTCATCTGCTAAGTTATCCACATGAATCAGAACAAAGCATCATCCCTTATCTGCCACTAAAATATAATGTTATACTTGACCTTCTTTCAACATGCTAAACAATAAAATATGATAGACTTGTTTGCAAAAATTATGACATGCAAAACATAAGACCATGCTAAGTAAGTACCTGTGGGTTCTTCCGAGGGATCTAAAAAATCATTGATTTGCCCATTATGCATCTATAAAATAGAAAGGGGAAAGGAAATTTTGCAAAGAAGTGACTAATAATTAAATAACTGAAGTGGCTGAAAATGGTAAAATAATAAAAAGTAACCTCAAGGAAGTAACACCAGAATTGATAGTTCATTTCATTATCTTCATAGTTTATCCGTATAATAACAAAACCAACATGAGTTTAGTCACTAGATCTAGTGTGTCACACAGCAAAAGGTAGTGATTTTAAGAGAGTCTGGTATATTAGTGTAATTGGTTGTAATAGAGCTCAGTAATATACTCACTTGAAGATAGATCTCTAAAAAGAGATGATAAAAATGCATGGCATAATCCCTTGGTAGTTGTTCATGGAATAAGAATTCAGCATTGCACTGGGAGGAGCCTACAATGTATATGTTCTGCACTTCCGGTCTGAATTAAGTCATAATAAAACTCCATTTAGTAATTATTAATAGAAATGATTTTTTTCTGATCTAAGCAAGTTGAAAACACTTATTGACAAAATATGTTGGTTCTGTATTAAACTCTAAACAATAAGAAAAAAGCATTATCACCTGAGTTGCATGTGCATTCATTTCAAGAAGCAAACCAAGTTACACTCCTGCACTAGACAATCAACAGATCTTGAAATTTCCAAACAACGTCAACAACAAAAATCTGTATACTCCTGCACACCTACTAATTTTACCAAGCACATATAAATTATCAATACGTAGGCTGAGGAGAACATAAAGCAACAAAAAATTCTGTGTGCGACCACAGGATTCATTACATCTAAACAACTCAAAGCAAACTGACTTGTAATAACCCGGAAATCCAAGCCAATTTAAAAATTTTATTTTGGCAATTTTAGCGAATTTTGATTATTTAAAATGAAATATTTTAAATAATAACGACAAAAATTATTTTCGACGAAGTTAAAACGAATAATTTTATTTTAATTATATAACGAGCCTGAAATGGCGCTGTAGTTTGAAAATTCGATTCCGAATTTCAAATGAATATACAGAATTCAACATAAGTCAGAATTGAATGAAACAAGAAATATGTGAATCTGTTTGATGATATCTTTCCAACAGATGTAAGAAACTGAGATTTCGATTTAAAAATTGAGAGTTACGTCCAGTTTAAAATTCAGAAAAGTCGCTGTGGAATTTATATATGTTTTAATATATATAAAGGCCTTTAAAAATAGTATTTTGCAAATGACCTCGGTTTTTGACGAAACCACTTTTGTTGGATCCGTGATGTCAAGTTATTGCAAGGTTTTAAATTTCGTAATTTTCTGAATCAATATATGAGCGTGGCGAGGGAAAACGCGTTTGACCAGTTTCAGTTGATTTTAATCGACTGAAAAATGGCCATTTTTCAAACGGTCTCAGAATTTGACGAAGTTAGTTTTGTTAGGACCATATCGTCAATACGAAGCCAGAAAATATTTTTCGGGAATTTTTCTAGTCAGTATGTGGCCCTGGTAAATTGAAATGTGCGTTTAAACTATATATATAAAGATTTATATTTTAAATTCAACAGAAACTGATCGAAACAGCCAAACTGGCTTGCGATACATATCCCATTGTGTTCGGAATGGGGGTAATTAGCTAGGAGCGACAGTCGTTGGGATTCGATTGGATTTCATGGTGTAAAACAATTAGTTGATGAATTAAAATAATATTAAATTATAAAATATAATAAATATCTCCATCCCTCCCCCTTTTTCAACTCGGTCAACACCCCCCCTCCTTTTCATTTCCAGATCGAACAAAGAAAAAAAAAGAAAAGAAAAAAAACAAACGGATCGATCGAATTGCTCCCCGTCGCCGTACCTGGACGCGCCACCGCCGCCTCGGCCAGACCCCCACCTCGACCGCACCTCCCCAGTCGCTTCTCCATGCTGCGCGTCCACTCTCCCCTTCATCAATTCGAGCAAAACCCTAACCGAATCAACCAATCCGCCACTAATACCCCGCCTCCGACCATGCTGACCCACCGCCCTGTCCTCCGACGCCACCTCCGGCTTCACTGACCACCCACCGCCACTTTTAGCCCCCCCCCTTCGTTGGAAATGTGAAAGGTAATTTAAATTACTTAGTTTTATTTATTTATTAAGTTTAGTTTGTAATGTATATATATATGGTTTTCATGTAAATAGCTTTAGAAATAAAATATGATTTGTATGAATAGAAAAGTTATGAGTTTTGTTCATGAAACAAAAAGCTTTGATTTTTCATGACGAAAGGATTGTATTTTTTTTATAAACAAACAGCTTAGATTTTTAAATTAGTAATGTAGAACCTATAAAAAAAATTGGATTTTTCCTTAGGCGATTAAAATATAAAGACGAGATTTTTATTCATAGGAAAGATATGATTTTTATCATGATGTTAGCGTTAAAAAAAGTGATTTTGAGCGTTATAAAGAAGTGGTTTTTAACAATATAAGAATATGATTATTATACGAGTAGCGAATAAAAATATGATTTTTATATTATAGAAAGAATAAGAATATGATTTTTATTTATGTAGAGTAATAAAAATATAATTTTTATTATATTACAAGCGGTATAAAAATAGAATTTTTATCTATATAGTAGCGGTATAAAAATGTGACTTTTATCCATATAGAGTGATTATAAAAATGTGATTTTTATATACATAACAACAATATAAAAATGTGAATTTTATATACATAGCAACAATATAAAAATGTGATTTTTATATACACAGCAACAATATAAAAATGTGATTTTTATATAAGTAGTGGCTACGGACAATGAAATTGACAAAAGGCGAGCACGACAAAGATTTCTACATATGAAGAGTCGTGGCATTTGGTTTAGCTTCTCGGTGAGAACTCCTCACCTTTAATTTATTTCTAGTTTGAAATATATACTAGGATGCAGACGGTGTTTAGCAGCAACCGACACCCGTCGTCCACAGATCATGGACGGCTTGTATGCTTGTTTGTTTGATTTTGATGTGTAGATGATTGTGTGATGTGATGTGAAATGAAATAAAATATTTATGTAGTTAAAAATATTCCATGGTTGAAAATATAATTTTTAACGTGAACGTGAATAAATAAATATAAACAAATCGGACGATTTGTTTATATACACACATTTGACTAATATTGATTGGGACGAAAAATTTTACACATCGCCCAACTGCACAAATAAAATCTGTGTTTGATCGTTTGAAAACCCCACACGGGTATTGGGATGATATATGACATACACTAATCCCAATAATTAGCTGTATGCCGATCGATTGATTGACAGGCTGTTATAAGCGTTGAATATTTATATTTGATGCTTATACAGTGTAGAACGCACTTTGAATGATGGTTGGATGTTTATCGTCATTGTTGTACATATGAATTTGATGAAATCCATATAACTGAAATTATATGGCAATTGACTGTGTCTGATTCCAGTTCATAATTATCGAATAATTTAAAAATAATATTCTTTGAATATTGAAATGTGAAGCCGTGTTAAGTAGTTACACGCCATTTTAACACGAACGGGAATTTTGTCGATTTTATAATGAATATTGAAAGTGATTTCAAAATCGAATATTTAGAAATGAATTTGAATTGAAATTGAATTGAAATGAATTGAAATTCGAAATGAATTGAAATTCGAATTAAATTGAAATGAATTGAAATTCGAATTAAATTGAAATGTATTGAAATTCGAATTAAATTGAAATGAATTGAAAATCGAATTAAATTGAAAACGAACTGATAGAATAGAATGTGATTTTGGGTTTATCGTGAACCGTGTTTTAAATGACACTGATTCTTTAACCCAGTTAAAGATTAAAACTAAGTGGAGTTTTAATGAATCTTTATTTAGATTGAAAAGATTGAGAATGTAGTATCACCAGTTTTGCTCCAGGCGATAGTTAAATCTTTAATTAGATTTGAACGTGAAATGGTAATTGAATTTACCGATCACACCGTGGTGTTAGCTATGAAGTATTACCAGTTTTACTTCATGGGATGAATAGATTGGGATTGGGAAATTAAAACCAATGATTACTTCGGTAAGGTTCGTTAATCCCGGCTAGTTTGGATAAACCATAATTTGGTTTGAATTGATATTCAAAGGAAGATTAAAGAATAAATTTAAGGAATTTATCTTTGATAAAATTAATGGGAACCTTTCCCTAAGAATGTGAAATATAGAAATTAACTGGAGATTAGTTAAGTTGAATGGTTTCCTGTGTATTGATATGATGTTGGTTTCGGCCTTCGGGGTTAATATTTGGGGAATTATTCTCTTGCTAATTTACGGTTAGTGACTGATGATTTGGAATGAGGCGTATGTTGTGTTTGTGTAACACTTATTTATTATATACGCGAGTTATTCCGAAAGACCGGGTTTATCCCATTCTGAATAACTGATTCAACGTGGTGTTGAGGATGAAGACGGTGGTCGAAGACCGGAAGTCTTCACATCGTTTGGGTGATTACTGATGATCTTGATTGGGCCGTACACCCTAGAGGAGGGAATCAGTTAGTGGTCGTCCAGAGGTACTTGGAGATCGATGGATATGCGAGGTACAAGGTGCCTCCGGTTTCGTTCAAACCCAAAACGGACTTGTAGATGGACTGTGTGTCTGACATTGGATTTCATTCTATGTGACTGATATCGGTTGCATAGAGTGGTTTTCCTGTGTGGCATGCTAAGATGCAAATGATCAAGGCTTCTGTTGAAAAGCAGAGTCTTGTGGTTGATGATCAAAGCACGACCTATGTGGCATAACTTTGTGTAACGTGAATTCGCGAGCCTCACACCTCGGTGGTGAACCAAAAACGGGAGGGGACCTCGGGAGGGGGGGACATGCGTTTCTTTCTAGTTAGAAGTCGCGTCAGTGGTTTGACACGCCCTGACGAGTTTGACTTATGTGGTTGTTGGTTTGCGAGGCGCCTCGGATATATCGGTGACTATGTGAAGCCGATGGAGTCATCTGTTGGCTCATTTACGCCCCAAAGGGTGGGGAAACGTAGTGTTTAGGCATTATAATCCACATCGGCGGACCGGCCTTGATGATCCAAGGCGCAGTTTCGGCTGTTCCTGAAACTCGGGCTAGACAGTCTCGAATCGATAGAGGACTATCTTTTGCCTCGGTTCATAGATGGAAATCCGACTTCCAATACGTGACTTTGCGGTTTTGATTGTAAATCTATATATGGTGGCGTAGTGGCATGGGATGCTCATGTCGCCTATGATTGATATTTATGATTGTATATAAAATCAGAAACTAACTAGAAACAAGCTAATATGGGTGGTTTCCTGGGTATTAGTCTGATGTTGGTTTCAGCCTTCGGGGTTAATACTTAGGGAATCGTTCTTTTATTAATTTACGGTTGGAGTCTGATTAAGAATTAAAACATGGAATTTAGTGTATCAAGCATTTTTTTTTGGCTATTATAAGGTAAAAACCCTATCCTCTGGCTTGCGTTGCATTGTGTGATGGGACCTGGGTCTTATAATAGCTTCATTCTTTTTTATTTATCATTGCGCTGTTTATTTTATGCACTGGTATTCTTGGGAGGAAACCCGTTCCGTGTTATACGGCATGGTCCCTTGATTTACCTAACTTTAAAATAAAGATAAATAACTGTTTTAGTTCTCACACCAGTCACATGACTGACCTGGAGTTTATTGTTTTAACCTAAACTCTGGGGGCCCTTATTTTGACACGGGCAGCTAGTAGTTTTAGTTTTGCAGATTTATATTCACAGGATCCTGGTTTACAACTGGAATGATATTCGGAAAGCTTTGTATCCGTATATCTCCTTCAGTTGTGTTTTGTATTATTTTCCGCTGCAGTGATGTATTTAAACGTAATTTAAATCTCTGATATTTTCTGTGTAATATTTATTCATACTCTGTATATTCTTGTATTCTGATGGAATTGTTGTGATATACAATGAAATGTTCTCATGTCTGCGTTCTTTTGTGTGTTGTTCTCAAAGTATCCGCTCTTTCCTTATGGGGGAAGTTATGGGTTCTCACATTTGGTATCAGAGCTTTGGTTTACAAAGCTCAGAGAACAAGGCACGTTAGAACCAAACGAAAGAATTCATCAGAGATTGGATTAGTAATATCCAACGAGAATGACTCGTTAGAGATAGGATCGGTAGTATCCTAGAACGAGTGTGAAGAGTGTATTTTTGAAATGAAAACAATTTTGTTTTGAAAATTTTAAATCAATTATTCATATTTGATTATTTATTTTATATTGAATTTGGACAATCCAATATATAAAGATTTTGCATATACGCCTTGCAAATGTATATTTGAAGTTTTAATATACTGGATAGATAAAGAATCACACTCTAGTCGCCCGGAGATGATTTTGATGATAGTTCGAACATCATCAGAATTGGTATTCGAGTTTCGAAGGTGGGATTTCTATATATTTCCAATTGACTGGTGTGAGAACCGAAATTAGATAGGGCTTATTGTTGTGATTTGGCATCAAAAATCTGATTTTTGGACTATATATCAAAATTATGAATTTGAAAAGATAATCAACTAATTGATTGCTGATTGTGTTGTTTGATTATTGTTCGTTTAATTAAATTTCAACCTTTAGCCAAATCGATCAAATAGTGAATTGTATCGGAAATTTATCGCATTTGCATGCATGTACATGTACTTACGTTGAACATGTCATAGCAAGGAGGCTAGAACAGCAGAATAAAATTGTTTGCCCGACAAATAGGTACATGTTTACCATAATTTACTGTTTTGTTTAGGTGATGATGATTTTATGAGCCGATTGGCTAGCCGCTTGGCTTTTTCTTTTTCTTTTGGATTGAAGAAGGCCATGGGAGGCTATATGAAATATCCCGAAGTCCCCGGTGCAGGGGAGGTTATGGCGAAATTTTTCGAAAATTTAGGGTGTTAGCCAAATTTTTGAAATATTTGAAAAGTTCTTAGAAACTGAAAAGCTGAAGAACTTAAGCCGTAAAGAAAATAATGGAAGTTGAGTTGATTGGTTAAACAACTTTCGGCTTCGTTCCTTTTCGGGGACGAAAAGTTTTAAGTGGGGGAGATTGTAATAACCTGGAAATCCGAGCCAATTTAAAATTTTTATTTTGGCAATTTTAGCGAATTTTGATTACTTAAAATGAAATATTTTAAATAATAACGACGGAAAATTTATTTTCGACGAAGTTAAAATGAATAATTTTATTTTAATTTTATAACGAGCTTGAAATGGCGCTGCAGTTCGAAAATTCGATTTCGAATTTCAAATGAATATACAGAATTCAACCTAAGTCAGAATTGAACGAAACAAGAAATATGTGCATCTATTTGATGACATCTTTCCAACAGATGTAAGAAACTAAGATTTCGTTCTAAAAATTGAGAGTTACGTCCAGTTTAAAATTCATAAAAGTCTCTGTGGAATTTATATATATATGTATATATAAAGGCCTTTAAAAATAGTCATTTTGCAAACGACCTCGGTTTTTGACGAAATCGCTTTTGTTGGATCCGTGATATCAAGTTATTTCTAGTTTTCAAATTTCATAATTTTATGAATCAATATGTGAGCGTGGCGAAGGAAAACGCGTTTGACGAGTTTCAATTGATTTTAATCAACTGGAAAATGGCCATTTTTCAAACGGTCTCAGAATTTGACGAAATTGGTTTTGTTAGGACCGTATCGTCAATACTACGCTAGAAAATATTTTTCGGGAATTTTTCTAGTTAGTATGTGGCCCTGGTAAAATGAAATGTGCGTTTAAACTGAATATATAAAGATTTATATTTTAAATTCAATGGAAACTGATCGAAACAGCCGAACTGGCTTGCGATACATATCCCACTGTGTTCGGAATGAGGGTAATTAGCTAGGGGCGACAATCGTTGGGATTCGATTGGAGTTCGTGGTGTAAAACAATTAGTTGATGAATTAAAATAATATTAAATTATAAAATATAATAAATATCTCCTTCCCTCCCCCTTTTTCAACTCGGTCAACGCCCACCCCCTTTTCATTTCTAGATCAAACAAAGAAAAAAAACGGATCGATCGAATTGCTCCCCGTCGCCGTGCCTGGACGCGCCACCACCGCCTCGGCCAGATCCCCACCTCGACCGCACCTCCCCAGTCGCTCCTCCGTGCTGCGCGTCCACTCTCCCCTTCATCAATTCGAGCAAAACCCTAACTGAATCAGCCAATCCACCGCTAATACCCCTCCTCCGACCATGCTGACCCGCCGCCCTATCCTCCGACGCCACCTCCGTCTTCACTAACCACCCACCGCCCCTTTCAGCCCCCCCTTCGTTGGAAATGTGAAAGGTAATTTAAATTACTTAGTTTTTTTTAATTTATTAAGTTTTGTTTATAATGTATATATATATATATGGTTTTCATGTAAATAGCTTTAGAAATAAAATATGATTTGTATGAATAGAAAAGTTATGATTTTTGTTCATGAAACAAAAAGCTTTGATTTTTCATGACGAAAGGATTGGATTTTTTTTATTATAAACAAACAGCTTAGATTTTTAAATTAGAAAAATAGAACCTATAAAAAAAATTGGATTTTTCCTTAGGCGATTAAAATATAAAGATGAGATTTTTATTCATAGGAAAGATATGATTTTTATCATAATGTTAGCGTTAAAAAGAAGTGATTTTGAGCATTATAAAGAAGTGATTTTTAACAATATAAGAATATGATTTTTATGCGAGTAGCGAATAAAAATATGATTTTTATATTAAAGAAAGAATAAGAATATGATTTTTATTTATGTAGAGTAATAAAAATATAATTTTTATTATATTACTAGCGGTATAAAAATAGAATTTTTATCTATATAGTAGCGGTATAAAAATGTGATTTTTATTCATATAGAGTGATTATAAAAATGTGGTTTTATATACATAACAACAATATAAAACTGTGATTTTTATATACATAGCAACAATATAAAAATGTGATTTTTATATACATAGAAACAATAAAAAAATGTGATTTTTATATATGTAGTGGCTACGGACAATGAAATTGACAAAAGGCGAGCACGACAAAGGTTTCTACATATGAAGAGTCGTGGCGTTTGGTTTAGCTTCTCGGTGAGAACTCCTCACCTTTAATTTATTTCTAGTTTGAAATATATACTAGGATGTAGACGGTGTTTAGTAGCACTGGACATCCGTCGTCCACAGACCATGGAAGGCTTGTATGCTTGTTTGTTTGATTTTGATGTGTAGTTGATTGTGTGATGTGATGTGAAATGAAATAAAATATTTATGTAGTTAAAAATATTTCATAGTTGAAAATATAATTTTTAACGTGAACGTGAATAAATAAATATAAACAAATCGGACGATTTGTTTATATACACACATTTGACTGATATTGATTGGGACAATAAATTTTACACATCGCCCAACTGTACAAATAAAATCTGTGTTTGATCGTTTGAAAACCCCACACGGGTATTGGGATGATATATGACATACATTAATCCCAATAATTAGCTGTATGTCGATCCATTGATTGACAGGCTGTTATAAGCGTTGAATATTTATATTTGATGCTTATACAGTTAGAACGCACTTTGGATGATGGTTGGATGTTTATCGTCATTATTGTATATATGAATTTGATGAAATCCATATAACTGAAATTATATGGTAATTGACGGTGTCTGATTCCAGTTCAGAATTATCGAATAATTTAAAAATAATATTCTTTGAATATTGAAATGTGAAGCCGTTTTAAGTAGTTACACGCCATTTTAACCCGAACGGGAATTTTGTCGATTTTATAATGAATATTGAAAGTGATTTCAAAATCGAATATTTAGAAATGAATTCGAGTTGAAATTGAATTGAAATGAATTGAAATTCGAATTGAATTGAAATGAATTGAAATTCGAATTAAATTGAAATGAATTGAAATTCGAATTAAATTGAAAACGAACTGAAAGAATAGAATGTGATTTTTGGTTTATCGTGAACCGTGTTTTAAATGACACTGATTCTTTAACCTAGTTAAAGATTAAAATTAAGTGGAGTTTTAATGAATCTTTAATTAGATTGAAAAGATTGAGAATGGAGTATCGCCAGTTTTGCTCTAGGCGATAGTCAAATCTTTAATTAGATTTGAACGTGAAATGGTAATTGAATTTACCGATAACACCGTGGTGTTAGATATGAAGTATTACCAGTTTTACTTCATAGGATGAATAGATTGGGATTGGGAAATTAAAACCAATGATTACTTCGGTAAGGTTCGTTAATCCCGGCTAGTTTGGATAAACCATAATTTGGTTTGAATTGATATTCAAAGGAAGATTAAAGAATAAATTTAAAGAATTTATCTTTGATAAAATTAATGGGAACCTTTCCCTAAGAATGTGAAATTTATAAACTAACTGGAGATTAGTTAAGTTGAATGGTTTCCTGTGTATTGATCTGATGTTGGTTTCGGCCTTCGGGGTTAATATTTAGGGAATTATTCTCTTGCTAATTTACAGTTAGTGACTGATGAATTGGAATGAGGCGTATGTTGTGTTTGTGTAACACTTATTTATTATATATGCGAGTTATTCAGAAAGACCGGGTTTATCCCATTCTGAATAACTGATTCGACGTGGTGTCGAGGATGAAGACGGTGGTCGAAGACCGGAAGTCTTCACGTCGTTTGGGTGATTACTGATGATCTTGATTGGCTGTACACCCAAGAGGAGGGAATCAGTTAGCGGTCGTCCAGATGTACTTGGAGATCGATGTATATGTGAGGTACAAGGTGCCTCCGGTTTCGTTTAGACCCAAAACGGACTTGTAGATGGAATGTGTGTCTGACATTGGATTTCATTATGTGTGACTGATATCGGTTGCATAGAGTGGTTTGCCTGTATGGCATGCTAAGATGCAAATGATCAAGGCTTTTGTTGAAAAGCAGAGTCTTGTGGTTGATGATCAAAGCACGGCCTGTGTGGCATAGCTTTGTGTAACGTGAATTCGCGAGCCTTACACCTCGGTGGTGAACCAAAAACGGGAGGGGACCTCAGGGGGGACATGCATTTCTTTCTAGTTTGAAGTGGCGTCAGCGGTTTGACACGCCCTGACGAGTTTGACTTATATGGTTGTTGGTTTGCGAGGCGCCTCAGACATATCGGTGACTATGTGAAGCCGATGGAGTCGTCTGTTGGCTCATTTACGCCCCACAGGACGGGGAAACGTAGTGTTCAGGCATTATAATCCACATTGGTGGACCGATCCTGACGATCCAAGGGGCAGTTGTGGCTGTTCCTGAGACTCGGGCTAGACAGTCTCGAATCGGCAGAGGACTATCTTTTGCCTCGGTTCACAGATGGAAATCCAACTTCCAATACGTGACTTTGCGGTTTTGATTGTAAACCTATATATGGCGACACAGTGGCATGGGACGCTCATGTCGCCTATGATTGATATTTATGATTGTATATAAAATCAGAAACTAACTGGAAACGAGCTAAGATGGGTTGTTTCCTCGGTATTAGTCTGATGTTGGTTTCGGCCTTCGGGGTTAATACTTAGGGAATCGTTCTGTTACTAATTTACGGTTAGAGTCTGATTAAGAATTAAAACATGGAATTTAGCATATCGAGCATTTTTTGGCTATTATAAGGTAAACACCCTATCCTCCGGCTTGCGTTGCATTGTGTGATGGGACCCGAATCTTATAATATCTTCATTCTTCTTTATTTAGCATTGCGCTGTTTGTTTTATGCACTGGTATTCTTGGGAGGAAACCCGTTCCGTGTTATACGGCGTGGTCCCTTGATTTACCTAACTTTAAAACAAAGATTAATAACTGTTTTAGTTCTCACACCAGTCACATGACTGACTGGAGTTTATTGTTTTAACCTATACTATGGGTGCCCTTATTTTGACACGGGCAGCTAGTAGTTTTGTTTTTGCAGATTTATATTCACAGGATCTTGGTTTACAGTTGGAATGATATTCGGAAAGCTTTGTATCCGTATATCTCCTTCAGTTGTGTTTTGTATTATTTTATGCTGCAGTGATGTATTTAAATATAATTTAAATCTCTGATATTTTCTGTGTAATATTTATTCATACTCTGTATATTCTTGTATTCTGATGGAATTGTTGTAATATACAATGAAATGTTCTTATGTCTGCGTTCTTTTGTGTGTTCTCAAAGTATCCGCTCTTTCCTCACCGGGGAAGTTACGGGTTCTCACATGACTTTAATCAAACTGATATGGAGTCCAAACTTCAATGAGCCACACCATTAGCCTTAAGAAAATAGCTAACATCAAATAAGAGTTTCTACTTAAGAAAAATTCAGAAAAACATGGAGATAAGAAGAATATAATTAAGGGGCCAATGGATAAAGAAGTGTAGAATTACAGTTATAGAATTATGGTCAGCAACGTTGTTTAGTTAAAGAAAAATTTATGCATTTACATTTGGTATCACTTAAGAAATTAAACACACTAGAAAAAAAATGAAAAATTAGTGTAGCATACAGTCCAAAACTACCTACTATGCAGTAAAGAAAAATAGTCAAGTAAATACATATTCTTCCATTGCGAGTACTTAAAGAAAATCTGGTGATGCATCAAAATCATACTACTACTAAGCCGGGTAATGTTTACAAAAATATCATGTATTAAAAATTAAAGATACATTCATTTTCTAATTCCATTATATGTTTAGGGATATAGAAAGTCTTTAGCATGTAACCATGCTACCGTCTTTTAACCAAGACTATGGTTATATACAACAAACATGCATGATATCATAAATTTATTTATATAATTTAGTAAGGCTGAGTTTGAATTCACAACGTATTAACATATTATCATATTAAATGGTTTGACTAAATGAAACATGTACACAAATAAGAACAAGCAGAACTGTTTATTGTACTTCCTTATGCTTGTATGTTAACCAAATGAGAACTCATACATTTCATAAGCAAAACTTTTTATGCTTTTTGAGATAAAATATTACATACATGGGCAGGTTCAATGATTCGATTTCAATCACAAGCTCTAAAGCATCCATAGTGGTTTTTATGAGTATTATCAAATTAG
This sequence comes from Allium sativum, assembly GCA_030737875.1. NCBI lineage: Eukaryota > Viridiplantae > Streptophyta > Magnoliopsida > Asparagales > Amaryllidaceae > Allium > Allium sativum. The sequence continues at coordinate 958,807,110 of CM060909.1, forward strand.
CTTTATGTAAAATAGTGATAATAAATTAAACTAATCTTTGGTAGTGTTCTAGAATGACAAAAGAAAGACAAAATTTATCATATATTTTTATGTATTTCTTAAGTCGATCAACCTTCATGATATCAATACGTTAGACAATGACTTCAAATATAAATTTGCCTACTGCTCCTCTAGATAACTACCTTTTTTACTAAATGATTATTATGCAAAATTCATTTATGCAGCAATTTCTTATATGGGTATGATTATTCTGGTCATTTTCGAGATTACCACTATTATATATTTATTCTGGAAGAAGCTAACTGCAAATTACTTCAGCTTTTCAATGTTCATGAGTGTTTATCAGTGTTATAGTAGTATTTAAGGTAGAGTATATCAATCAAGTAGAATGGTAAGTGAGAAAATTAAAGGAGTTAGATCTCTTTTGCATAATAAAAATAAATCATAAAGTTTATTGAAGCACTAACTGCTGAAATAGTATGATGTCGACTCTGAATAGTTTGGCGTGGCTTTTCATATTTACCAAGTACAAAAAGTTAATTGCTTATGTTTCTCCACTTTTAGCTATGTTGGACCATGATGGACATAAACTGCAATAAAGATTGATATAAATCATCCAAATCTACACTTATCTAATAATTTAACCTCAATAAAATAGCAGGGCTTAGACTCCTTAGCTTGTTCGCAAGCTAAATATTTTTCAAACTTACCAAGTTCGAGGTACATTTACCTATAGAAGAACAAAAACAAAATAGTGCTAAGAATGCAAAAATGATGCAGAAGACCGAAGTACTAGTTCACCAAAGAATATACGAAGTAGCAAAGGGACAATGAAATCAGTCAGTTCTTGCCTAAAATCATCTCCTATCTAAGCAACTGCGACAGTCAAGCAAAAATAAAATTTACCAATCACTCGCTAATCTAATGGACAACGGATTATCAAATTTAATGCATTTATACCAATTTCATGCATGGAATCTACGCACAAATGATCTATCAATTTACTATCACCATTTTTTCTTGAATCTAATCTAATGGATTATAATGTTTAATGTTCTCTTCGGACAAAAAAAAGTGGCTGTTCTACTGGGGTAATAACAAAATATAATCTAGCTTGCTGCATAAATTCACCTTTTTTACTTAAAATTAAAGTGGTTGGAACTTCAAGAGGTGGAGCTAATATGTCCATTCATAATAATGCTACAACCCATAGGCAATAAATCTCAAGAAATCATTTAAAGCCTATCATTTGTTAAAAAACCATTTTTAATATAGATGAATATAGAAATCCAGGCCTCGATTGGATGAATTCAAAAAGTTCTGGTTTCCATTAGCCTAAGTTCAAAAAGTCTTGGACTATGTCCTATTTCAATTACTATGTTTTGAAGAGCTCAAGCCATTATATTGTTTATTTCCAGGGTCCAACATATCCACCTATATTTATTCTATCAACATTATCACCCACATCATCCTTATCCAGTGTCATCCACTATTTTTCGTTAGAATTTTTGAACTTTTGAATTTTAATTCATAAATTTACAGATCTAAAGCACTTGAACTGAACATGGTCTTTTATCTTTCTTTCTATGAACTTCTTACATTAAAGTGCCAATTTTTTAGGAAACCAACCATATATTCCTCAAATGTTACTTTCTTATATGAATTTTTTTGCTCTAAAGTAGTACATAACAAGTGAGAAAACAAACAATAACACTAGATTCTGATATTGAATACAAAATAAGGTTTTCAAATTTTCCATGAGACCTAAAAATCTGAAATGTTTAATACATAGGCAAACAAATTCGAGCCTTTGAGCCACCGCTAATTGCAACATTGAATGCACCTTTTATTTTACATTTTGAGATTACTGAATAATTCCATTGGCTTTGTCATATATGTATTGTGTGTCATTATTTACAATCCTTGAAAAACGATCCAGGAATTTTTTTTTCAACTGTGTAGGTCAACGAATGCAGAAAAATAAAAATAACTCTCAAAAGATTTTTACTATGATGTCATTTTTGGATAAGAAGCAATGAAAATTAATGTAACCAAAACTAACTACTATAATCAATCAGGCAAACATTTCAATGAATGATGGTGTAAATCGATATGGAAAAAATTCACAAAACAAAACATAACTATTTGATAGTCAAACAAAATTTAGAATAAAGAATCACACATGAACGAAAATTTCAACTTACAATACATAAACAAAATTAGACCTTGAATTAATAGTGGAATCGAAATTGAAAATCAAATCAACAATAAAATTACAATTTTACAAATAGAAAAAAAAATGAATATATCTGAAGGATTGATGAGGCGATGATGGTTACAGTAAACCAGATAGTAGCGAAGGGTTAACAGCCGAAGCGATTACTGCCATCGGATCGTGGTTTCTTCAGCAATGACAAACAAATTGACGGTAGATTAAGGAAAAAGTACATAGCGCTCAAAACCATGAGCACGGAGGCAACCCTAGATTGAAAGCATAAAAGAGAAGCTTGAAGCGTTAAGTAAGAATACGGGGCAAATTCCAGGTCTGTCCACGATACTTTAATTTAATTACAAAGTTTCAAAAGGTTACAACGGTTATTACCATTATTGCTGATTATCACGGAAATATCCATTATTATAAGATCACGATAATAACCATTACGAAATATAGTGGAAAAAGTGTTATGAACTCACTTGTTTGGTGTAGTGTCAAATCCAATTGGGGGCTCAGCTTATTTGTCAATGGTTTGTTTGGATTTGAAAATTTCTATTCTAAGTGTTGAGTTTAGATGTAGTGCCTTTTCTTTTTTGGTTTCTGGGGATATGGATTGATCTTAGGCATGGACTGGTTATCCAGTAATGGTGCCATTCTTGATTGTGAGAAGAGAGTGGTTAGACTCTTGACTCGGCTCGGTAACACTCTAGAAATTTCTTGTAATCCCTTAAATGCTGTTATGCTTAGTTATCTAGAGTCACTTGACGCTTCTGTTGAGAATTTGCAGTCGGTTAGAGTGGTCCGTGAATATCTGGATGTCTTTGAAGAGGTGAAGGGCTTACTTCTGAGGCGGGAAATAGACTTCTGCATATATCTTGTTGATAATGCAAAGCCCATAGCTTTACCTGTTAGACACATGGTTCCAAAAGAGAGAAAGGAGCTCAGTAAGAAAGTTAAGGAGCTTCTCGAGAAAGGGTTTATAAGGCGGAGTATCTCAGAATGGGGTGCTCCAGTGGTGTTCTCCACCAAAGCAGATGGCTTACTACGTCTTTGTATGGACTATAGGGAGCTAAACAAGGTGACTAAGAAGAATAGACACCCGCTTCCCAGAATAGACGATTTGTTTGATCAGCTTGTAGGTGCGTCGGTTTTCTCCCAACTTGATCTGGCTACTGGGTTCCAACAGCTAAGGGTAGCTGAAGATAGCATTGATAAGACGACATTCAGAACACCAGACGGTTTCTTCGAGTGGCTTGTCATGCCTTTCGGCTTGACAAACGCGCCCGCTTATTTCGTAGACCTAATGAGCAGGGTGTTTAGAGAATTCCTCAATAAGTTCGTGGTGGTCTTCGTATAAGATATTTTGATCTTCTCAAAGAATGAGGAAGAACATGCTCAGCATCAGAAGGAGATCATGGAAACTCTTCGAGTTCATCAGCTGAAAGCCAAATTCTCCAAGTGCCATTTTTGGAGAGAAGAAGTAAGATTTCTTGGACATGTAGTGTCCAAAGAGGGGTTAGTTGTGGACCCTGCGAAAGTGGTGGCGGTGCAAGATTGGAAGGCACCAAGAAATGCAACCGAAGTCCGAAGCTTTCTCGGGCTAGCAGGTTTTTACCGAAAGTTCATTAGAGATTTCACAAAATCCTCAGCTCCACTCACAAGGCTAACAAAGAAGAATCTAGCGTTTGCTTGGGATTTGGATTGCGAGTTTGCTTTCCAACGATTGAAAAGGGCTCTCACAACAGCCCCAGTTCTTACATTGCCAAATGGAAGCAAGATGTTTACAGTATTCACGGAAGCTTGTGGTACGGGACTAGGCACTGTTCTGATGCAAGAAGGGAAGGTAGTAGCTTATGGTGGAAGACAATTGAAAGTTCATGAAAAGAACTACCCAACCCATGATCTTGAGTTAGCCGCCATCGTCTTTGCGCTTAAGTCTTGGCGCCATTATCTCCTAGGTGAGAAGTTCGAATTATATACTGACCATAAATCGTTGAAGTATCTTTTCTCGCAGAAAGATCTTAACTTAAGACAGCAAAGGTGGATGGTTGCCTCGTATGATTTTGAGATTTCCTATACTCCTGGCAAGGGCAACGTAGTAGCAGACGCCTTAAGTAGAAAGAAGCTGACCTTAAGCCCTCTCTTTGTAGAAAGGCAAAGCTTGGAGTATATAGCTAGTTTTGACTTTAGGCCCTCCTCTGATTTTGTACCTGGTTTGTTGGCATCACTAGAAGTACGACCCACTCTTTTAGACTCAATAGGGGCCGCACAACGCAAAGACCCTCAGCTTGTTGATGTGATTGATAAGCTAATTAGGGGTGAAACTTCCATTCACCTCAATAGGTACTCCATCGATGATAAGGGTTGGCTAAGGCGAGATGGAAGATTATGCGTTCCACAAGCAAGGGATTTGGTAAAGATGGTTCTCGAGGAAGCACACCATTCCAAGATGACAATACACCCAGGTGGAGACAAAATGTACAAGGACGTAAAGAGAGTTTTCTTTTGGAGCGGCATGAAGAAAGATGTGGCAAATTTCGTTTCTAAGTGCATGATATGCCAACAGGTCAAGGCGGAACAAAAGAAGCCTGGTGGACTGCTTCATCCTCTAGAAGTCCCGCAATGGAAGTGGGATAGCATTTCAATGGACTTCATTGATGGGTTGCCTAGGTCAAGGAGGGGCAATACTAACATTTGGGTAATAGTGGACAGGCTCACAAAAAGCGCCCACTTTATACTTGTCAAGAGTAGAAGGACTGCCTCATCTCTAGCATCTCTTTATCTCAAGGAAATAGTTCGACTCCATGGAATACCCTCCAGCATAGTGAGTGACCGAGATCCTATCTTTACGAGCGAGTTTTGGCGGAGTCTGCAAGAAGCTGTAGGCACACAGTTATGCTTGAGCACGACCCATCACCCCCAAACTGATGGTCAGACGGAAAGGGTGTACAGAGTATTAGTAGATCTTTTGAGACTGTGCGTTCTTGACTTTGGAAGGACATGGGAGGATCATCTTCCTTTAGTGGAATTCGCCTACAACAACAGCTACCAAGCCACCATCGGCATGACGCCCTTCGAAGCTTTGTATGGAAGACCGTGCCGATCACCAACTTGTTGGTGGGAGTCTACAAACAAGCTTATACTTGGGCCAGACATGATTAGAGAGACTTCAGAAAAAGTGGACTTGATACGAAGGAGAATGAAGACTGCCCAAGATAGACAGAAATCTTACGCAGACAAAAGAAGGACCGACCTTGAGTTTGAGGTTGGGGACAGGGTTTTCCTTACGGTATCTCCTTTAAGGAACGTCGTTCGCTTTGGATTCGCAGGAAAGCTAGCACCAAGATTTGTAGGACCGTTCCCTATCATCGAGAAGATTGGGAAGATGGCTTATAGAATAGAGCTGCCTGAAAGGTTGGCTGGAATTCACAATGTCTTCATGTTTCTCATCTCCGGAAATGTTTACATGAGTCTGCGGAAGTGGTGGAGCCAAGCATTCTAGAAGAAGTTGAAATAAAACGAGAAACAACTATGAGGAGAGTTCTAACTCGAATCGTAGGAACTGAAATCAAAAAGCTACGCAACCGTGAAGTCAAGCTTGTTAAAGTTCAATGGAGCGATGCCGAGGAAGACGCGACTTGGGAAACTGAGGACAAAATACCCGTTGCCTACCCTTTTCTTTTTGAGGGTACATCTTTTACCTCTCTTTTTCCATAAGTTTATGCTTGTATCTACCTTTTTATCTTCTCGGTCCTTTTTCTCCTAACTCCTTAGGTAAAAACTAATGGATGTAAACATGTATTTGAAACATGTTATGATTGATGGCTGCAAGTGGTTGCTAGTGATTGCTCGTGGATGCATATACACACACCCTAGGTATTAGATCGACTCAGTCACTTCCATATTGCATATGCATATATGTATTCATAATTGTATGTGGTTGAAACTTGATATGTTGTCATATGGATGTCGCATTTGTATGAATGGTTGCGCATTCATGTAGAATTATGAGTAGGGAAAAATTTGCATACATAATGGATTCATGACACTTACATGATTCGCATTAAGGAGGTCAACTGAATCAGTAGACCGCCTAATTTTTGCATTAAAGAAGGACATATACACACACACTATGCATATGACCATGAAGAATTAGAAGTCTTTTAAGGACAATGGACGCCTGTGTTTGTTGGTTGAGTAGATGGACGATTGGATGTTAGGATATACGTTCTTCTAGACATGAAGATTTCGGGGACGAAATCCTTTAAGGAGGGGAGAATGTAACACCCCGAATTTTCTGTTAACATTAAATTAACAAATTAAAGTACTTAATTCAAAATGAAAGAATTAAGAGAAACGGGTTATGCCATTGCGCTCGTCTCGGAATTCTGCTTGAGATAGAGTCCGAGTTTGCGTAAATCGGACTCCTTTGAAGGAGTTATGACCTTCCAAAGTCTCAGAATTCAATTTAAAACAGTTCAAAATTCAGTTCAAAATTCGAAAACAGACCCAAATTGGGCTGGACGGGAAAATTCCTGCCCAGGACCCAGGTCGACCAGGGGTCGACCTGGGTACCCAGGTCGACTAAGGGGTCGACCTACCCAGTCGACTGGTCAGGTCTTGGCTGGCCTGGTCGGGTTCTGAGCGATTTTCTGAGTTTTGGTGTGTCACTAGGGCTGATTTGTCACTTCCTGATTGGCTCTTCTTAGTGTGTATGGTCTGGATTCACTCTATGATCATCTGACGGCTCAAATCAATCTAAAATTCTATAAATACAACCCAACACTCAACCTAAATTCACATAAATAAAATAGAGCTAGAGCCGTCATGCTACCGGGAGGAAACTAAGAGTAGCCGTCAGTTGGAGAAAGCTTAGAGACGAGCAAAACTAAAGTAAAAACAAGATTCATACAACGTTTATCTACCCAAAGGAAAGCACTGCAAATTCAGAACTCAGAAACCAGATAACCAAGATCGTCATTTGTTGTAAGTATAGTGATTTTTCCGATGAGAATAAAAATTAAGATTGATTCGATGTAAAGTGGAAATGGAATTTTACTATTGTATAACGACGATGCTAATTCATATCTGTGTATTGCAATGATTGTATTGTGAATGATATTGGGATGTTTGTGGTATAATTGACTTGATGTTGGTCCTATTGTACATTTAGAATGAAAGCAACATCACATACAAGTATATGGTTAATGTTAGAATTTACACTTATATGTTTATATGTTTAACATAGGCTGTATACATTTTTCTATGTCCAAGTTAAGACTTATATACACATGTTCTATGTTAAGACCATTATGCCTACATGATTAAATCCCATGTATATGTTCTTATGTTCTTTGCAAGTTTGTAATTGGGTCCATGCCAAGTACCATTTAGTTTCACACGATTATTACAAGTTTCATGTTATAATAGGATACATGATTTGATATAGTTCACGCTTTTGGGTTAATATCAAAAATAGACATTTTTATGGACATGTAATAACTTTGTTACATGCTAGTTTGTGTTTGAAGTTATGCCTAGATAAAAATATGTTTAGGCTTATGTTTTATGCAAGTCTAAATTATGCCATTTCATGTGACACCTATTTAATTAGATTCTTATTTGAATGCAAGTCCACATGACAATTTAAACCCATGATTTATGTTAATTAGATCGCAAAGTTGCAAGTTCATATGTCACACACCCTTTATGTTATTTAGAATATTTCATGTTCTTGGCTTTCCCTTCTATGTTTATAAGTTGGGCTGAAATATCTAGCCCAACATTCATTATAATCTTGCGAATGTCCAAACGGGGGAATATCGTTGGGATTAAACATGAAAAATATATGTGTTGGCATGTTTGGCACATGCCAATGATTGGTGGCATTTAAATGGTATGAATTGCCATGCCTAAAAAAATAATGAACTTGGAAAATGGGCCATAACATTTACATATAACAAGTAAAAGAGATAAATATGTAAATTTAGAAAATACAAATATGCTTAACCCGAGGTTGGATTGAGTTGTGATGTAAACCTACCCGGACCCGCCATGCTGTCCAGTAATCACAACAATACTTATCCAATGTGGGAGGTTAAGGCATTAAGCCCAATAAGGACCCGAGGTTAGACTGAGTTGCGGTGTAAACCTGTCCGGAACCGACCGGCTGTCCAGTAACCGCAACAATACCTCTCTAATGTGAGTGGTCGGTGCTTTAATGAATAAATTAAAGCTAGAATAAGGATGGCAGGGTTAAGTTAACTCAAACACTTAACCAATTCAACATGTTAACTAAACTGATGGGTGGGTTTAGGTTAATACAGACACTTAACCACTTAACGTGTTTGACTAGAAAACCCTAGTAACGGGGACCCATTTCAACAGTAACCCAATTAGGTATCATGGTACCCTGAAACTAGGTAGGGTGGGGCACGATTACTGGGCTGATTGTAAGCCGTCAAAAGTGACGGCGAGTGGTGCAGTAGTGTAGGTTCTAACGGAGTGCGGGCGTGCACACACTTCAGAGTAGACAAACAGGCACTGGGCACCAGTAGTATACACTATGCATTCTAGAATTGTGTCGGGCCGCCTCCATGGGACTTGATACACCCCATGGTGGGACCAGCATAGGTATCTACAATCATTGGGGGCCATATGACACATATGATTTTGCGAGTAGGAGCCGATCTTTAAAAAGGGGATCACTTCACCCCGATCATGGGGCGCCAATCGGAACAAATACAAGTAGGTGTAGAGATATAGTGTGGGGTGCGATAGTATGTTCGGTTCAAAACTGCTTTATCTTAGTTTATGATACTTTCCTCTTTCCAGTTTATACCTATCATTCCCCTTTTTCTTATTCTCATACTGAAGAGTCACTAGACTTACCAGGCTTTATGTCTGACTCTATTTTTCTTTCGTCTTCTTTTCTTCCATTTCTCCCCCCAGTCCACAGGGAGGAAACAACCTAGCTTAGTCAGACTCTTTGCAAGATTCAAGATAGTAGATGTATGGTTTGGACTCTCTTTCCTTGGCTATGGCTTTTGGACACGTTCTATGGGGATTTATGCAGCTTTAATTATGTTTTATGCTTCTTTATTTAATAATCAAGATAGAAATGATGATGTAATGTTTTGGAAGTTATTGTGAGACAATTATGGAAATGTTTTATATGAACACGTATTTATGAAATGAAAGTCTGTTTGTTTTCCGCTGCTTATATATATATATATATATATATGTGTGTGTTTATATCTGTTTTGTGTTTTATCTGTGACTTTTACTTATAAACCTCCACCGAAGTTAAGGCATTCCCTTTGTGAGTGACCTTGATGGAGGTGGGGTGTTTCATTATATGAATTTTGTTCATATTTTATTTTTCTCTGCTTTGGTTATCTGCTTTCAGCTTCTAATTAAGGTCTAGTGATAAGGGAAATATATAGAGGGCGACAAAGAAGAAAATTAACTTATTTTATGCTATTAAATTTGGTGTCAAGTATAAAGTGCAAAGCATACAGAGGCTGGTAGTATATTTTGGGACACTTAAACGAGCATGTAAGTACTCAACTCTTTTTACCTTAGAATTCACGCTTGATTTGGTACCTCCAACTAACAATGAAGTGTCATGTAATGGAATAAGGAAAATTTTCATATATCAAGACTAACTAAAGGTAAAAAGTATACTGAAATATGTATATAGTAAACATAGTAGTTTGCCAAATTGCTGATATAGTATTTCATTTCAGTGACAATAGAGAGTTCGATCCTCCCGTATCAGCATTGGCAATAGTTATAACCTAGTAGATGTTAAAGATTATAGAGTAATAAACGTTGAAATTGAACTGGGGAGCTGATTCTCTGTTCACGAAGCTGGATTCACCCTATACTTACATGTAATTATGTGTCTTCACCTCACCGTACAACAAGTGAACATAAAATATAGGTTGTAAATTTAAAACTTATAAATATTTGATGTAAAAGGAATTATAATGTAGGGTAAGAATGGAAGTTCACTATACAGAGAAAGAGGACCTGTTCTCACTACAAGAATTTTCTGTTTTTCCTACGCCTAATTGGCGTAGGAATGGCATAGGAAACTGCAATTTCCTACGTCTGCCCTACGCCGAACAGAGCGTCAAAAAAGCAAGCGTGACAAAATTATTGCCTACGTCGGTCCGACTCCGTGCGTAGTGCAGGTCCCTATGCCTTTCATACACCATATTTTTTTCCGACGCCTTACCTACGCCATATTTCCTTCGGCGGCCAACCATTCTCTACGTCATTGCTACACCCGGAAAGTCTCCTACGCCGGTGTTCCAACAAATATTTTCTACTCATTGGTTATGCCATACATACTCAACTTCAATAATTTTTTCCTACGCCTTTCCAATGCCTCTTTCCTACGCCATACTTTTTCCTACGCCTTACCTACGCCATATTTCCTTCGGCTGCCAACCGTTTCCTATGCCATTGTTGCACCCAAAAAGTCTCCTACGCGAGTATTACGACAAATATTTCATGCTCGTTAGTTACGCCATACATACTCAATTTCAATAAATACAATTAACATTTTTCCTATGTCTTTTCTACGCCTTTTACCTACGTCTTTCCTACGCTATATTAATTAATTTTTGCCATAATAATACTGCTCATATTTTAACCTAGCATAAATCAATATGATAAACTTATATATAACATAATCAACAATAATACTAAATTACACCAACAAAACACAATTTCATAATCATAAAATATGATAAACAATACTCAATATTTGTGACGAGAAGGAATTTCGCTCGGTCCGAACCAGTCGCTAAACCGATCCAGGCCGTTCGAAACGCCCTATCGTTTGAGAACAGGACAAAACCGAACGCATACAGAAGAACATTTCATCGTAGATTACAACAATGCATCAGATTACAAGAATATACAGAGTATAAATGAATATTACACAGAAATATCAGAGATTTAAATTACATTTAAATACATAGCAGCGGAAAATAATACAATACACAACTAGAAGAGATATACGGATACAAAGCTTTCCGGATATCATTCCAGCTGTAAACCAGGATCCTGTGAATATAAATCTGTAAAACCGAAACTACTAGCTGCCCGTGTCAAAATAAGGGCACCCAGAGTTTAGGTTAAAACAATAAACTCCAGGTCAGTCATGGGACTGGTGTGAGAACTAAAACAGTTAATCTTTATTTTAAAGTTAGGTAAATCAAGGGACCACGCCGTATAACACGGAACGGGTTTCCTCCCAAGAATACCAGTGCATAAAACAAACAGCGCAATGCTAAATAAAGAAAAATGAAGCTGTTATAAGACCCAGGTCCTATCACACAATGCAACGCAAGCCGGGGGATAGGGTTTTCCCTTATAACAGCCAAAGAATGCTTGATACGTTTAAAACAAATCATTTGATACTATTATAAGTACATAGTGTATAAAACAACTTCAAATCATAAGTATCAATCATAGGCGGCATGGGTACCATATATCATGTCGCCATATATAGGTTTACAAATAAAACCGCAAGTGTCACGTATTTGGAAATTGGATTTCCGTCTATGAACCGAGGCAAAAGATAGTCCTCAACCGATTCGAGACAATCTAGCCCATGTCTCAGGATCAGAACGCATCAACCCTTTAGATCCTCAGGGCCGGTCCACCAATGTGGATTATTATGCCTGAACACTACGTCTCTCCGCCCTTTGGGGCGTAAATGAGCCAACGAATGGCTCCATCGGACCCGGATCGTCCGATCTAACCGAGGCGCCTCGCAACAGCAACAACCACATAAGTCAAACTCGTCAGGGCGTGTAAAACCACTGACGCCACTTTTTAGCTAGAAAGAAACGCATGCCCTCCCTGACGTCCTCTCCCGTTTTTGGTTCATACCGGGTGCGAAACACGCGAAGTAAACATTACACAAAGCTACGCCACAAAGGACGTGCTTTGATCATCACCACAAGACTTTGCTTTTCAACAGAAGCCTCGATCAATTGCCACTAAGGCATGCCACACAGGCAATTCACTCCATGCGTTTGATATCCATCAATATATAACCCCTGAGCTCGTACGTCTCAGAGAAGGGCGTTAAGCAAGAGAATAAATTCTCCGCCGCCAAACAGATATATATTTAATAGAGATCAATCACACGGACTAAAATCCAATGTCAGACACACAGTCCATTTACAAGTCCGTTCTGGGTCTGAACGAAACCGGAGGCACCTAGTACCCCGCATATCCATCGATCTCCAAGTACGTCTGGACGATCACCAACTGTTTCCATCTTCTTGGGTGTACAGCCCAATCAAGATCATCAGTAATCACCCAAACGACGTGAAAACCTCCGGTCTTCGACCACCGTCTTCATCTTTGACTTATCGTCGTATTAGTTATTCAGAATGGGATAAACCCGGTCTTCCCGAATAACTCGCGTATATTTTAAATAAGTGTTACACAAACACAACATACGCCTCATTCCAATTCAGAATATTCTTTTATTCACAAAATCACATTCTTAGGGAAAGGTTCCCATTAATTTTATCAAAGATAAATTCTTCTAAATTTATTCTTTAATCTCCTTTGAATATCAATTCCAACTAGTCGGGATTATCGAACCACACCGAAGTAATCATTTATTTTATTTTCCCAATCCCAACCTATTCATCCCATGAAGTAAAACTGGTAGTACTTCATATCTAACACCACAGTGTTATCGGTAATTCAATTACCATTTCACGTTCAAATCTAATTAAAGATTTAACTATCGCTTGGAGTAAAACTGGTGATACTCCATTCTCGATCTTTTCAATCTATTTAAAGATTCATTAAAACTCCACTTAGTTTTAATCTTTAACTGGGTTAAAGAATCAGTGTCATTTAAAACACTGTTCAAGATAAACCCAAAATCACATTCATTAATTATCGGGTTAAAGAACGAGTGTTATTTAAAACACTGTCCACGATAAACCCAAAAATCAATATCAATTTTATCCCAATTAAATATTATTATTTAATTGGTGCACTTTATTAAATCTATAATAAAAAGATTTAATCCTTTCTCAACTGGGTTCAAGAACAGTGTTAGTGAAGACACCATTCACGACAAACCCAAATCACATTTGATATTCAATACAAGGCTCTGAATAGAAAATATACCGGCTTATATTCAATATCAAATTCTACGACTAACAAATGTCGTATTGGAAATAACAATACAAGTATATATCTTTCAAATTTCCATAACAACACCTGTATAATCACGAATTCCAACATCGAAATATTCCGAAGACAATTTCGATTCAAATCCACTCCAATGCAATCATTGGATATTCTGGTTATTTTAAAAACCCCTTTTAAATTCAATTTATTTATTTAAAAATAAATAGAATTATAATTCTAGTTCAAAACTAGTTCATTTCGATAAAAATCTATTTTTATCTTTTCAAATATGGAGTTTTTCATCCCAAATCTTCACAAATCATTTCTTCTGATTTTACACAAATTATTACTATTTTTAATAATTTTATCAAGGCCCGTACAGTCGATTTCCACCAACGGCCATCGAACTGCACTTACAGCGACCTTTTTCAAATTTGATTTGGACATAATTCCAAATCCAACCGTTAGATTTCTAATATTCGTTAGAAAGCTCTTTTCGATACGAACCCAACGGTTCCGGTTTTAGGAGAATCCGACGGTCGGATCTCCCGTAATGTCCGTTTGAAATAAATGGTCGAAATTCGCGAACTGCCGCGGCGCGGCGCGTTCTATTCAGGCCATTATATTATATATATAATATATATAATATATACTTCATCGATTTCTATTTAAAACGAATTATATAATTAGTTTTAAAATCGTTTCAAAAGCAATTTCAACTTTCTTTTCAATTCAAATCAAAATTGAATTCTTTTTTTTTATAAATTCGTTTTAAAATTCATTTCTATTCAATTCAAATTTCAATTCAATTTGAATTCATTTCAATTCACTTTCAATTCAATTTGAATTCGTTTTCAATTCAATTCATTTCGAAATCGTTTTCAATTCAATTCATTTTGAAATCGTTTTCAATTCAATTCATTTCGAAATCGTTTTCAATTCAATTCATTTCGAAATCGTTTTCAATTCAATTCATTTCGAAATCGTTTTCAATTCAATTCATTTCGAAATCATTTTCAATTCAATTCATTTCGAAATCGTTTTCAATTCATTTCGAAATGAATAAAATCGATATAAATATCGTTTTCGTCAAAATGGCGTCAATCTAATCAACACGGCTTCATAAATTTCTATTTTCAAATATTCTATTTCAAATATTTCCTTTTTCAAAATAGTTGTTATTATCAAAATATTTCGTTCAACACATGACCAATCTCAATGGATGAGTACTGTCAACACATGAACCTTTATTTTATAATATTCTTTATTTTTCAAATTGGAATGAGGCCCAATCAATTACCATATAAAGTTAATTATATGGATTTTCATACATTACACACATATAATAGCATTGAAAAATAATCAACCATCAACCAAAGTGCACTACACTGTATAAGCATCAAATATAGATATCTAACGCTTATAACAGCCTGTCAATCAATCGATCGACATATTTAATTAATCAGGATGAGTGGACTTCAAATTTCATCCCAACACCCGTGTGGGGTTTCAAACAATCAAACACATATTTTATTTGTGCAGTTGGGCGATGTGTAAAATTTATCGTCCCAATCAATGTCCTTTCAAATAGGTGTACATAAACAAACCATCCGGTTTGTAAATGAATATTTTATTTTATTCACTTGACGTTAAAAATTATATTTTTAACGATAAAACATTTTATTCCAACATATGAATTTCTATTCAGTTCATTCTTTAAATAAAATGATATTTTTATTTTCTAACATATTTTAGAAAATTTCGGCGGCATAACGGCACGATACTAGAAACGGGACGAGGCCTAGCCTTATCCCCGGTCTAGTGAAGGCCCACGCCATTCACACATCAATCAAATCCATTCATTTCACCAAACAATTCAATTTCAAATCAAATCATCTAACTAATTTTTGCAATCAAACAAACAAGTCCATGGTCTGTGGACGATTGTGTCGGGTGCTACTAAGCACCGTCTGCATCCTAGTATATATATATAACTAGAAAATTTAAATTGAAAGGTGAGAAGTTATCACATATAGCTATCCTAGCTCCACGACACTTCATTGATAGAAATCTTCATCGCTATCGCATCTTCGTTGCCCGTATCCTCTACATATGTAAAAATCACACATTTTTATATTTTGATGTCTTTAAAATAAAAATCACATTTTTATTTATTCACTTTCACTTTGAATTCATATTTTTATAATTGCTTCATACCCTTTAAAAATTGAATTTTTACTTCGCTATTCTATATATAAACATCATATTTTTATTTCGAAGTTCAACATATAAAAATCATATTTTTAATTCGAAGTTCAATATATAAAAATCATATTTTTAATTCGAAGTTCAATATATAAAAATCATATTTTTAATTCGAAGTTCAATATATAAAAATTATATTTTTAATTTGAAGTTCAATATATAAAAATCATATTTTTAATTCGAAGTTCAATATATAAAAATCATATTTTTAATTCGAAGTTCAATATATAAAAATCATATTTTTAATTCGAAGTTCAATATATAAAAATTATATTTTTAATTCGAAGCTCAATATATAAAAATTATATTTTTAATTCGAAGTTCAATATATAAAAATTATATTTTTAATTCGAAGTTCAATATATAAAAATTATATTTTTATCACGCTATTTTCCATATAAAGATTTTACCTTTTCTAATTCAAAGATTTTACCTTTTCTAATTCAAAGATTTTACCTTTTCTAATTCAAAGATTTTACCTTTTCTAATTCAAAGATTTTACCTTTTCTAATTCAAAGATTTCTAAATAAAAATCATTGCTTTAAAACATAAAATAAAATCAGTTTTTAAATATAACAAAAATCAGTTTTTAAATTATAACAAAATACAGTTTTTAAATTATAACCAAAATACAGTTTTTAAATTATAACCAAAATACAGTTTTTAAATTATAACCAAAATACAGTTTTTAAATTAAAACAAAATATTTATTTAAAAACTCACCTTTTCTAGGTCAGAAGGGGGCGGGGGTCGCTGCTACGAACGGGGACCCAACAAAACGGGATAGCTATATAGCGATGAAGATTTCTATCAATGAAGTGCCGTGGAGCTAGGATAGCTATATGTGAGAACTTCTCACCTTTTTATTTTGTTTTCTAGTTATATATATATATACTAGGATGCAGACGGTGCTTAGTAGCACCCGACATAATCGTCCACAGGCCATGGACTTGTTTGTTTGATTGCAAAAAATTAGATAGGGCCTATTGTTGTGATTTGGCATCAAAAATTTGATTTTTGTATATGTATCAAAATTATGAATTTGAAACTCTAATTCACTAATTGATTGATGTTTGTGTTGTTTGTTTATTTGGTTGATAATTTTGAACCATTATGCCTAATAGCATCAAATATTGAATTGAATTGAAAACGATTTCGAAATGAATTGAATTGAAAACGAATTCGAAATGAATTGAATTGAAAACGAATTCAAATTGAATTGAAAGCGAATTGAAATGAATTCAAATTGAATCGAAATTTGAATTGAATAGAAATTCATATGTTGGAATAAAATGATAGGATCTAATTGATAATATCTTTCCAACGAATCTGAAAAACCAAGATTTCATAGCGGGAATCAAAAGATATGTCCAGTTGAAAATCCTGAATAGTCGCTATGGAATTCAGGCCCTTAAAAATGGACATTTTGCAAACGACCTCGGATTTCGACGAAATATATATTATATATATAATATAATGGCCTGAATAGAACGCGTCGCGCCGCGGTAGTCGTGAATTTCGACCATTTATTTCAAACGGACAAAACGGGAGATCCGACCGTCGGATTCTCCTAAAACCGGAACCGTTGGGTTCGTATCGAAAAGAGCTTTCTAGTGAATGTTAGAAAATTGAAATCTAATGGTTGGATTTGGAGATACGTCCAAATCAAATTTGAAAAAGGTCGCTGTAAGTGCAGTTCGATGGCCGTTGATGGAAATCGACTGTACGGACCTTGATAAAATTATTAAAAATAGTAATAATTTGTGTAAAATCATAAGAAATGATTTGTGAAGAATTGGGATGAAAAACTCCATATTTGAAAAGATAAAAATAGATTTTTATCGAAATGAACTAGTTTTGAACTGGGATTATAATTCTATTTATTTTTAAATAAATAAATTGAATTTGAAAAGGGTTTTAAAAATAACCATAATTTCCAATGATTGCATTGGAGTGGATTTGAATCGAAATTGTCTCCGGAATATTTCGATGTTGGAATTCGTGATTATATAGGTGTTGTTATGGAAATTTGAAAGATATATATTTATATCGTTATTTCCAATACGGCATTTGTTAGTCGTAGAATTCGATATTGAATATAAGCCGATATATTTTCTATTCAGAGCCTTGTATTGAATATCAAATGTGATTTGGGTTTGTCGTGAATGGTGTTTTCACTAACACTGTTCTTGAACCCAGTTGAGAAATGATTAAATCTTTTTATTTAGACTTAATGAAGTGTACCAATTAAATGATATTTAATTGGAATTGAATTGATATTGATTTTTGGGTTTATCGTCAACCGTGTTTTAAATAACACTCGTTCTTTAACCCGATAATCAATGGAATGTGACTTTGGGTTTATCGTGAACCGTGTTTAAAATGACACGGATTCTTTAACCCAGTTAAAGATTAAAACTAAGTGGAGTTTTAATGAATCTTTAAATAGATTGAAAAGATCGAGAATGGAGTATCACCAGTTCTACTCCAAGCGATAGTTAAATCTTTAATTAGATTTGAACGTGAAATGGTAATTGAATTACCGATAACACTGTGGTGTTAGATATGAAGTACTACCAGTTTTACTTCATGGGATGAATAGGTTGGGATTGGGAAAATAAAATAAATGATTACTTCGGTGTGGTTCGCTAATCCCCACTAGTTTGAATTGATATTCAAAGGAGATTAAAGAATAAATTTAAAGAATTTATCTTGGATAAAATTAATGGGAACTTTTTCCCAAAGTATAGGAGTATTTGAATAAAAGAATATTCTGAATTGGAATGAGGCGTATGTTGTGCTTGTGTAACACTTTTATAATATATACGCGAGTTATTCAGAAAGATCGGGTTTATCCCATTCTGAATAACTGATTCGACGTGGTGTCGAAGATGAAGACGGTGGTTGAAGACCGGAAGTCTTCACATCGTTTGGGTGATTACTGATGATCTTGATTGGGCTGTACACCCAGGATGAGGGAATCAGTTGGTGATCGTCCAGACGTACTTGGGGATGGATGGATATGCGAGGAAAATGCCTCCGGTTTCGTTCAGACCCAGAACGAACTTGTAAATGGACTGTGTGTCTGACATTGGTTTTAGAAATGAAAGTGAATTGAATTGAAAACGATTTCGAAATGAATTGAATTGAAAACGATTTCGAAATGAATTGAATTGAAAACGATTTCGAAATGAATTGAATTGAAAACGATTTCGAAATGAATTGAACTGAAAACGAATTCAAATTGAATTGAAAGCGAATTGAAATGAATTCAAATTGAATTGGAATTTGAATTGAATAGAAATGAATTTTAAAACGAATTTATAAAGAAGAATTCAATTTTGATTTGAATTGAAATGGAAGTTGAAATTGCTTTTGAAACGAATTTTAAAACTATTTATATAATTCGTTTTAAATAGAAATCGACGAAGTATATATTATATATATAATATATATATAATATAATGGCCTGAATAGAACGCGCCGCGCCGCGGCAGTTCGTGAATTTCGACCATTTATTTCAAACGGACATTACGGGAGATCCGACCGTCGGATTCTCCTAAAACCGGAACCGTTGGGTTCGTATCGATAAGAGCTTTCTAACGAATATTAGAAATTTGAAATCTAACGGTTGGATTTGGAATTATGTCCAAATCAAATTTGAAAAAGGTTGCTGTAAGTGCAGTTCGATGGCCATTGTTGGAAATCGACCGTACGGGCCTTGATAAAATTATTAAAAATAGTAATAATTTGTGTAAAATCATAAGAAATGATTTAGAAAGGATTGGTTGAGACGACCCGAATTCCCGTTCAGACGGAAACAGGGTTATCTTTGGAATATAACACAGAAACATATAATAGCAGAACAGAATTAAATAAATACACCAGATAATGAACAACAAAATATACTGGATAAAAGTAATCATCAGAGTTACACAGTATACAGGATCTTACTTAGTACAAATACAGTTCAGCTATACATAAATGTCTACAGCGGAAATAAACAAAATATGTACAATAGGAGCTGAACAGCATAAAAAGAAATAAATGATAGAATCCATCTTCAGCTCCAGCTATCCAGAAAGAACCAGCTAAACCTGAATACAAGGCTGCCCGTGTAGAAAAAGCGGCACCCGAGTTTGAGAGTGAAACAAACTACGAGTCAGTCATGGGACTGGTATGAGAAATCCACTCAACACATATATAATTGGCTAATCATATGACCACGCCACTTTCGTGGAACGGGTTTACTCCATTGGATTGCCAGTGCTTTAAAACAAATCTTTCTTTTAAACATCGCTATGCTTTTTATAAAAATGAAGCCGTTATAAGACTCAGTTCCCATCACACAATGCAACGCAAACCGGAGGATAGAGTTTTACCTTATAATGGCCAAAATATGATTGATACGAATAAAACAAAGGCATTTGATATTATTGCTAGTGTTAATATGTTTTGAAAACAATTTCAAATCATAGCTATCAATCATAGACGGCATTAATGCCCCATACCACTATGTCGCCATATATAGGTATACAATCAAAATAGCATCGTCGCGTATTTGGAAATTGGATTTCCGTCATGAACCAAGGCAAAAGATAGTCCTTACCGAATTCGAGACGCTCTAGCACGCCCCTCAGGACCCAGACTCAGGTGGGCCCTTGGATCGTCAGGGCCGGTCCACCGATGTGGATTAAAATTCCTGAATACTGCGTTTCCCCACCCTTTGGGTGTAAATGAGCCAACGAATGACTCCACCGGACCCGGATCGTCCGATCAAACCGAGGCGCCTCGCAACAGCAACAACCACATAGGTGAAAAGTATATAAATGTCAGGGCTGGTAGGTCACTGACACCACCCTAGCTAGAAAGAAACGCATGTCCTCCCTGAGGTCCTTCTCTCGTTTTAGGTTCATACCGGGGTGTGAGGCTCGCGAATTCACGTTATACACAAAGCTACGCCACACAGGCGGTGCTTTGATCATCACCACAAGACTTTGCTTTTCAACAGAAGCCCTGATCACTGCATCTTAGCATGCCACACAGGCAATTCACGCCATGCGATTAATGTCCATTGATATACAACCTCTCAGCTCGTACGTCTCAGAGAAGGGCGTTAAGCAAAAGAATAAATTCTCCGCCGCCAAACAGATGTATATTTAACAGAGATCAATCAACACAGAATAAAATCCAATGTCGGACACACAGTCCATTTACAAGTCCGTTCTGGGTCTGAACGAAACCGGAGGCACTAAATACCTCGCAAACCCATCGATCACCACGTACGTCTGGACGATCACCACTCATTATCCATATTTCGGGATGCCTCCCAATCAGGACCTCGGTTACCATCCAAACGAGGTGAAGATCTCCGGTCTTCGACCATCGTCTTCATCTTCGACTTTCAATCGTCGGTCAATTATTTGAAATGAGAATTAACTCGGCCTTCTCAAATAATTCACGTACATTTAGAATTTCAAATCAATTTATTTCAATGGTTAAATTATTCAACAACACCAATTGTGTTCTTTTAATGTAATTTTCACACCAAACACATTCAACCATCAAAAGCCACATAAATTGAACAAATTTAGTTTATTTCCATTCCATATCGCTTATGATATTTTATAACTATTTATCGCTATTTTTATTTATTTTAAAATAGCTATTTTATTCAAAACGACGCTTCGGGCCCTAAAGCGGCCGTGGCGCTGTTTTTCTTCAGATTTGATTTACACATATCTGAAAATCTAACCGTTGGATCTTCACAAAATTTACATCATTAGAAAGGTATTTTCTAAACGAATCCAACGGTTCCAGTTTCGGGAAAATCCGACGGTCGGATCCCCCGGTACAATCGTTTGAATTTTCGATTTCAAAATACGAACTGCAGCGTCGCTATTCGATTAAATATATAATTATATTTATATATATATAAATATAATCGCTTATGGCGCTATTTTTCATCAAATTTGATTTAAACATTCCAGACAATCCAACCGTTGGATTTTTACAAGGTTGGTGCCGTTGGGAAGATATTTCCAAGGCGAACCCGACGGTTGAGGTTTCGGGAAAATCCAATGGTCGGATTTCCCGCACTAGTCGTTTGAAATCACGGTTTCAAAATACGAACTGCACGGCCTCGTTTCGTTTTAATTTTATTTATATTTATATATTTATATAAATATAGTTCATTCAATGATTTCCATATCGTTTTCACTTCAAATATTTTTCTAACACCTTAAAATTTTGGAAAATTTCGCCATAACCTCCCCTGCACCGGGAGCATCGGGAAATCGCAAATAGCTTTCCCGGTCCTTCTAATCTCAAAAAGAAAAAGAAAAAGCCAAGCGGCTAGCCAACAGGCTCATAAAATCATCACCCAAACAAAGCAGTAAATGTGTACCTATTTGTCGGGCACAAAATTTTATTCCTCTTCTCTAGCCCCTTTGCTATAACCTGTTCAATGAATATGTATGTACATATATACACAGTTCTTATCATTTATCATTTTCTATTCGACTTCATATTTGATTTCTATTTGGTTTAAAAACACCATTCATTCTAATGTTACATAAATAGGTGCAAATCATTTCATTAGCTAATTAATGAATATTTCAACTCATATATGTTTATTTTGAACAAGTGGCTATTTTTAACACTTCACATTTCAACGATTTATGCATACAATAAAAATGTGATTTTTATTGTAAAACAATTCATTTCAAAATACTATTTTTCTATACAGTTCATGTTGGTGATAAAAATGGGATTTTTATCATAAAACAATTTATATTAAAACGAGATTATTTTACACAGTTCATATAGTCGATAAAAGGTGATTTTTATTATCAAACAATTTATCTCAAAATATGAATACCATTCAACACATGAATTTCTAATCAACGAATGAATCTCAATTCAACACATGAATGTTTTCTATTCAATGAATAAATATAGTTTAAGCATATGAAAATAATTCAAACACACGAATATTATTCAAAATTTTGGCAGCACAACGGCAGGGTAGTTAAACCGGGACCGTCCCTAGTACGGCTCCTCGCTCTACCTTAAAACCTCGCGGTTTTTGACAATGGGGATCATGCATCTAGTTCGCACGCAGGCGGCATGTATATATTTATTTCATTTCCACAAACTAATCCTATGTGGTTTCAACCAAATATTTTCCAATCACAAACGGGTATTTTTCAACCACAATCAACCAATATCAATCACAAACAATCCCAAACAATCCCAAACAACCATTTGCTATCAATCAATTTTCACACCAATTTCAACCAATAAATATCGTCCATGGTTTGTGGACGAGGGGCGTATATATATATATAGATATATATTTATATATAGCAATTCACTTTCATTTCACACATAGCCGTAGAGTACCGTCAGATTTTGGGACAAACACCACTGCTGTAAACACCCGTAAACACACTGCACGGGCCTTGATAAAATTATTAAAAATAGTAATAATTTGTGTAAAATCATAAGAAATGATTTAGAAAGGAATGGGATGAAAAACTCCATATTTGAAAAGATAAAAATAGGTTTTTATCGAAATGAACTGGTTTTGAACTAGAATTATAATTCTATTTATTTTTAAATAAATGAATTGAATTTAAAAAGGGTTTTGAAAATAACCAGAATATCCAATGATTGCATTGGAGGGGATTTGAATCGAAATTGTCTTCGGAATATTTCGATGTTGGAATTCGTGATTAT
This sequence comes from Allium sativum, assembly GCA_030737875.1. Taxonomy (NCBI): domain Eukaryota; kingdom Viridiplantae; phylum Streptophyta; class Magnoliopsida; order Asparagales; family Amaryllidaceae; genus Allium; species Allium sativum. The sequence goes on from CM060909.1 coordinate 958,830,508, forward strand.
ATAGGTGTTGTTATGGAAATTTGAAAGATATATATTTATATCGTTATTTCCAATACGACATTTGTTAGTCGTAGAATTCCCGTTTAGACGGAAACAGGGTTATCTTTGGAATATAACACAGAAACATATAATAGCAGAACAGAATTAAATAAATACACCAGATAATGAACAACAAAATATACTGGATAAAAGTAATCATCAGAGTTACACAGTATACAGGATCTTACTTAGTACAAATACAGTTCAGCTATACATAAATGTCTACAGCGGAAATAAACAAAATATGTACAATAGGAGCTGAACAGCATAAAAAGAAATAAATGATAGAATCCATCTTCAGCTCCAGCTATCCAGAAAGAACCAGCTAAACCTGAATACAAGGCTGCCCGTGTAGAAAAAGGGGCACCCGAGTTTGAGAGTGAAACAAACTACGAGTCAGTCATGGGACTGGTATGAGAAATCCACTCAACACATATATAATTGGCTAATCACAGGGCCACGCCACTTTCGTGGAACGGGTTTACTCCATTGGATTGCCAGTGCTTTAAAACAAATCTTTCTTTTAAACATCGCTATGCTTTTTATAAAAATGAAGCCGTTATAAGACTCAGTTCCCATCACACAATGCAACGTAAACCGGAGGATAGAGTTTTACCTTATAATGGCCAAAATATGATTGATACGAATAAAACAAAGGCATTTGATATTATTGCTAGTGTTAATATGTTTTGAAAACAATTTCAAATCATAGCTATCAATCATAGACAGCATTAATGCCCCATACCACTATGTCGCCATATATAGGTATACAATCAAAATCGCATCGTCGCGTATTTGGAAATTGGATTTCCGTCATGAACCAAGGCAAAAGATAGTCCTTACCGAATTCGAGACGCTCTAGCCCGCCCCTCAGGACCCAGACTCAGGTGGGCCCTTGGATCGTCAGGGCCGGTCCACCGATGTGGATTAAAATTCCTGAACACTGCGTTTCCCCACCCTTTGGGGTGTAAATGAGCCAACGAATGACTCCACCGGACCCGGATCGTCCGATCAAACCGAGGCGCCTCGCAACAGCAACAACCACATAGGTGAAAATATATAAATGTCAGGGCTGGTAGGTCAACTGAAACCACACGAGAAAAACTATGTAACTCATGATCTTGAGTTATTGGCTATCATATTCTCTTTGAAGATCTGGAGACACTATCTTCTGGGCGAGAGATTTGAACTATTGGTGAGATTTCTGATTTAAAAATATTATATATGTGTGAAATGAAAGTGAATCGCTATATATAAATATATATCTATATATATATATACGCCCCTCGTCCACAAACCATGGATGATATTTATTGGTTGAAATTGGTGTGAAAATTGATTGATAGCAAATGGTTGTTTGGGATTGTTTGTGATTGATATTGGTTGATTGTGGTTGAAAAATACCCGTTTGTGATTGGAAAATATTTGGTTGAAACCACATAGGATTAGTTTGTGGAAATGAAATAAATATATACATGCCGCCTGCGTGCGAACTAGATGCATGATCCCCATTGTCAAAAACCGCGAGGTTTTAAGGTAGAGCGAGGAGCCGTACTAGGGACGGTCCCGGTTTAACTACCCTGCCGTTGTGCTGCCAAAATTTTGAATAATATTCGTGTGTTTGAATTATTTTCATATGCTTAAACTATATTTATTCATTGAATAGAAAACATTCATGTGTTGAATTGAGATTCATTCGTTGATTAGAAATTCATGTGTTGAATGGTATTCATATTTGGTCTTATAACAGCTTCATTTTTCTCTACTTAGCATTGCGCTGTTGGTTTTATGCACTGGTACTCTTGGGAGGAAACCCGTTCCGTGTTTTACGGCGTGGTCCCTTGATTTACCTAACTTTAAAATAAAGATTTATAACTGTTTTAGTTCTCACACCAGTCACATGACTGACCTGGAGTTTATTGTTTTAACCTAAACTCTGGGTGCCCTTATTTTTGACACGGGCAGCTAGTAGTTTTGGTTTTGCAGATTTATATTCGCAGGATCCTGGTTTACAGCTGGAACGATATCCGGAAAGCTTTGTATCCGTATATCTCCTTCTAGTTGTGTATTGTATTATTTTCCGCTGCTATGAATTTAAATGTAATTTAAATCTCTGATATTTCTGTGTAATATTCTTTTATACTCTGTATATTCTTGTAATCTGATGCATTGTTGTAATATACAGTGAAATGTTCTTCTGTATGTGTCCTGATTTGTCCTGTTCTCAAACGATAGGGTGTTTCGAACGGTCTGGGTTGGTTTAGCGACTGGTTCGGACCGAGCGAAATTCCTTGCCGTCACAGTCGGGCAGCTAGTAGTTTTGGTTTTGCAGATTTATATTCACAGGATCCTGGTTTACAGTTGGAACGATATCCGGAAAGCTTTGTATCCGTATATCTCATTCTAGTTGTGTATTGTATTATTTTCCGCTGCTATGTATTTAAAGGTAATTTAAATCTCTGATATTTCTGTGTAATATTCATTCATACTCTGTATATTCTTGTAATCTGATGCATTGTTGTAATATACAATGAAATGTTCTTCTGTATGTGTTCTGTTGTGGTTTGTTCTCGAACTATCCGATGCTTTCCTTTACGGGGAAGTTACGGGTGTTCACAGTAACTTTGAAGATGAAGTTACGGGGGCGGGGGTCGCTGATTCGAAAAATTATGAAATTTGAAACCTAGCAATAACTTTACATCCCGGACCCAACAAAACTGGTTTTGTCGAAATCCGAGGTCGTTTGCAAAATGTCCATTTTTAAGGGCCTGAATTCCATAGCGACTATTCAGAATTTTCAACTGGACATATCTTTTGATTCCCGCTATGAAATTTCGATTGGTCGGATTCAATAGAAAGATATTATCAATTAGATCCTATCATTTTTGGTTTCACTAAAATCCGGATTGTTCTGCACCCGGTACATTCAATTGAAGTTTGAAATCGAATTATCGAACTACCGCGCCATTTTCAATTCCATTTATAATTATATATAATTATTTATATTCTAACGACGACGCGTATAAATATATACGTTCGAATTATATTCAAAACAAATTTCTCGTCGATATTTTTTAAAATAATTCATTTTAAATAATCAAAATTCGCTAAAATTGCCAAAATAAAAATTTTAAACTGGCCCAGATTTTCGGGTTATTACAATAATACCTATTTAAGTAAATATGTTGTTGCATCCATGAGTTTAAACTAATATCAATAACGATACATTACAAGATTAAATGTTAAACACATGGACATCCTAAAATGAATAACTTTAAGATTGCTCCGATTGATTTTGGCTTGCCTCTTCGTTTAAGCGCTGACACACTAGATTTTTGAACTCCGAAAAAAGATTTTTTTTAAGTTCTTGTAGCTTGCTTTTAGTGTTATTCAGTTCTTCCTTCAAATGAGTTCTCTCTTGTGCATGTCAGCATCTTTATATCTCTGCATTTCATTAAATATTAACATAACCCAATATTGTAATCATATCATTACAAGCCACTAACCAAACAAACAAAAATTGTCAAATGAAAATATTTAAAGAAAAATCAACCAACAAAACAACATGATCATGTAGGCTATAACTCGATATTATTGCCCCTCGATACAATCAACTATATATGAACAAAAATAAAAACACATTTACAAACTAAACATGGCGTAAATTATAAAGTTACATCTCAAAACGCTATAACTGAAGAAATTCATACTTCATATCTACAAATTTTATTTTACCATATAAAAGTTTCAGTTCCATGTGTTCTAATATTTTGGTTGTACTATTAAATTTTCACATTTTATAAGATAACAGGCATGTGAATGCTGGAATATCAATGATGAAAATACTACTTTTTCGATATCATATCAATAGTAACATAAAAATAATTCATTATATACAGGTAGAATTAATAGATGGAGCATCATATCTAGGACAACCACTACCATTTTCTTTAACCACATTGATCAGAGTACCCTATATTGATGTAAAGGTTGCATCTACACAAGTACCCTATATCTAGAAAAACCATGCTCATTGACTGTGCAAGCAGTAGTCAAGCTATCTAGCAAAGTACCCTGAGTTACACAATAACCTAAAACAACACCTAACGAAGCACCCCAAGAAGATGACTATCGAGCAAGTATCAAGAACTGCAAACACAGCATGAGCACTAGCCAAACCACAAAAAGGAGAAATCTAGAACAACTCCCGATCCAAAAAACAGAGCTAAGTGGAACTTAGATCACCACCAATTCAAAAGCCTAGCCCATCATGTTTAAGATTCGTACACCAACACCAGAACTCAAACAGTGGGATGGCACTGGCTCGCTAAGGCAGAAAGGGGTAAAACGAGGAGGACATAGGCATTTTGAGGTGAGGCAAAGGATACAGAGTAACGCATAAGGCCTGCTATGTTTTTACAGACAAAGATAGCAAACTGGTGAAAAGAGGCTAAAAGGATAGGTTGGGCGAGGGAAGCCTGAGATCGACAACGATGCCAAGGAAAGATCGAAGCCATGTTTAGTGTAAGACCCAAGTTTCTTAAAAAAGAAAGAAAATTTTCAGATCTAGAAAAATAGACCTAAGAAAAGAAGCACACGAATCACACTAAAAGCAACTTGGATGCTCGACAGCGACATGAAAAGCTTAATAGGTAGAGAACAGATAAAGAGAAGAGAATAAAATGCATTAGGCATCTGAAGCAAGGATTATGTTCATCTTAAATAAAGAATTATTTAATATTAAACAATAATTTGAACAAAATTTGGTATAATTAGTTTTTCTCTTTATCAGCACAATGCGCAAAGACCAATTGTTCTCATCACAAAACAACAATAGCACTAATTTTTTTATTATCAACTGCGAGTTGTCAACCAAATAGTCAGTTGTCAAATTACAGTTTTTACTGACAATAAAAACTAGTTAACAGTATAATTATATTGTTAGTTCTTTTATAAATATTTTGGTAAAAATAGATTGATTTCGTATAGTTTTGATTGACGTAAATGTAGGATTAAAAAAAAAAAAGTTTAATTCATAGAGCCAACAAATTGCTTGAGCGACCGAGCTGTCATTTTTTGACATCACAACTAATATTTTGCTTGATTTTTTTTAAAATAAAAACGTGATAATATTCATTTTGGAATTTATTACATAAACTAACAACAGGAACTAAACCATGCTTACATGGCATTATTAGTGTCTTCGCATTTCAAAATAATGGATTAGTGTGCAGTGTCCTTTTCACTGCACAAACACCAACACCAACTGCTTTATTTAACGTCTTCCTACCTACACAAATCAAAAACTAAAAACTGTTCTTCTCCCATTTTCCCCCTCCCCGCACATTTTCTTCATCTTCTGTCATTGATTTTCTTTCGGCTCTCTCTAAATGGTTTCCCTTCACTTGAATAATTGAATCACATCGACGCCCACATCCATTAATTTTGAAATCAGTTACATTTAGTTCAATCCACTAGGCTTAAGCTAGACATACAAATTTCCATATCACAAAAGCATATGTACTGTTCTGAGTTATAAACCACCATATAAATAATGAAACAAATTGAAGATACTTGACCCATAATTTTTTGATTCATTTTCATATAAATGTTACCAGGGCTGGTCCAAGAATTTTTGATACTCAAAGCCAAATTCAAAACTAAGGCCCTTATACTAATATTATTATGTTAATTAAATCATTAAAATAACGGGAGAGGAAATAAAAAATGTAAACTTTACAATTGTCACTAACCATCCCATGTTATTTAATTTGAATTAACCCTGAAATTTTTTGGTTTAGATGCAACACATTGTAATCATCTTGCATTTTTATCAGCAACTTGCTATTGATTGTAATGGATAAACTTCAAATTTATTTATTATAACCAACAACATGTTGTCAATCACAATGAATGACAGTCGACAATTTGATGTAGAAAAAAAATAGATATTTTTTAGTGGATTTTTGGAGTAAATAGCAACACTCAAGCTCTACTTGCGAGAATTTAGATTCTACAACAAAATTAGTATTGATATCTACAAACAACATTATATAACCAACCTAAACTCACGATATACAAAATAAAATGATTGAGTTTTGTACAAACATTAAATTGCAACTTGATATATTGTTGTTTCATTGATCAGATAAGTTAATATACACAGAGAGATCTACATAGTAAACAATTTGCCAGTTTATAAAACAGGGACGAATAACTGAATACACATAGAAATAAACATATCTATGCAGGAAACAATTTGCCAAATTTCAAAATAGGGATGAGGAACTGAAATAATAAATTAAGTACCTTTCTTAACTCAAGTTTTCATCAAACAAGTAGGAATTATATAAAGCAGGAATTACTTCAACACGGGAGTGATCATGATGGACTTTGGTCTGTGATAGACTAGCTAGTATATTTGTTTAACAGAGCAGTGCATGGTCATGCAAAAGAGGTTTAGGATCATTAAATCCAGATCTTATCTCCGTTTCATTAGGTTTTCACATGTAAGATAGCGGGCGCCTATCGCAAGAGAAACCAATGAAAAAGAAATAGTTGGCGATGAATGAATTTATTGGACAGCGCTGCGTAAAGAGCTGCACCTAGGTCCTACAAGTCTTTTACATGGACACCTTATTGTTGGTTGGATAGTAGAAATTTGCGGATTGCTAATGAATGTTTTTTTAATTGATTCAATCCGAGGTTTATTTTACAGTTCTAAAGATGAAACAAGAGGAGATGTAAATAGTTTAATATTTTTTTTATCAAGGTCCACAAAATCAGTGGAACACTTTATGTTATTGCAGTTTAATATATATTTCTACAATTATCAGGACAACATAATAGTCTGTTACCAGATCCAAAACTTTCAAAGAAGGTAAATTATATGTTTATGGTTTTTTCAGGCTTACTTATGGAACACTAAGCGAATCTTTGCATCCTTATTCTTTTGCAGAGAGTTCACTACAGCAAACATATTAATACATAAAAAAACGGAAGAGCGATAATCTATGAACCAATAAGCAGAGATGTGTTAGAGTTTATGCCCTAGAGGCAATCCATTTGATGTGATTAATAACGTTATTGTTTTATTTGGTATAAAAATATTATGTTATGTTATATTTACTGCGTAATATAAATAATAATCTAATAGAAGTCCTTAGAATAATAATAATAAGGAATTATATAGTTCGAGTAAGACTGAACTTGAGATTATATAATGTGATATGTATTATAATTCTTAAATGTCCCTAGTCGAGTTTTATTGTTTATATAAGACAACAATAAAGCATTGAGATTAGTATATTGATTGACTGATGATCACATCTCACTGATCATTAATATACGTGATATTAAAGTCAAGATATAAATACGTACTGGAGAACAACGTATTGGGCTGACCCACCGTGAGATAACTACATGGAATATAATCAACAGTATTATATGTTGTTCTCATAGTGACAGTGATGTAATGGTCCTTAGACCTGAAATCATTATACTTTTATTCGAGGATACTTATGTTTTGATATCATCTAAAGTTATTTCATAACAGAGTAATGATAACGGTGATTATTGGATATATCTCGAATCGAATGAAAATTATGAATGACCTAGATGGAATTTAACCTTACGATATATTCGTAGTGATATCCATGGGCCTCCTGATTGAGTGACACTGTGAAATGCATGACCGTGCTCAAATATTGATTTGTTTTAAACAGTCTACTCATCGATCAAGAAAAACGGATTAAATTATAAGGAGGAGGATACGATCCATGCCTCTAGTTTGATCCTGGATATATTGGTTAAAAGGACTATATTACATTGATACACTGGTCACTAAAAGGTTGTATCGAATCGTTGATCTTATTATAACTTGGGTAGCAGCGATGTATTACTAGATGCCGCTCACTGTTTATAATTTAAATATGATTTAAATTATTGCCAACGTTATAGTAACCTATATGGTCACACACTTAGGATGTAACAAAGGGGATAAGACATTACTCAGGTAAATAAAATATTAATTGTTGATATTTTATTCAATGTTGAAATGACATATTAGTTGGCTTCTAATTTTATGGTGCACATGTTAATTTAAAAGGGTGTGTGACACATCACTTTAAATGACTCTGTAAAAATTGATAAAAGTTTTGAGATAAGATCCAAAATAAAAATGGCCGACATATATCCTTTTCAAAAGCCCTAACAGATGAATGGCAGCTAGTACCCATCCATTCCCTTTCTCTTCAATTCGATTGTTGAGATAGCATCCGTGTGGATACCAGTAGAGGGATGGTGATTTGCTGATCCTTACCATTCGATTCTCCATCTTCGTCGCGTTTCCAGATCCTTTTGGATCTCATCGCAGGTACAAATCCTAGATCTACATAATACGAGTTTTAATCTGTAATTCTTGCTAAGATCCCAACTTCAACTGTTGAATTACACAAATAAAAATTCGATTTGATCGGAAAAATCCTTACGGTGGTATCAGAGCCTCGGTTTTGCGAGAAATTAATAGGTTGAACTTTGATTTAGGGTTATTCGTTTTGATTAATCATTTGATTCGAATGAATTTGTTATACAAATATGTTTTAAAAATGAAATGATAAGTTTGATTTGGTGTGTTGGTTTTTTTTTAAATATGAAAACAGTTTCATATAGATTCGAATTAATATGGGATATCAATTCGATTCACTGCATCTTATACAACTAGAACCATATGTATATGGATTACAATCTGAAACTAATTTTAGATCATTTTTTTTGGTTAAAATGAAATATTAAACGATACCACATTATTGCTTAATCATCTGGATTGTTTTAATAATCCATTGAATCTGTAATGTTGTTATACCCTATCTATCTAGTTATGATGCAGTATATGATGATACAAAATTGTTTTGTTTAAATACATATTGATGTTAGTTATTAGCTATGTTTGTTTTATATGACATCAAATCTGTTTATATCTGTAAACAATGCCAAAATTATCAACAAAGCTTGTTTGTTTCATATATGTTAAAGTCATGACTATGTCCATTTTATGAAAGAAAATAAAATTAATGAATTCCAGTCAGTAATGCAATTTTCTATCATATTTGATTTAGTGAAACCAATTTGTAAGACAATTACATAAGACAAGATTTTCTGATTTTAATCTTTAAATTAGAGAATAAAATTAGAACACTTGAGTTTATATTTTGATATTAGTTCAAAATACTTTGTTTAATCGTTAAACATGAATTTGAGAACCATTAAAAATTGTATGGTTTTATATTTACATTACATTGAAGAAGACAAGAATTAGTTTAAGTAATTTACTAGATTGTGTGGAAATTTATTGTTCAGTAATTTTGTATATGATACAAATTTTATCTATATGTATTGACATGAAAGGATACATATGGACACTTGATTTTATATTGTTTATTTGGATAACAGTATAAAATACTAAGTTTTAAGATTATTTTGTAGACTGCTGCAAAATGTTTGTACCAGATAAATACATTTCTCCTATTAAAAATGTATATGTATTTAAAAGGCCTATGAGCTCAGAAGGATAGCAAAATATATGACTGTGTAAATACACATGTAATAGCTACGTTTTGCAAAATTAGCATTTTGGTCAGAGACTGTGGTTACATGTTTTGATTTCATACACACACACACACACATATAATATGCTTATTGAACTCAATTTTAATTCTGGAATATCAGGCTTGATCTGTTTGAGTATAATAACCTGGAAGAACTCATCCAGTAATAAATCAAAATGTTTGGTAGCTAAAATAAAAACTTGATTTTCATATATTGCATCATAGTAGCCTATTAGAGTTTTTGGGTTTCACAGATATTTAAAATTATTCATGTTTTATTGTAAGCTGTTAATTGAAGTTATAAACCCCAGGTTGTAACACATACCTTTATTAAGAAAATTTTATTTTTGGAATTAATTCGAGTAAAACCTATATTTTCTAATAATCTGAAACACAGGCATGTTCTAGATGATTAATTGAGATATGTAATGGATGTTGTGTGTGTGTGTGTGTGTGTGTGTGTGTGTGTATATATATATATAGAGAGAGAGATCTGGTAGTCAACATTGTCCTTTTCAAAATTAGTTTGATTCAACAGCTTGTTCATATGTTTGATGAACAAGGTTGAACATGATTACTGGTCTACTCTGCATATACAAGTAGGGTCTGTGTTATTAATATATATCATTTTGTTACCATATCTAATCTTTTAACATTGATATGAAATTAGTCATACCAGTATACATGTATAATAGTTTATTGTGTAAAGCAATTTTGGATTGCACACAAATGATATATATTTACATTCAGATGAAATTTGTATAAACTAGTTATACAAAATATATATATGTTCATAAATGTATGAACATGTTCATAAGTGTATGGATAAATATATAATGAAAATTGGATTTGTATGCAGAGTATCTGGAAGTTCTATAATCAATACATGTTTAGAACATGATTAAAACAAGATATCAATTGCATATGCTACTAATATATATATATATATATATATATATATATATATATATATATACACATACATACGTGTGAGTGTGTGTGTGTGTATGTTTGTAGACATGTATATATCATAAATTTGAATTGGTAATCTGACTTGGATACTTGATCATATTTTGATTTTCAATCCAATTGCAGTTAAATATGTATATTGATATGATATTAAACTGTACCTTTTAATATGGTCTAAAAGGGGTCGATAATTGATACTTGTTTGATTTTATAATAATTTTGTAACTGTTAGTATCAAGATACTAAAATGGTTCTAAGATTAGTTTATATGTTATATCATGAGAAATGTAACCTTTACATAATTGATACTTCTGAATATACATACATATATAGCTTAGCGTACAATGATGATTGATGTCACATGCTTATCATATATTTGCATGGTACGTATGTATATTCAGAGTTCAAGCATGATATAAAATTGAGATTATACAGAGTTGTGTGTATATTTGATATATTTGTATTGCATATTTTGATGTTCAATATTGGTACTGCAAATTTGATTTGCGTTTGATGCTTGTATAAAACTTATATACATATATATATACTGTATTTGTCTTTGACAAGTGATTTTCACAGCAAATATGATTTGCTGGATCTTGATTCTAGTAGTACGCTGTGTATAAACAGTAATGACTAGATACATCAGTGTATGATTGTAGTATGATACTTGTCTTGACGTATTTGAATTTAGATCATTATGAATGATTCCATCTAATTCATTTAACTCAAAACATACATACTCTAATTTTGAACATTATAAACTAACAAGCACTCCTTGTTTATTTATGCAGGATCAGTATGACTAATACCAGATTTGCGGTTTCAAAATTTATTTTATTCATCTTTTGTATACATACTGAGGACCGATATGCATATTGATGCACAAATTCAATGCAAACATTGTTCTTGCAGATTTGAGAGGCCTTCATGTATATAAAAGTGTGTGTGTATATATATATATATATATATATATAAATATATATAAATATTAGTGTGTATGACACAAACTATAGTACTATATATGTTTTGTATAAATGTTTGTATGATGATGTATCTTATTTGTGTATATATCTATATGAAAGTGTGTGTGCAAAACAAGGGTACAGTTTGACTAATACATTGCCTCCTGTATACACCCTGTAGATGTGTTATTTTGTTACTCCATATGTATAACTCCATAATCAAATGGGCTTTAAAATCTGATTTCATTAAGCCGTTGTATGTATAATTGTGTAATTTTATTAGCCACTGCTAATTTGTTTGTTAGATTGAAGTTAGATATACATCTATCAACATGATATACTTCATCTTATATATAATGACATGTATCCTACGTTAAATACATGTCTTTATATATATTAACATTGATATATTTAAAGCCATTTGGATCAAAATGATAAATAGGAACATCACGTTGAATACCCTATTAGTTTGTTATATTTAAAACTTTTGAAAATGTTCAAAAGAAATAGTGATATACTTAATTTTGTAATATTAAGTTCAACATATAAGTATGTTGTACATTATATATACATATATATCATTGTAGTGATATGCAACATATGTTTAATATAATATGTATACTTTGATATATGTATATGACATAAATAATGTTTCCTACTACAAATTATAAATTCCCTTTAAAAACAAATTTTGTTATATTAAGTCATGGTGAGGTCTTCCAATAGTACACCCATCACTATCCAATCTCATTGGATGTAACTAACGCCAAAGCATTGTGCACCTTTTATTTTGGTTATATGCGGTAGGAGTAATTGTGGTACTTCGACTGTATTATTGGGTCTGACTTTACTAAGCTGCATAATAAGATTATGGCTTAGAGACAACAGCATGAATTATTATATATTTGAGCAAATGAATAATACTGAACAAAATGTTCATCATGCGATCCAGGAATTATATACACGATATAATTGACATAAGATGTCTACCTAAAAGCTTGTGTTTTGGGGCGTAGCCAAAGCTTGGTCAATGCATGACTAGATACGGATCTTGAAACACCGTTATATATATATATACATACTGATATATGTATATAAATAGAGGGATGTTAATTTGAGTGGGAGCATATTTTAGTTTAAATTATACATTAATATAAATATAAAGTTTGATTCTCAAAATTTTGTATTTATATTAAATAAATATAATAGAATCTGTTAATATTTATTATCCACTGTAGATATTAAATAACATATAACTCTGATAATTTAAATTTGTTCTTGGGAAGGATAAATTGAATTAAACAAATTTCTTGACTAACATTGAAATTTGAGGATTGTCCCCAAATAAGTTAAAACATAATTGTTCTAACAAATATAGAGGATCTAAAACCAACATCAAAGTATGACTTCAGCTGAATAAGATATAAATGTTATAATAATCTACTTATACATTCCTAGTATTAGATACTAGATATAAATCACATAAATGTATGTTGATTTAAAGAAATTGTAGAGTAAGTAGAAAACTGATAAAAGGACAAGTGGACTTACGATTGGAAATAAAACAAATGTTGCTGGATTATCCATAGGAAGTTGATTCTTGTTAATTATACTGGCTTAATTAAATTAATAAAATAATTGTTATTATGAAATTCCACTTAAAATAAATGTTGTAATATATCTTGTTTAGACAAGTTTGAATTTCATTTGTAATAAAAGAATAATTGTTATTCATTTTATTTAACTGAAATATCGTATGGAATATCACAAATTGTTAATGATATTTGTAAATCGTTAACTAAAATGTACTTGACATTAATAACAAATGGATTAAATTTAATGATTTAAATCCAGCATACCTTTAGCATTACCAGTTGGAATATATAAACAAGAAAGTATATTAAAACTCCATAATGATGGAATTTTAAAATCATTTGATTTTGAATCATATGAAAATGCAGATCTTGTTTATTAGGCAAAATAGCTGAATCACCTTTCACTTGACACAGTGAATTAGTGATAAATATTGGGTCTTGTACATAATGATGTATATGAAGCAATGAATACATAAACTCGAGGTAGGTTTTATTACTTCATTATATTTACTGTTGATATCAGTAGATACATATATGTGTATTTTATGAAACACACATCAGAATCATTTGAAAAGTTCAAAGAATTCAAAAAGAAGTTATAAACCAATTTTAATAGAAAATAAATACTTTTCGAACAGATCGAAAGAGAATATTTAAGCCAACTATTTAATGACTATGCAAACGAGTTTGAAATTGTTTCACAACTCGCTCCATCTGAAACACCATGGAATGGTGTACTTGAAAGAAGAAATCACACCTTATAAGATATAGTACGATTAATAACAAGTCATTTAGATCTTCTAATAAATTAAATTTAGAACAATTGTATTAAATCTCACTAAAACGATTTTAAAGTCGCCATATAAGATATGGACTAGGAAATGTCCTAGTGTGTCTAATATCAAGATTTAGGTTGTAAGGCGTTTTGTTAAACATCCTTCCTCTGATAAGATCGGACCTAAATAAGATAACTATTTTGTGTAATATCCACAAGATATTAATGGATATTATTTCTATAAATTTTCCGAGGATAAAATGTTTATTGCTCAAATTGGTATCCTTTACAAAGGAGAACCAGTCTCTAAGATACCGGTAGGAATGAAATAGAAGTCGAAATGTATCGAAACCAGAAAATGTCATTGAATCTTGTATAAACAAAAAATGAGTGGGAGTGAGACAATAATTCTAATGTTATTTTATAACACATTAATTATTGTAAATTAAGTTAGTTTTAAAACAAGAAACAAATACTGATTCTAAGAAAGAAAATGTTTGGATTAAGAAGTTCATGGTTGAACTTATTTCATTGTTTATCCAATGATATACATTGGGATAACAATTTGGCTGTTGCCTAGGCCTAAAACATTAAACTCATTATCGATCCAAACATATATTTAAGAAATATAATTCTTATGTGAAATTGTTCATAAAGGATATGAACATATCTGCAAAGTTGCAAAAGCTGTAATGTTGCGAACCTACCGAATCAAACACTGTCGCAGCAGAAGTTTAATAGTCATACTAGTTTCATGGTATTTGATACATGAATGATTGACTCTAGTGCAAGTGGGAGATTGTTAGAGTCTATGCCCTAGAGGCAATCCATTGGATGTGATTAATAACGTTATTGTTTTATTTGGAATAAAAATATTCTGTTATGTTATATTTATTGCGTAATATAAATAATAATCTAATAGAAGTCCTTAGAATAATAATACGGAATTATATAGTTCGAGTAAGACTGAACTTGAGATTATATAATGTGATAAGTATTATAATTCTTAAATGTCCCTAGTCGAGTTTTATTGTTTATATAGGACAACAATAAAGCGTTGAGACTAGTATATTGATTGACTGATGATCACATCTCATTGATCATTAATATACGTGATATTAAAGTCAAGATATAAATATGTATTGGAGAATAGCGTATTGGGCTGACCCACCGTGAGACAACTACATGGAATATAATCAACAGTATCATAAGTTGTTCTCATAGTGACAGTGATGTAATGGTCCTTAGACCTGAAATCATTATAATTTTATTCGAGGATATTTATGTTTTGATATCATCTAAAGTTATTTCGTAATAGAGTAACGATAACAGTGATTATTGGATATATCTCGAATCAAATGAAAATTATGAATGATCTAGATGGAATTTAACCCTACGATATATTCGTAGTGATATCCATGAGCCTCCTGATTGAGTGAGACTATGAATGCATGGCCGTGCTCAAATATTGATTTGTTTTAAACAGTCTACTCATCGATCAAGAAAAACGGATTAAATTATAACGAGGATGATACGATCCATGCCTCTAGTTTGATCCTGGATATATTGGTTAAAAGGACTATATTACATTTATACACTGGTCACTGAAAGATTGTATCGAATCGTTGATGTTATTATAACTTGGGTAGCAGCGATGTACACTACACCATAATGGCCATTTGGCAACCCTTTTTTTTCACAATCGCCAACACTTATTTGTGTTGCAGTGTAATAACAATAATAAGCGTTGCTATATTAAAAAAGTGTCTCCAAAAATACATAATTATAATTTTTTTATTGGCAACGCTTATATGGGTTGTTAGCGCTGATTTCTAAGGGTAAAAACGTAAACTTCCTTCCGTAACCCTATTTACCATGTGCCAATCGTTTGCCCAACGCTTATCCAAGAAGCGGCCGCCTAAATTGTATTATCCAAATCCGATTTCAGAGGACAAAAAAAGCAGCTTGCCGAAGATTCATCCGCGAGTAGATTTCAATCCCGTTCAGTCGCGATTTCAATCCAAATACGATTTCATTATCCAAGAAGCGGCCGCCTGAATCATTATCCAAATCCGATTTCAATCTCGATTTCAATCCCATTCAGTCGCTTCAGGTATATTTTTATTTTATTTTTGCTCACTTAAATCCTGTTTTTGTTGATTTGTTTCTACGTGTCTCATCTTTGGTTATGTGGTCTAATTTTTGCATAATCATGAACTAGAGAGATCATAATCGAAGATTTAATCGAGATCTCAAAAAGGGATAAAGTCGAGAGCTAACCCTAGGTGAGTGTATTCTCTTTTCTTTTGCATTAAGTCCTTTAGAGGCAACAGATTTATGGATACGTTTACGGTAGGATCATTATAATAAAACGCAGAGGTTTGTTAGTGATATATGTGCCGATTTGGGTATTTTTGTGGGTTGATGTTGTATGGATCTGAATGCTATGACTGTTAAAAACAGTGGTTGGAAGTCATGCTTGTGGTGTTTAACTTTGAATAGAATGTTAGTTACTGAATATTTCTGTGTAAACATAAGTAGAAGCACAAAGGTATTATTTGGGGTATTCACAGTAGGGTGGGGTATGAATACAATGAAATAAGGGGGATTAAATACTCTGACTCAATCGATTGTCTTGTGTATTGGATGCTTGGTTGTATTGCATGGTTGACTTTGTGCATTCGATTGACCACAGGTTTATATACATATGTTAAAAGACCAGTTAACAAATTGGGATAGACATGCATACCTATTGTATTGTTAACACTTGACCTGCTACTTATTTGTTTAAGCAGTAATACATTGGTGTTTGATTGATGAACACATGGTCTGAAGTATATATATTGGTTTACACAGTTATACATTTGTATATGATTAATAATCACACAACTTGCTATACCTATTTAGACAGTTTGATATGTCTGCTTTATATGAGAAATAAATGACCTGCTATGTAAATGGTTAGTCAGTTTAGCATATATATCACATTAATAGTAAACACATGACTGGTTACTTATTTACTAGTTACATATTTACTAGTTACATATTTATTCAGATCTTTTGGTGATAAGTGTATTGCTTAGTGACACATGGCCCATTCTGCATATCTGTTCATACAGTTTAAGGTGATGTGTAGTGATTTGATTAAAACTGTAAATATATTAGGGAATTATACACTAAGTAATACACATTATAGATCTGAAACTGTTTGTATATGCCACCTGTTTTATAAATATTCATTTGTTTTATAGAACAGTGAATAGCAGATAGATACTCATATCTTTATGTTACGCTCTCACAAACTCTCTGTGTGTGTGTATGATACACAATAAACTTCTGGCAATATATCATTTACATAACCCAAGTATAGATGATGCACGAGAATACATGTTCTTGTTATTTGTATGCTTTTTTTATACGAGTAAGAGCTCAAGACTAATAGGTCATGTACATGACGCAAGGTGTGTATTCTAAAATATTCACCTAGTCATCTGCAGCAATTCTTGAATGCATACATATATTCATGTTTTTGTTCCTTTAGTAATTCATAGGATTGCTTCAAGTAATGCTTTCGAATCTGAAGTCTTTAAAGTTTGATACAAAGTCATCTGCTGCTGTGAAGCTAGATGCGCATGACACACATGTTTGTGCTATTTTTTATTTATTCTTTTTTGAATGCTTTTCTTAGTGGTTTTTTTAAGAAAAAAAATACTATGGTATAATTTTTGTTACAGGAGTAAAGTATAATGGTATCAATAATTTGATGGAAATTAGAAACAAGGAAGAAGGTCGAAGGTATGTATATTAATTTTGGTGCCTATGAGATAACTTATTGATTCTAAACTGAACCTTTCAAGCTCAGTTTAGTTTGGAATCTGAACCGGAAGCCTCAGTTTCTAAACTGATTTATAAACTCGTTGTTGTCGTTTGTAGTAGGTGACGATCATCGCATTTTTTGTTGGTTTCTCTAATTTTGAATATGTATATTAGAGGTCTTTTTAAGAGAAATAAACTCCACTAGGGTATTCCTTAAAGCGTCGTTTGCAGGTTAAGTTAAAATTGGGCATGTGAACCCAGTTTTCAGTCCATAGCAAATATAAATGCTTGCAGGTCAAGCCCGGTGATTTACAAGTTTAGGCTGAACCTATGTATTGTTAAGTCTGATTGTCTATTAGTTACTATCAAAAATCTTAATGGCATATCATGGTCAAGCAAATATTTGCGATATCTCTTTTGGCTGAGCCTGTGTTTTTGTTCTAGTTTTTTTCCCTTTTTTTTTTACTAATTTCAAATCATATCATATATATACCGAACTGCAGGTGGTAAGTATCCCGAAGAATATTTTCTTTCTTAGTATATAAAATCACTTATTAACTAATGGATTAACAATTGGTATAAAACATAATTTTTTCTTATGCATCTTGACTTTCTACAACTTGCATCAATCAAATGTTATGCTGATGCTGTTGCAAGGAGAATAAAAATTGGAAAGGATATTTAATGACAGAAACAATGAGAAGCTCAAATTAATATGTTTACCACATTAAAAATCAGTATAAGCAAAGTCAAATGTATGCATACCGACACTTGTAAACCCTGACATCATCTGGTTATAGTTATATAACTTGCGGAGGAATACTGGAGCATGAACATGTACAAGACGGAGCAGTCTGATTCCAAGTGGGGGTGGCAGTCCTATTGCTAATGCTTAAATGATCAGTGGTCACCTTGGACAGTTGGACTCTCTATAGCTGCTTCACAACAGGTAATCAAATATTGCATTAAGAGTTATTTTTTATACAATTTGATGAATATACCCTATATAAATATGTCACTCTGATACAGTATATATTAATGTTACTTATCAGGCAAATGATATGTATGTAAACAATAGCTCGGTAAATATCAACTCTTTTTCAAATCTATTTTTTATTTAGCTATGACGTTTGAGTTATTCCAACACTATGTTGCATGTGAAAACATAGTAAGTGTAAAATTATAATGCTCAAGAAAAAAGCAGTGACCCTGACATTTGAGTTATTCAAACGTTTGAGTTAACCGATGGGTTTGAAAGGTTAATGGAACCGATTAATTTGACTGGTTAGCAAGGATTAAATTTAACTAGTTCAGTTCAGTGATTGGTAGATGCACATATTTCAACCTATGAAATGGTTAACCGAACCATTATTTTTAATCGGTTAACAGTTTAAATTAATTGATTGGTTTGGTTGACCGACCGTGCTCACTCTTAGACATGATGCCTCTGAGTTGACCATGTGATTACATCTTCACCCAAGATATGACCGTGCTTCGTCGTGTCATTCTCGAACAAGAGTAAGACTTCGTGATTTCCTACTAGTTGCAGATAGATCTAAAAATTTTGAGTGACCACAAGTAATTTTTTTTCCTTTTTCTTTTCATAAGCCATACATACATCCGTATGAGTGACCACAAGTAATTTTGGCTACAAAATGATGTTAAATAAAAAGGGCTATTGATCCTAACTTTTTTGTCTGTGTGTATTAATTCTTAAATTATCTTCATACAGTATAAGCTAATTCCTATAAGCTTTATTAACTAATTCTTAAATTATCTTCATACAGTATAAGTAATAATGAGTCGTTCGACATAGTTTAACTGCGCCTTAGGCTCAGTAATACTGAGCAGATCGGCGCAGTATTACTAAGCCGAATGGCTCAGTATTACTGAGCCGTCGAATGGCTCAGTATTACTGAGCCTAAGGCACAGTAAAACTGCACCGATAATCCAAGTAACAATTTATCATATTTAAGCATTTTGCAACAATCACATACCCATTTTTGTAACATGTTATGTGTATACCTTTGTTTATAT
This sequence comes from Allium sativum, assembly GCA_030737875.1. Classification (NCBI taxonomy): domain Eukaryota; kingdom Viridiplantae; phylum Streptophyta; class Magnoliopsida; order Asparagales; family Amaryllidaceae; genus Allium; species Allium sativum. The sequence continues at coordinate 958,850,309 of CM060909.1, forward strand.
TTATCCTTCCATTTGGTAGTTTAAAAAGTGAAATCAGTTAACATGCCATTAGTTATTTTAATTTTACTGCCTCTCCAACGTTTATCATAATTGTAGGATCTATCAAAGCTTGAGATAAGGTCTGGGTTAAAATTTGTTTGCTCTATAATGCATAACCGAATATTTTGATTCACCATGATAATGAAGAGCTATGTTTCCTATTTAAATATATAAACATTATGTCTGTTTTTACCATAACTTATATGCAGTTATGGACTTTCACATGTTCTGTTCCTATGTAAGCTAATCTGTTTTTGTTCTTTCTCTCTTTAATCAACTCACTTTGGTTTTAAGGAAATATAGTCATACAAGACTTTAGAAGTTAGAACTGGCACAAAACCTGTGGTGAAGCACTTTAATATGATTTGATTTGGCAAGACATTTTGCAATAATCGTATGAAAAAAGGCTAGGTCATTAGTGTTTTCATTGCTTAAATCTTTTCCTTTAGCTCACTTATTGCATGTTTTATAAGTAATTAATATTGCTTTGTTTACTCTTTCTATTCTATACTGATTGATGTGGTATTTATATTTACCACTATATGCATAATTTCACACATTTTGATTACGCTGCTTGTTCATTTTGCTCTTGCTTGGTCAGAGCAATTGAACCCCAATGCTATAACCGTTTTAGATATATTGGTTTTTGAATTTATGTGTGACTTGCTTCGTTTCTGCATATTACTACTTTACAGTGTTTGCCAGTCAAAATTTGGAAGGACTAAAGTTAACATGTTTCAAACCAGATCAATAAAAAGTATTAAAGAGTGGTCATTTTAGTCAGGTAAAGACAGCAGATTCTATTTTAGTCAGGTAAAGAAAGCAGATTTCTTAATCAGTTCTATTTGATTTCTTAATCAGTTCTATTTTAGTCTAGTTGAAGGATATACTCATCAGATCAATTATTTATCCTATAGCTTTATTTTGGTTGCTAAGTTTTAATCTAGCAGCTAATTGTAAATTAACACAAGTTCCAATTTTCTACGGAAAGAAAAATAATAGTTAAATTCCGTAGTAAATAGTGCATTTAACCAAAAAATTGTGGTGAGCTGTAGTTGTAGGAAATGGGTTAGGTGAAGACTGAATTTGAACTAAAAATGTAAACAGAAGTCTAAGAATTGAATAAAGGACCGTGAATGTTGCCAGTTTCTTTCTTTGCAATGAAAGGTTTTCAAAAATACAAAGATGTATGCAAAGTTACTTGATTAAATTTGTGACTGAAATGTAAAACCAGAGTTGTATAATGTGAGACACTGTCTGCTTTATATAATAGACACCGTCCCTCGACCTTGATTCATTTTGGGGACTATCTACCTGTTAATGGTGTTGTTTGTCTTTAACCTGAGTCCCTGGGTTTACAGCAGGGTTTTACTCTGTTAAATTAAAGTTAAAATAAAATTATTTTTGGCATACATACATATGTTAACTGTCCTCCTAGTTAGTATACTTATCAAATGGTCTGTTGTATTTTTGAGCGTAGAATGCCAGTATATAAATTCATTTGTATGTGCTTTTCGTATACCAGTGCATGCTTGTCTTGTTTTAGGTCCTTGCTGCACTTCAACCTTGCGCATTTGCGCCACTGCATGTGTATTTTCTTTCAGTAATCAGAAGTATATGTTCCATTTGCTGAATAACCTTAAATTTGTATTAGAATTAAATTATTTTGTTTAGTGTTAACACACGATGCTATCATTATAATTCTGAAATGCTCGAATCACTTGTTGCTACCTTGGTAGTTCTAAAATCAGTTGCCTAAGTTGTTGTAGTGCTACATTTCAAAATCAGAAATTTAATAGGAGGCTGCACCTTACTTTGGACATGAATATGTACATAAGCTTTTATGTTAGGATAACTAAGTTTACACGTATTTTGCATTGATGCTTGGTTATCAGACCAAAACCCAAGTGCATATATTAGTATTTTTGTCATTTACTTGAACCCGCCAAGGCACCACTAGGATATTACTAGCACATACATGGTTCTGTTATTTCCTTCGAACTGCTTGAGTTAATACACTGTACATCTTTGCACAAGGTGCCAACTTATTTAGAAATGTCATCAAGGTGCCGACTTATTTAGAAATAACCATTGAACTTTGAAAAATTGGTGGAACCGTGTAATTCATCTACAATTTTGCACTTGGAATCTATATTTAATAGTGATTGCATTTTGAGACTGTTGTTGTTTATTTATTTTCTACAGATGTCCTCCTACTCAAGGCCTTCGACCGATTATCATGACTACTTCCTACGGTATTGTCCATCGGCCTATTCAGACGATTCAGACGATCCTACTCAAATTGTTTGCTCAGCCGAATCTCAGACACCAACTCCGTTTAGCGTCTACGAGAGAATAGAGTCGAGTTTAGAAAGAGATTTGGCATTATTAAGTGTTCAGAATGATATGGCATCGCCTACCAGATCGACCACACCTACAAGATTGCCACCCCTACCAACATGCTATGTTGAAGAAGCTCAATCTCGAAGGTTGTTATGCCGTTGCAACATTGAACCAATATTCAAAACATGCTATTTAAATAAAAATGTTGGTCGCCGATATTTTATTTGTGCAAATATTAGAACTCTTAAAGATTGTGGATTCATCCACTGGATTGACGAACCATTATGTGATCGTGGTGTGGAATTTGCATTGGAGGTTCTTGAAGAAAACAAAAGGCTTAAAAAGGAGCTTAAATTGCAAGATTTCATCGAGCTCAATAGACAAAAGATGTGTCAAAATTGAAAAGGTATGACTTTGAACTTATAACATTTTCTGCTATTTGAAACTTAATTGATGTTATTAAATTAAATGCACGCAGAAAGCAGTAGAAGAAGCAGAGAAAATGAGAAAAATTGGTGGTACAAGCTATGCAAATTTTTGGATGTATGGTTCGTTATATAGTTGGAGTTTCGCGTTTGGTACTTGTAGACTTCAAATATGAAAAACATCTTGCATTATGTTAATTCTGTATTGTTATTACTATGGAATCGGATATTGTATATGTATTAAATTTAGTATCTTTATGTATTGAATTTTTTTGTTAGTTCATACTTTGCTGTTATCATGAATATGGATTTTTTTTCCTTATTGATTTGGTTACATGTTGCTATGTTGAGATAATTCCATAGCTGAATGAATGCATATTAAATAGAGCTTGTGCTATCTTATATGCAAATATTAGCGTTGCATGTTACCAACGCTTATAAGTGTTGCGAATATAATATTGCCAACGCTTATAAGCGTTGTGAATGAATATTTGCCAACGCATACAAGCGTTGCGAATGAATATTTGCCAACGCATATAAGCGTTGGGAATGAATTTTTTCCAACGCTTATATGCGGTGGTAATACATTGCCACGCCCCCATAGCAACGCTAATAAGTGTGGCGGAAATTGTTTGCGACAGTTATACTCGTTGGCAATCACCTGTTTTGGTGTAGTGGTATTACTAGATGCCGCTCACTGTTTATAATTTAAATATGATTTAAATTATTGCCAACGTTATAATAACCTATATGGTCACACACTTAGGATGTAACAAAGGGGATAAGACATTCGTCAGGCAAATAAAATATTAATTGTTGATATTTTATTCAATGTTGAAACGGCATATTAGTTGGCTTCTAATTTTATGGTGCACATGTTAATTTAAAAGGGTGTGTGACACATCACTTTAAATGACTGTGTAAAAATAGATAAAAGTTTCGAGATAAGATCCAAAATAAAAATGGCCGACATATATCCTTTTCAAAAACCCTAACAGATGAGTGGTTGCTAGTACCCATCCATTCCCTTTCTCTTCAATTCGATTGTTGAGATAGCATCTGTGTGGATACCAGTAGAGGGACGGTGATTTGCTGATCCTTACCATTCGATTCTCCATCATCGTCGCGTTTCCAGGTCCTTTTGGATCTCATCGTAGGTACAAACGTTAAATCTACATAATACGAGTTTTAATCTGTTATTCTTGCTAAGATCCCAACTTCAACTGTTGAATTACACAAATAGGAATTCGATTTGATCGGAAAAATCCTTACAAGATGTTCATATACTACTTGGTAGTTTATATTTCTAGATAAAGATCAAATTACGTTTTTAAATATAATATATTCTAACAAAGATGTTTCGATTCTACAGAACTGTTTGACAATAATGTTGACAAACAGAGAGCTATATATTTCAACCATTTTTGGACTATTTTCCAAGCGTTCTTATATTTTGATTTTAAAAAACCGTTTGACAAAAGTGACGGAAAACAGAGAGCAGGCACTGTCATTCGGTTTCAATAGATGCACAGGCATTTGTTTCATTTTCGGTTTAAGAAGGTCATTTAATAATAATATGAAATTATAAAGAACAACCACCATTAATCGGTTTTGTATAATGGATGTCATATGTTCTCTGTTTTTTAATACGGTACAGTACCAGAATGCTCAAACAAACAATAAATGTCAGATATAAGCAAACAAGAAAACTATTTAGTACGAAAATGTTAGAATATACTATATATACACTACTTGGTGGTTAAAACAAGCAAAGCATGAAGCATACAGCCAAATATAAGGATGGTGGGAATATTTCTCCACGTATGCAAAGTATTTTAAATTTTGCATGGATAAAGGAGAATGTACTAAAAGCAATATACATATATACATAATGTTGCAAGGAGGGAGTTATAATAACCACATGTTTTTGTCTATTGCCCTCGTTCCAATAATCCTGAACCAATCACTTGTTACATAGACAATATAATCTATCCCATCCAGTATCCAGTAACAACTTACCAATTGTGCTATTATATATATATATACATGTATGTATGCATGTATATATATATATGTATGTATATATTATTCATCACCGATTATTTGCTGTAAACATCTCTAAATAAAAGGGACCTTGCCCTGCCTAATTAAAGCATCAAAATATATTCTATATCTATGTTAGCTCCTTACAGAAGTATCTGAAAATGGAAAAGAAATGTCAACAAAAACACAGATGGGAGAGAGGAGCATGTTAATAAACATGATGGAAAATCACTTTATGTAAACGAGACGTAGTTTGCTTATATCATAATATTGTTTTATTGATTATAATCGCCACGATACAAACATGATGAATATAATAGACAAGACAATGGATCAAAAGAAAACCTCTCTGTAACATATAAAGTGTAAGAAATGATACATACATACACACAGACATGCACATGCATACAAGTGTGTGTGTTTAGGCAGAATACTCGAGAAAATATTCCATATATCATGGTTGTGGCGAGCAACTGATCAAACATTTAAAAAAAAATGTGTTTAACAAGCGAATTATTACCTGGAAGCTTTTGCACACCCAGCTTTTCACAAAAATCACGACAGAAGTAGTTGCAGTTTCTTGAAACTAGATCATATGTGTCTGCAGGCCAAGCTTCACTAAGTTCTCTCAATATTTATTCATCATGCTATTTGTGCAGTCTGTTTGACCAAGAGAAATTGACTCACAATATGTGAACATTGAGTTCTAGGTCAATGGACAACTAAATCCACCATTACCATGCTCACAAAATCCAAGATCATTCTTCTGAGTCATATACCTAAAAAAAAATACAACATGTTATAAGGACCAAGTGCAAAAGTCTATCTGAACGCTATAGTTATAAGTCTAAAATATGGTTATCTTAAAATTTTGGTACAATCTACACCTAGTGGTCTAACTTATTACAATTATTACATTATACTAATAGTCTTACCAATACCACCATATTCATTATCTACAGCTCTTACAGCTTAAACAAAACGATCCACTCCTTTAAAGCATTCATGTTTAGAGATACGAGTTTCATTCAGTTTAAAGTATAGACATAAGTCAATATTATAGCCCACTGACAAGTTCACATAACACCAAACTCGTGCGGTCTATTTATAACCCATGTATTCTCTCTTCTTAATTCTCAGTGGTTGGAATTGATGATTAAAAGGTATTCTAGATGATTAGTAGTAGAATGGTTCATAAAATGTACAGACATGACATTTTGTGTTCTAAAAAATGCATGTCAAATTGAAGTAAAAAAAAAACTTCTTGAATATTAGCAGGAACTTCACTGACTAAAAAGAGTTCTACCACTATCATATCAAAATCACTTGGCAAAGAATATACCAATATAAATCACAATGATCATGGGGTTGTGCTATACAAGATGCAGGCATACATCAAAAATACAAGGAAATTTTGATTTGTGTATACTGCTACTGTAGTTGATACCAAAAAAGTGCAGTTTTCCCAAAAATCATATCCACCCATCAATATGAGAATATTTTGCACTAATCGGGTAATCAGGTGCGAATTAGAAATAAAGTAAACAACTGATATAAAAATAAATAGACAAAGATGAATAAAGATCCAGACCTGAACACCACTATGCAAAATACTTCCTTGGTCGCTTTCTACCTCTGGCCCCTTCAATCATTTTGACGTCAGTCTCCATTTCTTCAGATGTAGGATTAAAATTAAAATTAGGGATTTTTTTTGATTTGGGGGACGTTTTGCGGTTTAGGAGAAATAGAAGATTTGAGCAGAAAATGGAGAACGAGCTGATAGGAACGGTGTAGATTGCTAATTTAAGACGTTGGATCCCAACAAAATAAATGGTGTAGAGTTACAACTGTAGTTTACAGTATAATCCGTTTGGCTAGTTTGGACCAATGGTAATTATATTCTGATAAGATGCACCGTTATTCATTACAATTAATAGTTGCATCTCTATTACATTAAAAGTAATTAAATTTTTGGGCAAGGCATGGTAATTGATTATTAAAAATTAATTATTAATATTTACTTCTTTATTTGACATGGCTATAATTTACTTCTTATTTATAAATTATTAATTATCAATTATAACTTAATTACTAATTATTATGTGTATAACAACGACAAATAATTATTAATTAATATTTAATAATTAATAACCATTTAATGGTATTATTTAACATTAATCATTGATTTTATAGTGTTAATTATCAATTATATTTATTAATTATTAAATTTAAATAAATATTAATAGTAGTTTACTAATTGCTAACATTTAAGCATAATAAATATTAAATATTAAAGAAAATTGTTAGTTAATTTAGCTCAACCATTTAATATAGTTATTGTTTCCTCAAATGTTTTTGTTAGATATGGGTAAAAGAATTTTTACCGTAATGAAGTGATATTTATGTTTGAATTTTTATTTCTAAGTTGCAGTATCTAATTTTGAATTAGTTTTAATTTTTGTTTGTGTTGTTAATCGACAAATAACAGCGATGTAACGAATGTTTATTTGGAAGTCATGTGCTTAAATAATAATAAGATTTGATTAATATGTATAGAAATATAGTTTAAATTCATAAAATTAATTGTTAGATTCCATTTTTAAGTGACATATAAAGTTAAAGATATATAGGGGTATTTTTGGAAGTTTGCGGTCGGGCAAAAAATCTGCGGATTTAGTAATTTTTTTTTAAAGAAATAAACATATTTGAATCATAAATATGATCCCTATACATCAGTTTAGTGTGTTTATTCCAATTTAATTTATTGCAAAAGTAGGCTAAAGCTTTAAAAAAAAATTGCAAATTGCTAGTGGACTAACAAACAATATGGATTTATAGCATGTTCACCAACAATAATTTTAGCATGCTAAATCATCAAATAGCAACATTAAATTATAGTCATGGAAACCAATGAGGATTTTAACTAACAGATAATACAATTTTTTTCAACCAATCATTGATAATTTTTCCATAGAAATCAGAATATACCTTTGCTAATTATTTCTCTTAAAATTTCCAGATCGAAAATTAACATATTTCACAACTTACCTGATACTTCACTTCGATGATTGTGATTTCACCTTTGATTTGATGCTTTCTTGCCACATAGTTACTTCCCATTGTAAAAAATATTCAATGTTGAATCTTTTACCAAGAGAAGGTGACACTGGAATAAAGAGCAACGGAGGATCGGAAAAAAATTCATAGAAATTGAAGTTGTATATGAGGAAGGGAATACCTAGGCAGATCTAAAAAGATAAATAATAATTACCGAGGAAGGGTTTTAATGCATTAATGTATTGTCACTCGAAATTGCAAATCTGAATGGTCCAGAAAAATCCAATGGTTAATGATACATCTAAATCAATTTTTACGATTATCGGTCAAATCTAGTGGTTAATATCCTTCTCACATGGATTACTAGTATGATCCAAGAGTTTTGGTTTACTGTTGTATAGTAACTATCTAGTGGTGAATATGTTGTTAGTGGGTCAGATTATGGCCGATTATTCATATGGAGAAAAAAAAAGTTGGAGAAATTCTACGTGTGATGGAAGCAGATTCACATGTGGTCAATTGCATTGAACCTCATTCTCTCATTCAAACACAACTGCAAGCAGTGTTATCAAGAAAGATATCAAAATAATAAATGATATATCATATGGAAAATAACTATAATTAATGAAGACAATAGAGCCGTTACAATAGAGCCGTTAGAGTGTGAACACGTTTTTATCATATTTAGCATGCTTTGTCATTATCTACTAGCCGTTAGGCTCATGCTTGGTATATTTAATACTAGCCGTTATGCTCATACATATTTGGTATATTTTGTACTAGCCGTTGGGCTCATAGCACTATATATATGTGCACTTTGTATCATGTTTTGCATCAATAAAAATTGCAATTGTTCCTCTCTAATAACTCTCCTCCTCATCCCTTAATATGGTATCAGAGCCAAATTGCCGAAAGGCTTAATCATCAAGCAGAAATTTGTTTTTGTTTTATGGCCAACAACAATGAAGTAACCTCCGTTGTTTCAGGAAGCTTGGGGTACAGTGCTCCACCTAACCATCATGACCTGATTAAACCAAAAAGCCAAATTATCACCACATCTCTAGACGAAGACAATTACATTCTATGGAAATATCAAGTAGAGATTGCTTTAAGAGGGTATGATTTACTGCAATACATTAATGGGACAATAACAGTCCCACCAGTGACGATAACCAATTCGGAAGGAGAAATTGTGCCTAACACAGACTACACAAAGTTTCAAAAACAAGACAGCCTCCTCTCCTCATGGCTCCTATCATCAATAAGTTCGAATTTATTATCACAAATAGTTGGATGTAGCACGTCTTATGAAATATGGAAAACAGTTGAACAAATTTTCAGTTCACAATCAGCTGCTAGAATCATGCAATATAGAAGGGAATTACAAAATTCTAGAAAAAAGGAGGCAAGCATGAAAGAATACTAAGGAAAAATTAAAAATCTGTGTGACAAGCTAAATGCTGTTGGTCATAAGATCAGCGACAATGAGCAAATCCTATTTATTATTGGTGGATTAGATGAAGAATATGAATCTCTAGTAACTGTGTTAGCCACACAACAAGCTTTACCTGATTTACAGTTCGTTCGATCAACACTCCTTGCTCATGAAGGCAGAATTGACCAAAGAAAAACAACACAAAATAAGTTCTCTGCCAATTATACCACAGTCAGAAATAAGAAGATACAACGAGATAACAACAACTATCATGTGAAATGTCAAATATGCCAAAAGTTTGGTCACATGGCGAACAAATGTTACTTCAGGTATAATTCAGACATAGGTAGACAACAGGCAAGACAAAATTACTTTCCACAAAGAAGAGCACAAGCAAATATGGCAACAACAGGGAATTCAACTCAAAATAATAATAACGCAAACTGAAGACATGATGCTGCAAATGATGATGATGTAAAAAATGAAGACAATGGCTTCGAAGAATGGTACCCTGACTCAGGAGCGACTCACCACATAACTAGCAATCTTCAAAATTTAAACATTGGGAGCAGAAATTACTCAGGTATGAGAAATTTGCTTATGGGTAATAGTAGTACTGCTAGTATCACACACATAGGCAAAGGGACTATCTTTGGGAAAAGACAACTCAAATTAAACAATCTTCTTAGGGTACCTACGATTAATAAAAATTTGTTAAGTGTATCAAAATTTGCCAATGACAATAATGTTTACTTTGAATTTCATCCTAAGTTTTGTTTAGTTAAAGATTCCCTAAATCATGAAATATTACTTCGAGGTAACCTATACGATGGTTTATACAAATTCAAGACTGCAAACTCAAGTGGAGAATTCTGGTATAACAATGTAGATGCTAGTAGTGACAATGACTGTATTAGGAATAGTTGCAATAATGTTGATTATGACAATAATAGCGATGAATGTAATGTGATTAATTCTTGGCATATAAAATTAGGACATCCTAATCTGGAAACTGTTAAGACTGTTCTGCGTAATAATAACATTCATTATAAAAATGTACCTATCAAACACACATGCACGCACTGCCAACTCGGCAAGAGCCACAAGCTCCCTTTTAGTGATTCTGAAACCAGCTATAATGAGCCACTGGAACTTATAGCCGCTGACTTGTGGGGACCCGCGCCTCTAAATTCATATCAGGGACACAGGTATTATCTTTCTTTTGTGGATGCTTATTCTAGATATACTTGGATATACATGCTGAAAACTAAATCAGAAGCTTGCAATACAGTTATGCAATTTATAACTCATGTCGAAAAACAAATGAACAGTACTGTTAAGGTTATTCAGACAGATGGGGGAGCTGAGTTTAAACCTCTAACTAATTACTTTTTCAAAAGAGGGATCAAACATAGATTAACTTGCCCGCATACGTCCGAACAAAACGGTTTAGTCGAAAGAAAACATCGACACATAGTAGAGACTGGTCTAACTTTGTTATCACAAAGCTCATTACCCATGAAATATTGGAATGAAGCTTTCTACACATCTGTATTCCTCATTAACAAGTTGCCAACTAAAGTCTTAAACAATAAAAGCCCACATGAAATGATATACAGTGTTAGACCAGAATATGGTTTTCTGAAAGCCTATGGGTGTCTATGTTTTCCATGTTTGAGAGACTATAACAATCATAAACTAAGTATGAGATCAAGCCCATGCACATTCATTGGGTATGCACAAAACCAAAAAGGTTATAAGTGCATGGACAAAAATGGGAAAATATATATTTCTAGGCATGTGATATTTGATGAAAACAAGTTTCCTTATGCAGAAAAGCAAATCGGCAAAAAGGATGGGGAACAAAGCATAAACAATAACATACGGTTCGAGCCATTCATTACTGAACCACCTTCAATCGATAGAAATGAAGAGCAACAACGCACAAGCAATTTAAACACCCAGGAAGAAACTATGGATCAAACAAACGAGCAAACCAATGAGACACACAATGACTCAGAAGATACAAACATACATCAAAACATGCAGCATAGTGAAGATACAGAAAACAACAACAATGTTGACAATACCAGCAACAATGATACACAGCAGCAAACACCACCACAATCAACTGGACATCACATGATCACCAGGTCAAAAAGAGGCATCTTCAAACCCAAAGTATATAATATTTCTGCCAATGAGATCGAACCATTGAATTTCACTCAGGCTATAAGATCAAACAAATGGAAGGAGGCAATGGACACTTAATATAAAGCTCTCATAAAAAACAACACTTGGAGCTTAGTGACTCAACCAAAACAAAAAAATGTGATTGGTTGTAGGTGGACATACAAAATAAAAAGAAAAGAAGATGGATCTATTGACAAATACAAGGCCAGACTGGTTGCAAAAGGTTACGCACAACAATTTGGTTTTTATTTCAATGAAACTTTTTTCCCCAGTCATAAAACCCACAACCATCAGAATTATACTGACCATTGCTCTAAATAAAGGGTGGAATGTGAGGCAACTGGACGTCAACAATGTTTTTTTGAATGGGGAATTGACTGAAGAGGTATACATGCAACAGCCTGAAGGATATGGTACTGGTGATAAAGTATGCAAACTACACAAAGCAATATATGGCTTAAAACAAGCTTCGAGAGCTTGGTATGAAAAGCTAAAGTCAACTTTGTCTAACATGGGTTTCTCACAAGTTAAATCGGACAATTCTCTATATATGAAGAAGGGCATACATGGAACTGTGTTCATTCTAGTATACGTTGACGACATGCTAATAACAGGAGACAACAACGAAGAAATAAACAGAATCGTTCACAAGCTGGATCAAAATTTCGCCATTAAAGACTTGGGGGAACTAAAATATTTTCTTGGAATACAAGTGATTAGGAAAAACAATGGTGAATTAATATTATCCCAACAAAATTATATCACCGAAATACTGCAAAGGGCAAATATGCACAAGGCAAACTCATTACCTACACCTATGATTAGTAACCTAAGACTATCTAAGCATAAAGGAGAAGCTATCGACAATGCCAAACAATATAGAAGCATAATAGGAGCGTTACAATACACAACTATTACTCGACCAGACATATGCTACAGCGTCAATAAACTCAGTCAATACAAGCAGAACCCTTTATCAGAACATTGGACGACATTAAAGAGAGTGTTACGATACTTACAAGGCACAAAACATTACGGTATACGCCTAAATTCAGAAAAGGAACTTAACCTACAATGCTTTAGCGATGCCGATTGGGCCAACGATATTGACGATCGAAAGTCTGTCTCAGGATACTGCGTTTACCTCGGTTCCAATATCATTTCCTGGTGTACGAAGAATCAACATACCACATCAAGATCTAGCACAGAAGCTGAGTACCGTGCACTGGCAAGCGCTACAGCCGAAATCATGTGGATAGAATCACTGATGGAGGAGCTTGGTTTCACTCCAAGATGAAAGCCGGTCATTTGGTGCGATAATAAGAGCACAGTATTTTTATCTCTAAACCCTATTCAACATTCAAGGACGAAACATCTTGAAATTGATCTCCACTTTGTGAGAGAAAGAATGCAATCAGGAAGACTTGCAATATGTCATGTGCCCGCATACTATCAGAGAGCAGATGCTCTCACAAAGGCCCTTTCGACCAAAATTTTTATCAGAATGAGAGAGGAACTTCGCGTTATCAGTGCAGGCGGAAGCCAGAATGAGCAAGGAAACCCCAGTTCGAACTGAGGGGGCATAATGAAGACAATAGAGCCGTTACAATAGAGCCGTTAGAGTGTGAACACGTTTTTATCATATTTAGCATGCTTTGTCATTATCTACTAGCCGTTAGGCTCATGCATACTTGGTATATTTAATACTAGCCGTTATGCTCATACATATTTGGTATATTTTGTACTAGCCGTTGGGCTTATAGCACTATATATATGTGCACTTTGTATCATGTTTTGCATCAATAAAAATTGCAATTGTTCCTCTCTAATAACTCTCCTCCTCATCCCTTAATAATAATAATACCAAAAGCATATTTTATGGAAGAACACATCTTATATACTCGCTATTCCAACATTTACTTAATAAGTTTATTAGACAGGTCCATACAATACTATAGGTAAAAAATCATCCTTCTTTAGTCTCCAACTGTCAGCTCATTCACATTCTAAATTTCAGAACCTGACATTTACACAAGTACAAGTTAGGGACTCTTATTAACATATAAGTAGGTAGGCAATTATGATTCATATTTTTCCACGAGTCAACTTATTGAAATTGATAAGCAGAAAAAACCTTGAAATGTGTCTCCAACTGAAATGCCACTAACCGACCCAGACAGCTGTCAACAGTTGTCACTAGTTGCTACTTTCTATCAACCGACTAGGATATTCTGACCAACCAAGGTGTGAGAGGAAGAGCCGACCGACCCGTAATGTGTAGTGATGACCGATCCACAGAATGTGAGTCTGATCGATCCAATCGTTGGGGCAGTAACCGACTGACCTGAATGCATTGGATATGATCGACCGCTTATGATGGAACCGACCGACCGAGGTGACGGAAACCGACCAAATGATGGGGACTGACCCATTGATGAAGCAACCAACCGACCCATAGTTCTTAGAACATGACCGACCCATAGTTCTTAGAACATGACTGTCCCATATGCTTTAGTTATGACTGACCCATTTATTAGCCAACTCGTTTTGTGACGGCCCGCCCTGCACCAACCGACATTTACTCCCAAAGTGCGTTATACACATGTCCAGTTAGCACGGGGCGGTCGTCAGAAGGAAAGGAAGAAGACGAAGAATCAACAAGGAACCTGTAGAATGTCTCACATCGCATAGAAGAAAATATAATAACAACATACTTGACATAAAACAGGTGAGACGATGCATAAGCTAAAAACAAACTATCATAGCAGCGGAAAATCCAAATACAGCTTATGTTCCACATCATCATTATTACAACTTTTCAAGCTGTCTCTAAAGGTAAAAGCAAGATAAGGGAGGTACACTACTAATGCCCAAGTAGTGACCACCAACGACACAGGGAGAATATCTATATATACATCATACGTGGAAGCCTCCTGCTCACCTCCGGATCAGCTACTCGTGCATCACTAGCTAACCTGTCTCTAGTCTGCTCGTTTAGAAGCACCCAGAGTAATAAGAAGAGACATAAAACTCTGGGTCAGACAAAAATCTGGTGTGAGCGATAAGCAGCTAAACAGAACAATAACAGATATACTAAACCATACCTGAACCTAGACCTGCAACCAAAGAGTTAGCACTACATACTATACAACACTCTAAGGTGCCATTAACATATGGTGTACAAGCATACGGGGGTGGGGGTGTGCATGTCATAGCGATGGCAAACAATCAAGCATAGCAACCATCCTCACATTCTCACTCAGTGCGTAAAGCATACGATATCCACCACTTCGATCACCCAATACTTTTCTATGATCACTCTGCCCCCATGAAGTCACAACAGCTTCACTGAACTGATCCATAGCCACTAACCCTTCGCTATGTCCACTTTGCCCCATGGAGTCGTACACACCCCACTGCACTGGCTCATAGCCTAACAAATCCTTTACTATGTCCACTCTGCCCCATGGAGTCACAACGGCTCCACTGCACTGGCTCATAGTCTTACTACGATCACTTTGCCCCTCTTGTCATGATGACTCTACTGCACTGATACGTAGCCTGTCATTCCTTTTCAGTGGTGAATCGAAGTTATGAACGTCGACAACTCCTTAGCACACGTCCCGCAGCAAAGCCCAACCATGAAGTGAACTCATTGGTTCCCATCTGGATCCTGAGCTCTAACTTCCATTTGGACTACCTTTGCAACTCGGGTTATTGGTCATCACCGGATCGGTCTTCATTCAGTTCATGATTATCATATAGGCTCGGGTTCATCTCAATTCGTAGCACCCTCTTCTGATCAGTTCGAATCGGATGACATTCCCCCATCGGTTCGGATCGGATATCCTCCCCCATCGGTTCAGATCGGATGGCTTCCTCCCATCAGTTCGGATCCTTCTCCCCAAGCACTCCAAATTGGGTCTAGCTTCTCGAATTTCTCCATAGTGTATTGGTTCGAGTCGGAGTGGCACACAAAGGGGCAGTCGGGTCGTAGCCTCCAAGTCCGTCGCCATACCACGTTGACAGATCGAGTCGGGGGTGCTTCTGGCGGATTGGGTCGGAGTAGCACACGAGAGGCAGATCGGATCGGAAACTCCTAGTGTGAGCGGTTTGGTGCGTGCTTCTATCCGATCCGATCGGTTCGGGCACTTTCCTGCACTTTGTCCAGCAAGCTGATTACGCCACTGGACGGCGTTTTCGACCACTCTATCTATTCTAATCAATCACAAAGCATAGCATACAGTCGTAGCAACAAGTAGAAGTGACCTCAAACACCAAAACATCAATATGATAGGTTAAAATGGATCAAACATAGCCAAAATCCCATATTTTCCCTTAAGCGTGTTTAAGCAAAACTAATTATATGATTAATAAAACTTAATCAAATTAGCCCAAATTTCTAACAGAGGTCTAAAACATCATTTAAGAATTTATAAATATTTTTCCACATTTTATTAGTGTATAAATTCTCTAATCATCACTAATTACCATTGATTAACCATAATTATTGAGGAACTATGCAAATCACTCACCTTAGCCACAAATAAACCTTAGATCTGAAATAAATCTCTGATATGGCGCGAATATTAATGCTAAACAGCAGCTCTAATCTCGATTTGGTGAAGATCTCCCTTGATTTGATGTTTCTAAGCTTAATCCTTGATTAGAAAGTGATTTGAAGGTGATTTAGAGGTTGGAGGCCATTTTTAGGGTTTCTAAGAGGTAAGTGGAGGCTAGAAAACTGAAATGGAATGAAACCCTAACTCTTTTCAGCCTCCCCATAACCCTAATCCCGAAATGGGTTATGGGCCCATTCACTAATCACCCTATTTGGCCGGTTAAGCAGTTTTTTCACCTTCCAAACCTTATTTCAGCCATATATCCCAAACGGTAAGTCCGTTTAGCTATTACGACCACTCTATGGAAAGATAAACCATCAAATGAATCTAATGGAAGTGGTTTCAGGTCAAAATTCCTTTCCAATCAAAAGTTATGGCCGAAACAAGACCAGCTAGGGGCAAAACAGTCATTTAAAAATCGGCAAAAATTATGAACATGGGAAATGACCCCAATGGCCGTTTCCCAAAGCCACATGACCATATGACTTCATATAAGAAAGAAATAAATATTCTACGATCCTCCGATGCATAGAATGCGGGTTGTTACATTCTCCCCTCCTTAAGAAATTTCGCCCCCGAAATTCCCTAACCAAAAACACACAAAGGGTCCCGCATGCCTTTCAGCCATAAAACAACAATCAAACATGCAAAACAAGCAAAACAGGTCTATCCTAGCATGCGGAATAACTAAATTGCAAAGTAAATCTTACCAGACAAAGAGTTCCGAATACGTCTTCCTAATGCTCTCATCTGTCTCCCAAGTACAGTTATTTTCGTTCTCACCCCACTGAACCTTGACTAGCTTCACCACCTTCCTTCGAAGTTGCTTCGTATCGTGCTCGACAATACGAATCGGCTTGCGGTTCCCAATCGCCTCGGGTTCCACTTTGAAGTCCTCTAACTGATTAGGTGAAATAGTCATATCTGGGTCGTGTACGAACTTCCTTAGCAGGGAAACATGAAATACGTTGTGAACTCCCGCTATCTTTTCTGGTAATTCAATTCTATATGCCAGATTCCCAACTTGTTCAAAAACTGCGAATGAGCCAACAAATCTTGGTGTCAACTTGCCTCTCCTGCCAAATCGTATCACGCTCTTCAACGGAGAAACCTTGACAAACACCAAGTCACCAACGGAGAATTTTAAGTCTCTTCTCCTCTTGTCAGCATAACATTTCTGCCTATCCTGGGCAGCCTTCATCCGTTGTTGAATGATCTTAATCTTATCTGAAGTTTCCCTTACCACATCTGGTCCAAGTACAAACTTCTCACCGGTCTTTATCCAACGTGATGGTGAGTTGCACGGTCTTCCGTACAAAGCTTCATATGGAGCCATACCGATACTGGATTGGTAGTTATTATTATATGCAAACTCTACTAGATGCAAATGGTCATCCCATGATCCACCAAAATCCAATATACAAGCTCTCAAGAGATCTTCCAATATACGATTCACCCTCTATGTCTTACCATCAGTTTGAGGATGATACGCGGTACTGAGATATAATTCCAACCCTAGAGCCTCTTGTAAGCTCTTCCAAAACCCACTAGTGAACAACGGGTCTCGGTCACTCACAATGCTTTTAGGTACTCCATGAAATCTCACTGACCACTTCATATACAATTCTGCTAACTTAGCTGTCGTTCTGGTCGATTTGACTGGTATAAATTTTGCACTCTTGGTCAATCAATCCACAATTACCCAAATGCTATCATGTCCCGATTTAGTCCTTGGTAAACCATCAATGAAATCCATCGAGACTTGCTCTCATTTCCATTCGGGAATCTCTAATGGTTGCAACAAACCACTAGGCTTCTTTTGCTCGGCTTTAACTAGCTGGCAATTCATGCACTTGGATATAAACTTCCCAACGCCTCTTTTCATCCCTTCCCAGTAGTAAGTCTGCTTCATGTCTCGATACATCTTATCACCATCGGGGTGTATAGTCAGTTTTGAGTGATGACATTCCCTAAGCTCTTCATCCCTCAAACATTCACGTTGGGTACAACTAGTCTTCCATTCTTTCGAAGCCGTCTTTCTCGATCAAGCCCATATAAATTCATCTCCTCACCATCGATATTCATCTCTAACTTGGAGATGATTTCCAATAAATTAGGATCGTTCCTTTGACTGGAACCAATCCGCTCAATCAAAGTGGGTCTGATCGTCAAACTAGCTAACATCTCTGGATCCAATTCGCACTTTGGTCTGAAATCATACCCTGCGATATACTCCAGTTGCTTCCATTCAAGAAACATAGCCCCTAAACTAGCATGTCTCCTACTCAAGGCATCGGCTACCGCATTGCCTTTCCCAGGTGTATATGCGATATCAAAATCATACGAAGCCAAGAACTCTAACCATCTCAGCTGTCGGAGATTTAGATCCTTTTGAGAGAAGAGATACTTTAATGATTTATGATCGGTAAACAATTCAAATCTCTCTCCCAAGAGATAATGTCTCCACATCTTCAATGCGAACACGATCACTGCCAGTTCCAAATCATGGGTAGGATACTTTTTCTCATGCGGCTTTAGTTACCGACTAGCATAAGCTACAACCCTACCTCCTTGCATCAATACAGCACCTAATCCGGTACCACAAGCATCCGTGTATACCGTCATCTCTTCATTCCCTTTAGGAATGACTAACACTGGCGCCTGTGTTAACTTTTCTTTTAGACTCTTGAATGCATTCTCACACACTCCGTCCCAGACGAAGGCTTGATTCTTCTTAGTCAACTGAGTCAACGGTGCTGCTATCTTGGAGAATCCTGGAGAAACTTACGATAATATCCAGCTAACCCCAAGAAGCTTCTTACGTCTGTTGCATTCTTGGGCGTAGACCAATCCCGTACCGTAGCCACCTTCGTAGGGTCCACGGCAATACCCTTCTCTGAAACAACATGGCCCAAGAATCTCACTTCCCTTCTCCAGAAGTGACACATAGAAAATTTCGCATTTAATTGGTGTTTTCTCAACACCACCATCACTATCCTCAAATGTCCCTTGTGTTCTTCCTCTGTCCTCGAGTAAACAAGGATGTCGTCTATGAACACAAGAACGAACTTATTCAACTGATCTCTGAATACCCGATTCATAAGATCCACGAAGTATGTTGGTGCATTGGTCAACCCAAATGGCCTGACCAACCACTCATAGAATCCAGACGGCGTCCCAAATGTCGTTTTCGGAACACTATCAGCCGCTACTCGGAGCTGATGAAATCCTGTCGCGAGGTCCAACTGGGAGAACACTCTTGCTCCTTCCAATTGATCAAACAAGTCATCTATCCGCGGTAGAGGATACTTATTCTTCCTCATCACCTTATTCAACTCGCGATAGTCCACACACAACCGAAGGGAACCATCTTCCTTACTGGCAAACACAACTGGTGCTCCCCACTCGGAGACACTTCTTCTAATTAACCCCTTCTTCAAAAGATCGCTTACTTGCACCCCGAGCTCTCGCTGCTCCCATGGTGCCATACGACGAAGTGGCATCACTATAGGTCTGGCATCTTTCACTAAATCAATAAGGAACTCAATCTCTCGGTGTGGTGGAAGCCCGTTCACTTCTTCGAAAACGTCCGAATACTGGCCAACCACAGGCACATCTGACAGCTCATCATGCGGGATTTCGAGGGAATTTATAAAACTAGCCATTACCCCATCACTAGGTAGACTACCAAACACTACCCTCCGCCCATCATCCGCTCTAACTGTCACCAAAAAGCCCTCACAGTCTACCACCACCCCGTATCTCTGGAGCCAATCGACCCCCAATATAATGCCATACCCAGTAAAGCCCATAACAAAGCAATCACAAACAAACATACATCCATGACTCGATAAGACCAAATTTCGGCAAATCATACTAAGGTTAGTCAAACCACCAATCGGGTTCGTCACAACCAATGGTCTATCGACTATCTCGGGTTCCAGTCCCAACCTATCTACCAGGTCACTAGATATGAAGGAACGGGAAGCCCCAGTATCAAACAAAACTCGAACAGGTACATCATGAATAGAAAGCATACCTTGAATGCCGACATTCTTTCCTTTCTCCGCCACGGTTGGGGCATTCGACGAAGAAGGAATAGCACCGATAGCATATGCTTTCACAATCTGCTTCTCCTTAAGAGGTTGTGGACATTTATCCTTATGATGTCCCACTTGGCCACAGTTGTAGCACTTCGTATCCGCTGGCTTGGCCCGACACTCTTTGGCATAATGGCCCTTCTTACCACAGCTGAAGCACTCAACATTTCTCTTGCTCTTTTTATGGCCATCCTTAGTTTGGTTCTGCTTCCTCTTGTTCTGAGTGTTACTCTTGCCTCCACCACCTGCTTGCGGCTTTAGCCCTTCTGTAGATGCAACCTCAGTCTTTGACTTAGGGTAAAGACTCTCTGATCTCAAAGCTTTCCCCACGATCGATTCAAAAGTCTCATCGATGTGGTTGATAAGCCTTTCCCCCAAGTATCCATCCAAACCAGTAATGAACTTCTCATTCTTCTTCTCAGGGGTATCGATAAGGGATAATCCATACTTCGACAAAGTGTCGAACTCAGTAATATAGTCCGAGACTGCCCTACTATTTTGTTTAAGCTCCAAGAACTTCCTAAACAATTCCGACTTCTGAGTAGCTGGGATAAACTTGTCACTAAAGCGAGCCTTAAACTGATCCCAAGTAACCTGATCCTCTGGAGTGGCTGCCTTAATGGCATTCCACCAATTCATCGCTCGCCCTTGCAGGCGACGAGACGCTAGCCTTCTCTTCATCGCATCCTCGATACCTAGGTCGTCGAAGATACGATCACAACTATCCAACCAATCCTGAACATCCGTGGCCGACTCCGTTCCGTGGAACGACTTCCTACCAAGGCTTGTGTGATTCTTGCACAGCTTGGCGAAATCGACCCTGGGTGCCTGCGCTATTGGACCACCGTTACCGACATTGGGAGCTGCCCCCTGCATATCCCTAAGCATCTCTCTCATGAGGTCAGTAAACATCGTCCTTATGTTAGCATCATTCCCATTATTGGCTCCTCTACCAGCACCTCTTGCGTATCGGCTCATCGTTCAATCTGTAAAGAGAAAACGATTAACCATCTCCATAGTGGTGCTAGTCCAGTGCGACTTCATCCTTAGCTATACTAATAGTATATATATAGCTTTTGAAAACCAAAGTAATCACAAATACGCACTCTCATATACATACTATCTCTCCCTAGGTTAACTACGCAACCTAGAGCTCTGATACCAAATGTGACGGCCCGCCCCGCACCAACCGACATTTACTCCCAAAGTGCGCTGTACACATGTCCAGTTAGCACGGGACGGTTGTCAGAAGGAAAGGAAGAAGACAAAGAATCAACAAGGAACATGTAGAATGTCTCACAGCGCATAGAACAAAATATAATAACAACATACTTGACATAAACAGGTGAGTCAGTGCATAAGCTAAAAACAAACTATCATAGCAGCGGAAAATCCAAATACAGCTTATGTTCCACATCATCATTATTACAACTTTTCAAACTGTCTCTAAAGGTAAAAGCAAGATAAGGGAGGTACACTACTAATGCCCAAGTAGTGACCACCAACGGCACAGGGAGAATATCTATATATGCATCATACGTGGAAGCCTCCTGCTCGCCTCCGGATCAGCTACTCGTGCACCACCAGCTAACCTGTCTCTAGTCTGCTCGTTTAGGAGCACCCAGAGTAATAAGAAGAGACATAAAACTCTGGGTCAGACAAAAGTGTGGTGTGAGCGATAAGCAGCTAAACAAAACAATAACAGGTATACTAAACCATACCTGAACCTGGACCTGCAACCAAAGAGTTAACACTACATACTGTACAACACTCTAAGGTGCCATTAACATATGGTGTACAAGCATACGGGGGTGGGGGTGTGCATGTCATAGTGATGGCAAACAATCAAGCATAACAACCATCCTCACATGTCTCACTCAGTGCGTAAAGCATACGATATCCACCACTTCGATCACCCAATACTTTGCTATGATCACTCTGCCCCATGAAGTCACAACGGCTTCACTGCACTAATCCATAGCCATTAACCCTTCGCTATGTCCACTTTGCCCCATGGAGTCGTACACACCCCACTGCACTGGCTCATAGCCTTACTAATCCTTTACTATGTCCACTCTGCCCCATGGAGTCACAACGGCTCCACTGCACTGGCTCATAGTCTTACTACGATCACTTTGCCCCTCGAGTCATGATGACTCTACTGCACCGATACGTTGCCCGTCATTACTTTTCAGTGGTGAATCGAAGTTATGAATGTCAACAACTCCTTAGCACATGTCCCGCAGCAAAGCCCAACCATGAAGTGAACTCATTGGTTCCCAACTGGATCCTGAGCTCTAACTTCCATTTGGACTACCTTTGCATCTCGGGTTATTGGTCATCACCGGATCAGTCTTCATTCAGTTCATTATTATCATATAGGCTCGGGTTCATCTCAATTCGTAGCACCCTCTTCAGATCGGTTCGGATCGGATGACATTCCCCCATCGGTTCGGATCGGATGGCCTCCCCCATCGATTCGGATCAGATGGCTTCCTCCCATCGGTTCGGATCCTTCTCCCCAAGCATTCCATATCGGGTCGAGCTTCTCGAGTTTCTCCATAGTGTATTGGTTCGAATCGGAGTGGCACACAAAGGGGCAGGTCGGGTCGTAGCCTCCAAGTCGCGTCGCCATACCACGTTGACAGATCGGGTCGGGGGTGCTTCTGGCGGATCGGGTCGGAGTAGCACACGAGAGGCGGATCGGATCAGAAACTCCTGGTGTGAGCGGTTTGGTGTGTGCTTCTATCCAATCCGATCGGTTCGGGCACTTTCCTGCACTTTGTCCAACAAGCTGATTACGCCACTCGACGGCGTTTTCGACCACTCTAACTATTCTAATCAATCACAAAGCATAGCATACAGTCATAGCAACAAGTAGAAGTGACCTCAAACACCAAAACATCAATATGATAGGTTAAAATGGATCAAACGTAGCCAAAATCCCATATTTTCCCTTAAGCATGTTTAAGCAAAACTAATGATATGATCAGTAAAACTTAATCAAATTAGCCCAAATTTCTAACAGAGGTCTAAAACATCATTTAAGAATTTATAAATTTTTTTCCAGATTTTATTAGTTTATAAATTCGCTAATCATCACTAATTACCCTTGATTAACCATAATTAGTGAGGAACTATGCAAATCACTCACTTAGCCACAAATGTACCTTAGATCTGAAATAAATCTCTGATATGGCGCGAATACTAATGCTAAACAGCAGCTCTAATCTCGATTTGGTGAAGATCTCCCTTGATTTGATGTTGCTAAGCTTAATCCTTGAT
The DNA here is from genome assembly GCA_030737875.1 of Allium sativum. NCBI lineage: Eukaryota > Viridiplantae > Streptophyta > Magnoliopsida > Asparagales > Amaryllidaceae > Allium > Allium sativum. The sequence goes on from CM060909.1 coordinate 958,873,851, forward strand.
TAGAAAGTGATTTGGAGGTGATTTAGAGGTTGGAGGCCATTTTTAGGGTTTCTAAGAGGTAACTGGAGGCTAGAAAACTGGAATGGAATGAAACCCTAACTCTTTTCAGCCTCCCCATAACCCTATTCCCGAAATGGGTTATGGACCCATTCACTAATCACCCTATTTGGCCCGGTTAAGCAGTTTTTCACCTTTCAAACCTTATTTCAGCCATATCTCCCAAACGGTAAGTCCGTTTAGCTATTATGACCACTCTACGGAAAGGTAAACCATCAAACGATCTAATGGAAGTGGTTTCAGGTCCAAATTCCTTTCCAATCAAAAGTTATGGCCGAAACAAGATCAGTTAGGGGCAAACGGTCATTTAAAAATCGGCAAAAATCATGAACATGGGAAATGACCCCAATGGTCGTTTCTCAAAGCCACATGACCATACGACTTCATATAAGAAAGAAATAAATATTCTACGATCCTCCGATGTGTAGAATGCGGGTTGTTACACGTTTATAACCCAACCCTCTAATAAGTGGGTTACCCATTTAATCCACTTAAGTATCTAAATTTGATTTAGCTAACAAAAACAAATGCTAAAATTTTAAAGTTAAAAAGGCTAAAATTACGAGAATACCCTTCATTTTGAAAAAAAGTGAAAAAAACCAAATAAATTTCAAAAAATCCAGAGAAAATTACTAAATAAAAAGTAAAAAAAGAATTATTTGAAAATTACGATTTCTAAAGTTAAAAGTACAAAGATTACGAAAATACCCGTTAAATTGGAGAAAGTGGAAAAAAATTATGAAATTAAAAGTGGTAAAAGAATTATTCGAAAATAATAATTTTTAAAGTTAAAAAGGCCAAAATTACGAAAATGCCCTTCATGTTGAGAAAAGTGAAAAAAATAAAATTTAAAAAATCCAAAAAATTACGATATGAAAAGTATAAAAAGAATTATTTCAAAAATTACGATTTTTAAAGCTAAATATGTCAAAATTACGAAAATGCCCTTCACGTTGAAAATGTTAAAAAAAAGTAATAAATTTCCTTCATAACTCAAAAAGGAAAAATAACTGTGATCAATTTCCTATGTCATGAACTCTGCCTATCAGTTTCCTACTCTAATCCTACGTCATGCCTTATGATGTAGGAAAGGCGTAGGGAATTTCATCAATTTCCTACGCCCTGCCTTATGGCATAGGAAAGGCGTAGAAAATTTCGCATACGAAATTAGAATATTTTCTACAATAGCGTGGAAATAGCGCAGAAGATTTGACGCATTCGACATGCGTACTTAAGACATAAGAGATGGTTGAGTCTTTTCTACGCCGCGAATTCTGCCTATCAATTTCTTATGCCACCCCTTATGATGTAGGAAAGGCGTAGGAAATTTCGCGAATGAAATTAGAATGTTTTCTAGAATGACGTGGAAATGGCGTAAGATATTTCTACGCCTTATACATGCGTAGGCAAGACATAAGAGATGGTTGATGTCTTTCCTACATCGTAAACTCTGCCTGTCAATTTCCTACGCCAATCCTACGCCCTGCCTTATGGCGTAGGAAAGACGTAGAAAATTTTGCATATGAAATTAGAATGTTTTCTACAATGACGTGGAAATAGTGCAGAAGATTTCTACGCCTTCGACCGGTGTAGTCAAGACATAAGAGATGGTTGACGTCTTTTCTACGCCGCGAATTCTGACAACCAATTTCCTACGCCATGCCTTATGGCGTAGGAAAGACATTTCGCGAATGAAATTAGAATGTTTTCTATAATGACATGGAAATAGCGTAAGAGATTTCTATGCCTTATACATGCGTAGGCAAGGCATAAGAGATGGTTGATATCAATTTCCTACGCCAATCCTATGCCCTGCCTTAAGGCGTAGGAAAGATGTAGAAAATTTTGCATATAAAATTAGAATGTTTTCTACAATAGCGTGGAAATAGTGCAGAAGATTTCTACGCCTTCGACCGGTGTAGTTAAGACATAAGGGATGGTTGACGTCTTTTCTACGCCGCGAATTCTTACTATCAATTTCCTACGCCATTCCTACGCAACGCCTTATGGCATAGGAAATTTCGCGAATGAAATTAGAATGTTTTCTACAATGACGTGGAAATGGCGTAAGTGATTTTTACGCCTTATACATGCGTAGGCAAGACATAAGAGATGGTTGATGTCTTTCTTACAGTGTAAACTCTGCATATCAATTTCCTACGCTAATCCTACGTCTTGCCTTATGGCGTAGGAAAAGCATAGAAAATTTTGCATATGAAATTAGAATGTTTTCTATAATGGCGTGGAAATAGCGCAGAAGATTTCTACGTTTTCGACCGGTGTAGTTAAGACATAAGAGATGGTTGTCGTCTTTTCTACGCTACGAATTCTGCCTATCAATTTCCTACGCCACATCTTACGGCATAGAAAAGGCACAAGAAATTTCGTAAACTCTGCCTATCAAATTCCTTCGCCATGCCTTATGGCGTAGGAAAGGCATAGAAAATTTCGCATCTGAAATTGGAGTGTTTCCATTGGCGCGGAAATGGCACAGAAGATTTCTATGTCTTCTACAAGCGTAGTTAAGACATAAAAGATGGTTGACGTCTTTTCTAAGCGGCAAGTTCTGCCTATTAATTTCCTACGTCATTCCTACATCACGTCTTATGGCGAATGAAATGTGTAGGAAATTTCACGAATGAAATTAGAATGTTTTCTATAATGAAATGAAAATGGCGTGACAGATTTCTACGCCTTCTACAGGCCTAGTTTAGACATAAGAGATAGTTGACGCATTTCCTATACCGTAAACTCTGCCTAACAATTTCCTATGTCATTCCTACCTCCGCCTCATAGCGTAGGAAAAGTGATTCCTACGCCATACCGACGCCACGTCTTATGGCATAGGAAAGACATAGGAAATTTTGCGTCGTGAACTTTGCTCCTACCCCGCGCTTTATGGCGCGGAGGAAAGACATAGGAAATTTTCTATTAATTTCCTACGCCCCGCCTTATGGCGTATGAAAGACGTTGGAAATTTCACGTATGAAATTAGAAGATTTCTACGCATTTTCTTGGCGTAGATAAGACGTGAGAGATGGTTGACTCCTTTCCTACGCCGTGAACTCTGGCTGCCAATTTCCTACGTCATTCCTACGCCTCGCCTTATGGCATAGGAAATTTTGCGTAGGAAATTAGAATGTTTTCTAGTAGTGTCTACTTCTTGCAAATTCTAAACATGGCGCCCTTAATTTGCTGGGAGGTTGCTCAAATGAAGGGTATCCTATATACATGACAGGTGCTTCTTGGTTCTGAAATTAAAACAGAGAATATCTTAGTACATGCCATTTTCTCAAATGAAGGGTATCCTATATACAGTTTTAAATATGTTAAAAAGACAGCAGTTTTTAGGTAGCAGTTTTATATTTTTTTAAGTATCAGTTTTATATTTTTTTTGTATCAGTTTTACAGTTTTAAATATATTAAAAAGGCAGCAGTTTTTAGGTAGCAGTTTTATACTTTTTAGGTATCATTTTTACAGTTTTAAATATGTTAAAAAGGCAGTAGTTTTTAGATAGCAGTTTTATATTTTTTTTAGGTATCAGTTTTACAGTTTTAAATGTGTTATGTTTTTGTTTTTTTGTTTTTTTTTTGTTTTAGCATTGTAGCAGTTTTTCGGTATGATTTTAGTTTAATTAGGTATCATTTTAATTCCTATGGGTATTTAATACAGTGTTATGTTGCTATCAGTTTTGTTTTATTTGTTTTGCTAGTTGAATTTATATAATTATCTTGGTATCATTTTTTATTGTGTGTGAAATACTTGCAGATACTACATGTTGCTGAAATTTACTTGAATTCAAGACTGGATTGTGTAGGAAAATAATGTTTTTTATGTCAGTTTAATGTGTAAACATTTCTATTTTTTTTTTTTGCATATCAGTTTTACTGTTTTAAATGTGTTATGTTTTTGTTTTTTTGTTTTAGCATTGTAGCAGTTTTTCGGTATGATTTTAATTTAATTAGATATCATTTTAATTCCTGTGGGTATTAAATACAGTGTTATGTTGCTATTAGTTTTGTTTTATTTGTTTTGCTAGTTGAATTTACATAATTATGTCGGTATCATTTTTGATTATGTGTGAAATATTTGCAGATACTGCATGCTGCTGGAATTTACTTGAATTCAAGATTGGATCATGTAGGAAAACAATTATTTTATGTCAGTTTAATGTGTAAACAGTTCTTTTTTTTTTTTGCATATCAGTTTTGACTGAATTGATGTATACAATTTTAATGTTGCTCATATATATGCCGATGGATAAAATATTCATAATATTGCTGTTTTGCATGACAAATTATTGAAGTGATACCAATTTTAATGCTGCAGTGATACTGTGACATTCATGCATGACTGAATTTTCAAAAAATGATACCCAAATACTGTAAAACTGATACCTAAACACTGTGAAGAAATGAAATAATTAAAACTGATACCTAGAACGATTAAAAGCTGATACCCTGTTCCGGCTACAATAAAATTAAAAACAACACTGATACCTACAATGGTATAAAACTGATATCCTGTTCCTGCTACAATAAAATTAAAAACAAAATTGATATCTACAATGGTATAAAACTGACACCATGTTCCTGCTACAATAAAATTAAGAACAAAACTGAAACCTACAATGGTATAAAACTGATACCCAACGCCTGAAACCAAAAAATAATGTAGAATACTGATACCTATAGGAGAGCAAAACTGATACCCACTGAATGTTCAAAGATCATCATAACAAAATAGATTAAATCACTGATACAAACTGCTATCTTTGATCTTAAAAACCATCGATCATATTATATTAGTTATGTATCATTGTAGGTATCATATGATACAAGTGATTAGATCATAGCAACATTATATACAACGGTTGAATTAATATCAGTGGGTATTATTGAGAATAAATCTCACTTTTGTGAGAATTGAATTGAATTGATTGCTATATTTTTTTAATCAGTATGTATTATTGGGAATAAATATCATTTTTTGGAGAATTGAATTGAGTTGATTTGTATTAATTTTTTTAATTAGTGGCTATTAGTTCGAATTAACATTGGCTATGAAAAAAATCATTTACCAAAGAAAGCAATTGATACACAAAGTCGCAAAACTGATACCTAAAAAAATATAAAACTGATACCTAAAAATTGCTATAATATTTTAAAGAAAAACTAATGCAAAAAATGTTTAGATCATAGTTTGATTGATTAAAATGAAATACGTTCTACTGACTTACAAAGCTAATACAACAGTGCAACTACAAAATTACCATAGCGACAAAATCACATGAAAAAAATAGAACACAGTTAATATTGTTGAACTGATACCTACAAAAATATAAAACTGCTACCTAAAAACTGATGCAATATTTTAAAGAAAAACTAATGGAAAAGAATGTTTACACCACAGTTTGATTGATTAAAATGAAATAAGTTCGACTAAGTTGCAAAGTTGATGCAACAATACAACTACAGAATTAACATTACAATAAAATCACATGAAAAAAACACATAACATAGTTAAAACAGGAAAACTGATACCTTAAAAAATATCAAACTCATACCTAAAAACTGCTATAATATTAAGAATAAAAAAACATTTGGGTGCCGATTTTTGCTGTTTTATATGATTTTTGGGTGTCGTTCGGTTGTCTGAAATGATGAGGAATTTGAATCGGTTGCTACTCAAGTTGATTTCGTGTTTTTGTTACTTTTGATTTTTGAATCGATTGTCTGAAATTGAGCGAGATTGATAAACGATGTATAATTGAGCAAGATTGGTGAATTGTTGTTTCGCATGATAATTGAGGAGCTCAAAAATTCTGAAGATGATGATGTAATCCCCGGAGAGATGGCCGACGCGATGGAAGATTCTATGTATATTGTCCTTCTGAATAAAAAATGAAACGAAGCTTTCCTTCTGATTAAAAAATGGAACGACTGTTCTTATGGTTAAATTTTTAATGCTAATTGTTCTTGTAAATTAATTACCCTATAAAATATTATAAACTTATGAAATATTGTCGATTTAGAAAATATTTCAAGTTGACTTCATTCGATGTTTGAAAGGAAATATGTTCATAATCAGCATGCATTAGCTAGCTCAATAAGGGATAGAACTATATTTTGAAAGAGGTACTAGTTCCTTATGTGTATGAGAAAATTGGTTCAATAAATAGTATATAAGTTCTTAATCAGCATATGAGTTTCATTTGTAATCGAAAATGACCACAGGTAAATATTTTCATTTGCCTGTGGAGAATTTTACTGCTACAAGCAGTCTACAACAATGGAGGATGACGAAAGACAATTCCAGTGCATGGGGATGTAAGTTTATAAACAAGTAAATAGTTTGCCAGATCTTGTACTAGCATATTCATGCATGTTACCAGGGGATCATAGACACTTTTTCTCCATTTTTTCTTCTATTCTGTTGTAAAATAGTAAGCTGGAACACGGGGATTTGTTCTAACATCCACAGTTTGTTGTCTAATCATTTGCAGTATATATGTTCTAGTTGTGTTTAAGAGGTTTAATTATATATTAATAGTCTGTATAGATGTCTATAGAAGTAGTTAGAATTTTGCAAATGCATGTTATAGGTGATGTCCACTGTGATGCTTGATTGTAGTAATACTGTATATATCGTTACAATAACTATATATTTGTAGTATGTATATGGCTATAATTAAGTTTATTTTCTTTCTCAGTGTAACGAGCTAGTGTGCATGTTGGAGTCCCAAAAACGACCACCAGAAAAGAATAAATGGGCAAATGTATTGTTTTTTAATACAACTAACTAGTCATTAATTTTTTTTCATTTTGTCCAAGGTATGAACAGAACTAAATGGGCAAGCGTAATGATTCACTAGTTCTTTTGACATCAGTTTTTGTATCATGTAGTTTATTTTTATTAAGAATGCTACAAATTTCTAGAGAGCTCTAAAGAAACTAATAATTTGCCTTATGTATTATTAAATAAAGTAGCTTGATGCATGTAGAAAGTTCTCTCTAGAGAACTCTAAATAATAAAAAAAATTGTAAGATGCCTATAAATAGAAGAAGAGGCACATTGTAAGTGTGTAGCAAAAATTTCAAGTAATAAAATTCCATTCCATTACAAAAACTTTTGAAGCCATTACTCTATCCCAACTATTTCAACTACTCAACTATTTACACTACTTCAACTACTTACAAGTGGTATCAGAGCTTCGTTCGTTCGCATACTGGGCGGAAAAAAAAATTTCCAACCATTATAAGTTATGGCAAATATTGTTCAATCTCCATCAATTTCCGTCCCTATTTTTGCTGAAGAAAATTATGATTTTTGGAGCATAAAGATGAAGACATTTTTTTGCTCTCAAGATCTATGGGAGATAGTAGACGAAGGTTTCACTATTCCTGAAGATACCTCAACTCTTAGCCAAGCTCAGAAAAGGGAGCTAAAGGAAAATAAACAAAAAGATTCAAGAGCGTTATGTTTTCTACAACAAGCAGTGACCGACGCTATCTTTCCTAGAATAATGGGAGCTTCAAACGCCAAAGAAGCATGGACCACATTGCAGGAGGAGTTTCAAGGAAGTGCAAAGGTACGCGCCATTAAACTTCAAACATTAAGGCGTGAGTTTGAATTAATAAAAATGAAGGAGTCGGAGACCGTAAAGGATTATTACTCCAAAATAAAAGAACTAGTTAGTCAAATAAGAGCTTATGGGGATAATATTCTTGACAAGAGGATTTTTGAGAAAATTTTAATTTCAATTCCCCGTAAGTATGATCCCATCGTGACTACGATCGAGCAAACTAAAGATCTGTCTATCTTATCGGTGACTGAATTAATGGGCTCCCTTGAAGCATTTGAACAAAGAATAAGCAGACATGACGAAGAATCGGTTGAAAATGCTTTTCAGTCAAAACTCAAGTTATCATCCCAAAATAAAGCATATGGAGAAAATAAGAATGATGGAGAAAATTCTTGAAACAAAGGAAATTCTAGAAATTTCTCAAAGAATAAACAAGATAAATATCCTCCATGTGGAATTTGTAAGATGACAAATCACTTGGAGAAGTTCTGTCGGAATCGTGGAAAGCCGCAATGTCGACACTGTAAAAAATTTGGACATTTGGAGAAGAATTGTTTCAGCCTAAATAAGCATCAAGCAAATTTCATTGAAGAGCATGACAGAGAACAACATCAATATGATCGAGATCAACATCTTTTTTATGCTACCCAAGATTCTAGTGAAGAAAATGGAGGAAACTGGTACTTGGATAGCGGTTGCAGCAATCACATGGCTAAAGATGGGAGCATCTTCAAGGATATTGATGATACTGTCAAAGTAAAAGTACGATTGGGGAATGGCACCGTCGTGGAATCAAAAGGCAGAGGCACTATTATGGTGGAAACAAAGAAAGGTACAAAATTTATCAAAGATGTTTTACTTGTTCCAAATTTAAAAGAAAATTTGTTGAGCATTGGTCAGATGATGGAGAAAGGCTACGCTCTTCACTTCGAAGGAGACATTTGCAAAATATATGATAACAACAATAAAAGACTAGAGATAGCTCAAGTAAAAATGGAGAAGAGAAATAGAAGTTTTCCAATAAGTTTTAAATATGCTACTAATATAGCCATGAAAGCACAAGTTGATGATTCATGGTTATGGCATCAAAGATTTGGCCACTTCAACATTCAAGCCTTGAAATTGTTGTATCAAAAGAATATGATGAGAGATTTTCCATGCATAAAAGAAAATAATGAAGCCTGTGAAGGATGTCTTCTCGGAAAGCAACAGAGATCATCATTTCCATCACAAAGCACTTGGAGAGCAAAAAACTTGTTGGAGTTAATTCACACTGACGTTTGTGGACCGATGAGAACACCTTCACTTCATAACAACAGGTATTTCATCCTCTTTATTGATGATTTTTCTAGAATGACATGGGTCTACTTCATTAAAGAAAAATCAGAAGTCTTTGGAATATTCAAGAAGTTTAAAGCTCTTGTCGAAAATCAAAGTGGAAAACATATAAGGAAGCTGCGAAGTGATTGTGGTAAAGAGTACAACTCCCATGAGTTTGATAATTTTTGTGATGATGAAGGCGTTGAGAGGCAACTTACAGTTTCATATACTCCACAACAAAATGAAGTATCTGAAAGAAAAAATCGCACAGTCATGGAGATGGCAAGATCAATGTTGAAGGAGAAGGGCTTACCCAACACTTTTTGGGCAAAAGCAGTTTATACTGCTGTCTATATTCTCAACTGATGTCCAACTAGAGCAGTTGAAGACAAGACTCCTATAGAGGCATGGAGTGGACGAAAGCCAACAGCCAATCATCTAAGAATTTTTGGATCGATTTGCTACATACATGTTCCAGACCAAAAGAGACACAAACTAGAAGAGAAGACCATACGAGGAATCTTTTTGGGGTATAGCACACAATCAAAAGGATATAGAATTTATAACTTGCAAACAAAGAAACTGACGATTAGTCGAGATGTCGAAGTTGATGAGAATGCTTCTTGGAATTGGGATGAACAAAAAGTTGAAAAAAGAAACATTTCTATTCCAGTACATCATTCTCATGAAGATGTAGAAGTGGAAGAAATGGAAGAACCAACAGAAGAACCAGGTACGCCCCTTTCACCTTCTCAACAACAAACTTCTTCACCAGAGTCTACTCCAAGAAGAGTTAGATCTTTGGTAGATATATATGAAACTTGCAACATGGCTATATTTGAACCCGAAAGCTATGAAGTAGCATCTAAACAAGAAGTATGGATCAAAGCAATGGAATAAGAGATAAAAATGATTGAAAAAAATAATACCTGGGAGCTTGTAGATTGTCCTAAAGATAAAGAAATCGTTGGAGTGAAATGGGTTTATAAGACAAAGCTAAATCCAGATGGCTCAATACAAAAACACAAGGCTAGGCTCGTAGCAAAGGGCTACTCGCAACAATATGGAGTCGACTATAATGAGACATTTGCTCCAGTTGCACGTCTGGACACAATTAGAGCTTTAGTTGCTCTTGCAGCTCAGAAAGGATGGAATGTTTTTCAACTAGATGTCAAATCAGCCTTCTTAAATGAAGTATTAGAAGAAGAGATCTATGTGGAGCAACCACAAGGCTTCATAAGTAAGGGCAATGAAGACAAAGTGCTAAGACTAAGAAAAGCTTTATATGGCTTGAAGCAAGCACCTCGAGCATGGTACAATAGAATCGACCAATACTTCATTAATCAAGGATTTAGGAGGAGCAAAAGTGAGCCTACATTATACATCAAGACACAAGGTCAGTATGATACTCTCATTGTCTCTCTATATGTAGATGATCTTATCTACATGGGAAATAATATGAAGATGATAACTGCATTTAAAGAAGACATGATGAAAACATTCGAGATGACCGATCTTGGCTTGATGAATTACTTCCTTGGCATCGAGGTGAAACAACATAAGGAAGGTATATTTATCTCTCAAAAGAAATATACCGAAGAACTATTAAAGAAATTTAGAATGAATGATTGCAAACCAGTAGCTACTCCACTCGTAACAAATGAGAAGTTGCAAAAGGATGACGGAGCCCCAGAAGCTGATGCATCTCGCTACAGAAGTTTGATTGGAAGTCTTTTATATCTTACTGCTACGCGACCGGATATCATGTATGCTACAAGTCTTCTATCAAGATTCATGCAAAGTCCAAGTCAAATTCATCTTGGAGTTGCTAAAAGAGTTTTAAGATATTTGCAAGGAACAAAGGAGTATGGAATATGGTACAAGACCATAACCAACTCAAAGTTGATTGGTTACACTGATAGTGATTGGGCTGGATCAGTAGATGACATGAAAAGCACATCGGGCTATGCTTTTTCGCTTGGATCAGGAATATTCTCGTGGGCATCGAAGAAGCAAGCAACAGTTGCACAATCAACAGCAGAAGCAGAATATGTGGCAGCAGCTGAAGCAACAAGCCAAGCTATATGGTTACGGAGAATTCTTGAAGATATGGGTGAACATCAAGGATAACCTATTACAATCTACTGTGACAACAAATCAGCAATAGCAATGACAAAGAATCCAGTTCATCATAGTCGAACTAAGCATATAGCTATCAAGTATCACTTCATCAGAGATGCAGAAGCGACAAAAGAAATTCAGCTCAAATATTGCAGGACAGAAGATCAAGTTGCAGACATCTTCACAAAAGCACCGCCAAGAGCAAGGTTTGAGCAACTTCGAACTATGCTTGGAGTATCCGAAATTTGTATCAAGGAGGAGTATTAAGAATGCTACAAATTTCTAGAGAGCTCTAAAGAAACTAATAATTTGCCTTATGTATTATTAAATAAAGTAGCTTGATGCATGTAGAAAGTTCTCTCTAGAGAACTCTAAATAATAAAAAAATTTGTAAGATGCCTATAAATAGAAGAAGAGGCACATTGTAAGTGTGTAGCAAAAATTTCAAGTAATAAAATTCCATTCCATTACAAAAACTTTTGAAGCCATTACTCTATCCCAACTATTTCAACTACTCAACTATTTACACTACTTCAACTACTTACAATTTTATAGTGATTTTTGTAAATTTGTTATATATTTTCCTAGTCCAAGTATATTATAACCCTTTTTGTATGTGTATAATCTTTTTTGTTTGATGTATAGAGTATATTTTGCAGTTGCAATGGCAGTTTGTGCTAATTTCTCTCCTAATATTGTTTCAGTTGTTGCTGGTTGTGGTATAGGCTTGCGAATTTCATCTCCTGTGCAAGTTGTGTGGTATAGGCTTGCGAATCATAGATGTTGTGTTGTACATCTTACTACGATTGTGTCCCTTGAGTAATCTGTTTATTTTCATTATCTTTTACTTAACTTATTAAGTAATTGTCTAAAATTATTGAATAAATGTTTAAATCAGTAGAGTTGGTTCTTCTATGCAAAGAACATGAATTTCAAAGTGACTTCTATCGTACAATGGATACACCACAGATATATATAGTTCTATTATATTTCATAAACCATGGGCTGAATTGTTTCGAAGCATGAATCACAAGTGCCACGGTCATTAACACAATCACCGGTGGTGCTGTTGGGACTAAAGAATCAGAGATGGTGCACTTCTACTAGTGGTTAGTTCATTTGAATTATTTTAATATTTTTTCTTGAAGCATAACGATCAAGTTTTTCTGTAAATTGTTAAGGATACAAGGCATGGCCTATTGCACAACAATTTAATGTGAATGCATTTAGCATTAATATATGAAGTTGAATCTGATTATGCTATGATTATTTTGTATATAAGAAGTTGAATCTGGTTATGCCATGATTTTTTTGGTTGGCAATGCATGGTTGCACATTAATATATGTTTATAGATATTTTCAGGATTTTGCAATCCGAGAGTCGGCTGCTAATAATTTGAAGAGGCTTGTAAAGGAATTCGCCCTGACTAGGCTTTGCAGCATAATTTTCCCTAGGTTTGTAGCTTAAACGTTGACGTTTGCTAAAGTGCTGGAACCTACCAAAGCCTATGCAATTTTTTTATATAAAAGAAGCTAAGTAGATAGTGCAACGGTTGATGTGTCTCATTGCAAATTTCCGATGAGCAAGTTGGATAGATTGCAGGTATTTGAAATGATCAACAATCCTCATTATCTATACTGAATGAAAATTCTCCTTTCAATTTCTCTTCTTGCTCATGTCATAGGAGCAAATATCACATGCCAGAAATTGCTCCTGGTGGTCATCAATTTGGCAAAAAACAGGTAATCCATTTATCATTTATTCGATATTTTAGGTCAATGCCTCATTTGCGAATTCTTACCTCATTTCCATTGTAGTGTGACATATTTTGCGTACAAGCACGCATTTAGTCATGTATATTATGTGTCTCTATTATGTATGCACATGCTTGGATGCGTGTGCTCAAAGAAAGCGTGTTGTGCGCGTGTTTCCATCAAAATAAATATAGAAGTGCATATTTGTTTTCTGAGAAAAGTATTTGTCGTTTATGCAGTTGTTAGTAGAGTGGTGATCAATGGTGATAACCGTAGAGGCCGAGGCCAGCCAATGAGGGGTAACTGCCACAATGATAATTTCAGGAGAAACGGTAATGTCAAAGGACAGAATGGGTATTTCACAAATTGTGGTAGGGGGCATGGTGGCGCACAGGGTTACTACAGAGTTGTTAACTACCAGCAGCAGCCCTCTTTTTTAGAATGGTGGTGGCAGGAAAGTGCTTGTTGTTAACTAATTAGAGGTGAATATTAATCTCTTTTGTTATGGTTATTTTGGTGGTATGTTTTTTTAGATATAGCAAATATAGATCTTACCGGCGTCGATTTTCAACTGATTTAAGTTTGAAAATCATTATTATGTGTGCATGCATCATGATATTAACAGGCTGCATCCAAAGTACATGTAACGTTAAAAATAATTAGTAAATTCAAACATATGTGCGTAAACTAAAAAAACTGTAAATTCAGCTGCACTCTCAAATTAAATTCACTCAAATTAATAATATCAATAATAAAACAAATTATAAAGATAACCGAGATTTACAAAAGCTAACAAGGTTATAATAAGAATAATGATTAATTATATAAAATTAACTAAGTTTATAATAATAATAATAATGAGTTATAAAATATTAACTAAGTTAATTAAGTTTTATAAGAGAAGTTTTATAGAACTTAATAATTAACAAGTTCATTGTAATAATAACTATGACTCTTCAGGTTATAATTTAACTAAGTTGATAACGATGATGATGATATATCATAAATATTAATCAAGTTAATGGTAATTATTATAAAATTAATTTATAGTAATAATAATGGTTTCTTGTTCTTCCTGCTCACTTTCTTTTGCACTTACTTGTACAAGGTGATCATCTTTTATCTTCATTATGTTCCCAATCAATTATTCTGCACTTCAATGTATAATGAAGTACATATAATCTACCATTTCAAAAACACTCCATGAATAGGGGATTTAGAATATTACAAACTACAAAGTAATTTGATCAAAAACAAATGTTGAGAGCTACAATATATAAAGGTTGAAGAATGTCCAGGTCCACCTGTTTGTATTCAGGTAGTTCATCCTACTTTGTTTTAATGTAATATACAGTCTATATTTGTATGAAATATAAGAATATTCTCTGTGTTGTAAATTGCAGCAAATTACGCTGTCATGGATCAAGTACTTTTTTGCAGCCAAACTTCCTCACTAATATACTTGAAATCCAACAAGACAATGTAGATGATAATCTGTAAAGAGAAAAATGATACATATTTAAATGATATTCATTCCCATTTGTGTTAATATTTCTTGTATATGGGACCACATTTTTAAGGTTGGTTCTGGCTAGTTAAAACTGTTATATATAATCATTAATTTTTTGTTTTTTTCCTTCCATTTTCTTATTTATTTTTTATTAGCATTTTGTCATAACAGGTGATTAAAGGGGTGGATGAGGGGATTCTAACCATGAAAGTTGAAGGGAAGCGCTGAACATATGTTCTAGGACCTGTAAGTTGTCAAATTATATTTTTGTTATGTTGGCGGTCAATGTGGATATTGCGTCTTTGTCTATTGTTGTATGAAGTCGGTTTATGAATATAAACTTTGTTGACGGATATTGTGTTTATCTTAATTTATGGAAATAATCAATGATTATGTTTTTATATGATAGTTTTTAGTTTGAATTGTATTCACGATGTGTCTTGTTCAGTTGCAACACAATATAATATAGTTTGGATTAATGATATGTGTATGAAAGTATTAGGAACAAACGACAACGTTTAAATCGTGTTATATGTACTATGAAAATATAATGCTCATTACCATGATAGTAAAACCAGAATGCTGTGAAAAATTAGCAGCATTTATAAACCGCTGATAATGGATGCCTTTTCGGTAGTAGAAAATTATTTACAGCATAAAAAGAATGTTATCTAATATTATTTTTTACAGCGTTTACTTTTCTGTTACTAATTTCATATCTATGATCGCATGTCGTTATACAGCGTGTGTAACAACGCTGTTATATCCTATTACAACGTTTTTCAAACGTTATCAAAAGCATATTCTGGTGTAGTGCGACTAATTCCCTTAGCTCTAAAGCAATGAAATCTTATGCTCAATCCAATCCAACTGAAAGGTCTCTCACCCTAATAATGAGATTTAAATGGCATAAGAAAGATCAGATAGAGCAAGTAGGTATTATGGGCTAGGAAATGATCGGAGAGAAGAAATTGGGATTAGATATTGGAGTCATAGTGGGACGAGATCTAATGCGCAAACCAAAGCGGAAAAGGAGGGGATGAGGCGATAACAAAGGAAGAGACGAAGAATAAAGATATGGTTCAACTAGGAGAGGAAGGAAAGACGAAAGAAGGAAGTTCAAGGAGGGAAATTTGGACGCAACTTTTACATTTTAGTTCTAGGTTCAAGTTGTACCAAAACTGATCAACTAGTTGACCACTCTAGGTATAACACTAAACGGTCAACTATTCACGGATTTTGGGCAAAGGTTGGACCTTAACCTTATAAACCCAGATTAAAATATTATTTATCCCATGTCATCTTTTAAGATTTGACGCGAATCCAAAAAATACTTGTCCTCATCATGGCGGTTTTATAGACCGCATTCAAACTCTGGACCGTCTCAAAAATTCAAAGTAGTCTCAACAAAGGGCTACGACCACACAACAATCGAATGACTTTTCAAATAGAAAATCAACTAGAAATCCATAATAAAACTGAACATAGTTTCCTCTTACTTTGTTGACAACAAATCGAACGATTTACGAAATCAAATACCCCAAGCTAAATGGAACTTTCCTTAGTCTTTTCCTCGAGAGAAAATTTAAAAACTTTTCAAAATAAATTTCTTTACTTATAAAATGAGGGTCTCATAATATAGATCTATTTATTAATTTATATTACAGTTTCTATTAATAATTGGAAAAACCCTTCTACAACTTGAATTGTCGAGAATTAAATTCTTGCAAAGGGTATTTATGCTTATTTCCATAAACCATCCTAGAAGAGAAATATTAAAAATCGCAGGGAATATATAATGGTATTTTTAAATTCTGAGGTGTATTCCTTGTCATTTCCAACTTCCTTATTTCTACCAAAATAGATTGTTTATCAAAATTAAACAAAACCAATAATCCAAAACATCATTAGATTTTTAGTTTTAAAATTTGTATTAAAAAATTTCCTGAAAACCATAGTTAAAAATTTTTAAAACCCATTTTTATTTCAAAAATAGTTTTAAAAAATGAAATTTCTCCAAATATAAGATTAAGGATTCAAAAGAATAATTTATCAAAATAAAATCCGAATTCATATGACGAAATATCCAATGAGTATATCTCGTAATTATAATTTCAGACCATGACGACACGTTTTCATGAATCTTCTGTTTAAAACTAAGAAAAAGTTATCAACTGGAACTCCTAAACAAAATCAACATAAGAAATCGCAACAATCTCAGTTGTAGCTAGCTTTTTGTCCAGTAACAAAGCTCAAATTCACGACCACTACCTTAAGGTATATCACCACATCGATATAGAGCATGAGAGAACGAGAACCGAAACCAAAGTTGAACACTTGCTATGACCCGTCTTCCCCGAGATAAACCTGAGAATTGTTATGAGGAGGGGTACAGAACAACAAGTCCTAGTGAGTGGAAAATGTATAACATTGTCTACAATACACAAACGTATTCCATTTGGTCAAAACCAAAACATATGTCTAAAAGAGCTAGTAATTCTAACCTAACCCATTTAGGATTTACGCACAACTACTAACCACTAAACCCAAGGTAATATTCCGTACCTAGAGATATCGTAATACTGAGATAGAACGTTTACGCATAAGTATGAAACCTTTAAACCACCATTAACTAATTAAGAGGCGGGCGACTAACTTCTAACTAGCACACAAGGAGGGTACTTATTTTACGTATAGACACTTAAGACCTCGCCACTAATGTAAGGTAAGGGCGGATACTTACGATCACTTAATACCCAAGGCGGACCTTTTGGTCATTTAATACTTTATATGGTGGTTTATTCTGCCCTAATATAAATTAGAGGACACTAGCTACTAAGTCCTACTAATCCTAGGCTTCCATCATTCATGCATATAACCATGCCCTGCATAAGACAAAAGATAGTAAGCAGTCACTTATTACCTACAAGATAGGTAGACGACCTCTCACCATTTATGACCTTCCCATGGCGGACCCCCTCATTACTACCTAGCTAGCCCTATTGGATAATTCCCTTAGTCGCTCAATACTCCACATAGAATAGGCAAACCATTGATACCTCCGGAGCAGTCATTTAATATCTATTCCCAAGGCAGACCCGTAACCTCAGTCTCTTATTACTTTGAGGAAGTAGACTAAGGTGGGAATTATCAAGTTCGTACACAATAGCCATTCAATGGGAGGTGAGCTATGTGATCGCTTAATACCCTTTAAAGGGTGGATCTAACTACTTTAATACCTTTACCCCGAAACGGGATATGTTATGAATTATTTCCTTTTCAAGGTTTCCTCTTTTGAGATGGGAGGCGAGAACCTCACTCTTGACATAAACCTTGTTTTTGGGAAATAACCCTCGTTATGCAGTTAACTATCGTTATGCAATTAACTATCGTCACCGGTTCCTAGGGTTATTGATATCTCACGCCAGTTGAACGTATATCCGACTATTGGAAAGTGAAGAGTTCTGTCCAATAAGGCAACCGACATCACATCGTTAACCTACTAAGTCCAATTCCTATTTCAGTTTATTATAATTTTACATTAAATAGGAATTTATGACCTCTTATCCTAGGATATTTATTTATTGATTTACTTATTGGAATTAGCATTTACTATGCTAGTCAATCCCCGTTAATTTCCCTTTTTCTATTCCCTTTATTGTTATAAATTTGGTTACCTGCCACTAATGGTCCTACGGTCATATTACCAAAGGCATCAATTAATATATTAAATGCCATTTATGACATTAACAGTCATATTTTTCCCTAAGGCATTTATTTTCTTATTTATATCAATCTCTTTTTAATTCTACTGTACATATATATATATATATATATATATATATATATTGTAACTCCATATTCTACAATATTTTCAATCCCCTTTATTTATTTTTCATGCATTTATGCATATATATTTATTATTTATTAGATTCCCTAATTGGATTTACAATTCATATTCCTAACATAATTCAAAATGTAACCGTTTAGCATGTTTATCCTATTCAATTATTTTTCTCAATCAAAGATGGTTACAACATTCCATATTTTATTTATACCCTTATTTATAGCAAATCAAATTTATTTATTGCTACAACAATCAGCACACTTATTTTTATTTATTATGGATTATATTTCCCTATACATTTCCACAAAATGGAAACTATTCAAACATACAACAATAAAAAAAAATTATTATGATAATATATTTGCATTATTTACATAGATTCGAACGAATATGATTTTCTTTATTTAAGTGCATTTAACGTAGTTGCTATATTTTATTTTATTATTGTTAACCACTTATGTTTTGGTCTAAAGTAACGACCAAAAAAAACCTTCTTATGTTTTATATTGTTTAAGATTCCGAATCTTATAAGAAGGTTAGTAACTACAGTTATTGTAAAATTAACCAAAATAATTAAAAAGTGAATGTGGACATATTTCAAATCACAAGAAATAAGAAATATATGTTTAAAATGGTTGTTGTAAACTACGTACAAATATACGTAAATTTACACATCTCTTCCTAGTTATTTTGTACATATCTCTTGCTGATTTGAAACGATGTCCTTTTTAATTAAAAAACAAAATAGACGTTTCTACAATAATAAGTGAAACCCCAACAACATACAACTTAAACAGGCATATCTTCAATCTAAATTTACATAAACTTAAATCAACACCAAAACTAAGGATCTGGAGTAAAACTACAAGTTTTGATAATGGTTTTTGGGATTGATTTGCAGATCTAAGGTGCATACTATAACTACAACAAATCTAAATACAATTATAGATAATAATATAACAAACTAGATAAGCCTACAAGTTTCCAATAATCAAACCACAACCTATTATTTCAGATTTGACAAAATAATAAACAAACATGGTAAATTATTAGGCATACATTTTAGATCTATTGCAAACAAAATAATCAAGTAATTATAAATAATGTATATAAATTTCCCACTCACCTGAAAGCTATCCAAATATGAATCTGATAAAACCTCTAGGCCTTCAATTTCCAAAATCTTACCAATCTATAATTATTCTAAAAAGGTTATTCTTTCAGATTTGTAGATCTACAAGAAAACAGGAAAGAGAGAATAAATCTAAATGGACGAAAGCTTATTCGCAGCACCATCTCCTTTGCATATAAATCTTATTTTTAATATTCTTCAATCTATGTTTGTTTTGTTTATATATATATTTGATTTAGAAGAGAATTGAATGAAGAGAGTAATGGTAGAGCTTCGCTATTGCCTTCATATTTGTGTGCAAAAGGATGAGGTCTAACCCTTTATTTATAGGATTTAAAATGGTCCTAGACCATTGGATTAGTTTTAATTAAGATCCATCCATTATTAAAAAAATTATATAACAAAATATCCTCTCTCACTGGGCAAATTTGACCAGAGGGGTCGTCACCCAGGCCGACCGTCCGGTCGACCGCTCTGGGTCATTTTGGCCCATTGAGGGCCAGTTATAAATGTTATATATTAACTATATATTTTTCTGATTTATTTTCCGTTCGTTTTTGTCGTCTATAACTTTTCATACGGACTACGTTCGCGATGTTCCAAACATGAAAGTTGACCAGAATTTCGTCACGGATGCGATGTAAGTTTCGTGGTCAAATTCCATCATTTGTGAAAATTCCATTATCGGAGCCTAATTAGATAATAAAGTTAACTATTTCCAAAATTTTGGGTTGTTGCAAATGCTCTCCTTCCCGTGGTCTTTAAAGTCGTAACATAAAGTTCGATCGAGATTTGATTAGTAGATGTGGGAGTAAGAGCCTTTGAAGTTTGGAGTAGTGAAGTTATTAGAACCATGGATTCATACCGATCTATGTTATCAGAGTTGTACTAATCCATGCTGATGACTTGGGAGCTGTGTTGAGCTGTTGATTAGTGTAGAATTGAAGCAGTGCGATTCATACCGATCCAAGTTAGGGATTCCCACTGTTGATGTGCAAAAGTTGGCAACAACACCCAATAAGTTCAGAGATAACGAAACTATACTTCCGGAACGGAAAATATGCAGGAAAGTAAATAACACGGTATTTTATAGTGCTACAGTCCACGAGAATCTACGTCTACTTTGAAAGATTTTGCTATTTTTATTCACTTTAGTCAAAGAACAATAGTTGGCACGATAGTTACAAGTAGTTACAATGGCAATGGTCGGAAATAAGTTCTAGGAAGTCTAAAAATAAACCTAAGTGCTTCATCCTAAGTTGACTATGCAGCCCAAAAGGTTTAAATCTTGAAGAAGGAGGCAAAGTCTTCTTCCTAAAGCTTCAAGGTGATTAATGGTGGCCAAAGATCAATATTTCCTTACCAAAGTGTCAAATCAGCAAAATTTCAACCCTCTTCTAGAAGAAGGAAAGTGGTATTTATAGGTGGTGGAGTGGGGTCCAACCATAATTTTCGTACCCGTGTTCGGTCGGTACGTGTCCCAAAGCTGGCATTTCCTTGTGGTTTTGCTTCGAATACTTAAACTCCTCGTGCTACCTCTTTTTGAACCTAGGGTTTTCGTATCCCAATATATCGATCTGGGGGCTTAGCATTTTTTTTGGAGTGCATTATAGGATATGAATTCTTGGAAGTAGCGGGTTACGAAAAGCGGAGGTGGATGGAATACAAAAAAATGTGGAGCCACTGACTTTGAGGAGTTGTGAGGCCGGGATACGATCTTGGTGATGAAGTTTATACCGACCCGTATCATTTCGCCATGTTTGAGCATTTTCGACAAGCCGCCATGACTAAACTTTCATGATTCCATACGAACTTAATTCCAGGGTATCTAGCGACACTTCTGTGCTGTTGAACCATACGATGGGCCGAGTCATGTAGGCTTGGATTGATTTTGGTGACCGGGCCAAAAGACCGATTAACACTTAAACCCCAAAGTACGTCTTGCCTTGACATGATGTGCTTTGAGTTGAGACAAGTATTTCTAGAAGTCGGAAAGATATCCAAGTCATTTTCGAGCAATTGGTTGCGACCTTTTCGTTGGATAGCCATGACGCTTTGTCGTAGCTTGTTGGTATAAGCAGGCGGTTCTGGCATCGTTGAGAACTCATGTCGCTTGGACTGGAATTTGTCTGGTTGCTCAGGTGAGTGTCTAATTCCCGTCTAATTAAGAAGCTAAACATTAGTCGGTGACTCCTCCTTATGTCGGTAGATAGTTGATTCATTGTCGGCATAGGGTTGTGTATGCGCTAATCGATTTTGCGCGATGCGACTAGATTTCAGTAAAGATTAATTAAAGAGGTATGCTTCAAGCGTGCGATTGCGCAAGTTGGTTTTTTGAAACGTTATTGAATTAGCATCCGATCGCTTAGTGTGTATTCTAGAACACTTAAGTTTTTGCGTAAGCGATTGGTTTGTGAGTTAGGTCGGTTTCGACAACAGAGAATTCAGAAACGTGTATGCATGATTGTCGTTGAAGTCCGAAGTTAGAAAGGTTACACCGATCCTGGAGTTATTGAGTTTTCCCTCCTCTCCCTTTTTTTATCAAGGTTGGTACGATCCCAAAATACTTAATTTTCTTGTAAGTTTTTCTTAACGCACTCCTGCTCCGCTATATATATACTGATACGAATTCACTCCTTCCCTTCTTGTTGCCACATTTTGTACTCTCGACTTCGAAACCCTAGGACTTAGGAAACCCCTGAACTCATTACAGACTGCCACCGACACCCCCTTCGACCAACCGTAGCCCATGACAACCCGTTTTCTGACCCGATTCATAATCAAAGCAGGCTGGTTTGATTCTTTCTGTAATTTTTTGGCTATGGTGTGATGAATCGAGCATGGATAGTGAAGTTGAATGGAGCTGCGGCCAACAGAGATGGAGGGACATGGCAAGGAGGTGTGTAAGTGGATAGGCCAGGGTTCGTAGTTAAAATAGGGAGAAGGAGTACGAAATAATATGCTGGAGAAGGAGGAAGACGTAAGTCGTGGGAATACGAAAACAATTTTGTATCTGATGACTTGCGAATTTCATTGGGATTTGGTGGATATAAAAACGACTTTCATATCCCGTAATCTTGATGGAATTCAAGGCCCCAAACTTATAGGAAAAATTGGGGAGTCGTAGTGCGAGAAGGAGCGGGATGATAGAGTCAAGGAAACTACGGAGTTTGTGTATGGAGTGTTTCGGAGAGGCGAAAATCTATCTGGGCTACGTGGGTACGAAATTGTAATTTCGTATCCTGAAACACTTGGAGAGTTTTTCATTTTCTGGAAAACTCCGGTCGTCATAATTCGAATCATTTTTGGACGTCGTGCGATCCAGTCAATTTAAAACCAAATGTGATGATTAATATTGCCTTGACGCTCGAATAAAGAAATCGCTTGGACTGATAGTTCGAACATACGCAAAAGATTATAGCATAAACTTGGACTATGGACGTATGGCTGAACCACCAATTCCTTGACTTGGTCTCCAACCTGATCACTATTTAATCGTGAATCAATGTGAATTCCACAAAAACGATCAACAATGATGATGCTTTAAGTTTGTGAACTAAAAATCATCGTCGAGTCT
Source organism: Allium sativum (assembly GCA_030737875.1). Lineage (NCBI taxonomy): Eukaryota > Viridiplantae > Streptophyta > Magnoliopsida > Asparagales > Amaryllidaceae > Allium > Allium sativum. The sequence goes on from CM060909.1 coordinate 958,896,756, forward strand.
CGAAATGTTTTAGCATAACTGCATCAGCATGCATGACTAGTTTACACTAACACAGAGGATATAGGTTTTTGTGTAGTTACTAGTGCAATTATCATAAGAGTATAGGTTGCAATGGAACAAAAAGGCTCAATATAACTCCAAGGCTTGGAAGCTGAAATCGTAGAACCATCATTTGGCTCTTTCGAGTCTTCATACCATTTCACCTCCATAGAAAACGAGCTTGAGACTTCCACGGATACCACTCCTTCCCAACATAACTTGCATGACCAGAAGGAGCAACCGGAAGGATCGCAATGCTTGGACGAACATGCGGATGAGTCGATCATCCATGGAGAGGCAGAACCAGCAGGAGTGGAACCGCATGAAGTAGATAATGTTGGCAACGAGTAAGAAGGCACTATCGTGGCACCATACATGATAGAGGACGCTGTTATTTTACAAAATCCGTCAGATTAAGTCATCTCGTGAATTGATGAAGCTTGGAATATCCTGGGACGATATTCTAGTTCATGGAAGGGACAATAGGGAGCAAGCCCCCTCAGAGGGCTACATTTCCTGGAATAGGCACATGTGTTCTGTCGGGTGTATGCCTCCGTCGTGCCTGTATATCTAGGATATTCTATACTGCTTCTGCTTAGTGTTGACATAGTTTCATCAAATGTGTCTGCCTTCTTACTCGACACTTACATTTTGTTCATCGAGTGGTTGGGTATTGAGCCAACCGAGGAAGACATTTGTTTCCTTTACTCCGTGAAGAGAAGTACCACGCCTTCCCTTGTCTTCTTAGAGGCGCAAACCGACAGTTGTGTCATCTTAGAGGCATTGAACAAGCTTAGCTATTTCATGCATGCGGTTCCTCGTCCATTGCCCTCCAGGATTTGCGAGGAGATGGTTCGTGAGCCGCAAATGTTTTAAAACTTACACTACATTTCATGTTAATCGAGTCATATGCTCTAAACTAACTTGAAACCTTTTGTGGCAGGTATTTGCCAGATTCCGCAAGACAGTATTTATGCTAAGTGAGACTTGGAGTTAAGAAATGTGTCAAATCGATTTCGTGACGCCTAGACTCTATTATCGGACCGTCTCCTCCATCTATCACGCCTACTTCCCGAAGATTGTTCAACGGGTCACAAGGATGACGATGAAGAAGTGGTGGGAGAGGCAGAAGCTGTGGTAGTAGTAGCTTCTCCGGGTCCGTAGATGGAACTGGCCCCTAGCGTGCACCCTGTTGCTCCCCCAATCGAAGAGGGAGTTGCATGAGCTCAAGGGGAAGTTAGTAGCCACGACGGCGATGATGAGGATTTCGCCAAATGGGATAAGTTGATGCCTACTCCTGTTCCGTCTCCGAAAAAGGAGACGATGTTGGGAGAAGGTTTCGAACCAACTTCTCCAGCAATGACAACTTAGACCACCACGTCAATGGAGGTTGAGCACCAGTTCTCAGCTTGGAATAGTCCACATCGAGACTTTCACTTTTGGGTTCAGCGACATAAACATCGAGAGCCTATTGCTGAGTGTTAGGGAGGTTACCCCATCAAGCAGGCCCACAACTAGTCCATAGAGGGAACACTTAGGACACACACACATAAGCATTGCAAGATACAACACCTATTTGTGTGCATGGGATATTTGATTCTGACTCAAAGTTTGTTTCGTCAAGGTGCAATGGCTCGAGATGGCAGTAGATACTGAGATCGGGGGTCCGAGAGTCATCGATGACCGAAAGGTGGACCCGTAAGCAGTTTTATAAAGAGTGAAAACTTGCGGTCTCAACCCCTCGATCTTACGATCACGATAGTAGTTAGCGATGTCGGGACCCACCTCATCACTCAGCATCTCCACTACCAAGCACCCAGCTAACTAGAGCAGAAACGAGGTTGGAAAATAGCAAGAATAAGGCAGTCGGCATTGACAATTCCTTCTTATGTCTCCCTTGCGACGCTAATGGCTAAGACCATAGGAAAAGACAAGGTTGGAGTAAGATCGAGATCCGGCAAAAGAGATGTGAAGAAGCGAAGTACGACAATGCCTGATATGTCGGTGATCCCGGAGCTTAACAATGCAGAAAAGAAGGAGATCCTAAAGAAGCCATTCCCAAGATTCTGTTTATCGGGTTGTTGTGGATGCCCGACATGCATCAAATTCCACTACATGTCGATAAAGATACATAGTCCAGGATATACGATGTCTATCATCAATATTGGGAGTTGTATAAGTAAGGAAGAGGCTCCCGGACCTAATGTTTTAATAGGACGCCAAGATCCAAGTCTTACAGATCAAGGTTAAGTCTGAAAGGGATAGCCTCAAAAATCAGAACGTTTAAATAAGTAAGACAAAACTTCGATTCACGTCTATTTCTGCGCACTCAAGTAACATATTTATGTGCTAACTCTCTGTTGTCGAAACAGACATGTTGAAGAGGGAGCTTGAAAGTGTCGAAGCAGAGATGGTCCAGACTCGGGAAGCGCACAAAAACATACCGGACTTGACTGTAGCTTGGACAAAAATGCTCGAGAAGGATAGTAAAGCTATTTCTAAGGAGAACCTGTGGCTGCTACTAGGGGTGAGGAATATTCGGTTCGAACCGAATTAACCAACCATACCGGTTCATTTCGGTCATTTCAGTTTAGAACTAAATCGGTTTGAATTCAGTTAGTAAAATAAAAAAATTGGTTATCGGTTTAGCCGAATTAACCAAACTTTTAATTTATTATCTAATTTTATGGTGTTGTAGTACTTTGAATAATTAGTTTAGTGACAAAGATACAAAGGCATGTATTGCAAATAGGTCAAATTTATTATAAACATAAAATTTATTATATAAAATTTCTCCAAACATGAATTTATGTTTTACTTTGAGTGGATTCATTTTTTAAATAATAACACATCTTTAAGTTTGTTTAAATTGGTTACGGACCAAATTAACTGAAATTAATCGGGTTCGCTTCGATTTGAAAAAAATTCAGTTTCGATTCGGTTTGATTTTTTTACCTCAAAACCAACCAAACCGACCGAACGCTCACCCCTAGTTGTTGTAAGAATATAAGGAGGTACATCAGCTTCGAAAAAACAATGAAGCTTTGATGAAGGAAAATGAGAAGCTATGGGAGGAGAACGAACGAGCACAATGCCTGATCAAGGAGAATGAAGAGCTCAGACAACTTTTAAAGTCAAATCGCGTTGAGCTCGATCAGGCGAGGAAAGAAAAAGAGGCCGTGGAGGTCTCGGACAGAGAGGTGTTAGGCTAGGTGTACAGCGTGAAGTTCGAATTCTAATCTTAGCCGGAGAGACTTAGAGTTGAAGCCGACGAGGCTCGGGACACTACAAAAATATGGGATTTTCTTAGCATAAATGTATTTCGTTCCGGCCGATGCCCCCTCCCTATAAACGTTGTTCGATGTAAATTTTCCAATGTCATTCACTAAATAAATATGGGTATTGTTAATGAAACTTCCTTTTTGGTTAAGGGGTGAAAATTTTATAGACACACCTATCAAATATTTTTATGTTAAGGGGGAACACGAGTTATAATTTTAAGGGACAAAATTATCCATGCTATAATGTTTATTCTTCCAATCCACTCATGCTTTTCAAAGCGTGCGCTCTATATTCCATTCACATTTCCCCCCAAAAATTCTATCTTTCGTTCTTCAAAGCTAGGGTTCTTCGGTGCTCACACTAGGATTTGGCATTAAACATGGTATGATTCAAGCATACTGAGAGGAAGACGACGGAGGCCATTGCCAAAAAGCAAGTCGTGGCAAACAGGTATGTTTGTAGTAGATTAATGGTAATTTCAGTTGGTATTAGCAGATGTACGGTACGGTAGGGCTTGGTATTACCAACCGTGAGTAAAGGGTTTGCGTGTGGTGGGGTTTAGTGGGGAAGAAGGGAAAACAGGTGGGGAATTTTGTTACATTTGAAGAGAATACGGTTGGTAGGGTACGTTTTTGGGTGGGTAAATCTTTTGCAATATGAAAGCTTGTCACTGGTAGTATTTGACATGTTGTCACCGTTTTTATCATTCAAAATTAGCTTTTGTTTGCCATATATAATTTTCATTTCTTCGAAGTGTTTTGTATTTTGGTTTCGGTTTGTGTTGTCCAAATATAGGTATTAAAAATGGTTGATTGATGTCGACTTATGGCTGAAAAAGGGTTCTATGGTTTGGGATTTAAGTACGTATGCATACGACAGTGCATCGCCTTTGTGCATTGTAAATTACATATGAAAGCTTGTCCTTTCTAGTATTTGGCATCTTGTCACCGTTTTTATCATTCAAAATTGACTTTTGTTTGCCATATATAATTTTCATTTCTTCAAAGTGTTTTGTATTTGGTTTCGGTTTGTATTTTTTTTTTGAAAATGGGTAAACCGCCTCGTTAAAGACCTGATCTAGTACTCAGTGTAAGTACTAGGTAGGAAAAAAGAGTGCGGCGCTTTATTGACATCGCATCAATAAAATATGTACAAAGTTTACAGTACATCGGGCATCAACAACATCTAATAAACTGACCGCCCATCCCAAAAACAAATACAAAGACCATGTCGGCCCAAAGATTAAAACAAAAATTGAAGGTCCTTCATAGAAAAATGCGCGGCTCACCATAGCCCAGTAATAACTTCAGAGTATCTTCAAAAGGCAACAAATTGTCAAAAGTTAAAATCAACTCCACTTTCCTAAATTGTGACGAACAACAGAAAAAAATTGTCGCCGTCAATCTTCACACATCAGTACCTTAAATCAACCTTCATCATTTAAATCAATTCCCCAGTTTGCAAGAATCTTCAAATCAGAGCGATGCTGTAATCTCCTTTTTTATTTTCAAAGTAAGTATTTAATTTCAATCTCTATGAGCTCCCATCTATTGAACTTGTCTCTACTCTGATTTCCATGAATTCTAGAATTCCTCTCGTTCCAGATGTGGTAAATTGTTGTTATGATGCTACAAAATGCTAAATCTTGGATGACACCTGATTTACAGAAACGAGATTTGAGGAGATGTAGCTCGCTATTAATCAGCAGTTATTTATCTGTCACCAGGGGGATATCCAGATTAATTCTGCAGCGAGCCCATAAATATGATGCATACGAACATTGGAAATACAGGTGATCTCTGGTTTCGTAAAACTCATCACATAAAACACATTTAGGATTAACATCAAACCCCCACTCGTTCATTTTGTCTTTTGTACTCAAACGGTTTAAAGTGGCCTTATAAGTACATAAGGGCATCTTGGGACTATTGATATAATACCAAGTTACCTTGCACCAGTCTTGTTCTGGTAGATGAACTCTAGAAAAATCCCATGCAGAATAAAAAGTGAAACCATTTATTTTATCATTCCAGCTCCAGTAATCGTTATCCACTGAATGATGAATTTCAACCTCCTGGACTTTATCCGAGACCAAACGCATAGACAAAAGGGTATTAGAGTCGATGACACCGTCTTGGATAATACTATTAACCTGCATTTCTTCTCCTCCACATATACTTAATTAGTCCCATCCCAGTAAATTAACCAAAATATCGCTATTAATCCAAGGATTAAGCCGTAGTTTGGTAGTATACCCATTGACAATACACCAATTAATACATTGCCTACCCAACTGTCTATGTCTGAGGATTGATTTCCAAGTACAGGAGCTATTAGGATCAATTTTCATGACCCAGAAATGCTCTCCGCTATAATATCTGCTACCCATCCAATTCTTCCATAAACTGTCTCCATTTAGAAAATTCCAAAGTAATTTTAAAGCAGCAGCCGTTTTAATTTCCTTAAAATTTCGGAGACCTACGCCCCTTCCTTCTTAGGTTGCATAAAATATCCCAAGCAATTTTATTTTGCTTACCAGCCCATAAGAAATTCGCACATAATTTGTTTATCTTATCAATAGTGGTTGAAGGAAGTTAAAACATCAACATCTAATACGTTACCATTGGAGTGATAACTGATCGAATTAATTCAACTCTACTAGCCATAGATAAGAGCCTGCAATCCCAGCTATCCATTCTTCCTCTAATTTAGTCAAAGAGATCTCCACAATCAGCAAAATGAAGATAACTTGTAGATAATGGAATCCCTAAATATTTGATAGGAAGTCTTCCTTCTTTCATGTCAAGCAGTTGACGAATATGATTTTTATTACTAACACTCCTGCTAAAGAACACCTTGGATTTTACATTGTTAAGTTTGAGACCTTCCAAATCTTTCAAATTTTCAAACACCTGTTTTATTTCCTGCATACCTTTAATTTCGGCTTGAGCAAAAATCATCAAATCATCAGCATAGATCAAGTGAGTAATAATAGGATTGTTCTTGTAAATCGGCTCCACTACGTTCTTTTTACTCGCCTTGTACATGAGGATAGAAAAATATTCCAGGCTAAACAAAAAAGATACAGTGAAAGCGGATCACGTTGTCGTAGACCTCTGTTACTGTGAATAAAATCTTTTGGACTTGCCCGAATTAGAATAGAAAAAGTAGGAGTGGTAATACATTTTCTAATAATACGAACAATGATGTTAGGGAAACCCATCATGCGTAACATGTGACAAATAAATTCCCTATTAATCATGTCATAAGCTTTTTGTAAGTCAATCTTGATGTAAACTTTACCACTCCCTTTCCTATTAAAAGATCTGATCTGTTCATGAGCCAACAAGATGTTATCAGCAATGTATCTACCTAGTATAAAAGTCGATTGATTATCCGAAATTAAATGCTTTAGATAAGGTTTAATTCTATTGCAAATAACTTTAGAAATAATCTTGTAAATCAAATTACAACAGAAAATAGGCCTATAATTTGTGATATTAGAAGGTTTGTCAACCTTGGGTATTAGAGTTAAAAAAGTATGATAATACCTTTGGCTAACTTACCCGTGCTAAAAACTTCTTGAATCATCTCTAGCATGATATCTTTTAGTTCTAACCAATGCACATTGAATTTTTTTGCAGAAAATCCGTTAGGCCCCGGGCTCTTATCATCAGGGATAGAGAAAATGGCTTTATGAATTTCATTCATGCAGATATTAGAAGATAAGTGATTTTTTACCCTTTCATTAATGATCATTCTACAATCTATTTCTTGAAAAGTGTTATTACATGGACTGTCCGACATAAAAATACCAAAGAAATAATTAATTGCCTCCCTCTCCATATAATCTTCATCATGTCTCAAGTCTCCATTCTCCAAAAACATGTTACCCCAATTATTAACGTGCTTCCTGAGTGACATTTTAGCATTAAAGAACTTATGGTTTGTATTCGGTTTCTATTGTCCGAATATAGGTATTAAAAATGATTGACTAATGTCAACTTATGGTTGAAAAAGGATTCTATGGTTTGGGACTTAAGTACGTATGCATACGACAATGCATTGTCTTTATGTAACACCCCGAATTTTTAACGACACTAAAGAGGATAAATTAAAGAATAATTAATTTAATATTAAGAATTAAAGGAAACGGATTACGTCATTGCATTCGTCTCGAAATTATGGTCAAGATTTGCACCTGGTTTGCATAAATTGGATAATGTATAAAGAAGTTATGAACGGTAGAAGTTTGACGATCAAAACAGGAATAACCGACGCACTTGTCAAGTGCGCCAAGGCAATCTTACATTGGCGCACCTGCCAAGTGCGCTCATGTATGTTTTTAGGCTTCCGGACCTTTTCTTTTTCAAGCGGGTGGCGACCCATGACTAGGTTCACTCTAGGGCTGAGGTGGCATTCAAATTCTGGACATTAGCAGCTATAAATATACCTCAATTCTCTTGCTTTCTTCACAAAGAAACAATGGCGGCCAAACTCTGCCAGTGTGTGAATTGAACTGGATCCCTTATCTTCTTCTATCAACTAAGACAAATCAAATCCAGAAATCCAAGATCCATTCTTTCTCTATTCTCTAAACCTAACGCTATGAGTTTCTAGTTATTTTTAGGTTTAAATGAATAGGAGTAAACTATGAAAGACTGTGATTTGGATATGTTGTAAACCTTGAATTTATGCTATTATCATATCCTATGCTATGTCATGATAGATCTATTTCTCTAGATCCAATTCAATTGTGATTATTCTACTATGTTATTATTGTGGATCTTGATTTGTAACTATATTGTGGTTAATATAAATCTATTAATTTGGACAGTTATATCATTGGACAGATCTAATCATTTATGTAAACCATGAACATATGTCACCTTGAATTGGTTAGGATTGGATCTAAATCTTTATCTTCATTGTAACTTCTATGACATGCTATGATGTGGATTTGTGTAGATCTATTTCTAAACTAGTAGATCTAATTTATGTGGACATTGAAACCGCTAGTCAGATCTAGATTATCACCTTGTGTTGTCATGTTAGAACTATTTTAACCTCTAGATCTGAATTATGTGATCTAATTTATCACCTTGTGTTATCATGTTAGATCTAAACCAATTGGACATATAAATTGCAAATTTAGATCTTACGATGCTTATTGTGACATCATAATTTTGTTAGAATCAATTGACTGTCAACTGTTCATCAGTTTTATGTCCACCTTGTTATGATGATAGTTTCATGTCCATGCTAGTATGTATGTTCACCTTATTATCATGCTAGTTTATGTTTATGCCAAGATGAGCACTTTGGTTATATTCCCATTATTTTCCCTATTATCGTTTATGACTAGGTTATTGTCTAGCCTAGGCATGCTGCCAATTTTGTGAGGGCGCTACTTAAGGAACGGGGGAAAAAATGGTTAATATTGGCATAATTTGAATATGAACATTTTTGGATGTATAATTCAAATTATTGGGTAAAATGGGTATTAACACATACAACAGAAAATGATTAATTAACTAGTTAATTAATTAAAAATGGAATATCTAGTAATTACAATTAGGAATTGTAATTGTACTTATGACATGAGGTTAGGTTGCATTAGTGGTGGAAGTCTGCCCGGACCCGACCGGCATATCCAGCAACCACTAATGTTGAACCTAATGTGGGAGGTCTAAGTATGCAAATATGAATCGGGCTAAGACACAAGGTTAGACCCAACCGTGGAATAAGACTGCCCGGACCCGACCGGCATATCCAGCATCCACACGTTGTAGGCCTAATGTGGGAGGTCTAGCCCACTATAAACCATAAATGGACATGGTAATGAATTGGACTACTTAACCAAATCTAATCCATAGGGATTGTATGATATTGAACTAAGGTTAGGGTTAAGTAAATTGATTATAATAGTGGATGGGTTAAGTAAATCTGGAGTGGTGGGTAATATTTACATATAGGTCCACAAACTTAACCCGATAAGGTTATGTAATTTAAGACACCTAGTGGTATACATAACCAGAGAAAATAACAAAGTTACGTAATTAAAGACACCTTTTAAGGTAAGCATAACTGAATAGGTCTATGTAATTAAAGACACCTAGTGGTATACATAGTCAGTGAAAAACCTAGTGGGGGGATACAAGACAAAGGAGAGAGCTTGTATCATATTGTGTGGGACCCATTTCAGTCAGTAACCCGGAGTTAGTATCAAATAAAATACTCTGTACTAGGCGAAGAGGGGACACGCTTACTAACTGATTGTAAGAAATCCAAACGTGACGGACGGTGTGGGCGGCGCAAACTGACCGGGCCTTATGCGTGCATGGGCCAGGCAGAAGGGGATAAGACGACCATGACGCCAGTAGATATAGTTGTGCACATCTTGGGAAATGAGTGGTTTCCACTTTAGGAACTGATACCTCCTACTCTGGGGCCAACAAAGGGTATCTACGGAATAGGGAACCAATCGATTAGGGTAGAAGTTAGGATACAATTGGACGTATGCCTAAGTCTAACATCTTATAGTGGAAGGGAATATTTCATTCCAGTTATACTAGTAATAGTGTAGAGGAATCATTAGAGAAGCATATACACCTTATCCTGTCTACCTTGTCACACCTACCTTTTATGTAGCTATCTCTCTATTATCCACTTTATATGTCTGTCATGCTACTTTTATTTATTTACTTGCTAAAAGTCACTAGACTCGCCAGACTTTATGTCTGACCCTTTTTGTTTCCTCTTCTTTTCCGTCCCCTCCCCCGTAAGGTTCTCAAGGGAGGGGATTCTCAGGATTAGTCAGGATTCTGCTATCGTCTTGCTTGGAGATTCTAGATGTATTGCTCAATCTTCTATCTTTGCTACTATGGCTTATGATTTGGGGATTATGCTTTCTTTGTTATTGTACTCTGATATTTAAAGTACAAGACAGAAGATTTAATGATGTACTAAGTTTATGTATTTTCTGACATATGGTGAAAGTATGTTTTATGATTAAAAAAAGTTTTTAATTTTGCTACTATTTTATATCTGTCTTGTAATGTTTCTGTTCTATCTACCTATAACGCTTCACGAAACTTAATGCATTCCCTTAGTGAGTGACATTAACGGACGTGGGGTGTCACATTTGGTATCAAAGCTAAAGATTACCAGATTAGATAAAGTTTTTGAAAACTATTTTCAAAAAGGTTTTAGAAGAAAGCATTTTCAAAAGAAACGTCTATTTTGAAAAACATATTCCCCAAATCCATAGGAAATATCTCTCGATTCTCCGCTTGATTCGTTTTTCTTCTTGCTTGGGGAACCAATCCTTCCTAAAAGGTGTCCCCATTGCGGCATGGTTCTGTAGGCATGTTAAGACTATGGCACATGTTGAAGGGCAATGAAGTGCCTAACCACCATCTGTATCTGCAGTAGTTTCACCTACGGCTAACTTTTTCGAGTTTTGTAAGGATTTCTATGCACTGGAGGCAGCTTTCGAGAGACTAGTTAGCTTGTTACACAAATACGGTAAAAATGAGAATAAGAGAGTTAGGGCTAAGGAGCACAGATCAACGATGAGAAAAATGATGGCCCGGGAAGGGAACATAGATAAAGTTCAAATAAAGGTGAAAAGGAAGAAGTTAAGGTTGAGGAAACACAAAATAAAAAGGTATGGCTCAAGAAAGGACAACAACAACAATAGAAGAAGGGTGGAAAGAATGACAAGGCTAAGGGTAAGAGGAAGTTCCATAATTGCAGGCGAGAGGGTCACCTGGCCCAGGACTGTAGGAAAGGGAAGAATGATTGCTTCGTTTGTGAAGAGGTTGGACACTATTCTAGGGAGTGCCCAAAGAAGCAAGGGCAAGGTCAAAGGATAGGAACCTCTGGAGGGCAAGCGAATGCTCTCGTGGCTAGTGCACTAGATAGAGGTAGGAAAGTTTCCATGGAAGGTTTGATTTCTTTTTCCAATCTTCCTATAAGAACTCTTTTTGATTCTAGAGCTTCGCATTTATTTATATCTAGTTCTGCAGTTGAATCTCTGCACTTAATTACTAGTATGGTAGTGGATCCCGTAGTTGTCTCAAACCCCGTTGGTGGTTTGGCTCATTCATCTATGATTTGTCGGGGTTTGAGAATATCTATGTTAGGCGTCGAGTTTGAGTGTGATGCGCATATTGTTTCATGGGCTATGGTTTGATTCTAGAGATAGGTTGGCTAGCCATGTTTGGTGTCATTCTAGATTGTAAGAGGAGGGTCGTTAGACTGTTGACTTGCCAAGGGAGGACCCTCGAGATTTCTTGTGACCCCAAGGAGTCTATCATGTTGGGATTCTTAGAGTCACTTGACGCATCTATCGATGATCTAAAATATGTTCCAGTAGTCCTTGGGTATCTATTTGATGAAATTCGGGGTTTACCCCCAAGGCACAAGATCGATTTCCACATATATTTGGTGGACAATGCAAAGCCAGTTGCATAGCCCGTGCGCCATATGGCTCCAAGAGAAAGAAGGGAGCTCACCAAACAAGTAGGGGAGCTACTTGAGAAAGGGTTTTCTTTTGGGATGTGATGAAGAAAGATGTAGCAGAGTTGTTTCTCAATGTTTAGTTTGCAAGCAAGTCAAAGCTGACCAAAAGAAGCTCGGTGGATTACTTCATCCGTTGGAGGTTCCGCAGTAGAAATGGGAGAGTGTCCCTATGGATTTCATAGATGGTTTGCCTAGATCGAAGAAAGGCAACACGAGTATCTGGGTTGTGGTGGATAGACTCACTAAGAGAGCTCACTTTATTCCAGTTAAGAGTAAGAGGACGACATCGTGGTTGGCAGCAATTTATGTGCACTCGTCTTCATGGAGTACCTTACAACATCGTGGGCGATCGTGGCCCCATCTTTACCAATGAATTTTGGAGGAGCTTGCAAGAAGCATTAGGTACACAGTTGTGTTTGAGCACTGCTTATCATCCTCAGACCGATGGACAAACAGAGAGGGTGAACAGGATTTTTGAAGATATTTTGAGGCTGTGTATCCTAGACTTCGGAGGGACTTGGGAAAAGCATCTTCCTTTAGTAGAGTTTGCCTATAATAACAGTTGTCAAGCTAGCATCGGCATGGCACCCTTCGAAGCATTGTATGGGCGAACCTGTAGATCACCAACTTGTTGGTGGGAGTCTACAGAAGGATTATTCTTCGACCAGATATGGTTAGGAAAACATCCGAAAAGATTGACCTTATTTGACGGCGGATGAAGACAGCTCAAGATAGGCAGAAATCCTATGCAGACAAGAGAAGGACAGACCTCAAATTTGAAGTAGGAGACTTGGTTTTTATCAAAGTGTCACCTCTGAGGAATGTGGTTTGCTTCAGATCAGTAGGGAAGTTGGCACCTAGGTTTGTGGGGACATTTCCCATAGTCGAGAGGATTGGCCAAATGGCATATAAAGTAAAACTCCTAGACAATCTATCCAGCGTTCATGATGTTTTCCACGTTTCCCATCTGCGGAAGTGCCTGCATGACACCACAGTAATCGTTGAGCCGAGCGTGTTGGAAGAGGTCGAAGTGAAACGGGGGGCGATAGTCAGGCGAGTCCCTACCTGTAACGACCTGGCATTTTGACCGCCTCAAATCGGTATTTAAACCGACTTAAAACGTTCAAGACGCCAGATTGTTATTAGCTTACACGGTTTAAACATAATTAACACAGAATCACAGAGTACAAAATTTGCAGCGGAATAAAATTTCATATAAAATATCAAAGTTTTACAAACATTTGTACAACGGAAGCAAAATGTAAATTTATACATAAGTTTCAAAGAATAAAACTTTACGATTTTTGTTGTCGAGCTAGCGCGTGCATATGCGTCTCTACGTGTCGTCTTCACGTTCCTCTCTAGTTTGCAAGTTAAAACTTTAACCTGGAACACTTGGAGCCTGACCCGAGTGTTCCAGGTTAAAATTTCAACTCGCAAACTAGCTCGACAACAAAAATCATAAAGTTTTATTCTTTGAAACTTATGTATAAATTTACATTTTTCTTCTGCTTTACAAATGTTTTTAAAACTCTGATATTTTATATGAAATTTTATTCCGCTGCAATTTTTGTATTATGTGATTCTATGTTAATTCTGTTTAAACCGTGTAAGCCAAAAACAATCGGGCGTCTTGAACGTTTTGAGTCAGTTTAAATACCGATTTGAGGTGGTTAAAATGCCAGGCCGTTACAACTTTTAATCTATAAGAGAATTTACCTTCAGACGATGAAGTCGCGACATGCGGGAGGCGGCGCCACGCTGGAGAAGGCCGCTGGCTCGACCGATGCATGACTGGCCAACTGGTAAGACTGCAGCGACGAACAGTAGTGGAGCTGCTGCCATCGCAGGAAACGGCGGACTGGCAACGAATGGATAAGGTCTGGCAACGATTCTGAGGCTGCTCAGACGAGGAGGACTGGTTTGACGAGATTGCAGCAGCTGAAAAAATGGCGGAGTTGAGGCCAAATTGTGGCAGTCGATTTTTTTTGGGTTTCTGGTTCGAACGAATAGAGGATGAAGGCGCGGACAAATCATGGTGGCGAATAGTGGAAAGGACGGGGTGATTTTCATTTTTGGGATCTGATTTGGCTGCCATGCTTCGAATGGGGAAGAACCAATTTTGGAAACAATTATTTGGAGAGAAGGAATAATAATCAAATGTTGAAAATTAGAAGAGGAAGGGAAATTTATCTGCTTGTGAACAACAGAGAACGGTACCCCATTTTATAATCCAAACAAAGCAGACCAACGACAGAAGGAGAAGAACACGCGTTAAACAAGACAGAGCAGTGATGATAGGTGGTAAATAATTTCCACTACCCAAATTTCTTGTGTGTTGTTGCCAAATCTTGGCAAAGATTATACCAGATATGGTTTCAAATTCAAAATATTGGCTGATGGGAGAAAGTGGTTTTAAATGGCGATATTAATGAACAGGTATCCAACGTTAGGCTAGAACACCACGGAAAACACAGTTTGAACTAATATTACTTAGCGGATGATTTACGGTTGAAACGGACGATGCTGTCTACCGGTATTAAATGCGTTATATATTCACAACTAACCGTAAAATAAATTTAAAAATTATAGTTTATAAATTACGATGGATTTAATTTTCACATTATCCAAATCTTGTTGTAATAACGTTCGCTCTAGGTATAACGTTCATATCAAAAGAATTCCAATGTTAACTATTCAAATTTGTTAACGATGTAAATCACGATAGGACGTTAAATTAGAAAATAAATTCGCTAAGCCCGTTTATTTTAAAAGGGAATACTTCGTTCAAAAATAGATAAAATCGGTAAATACAATAGTTTACAAAGGAATTGGATTTGAGCCAGAATATATAGGCAGACAGAAAAAATCAAAATACCATGATATATCAAATACACACAATGTAGTCAAAAGAAAAATGTTAACGATAAATACAAAGGAGCTAAAACGAAAATAAAATCCAAATAAAATTCAAAAAAGCTAAGTATAAAAATAAGAGCCAAGTAAAAGTTTAAACACTACGTTTGGAAAAAAATGGTGAAGTACAAAATAGTCAAGTCAAAATAAACTAAATAACTGAAAATAATTTAGTCAAAACAGAATTTTATGCAAAGAGTTTACACAAATAAAGAATATACTATATAAAAGCTAAGCCCAAAATTTCGTATCTTAGCAAGTTTAAATAAAATGATTCAGAAAACATATTTAAGGTAAGGCAATAAAATAAATAGTTTTAGTATAAAATATAATAAGAATATAAGCCAAAGAAAGTAAAATACCGTAATTATTTAAAATAAATAATTAAATCCAAAAGTAAAATATCACAATTACAAAAGAGCTAGAATACAATGAAGAACAAAATATGCAAATAAGACCGTAAACAGGTTATTTATATTCAAATTTTAATTTAGACAACCATTTACATTAATAATTGAATGGAAAGAATATAAGGCTACAAGCGCAAATTTATCAAGCGTTTTATAAATTTACAAAAGGATTAATCGGAGGTAAACTCAACTACATTCAAAATAGATAAACTCCAAATTTTATGTCAAAACCCAATATATATATATATATATATATATGCATATATGCATATATTTTTCAACATCAACTAAATCGAAATATTCTAATAAATCCAAATTATCTGGCACATGTTAATAGTTCCCTTTTTAACAAACATCCATGTAAAAAATTTAATCTACAAAGGAATTCTCTTTATACATTCAAAACAAAATATAAGTCAAATCCAAATATAAATATATTCGACTGTGTTCATGAATAAATGATATTTTCAAATTGTATATCAAACCCAACCGTAAATATTAAATTTATATTTCAAACGTCAAAAATTCTGGTTCGTTACACTACCCGTATTCTGGGATCAGAAGTTAAGAAGCTACGCAATAAAGAGATCAAGATGCTAAAGGTTCAATGGGGAGATAACCCAGAGGATGCGACTTGGGAGACCGAAGACAAGATTCGTGCTTCGTCCCCTTTTCTTTTCGAGGGTATGTTCTTAACTCCTTTTTCCAAAGCTTTATCGGTACTTGTTTCTATCATTTGAGTATTTCCTATTAATAGTATTTTCGACCTTTAGATAGGAATCCTATGGATGTAAACTTGTGTTTGAGACATGTTATGATTGATGGATGCAAGAGGATGCAAGTGTCTGCTAGTGGTTGCCTGTGGTTGCATATACACACACATTAGGTACTTGATCGGCTCAATCACTCTCATAATGCATATGGATGTGTGTTCATTTTCTTTTCTTTCATGAATGGAAATGAATGAATTAGCATATGGATGTTGCATTTGGATGAATGAGTGTGCACACATATAGAGCTTACATATTATAATAGGCTTATTTGCATACATATTGGATTCATGGCACTAACATACATTGCATTAAGGAGGTCAACTGAATCAGTAGACCGCCTGATCTTTGAATTAGTATTAGGACATATACACACACCTTTGCATATACTCATATAAGCATTAGAATTCTTTAAGGAAAATGGATGTCAGTGATTGGTGGATGAGTAGATGGATGATGGATGATAGGATATATTCTTTTCAACTTAGAGATTTCAAGGAAAAAATCCTTTGAGTAGGAGAGAATATAACACCCCGAATTTTTAATGACACTAAAGAGGATAAATTAAAGAATAATTAGTTTAATATTAAGAATTAAAGGAAACGGATTACGTCGTTGCGTTCATCTCGAAATTCTTGGTTAAGATTGACACCTAGTTTGCGTAAATCGGATAACATATGAAGAAGTTATGGACAGTAGAAGTTTGAGGATCAAAACAGGGATAACTGGCGCACTTGTCAAGTGCGCCAAGGCAATTTTACATTGGTGCACCTGCCAAGTGCGCCCATGTATGTTTTTGGGCTTCCGGACCTTTTCTTTTTCAAGTGAGTGGCGACCCGTGACCTGATTCACTCTAAGGCTGAGGTGGCATTCGAATTCTAGACATTAGCAGCTATAAAAATACATCAAGTCTATTGTTTTCTTCACAAAGAATTAATGGCGGCCAAACTCTTCCAATGTGTGAATTGAACGGGATCCCTTATCTTCTTCTATCAACTAAGACAATTCCAGAAATCCAATATCCATTCTTTCTCTATTCTCTAAACCTAACACTGTGAGTTTCTAGTTATTTCTAGCCTTAAACGAATAGAAGTAAACTATGAAAGACTGTGATTTGGATACGTTGTAAACCTTGAATCTATGCTATTATCATATCCTATGTTACGTCATGATAAATCTATTTCTCTAGATCCAATTCAATTTTGATTATTCTACTATGTTGTTATTGTGGATCTTGGTTTGTAACTATATTGTGGTTAATATAAATCTATTAATTTGGACAGTTATATCATTGGACAGATCTAATCATTTATGTAAACCATGAACATATGTCACCTTGAATTGGTTAGGATTGGATCTAAATCTTTATCTTCATTGTAACTTCTATGACATGCTATGATGTGGATTTGTGTAGATCTATTTCTAAACTAGTAGATCTAATTTATGTGGACATTGAAAACGCTAGTCAGATCTAGATTATCACCTTGTGTTATTGTTGGCTAGCTTTTGGACCAAGCCACCAAAACCAAGAAAATATGAAACCTCACTCGTCAGGACCCTCAGAAACTTGATCGTGGTCACCACATCATCTTTGGCTCGTGGTCCACCATCACGACCCATGTTTGTGGTACCCAGCAACGACTCGCGATCGCACCCCTGTATCCACGATCTGACCCGTCCCTGTCTTCTCGATCCGTCCTCGTCATAGCTTCACGACCTGATCCATTCATAGCAGAACGATCTGATCCGTACCCTCTGCCTCTTCACGATCCAACCCTAGAAGCTAAGATGAAGATCACGACCAAGTCGTTCACGATCCGAAAATGAAGGATCTTGCGACACCTATCCATAACTGCCATTTTGGCCAGTTCTTCATCAAGCCACGAACCAGTCCGAGATCCTCGGGATTTGTGCCACATGTGATCGTGATCCGTCTGTAAATATCAGCTATAAATAGCCTCAGACTTGGAATTTTTGGGATCTTTTTGGCAATTTTGGGCTCTGATTCCACCATTTTGTATCTCTATTATTATTGTTCAGAGTTGTCTCAAATTTACTGAGTGAATCAACCTTGTAAAAGTGAGGTTGAGGGATAAATAATTGATTGTACTCGAATTTTAAGTATAATCATAGATATAAAGTGGACGTAGGCTCGTTAACGCCGAACCACTATAAATCTTGTGTCTTTCCTGCTTTTCTTGCATTCTTTCTGATATTAATCTTTGCATAACTGAACAACTTGGGTGTTGGACCCAATTTTGGATCTAACATTTTGGTGCTTTCACTGAGAACAAAGTCTCAGCATATTGTATTGTAGTTCTATTATTTGGATAGTCAAGTCCGAAGAAAATAGTCCAAAACTCCACTGTTTCGATTTTTGAAGATTTCAGTAAAGCTCAAATATCATGGATGGAAAGAAGTCTAAGGTAGTACGAGCTTCCGAAGCGACTGAAGCTACGAACAAAGCAATTGAAGAGAGCGTTCAGGAGCGGGTCGAAGTTCTGTCCCCGGATCGTGGAGAGGAGGGGGCGATTCGATCCAATGAGGACGTGGCGACCCGAGCAGCTGAGGGTATCACGACTAGATCCCAAGATAACATCGTTATCCTCCTACTAACCCTTCCGCGATCCAACCCCATGGAACTATCACGAATTGACGCCAGGAGGGTACCACAAGCCACCAGCCTAAGAGGACCACGATCCAAAACTGACAATCAGACTACTGCCCGACCTGGGAAGGAAATTATTGCTCGTTCCGTTCATGCTGGAACTTCTGCTCAACTTGGTTCAAGTTCCTTGCGTATAAGAGAAGATGACCAATTCGATCCTTCTGCCCCAGTTACCGAAGGACATCTGACTCGAATACATGAAGCATTGGACATGAAAATTGATGAACTGGCCGCTCAAAGGCAGTAGAGCTCGTTGCTGCATCAAAATATTACTGCCCTAGGCAGACGAATTGATGATATTCAAAGGCAGGTTTTGCCACCTCCAGCTTACCATTCATCCCCGGAACATACATCGTCATCTAAAGAACCTCGGAGGAACCGACGATGGCCCCCGTTAGAAAGGGCTGAGAACATAGAGCAGCTTCGATTTGGGTCACATCCATCTCGAGAAGAAGAGGCACTTAATCAGGGAACTAGTAACCGCAACTTAAATGAGGCCGCTCTACTACCGAGGAACGGCGTGCCTCCCGCTCGTCGCATGATCGACCTCGGCAACAGGGGGCAAGGGAGTTCTGCTCAGGGCCCAGACTTTGTAGCAGCACGTCAAAGAAATGCTGGAGGAGGCCGTCGAGCAAGAAGTGCTGATCTCGAATCTACCCTGACCCATGCAAAGGTTGAAGCATTGATTAGGCAAGTCATGGTAGATAGCCGTGGATAGAGGAATGAAGATTGGGGCATAGATTGCAGTCATACGCCTTTTACTGACGACATACTGGATGTTACATTCCCAAGGCGCTTCAATATGCCAACCATGAATCGCTATACGGTCAGGACTGACCCCATCCAGCATCTAATGCGATACTCCTGATCAATGAATGTCGCTGCAGCTACAAACGCGGTAAAATGTAAAGCATTCCCTATATTCCTGGAAGATGAGGCGTTATTGTGGTTTACTCGCCTGCCAGCACGGTCAATATCCAACTTCAGGGAATTGAGTGAGAAATTCGTGAACCAATTCCGTCTTCATACCCAGAGGTCTAAGAATGTAATTGAGCTATCCCTTATTAAACAACGATCAGACGAAAGCCTGAGGTCGTATTTGGATCGTTTTAACTTGGCTGTCACAGAAGTCAAAGATGTGCATGAGCAAATTGTGTTGATGGCCCTGATCGATGGCGTTGATAAAGATACCGAGTTTGGGAGATATCTGGCTGGTAAGCCACCCCTGATCAGAGAAATATTTTATAAAAAAGCTAATGTTCGCCTGCGTCGGGAGGAGATATATGGTAATCGAAAAAGAAAGGCTATTGATAAGGAAGATATCCAAAGCAATGTGGCCATCAAGCAAACGGGAGATAGCTCAGGAAAAGTTGAAGTTAACGTCGGGAACAAAAATCAAGGCAACGGTCGCCAATCAGGGAATAGTAATAACAATAATCGGAAAAGAAATCGAGAAAATGACTCTCAGAGGAGATCCCGGCCCAGACCGTTTGAGAGCTTTACACCGTTAAATGATACGTTGGAAAACATCTTCCTGGATACATATAATGTCCTCCAGTACAAAAGGCCTCCTCCGAGAAATTCTATAGAGAAAGAGCGTGAAACCGAGAAATTCTATCTTTTTCATCAGATCCATGGTCATTCCACAAACGAATGTTGTCACTTGAGAGACGTTGTTGAAAGGCTGCTCCGGGAAGGGAAGCTCGATGAGTATAAGGTGACTCCTAGAGACAGGGGGAAAGTCGTACTAGCCCCGAACCAAAGCCAACCTGTTGCCAAACCGACGGCTCAGCAAAAAGGAAAAAATATCATTATCAATACCATAGTTGGTGGACTTCACCTGGCAAAGCACAGTTTTAGAGCTATGGACCAATATATAAATGCAGCTAAACGGCATTTCGAAGTGGGGGAATGTAGTAACCCCGAGGACAACGCTCCAGTTAAGAAACAAAAGACGATGTTCGATGACATCGTATTTTGCGAGCGAGAGAGTACTAGAGTACACTTCCCAACTGAGGACCCATTGGTGATCACCAACACCATCGGCCCAGCTATAGTTCATAAAGTCTTGGTAGATAACGGGAGTTCAGTCAACATTCTGTTCAAGAAAACATTCGACCAAATGAAACTCGAGCCGAAGGATTTGATGCCATGTGAAGGTTGGATACGTAGATTTAATAGGGTATCGACCGCTCCAATAGGATACGTGGAATTATCAATAACCATTAGGGAAGGAGAACGCCAGAGAGTGAGGATTCTCCCCTTCGTGGTCCTGGATATTGAATTGCCGTACAATGCCTTTTTAGGCCGACCGACCTTAGCCAAATTCAGGGCCTATATCGCACTCTAGTGCTTATTGTTGAAGTTCCCAACGGATTCTGGTGTGGGTATAGTTAGAGGAGATCAAGTTGTTGCCCGAGCATGCTGCATTGCAGAGTTAAAGTTGCTCCACAAAGGGAAAGATGTAGAAGCAAAAGGTGGTTCCTCCCCTCCAAGGGAGGAATCGTCATAGCAACTAAAGGAAATACCTCCAGGAGGGTCGCCCAGAGAGTTGCCCGAGGACATAGATCCCAGAGAGGATGAAGAGCTTGGGGGCAGAATGGCGACTCCCAATGAAGCGACTGTGGACGTATCAATTGATGATAGTGACCCAGAGAAGGTCCTGAAGATTGGACCCCAATTGGACCCTGTTTGAGCCAAAGAATTAACAAATTTCCTGAAAGCTAACTTGGATGTATTCTCCTAGACCCATGCGGACATGTGCGGGATATCTCCCTCGATTATGAGTCATTCGTTAAGCATTAACCCGAAACATCCTCCTGTCAAGCAGAAAAGGCGAATGCTTGGTCCAGAAAGGTCTGCTGCCTTGAAAGAAGAAGTTGAAAAACTGAGAAGTAATGGGTTTATTAAAGATTCAACATATCCTGACTGGATTCCAAACCCAGTTTTGGTAAAGAAGGCCAATGGAAAGTGGCGTACATGCATCGACTTCTTAGAACTAAACAATGCTTGTTCGAAGGATAGCATCCCGTTGCCTAGAATCGATCAGTTGGTAGATTCAACCGCGGGTCATGAAATTCTTTCTTTTATGGATGCATATTCGGGGTACAATCAGATCCCCATGCATGTCCTAGACCAAGAGCATACCAATTTCATTACAGATTTGGGATTATACTGCTATGTGGTGATGCCTTTCGGTTTGAAGAATGCTGGCGCTACATATCAGCGATTGGTGAATATGATGTTCTATAACCAAATAGGAAAAACGATGGAGGTATACGTCGACGATATGTTGGTAAAATACAGACAGTCATTCGATCATACTAATGATTTAGCAGAGACGTTTGAGATTCTCCGAAAATATGTGATGAAGCTGAATCCTTTGAAATGCTCATTTGGGGTAGCATCTGGAAAATTCCTAGGGTTCATTGTAAGCTCGCGCGGAATTGAGATCAATCCAGACCAAATTGCAGCAATCCAAAATATTCAAGAACCAAAGCAGATTAAAGATGTACAAAGCCTTGCTGGAAAAGTGGCAGCGCTCAGCAGATTTATCTCAAGAGTTACAGATAAATGCATCCCTTTTTTTGAGCTAATAAAACGAGGCAAGAGCAACTTTAAATGGACTCCTGATTGTATAGAAGCATTCCAGAATCTGTTGAATCATCTGGAAAGACCCTCGATACTGTCTAAGCCTGTGGATCACGAGGATTTATTTGTGTATTTGGCAGTGTCATCCCACGCAATCAGTTCGGCTTTGGTAAGAGAGGAGGATAAGTGCAAAGACCGGTGTACTATGTGAGTAAGAAATTGGCAGACGCAGAACGAAATTACCCAAAAATAGAAAAGCTTGCGTACAGTTTATTGATTGCATCTAAGAAGCTTCGTCACTACTTCCAGGCTCATCCCATCACTGTTTACACTAATCACCCGCTTAAGCAAGTCCTACAAAGGCCAGAAGCATCAGGAAGGTTGCTCAAATGGAACATTGAGCTGAGTCAATTCTACCTGAACTTCCAACCCCGGAGGTCAATAAGAGGGCAGGCACTTGCAGATATTATAGCAGAGTTTACCATCCCAGAAGATGATGTGGTAACCGAGGAAGATGATCCGCGAAAGCTACGCCTTGACCCTAGTTCCTGGAAATTATACACTGATGGAGCTAAAAAGGACAGACGATCTGGTGCCGGAGTGGTTCTTGAAACTCTAGAGAAACGGCTAATATATTACGCTCTTAGATTGGAGTTCCACGCAACTAATAATGATTCTGAGTATGAAGCTCTAATTGCCGGGTTGAAGCTTGCAAAGGAATTAGGGATAACAAAGCTAGACATCTTTTGCGACTCCAATTTAGTTGTGAACCATGTTAATGAAAAGTTTTAGGCTAAGAGTCCAAGGTTGATATCATACTTGGAAAAAGTGAAGAAGTTGTTAGATAGTTTTGATCACCACAGCATATCTCATATTCCTCGAGCGGAGAATCAAAGAGCAGACAAGTTAGTGAAGATGGCTAGCTTCGATAATCCAGAACATACGGAGCTAGTCCCGATTGAAGTGCTACAGTTCCCTAGCTTGGATCAGAAGGAAGTTGATCCAGTACTAGAGATTGAACCTGAAAGGGGGTCATGGATGACCCCCCTAAAGAATTTTTTGATGAATGGAACGCTCCCAACAAAGAAAAGTGAGAGGCGTGCAATTATACGGAAGGCTTCCCGATATGTGTTGCAAGGCGAAGTCCTGTACAGACAAGGTTTCTCGGTGCCTCTCCTCCGGTGCATCGCCCATGACGACATCAAGCATGTACTGAAGGAAGTCCATGAAGGTAAGTGTGGCGACCACACTGGAGGGCAAACATTGTCAAAGAAGATATTGCGATACGGCTATTTCTGGCCCACCATAAACAAGGATGCAGCCAAGTATGCACGATATTGTGACGCTTGCCAGAAATTCTCCAAGATTCCTAGGGCGCCACCTAGCCAGTTGAAGACAATGACAAGCCCGTGGCCTCTTGCTATGTGGGGAATTGACATTATTGGGAGCCTTCCCGTAGCGAAGGGCGGAGCAAAGTTCGCTATTGTGGCCGTGGATTATTTTACTAAATTGGTAGAAGCAGAGCCTTTGACCACGATCACAACCAAGCGAGTGATCACCTTTGTCGTTAAGAACATTATATGTCGATTTGGGATTCCAAAAGTCATCGTAACCGATAATGGGACCTAATTCGACAGCACCGAGTTTCAAGATTTCTGTCGGAAGTATCACATCGAGAAAAGATACACCTCTGTGGCACATCCACAATCGAACGGACAAGTTAAAGCGGCAAACAAGGTGATCAAATCCATTCTAAAGAAAAGATTGAAGAGGGCCAAAGCCATGTGGCTTGATGAATTACCCTTGGCACTACGGGCCTATAGAACAACGTACAAGTCGGCGATGGGTCACACCCCGTTTTCCCTTGCTTTTGGAGTTGAGGCAGTCATTCCTGTCGAGTTGGAAGTACCATCTCATCGAACCATTTATTACGATCCGATGACCAACAATGAGTTGCTCCTTGAATCCCTGGACATGGTTGAGGAAAAAGGGATGAAGCCGACTTACATACCCTAAGGCATAAACAACAAATAGCTCGGTATTACAACAAAAGAGTACGAGCTCGAACATTTGAACCTGGAGACTTGGTTTTGAAGCGCGTCTTTCCACCCCCAGTACATATGGGCCCGAAATGGGAAGGGCCGTACTCCATTTTACGAAGGCTTTATAATGGAACCTTCAAGCTAGCAACCGTAGATGGAGACGAAATCCCCAGAGTGTGGAATGCCCAGCATTTGCGACCTTATCTGACATAAAAGTGTTAGTTTTACTCTTTTGCTTTTAGAACCATGTAAAAAGGCTCGACTTGCCTAGAACAGTCTGGTTAAAAAGATTATAAAGTGGATGTAGGTCATGATTCGACCGAACCACTATAAAAATATCGCATGTCATTTACCTTTACTGCACCATTTCTTATCTATTCTGTTATTTTGATCAATATAAACTTTTACCATTTCAAAATTTGTTTTAAATTATGCAGTAATCTCAAAACAACTAATTCAAAATGCTGTCTATCAGATCGGAAAGCTCATGGTAATTAAAGCTTTAAAAGGTACAGCGAGGCAAATCGCACTACTGTTTGCACTCTAACTCCCGAGATCAGGGAGAGAGTAATAAAGGACGCGAAGATAACGTCCCCAAGGCATGAAGGTGCGCCATGATAAAACCACCTTGATAACACTCTAACCCGCTGAAGGATTGGGAGAGTATAAAGGCGCTAGAGACTTAATGCCCCTACAACTTCTACCCCGCTGAAGGATCGGTGAGAAAACCAAGAATCGAGCTCGAACTCTAACCCGCTGAAGGATCGGGAGAGTATAAAGGCGCTAGAGACTTAGCGCCACAAGAACTCTAACCCGCTGAAGGATCGGGAGAGTATAAAGGCGCTAGAGACTTAGCACCACAAGAACTCTAACTCGCTGAAGGATCGGGAGAGTATAAAGGCGCTAGAGACTTACCACCACAAGAACTCTAACCCGCTGAAGGATCGGGAGAGTGTAAAAGCATTAGAGACTTAGCGCCACAAGAACCATTACCCCGCTGAAAGATCGGGATAGTGCGAATATAATCCTAATCGATCGCCAATAAGCCCTGGTCAGGCACTATAATGATGATTGATTGGGGGTATATATGTGCACCACTACACATTTACTTATCATGTGTATTTTTCGATAATTGTTTCGGTCATGATTAATAATTGTTACTTATGACATTAATAGTTAACTATGAATGTTTTGGTTATGATCATCTAAACTCTGCTAACATGATGAATTTGCAAGAACACAATGGCGCAAAAGAAATAGATCTTTATTTACTGAAAGCAGATTTACAAAAACAAGAAGCTAAACAAAAGTGAGGGCCACTCTCACGACTACATCTTTTGGCCAAAGGAAATCCTAAAACTAAAATATGAGCTAATAACTGCATTCTATTTACGCTTGGGAGATGACTTTGATTTCTTGTCCTTCTTCTGTTTCCCCACCCCTCTTTATCAATACCAGAGCGGTCACTTTTATTCCTCTTCCTCTTATCGACAAGAGGCTCCGGGGGAGGACTGGAAGGTTCAGAGGCAAGTTGTGAAGTTATTGATTTGGAAGAGAATCTTGTAATCAACCCAGTTTTGGGGTCGATTTCAGAAATAGGGGGCACAAATACAGGATCCTACCCCCTTCCTAAGAACCAACTGTTTCTCCTTCCTAGCCTGTACGTTAGCCAAGTTTCACTATCATCATCCTTGACCTCGTCTATGATTTCTACCTCCTCTTCCTCATCTCCATGACCGCCATCTGTGTCATGCAAAGCGGCGATAATATCAGCGTCTGTAGGAGTGCCGGTGCCAGATTCCATGGGTGCTACCATAACTCTATCACTTGTTGTGCCCTCGGTTTGCTTTGGAATCTCGGAAACTTCAATACCAGAACCCGGAGGGACATCAACCTTCTATGCCACTGCCTTCTCCTCTGCACCTTTTCTGACCACTTTGGTACCTACACCATGAGAAGCAAAGGTTAGTGAATCAGGAGAAGATGTGGCCATGTCAGTTGTTTGTCCCGTGAGATGACGACAAGTTACGATTGCTTTAATGAACTGTGGAGAGAATATGGAGATACCTTCAGCCGACTCATCTCCCAGATTTGTACTGGTGGTCCCGATAATCAGAGGAGTTGGAGCCAAGGGGATCAACGGATCATCGGGGTTATATTCCTCAACTTCAGAGGTTTTGGGCTCACCACCAAGCTCGAGCTTTCGCCAACCTTATCCTTGCCCTTGAGCCTACTCTTCTCTCGATCTCCTCATGGATTAGGTGTCTACCTTCCTCCAGAGCCTTAGGTTCTTCACCTCAGAGAAAGGTCTGCATCAGCTGGTTTTCGTCAATCTCGTCGACCCCCAATCGCCGCTTCTCGCCTTCGACAATTACATCCCATACATTGGCCAAAGTAACATGATATCCGGAATCCAAGAGATGTCTCGAGTCTTGATGACTTGACCAAAGAAGTCGAACAACAGTTCCTCAAAACCAGCTATTTCTTTCTCTCTTTCGGCAAGCTTATCGGTTGCAGCAGTTGCCGACTCAAGAGCATTATTGGCGTTACTTTCAGTGAGAGTTGCATGCTCCTCAGCTTGAGCAAGTTGATCATTTAAAACCTCTTTCTCCTTTTTGGCGAGAGCGAGGTCATCTTTTAAGCTCGCCCTCTCTTTCTCCCAGGCATCTTTCTCAGCAGCAAAGCATTCCTGTGCTGTCTTCAGTTCGGTGTTAACTTCCCTGAGATCTTCCACTTCCTTCCGCAAGGCCACCCGTTCCTGGCTATTCAAGTCAAGCTCGCTGCGAAAACGCTCCCTATCACTCTCCAACTCGGACCTGTAATTCTCTGCGTCTCGCCGAGCTAAAGCCAGTTGGGACTGTGCATCCTCTAGTTCTTTTTTCATTTTACTCCTAGCCCTAGCATCATTATCAATCTTTACTCTGGCTCTGGCTGCGTCCGTCTCCATCTGGCTGATGATAGTAGAAAGTGTAGAAGCATGCTTCTTCATTACCCTGTATTGTTTAGCGACATGGCATACGTACCCTATCACCTCTGTGTCCCAATCTTCTGGGACCGGTTCAAGATCTGGAACAAACATCATCCTCTCAAAGAAAATGTCAGGGAATTGCTTTCGCAAGCGCTCCAGCCTGGCCATAATCTCAGAATTGGGGGCAACATCCTTTGCGGTAGTAGTATCCAAGTCGTGCTCACTAGAGGAAATAGGAGTTGTCTTCCTGTAACAACCCTGAATTTTGGGGCCAATTTAAAATTTTAAATTTAGTAATTTTAATGAGTTTTTGATATTTAAAATAATTTATTTAAAAAAAATGATTAAGAATTGAAGTTAGAATGAATAATTTAATTTTAATTATAAAAGGAGTTAGAAATAGCGCTGTAGTTTGAAAAGTCAAACTTGAACTTTGACTGACCGTACAGGGTGCAAAATTTAATGGATTTTAGTGAAACAAAAAATATTAGAATCTATTTAAAAATATCTTTCTAACGAATCCAAAAAATCGAAATTTCATAGCGGGAATCAAAAGTTATGCCCAGTTTAAAATTTAGAAAGGTCGCTATGAAATATATAAAGGTCAAAAATGCTACTTTTCACATACGAAGGAATTTGGACTCGAAACCACTTCCATTGAGTTCAAAATGACGTTTTTGCATTGAGAAATAGTAAACACTTATATATTTCGAGTTTCATAAGTATTTGTTTAAAAATGTATTTTTAATATTAAATATATAGCCTTGAAAATAGTCAATTTTCAAACGACCTCGGTTTTCGACGAAACCACTTTTGTTGGAACCGGAATGTCGAATTATTGTTAAGTTTAATTTTCCATAATTTTTCAAATTAATATGTGAGCGTGGCACAAGAAATTGTGTTTTATCAATTTCAGTCAAATCGGGTCAACCAGAAATGACCATTTTTCAAACGGTCTCAGAATTCGATGAAATTAGTCTTGTTAGAACCGTATCGTCAAAAGAAAGCCAAAAATAATTTTTCTGTAATTTTTAGAGTCCGTATATGGCCCTGACATATTTAAATGTACGGTGGAAGTTAAAATATTAATTTAATATTGTAATTTTAATAAAACATGCAACAGAATTCGAAATTGGGCCACGAGACCTGTACCATCGCGTTCAGAAGGCGTCAAAACCTTAAGTTTGACAGTCGTTGGGCCTAATTCTGAGTTCGGAGCTAATCGGGCCTTAACGGGCTAATTAAATTAATATAATATTATAAATATATACCTAAACTAATCCCTAAACCCTAGAATTATGTCCAGCCGCCGGCCTACTGTTCATGGCTGAAAACACACCAATTTGATTCACTAATTTCTTCCAATCCACTTCGAATTAGAACCCAAACCCATCACCAAATCGAAGAGGATCTTCTTAGCTTCGATTCTATAAGGAGATGATCGGATTTAGAGTAGTGTTTTGGCCGAAAAGACACCCCAAACCCCCCGCCTATTGCAGCCCGCCGCCCCCTGTAGGACCCACCGCACCCCCCACCAATCCCGGCGAACGTAGCCCTCTCCTCCCTCCTCGATTTGCCACCTTCCGATCGACTTCTAGTTGCTCCAATCTCAAGATAAATGGATCCCTAGTTTTGAACTAAATGGGTTCACAAATTGCATAAGTCACGGCTGAAAACGTTGAGGAAGATGAAGGATTAAGGTGGGTTTGACTTTTGCCTAATTACAGTTGACTATTAATTTAATATTTAATTTGTACAAACTCTAAAATGCGATAACTTTCTCGTACGAGGTCCGTTTATCGAACCGTCAGTTGCGTTGGATTCGTCTTCCCGAGTTCTTCGCGATGGCGCAGACCAGAGCTGAATCTGAGATAGTCAAATTTTCAGCAAAAATCAATGTGAGAAGTTCTAATTTTAATTAATTAAATTAATTATTTTATCGCTGTTAGATAATTGTTTGTATCTTATTTAATTAGATTTGCACTGTGATGAATTGTGATTGTGGTTCTGATGAATTGGATTGTATTGTGTTGTTTAGATCTGTTGTTGTGTTATTTTGATCTGATGAATACAATAAAAATCATCATGTTTTGCAAAGTGGATTAAACTAGAATTTTTAATCCAATTAAATATACTATTTTGTTTGGGAATTAGATCAGATTAGAATCTTTAATCCAAATAAAATGTCATAATTTGTCATGTTTACCTTATGGACATTAAACTGATAAATATAACACCTTATATTTTGTTGTGTTGGAATTGACGACGAAATCAAATTATATTTTGTTGTGTTGGAATTGACGACGAAATCAAATTATATTTTGTTGTGTTGGAATTGACGACGAAATCAAACTATATTTTGTTGTGTTAGAATTGACGACAAGACAAAATTAACAATTTTTGTTAATTAGGTATGTAAGACAGAATTTACATTTTCTATGTAAATAGAATTAAAAAGAGAAAATTTACATTTTATGTAAATTGAATAATTAGAAAAGAAATTTACATTTATGTAAATAAGATAATTGAAAAGGAAAATTTACATTTTATGTAAATAAACTATTGGTTTACATTTTATGTAAATAAAACAAATAGAAGGAAGAAAATTTACATTTTATGTAAATGAACAAATAAGAATGTTAAGAAGGATTTAGCATAAATTATTTATGTTAAAAGAAATTGGTAAGAGAGATTTAACATAATTTTTTTTTTTATGTTAGGAAGAAATGTTTGGGAAGATTTAACATAGAATTTTTTTATGTTAACAAGAAAAGAAAATAGGAAGACAATAGAAGTTACACTTTATGTAATATGTTATATGAGAAATAGAATTTACATCTTATGTAAATTATAGCATTAGATAGAAAAGTACATTTTATGTAAATGTGATAATAGACAATTAAAATTATATTTTTATTGTAATGTGAATTATTAAAAAAAAAAGAGCGTGAACCAAAATTATACTTCTCTATCAAATGTAGAAGAAAGATAAAAATATACATTTTTATCAACTGTAAAAGAAGGACAAAACATTTTTTTATTTTTATTTCTTTGTGTCGATGAAAAGGAAACATTATTTATTTCTTTTTGTCAATAAAAAGAAACCCTTTTTGTCAATATTTCTTTTGTCGATAAAAAGAAACATTTTTTCGCTATTTCTTCTTAATGGTAAAAAGGAACATTTTTGTCGCTGATTCTTTTTAACATTAAAAAGAATCATTTTTATTGTTATTTCTTTTCAATGTAAAATAAATAAAAAAATCCTTTTTGTGTCATGATAGTTTAGATAAAAGTAGACACCTTTTTAGTGTCAAAATATATGAATTAAAGAGTTGCATTGTTTACTTACATTTTTGATATAAAAAAATATGAATTTAGCAGTAGCATTTTTACTTACCTTTTAGATGTAAGTAAAAGCATGTTTTGAAGAGTCATATTTTTATTTACATGTCAGATGTAAATAAAAGTATAAATTGGAATGTTTATATTTTTATCAATATTTTGATGCGGTAAAAGAGAAATGTTAATATCACATTTTTATCGATATTTCTGGTGCGATAAAAATAGCGATGTTAACATTTCATTCTTATCGTCATTTGAGTTACGATAAAATGAATACATTTCAAAACTGCATTTTTGCTGCATTTCTTTTTGTTAATAAAAAGTTCATTGTTATGCTGCATATAAAGAAGATATATTTATTTGGTAATGTCATGTATTGCATATGAAGGAAATATATTTATTTGTTATATACTGCATATGAAATGAAATGCATGGTTAAGATCATATTTTTGTCAATGAAAAATGGTAGCGATGAAATTTACATTTTTATTATGTAAAACAAAAGTATGAACTTGCATCGTAAATAAAATTTGCATTTTTATATGTAAACAAAAGTAGGAATGTGCATTGATAATAAAGATTACATTTTTATTATGTAACTTAGAATGAGAACTTGCATTGCAAATAAAAATTTCATTTTTATTTGAAACTATGATATGAAATTTGGCAAGCGAACAAGATTTACATTTTTTGTATGTAACTATAAATGGGAATTTGCACTGTAAATTAGAATTTACATTTTTATTATGTAATTAAGGTATGATATTACCTTTTAAATTAAAATTATATTTTTATGACGTCACCTAGGAATAGAATTTACATTGCCATTATAAAAAAAAAGTCAAGATCATTTTGGTTTTGCATTGAAAGAGATAAGAATTACTATTTTTGTTTGGCATTAAAAGAATAGAAAAATTATTTTTTTGTTACATTGAAATTAAACAAACAAAAATATATTCGTTTGTATAGAAATGAAGTTGACACCAAAATATATTGCATTTTTGATTAGGGATTGAAATGACACAAAAATACTCATTTTTGTTAAATATTCATTTTTGTTGTAATGGGGATGAAACACAAAAATACCTATTTTTGTTGTAATTTGAAGTGATACACAAGATATACATTGTGTGTATAGTATATTTATGGAAATTGAAAAATAAAAGAAAACATTGTTGCGTGTGATGATATATATATATCAATATTGGATATAAATAAGAAGATTTGTTGTTAGCAAAATATAGTAAAATGAAATGGACGAGGAATTATATTTATATAAATTATATATATATATATATATATATATATATATATAAATTAAAAGTACTTGAATCGAGCGTGGTAGTTCACATTTTAGAATCGTACTTTTAATTGATCATACCAAAATATCCGACCGTCGGATTTTCCCAAAACTGAAACCGTTTGGTTTGCCTTGGGAAGATCTTTCCAATGATATGTATTGTGTCAAAATCCCACGGTTAGATTTAGAGAAATGCGTAAAACAAATTTGGGTAAAAACAGTGCCATTGTCTCCTGTTTGTATGAAGTGTTGCTAAATAGAATAGAATTATTTTTATATAAATAAAAATAAAGACTGCTCGTTATAAATTAATATTAACGATATGAAATTGTTTTCAAATTTATATATGCGAGAATTATTTGGAAAGTCCGAGTTACTCTCATTCCAAATAATGATACGACGTTCGAAGAGTTGAAGACGGTGATTGAAGACCGACGATCTTCACATCGAATGGGTGTGTTGCTATTGAGACCCATGATGGGAGTAGCTACCTTGAAGGGGCGACAGTAGTAGCCGTCTGGACGTAGTGTTGATTGCACGGTTTTGGCTTTCGCTCAAACCCAGAGCATAAGCGCGTAAATGGATTGTATGTCTGACATTGTATTCCTTTATACTGTATTCGTTGATCTCTGCTAAACATATATATGTTTGGTGTTTTACACCCTTCTCTGAGACGTATGAGCTCAGAGGTTATATGTTGGTAGAAACCAATGGTATGGTATGGATTGACGATGTGGCATGCTAAGATGCATATGATCAAGGCTTTGTTGAAAAGCAGGCCTTGTGGGATGATCAAAGCATAGCCTGTTTAGGCATAGCTTTGGGTATAGCATGACTTCACGAGCCTCACACACCGGCGGAGTCTAAAACGGGAGAAGGGAACGCAGGGAGAGCATCACGTTTCTTTCTAGCTAGAGTGGTGTCAGTGACCTACCAGCCCTGACATTTTACTTATGTGGATGATGGAATGAGGTGCCTCGGATGATAGGTCCTATAGGACCGGGAAACGTGTGTTCAGGAATAACTAATCCGCAACTCGTATGGTGGACCGGCCCTGCAGCTTTCCAAGGGTTAACTGCGGGGAACCCTGAGACATTAGCTAGAGTGTCTCGAATCGGTAAGGAGCTCCTCCCTAGCCTTGACTCAGATGGAAATCCAAATTCCAAATACGACCCTACGGATTTGATTGTATTACTAGTACGGAGGCATAGCATATGGTACCTATGCTTCCTAGGATTGATACATTTACTTTGAAATGTTTTAAAACATATACACACTAATAATAATATCGTTTTTATCGTATCAAGCATGTTTGACCATTATAAGGTAAAACCCTATCCTCCGGTTTGCGTTGCATTGTGTGATGGGACTTGGGTCTTATGATGGTTTCATTTTTCTACAAAGCATTGCGTTGTTTTGACGATTTACTTAAATTATGCACGGCAATCCATTGGAATAAAACCCGTTCCGCTTTAGTGGCGTGTTCCTTGGATTTGCCTTATTACTATTAGTTATATTAGTTAAGAATTCTCACACCAGTCCCACGACTGACCCGTTGTTTGTTTCCACTTTTGCAAACTCGGGTGCCCTCTTTTCCACACGGGCAGTCGAGTAGCTTTTTGCAGATATTTATCTCTTTAGCAGGATCCTGGATTGAAGCTCAAAGCTGTGTCCAGAGCATAGAAAAGTCTTCCGTTGTCTTAGTTATTTTATTTTCGCTGCACTGTATTAAAGTAATGTAAAATTATCTTCCGTTGTAAATTTATTTAATGTACTCTGATATATATTCTGTACTCTGATGTAACATTTACTATGATGTTATAAAAGTCCACTGTTGTTATTCTGATGTGTTGTAGCCCAAAGTAAGCGTATCCGGCGATTTCCCGCAAGGGCGATTTTCGGGTCGTTTCATTTTGGTATCAGAGCTTTGGTTAGCTCAAACCTTTGGGATACAACTCGTTAGAACTGAACAAAAGACTCATCAGAGATTGGATTAAAAATATCCAATAAGAATACTCATTAGAGATAGGATCAGCAGTATCCTAGAATGAGAAAACTCATTATAGATGGGGTTAGTAATGCCCTAGAATGAGTTGAGAGTAACAAGACTATAATATACGTATTTGTAATTATAATCTATTTTAGAAAATATGATTTTGAATGGATAAAAGATTATATATTTGAAAGTTAATCAACTATAAATTATTTAAGCCAATAAGAGTGGAAAATGGGGTAGGATAATTAAACACTTTTAGCTTCGTTCCTTTTCGAGGACGAAAAGTTTTTAAGTGGGGGAGACTGTAACAACCCTGAATTTTGGGGCCAATTTTAAATTTAGTAATTTTAATGAGTTTTTGAAATTTAAAACAATTTATTTAAAAAAAATGATTAAGAATTGAAGTTAGAATGAATAATTTAATTTTAATTATAAAAGGAGTTAGAAATAGCGCTGTAGTTTGAAAAGTCAAACTTGAACTTTGACTGACCGTACAGGGTGCAAAATTTAACGGATTTTAGTGAAACCAAAAATATTAGAATCTATTTAAAAATATCTTTCTAACGAATCCGAAAAATCGAAATTTCATAGCGGGAATAAAAAATTATGCCCAGTTTAAAATTTAGGAAGGTCGCTATGAAATATATAAAGGTCAAAAATGCTACTTTTCACATACGAAGGAATTTGGACTCGAAACCACTTCCATTGAGTTCAGAAGGACGTTTCTGCATTGAAAAACAGTAAACACTTATATATTTCGAGTTTCAGAAGTATTTGTTTAAAAATTTATTTTTAATATTAAATATATAGCCTTGAAAATAGTCAATTTTCAAACGACCTCGGTTTTCGACGAAACCACTTTTGTTGGAACCGGAATGTCGTTTTATTGTTAAGTTTAATTTTCCAGAATTTTTCAAATTAATATGTGAGCGTGGCATAAGAAATTGTGTTTTATCAGTTTCAGTCAAATCCGGTCAACCAGAAATGACCATTTTTCAAACGGTCTCAGAATTCGATGAAATTAGTCTTGTTAGAACCGTATCTTCAAAAGAAAGCCAAAAATAATTTTTCTGTAATTTTTAGAGTCCGTATGTGGCCCCGGCATATTTAAATGTACGGTGGAAGTTAAAATATTAATTTAATATTATAATTTTAATAAAACACGCAACAAAATTCGAAATTGGGCCACGAGACCTGTCCCATCGCGTTCAGAAGGCGTCAAAACCTTAAGTTTGACAGTCGTTGGGCCTAATTCTGAGTTCGGAGCTAATCGGGCCTTAACGGGCTAATTAAATTAGTATAATATTATAAATATATACCTAAACTAATCCCTAAACCCTAGAATTATGTCCAGCCGCCGGCCTACTGTTCATGGCTGAAAACACACCAATTTGATTCGCTAATTTCTTCCAATCCACTTCGAATTAGAACCCAAACCCATCACCAAATCGAAGAGCATCTTCTTAGCTTCGATTCTATAAGGAGATGATCGGATTTAGAGTAGTGTTTTGGCCGAAAAGACACCCCAAACCCCCCGCCTATTGCAGCCCGCCGCCCCCTGTAGGACCCACCGCACCCCCCACCAATCCCGGCGAACGTAGCCCTCTCCTCCCTCTTCGATTTGCCACCTTCCGATCGACTTCTAGTTGCTCCAATCTCAAGATAAATGGATCCCTAGTTTTGAACTAAATGGGTTCACAAATTGCATAAGTCACGGCTGAAAACGTTGAGGAAGATGGAGGATTAAGGTGGGTTTGACTTTTGCCTAATTACAGTTGACTATTAATTTAATATTTAATTTGTACAAACTCTAAAATGCGATAACTTTCTCGTACGAGGTCCGTTTATCGAACCGTCAGTTGCGTTGGATTCGTCTTCCCGAGATCTTCGCGATGGCGCTGACCAGAGCTGAATCTGAGATAGTCAAATTTTCAGCAAAAATCAATGTAAGAATTTCTAATTTTAATTAATTAAATTAATTATTTTATCGCTGTTAGATAATTGTTTGTATCTTATTTAATTAGATTTGCACTGTGATGAATTGTGATTGTGGTTCTGATGAATTGGATTGTATTGTGTTGTTTAGATATGTTGTTGTGTTATTTTGATCTGATGAATACAATAAAAATCATCATGTTTTGCAAAGTGGATTAAACTAGAATTTTTAATCCAATTAAATATACTATCTTGTTTGGGAATTAGATCAGATTGGAATCTTTAATCCAAATAAAATGTCATATTTTGTCATGTTTACCTTATGGACATTAAACTGATAAATATAACACCTTATATTTTTGTTGTGTTGGAATTGACGACGAAATCAAATTATATTTTGTTGTGTTGGAATTGACGACGAAATCAAATTATATTTTGTTGTGTTGGAATTGACGACGAAATCAAACTATAATTTGTTGTGTTAGAATTGACGACAAGACAAAATTAACAATTTTTGTTAATTAGGTATGTAAGACAGAATTTACATTTTCTATGTAAATAGAATTAAAAAGAGAAAATTTACATTTTATGTAAATTGAATAATTAGAAAAGAAATTTACATTTATGTAAATAAGATAATTGAAAAGGAAAATTACATTTTATGTAAATAAACTATTGATTTACATTTTATGTAAATAGAACAAATAGAAGGAAGAAAATTTACATTTTATGTAAATGAACAAATAAGAATGTTAAGAAGGATTTAGCATAAATTATTTATGTTAAAAGAAATTGGTAAGAGAGTTTCAACATAAAATATATTTTTTTATGTTAGGAAGAAATGTTTGGGAAGATTTAACATAGAATTTTTTATGTTAACAAGAAAAGAAAATAGAAAGACAATAGAAGTTACACTTTATGTAATATGTTATATGAGAAATAGAATTTACATCTTATGTAAATTATAGCATTAGATAGAAAAGTACATTTTATGTAAATGTGATAATAGACAATTAAAATTATATTTTTATTGTAATGTGAATTATTAAAAAAAAAAAAGAGCATGAACCAAAATTATACTTCTCTATCAAATGTAGAAGAAAGATAAAAATATACGTTTTTATCAACTGTAAAAGAAGGACAAAACTTTTTTTTATTTTTATTTCTTTGTGTCGATGAAAAGGAAACATTATTTATTTCTTTTTGTCGATAAAAAGAAACCCTTTTTGTCAATATTTCTTTTGTCGATAAAAAGAAACATTTTGTCGCTATTTCTTCTTAATGGTAAAAAGGAACATTTTTGTCGCTGATTCTTTTTAACATTAAAAAGAATCATTTTTATTGTTATTTCTTTTCAATGTAAAATATAAAAAAATCCTTTTTGTGTCATGATAGTTTAGATAAAAGTAGACACCTTTTTAGTGTCAAAATTGATGAATTAAAGAGTTGCATTGTTTACTTACATTTTTGATATAAAAAAATATGAATTTAGCAGTAGCATTTTTACTTACCTTTTAGATGTAAGTAAAAGCATGTTTTGAAGAGTCATATTTTTATTTACATGTCAGATGTAAATAAAAGTATAAATTGGAATGTTTATATTTTTATCAATATTTTGATGCGGTAAAAGAGAAATGTTAATATCACATTTTTATCGATATTTCTGGTGCGATAAAAATAGCGATGTTAACATTTCATTCTTATCGTCATTTGAGTTACGATAAAATGAATACATTTCAAAACTGCATTTTTGCTGCATTTCTTTTTGTTAATAAAAAGTTCATTGTAATGCTGCATATAAAGAAGATATATTTATTTGGTAATGTCATGTATTGCATATGAAGGAAATATATTTATTTGTTATATACTGCATATGAAATGAAATGCATGGTTAAGATCATATTTTTGTCAATGAAAAATGGTAGCGATGAAATTTACATTTTTATTATGTAAAACAAAAGTATGAACTTGCATCGTAAATAAAATTTGCATTTTTATATGTAAACAAAAGTAGGAATGTGCATTGATAATAAAGATTACATTTTTATTATGTAACTTAGAATGAGAACTTGCATTGCAAATAAAAATTTCATTTTTATTTGAAACTATGATATGAAATTTGGCAAGCGAACAAGATTTACATTTTTTGTATGTAACTATAAATGGGAATTTGCACTGTAAATTAGAATTTACATTTTTATTATGTAATTAAGGTATGATATTACCTTTTAAATTAAAATTATATTTTTATGACGTCACCTAGGAATAGAATTTACATTGCCATTATAAAAAAAAAGTCAAGATCATTTTGGTTTTGCATTGAAAGAGATAAGAATTACTATTTTTGTTTGGCATTAAAAGAATAGAAAAATTATTTTTTTGTTACATTGAAATTAAACAAACAAAAATATATTCGTTTGTATAGAAATGAAGTTGACACCAAAATATATTGCATTTTTGATTAGGGATTGAAATGACACAAAAATACTCATTTTTGTTAAATATTCATTTTTGTTGTAATGGGGATGAAACACAAAAATACCTATTTTTGTTGTAATTTGAAGTGATACACAAGATATATATTGTGTGTATAGTATATTTATGGAAATTGAAAAATAAAAGAAAACATTGTTGCGTGTGATGATATATATATATCAATATTGGATATAAATAAGAAGATTTGTTGTTAGCAAAATATAGTAAAATGAAATGGACGAGGAATTATATTTATATAAATTGTATATATATATATATATATAAATTAAAAGTACTTGAATCGAGCGTGGTAGTTCACATTTTAGAATCGTACTTTTAATTGATCATACCAAAATATCCGACCGTCGGATTTTCCCAAAACTGAAACCGTTAGGTTCGCCTTGGGAAGATCTTTCCAATGATATGTATTGTGTCAAAATCCCACGGTTAGATTTAGAGAAATGCGTAAAACAAATTTGGGTAAAAACAGCGCCATTGTCTCCTGTTTGTATGAAGTGCTGCTAAATAGAATTTAATTATTTTTATATAAATAAAAATAAAGACTGATCGTTATAAATTAATATTAACGATATGAAATTGTTTTCAAATTTATATATGCGAGAATTATTTGGAAAGTCCGAGTTTACTCTCATTCCAAATAATGATACGACGTTCGAAGAGTTGAAGACGGTGATTGAAGACCGACGATCTTCACATCGAATGGGTGTGTTGCTATTGAGACCCATGATGGGAGTAGCTACCTTGAAGGGGCAACAGTAGTAGCCGTTCGGACGTAGTGTTGATTGCACGGTTTTGGCTTTCGCTCAATCCCAGAGCATAAGCGCGTAAATGGATTGTATGTCTGACATTGTATTCCTTTATACTGTATTCGTTGATCTCTGCTAAACATATATCTGTTTGGTGTTTTACACCCTTCTCTGAGACGTATGAGCTCAGAGGTTATATGTTGGTAGAAATCAATGGTATGGTATGGATTGACGATGTGGCATGCTAAGATGCATATGATCAAAGCTTTGTTGAAAAGCAGGCCTTGTGGGATGATCAAAGCATAGCCTATTTAGGCATAGCTTTGGGTATAGCGTGACTTCACGAGCCTCACACACCGGCGGAGTCTAAAACGGGAGAAGGGAACGCAGGGAGAGCAACACGTTTCTTTCTAGCTAGAGCGGTGTCAGTGACCTACCAGCCCTGACATTTTACTTATGTGGATGATGGAATGAGGCGCCTCGGATGATAGGTCCTATAGGACCGGGAAACGTGTGTTCAGGAATAACTAATCCGCAACTCGTATGGTGGACCGGCCCTGCAGCTTTCCAAGGGTTAACTGCGGGGAACCCTGAGACATTAGCTAGAGTGTCTCGAATCGGTAAGGAGCTCCTCCCTAGCCTTGACTCAGATGGAAATCCAAATTCCAAATATGACCTACGGATTTGATTGTATTACTAGTACGGAGGCATAGCATATGGTACCTATGCTTCCTAGGATTGATACA
Source organism: Allium sativum (assembly GCA_030737875.1). NCBI lineage: Eukaryota > Viridiplantae > Streptophyta > Magnoliopsida > Asparagales > Amaryllidaceae > Allium > Allium sativum. Next base: position 958,936,529 of record CM060909.1, read on the forward strand.
TTTACTTTGAAATGTTTTAAAACATATACACACTAATAATAATATCGTTTTTATCGTATCAAGCATGTTTGACCATTATAAGGTAAAACCCTATCCTCCGGTTTGCGTTGCATTGTGTGATGGGACTTGGGTCTTATGATGGTTTCATTTTTCTACAAAGAATTGCGTTGTTTTGACGATTTACTTAAATTATGCACGGCAATCCATTGGAATAAAACCCGTTCCGCTTTAGTAGCGTGGTCCTTGGAGTTGCCTTATTACTATTAGTTATATTAGTTAAGAATTCTCACACCAGTCCCACGACTGACCCGTTGTTTGTTTCCACTTTTGCAAACTCGGGTGCCCTCTTTTCCACATGGGCAGTCGAGTAGATTTTGGCAGATATTTATCTCTTTAGCAGGATCCTGGATTGAAGCTCAAAGCTGTGTCCAGAGCATAGAAAAGTCTTCCGCTGTCTTAGTTATTTTATTTCCGCTGCACTGTATTAAAGTAATGTAAAATTATCTTCCGCTGTAAATTTATTTAATGTACTCTGATACATATTCTGTACTCTGATGTAACATTTACTATGATGTTATAAAAGTCTGCTATTGTTATTCTGATGTGTTGTAGCCCAAAGTAAGCGTATCCGGCGATTTCCCGCAAGGGCGATTTTCGGGTCGTTTCATTTTGGTATCAGAGCTTTGGTTAGCTCAAATCTTTGGGATACAACTCGTTAGAACTGAACAAAAGACTCATCAGAGATTGGATTAGAAATATCCAATAAGAATACCCATTAGAGATAGGATCAGCAGTATCCTAGAATGAGAAAACTCATTATAGATAGGGTTAGTAATGCCCTAGAATGAGTTGAGAGTAACAAGACTATAATATACATATTTGTAATTATAATCTATTTTAGAAAATATGATTTTGAATGGATAAAAGATTATATATTTGAAAGTTAATCAACTATAAAATTATTTAAACCAATAAGAGCGGAAAATGGGGTAGGATAATTAAACACTTTTAGCTTCGTTCCTTTTCGAGGACGAAAAGTTTTTAAGTGGGGGAGACTGTAACAACCCTGAATTTTGAGGCCAATTTAAAATTTAAAATTTAGTAATTTTAATGAGTTTTTGATATTTATAATAATTTATTTAAAAAAAATGATTAAGAATTGAAGTTAGAATGAATAATTTAATTTTAATTATAAAAGGAGTTAGAAATAACGCTCTAGTTTGAAAAGTCAAACTTGAACTTTGACTGACCGTACAGGATGCAAAATTTAACGGATTTTAGTGAAACTAAAAATATTAGAGTCTATTTAAAAATATATTTCTAACGAATCCGAAAAATCGAAATTTCATAGAGGGAATCAAAAGTTATGCCCAGTTTAAAATTTAGAAAGGTCGCTATGAAATATATAAAGGTCAAAAATGCTACTTTTCACATACGAAGGAATTTGGACTCGAAACCAATTCCATTGAGTTCAGAATGACGTTTCTGCGTTGAAAAACAATAAACACTTATATATTTCGAGTTTCAGAAGTATTTGTTTAAAAATGTATTTTTAATATTAAATATATAGCCTTGAAAATAGTCAATTTTCAAACGACCTCGGTTTTTGACGAAACCACTTTTGTTGGAACCGGAATGTCGAATTATTGTTAAGTTTAATTTTCCAGAATTTTTCAAATTAATATGTGAGCGTGACACAAGAAATTGTGTTCTATCAGTTTCAGTCAAATCGGGTCAACCAGAAATGACCATTTTTCAAACGATATCAGAATTCGATGAAATTAGTCTTGTTAGAACCGTATCATCAAAAGAAAGCCAAAAATAATTTTTCTGTAATTTTTAGAGTCCGTATGTGGCCCCGGCATATTTAAATGTAAGGTGGAAGTTAAAATAATAATTTAATATTGTAATTTTAATAAAACACTCAACAGAATTCGAAATTGGGCCACGAGACCTGTCCCATCGCGTTCAGAAGGCATCAAAACCTTAAGTTTGACAGTCGTTGGGCCTAATTCTGAGTTCGGAGCTAATCGGGCCTTAACGGGCTAATTAAATTAATATAATATTATAAATATATACCTAAACTAATCCCTAAACCCTAGAATTATGTCCAGCCGCCGGCCTACTGTTCATGGCTGAAAACACACCAATTTGATTCACTAATTTCTTCCAATCCACTTCGAATTAGAACCCAAACCCATCACCAAATCGAAGAGCATCTTCTTAGCTTCGATTCTATAAGGAGATGATCGGATTTAGAGTAGTGTTTTGGCCGAAAAGACACCCCAAACCCCCCGCCTATTGCAGCCCGCCGCCCCCTGTAGGACCCACCGCACCCCCCCACCAATCCCCGCGAACGTAGCCCTCTCCTCCCTCTTCGATTTGCCACCTTCCGATCGACTTCTAGTTGCTCCAATCTCAAGATAAATGGATCCCTAGTTTTGAACTAAATGGGTTCACAAATTGCATAAGTCACGGCTGAAAACGTTGAGGAAGATGGAGGATTAAGGTGGGTTTGACTTTTGCCTAATTACAGTTGACTATTAATTTAATATTTAATTTGTACAAACTCTAAAATGCGATAACTTTCTCGTACGAGGTCCGTTTATCGAACCGTCAGTTGCGTTGGATTCGTCTTCCCGAGATCTTCGCGATGGCGCAGACCAGAGCTGAATCTGAGATAGTCAAATTTTCAACAAAAATCAATGTGAGAATTTCTAATTTTAATTAATTAAATTAATTATTTTATCGCTGTTAGATAATTGTTTGTATCTTATTTAATTAGATTTGCACTGTGATGAATTGTGATTGTGGTTCTGATGAATTGGATTGTATTGTGTTGTTTAGATCTGTTGTTGTGTTATTTTGATCTGATGAATACAATAAAAATCATCATGTTTTGCAAAGTGGATTAAACTAGAATTTTATTCCAATTAAATATACTATCTTGTTTCGGAATTAGATCAGATTAGAATCTTTAATCCAAATAAAATGTCATATTTTGTCATGTTTACCTTATGGACATTAAACTGATAAATATAACACCTTATATTTTGTTGTGTTGGAATTGACGACGAAATCAAATTATATTTTGTTGTGTTTTAATTGACGACGAAATCAAATTTTATTTTGTTGTGTTGGAATTGACGACGAAATCAAACTATATTTTGTTGTGTTAGAATTGACGACAAGACAAAATTAACAATTTTTGTTAATTAGGTATGTAAGACATAATTTACATTTTCTATGTAAATAGAATTAAAAAGAGAAAATTTACATTTTATGTAAATTGAATAATTAGAAAAGAAATTTACATTTATGTAAATAAGATAATTGAAAAAGGAAAATTTACATTTTATGTTAATAAACTATTGATTTACATTTTATGTAAATAGAACAAATAGAAGGAAGAAAATTTACATTTTATGTAAATGAACAAATAAGAATGTTAAGAAGGATTAGCATAAATTATTTATGTTAAAAGAAATTGGTAAGAGAGATTTAACATAAAATATATTTTTTTATGTTAGGAAGAAATGTTTGGGAAGATTTAACATAGAATTTTTTTATGTTAACAAGAAAAGAAAATAGAAAGACAATAGAAGTTACACTTTATGTAATATGTTATACGAGAAATAGAATTTACATCTTATGTAAATTATAACATTAGATAGAAAAGTACATTTTATGTAAATGTGATAATAGACAATTAAAATTATATTTTTATTGTAATGTGAATTATTAAAAAAAAAAAAGAGCGTGAACCAAAATTATACTTCTCTATCAAATGTAGAAGAAAGATAAAAATATACATTTTTATCAACTGTAAAAGAAGGACAAAACTTTTTTTTATTTTTATTTCTTTGTGTCGATGAAAAGGAAACATTATTTATTTCTTTTTGTCGATAAAAAGAAACCCTTTTTGTCAATATTTCTTTTGTCGATAAAAAGAAACATTTTGTCGCTATTTCTTCTTAATGGTAAAAAGGAACATTTTTGTCGCTCATTCTTTTTAACATTAAAAAGAATCATTTTTATTGTTATTTCTTTTCAATGTAAAATAAAAAAAAATCCTTTTTGTGTCATGATAGTTTAGATAAAAGTAGACACCTTTTTAGTGTCAAAATTGATGAATTAAAGAGTTGCATTGTTTACTTACATTTTTGATATAAAAAAATATGAATTTAGCAGTAGCATTTTTACTTACCTTTTAGATGTAAGTAAAAGCATGTTTTGAAGAGTCATATTTTTATTTACATGTCAGATGTAAATAAAAGTATAAATTAGAATGTTTATATTTTTATCAATATTTTGATGCGGTAAAAGAGAAATGTTAATATCACATTTTTATCGATATTTCTGGTGCGATAAAAATAGCGATGTTAACATTTCATTCTTATCGTCATTTGAGTTACGATAAAATGAATACATTTCAAAACTGCATTTTTGCTGCATTTCTTTTTGTTAATAAAAAGTTCATTGTTATGCTGCATATAAAGAAGATATATTTATTTGGTAATGTCATGTATTGCATATGAAGGAAATATATTTATTTGTTATATACTGCATATGAAATGAAATGCATGGTTAAGATCATATTTTTGTCAATGAAAAATGGTAGCGATGAAATTTACATTTTTATTATGTAAAACAAAAGTATGAACTTGCATCGTAAATAAAATTTGCATTTTTATATGTAAACAAAAGTAGGAATGTGCATTGATAATAAAGATTACATTTTTATTATGTAACTTAGAATGAGAACTTGCATTGCAAATAAAAATTTCATTTTTATTTGAAACTATGATATGAAATTTGGCAAGCGAACAAGATTTACATTTTTTGTATGTAACTATAAATGGGAATTTGCACTGTAAATTAGAATTTACATTTTTATTATGTAATTAAGGTATGATATTACCTTTTAAATTAAAATTATATTTTTATGACGTCACCTAGGAATAGAATTTACATTGCCATTATAAAAAAAAAGTCAAGATCATTTTGGTTTTGCATTGAAAGAGATAAGAATTACTATTTTTGTTTGGCATTAAAAGAATAGAAAAATTATTTTTTTGTTACATTGAAATTAAACAAACAAAAATATATTCGTTTGTATAGAAATGAAGTTGACACCAAAATATATTGCATTTTTGATTAGGGATTGAAATGACACAAAAATACTCATTTTTGTTAAATATTCATTTTTGTTGTAATGGGGATGAAACACAAAAATACCTATTTTTGTTGTAATTTGAAGTGATACACAAGATATATATTGTGTGTATAGTATATTTATGGAAATTGAAAAATAAAAGAAAACATTGTTGCGTGTGATGATATATATATATATCAATATTGGATATAAATAAGAAGATTTGTTGTTAGCAAAATATAGTAAAATGAAATGGACGAGGAATTATATTTATATAAATTGTATATATATATATATAAATTAAAAGTACTTGAATCGAGCGTGGTAGTTCACATTTTAGAATCGTACTTTTAATTGATCATACCAAAATATCCGACCGTCGGATTTTCCCAAAACTGAAACCGTTAGGTTCGCCTTGGGAAGATCTTTCCAATGATATGTATTGTGTCAAAATCCCACGGTTAGATTTAGAGAAATGCGTAAAACAAATTTGGGTAAAAACAGCGCCATTGTCTCCTGTTTGTATGAAGTGCTGCTAAATAGAATTTAATTATTTTTATATAAATAAAAATAAAGACTGATCGTTATAAATTAATATTAACGATATGAAATTGTTTTCAAATTTATATATGCGAGAATTATTTGGAAAGTCCGAGTTTACTCTCATTCCAAATAATGATACGACGTTCGAAGAGTTGAAGACGGTGATTGAAGACCGACGATCTTCACATCGAATGGGTGTGTTGCTATTGAGACCCATGATGGGAGTAGCTACCTTGAAGGGGCAACAGTAGTAGCCGTTCGGACGTAGTGTTGATTGCACGGTTTTGGCTTTCGCTCAATCCCAGAGCATAAGCGCGTAAATGGATTGTATGTCTGACATTGTATTCCTTTATACTGTATTCGTTGATCTCTGCTAAACATATATCTGTTTGGTGTTTTACACCCTTCTCTGAGACGTATGAGCCCAGAGGTTATATGTTGGTAGAAATCAATGGTATGGTATGGATTGACGATGTGGCATGCTAAGATGCATATGATCAAAGCTTTGTTGAAAAGCAGGCCTTGTTGGATGATCAAAGCATAGCCTATTTAGGCATAGCTTTGGGTATAGCGTGACTTCACGAGCCTCACACACCGGCGGAGTCTAAAACGGGAGAAGGGAACGCAGGGAGAGCAACACGTTTCTTTCTAGCTAGAGCGGTGTCAGTGACCTACCAGCCCTGACATTTTACTTATGTGGATGATGGAATGAGGCGCCTCGGATGATAGGTCCTATAGGACCGGGAAACGTGTGTTCAGGAATAACTAATCCGCAACTCGTATGGTGGACCGGCCCTGCAGCTTTCCAAGGGTTAACTGCGGGGAACCCTGAGACATTAGCTAGAGTGTCTCGAATCGGTAATGAGCTCCTCCCTAGCCTTGACTCAGATGGAAATCCAAATTCCAAATACGACCTACGGATTTGATTGTATTACTAGTACGGAGGCATAGCATATGGTACCTATGCTTCCTAGGATTGATACATTTACTTTGAAATGTTTTAAAACATATACACACTAATAATAATATCGTTTTTATCGTATCAAGCATGTTTGACCATTATAAGGTAAAACCCTATCCTCCGGTTTGCGTTGCATTGTGTGATGGGACTTGGGTCTTATGATGGTTTCATTTTTCTACAAAGCATTGCGTTGTTTTGACGATTTACTTAAATTATGCACGGCAATCCATTGGAATAAAACCCGTTCCGCTTTAGTAGCGTGGTCCTTGGAGTTGCCTTATTACTATTAGTTATATTAGTTAAGAATTCTCACACCAGTCCCACGACTGACCCGTTGTTTGTTTCCACTTTTGCAAACTCGGGTGCCCTCTTTTCCACATGGGCAGTCGAGTAGATTTTGGCAGATATTTATCTCTTTAGCAGGATCCTGGATTGAAGCTCAAAGCTGTGTCCAGAGCATAGAAAAGTCTTCCGCTGTCTTAGTTATTTTATTTCCGCTGCACTGTATTAAATTAATGTAAAATTATCTTCCGCTGTAAATTTATTTAATGTACTCTGATACATATTCTGTACTCTGATGTAACATTTACTATGATGTTATAAAAGTCTGCTGTTGTTATTCTGATGTGTTGTAGCCCAAAGTAAGCGTATCCGGCGATTTCCCGCAAGGGCGATTTTCGGGTCGTTTCATTTTGGTATCAGAGCTTTGGTTAGCTCAAATCTTTGGGATACAACTCGTTAGAACTGAACAAAAGACTCATCAGAGATTGGATTAGAAATATCCAATAAGAATACCCATTAGAGATAGGATCAGCAGTATCCTAGAATGAGAAAACTCATTATAGATGGGGTTAGTAATGCCCTAGAATGAGTTGAGAGTAACAAGACTATAATATACGTATTTGTAATTATAATCTATTTTAGAAAATATGATTTTGAATGGATAAAAGATTATATATTTGAAAGTTAATCAACTATAAAATTATTTAAACCAATAAGAGCGGAAAATGGGGTAGGATAATTAAACACTTTTAGCTTCGTTCCTTTTCGAGGACGAAAAGTTTTTAAGTGGGGGAGACTGTAACAACCCTGAATTTTGAGGCCAATTTAAAATTTAAAATTTAGTAATTTTAATGAGTTTTTGATATTTATAATAATTTATTTAAAAAAAATGATTAAGAATTGAAGTTAGAATGAATAATTTAATTTTAATTATAAAAGGAGTTAGAAATAGCGCTCTAGTTTGAAAAGTCAAACTTGAACTTTGACTGACCGTACAGGGTGCAAAATTTAACGGATTTTAGTGAAACTAAAAATATTAGAGTCTATTTAAAAATATATTTCTAACGAATCCGAAAAATCGAAATTTCATAGCGGGAATCAAAAGTTATGCCCAGTTTAAAATTTAGAAAGGTCGCTATGAAATATATAAAGGTCAAAAATGCTACTTTTCACATACGAAGGAATTTGGACTCGAAACCAATTCCATTGAGTTCAGAATGACGTTTCTGCGTTGAAAAACAATAAACACTTATATATTTCGAGTTTCAGAAGTATTTGTTTAAAAATGTATTTTTAATATTAAATATATAGCCTTGAAAATAGTCAATTTTCAAACGACCTCGGTTTTTGACGAAACCACTTTTGTTGGAACCGGAATGTCGAATTATTGTTAAGTTTAATTTTCCAGAATTTTTCAAATTAATATGTGAGCGTGACACAAGAAATTGTGTTCTATCAGTTTCAGTCAAATCGGGTCAACCAGAAATGACCATTTTTCAAACGATATCAGAATTCGATGAAATTAGTCTTGTTAGAACCGTATCATCAAAAGAAAGCCAAAAATAATTTTTCTGTAATTTTTAGAGTCCGTATGTGGCCCCGGCATATTTAAATGTAAGGTGGAAGTTAAAATAATAATTTAATATTGTAATTTTAATAAAACACTCAACAGAATTCGAAATTGGGCCACGAGACCTGTCCCATCGCGTTCAGAAGGCATCAAAACCTTAAGTTTGACAGTCGTTGGGCCTAATTCTGAGTTCGGAGCTAATCGGGCCTTAACGGGCTAATTAAATTAATATAATATTATAAATATATACCTAAACTAATCCCTAAACCCTAGAATTATGTCCAGCCGCCGGCCTACTGTTCATGGCTGAAAACACACCAATTTGATTCACTAATTTCTTCCAATCCACTTCGAATTAGAACCCAAACCCATCACCAAATCGAAGAGCATCTTCTTAGCTTCGATTCTATAAGGAGATGATCGGATTTAGAGTAGTGTTTTGGCCGAAAAGACACCCCAAACCCCCCGCCTATTGCAGCCCGCCGCCCCCTGTAGGACCCACCGCACCCCCCCACCAATCCCCGCGAACGTAGCCCTCTCCTCCCTCTTCGATTTGCCACCTTCCGATTGACTTCTAGTTGCTCCAATCTCAAGATAAATGGATCCCTAGTTTTGAACTAAATGGGTTCACAAATTGCATAAGTCACGGCTGAAAACGTTGAGGAAGATGGAGGATTAAGGTGGGTTTGACTTTTGCCTAATTACAGTTGACTATTAATTTAATATTTAATTTGTACAAACTCTAAAATGCGATAACTTTCTCGTACGAGGTCCGTTTATCGAACCGTCAGTTGCGTTGGATTCGTCTTCCCGAGATCTTCGCGATGGCGCAGACCAGAGCTGAATCTGAGATAGTCAAATTTTCAACAAAAATCAATGTGAGAATTTCTAATTTTAATTAATTAAATTAATTATTTTATCGCTGTTAGATAATTGTTTGTATCTTATTTAATTAGATTTGCACTGTGATGAATTGTGATTGTGGTTCTGATGAATTGGATTGTATTGTGTTGTTTAGATCTGTTGTTGTGTTATTTTGATCTGATGAATACAATAAAAATCATCATGTTTTGCAAAGTGGATTAAACTAGAATTTTTAATCCAATTAAATATACTATCTTGTTTGGGAATTAGATCAGATTAGAATCTTTAATCCAAATAAAATGTCATATTTTGTCATGTTTACCTTATGGACATTAAACTGATAAATATAACACCTTATATTTTGTTGTGTTGGAATTGACGACGAAATCAAATTATATTTTGTTGTGTTGGAATTGACGACGAAATCAAATTTTATTTTGTTGTGTTGGAATTGACGACGAAATCAAACTATATTTTGTTGTGTTAGAATTGACGACAAGACAAAATTAACAATTTTTGTTAATTAGGTATGTAAGACATAATTTACATTTTCTATGTAAATAGAATTAAAAAGAGAAAATTTACATTTTATGTAAATTGAATAATTAGAAAAGAAATTTACATTTATGTAAATAAGATAATTGAAAAAGGAAAATTTACATTTTATGTTAATAAACTATTGATTTACATTTTATGTAAATAGAACAAATAGAAGGAAGAAAATTTACATTTTATGTAAATGAACAAATAAGAATGTTAAGAAGGATTTAGCATAAATTATTTATGTTAAAAGAAATTGGTAAGAGAGATTTAACATAAAATATATTTTTTTATGTTAGGAAGAAATGTTTGGGAAGATTTAACATAGAATTTTTTTATGTTAACAAGAAAAGAAAATAGAAAGACAATAGAAGTTACACTTTATGTAATATGTTATATGAGAAATAGAATTTACATCTTATGTAAATTATAACATTAGATAGAAAAGTACATTTTATGTAAATGTGATAATAGACAATTAAAATTATATTTTTATTGTAATGTGAATTATTAAAAAAAAAATGAGCGTGAACCAAAATTATACTTCTCTATCAAATGTAGAAGAAAGATAAAAATATACATTTTTATCAACTGTAAAAGAAGGACAAAACTTTTTTTTATTTTTATTTCTTTGTGTCGATGAAAAGGAAACATTATTTATTTCTTTTTGTCGATAAAAAGAAACCCTTTTTGTCAATATTTCTTTTGTCGATAAAAAGAAACATTTTGTCGCTATTTCTTCTTAATGGTAAAAAGGAACATTTTTGTCGCTCATTCTTTTTAACATTAAAAAGAATCATTTTTATTGTTATTTCTTTTCAATGTAAAATAAAAAAAAATCCTTTTTGTGTCATGATAGTTTAGATAAAAGTAGACACCTTTTTAGTGTCAAAATTGATGAATTAAAGAGTTGCATTGTTTACTTACATTTTTGATATAAAAAAATATGAATTTAGCAGTAGCATTTTTACTTACCTTTTAGATGTAAGTAAAAGCATGTTTTGAAGAGTCATATTTTTATTTACATGTCAGATGTAAATAAAAGTATAAATTGGAATGTTTATATTTTTATCAATATTTTGATGCGGTAAAAGAGAAATGTTAATATCACATTTTTATCGATATTTCTGGTGCGATAAAAATAGCGATGTTAACATTTCATTCTTATCGTCATTTGAGTTACGATAAAATGAATACATTTCAAAACTGCATTTTTGCTGCATTTCTTTTTGTTAATAAAAAGTTCATTGTTATGCTGCATATAAAGAAGATATATTTATTTGGTAATGTCATGTATTGCATATGAAGGAAATATATTTATTTGTTATATACTGCATATGAAATGAAATGCATGGTTAAGATCATATTTTTGTCAATGAAAAATGGTAGCGATGAAATTTACATTTTTATTATGTAAAACAAAAGTATGAACTTGCATCGTAAATAAAATTTGCATTTTTATATGTAAACAAAAGTAGGAATGTGCATTGATAATAAAGATTACATTTTTATTATGTAACTTAGAATGAGAACTTGCATTGCAAATAAAAATTTCATTTTTATTTGAAACTATGATATGAAATTTGGCAAGCGAACAAGATTTACATTTTTTGTATGTAACTATAAATGGGAATTTGCACTGTAAATTAGAATTTACATTTTTATTATGTAATTAAGGTATGATATTACCTTTTAAATTAAAATTATATTTTTATGACGTCACCTAGGAATAGAATTTACATTGCCATTATAAAAAAAAAGTCAAGATCATTTTGGTTTTGCATTGAAAGAGATAAGAATTACTATTTTTGTTTGGCATTAAAAGAATAGAAAAATTATTTTTTTGTTACATTGAAATTAAACAAACAAAAATATATTCGTTTGTATAGAAATGAAGTTGACACCAAAATATATTGCATTTTTGATTAGGGATTGAAATGACACAAAAATACTCATTTTTGTTAAATATTCATTTTTGTTGTAATGGGGATGAAACACAAAAATACCTATTTTTGTTGTAATTTGAAGTGATACACAAGATATATATTGTGTGTATAGTATATTTATGGAAATTGAAAAATAAAAGAAAACATTGTTGCGTGTGATGATATATATATATCAATATTGGATATAAATAAGAAGATTTGTTGTTAGCAAAATATAGTAAAATGAAATGGACGAGGAATTATATTTATATAAATTGTATATATATATATATAAATTAAAAGTACTTGAATCGAGCGTGGTAGTTCACATTTTAGAATCGTACTTTTAATTGATCATACCAAAATATCCGACCGTCGGATTTTCCCAAAACTGAAACCGTTAGGTTCGCCTTGGGAAGATCTTTCCAATGATATGTATTGTGTCAAAATCCCACGGTTAGATTTAGAGAAATACGTAAAACAAATTTGGGTAAAAACAGCGCCCTTGTCTCCTGTTTGTATGAAGTGCTGCTAAATAGAATTTAATTATTTTTATATAAATAAAAATAAAGACTGATCGTTATAAATTAATATTAACGATATGAAATTGTTTTCAAATTTATATATGCGAGAATTATTTGGAAAGTCCGAGTTTACTCTCATTCCAAATAATGATACGACGTTCGAAGAGTTGAAGACGGTGATTGAAGACCGACGATCTTCACATCGAATGGGTGTGTTGCTATTGAGACCCATGATGGGAGTAGCTACCTTGAAAGGGCAACAGTAGTAGCCGTTCGGACGTAGTGTTGATTGCACGGTTTTGGCTTTCGCTCAATCCCAGAGCATAAGCGCGTAAATGGATTGTATGTCTGACATTGTATTCCTTTATACTGTATTCGTTGATCTCTGCTAAACATATCTGTTTGGTGTTTTACACCCTTCTCTGAGACGTATGAGCTCAGAGGTTATATGTTGGTAGAAATCAAAGGTATGGTATGGATTGACGATGTGGCATGCTAAGATGCATATGATCAAGGATTTGTTGAAAAGCAGGCCTTGTGGGATGATCAAAGCATAGCCTGTTTAGGCATAGCTTTGGGTATAGCGTGACTTCACGAGCCTCACACACCGGCGGAGTCTAAAACGGGAGAAGGAAACGCAGGGAGAGCAGCACGTTTCTTTCTAGCTAGAGTGGTGTCAGTGACCTACCAGCCCTGACATTTTACTTATGTGGATAATGGAATGAGGCGCCTCGGATGATAGGTCCTATAGGACCGGGAAACGTGTGTTCAGGAATAACTAATCCGCAACTCGTATGCTGGACCGGCCCTGCAGCTTTCCAAGGGTTAACTGCGGGGAACCCTGAGACATTAGCTAGAGTGTCTCGAATCGGTAAGGAGCTCCTCCCTAGCCTTGACTCAGATGGAAATCCAAATTCCAAATACGACCCTACGGATTTGATTGTATTACTAGTACGAAGGCATAGCATATGATACCTATGCTTCCTAGGATTGATACATTTACTTTGAAATGTTTTAAAACATATACACACTAATAATAATATCGTTTTTATCGTATCAAGCATGTTTGACCATTATAAGGTAAAACCCTATCCTCCGGTTTGCGTTACATTGTGTGATGGGACTTGGGTCTTATGATGGTTTCATTTTTCTACAAAGCATTGCGTTGTTTTGACGATTTACTTAAATTATGCACGGCAATCCATTGGAATAAAACCTGTTCCGCTTTAGTGGCGTGGTCCTTGGATTTGCCTTATTACTATTAGTTATATTAGTTAAGAATTCTCACACTAGTCCCACGACTGACCCGTTGTTTGTTCCCACTTTGCAAACTTGGGTGCCCTCTTTTCCACACGGGCAGTCGAGTAGCTTTTTGCAGATATTTATCTCTTTAGCAGGATCCTGGATTGAAGCTCAAAGCTGTGTCCAGAGCGTAGAAAAGTCTTCCGCTGCCTTAGTTATTTTATTTCCGCTGCACTGTATTAAAGTAATGTAAAATTATCTTCCGCTGTAAATTTATTTAATGTACTCTGATATATATTCTGTACTCTGATGTAACATTTACTATGATGTTATAAAAGTCTGCTGTTGTTATTCTGATGTGTTGTAGCCCAAAGTAAGCGTATCCGGCGATTTCCCGCAAGGGCGATTTTCGGGTCGTTTCACTTCCCCTTCTCCACAATCCTGCCCTCATCTTTATTTTTGTCCTCTGGCTTGTGGTGTTTTTAGAAGGCTGGACATGAGAAGGCGTACTCTTCGGAGGGTTCAAATCTCTAGGAAGTTAACGATGAATGACTTTGAGGCCTTTTAGAACCTTGCTTTGATGGAGATCGAGATCGCGTGGAATAAGGTTGATGAGAATCCCGGGGCCGACGACTATCCCTTCCCCGACTATCACTATGAGTATGCTTGGAATCTGGAAGGAGGCTTAGTGTGCCCTCGCGAAGGGAACGATAAGAATAAGACCGTTTGCGAGACATTTTCCCTGCAAAGGAAACAAGTGCACATTAAAACTATGAACCACAGTAGCAAAAGAGTGTTATGGTAAATGGTGCATGTGATTTGTGCATCCCGTGAAATCCCCTTTTAAACAGACCAGGGTCCGGAGTTAGGCTCGTTTGGATGACTTCTTTTTCTCCAACTGGGACACTCGTCTCTTCAAAGATGGGAAAAATCGGTTCCCCTCCGAAATCTTCTTGAGTATAAATATCGACTGGTAAAGGAATCTTATTTAATTCCCCGAGTATATGTTCTTCTATTAATTCTTCTCGAGCGACAGACTCAACCGGCGATGAAGTTCTTAAGGGAGACTGCCCCTCAGTGGTCGGGACCTCCTTTGATTCGTCGGCTCGTCCTTCATCTCCTTTGTATACGTTTAAATCTTGGTCATCCTGATTAATCATTGGCGAAGGACTCTTGCGCAGGGTAGTTGTCTTTACAACTTGAGAAGTTCCTTCTCCTTCAGTCGGAGGTATATACTTGTAAGGTTTGCCGCTCGCTCCAAGTCCAAACCTTATGTCTAAAAGACGATGTTTGTGAAGGTTCTCGTCGGTGATACATTTCTTAATCCTTAAGAAATCTGAGTTACTCTTGAGGAGGGGGGACATTCGGTCTTCGTATATCGATCCTTCCATTCTCTCAAAGTTGTGATCTGTGTGGAACAAAATGATTCATTAGCACTGGAATTATGCATTCAAATTAAATACGGAAAAGTTGAAAACATACTTGTTTGTAGCCACTTCCTCGTGCATCCGGCTTGATGTTTTTATAGAACCAGTTAGATTTAACATTCCCTATATTACTATAACCATCTGTCACAACTTTTCTGTTGGTGACCGATTCGAAGAAAGAGAAATTGGGAGCCCCTGCAGAACGATGTTTGAAGTGGTAATAGAACTTTAGATCTTTAAGGGTAAGTTTGGTCTGCAGAATCTCCATATAAGCAACGTACAGAGTATACAAAGCTGCATAGGCATTCGGGTGGAGTTGCATGGGGGCAATGTGTAACTGTCTAACGAGATCAACAACAAGTGGAGGAAAAGGAGGAATAGCCCCTACCCAGCACATGAGTCGACTAACGGTCATGTACCCTTCTAGGGCATAATGAGGTCTATCTTCGTTTTCTGGAACTTTCACATCATCCCAGGGAATTCCGTGTCTTAAACATTTCTTCTTAAGTTTTATATCGTCTAACTTAGAGGGTGAAGAATCAGTGAACTTCTCTATTTCCTTAACGCCCAGAATTTTATCAGGAGCTCGATCATCCTCATCTTCAAGGACGTGCTCTCAGAAGTTGTTGACTCTATATCGCTGTCTGTCTCGTAATCAGGATCAGATTTTTCCTCATTTGAATTGGAGGAAAGCACATCAGGGTTATAATGTATTAATGTCTCTGATTCGATACTTTCATTTGATGTCTCATTCACTTGTTTATCCGATATAGCTGTGTTGGCGAGTAAAAATTAGAATTCAAATTACCTGTTCCCCATGTGTGTAAGTGCAAGTGTGTGTGCCTGTGCATACATTAAAGAAAAGAATGAAGTCAATCAGATAAGCAGATAATGGCCATTGCATTCTACTGAGTTATGCTGCGGATCAGTTCAAGAAGTCCATCTTGAAGGCCCTAACCTAACTGTTCAAAATCTTGTGATAACGATGCATTGTTTAAGTTTAAGTATGTATGGGATCGTTGACTAGCCCGGTTCATAAGAGATGCTGGGATCGGGTCGTGGGAAGCGTATCAGATCGAAGGGAGTGTATCGCCCGATGATGCAGCGCGGATCGGAATTCATGGGCGGATCGTGGAACCCTTATGCTCCACTTTAACACATGACGCCATGAACCGACCCTTTCCATCCCTGCGATCCGATCCATTACCTGACTTCACACCACAAGTTCTCTCCTGATCCTTATATCTCCACGAACTGATGCCCTTTCATTTCCACGATCCGATCCGCTAATCAAATTAACACTACATCTCCTCTCCTGCCGCCTCGCAATCGCCACGAACCCAAACCTCACCCACGAGTCGAACTGGCTAACTCCTTCCTCTTCTCCTCTCCTAGCATGAACCTAAATGCCTAAACCCATCGACTAGTCGCCTCTAAGGCCTAGAATACCACAAAACTCCACCACTCTCTCCTCCTAAATCGGTGAAAACTAGAGAGAAATGAAAGTGAAGATGCATTACAGCCTTGTTAGCATGATTTCCTATTTTGTTTTAACTTAAATCGGGAGAGGAAATTGCGAGTTAGGGTTTGAAAGAATAGATCGAAAACTGGTGGCGGCAAACAAAAGAAAGAAGAAGGAGAGAAGTTGGAGGAAAGGACTGATTATATAGGCAAACCCGCGACCGTTAGTATTCCATTTTTTGTCCCATTCGGATCGTGGAGCCTGGTGGGCCGCGGACCCGAGCCCAACGAAGAAAAGGGAGGCTGCTCCCTCAAACGACTCGTGACTGAAGTAGGAAGGCCCATCGTGTTTCGTGAGGGAAGCTCAAATAATCACCAACCCGAGTAATGCCGTGTCTCACGAACCGTGGGATGTTTTGGCGATCCAACTTGATAAACAATTGCTGAAATTGAAGACTAATAAATACTTGAAGATTCAAAAAATTTACCTGGCAACTTGATAATGATGTCTCCGAAAGCCCCAGAGATGAGAACTATCCAATGAACAAAAAGATGATTGAAGATTTAACGAGATATTTATACTGATCAAAGAACGTGACTTCCCTAAGTGGTACGACGTTTCAAACAAACACGACTTTTAATTCATGACAATTCGTGAAAAGATAGGTCCATAATTTCGAAGCATGTTCCGTCCTTGATAAAACATACTTCGAGAGGGCAAAATGCTGGCTAGCTTTTGGCCCAAGCCACCAAGACCAAGAAAATTTGAAACCTCACTCGTCAGGACCCTCAGAAACTCGATCGTGGTCACCACATCATCTTTGGCTCGTGGTCCACCATCACGACCCCTGTTTGTGGTACCCAGCAACGACTCACGATCGCACCTCTGTATCCACGATCCGATCCGTCCTTGTCTTCTCGATCCGACCCGTCCCTGTCTTCTCGATTCGTCCTCGTTAGAGCTTCACGACCCGATCCGTTCATAGTAGAACGATCCGATCTGTACCCTCTGCCTCTTCATGATCCAACCCCAGAAGCTAAGATGAAGATCACGACCAAGTCATTCACGATCCGAAAATAAAGGATCTTGCGACACCTGTCCATAACTGCCATTTTGAACAATTCTTCATCAAGCCACGAACCAGTCTGAGATCCTCGGGATTTGAGCCATGTATGATCGCGATCCGTCTGCAAATATCAGCTATAAATAGCCCCAGACTTGGCATTTTTCAGGATCTTTTTACAATTCTGAGCTCTGATTTCACCATTATTATATCTCTATTATTCTTGTTCAGAGTTGTCTCGAATTTACTGAGTGAATCAACATTGTAAAAGTGAGGTTGATGGATAAATCAATGATTGTACTCGAATTTTAAGTATAATCATAGATATAAAGTGGACATAGGCTCGTTAACACCGAACCACTATAAATCTCGTGTCTTTCCTGCTTTTCTTGCATTCTTTCTAATATTAATCTCTGCATAATTGAACAACTTGGGTGTTGGACCCAATTTTGGATCTAACAGTTATCATGTAAGATCTAAACCAATTGGACATATAAATTGCAAATTTAGATCTTACGATGTTTATTGTGGCATCATAATTATGTTAGAATCAATTGACTGTCAACTGTTTATCAGTTTTTTATCCACCTTGTTATGATGACAATTTCATGTCCATGCTAGTATGTATGCTCACCTTATTATCATGCTAGTTTATGTTTATGCCAAGATGAGCACTTTGGTTATATTCCCATTATTTTCCCTATTATCGTTTATGACTAGGCTATTGTCTAGCCTAGGCATGCTGCCAATTTTGTGAGGGCTCTACTTAAGGAAGGGGGGAGGGTCAATATTGGCATAATTTGAATATGAACATTTTGGATATATAATTCAAATTATTGGGTCAAATGGGTATTAACACACATAACAGGAAAGGATTAATTAATTGGTTAATTAATTAAAAATGGAATATCTAGTAATTACAATTAGTAATTGTAATTGTACTTATGACACGAGGTTAGGTTGCATTATTAGTGGAAGTCTGCCCGGACCCGACCGACATATCCAGCAGCCACTAATGTTGAACCTAATGTGGGAGGTCTAAGTATGCAAATACAAATCGTGCTAAGACATGAGGTTAGGCCCAAGTGTGGAATAAGACTGCCCGGACCCGACCGACATATCTAGCATCCACACGTTGTAGGCCTAATGTGGGAGGTCTAGCCCATTATAAACCATAAATGGACATGGTAATGAATTGGACTACTTAACCAAATCTAATCCATAGGGATTATATGATATTGAACTAAGGTTAGGGTTAAGTAAATTGATTGTAATAGTGGATGGGTTAAGTAAATCTGGAGGGGGTGGGTAATATTTACATATAGGCCCACGAACTGAACTCGATAATGTTATGTAATTTAAGACACCTAGTGGTATACATAACCAGAGAAAATAATAATGTTATGCAATTAAAGACACCTTTTAGGGTAAGCATAACTGAATAGGTCTATCTAATTAAACACACCTAGTTGTATACATAGTCAGTGAAAAACCTAGTGGGGGGATACAAGACAAAGGGGAGAGCTTGTATCATATTGTATGGGACTCATTTCAGTCAGTAACCCAGAGTTAGTATCAAATAAAATACTCCGTACTAGGCGGAGAGGGGACACGCTTACTAACTGATTGCAAGAGATCCAAACGTGATGGACAGTGTGGGCGACACAAACCGACCGGGCCTTGTGCGTGCATGGGCAGGGCAGAAAGGGATTAGACGACCATGACACCAGTAGATATGGTTGTGCACATCTTGGGAAATGAAGGGTTGCCACTTTAGGAAGTGATACCTCCTACTATGGGGCCAGCACAGAGTATCTACGGAGAACGGAGCCGATTGATTAGGGTAGAAGTTAGGATACAATTGGACGTATGCCTAAGTCTACCATCGTATAGTGGAAGTGATCATTTCATTCTAGTGATACTAGTAAAAAGTCACTAGATTCGCCATGTTTGACCCTTTTTGTTTCCTCTTCTTTCTTCTGTTCCCCCTCCCCAGGTTCTCAAGGGAGGGAATTCTCAGGCTTAGTCAGGATTCTGCTGTCGTCTTGCTTGGAGCTTTTAGATGTATTGCTCAAGCTTCTATCTTTGCTACTATGGCATATGATTTGGGGATTATGCTTTCTTTGTTATTGTACTCTGATATTTAAAGTACAAAACAAAAGTTTTAATGATGTACTGAGTTTATGTATTTTCATACATATGGAATAACCATGCTTTATGATTAATATAAGTTTTTAATTCCGCTGCTATTTTATATATGTCTTGTAATGTTTCTGTCCTGTTTACTATAACGCTTCACGAAACTTAATGCATTCCCTTAGTGAGTGACATTAACGGACGTGGGGTGTCACACTTTATGCATTATAAATTAGGTTACTTGTTGTCGAAATTTAGATTACACACTGGGTTTTACATGATGTTTACATGGTGGCTATGTACCGTCTTTTACTAATAAAGTACGTTATGTTGTCGTAGTTTGTTGACGGCGCATAACTAAATTTTTTACGTGATTGATTGCAGGAACCCGACTTCGTCTACGTCTGGTCATGTACCACCTACCGCTTCTAATAGACAGAAACTTTCTAAGGAAAGGCAACGCATATTGGAAGGGCAAAAGAAAAATAAAGCAGTTGAATCTAAAGCCAATGACTCTGAGCATTGTTGAAGTGATAGAGAAGAGTTCAACGAAGGTAGTAGTTTCGATGAAAATGAATAAATAGTGATCATAGTGGCCATGAAGAAGCAGGTACTGACGTACACGAAGAAGATGATGATAGAGAGGAAGGCAACACAGGTGGTAGCGATTATGAACGAGACGATGACAGAGAAGAGGATAACAAAGGCGGTAGTGATCATGAACAAGACGATGACAAAGAAGAGGGCAACAAAGCTGGTGTTGTACATGAAGAAGACGACGACATAGAAGAGGGCAACAGAGGAGGTAGTGAGAATGAAGAAGACGATGATGGAGAAGATAGCAACGGAGATGATAGGGAGCGTGAAGAAGGAGATGTTGATGGTTTGCAATGTGATGTAGTTGAGGAGGAAGCAGATAAAGAAGGTGACGCCACAGTGTTACATGTACGAGAGGGTAAGAGACATATGAAACAAGTTTCTTGTGAAGAATCTGAGTGTAAAAATAGTGGGAATGGAAGTGGTAGTGATGAACGTGATACCGGGGAAGGAAGGGTAGGAGAGAAAGAGGTGGAACATTGTAGAAAAGAAAAAACGTATAATTAAAGCCAAGCGAAAGCGGAAAGAACTAGAATCATGCACCACTGAAGATGAACGAACAATATTGTTTGCATTCAAAGATCACATTGCTCATAAAATATGAAATCTACTGTAAATTTTTCTTATGTTATTTCATTTCATAGATTTTATATATATTTATGACTACGCGTGTACTGTTATCTGTTTCTAAATATATAATATATTTATGTACATGCCATATAGAAACCTCGAGGAGAATACTCATGTTGGCATGTAATGATTGTGGGATTATATAAAATAATGTTCTTTTGTTGAGGAGGTTGTAGTTCAGTTGGGATTCCATAAGATAGTGCTACAAGCTCATGAGACATTAGACAAAGTCCTAATCAATGCATTTGTCGAAAGATTTTATCTAGAGACAAACATATTTCACCTTCCATTTGGTGAGTTGGGGATAACCATTGATGAAGTAGTGCACATAACTGGCCTTCCAGTGGAAGGAAGAGCAATTATTGGTTCTCTTGGTGGCTCGAGAGGTATAGGTTATGAAGATGTGTACAAACTACTTGAAGACTGCCTTGGTGTTGACATACCAACTGCTATTGAAGTATCAGGAGGCGATAAAAAAATTATATTTGAATGGTTACGAAGTAAGTTTAAGGGTTCAAAGGAGACTGATATTGAAGAACGAAAGATGCATTGTGCGATAGCATGTCTTTTATACACAATAGGTAGTTTAGTTTGTTGTGACAAGTCCGGAAATAAAGTGTCAGTTCATTTTATGTAGTGTTTGAAGAATTTAAACGAGGTGGGTTCATATTCTTGGACCACTACAAGTTCGAGTTGGTTATTACGTAATCTTGCTATAACAACTCAAAGCAGTATTCATCAAATGACTGGTTGCATGACCTTACTATAGGTAAATTCGAAGAACTTTTTCACTACCCTTGTATTGTAACAATATGTAAATAGTGTGGTCTTATTATATGTGTGTACATGATGTACATTAATGCAAGAGTGTATATTTGAGCATTTCCTAGTTCTTCGACGGCATAATTGTGCTATTGGTATACCCAACGGAAAAATCAGAGTTGCGTTCTACTTTGCAAAGAACAAGAGTTCGCAGTTAGCATCTGATTTGGTCACACTAAGAGAAAGGATTGATGATTTGAAGTGCAATGAAATTATACGGGATTACTTTAGAGATAAACATGAGATGTATCCATTTCATCAATGCTCGTTGTATAACGGCCCTGTTATTTGTTTTGAAACCGAAGAATTGTACCTAGCCTAGAGATTTCTGTGCCAGTTTGGAATTGTTTAATCCATCCACACTACTCTCTTCATGCTTAACAAGAAGAAGTAAAAGTCATCTAGTAAAGGTTTCAAAGCCACTTACTTTAATGTCGAGGATTTTGTCTGGGCTGAATGGGAAAATCACCTGCTGAATGAAAGTGTAACGTCAAAACAAGTGGTTAACCCCTAGGACTGTGGGGAAAAGCTATATACAGTGGTATCAGCAAGCTTCTCATCCGATTATTGCAAATCCATCAAGAAGAATAACTGAGCCTGCGAATGAAACCGAGGAGAAGTCGCTACTCATCTGTGTTATAAGTTTGATATATTTGTTAACTGAAAGAAATGTTATTGCTTGTTTTTTATAACTTGAATTTCATAAACGTCGACTTGGACTAGTTTCTAATACAACCCGTTCAAGTGGATGTGGTAAGTCAGTTGTTGAGTCTATGACAACTCGGGGTAAAAGAAGGAAAGGGTAGAAGGCTGCAACCAAGAAGAAAGGTGGAGCAAGAAAAAATAGTTTAACTTGGTTGCATTAAGTATTTTTTTGGTTAATAGATTAAATTATGTCACTGTTATAAGACTTGGTGCATGTTTTGTTCAGTACTGTATGTTAGTGACTTATTTATGTAATTTGGGTAGTGACTTGCTTTTGGCATTACTGTATCATGAGTACTTTGGAAGGAAGGTTAATATATGAAATGTTTATGAGTATGTTTGTGTTTATTTCTATGGTCGAAGATGCATGTACAAATTTCAATTATTTGTATGATCGAAGATGCACGTAAATGTTTCAGTTTTTTGTATGATCAAAGATGCATGTACAAGTTTAATTTATTAGTATGGTGGAAGATGCATGTACAAGTTTCAATTTTTTGTATGACGGAAGATGCACGAAAATATGGATTGTTTGTATGAAATAATCAACCTTTTAGTTGAAAATGGAAATGGTCTTCCGTTTTTAAGATTCAAAAATGGTACGTGATCACTGGTCAAATAGTTAAAGGGCCTATAATTTGCTAAACGATTACAAAATACCATTCTAGTTACAGAAATTCGGTCAGTGTATTCTCAAATATCTCAGGTCATATATTCTATAAAAAAATATGCATACGGCAAACCCTCATCGATTTTTGTAAAACAAAATGACATTCCCACACCCTATATAATGTCTGAGGTTTAATATAAAGCAATAAACGGTGATAACACACCATTTATTATTTATTAATATGGTCATATAATTATGAAAAAACTAAAAGTTATAGATCTTATAATCTGCTACACAGTCATTATTTACCGTTTTACATATAGAAAATCTGTATGTTCAGTCCAAAATATCTCAGGTTATAATATTATCAAAAAACATGTGCAGATGGTGATCTTATACTGATTAGTTTAAATTAAAATGTCATTACCACACCTTATATAAGTTTTGAGATTTCATATATAGCAATAAACGACGAATACAGACCATTTATACTTTCAGAACACGGTCATTTCATTTCGAAAACTCTTAGGAAAGACTTATTTTCAAACTTTTCGTTCAGGCGGCAACACAAAACCGTATATTTCATATAAAAATGGTACTTTACCGCCATTTTTGTGGTTCAATTTTCCTCTAACTTTTTATACTTCGTTACTTTCTCGTGTTTGTCGAATGAAAACGGCTTATTAACTTCACAAAATCTAGGGTAGGAGATACATACAAATTTTTATTTAAGACGGCATGCATAGGCCATATTTAGTATTATTATGTGGTACATGTTCACCGTTTTGTAATTTGGAATTTTTTTATTTGTATTGTGGTTTGTATGTCCTATTTTTACTTGATTAAAACAGTTATATATTTTCGTAAACTATTATGTACAAACAATTTTATACTTTAACGTGTTTATAACTATATAGTTATGATATTTTATCGTTTCATAGTTGATTTAAAAGTGAAATGCATTATCTTAGTAGTGAAATGCAGAAGTGTCACAAAACTTTAAATACAATAGCTCAAACTTGCACTCCAGAAGTGAGATAAAAGTAAACATAAAATAGAATTGCATTGCCTCACAAGTGTAACCCATATGTGCCAGAAAAGTAAACAGTTGCATTAAAATTTCAAGATTCTGATACATTAGCACTGAAGTACGTACATACGCAAGTATTCACATTAACTTAACAACGTTGTTGTTTTCGTCAACATGTCCATTTTCTTCACTAGGCATGAAGCGAGAAATTCTCTCCGCATATATGTTGACCCAATTCTGTGAATTGATGTTGAAAATTTGATAAAGTATGAGAACAGAGGAGTATTAGGTAAAGGCGATTCGTACTACAAATTAACGCCAACAAAATGCGAGCTGTCTACGTATCCCATTACGACCATCATGTCCCGGTTTAACAAGGTTAATTGTACTTGAAACGACCCGCAAATCCGTGCTATCTGAGTTGACTAAATACACCACACGTCCAACCCAAATAACACAGAAATACGACTCATTATTTGAAAGAAGTTAGAGGGTGAGAATAGATAAGATAGAAAACTTAGAATAGAAGAAAAACGAAGATCACAACTCACAGCGGAAACGAATAAAATATATTATATAACATAAGCTTTGAAATACAAATCTGTTTTGTACATATACACATACCATCATCAGAGTACACATAACATTTGATCCAGCAGAAGTAACTCTAGATAACTAACGTTGAAGCCTCCTGCTTCAAGCTCCTCCAAGTGTATCTGTAAAAGCCTGAAACACTTGACTGCCCGTACAAATTTGGGCACCCAAGAGTTTAGGGAAACCAAAACAAAATAAAACTCTGGGTCAGTCATGGGACTGGTGCGAGTAAACTCCAACCACTTGTTTAACTTTCAAAACTCTTTTCGAAAGAAAAGATAATAGTAAGACCAGCCCACACATAAACATGGACGGCTTTTACCTTACTATAACCCAAAACACTTTGATACGAAAATCCAGTGGTATTATAATAATGTCTACATCAAGTAAATAACCAAATAGCAGAACGCTTGCATCTCACGCTCCACATATATATTATAAAATCACAAACCGCATGGCGCTTATTGGAGATTGGATTTCCAACATGACAAGGTATGGGACCACCTTCCGACAGTGCATCTCTAGAGGCGAATACACCTGGGTTCAACAAGAACGTCTTGCAACCCGGCCCACACATGACCGACCACTCATTTCGCTTGAGTGTATCGAATGTATATCACCAACGGTTGGACTCAAACCACCGTTTCCCGAATGGGCAGAATCGATAGATTTAGAAACAAAAGGAATTTCTCTAGATAGGTGATTATACACCCTAATGGGTGCGACCCACATAGCCATGCTGCCTGCCCGATTTTTGTCCTTTCCCGGTTGTTGAGGCCTGAGGCTACGCATACTTACCATTCATCGATAACACAATCACTTTGAATGCCACATCGTCAGATCCGTTAATCACTAGTTTAGTTTGCACAAATATTCTGGATCTTATGCTAAGGGATAAATCCGTTGCAACCATATATATTCATACAGACCAACCCATTTGATCATTGGAAATACTTTGTCAGACATTCGTCCATTTACGTTCGTTCTAGGACTGAACGAAACCGAAGGCACTATTTCTATTACTAGAAAAAGCCCTTGCACTTTACTCCGTCTTCAATATATTCAGCATACTTGGTTCGCAACGCTTATGCCGATACGGAGTGGTTCTTCGGATAATAATCCAACCGGTCTCTCCATATTGACAACGATGGTCAAAACTTCGATAGTCTGTGATTTAACTATCGAATAAAACAAGTGTTCAATCAACATATCAAACAAATCACTGGGCCCTTTAATTAATATTTCATTAGTTTAAATCTCTTTTCCATTCCACTATCAATATTTGTTATCCAAATATTTCAAAAATCACCTTGCCTCTTTTCGCTATTTTTGATTTCGTTTCCTTGTCGAATTCTATATATCGATATATAGATTCCCAATTGTCAAATTTCTTAAAAATATTCTAACTCCTTAAATTCCCGGAAAAATTCGCCATAACCTCCCCTGTATCGGGAGCATCGGGAAATTTCAAATAGCATCCCGGTATCTTCTCCAATCGAAAGAAAAAGGAAGAGCCAAGCGGCTTGCCGATACGGCGCATAAAACCTCATATATGAATTAAACATGTACCTTTTTGTCGAGCACATTATTTATATACCTGCATTATCCTTGTCTCATACCTGTCTCCTGTATGTCTATACCTGTCGGATTTATTTCAACTTCACACACTCGTTTGACTAAATTCGTTAAAGTAATTCTTTAACTAACTCTCTGCCTATCTCACTCGTATATTTGAATATAACACGTTTCGAATATATTTCCACTTACTTATCAATCAATTGAATTCAAATTTCCATTTAAGTTCTATATTCGATTTCGAATATATATTTACAATTCCAAATTTCACTTTTCAAAATTCGACTTTAGTTCAAACTCGATTGACTAATTCTCCTTTGATTTAGTTAATTCTATTCAATAATCAAAAACAGGATTATTGTTTCAAAAATCATCTTCTTTACTTCACTTGAGTTCACATTTATTTTCTAACTCAAGTCTAGATTTTTAAATGGCAATCCGGATTTTTATTTGCTTAAAAATCCCAATATTTATATATAAAATCTATTATGGTTTATAATGGTTTATGGCGCTGCATTTTTGAAATTTTGATTTTGACATAACTCAAAATCTATACGACGAAATTCAGATTTTTCTCTTTCATTAGAAAACTATTATCACACCGGTCCTGACGTTTCTTGTTTCGAGAAATTTCGACTTCAATTGGGTTCTGTATATTCAATTGAAGTTCGAAACGCCAATTTACGAACTGCAGCGCTGCGGCGAGTTCGTTTTAATTATATTTATAAATATAAACTTTAAACTTCTAAACTTCTTTGAAATGACTTCAACTCCATTCTGATTTTATTTTTAATATATATCAAACATATTTTTCCGACTCAACAAATATTTCTGATCTTCTATTTCATTTATATTTGAAGTCTATATTCAAATTCCAATTCGATTCTAATTCAAATTCTATATTCAAATTCTATTTCAACTATTTGAATTCAAATTCCATTTTTAATCTATTTGAACTTCAAATATTTAAACTCATTTTTACTTTGAACTTCAAGTACCACATTTACTTCCTTTGAATTCAAATACCATGTTTCAAATTCCTCTTATTCAAATTCCTTCTATTTAAACTCCATTTGAGTTTTGTTTGAATTTATATTTAACACCATTTGAATTCTATTTAAATTCTTATATTTAAATCCTCTTTATTAAAACACATTATTTAAAACCCATTTGAATTTTCCTTATTTCAAATCCATTTGAACTCCTTTAAACTCCAAATTCCATTTCAAAATTTATTTGGATTTCCTATTTTGAAATCCTATTCCACTTCTTACTTTGAAGTCCTATTTTCAAAGTTCATTTCAAATTCTAATTTGAAATTCCATATTCAAATTTCTACTTGAATTTCTATATTCAATTTCATGTTCAAATTCAACACTTGAATTTCTATTTCAAATCTCAATTCAAATTTCATATTTGAATTCCAATTCAAATCTCTATTCAAATTTCACATTTGAATTCTTCCTTGAAATACTATATTTCAAATTCTATTCAATTCTTCTTTGAAAATCTATTTTCAAAGTCTATTTCAAATTCTCTTTTGAAAATTCTATTTTGAAATTCTATTTCAAATTCTCTATATTCAAACACCATTTGAAAGTTCTACATTCAAATCCACCTTGGATTTTCTATTTGAATTCTAAATTCAAATTTTCTATTTCCTTTTCTTTTTGAATTCAAATTTCCATATTTAAATTTCCTTTTGAATCATATTTTCAAAACACTTGTATTCCTATTTCTGAATTATCAAATGATAATTCTTTTCACTTCGTTTATAACTTCGTTATAAAAGAACTATTTATAAACTTCGTTTAAAAAGAACTACTTGTTTTATTTTTCAAAACAAGTTTATATTTTTATTCCCACTTAAAAATTCAAATTCTATTTAAAAATAGAATTTTTCCTTTTTAAATCGCCAATATCCTTTTTACGATATTTTAAAATATCATTACTTAAGCCCGGTGATAAAACACACAAAGCAACCAATTATTTATTTTTCTAACACATCATATATAACAATATATATGCAAACAAATAAACAAACAGATAATATATTTTTGAGGAATCCAGTTGGATTCCTCCAACCTGTTTTCCTGCATCCACAGATGTTAGCACATAAATAATACCCATTCTGCTTCGTGGCAGAATATCGCGGTATAGAAGGTCATCCACTAATCATAGCGTGGGGCGTATAGGGTAATCATCCGCTATGGTACCGCGGGCATCCGCTAATGAGACTGCGGGAATCCAACCAATCAATCAACCCAATATATATATATAATAGCCTAAATAACTAATATATATAAAACAACCAGAAAACATTCACACAAGCAACAAACAATTATTTTTAATGAAATAAAAATAATTCTAAAGGTGAGTGAGATTTACTCACCATGATTTTCGTTCACTGAATATCCAATTTACATTCCACACCATCTCGGCTGAATCGATACCTATGATGATTTGATTTTTAGGAATTGATCAACATTTATTTAAATTTTCAAAAAATAAATGTATACCAGTTAACATCCTAGGATTTGTATCGATTTCCTTGAACCAGTTATTAAAGTATATAATCCATTTTCCATATAAAATTTTAAAAATAAAAATATACCTTATTAAGCCCAATCCACGTTTTAATCTCCTCCTCACACAATCAGCAACATTACAGACCGTCTTTACCAATAACACTAACATCAAAACTCCACCACCGAACCCTCCTTTCGCTTTATAGACCATCGACATCCCCTTCTGCATATCGGTTGCTTCACAAGAAATAACTTCCATCGTTCACTGCCCTGACATCGTACTCCATCTATCGAGCTGTGTTTTCATTTGTGAATCAACCAGTGAACTCAACCTCCAAATCATCCCCTTCCTAACAGTATCGCACCAAAAATTGAATGGCTGAAACCCCTCTGCCAATCGCCTGCGTCGCGATTCCACTACCAGACCTCGCACCAATCGTCTTGATTCAAAAATCCTCACAGCTAGAAAAATCGCGGCTTCAGAAAGAAGCGTCGCGGGTTGTTCTGTCTTCGCGATCTCGGTCATGTCTGTTGCTTCAAACGAAGCTTTAATTTGGGTTATTAGGTGTCGGATGCTTCCGATTTTGATCTAAGGTGATCTGTATTTATTTTAGGGATTTATCTGGACTTATTTCGGATTTTTGAAAAGGGGGATTTATGATTTTCATTGATGAAGAAGTCGCGGCCTTATCCTTTGGCCTCTAAGGTTTTCAAAACCGTAAAACAAAGAAGAACGGATGGGATTTTGTTTGATTGACTGGAGGAAGTAGGAACGAGTATTTAGGGAAAATAGCCATTTCCGATTTCGATTTGCTTTGGTTTGATATATTGGGGAAAATAGGAGGAGAACGGGGGAAGTCGAAATTTATAGAAAAGGGGGAGGGAACAATTCGTACTCGCCATTAATTCATGTTTCCTGGATGTTGAAGATTAGCGACAAATTTGTTGGCTCGAGGGAATTAGTGTCCGAGTGTTTCAGTTTTAGGGTGGCGCTATAAAGGTAGGCCAACTGATGATAAGAGAAATTGATTTTGAACTGACTTTTTTTTTTTTTTTTTTTTTTATAACTTAAAATATCTCATGGTTCTCGAACCATTGTTTTAACAGTAACGAATGATATTCACTATTCTGATTCCAACGAAATGGTTTCTAAAATTTAATTCGACTGTTCAGAAGTGATAACCAATTAAATTAACGTTTTAAATTAAATTCGATATAAAATATAAATCGATCTCAAACCATTTAATTTACCGATAATAAATTATTTTTATTGTTCATGTTCAGACAGAACTGACACTTATCATTTGAATTGTTTTGATTCTGTTTTTAACTTCGATTTCAATTAAAATTTGTTCTCGTATTTCGATTATTTGATTGATAATTCCCTATAAAAATTCTTTTTATATGGTTAATTCAATATTTAAACGATACTAAATATTTAAAATAAACTGTTCAAAAATCTGGGTCGTTACATTCTTCCCCCCTTAAAATAATTTCGTCCTCGAAATTGCTAAGATAGGAAAAATGGTACAAATTCATTACTTTTCAAAAATTCACTTATGTTGAAACTCAACTCCTCATATTTCTATGACTTTAATTTCAACCAAAACTTTTGGTTTCCATTCATATGCATTCTAATTCGTATTCATTTCAATTTATTTCAAATTGATTCTAGTCAATTTAATTCACCCTGAACCATTTAACTTGCTTCAGTTAAATTTTAATTCCAGAATCCAAATCCCTGGGTTTTTTCTTTTCAAATTCTTTTGAAATCCATAAATGTATACTTATATTTATTTTCATCTCAATTCAAAACATTTGAATTCTCAATCTACTTGTTTTCTTTCAAAACAAATTTCCATCAAAAACTTTCTAAGGTAGCAATTCATCACTTAGAAACTCGGAAATGAACACTGATGATGTTGCAATCATCATCAGAATAATTTCCCAGCCACTGAAGTGAGTTCAGTGCTTTATTATTTCAAAATCCATCTAAAATGATTTCCTTTCAAATCCTTTTAAAACAAATCTATATTATTTCAATATACTTTGAAAAATAAATTTCAACCTCCCAGGATTTTTGAATTCTTAATTCTGGTTTGAATTTAATTCTAATTCATCTCATTTGTATATTTAATTCCTATACAAATTTAGTTTGGTTATAAATAACCATTTCAATTTTATAATCTCGTTTGATTATAAAATCAACATCCAACACATCCATATATTATAATAATTTCAGAAAATTATTCTTTCTATATCAAAATAGAATTTTGAGTAAAATTATTTCATCTACCCATTTAAAACAATATTATGTCGATTCTTCTGTCCAAGTGTTTAGAAATTCCTATCGACTTCGTGGCGTCCCACGATTCGACTAGAATTCATAAACCACTCAACAGACTAACCAACACAATATAAAACGGTTTTTATATCAATTTACAAATACGCGCTCTCGTATCTATACACTCAACTCATTTTAGGGTACTACTGACCCTATCTCTAATGAGCACATGCCACACAAGCCTAGGTGTTCGCTCAACCTAAGCTCTGATACCAACTGAAACGACCCGCAAATCCGTGCTATCTGAGTTGACTAAATACACCACACGTCCAACCCAAATAACACAGAAATACGACTCATTATTTGAAAGAAGTTAGAGGGTGAGAATAGATAAGATAGAAAACTTAGAATAGAAGAAAAACGAAGATCACAACTCACAGCGGAAACGAATAAAATATATTATATAACATAAGCTTTGAAATACAAATCTGTTTTGTACATATACACATACCATCATCAGAGTACACATAACATTTGATCCAGCAGAAGTAACTCTAGATAACTAACGTTGAAGCCTCCTGCTTCAAGCTCCTCCAAGTGTATCTGTAAAAGCCTGAAACACTTGACTGCCCGTACAAATTTGGGCACCCAAGAGTTTAGGGAAACCAAAACAAAATAAAACTCTGGGTCAGTCATGGGACTGGTGCGAGTAAACTCCAACCACTTGTTTAACTTTAAAACTCTTTTCGAAAGAAAAGATAATAGTAAGACCAGCCCACACATAAACATGGACGGCTTTTACCTTACTATAACCCAAAACACTTTGATACGAAAATCCAGTGGTATTATAATAATGTCTACATCAAGTAAATAACCAAATAGCAGAACGCTTGCATCTCACGCTCCACATATATATTATAAAATCACAAACCGCATGGCGCTTATTGGAGATTGGATTTCCAACATGACAAGGTATGGGACCACCTTCCGACAGTGCATCTCTAGAGGCGAATACACCTGGGTTCAACAAGAACGTCTTGCAACCCGGCCCACACATGACCGACCACTCATTTCGCTTGAGTGTATCGAATGTATATCACCAACGGTTGGACTCAAACCACCGTTTCCCGAATGGGCAGAATCGATAGATTTAGAAACAAAAGGAATTTCTCTAGATAGGTGATTATACACCCTAATGGGTGCGACCCACATAGCCATGCTGCCTGCCCGATTTTTGTCCTTTCCCGGTTGTTGAGGCCTGAGGCTACGCATACTTACCATTCATCGATAACACAATCACTTTGAATGCCACATCGTCAGATCCGTTAATCACTAGTTTAGTTTGCACAAATATTCTGGATCTTATGCTAAGGGATAAATCCGTTGCAACCATATATATTCATACAGACCAACCCATTTGATCATTGGAAATACTTTGTCAGACATTCGTCCATTTACGTTCGTTCTAGGACTGAACGAAACCGAAGGCACTATTTCTATTACTAGAAAAAGCCCTTGCACTTTACTCCGTCTTCAATATATTCAGCATACTTGGTTCGCAACGCTTATGCCGATACGGAGTGGTTCTTCGGATAATAATCCAACCGGTCTCTCCATATTGACAACGATGGTCAAAACTTCGATAGTCTGTGATTTAACTATCGAATAAAACAAGTGTTCAATCAACATATCAAACAAATCACTGGGCCCTTTAATTAATATTTCATTAGTTTAAATCTCTTTTCCATTCCACTATCAATATTTGTTATCCAAATATTTCAAAAATCACCTTGCCTCTTTTCGCTATTTTTGATTTCGTTTCCTTGTCGAATTCTATATATCGATATATAGATTCCCAATTGTCAAATTTCTTAAAAATATTCTAACTCCTTAAATTCCCGGAAAAATTCGCCATAACCTCCCCTGTATCGGGAGCATCGGGAAATTTCAAATAGCATCCCGGTATCTTCTCCAATCGAAAGAAAAAGGAAGAGCCAAGCGGCTTGCCGATACGGCGCATAAAACCTCATATATGAATTAAACATGTACCTTTTTGTCGAGCACATTATTTATATACCTGCATTATCCTTGTCTCATACCTGTCTCCTGTATGTCTATACCTGTCGGATTTATTTCAACTTCACACACTCGTTTGACTAAATTCGTTAAAGTAATTCTTTAACTAACTCTCTGCCTATCTCACTCGTATATTTGAATATAACACGTTTCGAATATATTTCCACTTACTTATCAATCAATTGAATTCAAATTTCCATTTAAGTTCTATATTCGATTTCGAATATATATTTACAATTCCAAATTTCACTTTTCAAAATTCGACTTTAGTTCAAACTCGATTGACTAATTCTCCTTTGATTTAGTTAATTCTATTCAATAATCAAAAACAGGATTATTGTTTCAAAAATCATCTTCTTTACTTCACTTGAGTTCACATTTATTTTCTAACTCAAGTCTAGATTTTTAAATGGCAATCCGGATTTTTATTTGCTTAAAAATCCCAATATTTATATATAAAATCTATTATGGTTTATAATGGTTTATGGCGCTGCATTTTTGAAATTTTGATTTTGACATAACTCAAAATCTATACGACGAAATTCAGATTTTTCTCTTTCATTAGAAAACTATTATCACACCGGTCCTGACGTTTCTTGTTTCGAGAAATTTCGACTTCAATTGGGTTCTGTATATTCAATTGAAGTTCGAAACGCCAATTTACGAACTGCAGCGCTGCGGCGAGTTCGTTTTAATTATATTTATAAATATAAACTTTAAACTTCTAAACTTCTTTGAAATGACTTCAACTCCATTCTGATTTTATTTTTAATATATATCAAACATATTTTTCCGACTCAACAAATATTTCTGATCTTCTATTTCATTTATATTTGAAGTCTATATTCAAATTCCAATTCGATTCTAATTCAAATTCTATATTCAAATTCTATTTCAACTATTTGAATTCAAATTCCATTTTTAATCTATTTGAACTTCAAATATTTAAACTCATTTTTACTTTGAACTTCAAGTACCACATTTACTTCCTTTGAATTCAAATACCATGTTTCAAATTCCTCTTATTCAAATTCCTTCTATTTAAACTCCATTTGAGTTTTGTTTGAATTTATATTTAACACCATTTGAATTCTATTTAAATTCTTATATTTAAATCCTCTTTATTAAAACACATTATTTAAAACCCATTTGAATTTTCCTTATTTCAAATCCATTTGAACTCCTTTAAACTCTAAATTCCATTTCAAAATTTATTTGGATTTCCTATTTTGAAATCCTATTCCACTTCTTACTTTGAAGTCCTATTTTCAAAGTTCATTTCAAATTCTAATTTGAAATTCCATATTCAAATTTCTACTTGAATTTCTATATTCAATTTCATGTTCAAATTCAACACTTGAATTTCTATTTCAAATCTCAATTCAAATTTCATATTTGAATTCCAATTCAAATCTCTATTCAAATTTCACATTTGAATTCTTCCTTGAAATACTATATTTCAAATTCTATTCAATTCTTCTTTGAAAATCTATTTTCAAAGTCTATTTCAAATTCTCTTTTGAAAATTCTATTTTGAAATTCTATTTCAAATTCTCTATATTCAAACACCATTTGAAAGTTCTACATTCAAATCCACCTTGGATTTTCTATTTGAATTCTAAATTCAAATTTTCTATTTCCTTTTCTTTTTGAATTCAAATTTCCATATTTAAATTTCCTTTTGAATCATATTTTCAAAACACTTGTATTCCTATTTCTGAATTATCAAATGATAATTCTTTTCACTTCGTTTATAACTTCGTTATAAAAGAACTATTTATAAACTTCGTTTAAAAAGAACTACTTGTTTTATTTTTCAAAACAAGTTTATATTTTTATTCCCACTTAAAAATTCAAATTCTATTTAAAAATAGAATTTTTCCTTTTTAAATCGCCAATATCCTTTTTACGATATTTTAAAATATCATTACTTAAGCCCGGTGATAAAACACACAAAGCAACCAATTATTTATTTTTCTAACACATCATATATAACAATATATATGCAAACAAATAAACAAACAGATAATATATTTTTGAGGAATCCAGTTGGATTCCTCCAACCTGTTTTCCTGCATCCACAGATGTTAGCACATAAATAATACCCATTCTGCTTCGTGGCAGAATATCGCGGTATAGAAGGTCATCCACTAATCATAGCGTGGGGCGTATAGGGTAATCATCCGCTATGGTACCGCGGGCATCCGCTAATGAGACTGCGGGAATCCAACCAATCAATCAACCCAATATATATATAATAGCCTAAATAACTAATATATATAAAACAACCAGAAAACATTCACACAAGCAACAAACAATTATTTTTAATGAAATAAAAATAATTCTAAAGGTGAGTGAGATTTACTCACCATGATTTTCGTTCACTGAATATCCAATTTACATTCCACACCATCTCGGCTGAATCGATACCTATGATGATTTGATTTTTAGGAATTGATCAACATTTATTTAAATTTTCAAAAAATAAATGTATACCAGTTAACATCCTAGGATTTGTATCGATTTCCTTGAACCAGTTATTAAAGTATATAATCCATTTTCCATATAAAATTTTAAAAATAAAAATATACCTTATTAAGCCCAATCCACGTTTTAATCTCCTCCTCACACAATCAGCAACATTACAGACCGTCTTTACCAATAACACTAACATCAAAACTCCACCACCGAACCCTCCTTTCGCTTTACAGACCATCGACATCCCCTTCTGCATATCGGTTGCTTCACAAGAAATAACTTCCATCGTTCACTGCCCTGACATCGTACTCCATCTATCGAGCTGTGTTTTCATTTGTGAATCAACCAGTGAACTCAACCTCCAAATCATCCCCTTCCTAACAGTATCGCACCAAAAATTGAATGGCTGAAACCCCTCTGCCAATCGCCTGCGTCGCGATTCCACTACCAGACCTCGCACCAATCGTCTTGATTCAAAAATCCTCACAGCTAGAAAAATCGCGGCTTCAGAAAGAAGCGTCGCGGGTTGTTCTGTCTTCGCGATCTCGGTCATGTCTGTTGCTTCAAACGAAGCTTTAATTTGGGTTATTAGGTGTCGGATGCTTCCGATTTTGATCTAAGGTGATCTGTATTTATTTTAGGGATTTATCTGGACTTATTTCGGATTTTTGAAAAGGGGGATTTATGATTTTCATTGATGAAGAAGTCGCGGCCTTATCCTTTGGCCTCTAAGGTTTTCAAAACCGTAAAACAAAGAAGAACGGATGGGATTTTGTTTGATTGACTGGAGGAAGTAGGAACGAGTATTTAGGGAAAATAGCCATTTCCGATTTCGATTTGCTTTGGTTTGATATATTGGGGAAAATAGGAGGAGAACGGGGGAAGTCGAAATTTATAGAAAAGGGGGAGGGAACAATTCGTACTCGCCATTAATTCATGTTTCCTGGATGTTGAAGATTAGCGACAAATTTGTTGGCTCGAGGGAATTAGTGTCCGAGTGTTTCAGTTTTAGGGTGGCGCTATAAAGGTAGGCCAACTGATGATAAGAGAAATTGATTTTGAACTGACTTTTTTTTTTTTTTTTTTTTTTATAACTTAAAATATCTCATGGTTCTCGAACCATTGTTTTAACAGTAACGAATGATATTCACTATTCTGATTCCAACGAAATGGTTTCTAAAATTTAATTCGACTGTTCAGAAGTGATAACCAATTAAATTAACGTTTTAAATTAAATTCGATATAAAATATAAATCGATCTCAAACCATTTAATTTACCGATAATAAATTATTTTTATTGTTCATGTTCAGACAGAACTGACACTTATCATTTGAATTGTTTTGATTCTGTTTTTAACTTCGATTTCAATTAAAATTTGTTCTCGTATTTCGATTATTTGATTGATAATTCCCTATAAAAATTCTTTTTATATGGTTAATTCAATATTTAAACGATACTAAATATTTAAAATAAACTGTTCAAAAATCTGGGTCGTTACAGTACTGTTGTCGAAACAAACAAGAAACTCATTTTCTTACTAAGCAAGACAACAACAGTACTAATTGTTTCTGCTATTACAAAACCAGATTCTGACATTTGCATCCACTCATTTACCCCCAATGAGTTATCTCCTTGTATCCTCCTTTTCATTTCTTCGAAGCCATCTTCATCCCACATGCTTTTGTATATCTTCGAATGATGTATTAAATTATCAACCATGGCCTCACATACGAACTTACAAGGATTTTATGGTCTTCAATTATGAAGATTTAGTTGTTTAACCACCACCCAATATCCACAATTACCATCAGCAGGCATGTCATCTATACGAGTTATATAAGATCACGTACATTTGGGCATTTACAATAAGAAATGTTCATCAACTTGATTTGTTTTAGGTGCATTTAGTTTTACTCCTAGTTTCTATAAACAACGACTAACTGGAGTAAGTGTTTGGCTGCAAGACAATCCAACGTCAACATGCTCAAAGTAAGAAGGATCTCGTTTAGTCGACCTCTCCTTTTTAGACGGCCTTCCTTTTTTTATAGTTGCCATGGGAGGTCCTTTAATGTTTGTAGTAGGAGGGAAGGCTAACAATTTCATACCTTGTTGAATATCAATCCTCACATTATCAGTAGCCTCGTCATACCTACGTTTCAACGCATGAAATTCAGGCAAATCCATAAAATCAAGAGTGGACCGATTGGGTGTAGGCGGAATACATGACAACTGTTTCCAATAACAGTCTATAACACTGAGGGGTATGAAGCCGTATGAATGTCTAAAGTCTGTTATGCAAAATTCGCTCTGATACCAATCTGTTGGGGTTTTGTGCGCAGCGGAAGTTTGACAAAACGTCCGAAAAACATGATCTTTATCACCCAATCACTTGAAGATGAATTTGATTGAAAATAACAACATAAGAAATCAGAAATAATAGCAGTACACTAATATTCCACCCAACCACCCTCTTTATTGATTCACCAAAAACAAATTTTGTTTACACTCAATGGATTACAACCAAAAATAAACAAAATACAATGAATCAATAACCTTATTGAGATAGGCAAAGAATATCTAGATGACTACAAATATAGTTGGAGCAGAAGAGTGATGAAGAACGATGACAAACCCTTGGACAATCTGGAGGCACCAACTGTGTCTTTCAGCAGTAAATAGGAATAGCTACCCTCAGCTCAAATTCCTACATCTTCCTCTCCAGGGCGCAAGCCCATGGAGGCACACAACCTCACTAGATATTCTCACATGGTTTCTTGTTCTTTGTTAATTGTCACAATCTAATCAAGAAGGCTGCATATATATAGGAGAATAGAAAGCCTAGGCAAATATCCAAGTTACCCCTTCAAGATATCTCCAAAATATAATCATTCATTTCTTTCCTTCTATGATCAAATCAATCAGTTAACCAATAAATCAATCAATCAATCAACCAATTAGTCAATTAATTAATCAATCCAAATAATCAATCAATCCAATCAATCAACCAATCATTTAATTGATTACATCCTCTTCATAAAATATTTGAATAAAAAAATTCAACACTCCACCTTGATTCAGATATCACAAATCTCCAACAATCCACAAACAAGTCAACCTAGCTCTTTCAATAACACCTACTCTCAATTAAAACCAACCTCGATTTCAAGGGAACGAGATATACCCCAGTCGACTTGAAAGGGCTTGACCACACCTCGATTACAAACACAACCCACCGCCTGCAAAAGATGCATATACCATCTGAGTTACACCATGCAAAAACCAACGGTCTAAAAGTGTTTGCAATACCACATGATCTCCATCGTCTTTGTGGATTTCAAAACTCGACATCCTTCTTCCGTTTGACATGATCTCTTCATCTCCGGGATCCCTCGAGCATCATCAACATCTAGACCCTTGTCGATACCATGATCCTCCACCTTAGGACCATAAGCGGTGACCATAATAACCTCTCCACCTTGCTGTGGGCTAGGTTCTTCAACCGTAACCCGCCTTCTTCTTTGTCTTCTTCCGTCTTCCCTCGTCCATATCAGAGGGCATCTTCTCATTTCCATCAATCAGACCATTGAAGCATGGAACATTCACAATCAAAGGCTTCCAAATCCCCTAATATCTACCATAAAAAATAGTCGTCCATGAAAGCAACATCATCTTCGATATTTACAATCTTTAATCCAAAATCACTCCAAGCTATGCGATGAACTGAGATACGATACCAAATAGTTATGCAAAAATTGCTCTGATACCAAACTGTTGTGCAAAAATTGCTCCGATGCCAAATTGTTGGGGTTTTGTGCGCAGCGGAAGTTTGACAAAACCCCGGAAAAATAGGATCTTTATCACCCAATCACTTGAAGATGAATTTGATTGAAAATAACAACATAACAAATCAGAAATAATAGCAGTACACTAATATTCCACCCAACCACCATCTTTATTGATTCATCACAAACAAATTTTGTTTACACTCAATGAATTACAACCAAAAATAAACAAAATACAATGAATCAATAACCTTATTGAGATAGACAAAGAATATCTAGATGACTACAAATATTGTTGGAGCAGAAGAGCGATGAAGAACGACGACAAACCCTTGGACAATCTGGTGGCACCAACTGCGTCTTTCAGTTGTAAATAGGAATAACTACCCTCAGCCCTAATTCCCACATCTTCCTCTCTAGGGCGCAAGCCCATGGAGGCACACAACCTCACCAGATATTCTCACATGATTTCTTGTTCTTTGTTAATTGTCACAATCTAACCAAGAAGGCTGCGTATATATAGGAGAATAGAAAGCCTAGGCAAATATCCAAGTTGCCCCTTCAAGATATCTCCAAAATATAACCATTTTTTTCTTTCCTTCTGTGATCAAATCAATCAATTAACCAATAAATAAATCAATCAATTAATCAATCAACCAATTAGTCAATCAATCAATCCAATCCAATCCAATCCAATCCAATCATTTAATTGATTACGTCCTCTTCATAAAATGTTTGAATAAAAAAATTCAACAAAGTCTACTAGCATATGCGCGCAAGGTAGACCATTAACTTTCCATAAAAAACAACCACAAGTTTGAATACTCAAACCACCTTTGGGAATACTACATAGTTCGGTTTGCAATAAATCAAGTGCCTTATGAGAAACAAATCCCAGCAACTTTTTAAACATTGGCCCATCTCGAAATCTATGAAGTGACTTTAGTGAACTCGTTTCAAACGCATGTTCGATTGCAACTAATTCATTCTCACAGCAGAGATGCACGCTAGTCTGACACTGAACAAAAATACCTTTAGCTGAATCAAAATGCAGTTTGAGATGATGGTGCACACTTTCAACTAAACTAGGTGATACATTATCAAAGTGCTTTACTTCATTTGTCCAAGATAACACAAACATCTCCTTATACTTATTCAGCCAGTTCTTCAACACTTAGTTCACCGATTTTTTTTGCTTCTTCCGCCATGCTTCACGAAAATAATTTAGGTTTCGATGATACTCGTCTTTAGACAACGAACTAATCACATTTGTCCAACCCTCCCAAAATAACTCATACACTTTTTTTTCCTTCCTCATATTCTACTATAGTCTCTCTATCCCTAATCGTTATCCATTTCTTTTTTATGAATTTGGTTTGCAAGTTGCTTGAACATTTTTTGAAATATGCCATGCACAAAGAGTATGATGAGCTGCTGGAAAAACAGTGGCCACTGCATTACTAAGAGCAATTTCCAGATCCGTTATGATAACACTTGGAAATTCTTTTTGTCGATAACATTTTCTAACACACTCCAAAGCCCATATATATATGACTCAGTAGTCTCCCGACTAATAAAATCTAGGGCAACAGTGAAAGATGCACCCGTTGAAGTTTGCGACACCATATGAAAATATGACAACTTGTAATTATCTGTCTTGAAAGTGTAATCCAAAAACAAAATTTGATAAAAACATTGCGCAAGTAGAACACATTTCGGATGACTGAAGAACAAGTCAGTAACTTCATTTTTCATACCATCGACTCTATGGTGAACAGAATAGTGGTGACTACATGCCAACTTCATAAACTGTTGCATAATCGATCTACCTTATGTATTATGAAGTTTAAGCTGCACTTTAGCATTGTACACATTTCTGATTGTAGACTTATTTTCTGGGTTGTCAAGTTTAAGAGTAGTTAGAATATTCCATGGCCTAACGCCACTATTCGTCATTGTTTCTACGGTCTTTACTTCATTGTCTTTTAATCGCGCAACATACAGATGCCCGATTAAAACAATAGGAAGACTGTGATTGTGGCATCCGTTTTTAACTTCCAAAGTCCACTTTCCATCATCTAGAAAATGTGTCTTAATTCAAATGGACAACCACATTTTCTACTTCCCGATCTACGCCTTTTCTTTTGGGTTTTCGGTACATACTCCTTAGCCTTATGATCAATGTACCTTCCACTTCTTTCACATGCAAGCAGCAACCATGAGCCTTTCCCATTATCTAAGAGATTTTTTGTTTTACTTCTTTTGATAACAATGACACAATTCACATCAAATCCACAATCCATGCACCATTTACGTACGTCCTCTTTGGAATCGAACAACTGCATCAATAAACAAGATACTACGATTAGAGTAACATACTTAATGTAAAATATAAAATAAGTTCTTAAACCTTATGGGTGGTGAAATGGGAAGTTAAATTGGGGTATGCGCAACACAATATGCCCGCTTCCTCATGTGAAAGACCGTTGCTGTCATCATTTTCCAACCGACAACCCTTCTCATTAACATTGACATCGTCCATATCATAAGACTTCTCATTAACTAAAGAATCCTCATTCCCATATAATTCGTTTAGGAGAGCAATTGCATCAATCTGTAAAACAACTAAATATTATTCGTACCACAACGAGAACACGATACATTCATACAAATAAATTAAAACGGTATCGCCTTGTCGATTAAATAACCACTGTTCGTTACAAAACATGCGTGGAAACATTAGTAACACAAAACCGCATAAACAATATTTAATACAGTGTAAAATTAACAAACACGATGGTCTTTTATGTATTCTCCATCTCTATATCAATCTATAGTTTGTATTTGATAAAACCGATCATATTTTACCGTGTTTTCACACTTAATACGGTCATGATTTGTGTATCTTCATAATGATTGCTCGGTATAAACATGGTCCATCACATCTGAATTTTTCACCCTGTGTTTCTTCTTCAATTCGATAGGTGTAAATGCAAAATTAAAAAATGAACCTTGTCATTACCAGATTGTTCTTCATCATCTGCATATAATTCACTTTTTTGGGTGCAAATCACCTCATCTTCGTCATCTATTCCATAATTAGGGTTTACTGCAGCCATGGCTATTTTATTACTGTTATAGCAGCCGATGTAATTACCACAGTAATTTTATTTAGGTTAAGGGTAATTTTGTCCTACGGTAATATATTGTTAAGGGGAGTTTAGCCTGTAGTGTACTCCCCTTAGCAAAACTTTAAAAACTAAAATTTGTGTCATCCCTTAACCAAAAGGAGAGTGTCATTAACAATACCCATAAATATCCTGATTTCAACACTATACAATGGAAAAGGCAAAAGATGAAATTTTTGCGGGAAATAAATGAAAAAAAATGAAGTGCATTGCCTTTGCCAGGATTCTAGAAAATAGTCTTCATCCGCCATGTGACCCTAACCCCCATCATCAATAGTTTATTGGTGTCATGGTTTCTCTCACACGGTCGATCGATCCCAATCCCTGAATGCGACAACTATTTGCTTCTTCGATTTCAACTGCCATAAGAGGTATTATTATAAATTTATAAGTTAATTTGTTTAGAACAAGCTTTTGTAGTCTTTAGAAGAGCACACCAGTGGTTGAGTACAATTTAGATTGGCTGGCTCTTATTATATCTAGACATTGAAAGTGATTGAATTTAAGATTAAATGTAGACACAAAATGATGTAGTTAAAATTTTGCAAGTTAAGATATTCATGTATATGCCTATGTCAATAAGTTGCGCCAAACTTTGATGATAATCTATTTTTGAGAAACAACCCGAGGGTGCAGGTGTTGCTCAACTCCTTATTCGTCAAAACATAAATGGAACTGTTGTCTGTGATGGCGATGAGAAATGAATCGGTCACAGTCTTTGCTACTTTAATGGGTTGTAGATATGATATGAAAAATTGTAAACATTTTAATTTGTGAGTTATACATCAAGTCATTACAAACAAGGTCTGCTGAATAGTTGTAGCTAATTCTCCAACTGTTTTGGTTTGTTATTATATACTCTCTTCCCTAAACAGAGCAACTAAGCCCACTATTGAAACAATTAAGTTTTATCTTGCCTTTTTTATTGCCTGAACTTTTGCTTTTGTTAGTGGATTGGAGGACAACTACAGTTTCGTTATAATACTGAAGTTGACATTGGTATAAGGTTTTATGTAAATAAATCGAAGAGGAGGATGAGCTTTTTCATATTTAAATGACCTCTTAAAATGATATTCAGACCTTTATGATTTGATTTACTATGTATTCCTATAAAATAAAATATTTATTTGAGCACGGAGCAAGAATTTAAGCATGACCTCGACTATAAAATTACTTTACAATATGAACACAATAATCATCATTTAAGAGTTAACATTAATGAGGTTATGACCATGATCCAGTGGCAATAAAAACCAAGTGTTTGAAAACAATCAAGATAACAAACGTTTTCTTTGAAAATGTAATTTACTTCAAAAGTCAATGATTTAACTTGGATCGGGTTTTAATCAAACAAGTTAAAGGAAATAGTATTAAGAGTGGATAAAAGAAGAATCTGTCAAATATAACAAATATAAGTGGCTGCTACAAGAACCAATTATATTCAAAAGTCTGAATATTTAGAATTCTATTGTGATTGTAGTAAAGAGGCCCTAACTTTGGCCATAATTTTTTTCCTCATGTGATCTTTTAGACACTCTAATAAATATTTTCGGACATATATGATTCTTTTCATCGT
Organism: Allium sativum; assembly: GCA_030737875.1. Lineage (NCBI taxonomy): Eukaryota > Viridiplantae > Streptophyta > Magnoliopsida > Asparagales > Amaryllidaceae > Allium > Allium sativum. The sequence goes on from CM060909.1 coordinate 958,980,699, forward strand.
TTTTCCCTCAAGTGCCTGGAATTTTTTTAACACTGTGTTAATATTTAGTTGCGGTAGATGAAAGAAGATCCTATGGCTATTTGCTGATTATGAAGTATAATAAGAATTATACAACATATCCCATCCAGATATTACAATACGTTATTGCAACAAGTACCTTATGTGGGCTAGGCCCAAATGTATTTTATTTGTTTGCCAACTGTTACATTACAACTCTGTATAAGCTTGTAACATATGTACAGATCGTTAATCAAGTTTAGTAATAAAATCCTCTTCACCAATTCCTGCTTATCTCATTTGGCATTAGAGCTGAATTGCTAACTACATCAAGATCTCGATCCAAATTTCTGTGCCTCTACAAATCTATCTAAAGATAGATTACCCATCAGAGTAATTTCATCACGTGGGTACCTCTCATCTTAGATTTATTCGATCTCATCACTTGAGAGTTGAGGCTGTGATCTGAAAAAAGTGCCTCGCCATTTTTACATGGCTGCATCAGTTTCCAATCTCATCAGCTTGGTGGTAAAAGTATTTCAAAAAATCCAATTCGATTCAACTGGATGAATCAAACTATCTTCTGTGGAAACTGCAAGTGGAAACAGCGGCAAAAGGTTATCGACTCAAAGATTATCTTTATGGTACAAAAACTGTGCCAGCCAAATATATCAGAGACAATACCAATAATCTTATTGCTAATCAAGAATATAATTCATATCAAAGATAAGACAATCTTGTAATTTCCTAGCTAATGTCTACAGTAGGTTCATCTCTTATGCCACAGTTAATTGGAGTTAAAATAGCTCATGATGTATGGACTTCTCTAGAAAGATCGTTTACAAGCCAATCCTCTGCCAGAGTTTTACATTACAAGAATCAACTACAGACTATAAAGAAGGATAATTCAAGCATGAATGACTATCTAATGAAGGTGAGAAACTTATGCGATCAACTAGCATGTACAGGGAACAAATTTGAGGAAAAAGAACATGTGCTATATATAGTTGGAGGATTAGAAGACGAGTATGAAGCTGGGATATCATTCATTACGTCAACTGAAACGACACCTTCACTACAGAGTGTGTACTTTATGCTATTGGCACACGAAGGAAGATTCTTATAGAAGAAAGATCAAGTAACAGACGCTTCAATCAACTATACCACTACTGGTAAAGAAAAAAAATCAGCAAAGCAATTCAAGAAACCAAAATTCTTACCAGAAAGGAGGACAGTCAGGCAGAGGACGTGGAAGAACTGGTAGATGGAATTCCAACAATAGGCCAAAGTGCCAAATATGAGAGAAAATTGGTCATATAGCCAACATATGTTATTTCAGATTCAACAACAACTTCAATGTCGGTCAACAGGGCAACAACAACGACAGAAGTAACAATCCAAATGCAAACTTGGTCAATAGTCAAAAAGAAAGCAAGAATAGTCAAGATTCTGCATCAAATATAACTATCATTGATGATATTCAAGATGATGCATGGTACCCAGATCCAGGAGCAACTCATCATGTCACAAACAATTTAAACAATCTGAATCTTGGCAACCGTGAGTATAAAGGTAAAAACTCTCTAATTATGGGTAATGGTAATTCCATAATCATCTCACACATTGGACATGCTAGTATTAACCGTGCAAAACAACTTTACCTAAACAATTTACTATGTGCACCACATATAAGAAAGAACTTAATCAGTGTGTCACAGTGTGCAAAAGACAATCAAGTGTCCTTTGAATTTTACCCCAAACACTGTGTGGTTAGGGACATACTGACTAGGAATATCTTATTGCAGGGTAGATAACAAAATGGGCTGTACCAGTTTGGTTCTGCAAACTCAAGAAAAAATGACTTAGAGAATATTTTTTGTAATATTTTTGAATCTGATGAAAACAATGACTGTTTGACATTTGAAATGTGGCATTACAAGCTTGGTCATCCAAGCCCTAAAATTGTTCAAAAAATTCTAAATAATGATGGCATTACTGTTGATATTCCAAACAACTTTATATGTACTTATTGTCAAATGGGGAAAGGACACAAATTACCTTTTCCAAACTCTGAAACAAAATACTTGAACCCTTTAGAACTGATTGTTGTTGACTTATGTGGTCCAGCACCAGTTGATACTGATTATGGGTACAAGTATTATATTTCGTTTATTGATGCACATTCAAGATATGTGCGGATATATTTTTTGAAATCAAAGTCTGACACATGCAATGCAGTCATAAAGTTCATAACCAATGCAGAAAATCAACTAAGCCATAATGTGAACGTTATTCAAAGTGATGGTGGTAAAGAATTTATACCCCTAAAAGATTATTTCTGCAAAAAGGGTATCACTCATAGACTAACATGTCCACACACATCAGAGCAGAATGGCCTAATAGAAAGAAAGCACAGACACATAGTCGAGACAGGATTGACACTACTTGCACATGCATCATTACCACTAAAATTTTGGCCAGATGCCTTTGCAATAATAGTTTACTTGATAAACAGGTTGCCAACAAAGGTACATGAGATGAAATATCCTATTGAGGTACTAACTCAAACAAAGTCAAACTATGGTGACTTTAAAATATTTGGCTGTCTGTGTTTTCCTTACATTAGGCCATTCAATAAACACAAACTTGATTTTAAATCTACACCCTGCACTTTTCTGGGGTACTCTACAAATCACAAAGGGTCTAAATGTTTGAACAGAAATGGGGAAATCTACATTTCTAGACATGTAACATTTAATGAAAAAGTTTTCCCATTTAAAAGTCATGAATGCAAACCTACAAGAAAGATTTACAATCCTAGATATTCTATTCCTACTATTCCTGAACAAGTCAATGTTATTGTGTACATGCCAAATTCAAGTGACAACATAACACAAGACACACAAAATGCAAACACATCACAACACACACAATTTAGCACCGAGTCAGGTGAACAGTCTGAAGCTACTGCAAGTGTTGATGATAATGACTTACAAGATAGGAATATGAGCAATGACAATACTGACAGCTCAACAAACATTCAAGAAGAGGTAAACAATAAAGATAATCAAATGCAGAATCAGCATCATATGGTAACAAGGGCAAAAAGTGGTATATTCAAACCAAAAACTTTTTCTGTTGAATTCAATGACACTGAACCATCCACTTATCATCAGGCAATGCTGAGTGATAAGTGGAGGTCAGCCATGAGAGAAGAATTAAATGCCTTGAATAAAAAACAAACTTGGTGTTTAGTTCCAACACCCAAAAACAAAAACATTGTTGGGTGTAAGTGGACATATAGAATAAAAAGGCAAGCTGATGGTACAATTTCCAAGTACAAAGCTAGGTTAGTAGCTAAAGGGTATTCACAACAATGTGGAATTGATTTCAAAGAGACATTCTCACCTGTTGTGAAACCCACTTCCATTAGAATGGTACTAACCATAGCTTTGCATTAAAACTGGACCATTAAGCAACTTGATGAGGATAATGATTTTTTAAATGGTGATTTACAGGAAGAAGTGTACATGGAATTGTCACCAAGACTTGAAGAAAAATCAAAAAAGAAAATGGTGTGCAAATTAAGTAAAGCAATCTATGGGCTGAAGCAAGCACCTAGGGTATGGTTCAACAAGCTAAAAGCAACTCTATCAAAGCTTGGTTACACACCTACAAGATCAGATAACTCACTGTTTACAAAGATCACAACAACTACTATCACTTATATCTTAATCTACGTGGATGATTTCATAATCACAGGCAACAACAAGGCTAAAATTGAAAGCATTACAAAAAAATTAAATAGTGAGTTCTCTATCAAAGACCTAGGGGAATTATCATACTTCCTGGGAATAGAAGTGTGCAGAACAAAGGATAATGAGCTTCATCTAAGTCAAAGAAAATACATCACAGAAATTCTGTCAAGAGAGAATATGGATAAAGCTAATTCATTGCCTACTCCAATGATGACCAACCTACATTTAAGTAAAGAGAAAGGAGAGCCTACTTGCAACGAAAAAGTGTACAGGAGTAGCCCTACAATATATCACTGTAACTAGGCTAGACATTTCATACATCGTCAATAAGGCAAGTCAATACATGCAGAGTCCCTTAAGTGATCACTGGAAAACAGTGAAAAGGATTCTCAGATATTTGAAAGGTACAATTAATCAAGGATTGATCTTAAAACCCAGTAACAACCTACATATCAATGCCTATTCAGATGCAGACTGGGCAGATGATTATGAAGACAGAAAATCAACGAGTGGTTACTGTACATTTTTGGGTAAAAATCCTATATCCTGGTGTACAAAGAAACAAAATACTGTCTCCAGATCCAGTACTGAAGTTGAGTACCGCAGTATTGCCAGTACAACAGTAGAAATAATGTGGATTCTATCCTTACTAAGTGAACTAGGAATCTATAATCACACCAAAGCAACTGTGTGGTGTGATAACATTAGTGCTATAGCACTAACAGAAAATCCTGTACTACACTCGAGAACCAAACATCTAGAGCTCGACATAGACTTTGTAAGAGAGCAAGTACAGAAAGAAAAACTGTAGGTAAACCACGTACCTTCCACTTACTAGACTGCCGACATTCTCACGAAACCACTGTCGAGGATCAGGTTTGAAGCTCTAAGAGATAAGCAAAGCATAGGCGAAATCATTACTTCAAAACCCAGCAAAAACCAAGATCTGACAACAAACAAAAGTACAAATGCTAAAAACAAAACCCTAGCTAGAAAATCCACAAAATCAGCTAACAGCAGTTGCAAACCTGTCACAAACACTGAGGATACTCGCAGATCTGAAGTACATCAAACGTCAACAGGCAACAGAAGCAGACCTAACCCAATCGAGTACAATCTTACATCGTAAAGCCATCAACTCAAGATAAAAGCCATGTTGTGAAGAACGAAGGCAAGGGAAAAGCATTTACTGACAAATCTGAAGGAACTGTGAGGTAAGAAGCAAGATTAATGAATCGTGGCAGCTGCCAATTGTTGTCTCCAAACCCTAATTTTGAGTATAGGGTTTGGGAGGGGGGTATGAAGTATAATGAGAATTATACAACATATCCCGTCCAGATATTACAATACATTATTGTAACAAGTACCTTATGTGGGCTAGGCCCAAATGTATTTTATTTGTTTGCCAACCGTTACATTACAACTCTATATAAGCTTGTAACATATGTACAAATCATTAATCAAGTTTAGTAATAAAATTCTCTTCACTAATTCCTGCTTATCTCATACTGATTGCTGCAAGTAGGAGACTGAATCAGCAGAGGATAGGTGTACAGATTGTTTCGTTTGCCATCGAGTTTTATTCAAAGCAATGCTAAAGTTTCTAAATTTTATGCGTACATCTGTTTATGCATGTGACTATGCACATACATGTATCCATACTACGAGATAAGTATGCTTCTAACTTCTAAGCAAAAAAAAAAAACATTGTAAATTTAGCATAAGTTTTTATGTTTGTGCCAGAGTGATTCATGACAACTGAATGTGATGGATATGCTAGAATATTACTGTTAAGATTTTGTCATGTAATTGGTTACCTATTTTAACCCGTTATACTTCTAATTAATGTGGATTACCGGTGTAGTTATTGTTGCCAGAACCTTAAGTGTAATATTTGTACTACAAACATGTCGACCGATCATGTGTTATATCATTTTTTTTTGTTAAAGAGAATATGTTGACCTCTTGTCACATACAAACCATGCAAATTCTTTACTTGCTTCAGCTTTTTGGCTCAAAGTTGGTTTTTTAAGCTAGCTATGTTTTCATTGTTTGTCAACCTCCTCATACTTTTGTTAGTCTACTTATGTTAGCTTCAGATTCTCAGATACGCTTAAGGTAATTTCATATTCTTATTTAGTAACATCTCTCCATGTTTTACTTCCAAGCTTAAACTATATTTTTCACATATCTTGAAACAAGGATGTAGGAAAACTTGTGATACAAGTTCTTAAACTCTTTACTATAGTATATTATAATGACACCATCATTTGGATTTCTAAAATTTCTTATATTTTATGTGAGAGAGAAATTTTAGTGAGATATAAAAACAAAACATATAAAAGGAAACTTTATTTTCGAGTTCATTTTTGTGGACATGGTACTATAAGCATGAGAGTTTTAAGCAAACACTGGTTATAAGATTTGAGTATGCTGATAGTATATTCATTAGTATTGCATATGCACAACCAGTTAGTTGTCCATATACCTACAACAAATTGATGAAACTATAAGTAGACAAAATTCAAGGAGTTGTCTCATTGTAGTTTACATTCACTTTCATATGCACAAAGTTAGCAACTCAATCAAGCTGCACTAAACAAAAATAAAACCCAACAATCTGAAGTTCATTTAGGAAACAAAAAATGAGCGATAATATGCAAGAGAATATTAAATGTTTGATTCTACACACACACACACACAGATATATATATATATATATATATATAAGCATTCCGAGGGACCTCAGTTTTACAGAACAACTTCTACACCCCTACCCTACCGTGAGCTACACTAATCCAAATCCCAAAATAGAAGTTCAGTCTACATATATTATCATCTATCCAAAATTTGAGCTCATTCCGACATTCGTAGAATAGTATATTCGATTTTTAAATTTAACGGATCGAATAAATGTCTGAACGGTGGATAATTAAGTTAAGATTTTGATAATGTTACGAATGTCGAATGAGCTCAAATTTTGGATAGATGATAATACATATGTGGATTAAACACCTATAAATTCTTGTTGATGTTAGATTAGTGTATCTCACGATAGGGATTTCCCTAGATTGCTCCTCTTTCTCAATATATATACACATACATATACATAAGCAATTTTCAGATGTAAGTTAAAAATCCATTTACATATTTGTTTAATGCTTAAGTTATTATGTAAATGATTTTTGGATTAGCAACCTAGTTGTCAACTCATTTGTTCACTAAATTTACTTGGTAGGAACTCGTGTTTAAAATATATAAATTAAAAGTTTCTGTAATCCTAATTTTCATTGAGTGTATTGTTGGAGAATGGAGTTTTGATGACAACAACCTTATTTCAATTATCATTGATTACAAAATATATACTAACATCTCTATCTAGAATAAATAGACATATATATGCAGATTTTGTATACAGGACTAAAGTACTGAAGACTGTACAGTTTTAGATATTAAAGAGATTCAAGGTTCAAGACTCATGATTAATCATGATTTCAAGAGTTCAAGAGTTCAAGATAAATATAGTAACAGAGTCTAGCTTATGTAAGACACTGAATAGCACTCCAGGTTTAAATTCTGTTTATCAAATTTCAAATTCTCTTTTTCAAATTTCAAAATTCTTATTTTCAAGTATCAAATTCTAAATTATTTTACTTATGATTTCAAACATATAAGTTTAAAGTTTTAATTATATTATATATATTTATATAAGTTTATATAGTTATATAGTTTTAAATCTTATAACTTTATAAGTATGTATATGATTTCATATGATTTTACACTTTAGAATATTTATTTATATTATCAAGTTTTGATTAAAGAATTTCAAACTTATGATTTCAAATATATTTTCTAATTTATAAGTATTCTTATTTTTATAGTTTTATTAAACACATTTTACTAAGTTTATATTTTATTCTTCATATAACCTTTGGTTTATATATAGTTTATAAATATCTCTTTATAATTTCCTATATATGTGTTTATAATTATATTACATATGTTTATAATTATATTATATATTTTTCATAACACATGTATATTAAATATTTAATCATATGTTTAAATTATATTTTCTTATGTTTTTATACTTGAAAATAATGTTTTAGCAACTAGTTTTGTTTCATGAATTTCCAGAATTTAAATACTTCAAAAATGCTTTAAAAAATAAAATTGATAGATATGTTGACATAAAATAAAGGCTATGTCGACATATAACTGTCAAAAATTTAAATTTGAAAGGAAGTGTCTTTTCACTATTTGTAATGCTCTATAAACGTTGCAACCTTTCACACACTATAAAAAGGGCTTGAATTTGAATTTTTAATCATCCCTTCTTCTCTAACTTCACTCTCTTCCATTACACCATTATTCTTAATCATTTTTATGATTTCTGCACTTATACTACCGAATTCAATTCCATTTTGATCAAACTTATTCTCTTCTCACTTTCTACTCATCACTCTCTGAATTGAGTGCTATTGAAGAGTTATATGGCTGTTTGTAATTGTCTGGGTCGAGTAAAGGAATCAGTGGTATCCCTTGTAGCCATGAAATCAAGGACAGGTAATTTGTCGTATCCCTTGCAGCCATGAAATCAAGTAAGGTATACTTGATTAAGTGTGTGGTTGGAAATGGTGGTATCCCTGTAGCCGCGAAATCCGGGGGGGGGTTGTAATTGGATTTTGATATAGTAATAAAACTCTGCGCAATCCAGCGTTGTGTGGGACTGGACGTAGGAGCAATTCCAAACCAATATAAGATCTGGTGTGTTTTTTCCTTTTCTGTACTTTACTTTTGTTTATCTTTGCATTTGTGTTTGATTCTGTGTCTATGACTATTTCTGTTGTGTTTGATTCATATAGTTTATCACATAAGTTCTAGATTTTGTTTAAATTCTCAAAAACACTATTCACCCCCTTTAGTTTTTGTTTTTCCTTAACAATCCATTCCACAATCTTTAACAATTGGTATCAGAGCAAGGTTTTTCAAAAAGTTCATAATATGATTTTTGAAAATTTTAAATGGAAAATTTTGAACAGAAGTTAAATTCATGTCTTGCATCAGTATTAGATGAGTTCTGCATTTAGTTTTATTGAAATATCAAGTTATCATGATATAATTTCTTGAAAATTTTAAATGAATATGTCACAGAATCACCATGATGTTATTATTTCAAATTACAATTTGTTATTTTGAAAATTCACTCAATTCTTTGAAAAGGTATGTTATTTTGCAGGGAAAGAGTTATGTCTGATGACTATTTGCCGAAACACACCAAGATGATTATTCATCAATTAAAAAAAGAAGAGTTTATGAAGAAATATGACTTTTGGGGTTATAGTAGTTGAAGTGTTCGTTCGTTCAAAATTCAAAATTTAGGAGCCAAGTTAGCTAAACTACTAAATCATTGATCTCATCGTCAAATTCTAGAAGATGTAAATATGATTCAGATTTGTCATCAAGCAATGGAGAGCCAGAAATTGGAGATTCAAATATGTGTTTCATAGCAATTCAGAATTTAGAAAATATTGAAGAAATGAATCCAAAAACCGGGTACGCCTTAATTAATTTTTAAATTCTTTTTGGTTGAATGGATATTTTGTTTGCTTTGTTTTGTTTTCCTAGTTTTGAATTCGAAATATAAACTTTAAAATTCAAACTTGAAATTTAAAATTCAAATTTGAATTTTGAAATTCAAAGTAATAATATTATAATAATTATAAATATAATAATAAATTTTGAATGTTTATTATAATTTATATTATTTCAGGAGATAGTTAAACTTGAAATATAAATCGATAATATAATAAGGCCAAGAAGTCAAAACAATATGTTTTTTGATTTTCTACATGTATGTCGACATACATAAATAGTCATGTCGACATAATTAAATTCAAAATTTTAATTTCAAAAGTTTAAACTTTCAAACTTCCCTCCATTTTTTTCATTATAAAATGCCAGTTCAAACTCTGGTTATTAACTTTGTTTGTCTACTTATTTTCTTATATCTTATTTCAAAACATATATATTAAAAGTTTATAAATTAGTAAAATTATATAAACATGTTAATATGATGTACAAAGTTAATATAACTTTTTGATATTGTTATGAAATATAAATTTATTTATCTTTTATATAGTTTAAATGTAACAACCTGGATTTTCAGAACTAATTTAAAATTTTTATTTTAGCTATTTTAATGGATTTTGAATATTTAAAATGATTTATTTTAAATAATAACAACTTAAAATTTATTTTAAATGTAGTTAAAACATATAAATTTATTTTAATAATAAAAAGAGCCTGAAATGGCGTGGTAGTTTGAAAATTTGATTTTAATTTTCAAATGAATGTACAGAATCCAAAATAAATCGAATTTCAGTAAAACCAAAAACATTGGGATCTATTTAATTATATCTTTCTAACGAATGTGAAAAATTTAGATTCCATAATATAAAGTGAAAGTTATGTCTAGTTTAAAATTCAGAATAGTCGTTATGGAATTTAATATATTTTTAATATAATATATAGCCCTTAAAAATAGCCATTTTGCAAACGACCTCCGTTTTCCATGAAACTACTTTTATTGGATTCGGAATGTCAAATTATTTCTAGATTCCAATTTTCATAATTTTTGAAATTAATATGTGAGCGTGGTAAATTTAAACGTGTTTGGTAATTCAATTTGAATTTAATCGACTGGAAAATGACTATTTTTCAAACGATCTCCAAATTTGACGAAATTAGTTTTGTTAGGACTGTATCATCAAAACATAGTTAGATTTATTTTTCTAGAATTTTTGGAGTCAGTATGTGGCCTCGGTAAATTAAAATGTACGTTGAAATCAATTTTGAATGTTATATTAATTTATATTTTGATTTTAATGAAAACTGATCGAAACAGTCGAATGCGCTGACGGGATATATCCCATTGTGTCTGAAATGGGGGTATTTGGGTAGGGACAATTGTCGTTGGGTTCGATTTGGAGTTCAAATGAAAAATCAACTTTTTGGAAAATTAAAATGATTAAATATAAAATTATATAAACTTGGTCCACCCCTCACCCTCTCCGCTCATCGTTCAAACGAGAAAAAGAAAAAAAACAATGGAACCCGTCGCCCTAGCCCTAGCCCCGCCGCCTGCTTCGCGCCTCCAGCCACCGGCCCCTCCGATCACCCTCCCTCTCTGACCCGCTGCCACCTCCCTCTCTCTTCCCTTCTATAAAAACTCCAAGCCCCAAACCCACCCGAACCCGCCACCACCAGGCCCCATGTCACCTTCGCCGACCACTAGTGCTACCCCCGACCCTCCAGCCTCGGCCGATACCACCTCTCCACCTCAGAGCCGCCGTGGACACCCCTCTCCTTTAAAAATCCGATTTTTACATTTTCTGTTTATGCGTTTAAGCCCCTGACCTTCCCGACCCCATGTCCTCCAAACCGAGCCACTATGGCCTAAACTCCATGGTGCCAAAGTCGAAAATCTTGTTTTTCTCTTCGATTTGGATATACGGACGTATTTTGAATTCCGGAGTTGTTCAGAAAACACGTCCGAAGTTTGCTGTGCAAATATTATCTTTTCGCAAATTCTGGCAAATTGGAGCATTTTCAAAAGAAAGGCTACTAGGCAAAAGTTGTCAGGAATGACGCGTTTAAGCTAGAAAAGAATACCGTGTGAAGATTGGAGCTCGTTTGCAAATTCTGGAACCAGAACAACAAATTTGAGCGTCGGCAAATAACGACGGAGCGGATCCCAAGGTGAGAATACCTTCTCACTCAAATTATTTTACAGTTAAATATATCCTAGGTTGCAGACGGGGCTTGGTAGCTCCTGACACTATTTATTGTACAAGCCACAGTTGTTTGGCCGGGTTGTATTGTGGAAATTTGGATTGCAGTTGTAAAATTGATTGTCAATTGAATGTGGGATTGATTGTGATCGATGTGTATGGCGCGAGCCAGTATCAGGAGAGAGGTAATGCTAGACATTACTCCGGTTCTAATATCGTGCCGTTATAATGCCGAAATTTTCTGAAGTAAACTATATAAAATATTCATGTGTTGAATAAAATGTTTGCACAATAAAAATATTATTTTTATTGAATGTATGAACTATATAAAATAGTCAAGTGATGAAATAAATATTTTAACGTTAAAAATACAATTTTTATTGTATATATGAACGGCATAAAATTCTCCTGAAATGGAAATAAATATTCATTTACAAATCGGACGATTTGTTTATGTACACCCATTTAACTGACATTGATTGGGACAATAAATTTTACACATCACCCAACTGCACAAATAATATTCAGTATTTGTTGGTTGAAACCCCATATGGGTATTGGGATGATATTTGACATACACTAATCTCATTTGTTTAGTTGTATGTCAATCGATTGGTTGACGGACTGTTGTAAGCATTAATTATTTATATTTAATGCTTATGCAGTTGTGTGATGCACTCTGCATGATGGTTGATTGTTTCTCATGGTTGTTGTGTACATGTGATGTATGAAATCCATATAACTAACAATATATGGTAAATGATTGGGTCTAATTTCAATTCAGAAATAACGAATATTTTAAAATAACGTATATTTTAAAATAACGAATATTTTATAGTAATATTCAGTAAAGGATTAAAATGTGAATTTGATGTCCGATTTTAGATGGACACAAAAATATTTAAGTATGTGAAGACGTGTTGATTAGTTATACGCCATTTTAACGCGAACGATATTTATATCGATTTTATTCATTTTTATAATGAATATCGAAAAGGAAATGATTTCAAAATCTGATATTTTGAAAATATTATCATTTAAATATTATAATGATAAGGAGTATTCAATTTTGATTTAAAATTGAAATGAAAGTGGGAATCGTTTTTAAAACAAACTTATAAAATACGTTTTGAACGAAATATATTATATATATATATATTAATGGCTTGAATAGAACGCGCCACGCCGTGACCGTTCGCGAATTTCGACCATTGACTTCGAATTGACCTTACGGGAAATCCGACCATCGTATTCTCCTGAAACCGGAACCGTTGGGTTCGTATCGGAAAGAGCTTTCCGATAAATATAAGAGATTTTAAATCAAATGGATGGATTTGGAATTATGTCCAAATCAAATTTGGAAAAAGTCGCTATGAATGCAGTTCGGTGTCGTTATTGGAAACCGACTGTACGGGCCTTGATAAAATTATTAAAAATATTATTAATTTGTGTAAAATCATAATAAACGATTTGGAAAGAATTTGGATCAAAAATTCCACATTTGTAAAGATAAAAATATATTTTTATCAAAATGAACTAGTTATTAAACTAGAGAGATAATCCAACGTTTTTAAATAAATTAATTGGATTTGTGAATGGTTTTAATCTAACCAGAATTTTCCAATGTATGAATTGGAATGGATTTGAATAGAAATCATCTTCAGGATATTTTGATATTGGATTCATGACTATATGGATATTGCGGAGGAATTTGGAAGATGGATATATATCGTTATTCCCCATACGATATGTGTTGGTTTCAGAATTTGATATTGAATGTATGAACTATATAAAATAGTCAAGTGATGAAATAAATATTTTAACGTTAAAAATACAATTTTTATTGTATATATGAACGGCATAAAATTCTCCTGAAATGGAAATAAATATTCATTTACAAATCGGACGATTTGTTTATGTACACCCATTTAACTGACATTGATTAGGACAATAAATTTTACACATCACCCAACTGCACAAATTGGGTTTTGGGTTTGTCGTGAATGGTGTCTTCAGTAGCACTATTCTTAAACCCCGTGTGAAAGAATAAATCTTTAATTAAGATTATTAGAGTTTCCAGTTGTATTTAGTAAATTGGAATAAAATGGAATGTGAATTGGGTTTTTTGTGAACTATGTTTTTAACGACATTCGTTCTTTAACTCGATTTATAGTGAAATGTGATTTGGAATATATAAATCTTTTATTAAGTTTAATGGAAATTTTCCAAAGTAAAGTTTTCCAATTTGATATATTAAATTAGAATTGAATGGAATTTGATTTGGTAATAATTGAAGTGAGCTTCTATGGAGGAAGACTGTTAATATATATGGAATTTAAAAGGCTTTGTCGTTATTATATTAATATTATTGGTTGGATACCGAAATTTATATCGATTATATATACTGATCTGTTTTCCGTGAAGATTCCATGGTTAATGGAATGTAATTTTGGGTTTATTGTGAATTGTGTTTTAAACGACCTTGGTTCTTTAACCCAGTTAAAGACAGGATTACATGTCTAACATTGTATTTCGAACCGTATTGCTGATCTCTGCTAAATGTATATATGTTTGGTGCCGGAAAATTTATTCTTGCTTAACACCCTTCTTTGAGACGTATAAGCTTAGAGGTTATATATCGGCAGAAATTAATGGTACGGTGTAGATTATCAATGTAGCATGTGTGATTTCCCAAAGTTAAATAATCATTAAGTAATGATTGTTGGAAGATTAAAACTAAGTAAAATTTTAATGAATCTTTAGTAAGATTGAAATGCGAATGTGATAATTTGAATTATCAAATTTGGGAAATGATCGAGAATGGAGTACCACCAGTTTTACTCCAGGCGATAGTTAAATCTTGAATTAGATTTTAATGTGAAATGGTAATTAAATTTACCGATAACACCGTGGGTGTTAGATGTGGAGTACTACCAGTTTTGCTTCATGGGATGGATAGGTTGGGAATGGGTTAATATAAATAAATGATTACTTCGGTAAGGCTCGCTAATCCTGAAGAGTTGATATACCTTAATTTGGTTTAGAATTGACAAAGGAAGATTAAATTATAAATTTAAAAGAATTTATATTTGATAAAATTAATGGGAACCTTTCCCAAAGGATATAAATATTTTAATAAAAGAATATTCTAGATTGGAATGAGGCGTATGTTGTGTTTTTATAGCACTTGATTATAAGATATGTGAATTATTCGAAAATGCCGTGTTTATACCCATTCTGAATAATTGATTCGACGATAAGTTGGCGATGAAGACAGTGGTTGAAGATCGGAGATCTTCACATCGTTTGGAATGATTACTGATGTCTTGATTGGGCTGTACACCCGAGACAAGGTAATAAGTGGTGATCGTCTAGATGTACTTGGAGATTGACGTAATATGCAAGGACCTATCTTCTGTATTGGACAAATGGGACGATGAATAAGGGGCCTCCGGTTTCTTTTAGACCTAGAACGAACTAGTAAATGGATGTGTGTCTGACATTGGATTTTATTTTATGTTGATTGATCTCTATTAAGTATATATCTGTTTGGCCGCGGAGAATTTATTCTCTTGCTTAACACCCTTCTCTGAGACGTATGAGCTTAGAGGTTATATATTGATAGACATCAGTGCATGGCATGAATTATCAGTGTGACATGCAGAGATGCAGTGATCAAGGCTTCTGTTGAAAAGCATAGTCTTTTGGTTGATGATCAAAGCATAGCTTTAAATAGCATAGCTTTGTGTATAGCGTTAATTCGCGAGCCCCATTCCCGGTATGAGTCAAAACGGGATAAAGGACGTAGGGAGGATATGAAGTTTCTTTCTTGCTATGGGAGGTGTCATAGTATGGTTCCCAGACATTTATTTATTTTTTCCTGTGTGGATGATGGATTGCAATGTGCCTCGGATATTGGTCCCTAGTGGCCAAGTGATAGGTCCGATAGGTCTGGGAAACGTGTCTTCAGGAATAACCAATCTTCAAAAATAAGAGAGGACCGACCCTGTAGGATCCAAGGGCTCGCCAGTGTTCGAGCCCTTAGGCTTTTGCTAGAGTGTCTCGAAGCTGGCGAGGAGTACATCCCTTGCCTCGACTCATAAATGGAATCCAATTTCCAATACATGACTTTTTGGTTTTAATTATAGAACTAGTATGGTGACAAGATATATGGTACCCATGCAGTCTATAATTGATACATTTATATTTGAAGCGATTTTTGACACTATACACTTATAGTAACATCAAAATGATTTGTTTTAAACGTACCAAGCATGTTTGGCTATCATAAGGGAAAACTCTATCCTTCGGCTTGCGTTGCATTGTGTGATGGGACCTGAGTCTTATAATAGCTTCATTTTTCGAAAAGCATTGCGCTGTTTATAAACTGTTTTATGCACTGGTATTCTTGGGAGAAAACCCGTTCCGTGTTGTACGGCGTGGTCCCTTGATTTACCTTATTTCAAAGTAAAGTTTTAAATAACTGTTTTAGTTCTCACACCAGTCCCATGACTGACCTGGAGTTTATTGTTTTAACCTAAACTCTGGGTGCCCCTATTTTCCACATGAGCAGCTAATAGTTTTGGGTTTTGCAAATTTCTATTTTACAGGATCCTGGTTTACAGCTGGAGCTATATTCGGAAAGCTTTGTATCCGTGTATTTCTTTCATTTATATTTGTTAATGTATTTTCGCTACACATTGTATTAATTTTCCGCTGCTTTGTAATTTAATCACTAATATTTTTTTTATGTATATTATTTATTCATACTCTATTATATTCTTGTACTCTGATGTAATTGTTGTAATAGCAATGAAATGTTCTTCTATTTGCGTTCTGATTTGTCATGTTCTCAACTCAATCTGGGCTTTCCTTAATGGGGAGGTTTGGGTTGTCTTAGTTGGTATCAGAGCTTTGGTTTGCAGAGCTCGAGAACAAGACACATTAGAACCAAATGAAAGAATTCATCAGAGATTGGATTTGTAATATCCAATGAGGATGACTCGTCAGAGATGGGATCAGTAGTATCCCAAAACGAGTGTAAAGAGTGTTATTTTTAAAATCTAATTTAGTTTTGAAATTTTATATCAATTATTCGTATTTGAATATTTAATTTTAAATTGAATTTGGACAATCTAGTATAAGAAGGTTTTGAGTATATGCCTGACAAGATGTATATTAGAAGCCCCCGATATACTGGATAGATATAGAATCACACACTAGTCGCCCGGGGATGAAACTATCGATGATTGTACGACATCAATCGTTTGTGTTCGAGTTTCGAAGGTGGGATATCTATATATTTCCAATTGACTGGTGTGAGAACCAAAACTTAGATAGGGTTAAGGTTTGAGATTTGGCACTAAAAACATGATTTTGAGTATATATATAGAAGGTATATGTTTGAAAAGATAATCAACTAATTGATTGCAGGTTGTGATGTTTGATTATTAGTTTAACTAATAAAACCAATATGACAATGGAAGGTAAATTTAGCCAAATTGAATTTATTACTGAACCGAATTGAAAATTGATTGAAATTGCATATATGTACATGTATATATAATGAACAGATCATAGCATGGAACTAAGAAGAGGAATAAAATTGTAAGCCTGAGAAATAGGTACGTGTTTATTGTATTTATTGGGTTTTTGATGATTTTATGAGTCGCTTGGCTTTTTCTTTTTCTTTTGGATTGATGAGGGACCTTGTGAGGCAAGTTGTGGTTTTTATAGATCTCCCCGTACAAAGGAGGTAATGGCGATTTTTTTTCCGAAAATTTAGGTTGTTAGCCAAATTTTTGAGAAATTAGAAAGTTCTTAGAAACTGAAAAGTTGAAGAATGAAAGCCGGAATGAAAATTGAGCTGGTTAGTTAAACAATTTTCAGCTCCGTTCCTTTTCGAGGACGAAAAAATTTTAAGTGAGGGAGATTGTAACAACCCGGATTTTCAGAACCCATTTAAAATTTTTATTTTAGCTATTTTAACGGATTTTGAATATTTAAAATGATTTATTTTAAATAATAACGACTAAAAATTTATTTTAAATGTAGTTCAAATGTATAAATTTATTTTAATTATATTACGAGCCTGAAATGGCGCGGTAGTTTGAAAATCCGATCTTAAATTTCAAATGAATGTATAGAATCCAAAATAAATCAGATTTCAGTAAATTCAGAAATGTTGGGACCTATTTAATTATATCTTTCTAACGAATGTGAAAATTTTAGATTTCATAATATAAAGTGAAAGTTATGTCCAATTTAAAATTCAGAATAGTTGATATTGAATTTAATATATTTTTAATATAATATATATCCCTTAAAAATAGCCATTTTGCAAACGACCTCCGTTTTCAACGAAACCTATAATGTCCCAGTTTTTAACCGACTTTGTTTAATCATAAACACTGATTAAAATGTGATAATTAAAGTAAAATATAATTAGAAACAAACTTAAATAACTAAAAACTTGTGTGTAAACATATATATATATATATATATATATATCTGTATATATAAGGGTATATAAATGTATGTATATGAAAATATACATATGTTATGGCTTATATCTTAACGTGGATTCAAAGATGCTTATTACAATCCCCTAACCAAAATCCTATGCACTAAAAATGTACATAAACATTCATAACTAAAACTTATGATAATATGACTTGCATAAGTATGCATATGTTAATATGTATAAAATGATCGTTTATTAATTAAGTATTAAGATCATCTTTTATTTGGAAATCTGTGCTTGCTAGGAAGTGAGTAAATAGGTTAAAACATATGCAAGAAGTCATCACTACAGCATATAAATCCATGGTATTTTGACGAACATAAACTGTATAATAAAATGCCAAAACTAATAACAAAGCATATTGCTCATAAATAACAAACAAGAGTCAACCTTTTTAATGTGATTTAACTCTTGATATAGTATGGCTGTAGGATACACAAGCCATTCTCAAAAAAAATAAGAGAGTACAAAATCTTTTTAAGCAAATTTTATATTACAACAAAAATCTATTTTTGTTATCACCAAAATCCAAAAGTCCTTGTAACCATTCGGCTGCATATATGCATATTTATATCTAAGCATAGCAGTACAAATCTTAAAGAGATTGCACATTTCAACAAATCATATAAAGATATGGTCGTATATTTGTAAACTAATTTCTAAACAATAGTACAAAAATATTAAATAGATGTGTTCTGCCTAACGTTGTGTAACCATAAATGTTGCTGCTAGGATAATAAGCAATAATTAATCCAGTAGCAGTTTGTTAACACCACTTTTAGTGGTGTCAACGTGACACTATGCCACTATTGGTGGAAATAAGGGGACCTCATATGGGGTCCCCCTGAATTCCACCAATAGGAGCAGAGTGTCTGGTGACACCACTAAAAGTGGTGTCAACAAACTCGGACTCCAGTTAATCTATCTAATATTTTTGTCAAAGCTGGAAGAAATTTCGGCCAACACTAATTCGATTGAGCCAAAGAAAATATGTAATGCTTCTAGAAGATAGACAAAGGTAGATGGTTGTACAAAATAAGGTATATTTATATTGAGAATATCATGTGTTTTCCTGTTAACAAATAGAACTTAGGTCTGAGAACCTAATGCCTTATACTCTCTAATCAAAACATCAAATGTTTAGTCTATAGGGTAAAAGTTGGTGCAATCATTTAATGAACCCATTTATTTAATACTAATTCGTGCCTATAAATACACCATAAACATATGCATTTCTCACGCAAAACCAATAGAACTAGTAAGATCAAATACAAAGAACAGAGGAGAGTTAACTGGCGAGTAAACTAAATTTATAAAATCTTTATTTTAGAGTTTCCATGTTAATACAAGTATTGTTATAAACCATGTATACCTCATTTGTGCTAAAATGTTAGGATTTGCTTGTGACTAAACTCTCTTCTATATTTTGATGTTTAATCTTTTGAAATTACTGCTATGAAATGATTTAAACTATTTGAATGCATCAGCCTGGATGGATACTCCATGAAAACACATACATTAACCATTGTATACTCTCTGTTAAGATGAAAACCCCTGCCATGAACACAAAATATCCCATTGTCAAATACCATAGTTGATGTTAATTAGTGGGAATAAACCTGTATTACTCTCTGTTTTGCAAACTGTTGTTTCCTTTACAAGGAATGCCAATAAGTTTGCTTGGGTTCTGTCACTAAGTTGAAACCTTTTGGAATAGCAAACAATCTACTGCTATGAACACCCTGTTTCTAGAAGAGAATCATACCAAATTCTCACATTGGGTTTATTCGATTGTAAGGATATAATGCATACGTTTTCATACTTCAGTAATATAAACAAAGTAAATAACATTGTAATGAATGTATATACGAAGAAACCGGAACTATATTGCTATCTGTAATCAACATAAAACATGGAATTTTCGATCCAAGAAAAATGTTGTTTTACATATATAAATGGAATCGTATGACAAACGATGATTTTTGGTGGTCATTTCATAATTTTTAACATCATGGTTGTCGAGAAATGTTGGGATGATCGAAAAACATTGTCGGAGCAATTTCTGGCGATCCCTTGGATCGAAGGTCATGGCGGGAAGTGTAGGGAAGTGTGGAAGTACATTAATCATAGGAAAAATAGTAAATGAATTTTCTATTGCATAAATTTTGTAAACGAGGAGAAAATAGAGTTATGGGTTTCTTTTTCATGGTCTTGGTTGTCGACTGAACTGCACCTACATGGTGGCGAATGGAGGTTGCGCACGCGCAGAGGGGGGGGGGGAGGGGATCATAGTACGAGGACGTGGGCTTGGCGTGGGTGAAGTCGGAGGCGCCCTGGTGGTCAGAGGAGGTGGCACTCGAAGGTTTCTTCGGTGGAACCCCTTCGATGATGAAGAAGAAAAACAGTGAAAACACTGTAGAAGCTTAGGTGGTCGGATCAGAGTGGAGTGATGAAGTCAGGGGTGACGAGCAACTTGGTTGGAGGATCACGAAGGCTGGAAGGTGGCTTGATGGTCTGTGCACGTGCACAGATGCACATGCCATGCATTGGACATGGCAAGATAAGGAAGGAGATGTGGTACTTGGCAAGAAGAATGGATGTGGTACTTGGCAAGAAAAGGGTTCGACAAAAGGAATCTGGAGGGTTTAACATGCGTGGAAAGTGGTATTTGGCAATGGAAGGGGTGCTGGTAATTAGAAAGTGGTATTTAGTGGTATTTGGCATGGTGGAGTTTGGCATTTGGCAAAGGAAGTGGTACTTGTAAAAGGGAAAGTGGTACCGGGTAAAAAAGGAAAGTGGTACTGGGTAAAAGGGAAAATGGTACTGGGTAAAAGGGGAGCGGTATTTGGTAAAAGGGAAAGTGGTACTTGCAAAAGAGGGATCAGGTAAATAGGAGATTAGCGAGAGTGTGGCATCACGTTTGGGCGTAAAAATCTTGATCTGGCAAAAGGAATGAAGGAAAGGGGAATGGGCCAAAGGAGTTTGGACTGGGCTTTTTAATAAGAACAAGTTTTAAATAGAAATGAAAATATAAAATAAAAGAAAAAATAAAATAAAAGTAAATAAAAAGAGATGGGCCAAACATCTTGGGCCCTCGAAGGAAAATAGAAGAAGGGAGAGGAGTTGTAGTAGTTAGGCTTTTAAAGGATTCGACGAATTTAAAAGCAAATCAAAAAGAAAATATAAATTTTAAAATAGAAAATTTATGTACTTAAATTATTAAAGTTTGTTTAGAAATAAAAAGATAATTTACAAAGTGTGACAAAGGTATAAAATGTCGTATAAACAAGCAGATATTTTAGAGTAAAGTACCGTATGCGAAGCACGTGCTTTAGTTGTTCATTTATAATAGACAGTCAAATATCTAGATTTTTAACAACACAGAGATATGATATTCTGTTGGTTGAAGCTTATAAATTAAAGAGTATATAAAATGAATTGTGTTGAGTCGATAACTATTCCATTGGACAAGAAAGGTTTTGATATAAATGAATATTGAAATATGCTTCTTAAGTATCGACTAACCATAAAAGACATTATGCTAATCATTTCAAAGAGTCCGGAATTAATATTCCACTTCGATTTGATTTATACACCACGTATCAGAGATTATTGATGATAATTAAAGATGACGATATGCAAGGGCTATTTTGTTTTGCAGAATAGTGCCTTCGGTTTGTCCAGTCCCAGGACAACTAGTATGGTCGGGTGTCTGACAACGTATACCTATCAGATCTTAGACATCGACTTTTCTAAAGTATATTATGTTGGTGGCTAAGGAATCCGTTTCTCTTAGCTTTATGCCCGTAATGTATTTGGGAAAATAAATTGTGTGTTCTGACAGATATGACGGTATGGCATCCAAAGTGATTAAAGAAGTTCTCCGTCAAAAGAACAAAAATGACCTCAGGCCTCGTAACCAGGAAATGACAAAAATCGGGCGGGCAACATGGTTAGGTGGGTCATTCCCAACCAGGGTGTATTATCACTATCTAGAGAAATTCCTTTTTGTCTTCTCATCTTTTTCACTGCTGCAGCATTTGGTAGTGGATGCTGATCCCAACCGTGGGGTGATAATACATTCGCTACACTCAAGCTAAATGAGTGGGCAGTCATGTGTGGCCGCGTTGCAAGACGTTCTTGTTGAACCCCAGTGTATCCTCTCTAGAGTAAACTGATCGGCAAGTGGTCTCATACCTTATCATAGTTGGAATCCAGTCTCCAATAAGCGCCCGCGGTTTTTGATTTTATATTATATGTATGGAGCGTGAGATGCAAGCGTTCCTCTAGATGGTCATTTATTTGATAAAAACTATCATAATATCAGATGATTTGTTATCAAGAATGTTTTGATTATTGTAAGTAAAAACCGTCCATGTTTATGTGTGGGCTGGTCTTACTATTATCTTTTCTTTCGAAAAAATTTCTAAAGTTAAATTAATATGTTCTCATAAGAGAAAACCCCTATTCCATATTATTTTCCTTTCAAACTGTTTTAAAATTTGTTTACTCACACCAGTCCCCTGACTGACCCAGAGTTTATTTTTCTATGTTTTTCATAAACTCTTGGGTACTCATAACAATTGTTATGAGTAGACAAGTGATCCAGGTAGTCAATGGAAATCTGATGGAGTATTTTGGGCTGGAAATCATGGAGTCAGCTTATTAGTTATATCTATATCTAAGTATCAAGTTTGTACATTGTATTGGGTCCGTAATCATGTATAATGTATTATGATGAAGTATTCTATGATGTAACAGACTTTGATATGTAATATATTAAGCGATAATATATTTTGTTAAATTCCACTGTGGGATTCTGATGTTCTCGTTAGTTCTTTTCTCTATCAATTTCTATTTCTTCATTAATGACACAACTTCCGAGGTCATCGAAAGTCGGGCCGTTACAAAACCACTTATGTTGGATCCGGAATGTCAATTTATTGTTAGATTCCAATTTTCATAATTTTTGTAATTAAAATGTGAGCGTGATAAATTTGAACGTGTTTGGTAATTCAGTTTGAATTCAATCGACTGGAAAATAACCATTTTTCAAATGGTCTCCAAATTCAGCGAAATTAGTTTTGTTAGGACCATATCATCAAAACATAGCTAGATTTATTTTTTTGGAATTTTTGGAGTCAGTATGTAGCCCTAGTAAATTAAAATGTACGTAGAAATCAATTTTGAATATTATATTAATTTATTTTTTAATTTTAACGAAAATTGGTCGAAACAGTCGAATGGGCTGACGGGACATATTCCATTACGTCCGGAATGGGGGTATTTAGCTAGGGACGACAGTCGTTGGGTCAGATTTGGAGTTAAAATGAAGAATCCACTTTTTGGAAAATTAAAATTATTAAATATAAAATTATATAAACTTGGTCAACCCCTCACCCTCTCTACTCATCATTCAAACGAGAAAAAGAAAAAAAAGACAACGGAACCTGTTGCCCTAGCCCTAGTCTCGCTGCCGCTTGATCGTGCCTCCAGCCGCCGCCCCCTCCGATCACCCTCCCCCTCTGACCCGCTGCCTCCCCACTCTCTCCTCCCTTCTCTAAAAACTCCAAGCCCCAAATCCACTCGAACGCGCCACCACCAGACCCCACCGCCGCCGACCGCCAGTGCTACGCCCGACCCTCCAACCTCCATCCGACACCACCTCAGAGCCGCCGTGGACCCCCTCCCCTTTGAAAATCTGATTTTTACATTTTCTGTTTATACGTTTAAACCTGTAACGACCCGCATTCTACACATCGCAGGATTGTAGAATATTTATTTCTTTCACATACGGAGCCGTATGGTCATGTAACTTTGGGAGACGACTATTGGAGTCATTTCCCATGTTCATGATTTTTGCTGATTTTTAAATGACTATTTTGCCCCTAGTTGATCTTGTTTTGGCCATAACTTTTGATTGGAAAGGAGTTTTGACCTGAAACCACTTCCATTGGATCCGGATGATGGTTTACAAGTGGTCACATTAGCCAAACGAACTCACCGATTGGGAGATATGGCTGAAACAAGTTTCATAAGGTGAAAAACTGCTTAACCGGGCCAAATGAGGTGATTAGTAAATTGGCTCATAACCCATTTGGGATTAGGGTTATGGGGAGGCAGAAATGAGTTAGTTTTTCATTTCATTTCAGTTTTCTAGCCGCCATTTACCTCTTAAGAACCCTAATAATGGCCTCCAACCTCTAAAACATCTCCAAATCACTTTATAATCAAGGATTAAGCTTAGCAACATCAAATCAAAGAGGATTAGCACAAGAATCGTGGTAGAACTACTGTGTTGCATTGGGAACAGCGCCAAACAGAGATTCATTTCAGATTTGGTATTTTATTAGTGGCCAAGGTGAGTGATTTGCATAGTTCCTCACTAATTATGGTTAATTAAGGGTAATTAGTGTTGATTAGCGAATTTATACATTAATAAATTCTGGAAAAATATTCATAAATTTCGAAATATTGTTTTAGGCCTCTGTTAGAAAATTTGGTTAATTTGGTTAAGTTTTGCTAATCATATCATTAGTTTTGCTTAAACATGCTTACGGGAAAATATGGGATTTTGGCTATGTTTGATCCATTTAACCTTGTCATATTGTTGTTTTGGTGTTTTTGGTCACTTCTATTTGTTGTTATGACTGTATGGTGTGCTTTGTGATTGACTAGAACTGTTAGAATGGTCGAAAATGTCGTCGTATGGCATAAAACAATCGCTGGAAAAGTTGCAGGAAAATGTGTAGGGTTTCGGATCGGATCGGGATAGGGGGCTCGGATCGGATGGTGGACTAGGCAGAGAAGCCAAACCGGATCGGAACTTTGCAGTAAAGGAGACTTGGCAAGAAGGAAGGCCATTTGCATAAAAGCTGGATTTGGGTTCAGATGGGGAACAAGGAAGGGGCTACGGATCAGATCTGAGAAGAGGAGATGGAGCAACGGATGGGATCGGGTGGTTATAACCGAACCGAATCAAGATAGTGAGATAGCTGAACCTAAGTGATATGGAAGCACCGAACCGAATCGAGGGTGGAGCTCCGAACCGAACCAGATGGCCAGGAAGTGGAGCAAGCCGAGCCGAACCAGCGAAGGACAACCGAACCGAACCGGATTGGAGCTGCGATTACGCGACGACTTTTCTGAAGACCAACTCCAATTCGACCAAAACCCGAGATGCAAAGAAGTCCAAATAGGAAGTAGAGCTCAGGATCTAGTTGGGAACCAACGAGTTAACTTCATGAGTTGGGCTTTGCTGCGGGACGTGTGCTAAGGGGTTGTCGATGTCTATAACTTTGGATCACTATGTGTGGGGGGGACGTGAACGGATTCAGGGCCACAGTGGCCTAGGTACGACTAAAGAGCTATAGACCAATGAAGTAGGGTCATTTGTAAAGGTTTGGTCATGACTCCATGGGGCAAGCATTGTAGTAGCAGTAGTTGTACAAGTCGAATTCCATCACTACTTCGATGGGTCTAGTGATTGACAATGGTGGACATCGTATGCTTTACGCACTGAGTGAGAGACATGAGGATGGTTGCTATGTTTGATTTGTTTGCCATCATTATGACATGCACACCCCCACCCCCAGTTATCTTTACACCAACTGTTCAGTGGCACCTTAGAGTATTGTACGGTATGTAGTGCTAACTCTTTGGTTGCAGGTCCAGGTCCAGGTATGGTTTAGTATACATGTTATTGTTCTGTTTAGCTGCTTATTGCTCATACCAGACTTTTTGTCTGACCCAGAGTTTTATGTCTCTTCTTATTATTCTGGGTGCTCTCACGAGCAGACTAGAGACAGGTTAGCTGGTGATGCACGAGTAGCTGTACCGGAGACGAGCAGGAGGCTTCCACGTATGATATATATAGATATTCTCCCTGTGTCGCTGCTGGTCACTATTTTGGGCATTACTAGTCCACCCTTCCTTTCTTTTACTTTAGAGACAGTTTTAAAGTTATAATAAAAATGATGTGGAATATAAGCTATATCTTTATTTTCCGCTGCTATGATGTTTAGTTTTCAGCTTATGCACTGTCTCGCCTGTTTTATGTCAAGCATGTTGTTATTATATTTTATCCCATGCATTGTGAGACATTCTACAGGTTTTCGATTAGTTCACTCTCTTCTTTCGTTTCTTTGGCGACCGTTCCGTGCTAGTCGGGCATGTGTACAGCGTACTTTCGGAGGAAACGCCGGCTGGTGCGGGGCGGGCCGTCACACTTGGTATCAGAGCTCCAGGTTGTGTAGTTAACTTAGGGAAAGACACCAGGGAGAGATAATACGTATATGAGAGCGCGTATTTGTGATTATTTTGGTTTTCAAAAGCTATATATATACTATTAGTATAGTTAAGGATGAAGTCGCACTGCAATGGCACCACTATGGAGATGGTTAATTGTTTTCTCTTTACATATTGAACGATGAGCCGATATGCAAGGGGTACCGGTAGAGGAGCTAATAATGGGAATGCTGCTGACATGAGGACAATGTTAACTGACCTCGTGAGAGAGATGCTTAGGGATGTGCATAGGGCAACTCCCAATGCTGGTAATGGTGCTGGTCCAATAGTGCAGGCGCTTAGGGCCGATTTCGCCAAGCTGAACAAGGATTATACTAGTCTTGGTGGGAAGCCATTCCACGGAACGAAGTCGGCTACAGATGTTCAGGATTGGTTGGATAGCTGCGAGCGTATCTTCGAAGATTTGGGTATCGAGGATGCGATGAAGAGAAGGCTAGCATCCCGTCAGCTGCAAGGATAGGCAATGAATTGGTGGAATGCTATAAAGGCAGCTACTCCCGAGGATCAGATTACTTGGGATCAGTTTAAGGTTCGCTTTAGCGATAAGTTCATTCCAGCTGCTCAGAAGTCAGTGTTGTTTAAGAAATTCTTGGAACTCAAGCAAAATGGCAAAGATGTCTCGGAGTATATTGCCGAATTCGACACTTTTTCGAAATATGGGTTATCCCTAATAGATACTGCTGAGAAGAAGAACGAGAAGTTCATAACTGGCTTGGATCAGTAGTTGGGGGAAAGGCTTATTAACCAAATCGATGAGACGTTTGAATCGATTGTGGGGAAAGCATTGAGGCCAGAGAGTCTTTACCCTAAGTCGAAGACTGAGGTTGCATCTGCAGAGGAGCAAAAGCAACAAGCAAGTGGTGGAGGCAAGAGTGGTTTTCAGAAAAAGAGGAAGCACAACCAGAATAAGGATGGCCAGAAAAAGAATAAGAACGATGTTGAGTGCTTCAGCTGTGGTAAGAAGGGCCATTATGCTAGTAATTGTCGAGCCAAGCCAACGGATAGGAAGTGCTTCAACTGTGGCCAAGTGGGACATCACAAGGGCAAGTGTCCGCAACCCCCTAAAGAAAAGCAGATGGTGAAAGCATATGCCCTTAATGCTATTCCTTCTTCGTCGAATGCCCTAACTACGGCGGAGAAGGGAAAAATGTCGTTATTCAAGTTATGCTTTCTATTTATGATATTCCTGTTAGAGTTTTGTTTGATACCGGGGCTTCCAGTTCTTTCATATCTAGTGACCTGGTAGATAGGTTGGGATTAGACCCTGAGATTGTCGATAAACATTTAGTAGTGACGAACCCAATTGGTGGTTCGACTAACCTTAGCATGATTTGTCATAATGTGGTCTTATCGAGTCATGGATGCATGTTTGTTTGTGTTTGCTTTGTTTTGGGATTTACTGGGTTTGGCATTATTTTGGGAGTCGACTGGCTCCAAAGATATGGGGTGGTGGTAGACTGTGAGGGCTTTTGGGTGACAGCTAGAGCGGATGATGGGCGGAGGGTAGTGTTTGGTGGTCTACTAGTGATGGGGTAGTGGCTAGTTTTCTAAATTCCCTCGACATCCCGCATAGTGAGTTTTCAGGTTTGCCCGTGTTTGGCCAGTATTCGGATGTCTTCGAAGAAGTGACCGGGCTTCCACCAAACTAAGAGATTGAGTTCCGTATTGATTTAGTGAAAGAAGCCAGACCTATAGTGATGCCACTTCGTCGTATGGCACCAAGGGAGCAGCGAGAGCTCGGGGTGCAAGTCAGCGATCTTTTGAAGAAGGGATTTATCAGAAGGAGTGTTTCTGAGTGGGGAGCACCAGTTGTGTTTGCTACCAAGGAAGATGGTTCCCTTCGATTGTGTGTGGACTATCGCGAATTGAATAAAGTGACGAGGAAGAATAAGTATCCTCTACCGCGGATAGATGATTTGTTTGATCAGTTGAGTGGCGCGAGAGTATTTTCCTAGTTGGATCTCACGACAGGTTTTCATCAGCTTAGGGTGGAAGCTGAGAGTATGGAAAAAACGGCATTTCGGACGCCGTCTGGATTTTATGAATGGTTGGTCATGCCATTTGGGTTGACTAATGCACCAACATATTTTGTTGATCTTATGAATAGAGTATTCAGAGAACAGTTGAACAAGTTTGTTCTTGTGTTCGTGGACGATATACTTGTTTATTCGAGGACAGAGGAAGAACACAAGGAACATTTAAGAATAGTGATGGAGGTGGTGACAAAACACCAATTGAAGGCAAAGTTTTCTAAGTGTCACTTCTGGAGGAGGGAAGTGAGATTCTTGGGCCATGTTGTTTCAGAGAATGGTATTGTCGTGGATCCTGCGAAGGTGGCTACGGTACAAGATTGGTCTACGCCCAAGAATGCGACAGACATAAGAAGTTTCTTGGGGTTATCTGGATATTATCGTAAGTTTATCTAAGACTTTTCCAAGATAGCAGCACCGTTGACTCAATTGACCAAGAAGAATCAAGCTTTCGTCTGGGACGAAAAGTACGAGAATGCATTCAAGAGTCTAAAGGAAAAGTTGACATGTGCACTAGTGTTAGTCATTCCTAAGGGGAATGAAGAGATGACGGTATATACGGATGCATTTGGTACCGGACTAGGTGCTGTATTGATTCAAGGAGGTAGGATTGTAGCTTATGCAAGTTGCCAACTGAAACCGCATGAGAAAAGATACCCTACCCATGATTTGGAATTGGCAGCGATCATGTTCGCACTGAAGATGTGGAGACATTATCTCTTGGGAGAAAGATTCGAGTTGTTTACCGATCATAAATCGTTAAAGTATCTCTTCTCTCAGAAGGATCTAAATCTCCGACAGCAAAGATGGTTAGAATTCTTAGCTTCCTATGATTTCGACATCGCATATACACCAAGAATGGGCAATGCGGTAGCTGATGCATTGAGTAGAAGACATGCCAGTTTAGGGGCTATGTTTCTTGAATGGAAGCAACTGGAGTACATCGCTGGGTATGATTTCAGACCAAAGTGCGAGTTGGATCCAGAAATGTTAGCAAGTTTGACGATCAGACCCACTTTGATTGAGTGGATTTGTTCCAGCTAGAGGGACGATCCTAACCTATTGGAAATCATCCCAAAGTTAGAGATGGGGATCAACGAAGAGATAAACAAGTATGGGCTTGATCGAGATGGATGGCTTAGAAAGAATGGAAGACTAGTTGTACCCAGTGTCAATGGATTGAGAGATGAAGTCATTAGGGAATGTTATCGCTCAAAACTGACTATACATCCCGGTGATAACAAGATGTATCGAAACCTGAAGCAGACCTACTACTGGGAAGGGATGAAAAGAGACATTGAAAGTTTATATCCAAATGCATGAATTGACAGCTAGTTAAAGTTTAGCAAAAGAAGCCTAGTGGTTTGTTACAACCATTAGAAATTCCAGAATGGAAATGGGAACAAGTGTCAATGGATTTCATTAATGGGTTACCAAGGACTAGATCGGGCCATGATAGCATTTGGGTGATTGTGGACCGATTGACTAAGAGTGCAACGTTTATACCCGTCAAGTCAAACAGGACGGCAGCTAAGTTAGCGGAACTGTATATAAAGTGGGTAGTGAGATTTCATGGAATACCCAAAGGCATTATGAATGACCGAGATCCGTTATTCACTAGTGGATTTTGGAAGAGCTTACAAGAGGTGTTAGGATCATAACTACATCTCAGTACCGCGTATCATCCTTAAACCGATGGATAGACAAAGAGGGTGAATCGAGTGTTAGAAGATCTCTTGAGAGCTTGCATATTGGATTTTGGTGGATCATGGGATGACCATCTGCATCTAGTAGAGTTTGCATATAATAATAGTTATCAATCCAGTATTGGTATGGCTCCATTTGAAGCTTTGTACGGAAGACCGTGCAACTCACCGTCCTGTTGGTTAGAGACCGGTGAGAAGTATGTGCTTGGACCAGAAGTAATAAGAGAAACATCAGACAAGATCAAGGTTATCCAACAGCGAATGAAGGCTGCCCAAGATAGGCAGAAAAGTTATGCTGAAAAGAGGAGAAGAGAATTAAAGTTCTCCATAGGCGACTTGGTGTTTGTCAAGATTTCTCCGTTGAAGAGCGTGATACGATTTGGCAGGAGAGGCAAGTTAGCACCAAGATTTGTTGGTCCATTCCCATCTCTTGAGCAAATTAGGAATTTGGCATACAAAGTTGAATTACCAGAAAAGATGGCAGGAGTTCACAACGTATTTCATGTTTCCCAGTTAAGGAAGTTCGTACACGACCAAGATGTGACTATTTCACCTGATCAGTTGGATGATATCGAGGTTGAACCCGAGGCGGTTGGGAACCGCAAGCCTATGTGTATTGTTGGGAACGATATGAAGCAACTTCGAAGGAAGGCGGTGAAATTAGTCAAAGTTTAGTGGGACGAGGATGAGAATGACTGTACTTGGGAGACAGAGGAGAGTATTAGGAAGACGTATCCAGAACTCTTCGCCTGGTAAGATTTCAGTTTCGATTTAGTCTTTCCGCATGCTAGGATAGGTTTGTTTTATTTGTTTTGCATGATTGATTGTTGTATATGGCTGGTAGGCATGCGAGATCCTTTGTATGTTTTAGGATAAGGAATTTCAGGGACGAAATTTCTTAAGGGGGGAGAGTGTAACGACCCACATTCTACGTATCGCAGGATTGTAGACTATTTATTTCTTTAACATACGGAGTCGTATGGTCATGTAACTTTGGGAGACGACTATTGGGGTCATTTCCCATGTTCATGATTTTTGCTGATTTTTAAATGACTATTTTGCCCCTAGTTGCTCTTGTTTTTTGGCCATAACTTTTGATTGGAAAGGAGTTTTGACCTAAAACCACTTCCATTGGATCCTGATGATGGTTTACAAATCCGTAGAGGGTCACATTAGCCAAACGGACTCACCGTTTGGGAGATATGGCTAAAACAAGTTTCAGAAGGTGAAAAACTGCTTAACCGGGCCAAATGAGGTGATTAGTAAATGAGTCCATAACCCATTTCGGGATTAGGGTTATGGGGAGGCTGAAATGAGTTAGGTTTTCATTTCATTTCAGTTTTCTAGCCGCCATTTACCTCCTAAGAACCCTAATAATGGCCTCCAACCTCTAAAACATCTCCAAATCACTTTCTAATCAAGGATTAAGCTTAGCA
Source organism: Allium sativum (assembly GCA_030737875.1). Lineage (NCBI taxonomy): Eukaryota > Viridiplantae > Streptophyta > Magnoliopsida > Asparagales > Amaryllidaceae > Allium > Allium sativum. The sequence goes on from CM060909.1 coordinate 959,012,249, forward strand.
ACATCAAATCAAAGAGGATTAGCACAAGAATCGTGGTAGAACTGCTGTGTTGCATTGGGAACAACGCCAAACAGAGATTCATTTTAGATTTGGTATTTTATTTGTGGCCAAGGTGAGTGATTTGCATAGTTCCTCACTAATTATGGTTAATTAAGGGTAATTAGTGTTGATTAGCGAATTTATACATTAATAAATTCTGGAATAATATTCATAAATTTCGAAAAATTGTTTTAGGCTTCTGTTGGAAAATTTGGTTGATTTGGTTAAGTTTTGTTAATCATATCATTAGTTTTTCTTAAACATGCTTAGGGGAAAATATGGGATTTTGGCTATGTTTGATCTGTTTAACCTTGTTATATTGTTGTTTTGGTGTTTGTGGTCACTTCTATTTGTTGCTATGACTGTATGGTGTGCTTTGTGATTGATTAGAACTGTTAGAATGGTCGAAAACGTCGTCATATGGCAAAAACAGTCGCTGGAAAAGTTGCAGGAAAATGTGCAGAGTTTCGGATCGGATCGGGGTAGGGGGCTCGGATCGGATGGTGGACTGGGCAGAAAAGCCGAACCGGATCGGAACTTTGCACTAAAGGAGACTTGGCAAGAAGGAAGGTCATTTGCATAAAAGCTGGAGTTTGGTTCGGATGGGGAACATGGAAGGGGCTGCGGATCGGATCTGAGAAGAGGAGATGGAGCAACGGATGGGATCGGGTGGTCATAACCGAACCGAATCAAGATAGTGAGATAGCTGAACCCAAGTGACATGGAAGCACCGAACCGAACAGAGGGTGGAGCTCCGAACCGAACCGGATGGCCAGGAAGTGGAGCAAGCCGAGCCGAACCATAGAAGGACAACCGAACCGAACCGGATTGGAGTTGCGATTACGCGACGACTTTTCCGAAGACCAACTCCAATTCGACCAAAACCCGAAATGCAAAGGAAGTCCAAATAGGAAGTAGAGCTCAGGATCCAGTTGGGAACCAATGATTTAACTTCATGAGTTGGGCTTTGCTGCGGGACGTGTGCTAAGGGGTTGTCGATGTCTATAACTTTGGATCACTATGTGTGTGTGGGGGGGGGTACGTGAACGGATTCAGGGCCACAGTGGCCTAGGTACGACTAAAGAGCTATAGACCAATAAAGTGGGGTCATTTGTAAAGGTTTGGTCATGACTCCATAGGGCAAGCTTGGTAGTAGCAGTAGTTGTACAAGTTGAACTCCGTCACTACTTCGATGGGTCTAGTGATTGACAGTGGTGGACATCGTATGCTTTACGCACTGAGTGAGAGATGTGAGGATGGTTGCTATGTTTGATTTGTTTGCCATCATTATGACATTCACACCCCCACCCCCCGTTATCTTTACACCAACTGTTCAGTGGCACCTTAGAGTATTGTACGGTATGTAGTGCTAACTCTTTGGTTGCAGGTCCAGGTTCAGGTATGGTTTAGTATACCTGTTATTGTTCTGTTTAGCTGCTTATCGCTCATACCAGACTTTTTGTCTGACCCAGAGTTTTATGCCTCTTCTGGGTGCTCTCACGAGCAGACTAGAGACAGGTTAGTTGGTGATGCATGAGTAGTTGTACCGGAGACGAGCAGGAGGCTTCCACGTATGATATATATAGATATTCTCCCTGTGTCGCTGCTGGTCACTTCTTTGGGCGTTAGTAGTGCACCCTTCCTTTCTTTTACTTTAGAGACAGTTTTAAAGTTGTAATAATAATGATGTGGAACATAAGCTGTATCTGGATTTTCCGCTGCTATGATGTTTAGTTTTCAGCTTATGCATTGTCTCGCCTGTTTTATGTCAAGTATGTTGTTATTATATTTTTTCCCATGCGCTGTAAGACATTCTATAGGTTTTCGATTAGTTCACTCTCTTCTTTCCTTTCTTTGGCGACCGTTCCGTGCTAGTCGGGCATGTGTACAACGCACTTTCGGAGGAAATGCCGACTGGTGCGGGGCGGGCCGTCACAAAACCCCTGACCTTCCCGAGCCCATATCCTCCAAACCAAGCCCCTATGGCCAAAACTCCACAACACCAAAGTCGAAGATCTCGTTTTTCTCTTCGTTTTGGATATATGGAAGCCATATTTTGAATTGCATAGTTGTTCAGAAAACGCGTCTAAAGTCTGTTGTCCAAATACTGTCTTTTCGCAAATTCTGGCGAATTGGAGCATTTTCAGAAGAAAGGCCACTAGGCGAAAGTTGTCCGGAATGGCGCCTTTAAGCTAGAAAATAAGACCTTGTGAAGATTGGAGCTCGTTTGTAAATTCTAGAACCAGAACAGCAAATTTGAGTGTCAGAAAATAATGGTAGAGTGAATCCGAAGGTGAGAACACCTTCTCACTCAAATTATTTATAGTTAAATATATCCTAGGTTGCAGACGGGGCTTAGTAACTCCTGACACTATTTATTGTACAAACTACAGTTGCTTGGATTGTATTGTGGAAATTTGGATTGTAGTTGTAAAAATTATTGTGCGACTGATTGTGATCGATGTGTATGGCGCGAGCCAGTATCAGCAGAGGGGTAATGCTAGACATTACTCCGGTTCTAACATCGCGCCGTTATAATGCCGAAATTTTATGAAATAATCTATTTAAAATATTCATGTGTTGAATAAAATGTTTGAACAATAAAAATATTATTTTTATTGAATGTATGAACTATATAAAATAGTCAAGTGATGAGATAAATATTTTAGTGTTAAAAATATATTTTTTAACGTATATATGAATAGCATAAAATTCTCGTGAAAAGAAAATAAATATTCATTTAAAATCGGACGATTTGTTTATGTACACCCATTTAATTGACATTGATTGGGACGCTAAATTTTACACATCGCCCAACTGCACAAATATTATTCAGTATTTGTTGGTTGAAACCCCATCCGGGATTGGGATGATATTTAACATACACTAATCCCAATTGTTTAGTTGTGTAACATCCCGAGTTTTGCAACGATTTGAATTATTAAATTTAATGTGATTTCTTTTAACAATTGTTTTAATTATAAAAAATAATAATTTATGTCGTATATTGTTAAGATATTAACATGATTTGACTTGTTAACAATGAATTTCAATAATTATATTCGATAATAATTTATGTTTGGTTATATTGAATTTGAAACTAATACTGAAGTAACCATATATTGAATGGATAAACTAATTTTGAAACTCCATTCATATATTGAAAAATCTAGATTTGTGAATATAAAGAATATAAACCATTTTGGGTATATAATGAATCTCAACTTGTTATAAATGTAATAATCTCCATTGATTGTAAATATTGCTATAAATTTGGTTAGTATGTAATTATTGAGAATTGGAAATATATAATTTAACTTTAATGATTTAATTATGTAATTCTATGATGAAAATTTAATTGAATTATTCAGGTAACAAAGTTCAACTTGTCATAACAATAATGACTTACATTAATCGCAATTAAAATATCGAGTTAGTTGTTTTGATAAAAAATTGGAAGTTGAAATATAATATTAAATTACTTGTGTGTAATTGACTTAATTCATTTATAATTGTAATTTATATTGAAAATCTTTAATAATAATATAAAAATGGAAAATTTTAATGTAAATGAAGAATTGATTTATTAGGTTATTAAGACTTAAAATAAATAAATCAATTTTAGAGTATATCGTTCAATTGAAATTTAGTTGAATAATTAAATGTGAATATTTATCATATAAGGAAAATGATTCATGTAAATAATACAAATTATAGGATAGACTTGAACTTAAACTTATAACCTTTGGAATTAAATTCAAAGTAGGCATTGAATTAAGGATTAAAATGAAAAATGGAATGCTTTAATGGATAATTAAACCTTTGAAATTTATTTGTATTAAATTGAGTCAATAAATATGTAATTTAAATTTAATGATTAATTATGGAATCTAATGGTGTAACTTAATTAAATTGATTTGTTATTGAAACCCAACTTATTTTGACAATAATATTTTACATCGATTGTAAAGGAAATTTGGTTTTGGTTTGTACTGTTAAGATTTAAAGCTGAAAATTAATATTAAGATAATTAATTAACATTGAAAAGGGTACGTAACGGATTTTTATGCGAAGTGTCATGACACTGATTTTATTTTACGGTTACGTCCGTCTTGTCACGCTGATCGTTTTGGTATATTTAATTGTATTTTTCGGTGTTTGGTTTGTGAAGGAGCTGTGTAAACATTTATTTATATCGTACGGAGTTACCCATTATACTTATTAATTGGACATTTTAAATTTAAATTTTGAAAACTCTAGATTTATGGCAATAAATGTGTAACGTTCTAGATTTATGGAAATTAAATTTTTGGTCCAAAACTTGCGCAAACTTGAAACTTTTAAGTACCCTATTTATGTTATTTTATACTATATTTACCAAGCACGTTCCCAATTTCTCTGCCCCTTCCATTTCTTTTACATCTGCTCTCCTTTCTCATTCTTCCAGATCCGCTCCATCCTTCTATAATTTAAAAAAACTTAGATCCTGGAACAATCCGCCTCCTTCTCCACATGCGCAGCAACCCGTGGCCATCGACAACGCTCACCGACGCTGCATCTCCTCTCCGAATTCCCAGCAACGTAACAAAGCCACCAACTTTTATACGTGAGTCCATTTTCTTTATTTCTATGTATTTCTTCTTTGCCTCATATTTCTCCCTTCGATGGTGAGTTTGAAAAGGTACCATGCGTGAAAAGCTGGATCCATGGTTGGAAAAGTTGAAATCTAGAATCAACAACATAATTCAATTAGACTTGTGGAAACAAATTTTTTTCCTTTAGCTTTTACAGTAATATATGCGTTAGAGGTGAAGAAACTATACCCATTTTTGTTGAAACAATTATGCCAAAACCATATATTAGGTGGAAATCTTTTGGACAAAACAATAGTTGTGTTAAGTTTAAACTTTTGGGTTTATATAAATTATTTTTCATACCATGCTTTGGAAAGGAAAACATGAACAGTACATGTCCATGATGGAATTATAGAGAATTCACATGGGACATTGTAAAAAAAAAAGTAAAAGAATTAGTTGACAGCCGAGATGGCTGAAAACCCATGCAGCCAAGCCACACTAGTTTGTTTAGAGGGTTTGCATATTTGTTTAAACCTTACTGTTGGAGCTATTTGAGTTAGGTATAATCAATACTATAGGGAATGATGAAAACAAATATTTGTATTGAACGTTGATGTAACTTAACATGTTGTATACCTTTGTAATATATACTTTGTGAAATACATGCGCATATTTTAATTTATGTTGTAGCTGATGAACACAGTAGTTGTGCGTCTACATCATGCATATCAAATTTTATTTTATAAAAAAAAAAGGTGTAAATATTTCATGCGTTTGTACTCATGCATGTTTGCATGCAACTAAGTTTCATGAATGGTTCCATGCGTTTGTACATGGTTGCAAATTGCAATTCAAATGCATGTAACATTTTGTCCATTTTGCCGCACACCTTTTGAGCCTTTAAAAAAAAACAATGTTGTGCCATGCTTGGTAGGATAGATTAGGAGAGTATAAATCAGCCTGGTCTTATTACAATATATAGAATGGAAACAAAAAAAGGATCATTTTTATTTTTATTTTTGTTTTTATTTCTTTTAAATCAAACACTGTTAAATTATATGCGTGTTGACCGTAATTTGTTTGTTCAGTTCGCTGAAGTTTCAGTGTTGTTTCAGTTCTGCCCCTCTCTCTTATCATCACTATTCCTCTGCCGTTGAAGGTGAGTTCAACTCACACCTAACTAAAATATTCGATTGTTAGTTAAATTAATATCATTCCATGATATGATTGTATGGATTGATGTTTGACAGTTAAATTGCATGTTTATATTTATTTGTATCGATAATGTAGTTAGATTTGACTGTTAAATATAATTTTACAGTTAAGTTAAAAATTTGACATTTAATTTCTATTAAAACCCGACATCTGAAAAATTGAAAGTTTATATGATACTGGACTGTTTGTATGTATTGATGTGATGAACAACATGAATTTTATATGTTTGATCTATTGATGTTAATTGTGTGAATTTACCTGTTATTCATATATGACTATTGTGTGTGCTGATTAATCATAATCATTTACCCTAGATGTTACGGGCATCAAATAAATCGGGATTCATCAATAAATGAATTAAGAACGTAGGTTGAAATAATAAATACCTATGACCCTGATTTGGATTGAAATGATATATATCCTTTCCCAAAATACTAAAATTAAAATTTAAGTATCACTTGGCCATAGGATAGAAAAATATATATGGACACCGGTTGGTTAAATAAAATTTGTTTTAACCATGAATTTTGAAATATTGTTTTAAAGACAATATAAGCGATGTTTTATAATTTATTTCCTTTGAACTTGAACCTTGAATTTTGAAATAAAAAAAAAGGAAATAAATTAGTATTGTAACTGAAGTTAAATAAAGTGAAAGATAGTGTAAATCGAATTTATTGAAATTGAATGGTTTCACCCACCTTTGAAAATTATGAATCAACATTGATTTGAATTATATATGAATTGTGAATTCGCTATTTGTTATAAATAGAAATCATTAAAATTGAGAATATGATTTGGAATTTTATTATTTGAATTAAATTGATTGAATTGATATGAATGTAAAATAGAAATTTAAACAATTGAAATATTGACATTGAGTTGGTTGAATTGAAATTGGAATATGACTTCTTGTCTAATTGAAATTTTAAAGGAACGATTCTAGTTCCAACTATAGTATTTCCAACAATTTTATAAACTATTTTAATAATGATTATTTTCTTTATAAACTATTTTATTTTATAAATTATTTTAAATAAATCATTTTATAATTAACTATTTATTTTATAAATTACTTTAATGTTTTAACTATAGATTTTTAATAATATGATAATTCTATTTTAATAACAAACTATTTATTTTCAAACTATTTCAATTATACATCTAAACTATTTTATATATATTTTTACTATTTTAATATTTAAATTATTTTAAAAGTTGGAATTGCTTCGAGAATTAAGTTGGTTTTAACTGGGAATTTTATTTGGAAATACTTTATTTTGACTATTGAAATGATTTTGAAAAACATGATATTTTGATATGAAGTTCAGACCTCTTTGAAATGTAAAAGAACCGACCGGTGTGAAAAAGGTAAACGATTGGTTGTTAAAGAGACCGGGATCGGATATTGTCATACTCTCTGCCAATACCGAAAACCACTTTAACAACTGTGTACGTGGTGGAGTTCCAGAAATGGTGTTGGATGGATTTGGAGGTGATTACTGGATTTGAAGAAAGAGAACGATGATGGATATATCTTTGACCTTCAGGTCATAATTAAAATGACTAAAACAGGGCTATACCGTGACCAAGTGGGGTTAGCTACCTCCATCGGCAACACTTTTTCCTTTATTACTATAGTCCCTCGGTTTGATTGATTTGATGCGCATCCGTGATTTGGGAGTGTTGTCCGAGGTGGGCGGTAGTCGCGGCTATGCGTTACCACCAGTCCGGGCGTGCAACTAGTATATTCATACTCTGGGCATTCCTCGTGTGCCTTGTCATATTATCCTGATCGAGCCCCCTACGATTTTGATTTAACGTTTTCGTATCACGGCGCATCCCTATCCGCCGACGTACTGATGTGTTATATGCAAACTGTACGGCAACGGTATAAACGGTGAAGGGTAATAATGGTAATCCCGCTTACACTATTTTATTATGCTATATTTAACCATAGACATTATTATAATAGGTATTATATTATATTATATAATATTAGTTTGACGGATCCTTAAGAGATGGAAATTCTCGTAACATCCCTTAAGTTATTGCACTCATATTATTACATGAAAATTGATTTAACTAATATGAGAATTATTTAGTTCTGATCCGAGTGTTTGTTGTGTTTCTTTTTTTTTTGGAACACGCTCGGGTCAGACCGAGTTACAGTTAGCGAAGATTCCGTTATGAAGATGAAGATGAAGATGGAGCTCAACAGACGTATTAAAATAATTATTCCGTTGCATATATTGGTAGGTTGTTTGTTAATTTACTCTGATAAATTGTGTAAATATAATTAAATGTATGTTTAACAGCTTCATGAACTGTTATTTATTTATTATATTTTGTCCTTCCGCTGCGAGATTCTGTATTTGTTTTCTTTTTTTTCTTATTTTTTTTACCCCAATAACTATCCGTATTTTTTATCTGTTTATGTCGACATTAAGGATCATTGTCGATTTGAACGGTCAAAATCGCAGATGTTACATTTGGTATCAGAGCTTTGGTTTAGCGAAAACCTTGGCTCTATTTGGGATTAACTCATTAGTGATAGGGTAGTAATACCTTAGAATGAGTTTGAGTGTATATGAGAGAGCGTACTTGTAATTTTGATAAAATGATTTTGTATTGTGCTGATTTGTTCTGTTGAGTATTTATGAATTCTGGTCGGTACTTGGGACGCCAAGGCATCGATAGGGATTTCTAAACACTTGAATAGGATTCGTTGACATAATATTGTTTTGAATTATATTATATTTATATATAGAATTATTTGAAATATATGAATTTTGATTTTGTTGATGATAATATTAAATTTCATCAATTATTACTCGATTAATCAATAATTTAAAACTGCTGGTTATTGAATGATTTAAAAAAATTAAATATTGAATTAATTGGTAATTAGAAATTAAATATGAATCAGAGAATTTAATTTCGGGTGGTTATGTAGTATCGTTTTGCAAATGGTTTGAAATAATATATTTATATTTTGAAAAAGTGTTTCATATAGAAATTGTTTTAAATGAATTATTGGAAAAAGTGTATACCCTCTTGTCCTTGGAAATGATTTCGATGATGAGTGCACGCATCATAGATGTTTATTTTCAAGAGTCTATGTAGGGAGACATTTAACATTTTGTATTTTATTTTATGAAATTGAACTTTATTTAAATCCCTTTATATAGTATGGTTTTATGTAAATGATATATTAAATGAAAAAAAAAATTGAAAAAAAGCCCGAAATTTAATTCTTGAAATCTTGAATAAGTAATGAATTGGAACGTCTAAATATTAAGAGAGTTATAATTAAAATAAAATTCTTAAGAATTGGATAATAAAATGAAACAAATGGTAACCACTGAAATTTATGTAATAATTAATTTTGTTCTGTAGCATGATTAACTTACCAATTAATTAAAAAGTTAAATGGTACAAGAATAAAAAAAAATGCACAAGTATAAGAATGGATAATGAAGTGGAAACTTATTGGTTAAAAATAAATAAAACTTAAGTTATGTAATAAACGATGTACACTTAGTTATGTTATGGTTAGTAATATGAATTAACCGAATCAATGAAAAATTGATTAAGAAAATTATTTAGTAATAAACCAAATATATTGATATTAATGTTTGGTTTTGCGAAAATATAAGTCAATAGGCTTATAAATTATAAACTTAACGAAGGTTGAACGAATAAATTTAATTTAATTAAAAACGAGCTCGTCGCGAAGCTGCAGTTCATAATTTTCCGAATTGAAGTTTAAATAAATATATAAGATCCAAATAAAATCAGAATTCTTTAAAACAAGAATCCTTGGGATATGTTTGAATTAGTTTTCTACTAAAAGAGAAAAAAATTAGATTTCGACTTGTAGATTTTAAGATATGTGTAATTCAGAAATTCCTGATTTGAAATGAAAATATTAATAAAATCAAGTTGAAAAAAAAAATTATATGGAAAAACATATATATATAAACTAACAACCTTCATACTATGCCTTTTCGAGGACGAAAAGTTTTAAGTGGGGGAGAGTGTAACATCCCGAGTTTTACGACGATTTGAATTATTAAATTTAATGTGATTTCTTTTAACAATTGTTTTAATTATAAAAAAATAATGATTTATGTCGTATATTGTTAAGATATTAACTTGATTTGACTTGTTAACAATGAATTTCAATAATTATGTTCGATAATAATTTATGTTTGGTTATATTGAATTTGAAACTAATACTAAAGTAACCATATATGGAATGGATAAACTAATTTTGAAACTCCATTCATATATTGAAAAATCTAGATTTGTGAATATAAAGAATATAAACCATTTTGGGTATATAATGAATCTCAACTTGTTATAAATGTAATAATCTCCATTGATTGTAAATATTGCTATAAATTTGGTTAGTATGTAATTATTGAGAATTGGAAATATATAATTTAACTTTAATGATTTAATTATGTAATTCTATGATGAAAATTTAATTGAATTATTCAGGTAACGAAGTTCAACTTGTCATAACAATAATGACTTACATTAATCGCAATTAAAATATCGAGTTAGTTGTTTTGATAAAAAATTGGAATTTGAAATTTAATACTAAATTACTTGTGTGTAATTGACTTAATTCATTTATAATTGTAATTTATATTGAAAATCTTTAATAATAATATAAAAATGGAAATTTTTAATATAAATGAAGAATTGATTTATTAGGTTATTAAGACTTAAAATAAATAAATCAATTTTAGAGTATATTGTTCAATTGAAATTTTGTTGAATAATTAAATGTGAATATTTATCATATAAGGAAAATGATTCATGTAAGTAATACGAATTATAGGATAGTCTTGAACTTAAACTTATAACCTTTGGAATTAAATTCAAAGTAGGCATTGAATTAAGGATGAAAACCAAAATGGAATGCTTTAATGGATAATTAAACCTTTGAAATTTATTTGTATTAAATTGAGTCAATAAATATGTAATTTAAATTTAATGATTAATTATGGAATCTAATGGTGTAACTTAATTAAATTGATTTGTTATTGAAACCCAACTTATTTTGACAATAATATTTTACATCGATTGTAAAGGAAATTTGGTTTTGGTTTGTACTGTTAAGATTTAAAGCTGAAAATTAATATTAAGATAATTAATTAACGTTGAAAAGGGTACGTAACGGATTTTTATGCGAAGTGTCATGACAGTGATTTTATTTTACGGTTACGTCCGTCTTGTCGCGCTGATCATTTTGGTATATGTAATTGTATTTTTCGGTGTTTGGTTTGTGAAGGAGCTGTGTAAACATTTATTTATATCGTACGGAGTTACCCATTATACTTATTAATTGGACATTTTAAATTTAAATTTTGAAAACTCTAGATTTATGGCAATAAATGTGTAACGTTCTAGATTTATGGAAATTAAATTTTTGGTCCAAAACTTGCGCAAACTTGAAACTTTTGAGTACCCTATTTATGTTATTTTATACTATATTTACCAAGCACGTTCCCAATTTCTCTGCCCCTTCCATTTCTTTTGCATATGCTCTCCTTTCTCATTCTTCCAGATCCACTCCATCCTTCTATAATAATAAAAAAACTTAGATCCTGGAACAATCCGCCTCCTTCTCCACATGCGCAGCAACCCGTGGCCATCGACAACGCTCACCGACGCTGCATCTCCTCTCCGGATTCCCAGCAACGTACCAAAGCCACCAACTTTTATACGTGAGTCCATTTTCTTTATTTCTGTGTATTTCTTCTTTGCCTCATATTTCTCCCTTCAATGGTGAGTTTGAAAAGGTACCATGCGTGAAAAGCTGGATCCATGGTTGGAAAAGTTGAAATCTAGAATCAGCAACATAATTCAATTAAACTTGTGGAAACAATTTTTTTTCCTTTAGCTTTTACAGTAATATATGCGTTAGAGGTGAAGAAACTATACCCATTTTTGTTGAAACAATTATGCCAAAACCATATATTAGGTGGAAATCTTTTGGACAAAACAATAGTTGTTGTGTTAAGTTTAAACTTTTGGGTTTATATAAATTATTTTTCATACCATGCTTTGGAAAGGAAAACATGAACAGTACATGTCCATGATGGAATTATAGAGAATGCACAGGGGACATTGTAAAAAAATAAAAAAAGTAAAAGAATTAGTTGACAGCCGAGATGGCTTAAAACCCATGCGGCCAAGCCACTCTAGTTTGTTTAGAAGGTTTGCATATTTGTTTAAACCTTACCGTTGGAGCTATTTGAGTTAGGTATAACCAATACTATAGGGAATGATGAAAACAAATATTTATATTGAACATTGATGAAACTTAACATGTTGTACACCTTTGTAATATATACTTTGTGAAATACATGCGCATATTTTAATTTATGTTGTAGCTGATGAACATAGTAGTTGTGCGTCTACATCATGCATATCAAATTTTATTTTATAAAAAAAAAGGTGTAAATATTTCATGCGTTTGTACTCATGCATGCTTGCATGCAACTAAGTTTCATGAATGGTTCCATGCGTTTGTACATGGTTGCAAATTGTAATTCAAATGCATGTAACATTTTGTCCATTTTGCCGCACACCTTTTGAGCCTTTAAAAAAAACAATGTTGTGCCATGCTTGGTAGGATAGATTAGGAGAGTATAAATCAGCCTGGCCTTATTACAGTATGTAGAATGGAAACAAAAAAAAGGATCATTTAAATTTTTATATTTATTTTTATTTTTTTAAAATCAAACACTGTTAAATTATATGCGTGTTGACCGTAATTTGTTTGTTCAGTTCGCTGAAGGTTCAGTGTTGTTTCGGTTCCGCCCCTCTCTCTTATCGTCACTATTCCTCTGCCGTTGAAGGTGAGTTCAACTCACACCTAACTAAAATATTCGATTGTTAGTTAAATTAATATCATGCTATGATATGATTGTATGGATTGATGTTTGACAGTTAAATTGCATGTTTATATTTATTTGTATCGATAATGTAGTTAGATTTGACTGTTAAATATAATTTTACAGTTAAGTTAAAAATTTGACATTTAATTTCTGTTAAAACCTGACATCTGAAAAATTGAAAGTTTATATGATATTGGACTATCTGTATGTATTGATGTGATGAACAACATGAATTTTATATGTTTGATCTATTGATGTTAATTGTGTGAATTTACCTATTATTCATATATGACTATTGTGTGTGCTGATTAATCCTAATCATTTACCCTAGATGTTACGGGCATCGAATAAATCAGGATTAATCAATAAATGAATTAAGAACGTAGGTTGAAATGATAAATACCTATGACCCTGATTTAGATTGAAATGATATATATCCTTTCCCAAAATACTAAAATTAAAATTTAAGTATCACTTGGCCATAGGATAGAAAATTATATACGGACACTGGTTGGTTAAATAAAATTTGTTTTAACCATGAATTTTGAAATATTGTTTTAAAGACAATATAAGCGATGTTTTAAAATTTATTTCCTTTGAACTTGAACCTTGAATTTTGAAATATAAAAAAAAGGAAATAAATTAGTATTGTAACTGAAGTTAAATAAAGTGAAAGATAGTGTAAATCGAATTTATTGAAATTGAATGGTTTCACCCACCTTTGAAATTTATTATGAATCAACATTGATTTGAATTATATATGAATTGTGAATTCGATATTTGTTATAAATAGAAATCATTAAAATTGAAAATCTGATTTGGAATTTAATTATTTGAATTAAATTGATTGAATTGAAATGAATGTAAAATAGAAATTTAAACAATTGAAATATTGACATTGAGTTGGTTGAATTGAAATTGGAATATGACTTCTAGTCTAATTGAAATTTTAAAGGAACGATTCTAGTTCCAACTATAGTATTTCCAACAATTTTATAAACTATTTTAATAATGATTATTTTCTTTATAAACTATTTTATTTTATAAATTATTTTAAATAAATCATTTTATAATTAACTATTTATTTTATAAATTACTTTAATGTTTTAACTATAGATTTTTAATAATATGATAATTCTATTTTAATAACAAACTATTTATTTTCAAGCTATTTCAATTATACATATAAATTATTTTATATATATTTTTACTATTTTAATATTTAAATTATTTTAAAAGTTGGAATTGCTTCGAGAATTAGGTTGGTTTTAATTGGGAATTTTATTTGGAAATACTTTATTTTGACTATTGAAATGATTTTGGAAAACATGATATTTTGATATGAAGTTCAGACCTCTTTGAAATGTAAAAGAACCGACCGGTGTGAAAAATGTAAACGATTGGTTGTTAAAAAGACCGGGATCGGATATTGTCATACTCTCTGCCAATACCGAAAACCACTTTAACAACTGTGTACGTGGTGGAGTTCCAGAAATGGTGTAGGATGGATTTGGAGTCGATTACTGGATTTGAAGAAAGAGAACGATGATGGATATTTTTGACCTTCAGGTCATAATTAAAATGACTAAAACAGGGCTATACCGTGACCAAGTGGGGTTAGCTACCTCCATCGGCAACACTTCTTCCTTTATTACTATAGTCCCTCGGTTTGATTGATTTGATTTGATGCGCATCCGTGATTTGGGAGTGTTGTCCGAGGTGGGAGGTAGTCGCGGCTATGCGTTACCACCAGTCCGGGCGTGCAACTAGTATATTCATACTCTGGGCATTCCACGTGTGCCTTGTCATATTATCCTGATCGAGCCCCCTACGATTTTGATTTAACGTTGTCGTATCACGGCGCATCCCTATCCGCCGACGTACTGGTGTGTTATATGCAAACTGTACGGCAACGGTATAAACGGTGTAAGGGTAATAATGGTAATCCCGCTTACACTATTTTATTATGTTATATTTAACCATATACATTATTATAATAGCGTATTATATTATATTATATAGTATTAGTTTGACGGATCCTTAAGAGATGGAAATTCCCGTAACATCCCTTAAGTTATTGCACTTATATTATTACATGAAATTTGATTTAACTAATATGAGAATGATTTAGTTCGGATCCGAGTGTTTGTTGTGTTTCTTTTTTTTGCAATACGCTCGGGTCAGACCGAGTTACAGTTAGCGAAGATTCCATTATGAAGATGAAGATGGAGCTCAACAGACGTATTAAAATTATTATTCCGTTGCATATATTGGTAGGTTGTTTGTTAATTTACTCTGATAAATTGTGTAAATATAATCAAATGTATGTTTAACAGCTTCATGAACTGTTATTTATTTATTATATTTTGTCCTTCCGCTGCGAGATTCTGTATTTGTTTTCTTTTTTTCTTCTTTTTCTTATTTTTTTAATCCCAATAACTATCCGTATTTTTGATCTGTTTATGTCGACATTAAGGATCATTGTCGATTTGAACGGTCAAAATCGCGGATGTTACAAGTTGTATGTTAATCGATTGTTTAACGGACTGTTGTAATCGTTAATTATTTATATTTAATGCTTATGTAGTTGTGTGATGCACTCTGGATGATGGTTGATTGTTTTTCATGGTTGTTGTACACATGTGATGTATGCAATCCATATAACTAACATTATATGGTAATTGATTAGGTCTGATTTCAATTTAGACATAACAAATATTTTAAAATAACAAATATTTTATAGTAATATTCAGTAAAGGATTAAAATGTGAATTTGATGTCTGGTTTTAGGTGGACATGAAAATATTGAAGTATGTGAAGCCGTGTTGATTAGTTATGCGCCATTTTAACGCGAACGACATTTATATCGATTTTATTCATTTTTATAATGAATATCGAAAAGGAAATGATTTCAAAATCTGATATTTTGAAAATATTGTCATTTAAATATTATAATGATAAGGAGTATTCAGTTCTGATTTAAAATTGAAATGAAAGTGGGAATCATTTTAAAACGAACTTATAAAATACGTTTTGAACGAAATGTATATTATATACATATGTATACATTAATGACTTGAACAGAATGCGCCGCGCCGTGACCGTTTGCGAATTTCGACCATTGATTTCGAAATGACTTTATGGGAGATCCGACCGTCGGATTCACCTAAAACCAGAACTGTTGGGTTTGTATCGGAAAGAGATTTCCAATGAATATAAGATAATTGAAATCTAATGGTTGGATTTGGAATTATGTCCAAATCATATTTGGAAAATGTCGCTATGAATGCAGTTCGGTGGCCGTTATTGGAAACTGACAGTACAGGCCTTGATAAAATTATTGAAAATATTAATAATTTGTGTAAAATCATAATAAATGATTTGGAAAGAATTTGGATAAAAAAATTCACGTTTGTAAAGATAAAAATATATTTTTGTCAAAATGAACTATTTTTTAACTAGAAAGATAATCCAACGTTTTTAAATAAATAAATTGGATTTGTAAATGGTTTTAATTTAACCAGAATTTTCCAGTGTATGAATTGGAATGGATTTGAATAGAAATCATCTTTCGATATTGGATTCCGTGACTATATGGATATTGCAGAGGAATTTAGAAGATGGATATATATCGTTATTCCCCATACGATATGTGTTGGTTTCAGAATTTGATTTTGAATATAAGCTGATATAATTTATGTTCAGAGCCTTATATTTAATATCAAATTGGATTTTGGGTTTGTCGTGAATGGTATCTTCAGTAACACTATTCTTAAACCCCGTGTGAAAAGAATAAATCTTTTAATTAAGAATAATAGAGTTTCCAGTTGTATTTACTAAATTGGAATAAAATGGAATGTGAATTGAGTTTATTGTGAACTGTGTTTTTATCGACATTCGTTCTTTAGCCCGATTAATAGTGAATTGTGATTTGGAATATATAAATCTTTTATTAAGATTTAATGAAAATTTTCCAAAGTAAAGTTTTCCAATTTAATATATTAAATTGGAATTGAATGGAATTCGATTTGGTAATAATCGAAGTGAGCTTCTGTGAAGGAAGATTGTTAATATATATGGAATTTAAAAGGCTTTTTCGTTATTCCATTTATATTATTTGTTGGATACGGAAATTTATATCGATTATATATATATTGATCTGTTTTTCCGTGAAGATTCCATGGTTAATGGAATGTGATTTTGGGTTTATCGTAAACTGTGTTTTAAATGACATTGGTTCTTTAACCCTGTTAAAGACGGGATTACATGTCTAACATTGTATTCGAACCGTATTGTTGATCTCTGCTAACTGTTTGGTGGCGGAGAATTTATTCTCTTGCTTAACACCCTTTTCTGAGACGTATGAGCTTTAGAGGTGTAACAACCCGGAAAACTGGGCCAGTTTTTTTTTTTTTTTTTTGGCAATTTTGATGAATTTTGATTATTTAAAATGAATGATTTTAAATAATAACAACGAGAAATTTATTTTGAATAGAATTCGAACGTATATATTTATTCGAATCGTCATTAGAATATAAATATTTATTTATATATATAAAAGGAATTGAAAATGGCGCGGTAGTTCGATAATTTGATTTCAAATTTCAAATGAATGTACCGGGTGAAAAATAAACCGGATTTTAGTGAAACCAAAAAGAATAGAATCTAATTGAGAATATCTTTCCAACGAATCCGAAAAATCAAAATTTCATAGCGGGAATCAAAAGATATGTCCAGTTGAATTTTCAGAATAGTCGCTATGGAATTCAGGCCCTTAAAAATGGGAATTTTGCAAACGACCTCGGATTTCGACGAAACCACTTTTGTTGGATCCGTGATGTCAAGTTATTGCTAGATTCCAATTTTCATAATTTTTCGAATCAATATGTGAGCGTGGCAAAGGAAAACGCGTTTGGCCAGTTTAAGTTGATTTTAATCGACTGGAAAATGGTCATTTTTCAAACGGTCTCAGAATTCGACGAAACTAGTTTTATTAGGACTGTATCGTCAATACGAAGCTAGAAATATTTTTCTGGAATTTTTCGAGTTAGTATGTGACCCTAGTAAAATGAAATGCGCGTTCAAATTCAATATATAGAGTTATATTTTGATTTTGACGAAAACTAATCGAAACGAGCGAATCATCCTACGATACATATCCCATTGTGTTCGGAGTGGGGGTGATTAGCTAGGGACGACAGGCGGTGGGTCTCGTTTAGAGGCCGAAATTAAAAGTTACTTTTTGAATTAAAATAATTAAATATATATTATAATATATACACTCCTCCCTCTTATCTCTCTCACTTCGTTCACAAATAAAAAAAACGAAAGGGGGGAAATCGCGCCTCCACCGCCAGCGGACCGCCGCGTCGGCCCTCCCCACGACCGCCGCACCACCAGGGACCCCGCCACCTTCCTCCTCTTCCCTCCTCTCGCTCCCTCTTCCTCCCACCGCGAAAATCCCCAACGCCTGAAACCAACCGCCGTGGCCCACCCCCTTGTCGCGCCCTCCTGGCCACCTGCGCCATGTCGGGGACCCACCACCAGACTCCGGCGAAGCCAACCCCACCCCCCCCTCCGACGTCCAGAACAAATAAAACCGTGAGTTTTTTTAAATTTTATTTTTCTTTCTTTTCTAATTTAATTTAAAGTAATATGCATTGATAAAGATGAGATCCTTTATATGGTAATGATTTGATTTTTATACGATAAAGATTCGATCTTTAAAACGGTAAAAATTTGATTTTTTTTTTAAAACACTATATAAAAATTTGATTCTTATTTCGCAAAGAACCATATAGACATTTGATTTTTAATAAAAGAATAGGTATATAAAAGTTTGATTTTGATGGCTTAGGAAGAATGATTTTTAGCTTTGAAAAATATGGTTTTGGTTTAGGAAAGCTATAATTTTTATATAGAAAATGATGAATAAAAATATGGTTTTTATTTGTTTGAATGGTGAAGAAAGTTAAGATTTTTATTCGTATAAAAGTGTGATTTTTAAATAGATAAAAATCTGATTTTTATAAAGGAAAGGTTAGATTTTTAATATAGATAAAGATCGGATTTTTAAGGATGAAAAGATTTGATTTTTATGATTTAAAGGTTCGATTTTTTTTTATTTATTTAAAAGGTAGAGTTTTTATAAAGTAGTAGCAACATAAAAATATAATTTTTATAATATAGAAAGAATAAAAATATAACTTTTATATTATAGAAAGAATAAAAATATAATTTTTATATTATAGAAAGAATAAAAATATGATTTTTATCATGTAGAAGAAGCAAAGATGTGATTTTTATATGATTAGCGATATAAAAATATAATCTTTTATATTTTAGGAGTATAAAAATATAATCTTTTATATTGTAGAAGTATAAAAATACAATCTTTTATATAGTAGAAGGTTAAAAATATAATTTTTATATAGAAAGAAACGTGGTAAAAATGTGATTTTTATATATGTAGTGAATACGGGTAGAGAAAGTGACGAAGGGCAAGCACGATGAAGGTTTCCTACATAAAAAGTGTTGTGGAGTTGGGATAGCTTTGGTGAGAACTTCTCACCTTTTAATTTTATTTTTCTAGTTATAAATATATACTAGGATGCAGACGGTGTTTAGTAGCACCCGACTTCCGTCGTCCACAGACCATGGACGGCTTGTATGCTTGATTGTTTGATTTTGATGTGTAGTTGATTGTGTGATGTGATGTGAAATGAAATAAAATATATAGTTGAAAATATTTTATAGTTAAAAATAGAATTTTTAACGTGTATATGAAAAGAAATAAAAATAAACAAATTGGACGATTTGTTTATATACACACATTTGACTGATATTGATTGGGACGATAAATTTTACACATCGCCCAACTGCACAAATAAAATCTGTGTTTGATTGTTTGAAACCCCACACGGGTATTGGGATGATATTTGACGTACACTAATCTCGATTGTTTAGTTGTATGTCGATCGATTGATTGACAGACTATTATAAGCGTTGAATATTTATATTTGATGCTTATACAGTGTAGAATGCACTTTGGATGATGGTTGATTATTCATCGTTGTTATTGTATACATGTGTTGTAGAAAATCCATATAATTAACATTATATGGTAATTGATTGAGCCTCATTTCATATTTGAAAAAGAAATATTTGAAATAGAATATTTGAAATAGAAATATTTGAAATAGAAATATTTGAAATAGAATATTTGAAAATAGAAATATATGAAGCCGTGTTGATTAGATTGACGCCATTTTGACGTGAACGATATTTGTATCGATTCTATTCATTTTATAATGAATATCGAAAGTGATTTCAAAATCTGATATTTTGAATAGAAATGAATTCGAATTGAAATTGAATAGAAATGAATTCGAATTGAAATTGAATGGAAATGAATTCGAATTGAAATTGAATAGAAATGAATTCGAATTGGAACTGAATTGAAAACGAACTGAAATTGAATTCAAAATCGATTTGAATTGAAATCAATTTGAAATGAATTTAAAACGAATTTGTAAGGGAAAAATCAATTTTGATTTGAATTTGAAAAAGAAGTTGAAATCGTTTTGAAAACGAATTTAAAACGATTTATATAATACGTTTTAAAAGGAAATTGATGAAGTATATATTATATATATTATATATAATATAATGGCCTGAATAGAACGCGCCGCGCTGCGGTAGTTCGTGAATTTCGACCATTGACTTCAAATGGATATTGCGGGAGATCCGACCGTCGGATTCTCCTAAAACCGGAACCGTTGGGTTCGTATCGAAAAGAGATTTCTAATGAATATTAGAAATTAGAAATCTAATGGTTGGATTTGGAATTATGTCCAAATCAAATTTGGAAAAGGTCGTTGTAAGTGCAGTTCGATGGCCGTTGATGGAAATCGACTGTACGGGCCTTGATAAAATTATTAAAAATAGTAATAATTTGTGTAAAATCATAAGAAATGATTTGGGAAGAATTGGGATGAAAAACTCCATATTTGAAAAGATAAAAATAGATTTTTATCGAAATGAACTAGTTTTGAACTAGAATTATAATTCTATTTATTTTTAAATAAATAAATTGGATTTGAATGGGTTTTTAAAATAACCAGAATTTCCAATAATTGCATTGGAATGGATTTGAATCGAAATTGTCATCGGAATATTTCGATGTTAGATTTCGTGATTATACAGGTATTGTTATGGAAATTTGAAAGATATATTTATATCCTTATTTCCAATACGATATTTGTTGGTCGTAGAATTTGATATTGAATATAAGCCGATATATTTTCTATTCAGAGCCTTGTATTGAATATCAAATGTGATTTGGGTTTGTCGTGAATGGTGTCTTCATTAACACCGTTCTTAAGCCCAATTGAGGAAAAGATTGAATCTTTTATTTAGATTTAATGAAGTGTACCAATTAAATAATATTTAATTGGGATTAAATTGGTACTGATTTTTTGGGTTTATCGTGAATAGTGTTTTAAATAACACTTGTTCTTTAACCCGATAATCAATGAAATGTGATTTTGGGTTGTCGTGAACGGTATCTTCAAAAATACTTTTCTTAGACCCAAAGAAGTTAAGGAAATCAGAAACTAACTGGAGATTAGTTAAGTTGAATGGTTTCTGGGGTATTGATCTGATGTTGGTTTCGGCCTTCGGGGTTAATACTTAGCGAACTGCTCACTTGCTAATTTACGGTTAGGGACTGATTGAAATGTGATGTGATTTTGGGTTTATCGTGAACCGTGTTTTAAATGACACTGATTCTTTAACCCAGTCAAAGACTAAAACTAAATGGAGTTTTAATGAATCTTTAATTAGATTGAAATGATCGAAAATGGAGTATCACCAGTTTTGCTCCAGGCGATAGTTAAATCTTTAATTAGATTTGAACGTGAAATGGTAATTGAATTTACCGATAACACCGTGGTGTTAGACATGAAGTATGACCAGTTTTACTTCATGGGATGAATAGGTTGGGGTTGGGAAATTAAAACAAATGATTACTTCGGTATGGTTCGCTAATCCCGACTAGTTTGAATTGATAT
The DNA here is from genome assembly GCA_030737875.1 of Allium sativum. Taxonomy (NCBI): domain Eukaryota; kingdom Viridiplantae; phylum Streptophyta; class Magnoliopsida; order Asparagales; family Amaryllidaceae; genus Allium; species Allium sativum. The sequence goes on from CM060909.1 coordinate 959,034,068, forward strand.
TCAAAGTAAGATTAAAGAATAAATTAAAAAAAAATTATCTTTGATAAAATTAATGGGAACCTTTCCCTATGAATGTGAAATTTAGAAACTAACTGTAGGTTGGCTAAGATGAATCGTTTCCTGGGTATTGGTCTGATGTTGGTTTCGGCCTTCGGGGTTAATATTTGGGGGATTATTCTCTTTATTAATTTACGGTTAGTGACTAATGAATTGGAATGAGACGTATGTTGTGTTTGTGTAACACATGTTTATTATATACGCGAGTTAGTCGGAAAGACCGGGTTTATCCCATTCTGAATAACTGATACGACGATAAGTCGAAGATGAAGACGGTGGTCGAAGACCGGAGGTCTTCACGTCGTTTGGGTGATTACTGATGATCTTGATTGGGATGTACACCCAAGAAGAGGGAAACAGTTGGTGATCGTCTAGACGTATTTGGAGATCGATGGATATGCGGGGTACTAGGTGCCTCCGGTTTCATTCAGACCCAGAACGAACTTGTAAATGGACTGTGTGTCTGACATTGGATTTCAGTCTGTGTGATTGATTTCTATTAAATATATATCTGTTTGGAGGCGGAGAATTTATTCTCTTGCTTAACGCCCTTCTCTGAGACGTACGAGCTCAGGGGTTATATACTGATGGATATCAAACGCATAGGGTGAATTTCCTGTGTGGCATGCCTAAGTGGCAAATGATCAAGGCTTCTGTTGAAAAGCAAAGTCTTGTGGTTGATGATCGAAGCACGGTCTTTGTGGTGTAGCTTTGTGTAACGTTTACTTCGCGAGTTTCACACCCGGTATGAACCAAAAACGGGAGAGGACCTCAGGGAGGACATGCATTTCTTTCTAACTAGAAGTGGCGTCAGTGGTTTTACACGCCCTGACGAGTTTGACTTATGTGGTTGTTGCTGTTGCGAGGCGCCTCGGTTAGATCGGACGATCCGGGTCCGATGGAGCCATTCGTTGGCTCATTTACGCCCCATAGGGCGGGGAAACGCAGTGTTCAGGCATTTTAATCCACATCGGTGGACCGGCCCTGTCGCTCCAAAGGCTTGACTGAGTACTTGCCTGAGACATGGGCTAGATTGTCTCGAATCGGTAGAGGACTATCTTTTGCCTCGGTTCATAGATGGAAATCCAACTTCCAAATACGTGATTTTGCGGTTTTAATTGTAGAACTAGTATGGCGACATGATATATGGTACCCATGCCGTCTATGATTGATACTTATGATTTGAAGTTGTTTCATACACTATGCACTTATTATAGTATCAAATGATTTGTTTTAAACGTACTAAGCATGTTTGGCTATTATAAGGGAAAACCCTATCCCCCGGCTTGCGTTGCATTGTGTGATAGGACCTAGGTCTTATAATAGCTTCATTTTTTCAAAAAGCATTGCGCTGTTTTGTCATATGCACTGGTATTCTTGGGAGGAAACCCGTTCCGTGTCATACGGCGTGGTCCCTTGATATATCTGATTTAAAGTAAAGTTTTAAATAACTGTTTTAGTTCTCACACCAGTCCCATGACTGACCTGGAGTTTATTGTTTAAACCTAAACTCTGGGTGCCCTTATTTTCGACATGGGCAGCTAGTAGTTTTGGTTTTGCAGATTTATATTCACAGGATCCTGGTTTACAGCTGGAATGATATCCGGAAAGCTTTGTATCCATATATCTCCTTCAGTTGTGTATTGTATTATTTTCCGCTGCTATGTAATGTATTGTAATCTCTGATATTTATCGAATGTAATATTCATTTATACTCTGTATATTCTTGTAATCTGATGGAATTGTTGTTATATACAATGAAATGTTTTTCTGTGCGCGTTCTTTTGTGGCTTGTTCTCGAACTATCCGCGCTTTCCTCACCGGGAAAGTTACGAGTTTTCACAAGAGGATATATATCAACATAAATCAATGGTACGGTGTAGATTGTCGATGTGGCATGTGTGATTTCCCAAAGTTAAATAATCATTAAGTAATGATTGTTGGAAGATTAAAACTAATTAAAGTTTTAATGAACCTTTAATTAGATTGAAATGTGGATGTGATAATTTAAATTATCAAATTTGGAAAATGATCGAGAATGGAGTACCACCAGTTTTACTCGAGGCGATAGTTAAATCTTGAATTAGATTTGAATGTGAAATGGTAATTAAAATTACCGATAACACCGTGGGTGTTAGATGTGGAGTTCTACCAGTTTTTCTCAATGGGATGGATAGGTTGTGATTGGGTTAATATAAATAAGTGATTACTTCGGTAAGGCTCGCTAATCCCAATTAGATGATAAACCTTAATTTGGTTTAGAATTGATAAAGGAAGTAAAGTATAAATTTAAAAGAATTTATATTTGATAAAATTAATGGGAACCTTTCCCAAATTGAATATTTTAATAAAAGAATATTCTGCATTGGAATGAGTCGTATGTTATGTTTTTATAGCACTTGATTATAAGATACGTGAATTATTTGAAAAGGCCGGGTTTATACCCATTATGAATAATTGATTCAACGATAAGTCGACGATGAAGACGGTGGTTGAAGACCGGAGATCTTCACATCGTTTGGATGATTACTAATGTCTTGATTGGGCTGTACACCAAGACAAGGTAATAAGTGGTGATCGTCTAGACGTACTTGGAGATCGACGTGATATGATTGACGTGATATCCGAGGACCTCCCTCCTATGTTGGACATATGGGATAAGGAATAAGATGCCTCCGGTTTCGTTAAGACCCAAAATGAAGTAGTAAATGGTTGTGTGCCGACATTGGATTTTATTATGTGTTGATTGATCTCTATTAAATATATATCTGTTTGGCAGTAGAGAATTTACTCTCTTACTTAACGCCCTTCTCTGAGACGTATGAGCTTAGAGGTTATATATTGATAGACATCAGTGGCATGGCATGAATTGTCAGTGTGACATGCAGAGATGCAGTGATAAAGGCTTCTGTTGAAAAGAAAAGTCTTGTGGTTGATGATCAAAGCACAGCTTTAAATAGCATTGCTTTGTGTATAGCGTTAATTCGCGAACCTCATACCCGGTATGAGTCGAAAACAGGATAAGGGACGCGGGGAGGACATGACGTTTTCTTCTAGCTATGGGTGGTTTCATGGTATGGAGCCCAGACATTTATTTATTTTTAACTGTATGGATGATATATTGTGAGGCGCCTCAGATATTGGTCCCTAATGGCCAAGTAGTAGGTCCGATAGGACCGAGAAACGTGTGTTCAGGAATTACCAATCCTTAAAAGCAAGAGAGGAGCGACCCTGCAGGATCCAAGGGCTCTCCAGCGTCCAAGCCCTAAAGGGATTTGCTAGAGTGTATCGAAGCCGACGAGTAGTACATCCCTTGCCTTGACTCATAGATGGAATCCAATTTCCAATACGTGACTTTTTGGTTTTAGTTTTAGAACTAGTATGGCGACATGATATATGGTACCCATGCTGTCTATGATTGATACATTTATATTTGAAGCGATTTTTGACACTATACATGGTAATATCAAAATGATTTGTTTTAAACGTACCAAGCATGTTTGGCTATTATAAGGGAAAACTCTATCCTCCGGCCTGCGTTGCATTGTGTGATGGGACCTGAGTCTTGTAATAGCTTCATTTTTCGAAAAGCATTGCGTTGGTTATAAACTGTTTTATGCACCGGTATTCTTGACAGAAAACCCATTCCATGTTATATGGCATCGTCGCTTGATTTACCTTATTTTAAAGTAAAGTTTCAAATAACTGATTTAGTTCTCACACCAGTCCCATGACTGACCTGGAGTTTATTGTTTTAACCTAAAGTCTGAGTGCCCCTATTTTCCACACGGGCAGCTAGTAGTTTTGGGTTTTGCAGATTTCTATTTACAGGATCCTTTTTACAGCTAGAGCTATATTCGGAAAGCCTTGTATCCGTGTATTTCTTTCAGTTGTATTTGTTAATGTATTACCGCTACGCATTGTATCAATTTTCCGTTGCGTTGTAATTTAATCTCCAATATTTTTCTGAGGTATATTATTTATTCATACTCTGTTATATTCTTGTACTCTGATGTAATTTTTGTAATAGAAATGAAATGTTCATCTATTTGCGTTCTGATTTGCCGTGTTCTCAACTCAATCCGGGGTTTCCTTAATGGGGATGTTCGGGTCGTCTCATTAAACATGCATAGTTTAATTTATATATTATTCATATGATTTCATAACAATTTTGGGTTCCATTATCACAAATATTATTTGTAACTTAAATACTTAGTTTGATTTCTTATCAAGATTTATAAAAGCTTAAATATTTTACCTAATATTTTGGTATAAAAATAATACATACATACATATATATATATATATGATTTTATGTATTAAATATTAGAAATTATAGGTTTATAGTTTAATTTATACCCAGAATTCAGATGACTATAGATTTCTTTTTAAAGTTTTAACATATAAATGGTTCCTTAACAAATTAATATATTTTGATTTCTAAAAATTTAGCATTAAAATTTATTTGTATCAAAAGATTGATTTATATTTCATAATAAATTAAATTTTAAATCCTTTTGAAAAATATTATATATATATATATATATGACTATATGTTTACTTTATATGATACAATTCTATATTCTCTTTAAAAAGATCTTCAATTTTTACTATAGTAAAGAAGCATCCTACTAAGATTATTTAACTCCACATTTCTCATAGAATTATTTTAAATATTTTATTATATTTTACAAATACCATAAAACTTTTATCTTTGTTATCCGTTCAATCTCTTTTACAAGTATCATTAACTTAAGTCTAGAAATTAATATATATACTACTTTGTTTAATTCAAATAATGCATACGATATATGCATATGCATAATAGTTAAATAGTACTTTGAATATATGTTACCTAAATAGATATAACTACCAAATCATTCTGCATACTATCATTACACATCTTATTTCATATCATACATCATTATTAGAGTACATCTTTCCAATTTTATCGGATGTCCCCAAAGGGACATCCGCTTATGTCTTGCTCGTGGATCAGGATAGGTGTACTAGGGAGGGTTTTACAACTCCAGTTGGCTTCCCTTCTAAACAAATTCAAAAAAAAAATTAGAGTACATCTCAAATTAAAATCATTCACATCCAAGTTGCATTTCATTTAATATATCACTTCATATAATTTTGCATATAACATACTGCATTATAACCAACACACTACATTACATGTTAACTTTAACTCCACAAACAACAAGTATATAGTATGAAAAGTTTTATCTAATTAGAAATATAGGATTATTAATCAAATACATAACATATTTACTTTGTCTTAATTAAAATGATTGACTTGGTTGAGTTACTTGAGTTGATTGACTTAACTGGATTGATTGATTTGTTTGGTTCGTTTGGCCTGATTTGATTGACTTGTTTGTATTGTTTGACATGGTTTAATTTCATTAGTTGCTGATAGGTATGTTAGAAATATACTTGTGCATTTGTAGTTGATAGGAGCTTTATAAGTTTAAGGATATATAGAGGTTTATGGCAACAAAACTTAAATTAATTGATTGTTTGGATTAAACTGCTTTACTTACATCATAATTTTAAGAATGTCTTATCAAAGTTATCTCTTAAGTCTAGATTAAAGTCTTATTATAATTTTAAGGAAATTAGAGTTTAGGATAGTCTTGTATTAGATTAAGGGGGAGTTTTAGAGTTTCTAAGGATTAGTTAAAGGTTCAAGAATGCTTTAGTTGATTTAATTGTTTAGATTGTTTGTTTGATTTGCTTGTTTGGATTGATTTGCTTGTTTTGATTGATTTGCTTAGTTTGAATTGATTGGTTTGCTTAGTTTATTATCCTTCTATTAAGGTTATTAGACTAGTGTAGTCACAGAATTAGGGGGAGTTACAGAAATTTATAGAAAATTATAGATTAATGGAGAGTTATAGATTTAAGGGAAATTATATATAGAATTAGGATATTATATAGGCATAAATTTAGGGGAAATATTTTATAAGGTATAGATAGATTTAGGATTCAGGGGGAGTACTTTACTTTAGTATAGGAATTATTTAGATAGTTATAGTATTTAGGGGGAATTGTTTTAGAATTTATTTTTGATAATGCCAAAGGAGGAGAAATTATGAAATGTAGACACAGTTTATAGGAATCGTATAGACATGGGGAGTATTAAAAGGATCATCATCAACATGTATGATATTTTATAAACAAAGGTTGTCATTATCAAAAAGGGGGAGACTGTTGGAGAATGGAGTTTTGATGATAACAATCTTATTTCAATTATTATTGATAATAAAATATATACTAACATCTGTATCTAGAATATATAGACATATATATATATATATGCAGGTTTTGTATACAGGACTTAACAGTTTTAGAGTTATAGAGATTCAAGACTCATGAGTAATCAAGATATCAAGAGTTCAAGATAAATATAGTAATAGAGTCTAGTTTATGTAAAACTCTGAATAACACTCCAGGTTCAAATTCTATTTTTTCAAATTTCAATTTTCAAATTTCAAATTTTCAAATTTCAAAATTCTAATTTAAATTTTAAATTATCAATTATTTTACTTATGATTTCAAACATATAAGTTTAAAGTTTTAATTGTATCATATATGTTTATATAGTTATATAGTTTTAGATCTTATAGTATATATATTATTTCCTATGATTTTTCACTTTAGAGTATTTATTTATATTATCAAGTTTTGGTTAAAGAATTTCAAACTTATGATTTCAAATATATTGTAACGACCCGTATTTTCAGAGATATAATAATTTATTTGTTTAATTATTTAAATAGTGATTTAGGAAATTAAATCGTTGTTTAATTAAAGAATAATGAACATTTAATTAATTTAAATAATAGAATAATATATTTATTTTCGAAATAGTCAAAAATAGTGAATTGACAATATAATGTGAACTGGACAATTCAAAATATATATTTCAGTTTAAAATTGAAGTACGATAACGAATATATTTAATTAACGAAGTTAGAGCGTATAAATTATATTATAATTATAAATCGAGCTCAAAATGGCGTGGTAGTTCGCTTTTTGGTGATTTGAACTTCAATTGAATATACAGGGTCCGCTGTAAATCGGATTTCCGTGAAACAAGAAACGTTCGGAGCTGGTGAAGTATATCTTTCTAATGGAAGAGAAAAATCAGGATTTCATTGTGTAGATTTTGATTTATGTCCAAATCAAATTTTAGAAAAGTCGTTATGGAATTCCTTTGAAATTCATAAATATATATTTATATTATAAAAGGATTTTTATATATAAATCGAATATCGGTATAACGGGGAATTTCCAAATATCGAGTTATAAATCCAATTGGAGTTGTATGATATTCTAGTGTGGATATATATGATAATATTTATTTTTGAATATTTAATTTAATTGTTTTTAAATATATTTATATATTTAAATGGGTTGTTTAGAGCTTTAAAAATAGCCAGTTTTGCAAACGACCTCCATTTTTGATGAAACTAATTTTGTTGGATCGGCAGTATTAAATTACTGCTAGATTTCAATTTTCATGATTTTTGAAATCAGTGTGTGGCCATACGGATTTTTAAATAGTCATCATTTTAACGGTTAAAAATACGCTGTGTGAGCAAACGGAGTCCGAATTCGACGAGATCAGTTTCGTTGGGTTCATGATGTCAAATTGTAGCTGCATGCCCATTTTCATGATTTTTGGGTATCGTATGTGACTATACAGATTTTTAAACGATAAACACTCATAACGGTTGATTATAATTTAATATAATAATGAATATAAAATTATTAAAATTCTCTATAAATAGGCCACCATCCTATCTAAACCTAATTTCATTTCTCAGTGGTCAAACTAAAATCCACTGACAGAATTTCTTCCTCATAACCAAATCGTAGCTTTTAAAAAAAATCAAAACAAATCGAATAAAATCCTAAAATTTTCAAGTTATATGTATATGGATTCAGAGATGAAGCAGCTTCGATTCTGATTAAATATTATACAGTGCGATGCACTTTCATGAATGCTCAAATATCACCGCGTGAGCTAGGGTTCACAGTTGTGAAGTATTGGTGCATCGAATTAGAGTTTTGAGGTCATATTCGGATTGAGTGAAGAGAGTAGGTTCGTTTGGGGTTTTATTGTGTGAGGCCATCACAAAAGATGTTGCTCGAGAATTTGGGCTCGACAGAACTATGTGCGACGCATTTCGAGGGGAGGGCTCGAGTTAGTTGAAATGGGGATGAGAGGAAGGAGTTCGGGAGGAGGAGCGAGGTGGTGAGATCGGTTTGTTGTTTCATTGAATATGGAAGGAGAATGAGGTGGTAGAAGCGGCTATAATGGTGAGGAGCAGGTCGCGATTTGTGTTTACAGAAGATGACATTGTAGCTAGCGGGTAGGAGGAAGGAGGTTGGGCCCAAGTACTTTGGTAAAGCCCAAATCGATTTAAATTAAGTTATGCTATTATAAATACCCTTATATCTTGTAAAATTTATATCTCGATCATACGATATCAGAATCAGACAAGCCAAGATCCGTTGGGATCGTTTTGATGAGGGCTACACAATGGAATTGACTGAAAATGGATTGGAGCTCGTTACAATTTATAGTGAAATAAATTGTCAGAATCAAATCAACGACAACCACCGTTATTTAACGATGATCGTCCAATGTGAGTAAAACTGACCAACTCTATCAGTTCATATTTTTATAACGTATATTTAGAACTGATAAATGATGATTGATTGTTGTGTATTGACTGTTTAGTTGAACTGATAAGTAATTGGTTGAAATTATAGATCTGGTTATATATATATAAATATATATATATATATATATATAAAAATTGATTCTGTTTAGTAGAATATTTCATAGTGAAATGAAATTGATGTTAATTGTATTGTTTAACATCTGTGGATGCAGGGAAACATGTCGGAGGAATCCAACTGGATTCCTCAACATTTATAATACTGTGCTTTTCATATATCGTAATATATGATGTGATATATAATCTGCTGTTGATTATGTGTGTTTTGAATGATATCGATCATTGTATTCGGTATTTTAAATATTGTAAGAAATACTGGGATGTAGAAAATAGGATTTTCAAAGTGTATTTTGAAAATAAACTATTTATATAAAATCAATGGATTTTATATATAAAAGAAAAAGAATTTTATAAAAGAAAAAGTTATAAAAATCAAAAGGGAAATATAAAGGAAAATATTTGTAAACCAAATATAAAGGAGAATATTTGTAAACCAAATATAAAGGAAAATATTTGTAAACCAAATATAAAGGGAAATATTTGTGAAACAAATTGGGAAGGAAATATTTGTAAAACATTTACAATATAATTGAAAGGAAGCATTTGTAAAACATTTACAAATAGAATTGAAAAGGATATATTTGTAAAACATTTACAAATAGATTATAAATGGAAATATTTATTTATGAAATAGATAGAGTTATAAAAAGAAATATTTATTTAGAAAATAAATAGAATTATAAAAGAAATATTTATTTAGAAAATAAATAGAATTATCAAAAGGGATTTATTTGGTAAATAAATAGATTATAAAAGGAAATACTTGAAAAATGAATAGGGTTGTATAAAAAAGAATTTTACACTAGGAAGGTTTATACCCCTGCTTCGCATATGGGTATAACAGAATATGAATTCAAAGTGAACATTTAAGAGAAATCTGTTTTAACAGATAAAGTAAGAAGATTAATTTATAAATAAGGTTTTATAAATTAAGTAAAATATTTATCATTGGATAAGTAGAATATATAAGTCAGGATTTATATAGAGAAGTAAGAATCGATTTCAACATCGATATTTGAAACTGAATACAGAACCAGTTAGAGTTAACCAGTTAGAGTTAATCCGATAGAGTTAATCAAATAGAGTTAATCGATAGAGTTAATCCAATAGAGTAAATCGAATATAGTTTATTCGAATAAAGTAAAGAAGGAGTTATCGAATATTAGTTATTCAAATAGAGTCAAAAAGGAGTTATCGAATATTAGTTATTCGAATAGAGTCAAAAAGGAGTTATTGAATATTAGTTATTTGAATAGAGTTAAAAAGGAGTTATCGAATATTAGTTATTCGAATAGATTAAAGGAAGTAATCGAATATAGTTTATTCAAAAGGAATTACCGAATGTAGTTTATTTGAAAGGAATTAATCGAATATAGTTTATTCGAAAGGAACTGCCGAATATAGTTTATTCGAAAGGAGTTAATCGAATATAGTTTATTTGAAGAAAGGTGTTAGTCGAATATAGTTTACTCGAAAGAAGATTATCGAATATAGTTTATTCGAAAGAGAGATTATCGAATATTAGTTATTCGAAGAGAGTTAATCGAATAGAGTTATTGAAAAAGGAGTTATCGAATATAGTTTATTTGAGAGAGAGTTATACGTGAAATTCGATTTTATCGAATTCGAGAAAGTACTATCACTTTTCGTTTTAATCAAGATTTATTTATTTGTAAATAAATTGTCTATTTAGTTATTTAGTTAAATTACGGAATCAAAGTTATAAATTGAAGTTAGATATTTCAGAAGTAAGGATTTTAACGCTATAGTTATAATCAATGTTTTTCAATAAAGAAGTGGATTCGTAAATAGAATCTGAGAGTTACGTAAGGAAGTTTGTAAAGATTTGGAAGGTGAACTTTGTCTATTTCGAAGTTAGAAATGTTGTTCAGTTAAGGTCTGAGAGTTAGTTATACCCCAACTTGATTTGCTTCGTTTTTAACTAAGGAATGGTTAAGGTTCGATAGTAAAGGTAGGTTAATTGAATTTAGTTAATGAGTGTTAATGGTTCGAGTTGGCATAGTGATGTTTTATTTAAACATCTGTTTAAATCCAATGAATGAGTTTTGGAAACATTTTCCAAATATAATCAGAGATATTTTCTAATCCTAGAAAATGAAATGTTTGATGATAAAGAATACTAAAATGGCAGTGATACGTGAAAAATAGATGGAAATATTTTCACATGATTAATGATGTATATTTTCTAAATTTAAAAAATAAGAATTTCTGTATATATACATGGAAACAGGAAATGAAAAATGAATAAACTAAAGAGATAAATGTTCAATGATGATTGATCGATATAATTTCCATCTGGGAATAATATCATTGTTTGCAAACATGTTTTTCTTTGATAGTTAACTCACCGACTATCGATGTTTTTGACCATTTTTCCGTCGTCAATAAGGAGAGACCAGGATTAGATTCATTATGTGAAAACCACTCTGTATGGGCGTTAGCGTTGCAATAAAATATAATGAAAATAATTGAAGACGGAGTTATGCAAGGGTTGTCCTGCTTACAGAATAGTGCCTTCGGTCTGTCCAATCCCAGGACGACCTGTATGGAAGAATGTCTGACAGAGTATATCTGGTAGATCGCGTAAGTTGATCGTTTCAAACGTATTTACATTGGTGGAAGAGGAATTCGTTTCTCTTAGCTCATACCCGTGGTATTTTTGGGGAAATCAATTTGTGATTTGACGGGTATGACGATGTGGCATTCAAAGTAATTAAAAGAGTGATCTGTTGAAAGATACGTTATGACCTCAAGCCTCATCAACCGGGAAATGACAGAAATCGGGCAGGCAGCATGGCTAAGTGGGCCGCACCCAATTAGAGCATATTGTCATCATCTAGAGAATATTCATTTGTTACTTCTTTCAATTGTGTATCTCCCGGGAACAGTTATGTTGGTATACCAACCGGAGGTGATAATATATTCGATACATTCAAGATAAATGAATGGTCGGTCATGTATGGCCGAGTTATAAGATGTTCTTGTTGAACTCCAGTGTATTGCTTCTAGAGTACACTGAGCGGAAGGTGGATCCATACCTTGTCATAGTTGGAATCCATTCCCCAAATAAGAGCCCGTGGTTTTGATTGTATATTATATATGTAGAACATTAGATGCAAGCGTTTCTGCTAGATTTCTATTTACTTGATCTAGACATTATTATGATATCAGACAAGTATCGTTTTAGAAATATTTTGGGTTATTGTATGGTAAAAGCCATCCTTGTTTATGTGTGGAATGGTCTTATGATTATCCTTTGTTTCAAAAGGATTTTGAAAGTTAATTCAAATGATTTGAGTTTACTCACACCAGTCACATGACTGACCCATAGTTTATTTTGTTTTGTTTTCCCTAAACTCATGGGTGCCCAATTCTTGTACGGGCAGTCAAGTAGTCAGGATTTACAGATATACTTGGAGAGCTGGAGCAGAAGACTTCAGGATTATATAGCTATTATTTATTTTTGATGTGATGTAAGTGTTGTACTCTAATATACAAATACATATTTGTGTTTCAAAGTTATTTTGTATACTATATTTTATTCGTTCCGCTGTGAGATTCGTGTTACTCTGATGATGTATGATTTTCTTCTTCTTCTATTCTAAGTTTCTATCTTATCACTACACCAGAAACGCCAATTTGGCAGTGCTCATGGCCGTATCAAAATCGATTTGATACGGTTTTAAGCCGTATCAAAAAATGGCGTCTTTGTTGCTTTGATACGGTTATAAGCCGTATCACAATCATAAATTGATACGGCTTAAAACCGTATCAAATTACCAATTTGATACGGTTTTAAGCCTTATCAATTTATGGTTTTGATATGGCTTAAAACCGTATCAATTTTTGTATTTGATACGGCTTAAAACCATATCAATTTATGTATTTGATACGGCTTAAAACCATATCAAATTTTAAAAAATAAAACAAAAAAATAAATACAATTAGCTGCTTCATTACAGCTGTATCGATATTTTTTATCATTTTCAATAACGTACTGCCTCAATATCATCAATAAATACACACACACACATACACACGTATATAAAGCTCAATACACATAATGATTTGATTAATTTCTCTCAAATCAGGCTCATCATCAATGTTTTTATTACAAAACATGGTTAATTGTAAATGTTAAGTTCAGTAGACATTTCATACTACATTATATTATCATTCCTGATAATGATGTAAAAACAATGAGTTAATACCTTAATTCAAAGTGGGCAGCGGGCAACAGAAACATAAAATTATCTTTCCTCATAACCTAACTACTAACAACTCAGACTACGATGCACAACATGGAATACAGTCACACAGTAGTACCAAAGTCACCTACGATTCGCTGACCTAACCAATCTAGTAAACATCGTCACACAGTAGTACCAAAGTCACCTACGATTCGCTGACCTAACCAATCTAGTAAACATCGTGAAATCTGTAAATCTTTTGAAATCAACCTAATAACCAAAATTACTAATCAGCTAAAACAGAAAATAAAAATAAAAACTTACAACATCACCAATGAATTAAGGAATTTGAGGTTTAGGTATCGTCTCGAGGGAAGGATTTGGGATTTGAAGTGAGTCCTGCTCTCAAGCAAAACGATTCTGATAAGCGGTGCTTGAAGAAGCGGAGCAATGGATTTTGAAGACACAATTTGGGGAAGCGGTTTTGATTTGGAGAAAGGGGAACACGCCATTTTTTCTCGTTTGGGATTTATTTTTATTTCGGTCGAGAAACGAAAAGTAGAATTGAGAGGGGAGCTAAAAGAGAGAAGGAACGAAAAATAAATATGATACGGTTCAAAGGTGTATCATAGGAACTGATCCGAACATTTCAAGATCTACGGTTAGATTTTAATGGTTGAGTGAGGTGCGGATTGATTAAGGTGTAGCAAATAAAATTTGATACGGCTATGAACACAATCAATTTTGATACGGCTTAAAGCCGTATCAAATCTCTAAATGATGGTGTGTCAAATTTGATGTTTTGGTGTAGTGTATCTATTCTCACCCTCTAACTTCTTTCATTAACTACCGGTATTTTCGATGTTTGGATAATTGACGTGGGTTTTATGTCGATGACCAAAGATCGCAAATTTTCAGGGCGTTACATATATTTTCTAATTTATAAGTATTCTTATTTTTATAGTGTTTTAAACATATTTTACTAAGTTTATACTTGATTCTTCATATAACCTTTTGTTTGTATATAGTTTATTAATATCTCTTTATAAATTCCTATATATATGTTTATAATTATATTATATATGTTTATAATTATATTATACAGTTTTCATATCATATATATTTTAAATATTTAATCATATGTTTAAATAATATTTTCTTATGTTTTTATACTTGAAAAATAATGTTTTAGCAACTAGTTTTGTTTCAGGCATTTCCAAAATTTAAATATTGATTTAAATACTTTAAAAATGCTTTGAAAAACATAAAATTGATAGATATGTCAACATAAAATAAAGGTTATGTCGACATATAACTGTTAGGAATTTAAATTTGAAAGGAAGTATCTTTTCACTATTTGTAACACTCCAGAAACGTTGCAACCTTTTACACACTATAGAAAGGGCTTTAATTCAAATTTTTAATCATCTCTTCTTCTCTAACTTCTGTCTCTTCCATTACACCATTATTCTTAATCATTTTTATGATTTCTACACTTATACTCTACCGAATTCAATTCTGTTTTGATCAAACTTCTTCTCTTCTCACTCTCTACTCATTACTCTCTGAATCAAGTGCTACTGAAGAGTTATAGGCCTATTTGTAATTGTTGGGTTAGGTAAATGAATTGGTGGTATCTCTTGTAGCTGTGAAATCAAGGACGGGTAATCAGTGGTATCCCTTGTAGCCGTGAAATCAAGGAAGGTATACAGGATCAAGTGTATGAGTGGAAACGATGGTATCCCTTGTAACCATGAAATCAAGGAGGGTTGTAATTGGATTTTGATACAATAATAAAACTCTGTGCAATCCAGCGTTGCATAGGACTGGACATAGAAGCAATTCTGAACCACTATAAAATCCAGTGTGTTCTTTCCTTTTCTGCACTTTACTTTTGTTTATCTTTGCATTTGTGTTTGATTCTATGTCTGTGATTGTTTCTGTGATGTGTGATTGTTATAGTTTATCACATAAGTTCTAGATTTTGTTTAAATTCTCAAAAACACAATTCACCCCTCCTCTAGTGTTTGTTTTGCCTTAACGATCCATTCCGCAGTCACTAATATGTATCAATTCCTATCAAATTTAAGTATAATTGATTTATTTTAAGTTTTGTTATAAGTATAATTTTTGCCTTAACCATGTCAGTTTTAATGTTTTCAATATCCCCTCTCTTTTGAATGTTAATGGATTTAGCAGTTTAATTGTTCCATTTTGTGTTTTATGACATTAAAAAATTATTACATTAACATATTGGTACAATTGTTTTAATAAATAACACCAATTTATTCTCATCCAAACTTAATTAGCAAGGAAGAAGCCATTCATTCAACTGCTCAATCCACATAGATTTGGAAAAAATACCGCTGCAAGTTGCAAGTATGCATAGATGTTTAAGATTAGTTTATCTTTTTTCATTTTGAAAAGATTTCAGGATAAACTAGTAAAAGTGGCAATTTTATCTCGTTTATGGATGAGATAAATGTATGAAAAGTTGAACTTAAGCTAGATGAATTAAGCCGGATGTACAATGTTATATAAGGGGTTACTTAAATAAAACATCTGTATGTATTAAGCTGGATGAATTACATTATTTTCACAGTAACACATATGTTAATAGAATATGTATTATAAATTACTTTATTACATTTTATGCATTTTTTAATGTCTCATTTTGTTGGTTTGCATTTGAAATAATAAAAAATTGCATTGCATTTGTCTTGTTGTTACATAGTTATTTATATTTTGATTTTTATAATAATTTACCTATTTACATAACTATTTATATTTTGATAAGTGAAACAGTGTTTTACAATTGATGCATTTAATAATTTTTGATTATCTTTATCAAAAAAGATTGGTGAATTCAGCTGTTTCAGGATAGGATGAATGGTTTTAATTTATTTTGTAGAAGGGTAACCGAATCTATATTATAAAAGTATTACATACACACACACACACACACACACACACACACACACATATATATATATATATATATGTGTGTGTGTGTGTGTGTGTGTGTGTGTGTATTCTACGTTTGTAGAAGAACATGTAATTCACTGCTTTATGACAAGCTTGGGGATATCCATATAACTATTAGGAGCAGTGAGTTTTTTTAATATTGATAATGAAAATGAATGTTGTCACACTTACCAACTCTACTGTGTTTGTTTTGAATTGGGTATCAGAATTCTACATTTTCATTCAAGAATTCAAATCAGGTGATTACATTTGCCTATTTCTTGGCGCTGTTTTTTTAATATTTAGTTCTATCTATGTCATAATTCATGCAGTCATATACAGAAACAATTTGTTTCAGCTTAAGGCTTCATTGAATTATTCGCTCCGTTATACAACATCAGATGTATTGGAAATTTTGTACGATGTCTCATTCTACTTGCAGTTAGTCTCGTTTAATTTTATATTGTTATATAGCCAACTGTTTTGCTCTGTTCCTTACTACTCAGGAATTTCTTGGCTTGTAGTGATGTATATGGATGGTTGTATATGATTAATTTAGCAGGAAATCCACTTTAATGTGATGCTAAAATCCCGAGTAGCAGCTACCATCGGTTTGCAGCATAATATATTATCATCACCAGAGTTTTGCTCTATGTATATAATTCAATACATTATAACCGAGTTCTGCATTTTTTGTATTTAATATTGAATTTGCTTTAATATGCATTTTCGAAATGTCATCATTTTTATATTTAGAAATGTGCTAAAAAGTATGATATAGAAAAATAAAAGTCAATTATCTCTTTTTATATTTTTGTGTATATATGTATATCATGTAAACAAAAAATATTTAAACAAAATATATGTAAGGAGTTCTACAAAACTAGATCTATCATCTTCAATCTCAATCTTATTACAACATCTTTTATTCCTCTTCCTCGCAAATAATCCCCCTTTTCC
The DNA here is from genome assembly GCA_030737875.1 of Allium sativum. NCBI lineage: Eukaryota > Viridiplantae > Streptophyta > Magnoliopsida > Asparagales > Amaryllidaceae > Allium > Allium sativum. The sequence goes on from CM060909.1 coordinate 959,051,079, forward strand.
GAAGAAAGAGCAGTAATTTTATAAAAATAAAAATTAGCGGCTGTAGTCAAATCCTATTCATAAGAAAAATGTGTTGCACTTATTCCCCACCAGTGCAGCTATTGTTGTTACCACCACCTATGACGAAAGAGATAGCCTAAGCCAGCATGGTAGTGAACCCTAAGTTACCTGTAATAGCCGCAGTTGCGGGGTCAGCGAAGGTTTGATTCTGAATGGACGTTGTGTTATCAAAACACATGCTATATCACACTATAGCGACAAATAGTGCATAACGCAGTGCTTGCCCTATTGTACTTGTAATAGCACAAAAATAGCGCGCTATTTTATCATAGCACAAAATAGTGCATAGTTGTAAATAGCACGCTATTTTGTTTTTGTATCTTTCTTAAATGTTTGGACAGTGGATTAGCCCAAACTGGCATGTTGTTGTATTTATAATGACTTAGAGGAGAATGCCATAGAGTATGACTTGAAAGAAGAAGAAATTTATGATTGTTTAAATAACGATTAATGTTTATAACTTAGATTAAACTAGTTACTATGTTTAAAATTTTAGAAGCATCATATAATTTCTATGTTTTATTATTGTACACTTGAATCACATTTAACTTTTTGTTATTTAAATCTTCTTATAGTAGACTTCATATATTATTTTATTTGATCATATTTTCACTTAAAACTTCTCTTATTTATTTATTTATTTCTTAGTAATTGTTAGTAGATTTTTGTACATATTTTGTACAAAAGTGTATTTTCATGCATTTTTTCTTAGAGTTATATATCACCATAATCGATAACAGAAATAAAATTCATTATAATGCACAATTATAAGAATAAAATTCAATTTTGTAAGACATAAATATATTATTGTTGAATTTTTTGATTCAAATATTTTATGAAGAGGATGTAATCAATTAAATGATTGATTGATTGATTGGATTGGATTGGATTGATTAATTGACTAATTGGTTGATTGATTAATTGATTGTTTTATTGGTTAATTGATTGATTTGATCATAGAAGGAAAGAAGTGAATGGTTATATTTTGCAGATATCTTGAAGGGGCAACTTGGATATTTGCCTAGGCTTTCTATTCTCCTATATATATGCAGCCTTCTTGGTTAGATTGTGACAATTAACAAAGATCAAGAAACCATGTGAGAATATCTGGTGAGTTTGTGTGCCTCCATGGGCTTGCACCCTGGAGAGGAAGATGTAGGAATTCGGGCTGAAGGAGGCTATTCCTATTTACTGCTGAAAGACGCAGTTGGTGCCTCCAGATTGTCCAAGGGTTTGTCGTCGTTCTTCATCGCTTTTCTGCTCTAACAATATTTGTAGTCATCTAGATTTTCTTTACCTATTTCTCAATAAGGTTATTGATTCATTGCATTTTGTTTATTTTTGGTTGTAATCCATTGAGTGTAAACAAAATTTGTTTTTGGTGAATCAATAAAGAGGGTGGTTGGGTGGAATATTAGTGTACTGCTATTATTTCCGATTTGTTATGTTATTATTTTCAATCAAATTCATCTTCAAGTTATTGGGTGATAAAGATCCTGTTTTTCCGGCGTTTTGTCAAACTTCCGTTGCGCACAAAACCCTAACAGTTTGGTATCATAGCAATTTTTGCATAACAGTTTGGTATTAGAGAAATTTTTGCACAATAGATTGGTATCGGAGCTCAGATTCATCGCATAGCTTGGAGTGATTTTGGATTGAAGATTATAGATGTCGAAGATGATGTTGCTTTCGTGGATGACTATTTTTTATGGTAGATATTGAGGGGATTTGGAAGCCAGTAATTGTGGATGTTCCATGCGTCATTGGCCCAATTGATGGAGATGTGAAGAAGCCCTCTGATATGGATGAGGGAAGATGGAAGAAGATGAAGAAGAAGGTGGATGACGGTTGAAGAACCAAGTCCACAGCAAGGTGGAGAGGTTAATATGTTCACTGCTTATGGTCCTAAGTTGGAGGATCATGGTATCGACAAGGGTCTAGATGTTGATGATGCTCGAGGGATACCGGAGATGAAGAGACCATGTCAAACAAAAGACAGATGTTGAGTTTTGAAATCCACAAAGACAATGGATGTAGTGACCCGAAAATCCATACCAATTTGAGCTGACAAACATCTTACACATTCAACTCAAAGTGCATGAAAATTCAGATCATTAATAGAAAGAAATTGGAGGATGAGATAGAAAAGATAGAACTAATAGAATAGAAGAAGAAGAAGAACTCAACTGAACAGAATCAGAGTAACACGAAACTCACAGCGGAATGAATAAAACATATTATATATCATATCTTTGAATTTACAAATTTGAATTTGTACTTACATATCATATCAGAGTATAACTCATATACATCACAGCGGAAATAATCTCTAAATAACTAATGGTGAAGCCTTCTGCTTCCAGCTCCTCCACGTGTATCTGTAAAAGGCTAAAACACTTGACTGCCCGTACAAATTTGGGCACCCAAGAGTTTAGGGAAAACAAACAAAATAAACTCTAGGTCAGTCATGGGACTGGTATGAGTAAATTCCAACCATATCGTTTAACTTTGGAAATCCTTTTGAAACGAAATGATAATAGTAAGACTAGCCCACACATAAACATGGACGGTTTTTACCTTACTATAACCCAAAATATTTTGATATTAAAATCCAGTGATATTATAATAATGTCTAATCAATATAAATAACCAAATAGCAGAATGCTTGCATCTCACGCTCCAGATATATATAGTATAAAATCATAAACCGTAGAGTGCTTATTGGAGATTGGATTCCAACAGATAAGGTATGGGAGCACCTTCCGATCAGTGTACTCTAGAGGGTATACACTGGGGTTCAACAAGAACGTCTTGCAACTCGGCCACACATGACGGACCACTCATTTAGCTTGACTGTATCGAATATTTTGCCACCCACGGTTGTTGGCCATCCAGCCGTAATCCGAAGATTCAGAATCAAAAAAGAAGAACAAATATGAATTTTCTCTAGATCGGTGACAATACACCCTGCTTGGGAATGACCCAACTAGCCATGCTGCCTAGCCCAAATTTTGTTACTTCCTGGTTGTGAGACTAGAGGCTACGTCTATCTTCAGAACATCTGATCACCATTCACTTTGAATTCCACATCGTCAAACCCGTCAATTCACCGATCGATTTCCAAAAATATCACGGGTATAAAAAAGATAAGAGGAACGAATTCCTTCGCCACTAGACGTAATACCTTTAAAAGATCAACCATACGTGATTTGTTAGGTATACTCTGTCAGACACTTGTCCATACAAGTTGTCCTGGGATTGGACAAATAGAAAACCCATTCTGGAACAGGACGACCCTTACATTTCACTCCGTCTTCAATTATCTTCAGCATAATCTAATTCGCAGCGCCTATGCCTATACGGAGTGGTTTTCGGATAATAAATCCAATCGGTCTCTCTGTATCGGCAACGATGGTCAAAATACTTCGATAGTCGGTTATTTAACTATCAAAGTAAAAACAAACATCCATTCAAATGTACAACTAAACATTACACAATCACTGGCCCTTTTTATTTAACATTAATTTTCCAGTTTCCCACATCTTCCCAGATATTTCCCTAAAACCCATTTAACCCTTCGCATTTCTTGGAAATCATTTCTAGTTATTTTAACTCTTGTTTTCCTCTATTTCAAAATATATGTTATTAACGTTCGAAAACATTCCCCTCTTCCCCACATTTCTTATTTGACTTAAAACCAATGTCGAACCACATAATTAATTATTAATGTTGTTTTTATCAATTTTCAAATTTTGAATATTTCCATTTAATACGGGGAATATATTAAATCTTTGTTCCCAACCAAACATAACACTCCTATACTTTTTTGGACAAACATCGTTACTTATTACTTTAGAATAAGTGGATTTCAAACCAAACTGCTTCCATTTCCTAGGGAATAGTGTTATATATAAAAATCACGCTTAAGCTTGGTCAACAACGTAAATTTATCATTATAGCTTTAACTTACAATACGCTGTAATATTCCCCCTTTTATACTAATGCAATACGATGTAATATTCCCCCTTTTATAGCTAATGCAATATGCTGCCATATTTCCCTTTTTATAACTAATGCAATACGCTGCCATATTCCCCTTTTTATAGCTAATGCAATACGCTGCCATATTTCCCTTTTATAACTAATCTCGACGTCTTTGTCCATTACAAACTAATACCATCCCTCGATAATAGTGGAGTCGTTCAGGTTGGGGTATTTTATTTACCTCTCAGACCTTGATCGACAACGTTCTTACCTTAGAACAGATATAAGTCCGTAACTCTAAACCCCTTATTACTAGTAATATCAATTAAACTGTACTTCTTGCTTTATTTTAAATACGGTTTTATGATGCCACATCCTTATTTTGAAAACTCTGTTGTTTATAATTATTTACATTAGTCATTTACCCTTTGCTTCATCTTCCTTATACATTAAACATTTCTCTTCGCTTCGTCTTCCTTAGACAAATCCATTTAAAACTTCTCTTATCAAAAATCAGTAACGTTCTTCGTCTTTTGACAATTTCCTTTTATTCGAATTATTATACCTACTTCTAGTAAATATCTCATTATAAACTCAATACCATGAAATTCATTAAATAGTGATTAACTTGATAATTTGCTGAAGTAAAACAGTTTACTTCATTATAAATGAGAAATACCAATTATACCAGTTCAATAATTATCTAAACTTCATTAATTAAAAAGGTAATTAAATCTTATTAATTTTGATTAATTTATTTCTAAACTACTTTCATTAAATTAATTGAAGACCAATTAATCTAAAAATCAATTTCCAATAAACAGTTGATTTAATCAACTGCAAACCATCAGTAAATTTGTTAACTGATTTTAATTACTTCTCTTCATTTGATTAATATAATTAATCCAATAGTATTCTTTAACTGATTGTCTTTAATAATTATCCAATATTTACTCGCATGATAATTACAGCTTTATAACTTATCAAATAATCGTTTATATTTACTTAAAAAAAACGAACCATAAAATACCAGTTTATAATAGAACGTCTGTTATAATTTAAAACTTTTCTTTAATTATAAAAATATAATTCTTTTAACTTCGTTGATTCGCCTATCGGCAAATCCACTTTTTAACAAAGAGATGGGTTTACAGTCGGTGCTGCCACTTTCTTAATTGACATCGTCTATTGATTTAATCAAAATAACGTTAAATTTCCGTTCAACATCAATATCCATACAGGGTTTCAATGTCATTCAGGTTCAGACAGTGCATATATATAAAACAAACAGTACATGTAAATCTTATGGAATCGGGTTTGATTCCTCCAATCGGTTTCCTGCATCCACAGATGTTAGTCACAATAAATATCACCCATTTCATATCGTTATGAAATATAATGGTAAACAACATCAGTGTTCAATCGACAGTTTAGATATATGGCGGTTTATATTATTTCAACCATTTTAATTGTAATCTACCTAAACGACCATCACACATCATTCAACCAATATTAAAATATAATTAAAATATTTTAAAATAGATCAGAGTTAGTGAATTTACTCACCTTTGCGCGTTAAACGTTAAATAACGATTTACGTCGGTCGATTAAACCGGGCGTTTAATTTTGTCATAATTCCTAACGAGCTCCACACCGCTGCAAACTGGTTCCAGTACGTAGCCTGCGACCCTACGATCCTTGACTATAAACGGCCCAAACCGACATTCTACTTAAACCTGCAGGTTGATCATCTCTTCTTCACGCCGTTCATCCCTTCTTCAATCTTCAGATAAAAGTGTAGCTGCTCTTCAAATATTTTATTTTCTTTTATTTTATTTCATTACTTGATGGGTTTTTACCCTTTTATCAAAATTTGGCCCAAAGCCCCTTTAGCACTTGCGTCCGCTTATACCAGTAACAAAAAAGCAGTGCCTCTTTTTTCAAATTCTTGTCTGCCCATTCACTTCTTTGAAAAAAACATGGTTACCGAACGTTCTTTACTCAGCATCTCCTTTGTCATTACAGAACATTTCCTCCTCCCCATATTTCTGTATCCGCTCCTGACCATGCACATCTCCACCACACCCGGAAACTTTACGACAGACCAAACTCCAACCTTTCCGGTACCTTGCTTACAGTAAGAACCCCATCAACGCGGCCTTCATTTCTCCTGACCGTACAGCAGCGAGACTCCTTTGTTCAAATATATCATGACTTGTTCCAACACTCCACCTTGCATGTTGAAATGATACGCCCGCTAGCAGTCATTTTCATGAACAAAAGAAAAATGCTAGCACCCTTCTTCACACTATACAGTGCCGAGTTCCATTTACTGTATTTTCCTTTGATCCTTCTATCCAATTTACTCCACAAGTTCACACCATTATTTTCATGAAAAAAAAGCAAAACTCCTTTTGCAAAATGTTTTCTTCCCTCAGCCAATGCCACTTCCCAGTATTTCAACTCCATACATTTAACCATTCTAGCCCGTCACTATTTCAACTCCCATCAGTTGTGCTTGGTTCCATACGTATATAGTGTATGTAACAATTTTTAAATGATTTTAAAATAAACCATATACACACATCCAATTAGCAAAGTGTGTGCGAGGAATACAGACGTTTTAGGGTGATGAATAAAATCGTTTCCAAGCAATTGTTGCTCGTAAATACCCTATTTCCCTCACCAATATGAACGCATACCCTTCTTTCTTAGTTTCATGCACTAGTACACTATCCCTTTACACGCATCATGTCCTTGCAGCTCTCCACCTCTACACACAGACATCACGCACATCATCAGCTCACCACGTCGAACACAAATGCTCCATTACTTTTCACATAGAAAAAGAAAATGGCTACACAAACACTCCAGCTTTTAAAAATGGCAACTCCTCACCAATATATTCCACGTCCCACCACACTATACATAGTCATCCCTTTCTCCAAACATCAACACGTTCTCCCAGTATTGTTTATCCTCATTTCCGCCCCACTACATATTTGTATATTCATGCGAGCACCTTATTCCTTCATACAACTGAACCTGTCTGCTACCTAAAATGCCACGGCCATGGTCCATTCACCTAGATCCGCATCACTCAAACTCTCGACCATATCGACCTTCAATGCCATACGAGAGTCAAGAAGACCTCATGGGTTTTAATGTGTATGTATTTAGAAAAAGAAGAGTGAAAAGAAAAACCGTCATAGAAAAAGAAGAAAGGAAGAGGACGACCATCGTTGTTTGAGGACCCTGAAGAAGAAACAAAATGAAAAGTATTCGGTAGCGTGTATATATATACACTTTCGAAGCTTAATGATGAAGAAAATAGGGTATGGGAACATGTAGAGTAGGCTTGCAGGGTTTTCATTCATTTAATCAGTGAGTAAATTTGACATGTTTGTTTATATTAATAGTAATCTACTATGAATGCATTAACCCAACCTACCTTTCTTACTGTTAACGTCGTTACTTGTTAAGTAATAGAGCATGTCCCTAGGTTAGTATAGATGTGCGCAAGCAAAGAGTCTACAGTCTTTTATTTTACTTTACTGTTTGGTTTTCTTCTTTGTTAAGGAGTAGGATGTGGTATAGGTTTTAGCGTAGCTGTTCACTCTATGTACTAAGGCATGGGCGTTACGCAGGTAGGTTCTGATTTCGAAATATTAGATGGAGAGAAATTCGTCGTTTCTTAGGGATGAAGGTAAAATGATTTGATTTTTATTTTATTTTATTATATACACCTGGAATTTTCTTTCATACGAAGTAATATACAAAACTATCCCATACGAGTTGCTATGGACAAAAATAAAAATACAGTCGTGTCCAGTGAGGTGCCACGATCCCAAAAATATAATAATATCGATAGGTTGACTTATTCTGTGAAACCCCAAAAATATTGATATAGGGTGCAAAATACTCCAAGTAAAAGGTTGTCTATTTAATTAATTAAAAATTACAGTAAAATTCTAAAAATTAAATTATCACTATGTCTCAAAAGAATCTTCTCCAAATTCAAAACTGATATCTAGTTATATCGAATAAACCGTTACGGTCGATAAACGATTCTATAACGACTATTTGAAAATTTGATTTGGATATAACTCGCAATCTATAATGCGAAATCTTGATTTTTCACTTCTGTTAGAAGGGTACAGTTCAACAGACTCCAACGTTTCTTGTTTTGAAGAAATCCGACTAATAACGAATCATGTACACCTAGTTGAAGTTCAGAACGTTAAATTACGAACTACCGCGATATTACCGACTCGATTATATTTAATATATATTTTTATACGTTCAACTTCGTTTTTAATTAATATATAAATCCACTAATATTACGAATTCAATATTTAAAGTGATTTAAATATTCAAATACAAACTGATAAAAATGCGGGACGTTACAATGGAGATCTTGTGGTATTGCAAGCACTTTTTAGACCGACGGTTTATGCATGGTGTAGATCAGATGGTAGATGCATCTTTTGCAGGCGGTGGGTTGTGTTTGTAACTGAGATGTGGTCGTTGTCCTTTCAAATTGACTGGGGTATATCTCGTTGCCGTGAAATCGAGGTTGGTTTTAATTGAGAGTAGATGTTGTTGAAAGAGCTAGGTTGACTTGTTTGTGGATTGTTGGAGATATGTGATATTTGAATCAAGGTGGAGTGTTGAATTTTTTGATTCAAATATTTTGTGAAGAGGATGTAATCAATTAAATAATTGATTGATTGGATTGATTAATTAATTGACTAATTGGTTAATTGATTGATTTATTGGTTAATTGATCGATTTGATCATAGAAGGAAAGAAATGAATGGTTATATTTTGGAGATATCTTGAAGGGGAAACTCGGATATTTGCCTAGGCTTTCTATTCTCCAATATATATGCAGCCTTCTTAGTTAGATTGTGACAATTAACAAAGAACAAGAAACCATGTGAGAATATCTGGTGAGGTTGTGTGCCTCCATGGGCTTGCGCCCTGGAGAGGAAAATGTAGGAATTTGGGCTGAAGGTAGCTACTCATGTTTACTACTGAAAGACGCAGTTGGTGCCTCCAGATTGTCCAAGGGTTTGTTGCGTTCTTCATCGCTCCTCCACTCTAATAATATTTGTAGTCATCTAGATATTCTTTACCTATTTCTCAATACGGTTATTGATTCATTGTATTTTATTTATTTTTGGTTGTAATCCATTGAGTGTAAACAAGATTTTATTTGTGAATCAATAAAGAGGGTGGTTGAGTGGAATATTAGTGTACTTCTATTCTTTCCAATTTGTTATGTTGTTATTTCCAATCAAATTCTTCTTTAAGTGATTCGCTGATAAAGATCCTGTTTTTCTGGCGTTTTGTCAAATTTCCACTGCGCACAAAACCCCAACAGTTTGGTATCAGAGCAATTTTTGCATAACAATTATATCCATCAGTTATTTTGAATGTACAATATGAACTTATCAAATTTTCCGTAATATAATTACATTTTACATAAAAAAATGTTTAATACATGCATAAAGTATAAAAGTGCTTGTATTTGGAGTCTTGAATGGTTTGGATATGACGCAAAATATGCAAAAAAAGGCAAAATATACTTGATTACCTTTTTTCTTCCTTAATGAACGCAATAGAGCATGCTATAATGCATAGCGCATGCCTTGCTCTATTTTGCGCTATGCGTTATATACTACACTGATTGGACGACACACCCTTTATATGTGCGATGAGCTACATCGAATCAATGTTATCTAGACCCTACAACATGGAAAACTTGGACTGCGTAAACTTGTGGCTGGCAGTACTAGAACTAGAGTAAGGAGTTCAGATTTTAGGTCAAATTGAGGGTGACGGTAGGGAAGTGGGCGGAGGTGAAGGTCATTGTGAGGGAAGAGCAAAAGGGGAGGATAGTGTGTGTTAGGAAGCCAATGTTGCTATTATTAAAAAAAAGGAGTCAGAGGAAGACATGGAGCAGAAGGGGAGTAAGGAGGCCGCAAAAAAGGTGGTAGAAGTCATAGGGTTATCAAAATGGATCGGTACTCGGAACAACGTTGGACTTGCTTTTGGCTAGGCAGTCGGTCACCAGCATGCTATAGTAGTAGGCCCGTGGGCATGGGTTCCGTTTTTCCATTAGTTATAGAGTGATGAAGTGTGGTCGAACAAATGGCTAGGCCACTGGCCTGACCTTTAAATTCAACAATAGCTTGTATGTTGCTGCTATGTGCAGCAGCACACTGTTACTTTATGCAACATTTCACAGTTTCCATGCGGTAGCAGGGGATGTTGTAATTGTCTGTGTGCAACAATTCAGGAAAAATAACCTCCAAATCGATAAAATTGATTGGAAACAAGTGTAAATATTTGGTTGTATTTAGGAGAAACATGCCTCCACCTAGTTCTTAGTATCTAATTGAAAATCCACCTCCAGATGAATCGAAAGCCTTGGTCGTGGCCAATACAATGCATGGAATCAAACATTTAGAGCTTGCTTACAGTTAGTTCAATGGTTTTAATGTCGTTATTCCTCAGTGTAAGAAAATTGTTGCTCTTGATGTAAATGTCCATTGGAACATTAATTTGAGCATGAAGTATATGGACAGGCTCAAGCATATTGAAGATTTTGGGCCTCTATAGGCAGATGTTATTGATATGCTGGCTGAACTTATGGGAGGAGAAGTTATAGTTATCAGTTTTTGAATATGTAGTGCTAAGGATTATTATTTTTGTGTTACTTCGCAAATGCTAGCATTAATTTCTATTTTGTCTTTGCTACTTTTTATGTTTGAAAACTATCATTATCAACTATTATCACACTGTTTTCCAACATGCAATCTTATAAAGTTTCTTCCTTTTGGTTGAAATGAGGTTCTTTATTGCCAAGTACGAATACTGGTTTCCATACGACAGCAGGGGCTATTGCAATTGTCCATGGGACAAATGTTACCAATCCCGATATGAAATTAGTGTTTCTTTGTCATTGACTTCATAATATTTCACTATATAGTAACATTCAAGCAAACTGATTTAATTTACCTATAGTGGAACTATCCACTGCATTTGCAAAGCCATATAGAAACTTATGAAGGATTGAATGTAAGTGTACACGACGCCAGAAATAATCACATGTACCCAATATCCCCTGTCCCCCTGTACCCAACCAATAAGGACCCCCTGAAATTCACCTTTTTGTGATTAAGTCCTTGGACTTAATTGCAAAAAGGTGAAAATCAGAGATCTTGATTGGTTGGATACAGAGGGACAGGGGATTTAGGTACATGTGATTTGTGCAGGAGTTGGTGTTATAGATACAAGCTTCATGAGGATGATATAGATGGCATTAGTTCATGGAGACGCATTATAAATATCAAATTCACTGCTCTTGTTGACTGCACTCTCATTTCGGTATTATATCATGCTTCTCCCCTAAACATTTATGACGAATAGATTATAATAACGTGTTTCATATAAATAAATTATATAACTGCAAATGCAAACAACGAGAAAATTGTAGAAGCCTAGGGTTGTGGTGAATCTGGGTTCAGCAGCCGAATCTTTACCCACTGCCTGCTAATCCTAGGTCATGTGCCTTATTAGACTGCAAAAAGCATCCGTGTAAATGCACTTTTCCCTAAGGTGTATAAGTATTTCCTGCTCTTAAGCTTCTTTCATGTAGGAAAAAGTAGCAAGTTACTAATATATGCTTGATGATCATGTATGTACACAGATTGTGAATATCGGTGCCATATATAAGAAAAATCTTCCTGATGTCAAAATGGTTGGAGTGTTGTGGAGAAATTTTGATTCAAGACAGCTTAAATAAAAAATCCCCAACGCCGCGGAAAACAAGATCGTGGTAATAGTGCAAAAACAACCAATCGAACAATCTCAATATTATCCAAGCTAATCACAATCACCAAACAATGGAAATAATAGAGCAATAATGAGAAACTAAATCATACAGGGATTTATAGTGGTTCCACTAACGTCTTGTCAGTGTACGTCCACTTTGAGAGAGAAACCTTTATTAATATCAATAGAAGAGTACACGAGATTGATTACAATGATCAAATTTACTAGAAAAAAATGATTTTGTGGAGAAAGGAATTGAAGAAGATTGCCTAAACCCTAATTAGAATAAAAATTGATCTAATCTCTTGATTTTGTTGTACCTCCTTCTTTTAGATCCGATGTAGCTTATATAGGCATAGAGAAGTATATGGAAATTCCCAAAATTTCCTCCAGATCTGAAATATCCTCCAGATCCTAAATATCTGAAATATCCTCTAGATCCTAAATATCCGATATATCCCAAAATATCCTCCAGATCTGAAAATATCCTCCAGATCCTAAATATTCGAATTGTCTTGAAATATCCTCCAGATCCTAAATATCCAGAAATATCCTCCAGATCCGAAATTTCCTCCTCAGTCTAACACATAGTATCGCATACTTCAACACTCCACCTCGATACTATATCCATCTACATCACAAACTTCAATGCACCCAAGCATTTCCTTCTATCTTCAATCAAGAAAGCTTGAATGTTTCCCCGATGAACTCCAGCATAGCCACCGCCCATTGCACTTCACTAACAAGTTCATGCATAGCCCTCACTCGTCAATGAAGTGTTGAAACATCCAACTCCTAAACCAGTCTCACCAAAAGACAATGTACTCGGGAGTGAAAATGAGTACTTACCATGAAGATAGAACACCAACCTCTCACCGATACTCTTATACATCCAAGTTTCCCTCTCAATTGTGCCACCACGTGGCACCTAGCATCTCTCCAAGCGAATTTCGAGCAATGCTCGAACTTCCCAACCGGCAATGTCTTAATGAACATGTCCACCGCGTTATCTTTTGTGTGCACTTTCCGAAGGCATACTTTCTTGTCTTCGTCCATGCCTACTAGAAATGACTCTCTCACTTCAATATGCTGCGTTCGTGAGCTAAAAGCCAAATTCTCTACCAAATGTATAGCTGGCTATCACATCGAACATCGATACTCTCATGTTCAAAACCCAAGTCACACAATAGTCGCTTCAAATAGAGTGCCTCCTTTGCCGCTTCCACAGCGGCTATCAACTCCGCCTCCGTAGTGGATAAAGCAACTATGGTTTGCAATCTCGATCTCCAAGTAATGGTCGTACCACCAAGTGAGAAGACATACCCGGAAGTTGATTTCCTCCGATCCCTATCACCGGCGTAGTCCGAGTCACAATAACCAACTAACTTGCAACTCAATCCATCACTACCACCAAAAACAAGACCATGAGATGTTGTGCCTTTCAAGTATCTCAATATAGCCTTCATGGCTTCCCAATGCGATTTCCCCGGATTAGCCATATACCGACTAACCACCCCGACGACATTTGCAATATCGGGTCTTGTACACACCATGGCATACATCAAACTTCCAACCGCACTAGCATTTGGCACCTTTGCCATATAAGCTTTGTCTTTCTCCTCGATAGGTGATTCCTTACTCGAAAACTTTATATGCAAAGGTAAAGGTGTATTTGATGCCTTTGCATCCTCCATGCTAAACCAACAAAGCACTTTCTTAATATACTTCTTTTGAGTTAATTTCAACTCAAAATGCTTTCGATCTCTTTCAATTTCCATGCCCAAAATCTTCTTTGCTTCTCCAAGGTCTTTTATTTCGAACTCCGCCTTTAATTTCTCTTTTAACTTGCTGATTTCTGCCTTGTCCTTAGAAGCAATAAGCATATCGTCCACATATAAGAGTAAATACACCCAACAATCATTTCCTAACCTCTTGAAATAAAAGAAAGCATCCTTGAAGCTTTGAAGGAAGCCACTTTCAAGCATGAAATGATCAAATCTCTTGTACCATATCCTAGGTGATTGCTTCAAACCATATAGTGATTTCTTCAACTTGCAAACTAGTTCTGACTTATCTTCTACAACAAACCCTTCCGGTTGCTCCATGTAGATGTCTTCATCCAAGTCTCCATGAAAGAAGGTGGTTTTCACATCTAGTTTCTCCAATTCCAAGTCGTAAACAGCAACTAATGCAAGTAATATCCGGATAGAAGTATGCCTCACAACCGGTGCGAAGATCTCATCATACTCCTTCCCTTTCGTCTGTGCAAACCCCTTAGCCACTAGCCTAGCTTTGTATCTTCTATCGTCCTTCACCTTATATATCCATTTGCACCCAATAGCACGGTTTCCTTGAGGAAGTGGAACCAGCTCCCATGTCTGTTTCTTCATCAACGATTGCATCTCTTCCTCCATGGTGCAAATCCACTTCGAGCTATTACTCGAATCTATGACATCATCAAGGTCCATCGGCTCATCTTGGACTACATGAAGAGCATAGTAAAAATTCTCACAAAATCTAAGATAGTTCCAATAAACATATCCTTATGGTGGCCTTATAACATGACGACCAACGTGAGTAGCAATGTCATCACCCGGACTTCCTTGAGCTCCACCTTGAACTGAATCTTCTCTAGGCTCGTGCACATCACCAACACTACTAGAGGAATCCTGTGGACTATGTGATGTAACATCAACCGCATTCACCTCGCAAGCACCTCTAACAACTCTACTCTCTCTGGGCCTGAAAGTGGGAATAACTTCCTTCTCCTTTGATTCACCATGAACCAAATCCGGAACATCTGATGAGCCTTTGTTCTCCTTGAACATAGTCGACTCATCAAAAGTAACATGACGAGAAACCATAGCCTTCTTCGTTTCCAGATTCCAAATCCGATAACCTTTGACGCCATACATATAACCGAGAAAAATCCCTTTGAAAGCTCTAGGTGAGAGCTTATCATTCCACAGATCATGCGCATAAACAGGACGGCCAAATACACGAAGATAACTCAAGTCAATGCTCTTCCCCTTCCACAATTCCTCAGGAATTTTGTTATCAATAGCCGAGCACAGAATTCGATTAATAATATGCACCGCGGTTGACAAAGCTTTGGCCCAAAATCCCTTAGACAACCCCGACATCAATCTCAAGCATCGAGCTTTCTCTAATAGAGTTTGGTTCATTCTCTCCGCCACTCCATTAGATTGCGGATCTCCCGGTGTAGTAAAATGCCTCTGAATACCATGATGCTTGCAAAAATTCAGAAACTCTTCGGAAACATACTCGCCGCCATTATCGGACCTAAGAACCTTCAAAGTTTTTCCACTCTCATTCTCAACAAGAGCCTTCCATTCTTTGAATCTTTCAAATGCCTCCGACTTGGCCTTCATTGCATACACCCAAACCTTCCGAGAAAAATCATCAATGAAATAAATATAATATCTTGCTCCTCCCAAAGAAGCTACAGGCGCCGGTCCCCAAACATCTGTGTGCACATACTCAAGAATCCCTCTTGAATCATGTTTTCCTTTACCGAATGATACTATAGTTTTCTTCCCCATGACACATTCCTCGCAAAACTCCAACTTGCTGAAACTCTCACCATCAATCATTTCCCTTCGACAAAGAACATCTGAACTCTTCTCTGAGACATGACCCAATCTCAAATGCCACAGCCGTGTAGCATCTAAGCCACGAGAACAATCAACACTGACACAAGTTTCACCTTCCACGGTCACTTCTTGAAGCAAATAGATACCATGATTTTTAGCACCCTTCATAACCACAAGCGCACCCTTCGAAATCCTCAAGCTATCACTCTCATTGGTGATCTTACAACCTAAAGAATCCAACAGCCCCAAAGAAATAAGTGACTTCCGTAGTCCCGGAACATAGCGCACATTAGTGAGAGTATGAACCACTCCGTCAAACATCTGAATTTGCACGGATCCAATGCCCTTCGACTTGCAAACTGCACCATTTCCCATAAAAATTGATTTTCCTTCCCATTCAACATAAGAAGAAAAATAATTCATATTAGGCGTCATGTGATATGAAGCCCCCGAATCAAGCACCCAATCGCTGCCCGAAACATCTAATGCTACTGCCGACAAAACATCTACGTCTCCCTCACCAACATCTCTCTCCACCACAACTGATGAAGATGCTACTTCCTTCTTCCCCTTGTCTGGAAAATCATTCTTCCAATGACCAAGTTTCTTACATATAAAGCACCTGCCATTTCTTTCTTTTGATTTTCCTCTTCCACTGGGCTTCTTAGACTTAGAACGCCCCCGGTTTCCCTTCTTCTCTGACTTTTCTTTCTCCGCAAATAAACCTTGACCATTACCAGCACCACTACTACCATCACTCAGCTCCTTCATCTGATCTCGCAATTCCTCACTAAGAAGACCCGTCTTGACATCATTTAGAGTCAATGTATCCCGTCCATAGATCAAACTGTTTGAGAACCCAGTATAGTGCTCTGGCAATGAACATAACAATATCATCGCCTTCTGCTCCTCCTCAATCTTCAAATCTACCGCCTTCATCTTCATTAGCAAATCATCAAACACATTTAAGTGAGCCTTTAGCCAAGTTCCTTCCTTCATCTTGTAGGTAAAGAAAGTCCGTAACAAGATCAGTCGATTTGTGAGTTACTTCTTCATATACAACTCTCCAACTTGTTCCAAATACCTTTAGCAGTCATCTCACCACTAATTTCGGAAATAACATTCTCCCCATGGCAAGTTGAAGTGTAGTGAATGCCCACTCTTCCATTTCTTCTCTCTCTATATATCTGAGACGTCCTCTGGCAATAAATGTGTACCAAACACCACCCGATGTACCCGATTCCGCCTAAGAACCAGTTTCATCTTCCATTGCCACTTTTCGAAATCATTATCGCCATCCACTCGTCGATAACCAATTATGAACCAGCAGCTGTATACGACCCACGTACATAAGGAGCTACACCACTTAGACCAACTGTTGATGGATTATTTGAACCTGATTCCGGCATTTCTACAACTATCTACCAACACCAATGCTCCGATACCAAACGTTATGGAGAAATTTTGATTCAAGACCACTTAGATCAAAAATCCCCAATGCCGCGGAAAATGAGATCGTGTTAATAGTGCAAAAACAACCAACCGAACAATATCAATCTTATCCAAGCCAATCACAATAACCAAGCAATGGAAATAATAGAGCAATAACGGGAAACTAAATCACACAGGGATTTATAGTGGTTCCATCGACGTCTTGTCAGTGTACGTCCACTTTGAGAGAGAAACCTTTATTAATATCAATAGAGGAGTACAAGAGATTGATTACAATGATCAAATTTACTAGAAAAAATTGATTTTGTGGAGAAAGCAATTAAAGAAAATTAGGATTTCCCAAACCCTAATTAGAATAAACCTTGATCTAGTCTCTTGATTTTGTTGTACCTCCTCCTTTTGGATCCGATGTAGCTTATATAGGCATAGGGAAGTATATGGAAATTCCCAAAATTTCCTATAGATCCGAAATATCCTCCAGATCTGAAAATATCCTCCGGATCCTAAATATCCTCCAGATCCTGAATATCCGAAATATCCTCTAGATCTGAAAATATCCTCCAGATTCTAAATATCCAAAATATCCCGAAATATCCTCCAGATCCGAAATTTCCTCCTCAATCTAACACATAGTATCGCATACTTCAACAGCACTTTCCCCATGGAGACTATTGTTTGAGGTAAACTTCAGAACGGTCTCGGAGCAATGTTTTCTTTTATATGTACAATTTTGTATTCCTTTAAACAATTTCATGTTCTTTATTTATACCTTTCTTAAGGAGCCCTTGAGCTTATAACAAATGAAAGCAAAGTCAGCGCATGTTTGTGGATCACCAACCGTAGAGCTTTAGAATACTGGCCTACTCCCAAAAAGGAGAAGATATCTGATTTGTATCAAAGACTAAGAGTTTTCTCCAAATTTTCAATCGTTCTTTTTTCTACTGTGCACCGCTTTGGCAGATGGTGACTTTTATGGTAACTACACTCAAATATTACATTATCGTCATTCATTTTTTCAATAGCTCATCAATTCTTTAATAATCTTTTGATTGCGTGCTTGCAATTGTTTGTCATCTTCTTCTTCTTTTCATTAGAAAGCGACTTATCCTCTAGGTAATTATCCAACTGAATATGCCAATGCTTGTAACCAACATTAGTTCACACATGTTTTTTATTGGCATGCTGCATCTTTAATAACTCAAGTCTCAACTATGCAAGTTGTAAATATTTTGGTATAAAACTCTCAACTATCCATGTGATATCCAGTTCAATGTCAATAAGACCCCATGCTACAAATATGTTGTTTGTTTGATCTCTGTTCTTTTTTATTATAATATCCATGGCTCTATGATGGGAAAATCCGTCTATATTTTAATTGTTTTATCTTATTTATATGACTATCAAATAATTAGAACTGAATATTGCTTATCGTTTTTGTAATAGGACTAAAATGCTTACATTACGAAGAAAATATCAAAAGTAAGGCAAGATTAGATCAAGCATTTGACTACTTTGTAAGTAACTTGTTAATGCAAGTATACATGACATATTATGGACATGGAGTGCTGATCAAACAATATGTATGAATGTTAAGTTTGGATATGTGAAAAGTAGTTTGAATCATTTATATGAAATATCAAGTTTGAATATATGAACGATGTTTGAATGATATGTACGGAATATTATGTTGTACTTTACATGTTTGTTTTTTCTGAAAATGTGTTATGTTTGTATACATTTGAGAAATAGGTAATGATAGATATGAACGTTGTTTGAATGCTATGTAGGTATATAAATGTAACGAAAGAGCAGGAATGGTATTATACAAAGGATAAATGTTATGAAATTATATGTGACATTATAGCATTTTAAAAATGCTATAAAATTATACAAACAAACGCTGTAGAATTATACAAGCAAATGCTATTAGAAATAGGTAATAAACGCTATACAATTTTAGTTATAAATGCTATAGAAAAAGAAAAAAATCGCTACAATAGAAAATGGATAAACGCTGTATAAATAAGCAAAAATCGCTATAATAGGTTTCAGTTGGCTAAGATTTCGTATAACATTTCTTTCTAATAGAAAAGATAAAACGCTAAAGAATTTTAATTTTTCATAGCATTTTTATCCCTGTTATTTAAAGCTGAAGGTTTGACATAGTATGTCGTTATATATAGGGCTGCACACAACCCATATTCAATCCGACCCAACCCACCAACCCAACCCACATAAACTCAACCCAATCCATCCTAGTTCGGGGTGGATATTGGTTACAATTTATAATCCATACTATATACTGGTCGGGTTTGATATTTTGTTCAACCCAACCCGACCCTGTATTAAACAACTAGTTTAATATCAACCCACTTAAAATTAAAATAGTCTAATTCTAGAATAATGTTTATGTACTCTATAGAAAATATACAAATAACCATATTTTATGTCAATCCAAACTAGATAGAAGTTGGCAAATATATTTTAAAGAGCATTTTAATGTATTTTAAAATAAAAAACTTGTTCTACTATGTAGTAAATTAATTTCATATGTTGTGTTTTACAATTAAATTTTAATAAAATATGTTTATAATGAATCAATTATTTTAAATGCATTATGCTAGCTAAAATCTGATATATTATGTTGAATATGTTAATATTATTTATAAAAAAATCCTTATATTCTCATGTTTTATTATATTCAAACAACCCAACCCGGCCCTACTAAATCCGACCCAGCCCATACTTCAACCCAACCCATACCCAACCTCATTTAGGGTACCTATATGGGTTGGATGAAGTATTTGGTCTAACCCGACCCAACCTATACTTTGTGCAGCTCTATATGCAGCGTTCTCTGAAACACTATGGTTTAATATAATAGTTTTTTTGAAATGGTCCATAAAAAAACAAAAAAATTCGTTTTTTATTATAATTAATTCCGATTCACCAGTTTTTATTTTTATTTTCAAAAAAACATAAAAAAACAAAGATAATAAATTCGGTCGTTGCGGTCGGACTCTATTATGAGTTTCTAACCACGTTTTCCATAGGGTCCTCTTATCTCTTCCTTCTCTATGCTCGGGTTACCTGGCTTAACCTAGATAGAGAGCACTTCACCGAAAGCCTCGTAATCCTTCCAGGGGTATAACCAAGTATATACTGGGTGTAGCCGGGAAAAGAGGTGCGTAGTCTGATAAAATCTTGTGGGAGTTAAAATAACTCAGCACCTGTCCCTAATAGAAGAATGTGTGATCTGTTCCCCTGCAGATCATGGCCTTACCTTGAAAGCTGATGGGAGTACGACTCTAGGCCCTATGATATTATACTAGTAAAGAGTCCTTGGATTAGCCTTTTTCTTTAAGCCTATAAGTAATGATTGATTGCTTTTCAAGTCCCCTTTCTCTCTTCAATTGAGACTTCAAGTAAGTAAAACATTGTTTACCCATGGTACTATTTCACTCTTTTTTTGGCTTATGAAATTCCTTTCTCATTGTAGAAATGAAATCCCCTTTCTGTTGTGGTGGAAGAAATCGGAGGCAGAGATAGAGCCAGCGGTGTGGGGCCATTATGTCAAGACACTTCGATTTCGCAAAATCTCATAGGTTGAATATTATGTCCACATGCTAGCTCAAGCCTGTGAAAAACTAGTGGAATACGAGGCTAGGATCCAACAAGTGGAGATGGTCGACGAGGCGGTACTGATGGTTCAATACTTAACGGGAGAAGAGCCAGGTGTTGGCAGAAGGCAGGGTGATGCTTAAAGAGGATGCCGAGGAAGAGGACGCGGAGCACCTTACCATTGAGAAGGGGAAACCCCTTGTTATTAAGAGCATGATGGTTGCTCATGAATTTGAAGGTGGTAGTTCTTAGCAGCAGTAGGCCATCCGCTTAGTTTTACTAGCGGTCTATCCATACTAACCTCCATCATCACCAAATATGATCCCAATTATTCAGGGTTGGAACACGACTCTCCCTTTTATAAACGATCGAGAGCACGATGCCCATCGAAGCCACGCAGCAAGTATCGGAAGGTAAACCCACTTTTTCACCGGTACTCAAAAGGATGGTAACACAAAGTGGAAGTAGACTAATTTATCTTCTTCTTCGTCGTGCGGGTTCCTCTGGAAGACGGGTAACAACCGGTTACACCCCAACAGTGCCCGATATACCAGGCTTGACGCGGAGGCTTACCGAAGACGGCTGTGAGAGGATTTTGTCACTTGGATATGTTCCCGAAAGTGGAGATATTGGGATGGATAACATCGACAAGCTACTCTTCAAGGAGAATAAGGGAAGGAAGGAGATGAACCCTTAGGTGGTTAAATCGATGGAATAGGGCTAGCAGACTATGCATGAATTAGTCGAGCAACAGAAAGCCCAAATGCTTATGAAGTTGAAGGAGATGGAAGAAAAGAAGAAAGCCAATGTGGAATCTCTTCTTAAGGCTCAGAAGGAGGCGAGGTTGAAAGCCGAAGTAAAGGCCCAGGACAAAAT
The DNA here is from genome assembly GCA_030737875.1 of Allium sativum. Classification (NCBI taxonomy): domain Eukaryota; kingdom Viridiplantae; phylum Streptophyta; class Magnoliopsida; order Asparagales; family Amaryllidaceae; genus Allium; species Allium sativum. The sequence continues at coordinate 959,072,528 of CM060909.1, forward strand.
CGAGGAAGCCTGAAAGAAGGCGGAGGGGCGGCGAACCTAAAAAGGGCAGAGGAGGAGTTTTCCAAGCTCAAAGATGAGGGGGGAAGCTAAGCTTAAATCAGAGTCAAAGTCCCAGAAGAAGGCCGAAAGGGCTATGAATAGAAAGGTCGACAGGGAGGCCAGGAAAGCCGAGAAAGCAGCGCTAGTGGAGTCAGACAAAGCTGTGGTATTGGCTCTTCACATGGAGCCTCAGCTCAAACTCCTACAGGTTGTGCTTGGCTCCAACATGGGAGCCGAAGTTAGCGAGGTTCTGACCGGCTTCGATGGTGAATGCTGCTTGGAGGGGATTCAGAGTTTGAGATAGGGCCATGCCCTCAGCCTATTCCGCCATCAGGAAAGAGGGGAGCGACATAAGCAGCTCGAAGAGGAAGAGGAAGAGGAAAGGGGAGAAGGACCCATCTGAGTTTGAATCGGAGAAGGAGAAAAGTGGCCCTCCAAAGTGATTGTTATAAGTAAGTAGCTTTCTGGTTGTAGACCGATAGTATACACGAGTACGACCCTCGCTTTGGAGGCGTGATGTGGTTTCGATGTACATCGCGTCGTTGGAAAGATAGACAAATGTATTTTGACTTGTGAATGAAAGTTAGTTTCATTTTCTTATGTCACATGTTTTCTTAAGTGTTTAAATATTTTTTTCAATTTTTTAGTACTATACTTATGTAAATTAACTTGTCATTATACTTAAGTTTATGTGGTTTGAGATTTCATTCTTGAGAAACTCAAGTCGTGTGAAGTTTGTGTATGTTGACACCATTCTCGACATATCCTTTCAACTGTTGGCTTCGAGTCAATTAGACTCTAAGTTGGTGAACTTTGCTCTCAAGACCTCCTTTCGGTCATTGGTCTAGAGTCACATGGAGTTCAAGTTTGGTAACTCTACTCTCGGAAACTCCTTTTGGTCGATAATTCCGAGTCATGAGGAGTCCTAGGTGGACATTGTTGTCCCTTATACTCTCTCATAGTTTCGTTCAGGTTAGAATCGAGGGCGTCCTTGGTTCGCCAGTTTTGTACCCGAATCTGAACCCTAGGGATCTGACTTAGCCAAGCAAGTGGTATGTGCAACACTTACTTGACTGGCGGGGACCCAAGTCTAGAGACTAAGGGACAAAGTTGGATACTTAAATGATTAAGCATCACGAGTTATTTATACTCGGCCTCGTTTGAAATGTAACAGCTGAACCCTATACCCATGCTAACCAAGAATAATACTATGTATTATTATCGGAAAGCATGGAGCATGGAACTAGATAAGGCTAAACATCGTACGCATTTCTTTAAACTAACACTGGTACCACAAACTTAAAAAAAATAACTTACCAGAGACGTGCACATTCTTAGTTCAAACAACGGTACGTTTTCCCAAGGAAGAATAACATAGAATATTTAAAATAGAACATAGAATCAACGCAAAAACACATGAACATATCACAATACACCGTCTACTAATGATACATAATACATAGAGTCTCCCATAATAACCCACAGACTTACATACCATCTCTTACCGCAAATTACTGAAATTAGAGGTTAATTAGAGAAGTCCAAACCCCCTAAAGCACCATAAAAGATGAGAATGCTGTAAATCCACACCATTGGTTTGAGACTCGAGTTGACTTGAGGAGGGCGAACCAGTCCACAAGGCTTGAGTCTTACTAAAGACTCGGATAGTGGATCGATTCCAACCGATGAGGTGTTAATCTAGTGCCGTGCTCTCATGCATGCAAATTAGTTGTAATCACAAATTTAATACACTACGCAGAAAGTAACACACCAAGAATATGAAGATTCGAACATCTTTGATGATAATTTGTCAGTTTTAATGACCACTTCTTTACAATGCCTTGAGTTGAAAACAAAAGATTTATGGAAAGCAATAAATATGTATAGTAAACTAGGTGAAGTAGTAGCGAAGGTTCTCGTAGTTTCATGCCATTGGTAGTTCGATGTCATCAACAGTTGTTAGCTTGGAAGTGCCATCTCCAAGTCTCCGTTGAATGACATAAATAACTTCTCTATGAGGGACGAGTTCGGTAAATATAGGAAAGATCTGCATAAGAACGAGTTCGTTGACATCGAAATGTCTTGGGCAAACTTCGGTATTAAAATCAGGCGACCCATTGGCGGTGTGCAGCTGCCCTAAGTTCGAACTCATCCCTTTTCTCTTCTAGCAAGTCGAGAGATTCTAGAAGGAGATCTGTGTTGGTCTTCGGATCATAGTAAGTGACTTAATGAGATTGTAGTTCAAGCTCTATAGGAATTACAGCTTCAGATCCATACGAAAGAGAGAATGAAGTGTGGCCGATCGTTGACTTATAGGTAGTCCAGTAAGCCTAAAGGCTAGAGGGAGTTCATCTACCCAGTTGCCTCCAACTTTTTTCAATTGCTTATTGATGATGGATTTGATAACTTTGTTAACATCTTTGACTTGTCCGTTGGCCTGAGGATGAGTTGCTGCCAAGAATCATTTCTTAATGTGACGACGATGACATAACTCTTTGAACTCAAAAATCCGAACTGGGTCTTGTTATCGAAAACTATAGTCTTGGGAACCCCAAAGCGATAGATATTGTTGCAGAAGACGGAGTTAATTACTTTCTTGGTAGTGATTGTTGTAATAGCCTCATCTTTGGCCTATCTGGTGTAGTAATCTACTGTGGCGATAACGTATCGAGCATCGCCTTTTGCCATTGGAAGAGTTCCGATATTGTCAATTCCTTACATTACTAATGGCCATGGACTGAATGAGTTCTGTAGGCGGAGCTCGAGGAATCTTGGAGAATCTCTAACATTTTTCGCATTTGCGGGTGTAGTCTGATGCATCCCGCTCGAGAGTTAGCCAAAAGTAGCCATATCGGATTATATTCTTTGCCAGAGTTCCCCTCCAATGTGTTCACCACAGTTTCCTTCGTGTACATCCACTAGTAGACGTTTTGTGCGTTGTGGGCTATACACCGAAGTAAAGGAACAAAGAATACTCTTCGGTAGAGCACTCATTCTTAAATGATGTATCCCGATGCTTTACGTAGGAGCGATCGCTTTTCATTGCAAGAGTCTGGAAGGATTCCATGTTGCAAGTAGCCTTTGATTGGAATCATCACGACTTGGTTTCAGGTTCAATCTCCGTCGTTGATTTCGCATCGGTGTCCGTCTGATCGATACTTGAAGAGTCGAGCTCTTCGACAGGGACAATTCCTAAGAGTTGTGATCCCCAGAACTTGCTAATTTGGTCAATGAATCGACTTGATCGGATTATTCTCGAGGGATGTGAATAATGACTTAGTGGTCAAAGTAGGTAAGCAATTCTCGAACCTAAGCCAGGTAAGGAACGAGTCGTGCTCCTTTTGCTTGATACTCTACACGCACCCTGCAGATGATGAGCTGTGAATCTGAGAAGATCGGAAGAGCCTGGATGTCGAGTTCGATTGTAATTCTAAGTCCAATGATCAAGTCTTCGTATTCTGCATCATTTTTAGTTGCATGGATGTTTAGCTTCAAAGCGTAACAAATCGAACATTCCTCAGTACAACCCCGACGCTAGAACACAAATTGTTTGACAGACCATCCACGTACAACTTCCATTGAATGTTAGAAGGCTCACTATCTTTTGGAGAGCCTTCAGGAGTAGTGAACTCTACGATGAAGTCTGCAAGGGGTTGTATGAAGATGGCTCGAGGAGGAATAAAGGTGAGCTCAGATTGACTCAACTCGATATTCCACTTCAAAAGTCATTCAGACGCCTCAGCTCATTGAAGTACCTGTCATAGTGGCTGGTCAGTGTTGTTTTTTTATAGGATGTGACTAGAAGTAAGGTTGATGCTTCTGGGAAGAGATCAACTGGCAGTAAGCGAGCTTTTCAAGCTTCAGATAGTTCTTTTCAACCTCTTGCTAATATAATAATCCGACCTCTAGACACAATATTCTTCGCACACAGGCACCGAGCTAATTTCCTGCGTAGAAATAGCCAAATAGATATATAAGTCCTCATGGTCCACAAGTTTCGATAGGATAAGTGATCATTATAAGTTATTAAGAAGGTACTGGAACACGGTGACGCATTTCAGTGTTCACGTAAAGTTGTTCTTCCTTTTCCTGATCAAATCAAGGAAAAGAATCCACTTGTCGGCTGCTTTTGAATGAATCAACTTATGGCGGCCACTTTTCCATTCAAGCTTTGAACATCCTTGATGTTCTTTGAAGCTTCGATACCCTGAATATCTTCGACTGTTTTTGGATTTGCTTTGATTCCTCGTGAATGGATGATGACACCCAAAAAATTTCCCGATGCAATGCCAAAAGAGCATTTCAAGTGATTGAGTTTCATGCCTTATTTGCAGAGAACACTGAACATCTCCGCTAATTCGTCGACATGGTCTTTCGACATATTCATTTTCACAAGTATGATGTCCACATAAAGTTCCATGATCTTCCAACTTGGCCTTTGTACATTTGGTAGATGATTCGTTGATAGGTAGTTCCAACATACTTAAGACTAAAGGGCATGACAATATAGAAATATAACATGAGGTAGGTGATAAATGAAGTGTGCTTCTGGTCTGGAATATACATCAGGATTTAATTGTAGCCGGAGTATGCATCTATGAAGTAAAGAAGCTAGTGACCTGTAGTTGAATCAATGAGTCGATCGAACTTCAGAAACGGGAAGCTGTTCTTCTGGCATGCTTTTTTCAAATCAAAATAATCAATGCATGTTCATCATTTCACGTTCGATTTATTGACTAAGACTGGGTTAGAGACCCGTTCAGGATAGAGGGTGTCACAGATCAAGCCGTTGTCGAGTAGCCTATCCACCTCCTCTTTAAGTGTTGTCAATCTTTCGGATCCCAAGATTCAACGTTTTTGTTTGACAGGAAGATGTTTCGGGTTGATACCAAACATGTGACAAGCGATTCCTGGGTCGGTGCCACACATACCAGAATGGGTGTAAGAGAATAAATTGAGGTTGGCCTATAAGAAGTGCATAAGCTCTTCCTTGATTACTGGGTGAAGTTGCGATCCAACTTTCAAGGCCTGAGATGGGTCGGCAGGGTTGATCACGACATCGATGGTTGGTTCCACCAGAGTAGCCCGCTCGTACTTGGGCTCTTCGTCCTTCCGAGGATCGAGATCCTGGGAGAGACGACCACTACAACAAACCGGGTCTTCAATAGCACTAGGACAGAGCGTTTCTGCAATTTCTTCTTCTAATGCTGCACAATTCAAGGTGTCCAACGCTAAGATCTAAACATACATGTGTACTCAACGCTATTCAAGGGAAAAGCGGGAAAAGAATTACATTACAGAGGAATAAAAATAAAATCCCTTTTCACTTTGTTGCCCCCTTAAGAAAACACAATCTTCTTTCCATGGTTACCTCCAGAAAACATTAACTAATTCCAACTCAAAATTATCAACAATCTATTAAATCGCGAATCGTTAGCTCTTGAATCGTGAAACCCTAACCTCTGTCAATAAAATTCGATCCCAATCCCTAAACGCAGTCACCATTTCAACAGCCAAGATCCCTAAATCCATGCCTCTATTGGATTGTCGTAAGAGGTACTGCAATAGTTTTTTTCATTGCTCATGATGCTTAATCTATTTACTACTATCTCTGCTCTGTTTACTATGGCTTAATGTGACGACCCAAAAATTCCTACCTTTTGAATCGACCATAAAAGCACAAGTCCGATCCAAAAGGCAAAAATCCTCGAACTGTTATGGGATACAACATGTTAGAACAAAAAAAGAACTATTTCATTGTTATTACAACAATTTACGTCATAGTACCAGAATATAATAGAGTACATCGCAAATATCAGAGAATAATACATTACAATTCAATACACAGCGAAAACATAATTACCTCCAGCAGAAGACTATCAAATGATCTTGACACAGCTCTAGCTTCAATCTAGAATCATGCTCAAGAAAAATATCTGCAAAACCAAAACTACTAGCTACCCGTGTGGAAAACATGAGACCCAGAGTTTAGGTGGGGAACAATAAACTCCAATCACGCATGGGACTGGTGTGAAAACTAAAACAATTATTATACTTTGTTTTAAAGTTGGGTAAATCATGGGACCATGATGTATAACACGGAACAGGTTTTCTCCACATGAATATCGGTCGTAAACAACTCGCAATGCTTTTTGAAAATAAAGCTATTATAAGACTCAAATCCCATCACACAACGCAATGCAAACCGAAGGATACAGTTTTACCTTATAATAGCCAAACATGCTTGATACGCGAAAGTTCTCTTTTATTATCACTAGTGCATAGTGTGGAAATCATTTTTCCAAATAAATGTATCAATCCTAGATGGTATAATTAAGTTTAAAACTGAAAATGCAAAGCTCGTATTAGAAGTTAAATTTCCATCAATGACCAAGGCAAAGGATCTTCCTTAACCGTTCGGGTCATCTCTATCAAGATGTCCAGGAATCACACGCATGTGACCCTCAGAGCGGCATAGTTGGTTCACCAGTTCCCGGAGAGTTCGGATTACTCCTGAACATAATGTACCTCGGTCCTTACTCTATGGTCCATCATCCTGTTTTTGGCCATTCACGGGCTGTGAGGCTTGTCGAAGTCATGTTTCAACACAAAGCTATGCTCTATCACCCATGATTTGATCATCATCCACAAAGCTCTGCTTTTCAACAAGAAGCTTTGATCTATCAACACTTGGCATGCCACATCGTCGATTCACAACATATAATCGGTGTCTATTAATATATAACCCTCTAATTAGATAAGTCTCAGAGGAGGGTGTTAAGATAAGAGAATAAATCCTCCGCCACCAGTTGATATAACATCAATAAACATCAATTTATTATGTCGTAAATTACAATGTCAGACATACATCCATTTACAAGTCGTTCTGGGTCTGAACGAAACCGAAGGCACCTTTTTACTCATCCAATAAAGGAGAGAGGCCCTTGCAAATCCGGTCAATCTCCAAGTACGTCTAGACGACTGCCACTTATAACCTCATCTTGGGTGTACCGCCCAATCGAAACATCAGTAATAATCCAAACGATGTGAGAAACTCCAGTCATCAATCATCATCTTTAATATCTTCAACTGTCGTTGTACACTTATTCCGAATGGGTTGAAACCTGGTCTTTTTGAATTCTATCACATCTTTAAAATCAAGTGATATATAAACATATCATAAATCTCATTCCAATTTGGATTGTTCTTTGATTTTTAATTTAACCCTTAACACAAAGTTGTTACCCAAATCAAAATCCCATTCCCATCCTACTCATCCCATGAAGTAAAACTGGTAGCACTCCATATCTAATACCCCTCGTATTATGTTAAGTGTACTTACCTTCTTTCATTCTAAATCTATTTAAAGATTCATTAGAGCTCTAACTTCTTTTTAATCTCCATTTCATTTTTTCAAATATTTACTGAAACATTTATTAAAACTCTAGCTTAGTTTTAATCACCATTTCATTCAGTCAAACCTTTATTGAAAGATTTATTAAAGCTCTAATATAGTTTTAATCTCCAAAATCATTATTGAATGATTACTTAACTTTGGAAACAAATCATATCTTTAGCTGGGTTAAAGAATGGAAGTTATTCAAGACATCATCCACAACAAAACCCAAAATCCAAATTGATATCAAATATAAGGTTTTAAACAGAAATAATATCGACTTATATTCAACATCAAATTCTGAAACCAACAAATACCATATAGGGAATAACGATATCTATATCTTCCAAATTCCTTAAACGGTATCTGTATACCTACGGAATCCAATATTGAAATATCCAAAGATTATTTCCATTTAAATCCAGTAAACTTAAGTTTGAAACTTTTAGTTTATTCTTAAACTAATTTTAAAATACTGATTTACCATGTTAAGTAAATCAGGTCAAAATTTCAAAATTTTAAATCATAGTTCAAAACTTCACAGTTCTTGCTCAAATAATTTTAAATTGAAATTTGGTCTGAATAGAACTTGTCGCGCAATGGTAGTTTGCGAATATTGACCATCAACTTCAAACTGACTTTCTGGAATATTAACCATCGGATTTTCACAAAACAAAAAAATGTTGGGTCCAAAATGAAAAGGGTTTAAAAATTCAAAATAATGTTACAGGTTCCAAACCACTAATTACTGAATATATACTTATACTTGAAATCGGAAGAGGAAAAGTGAGATTTTTAGGGGTTTTCGAGGCTTGGAGCCTTAGTGGGGACCAAGGCTTGGGGAGATGAGGTCCACCTAAGGTGAACAAGTCTGGTGGTGGGGTGAGAGGTTGTGCATGAGTTGGTAGGGCCAGGGGGACGAGTTTGGGGTGGTGGAGTTTGGTTTTAAGAGGAAAGATGTGATTTTTGGGTGATTAATGGGAAAAGGGAAGGGTTTGGAGCAAGGGGGCCCATGGCATGGTGGTTGGGGCAAGGGGTGGGGAGGCTCGGGAGGTTGGTGGTGGAGGTAGGGAAGGGGGTGGCGCCATTAAAGGGGGGAGGATGAAACTTTTGTGAAAGGAAGAAGAATGAAAATCAAAATGAAAAACGAAAACAATAAAGAATGAAATGCTTTCTTACATTCACATGCCATAAGTACATAGGAAAGTGGGCTTTGTAGAAGACGATGACAACTCATAGGAAACCATGTGAAAAGTTGGTGTGTTGTCTAAAGGTATAAGGGTTTGGGAAATGGTGTAAGGAGGAGGTGATTAATTTAAGTGAACCTTTAATTAATAAGTTAGGAATATAAGAAGGTAATAACTATATTTAAACTTACTTGAATTATTATGAAACCATTTTTACATGATAATATGTCATTTAAGTTGTCGTTTACCATTTACAAATATTTTCAAATGTTCCGATATTACCTAAAACTGCTTATTTTCAAGCCAAAATTCAATAAGACGATTCCTATATGTTTTCAACATATGACTAAATCGAAAGTCTGATTAGTACGAATTTTGAAACTGTACTATATTTTACTAATATAGACTCAATAAAATTGGTCTCAATGAATTTGGAAACCTTTTGAAAAATGGCCCTATTTCCAGCTTTCATTGTATTTTAACTGATTTTTCATTACGCATTTATATTGCGTATGCTTACACATTAACCCCGATTGACTTGAAATTTGAAACCTTACCATAATTTATCATTAAAGATCCGATAAAATTAGTCTCAATGAATTCTGAGAATATTTGGAAAGTGGCATATTTTCAAGTCATCAAAATAATATCAAATTATTGTTTTTCACAAAATTCATTTTAAATCGATTTTACAAGTTCACTAACTTGTTCTAACCTTAAAAAGATTTAAAATAGAATTAAAATTCATTCTTAATAGTTATTCCAAGTATAGATTCAATATTTACTGAAATTTGAAATTCAATCAGACTTATTTATTTAAAAATCCTTTTTAAATCCTATTTTAAATTGACAGAAAATTCAGGTCATTATATTCATCTATTGTGTAAATTTTGGCTAAATTATTGTGAACCTAGTAAATTTATCTCTACTCTAATAAAAGATGAATAATGCCTAGCTGTGTGCCTGGAACCATTAGCGCTTGAAAGATATTTAACTTGAGATGATGACTCTATCCTAGATAAGTTTCTAGCTTTGTTGTAATGTTGAAAAAAAAAACCTTTATATCTTATATCAATATTATTGTGATGCTTGAATTGATTATGTTGTGACCTTCTACTACTATGCTAAGATAAATAGTGCTTGCTTATTTTATTTTTTGTAGTAGAAACAGTACTGAAACGTATTTGAATCAAGGAGTTTAATTATCATTGTTTGAATATATGTATATATGTATATGTACATATATATATATATAAGGAGGTTTATTTAGACATAAGATATGAACACAATTGGTGACACAATAAATCTACACCTTTGAATCACGTCATGAATTTCAATCTTCCATATAAAGATAAAATGATCCAATGGTTAAGATTGTATGTCCCTTTATGTAATGACCCACAAATCTTTACCATTTGAGCTGACTGAATACAACTCAAGTCCAACCCAATTGCACGAAAATACGAATCATTAATAGAAAGAAGTTAGAGGATGAGAAATAGAAAGATAGAAAATTAGAATAAAAGAAAATAGATAGAAGATAGAACTGAACAACAACACAAAATCTCACAATCGCAGCGGAACAAATTATAATATATATATATATATATCACAATCTTTGGAATACAAAACTGTATTTGAGCTTACATACATCATCAGAGTACATTATATATACAATACAGTGGAATAAACTCTAAATATCTAATGTTGAAGCCTCCTGCTCAAAGCTCCTCCAGAAATATGTAAAATCCTGAACTACTTGACTGACCGTACAAATTTGGGCACCTAAGAGTTTAGGGTAAACATAGAAAACTAAACTCTGGGTCAGTCATGAGACTAGTATGAGTAAAAGGTTTTAAAACATCTTGGAAAAATAAAAGATATTATCTCATAAGGCCACGCTATATAACACAGAATGGGTTTTTCCCTTTTGAGAATCCAAAACACTTGATTTAACTTTCAAAATCCCTTTAAAAGAAACGATAATCATAAGACCGATCCACACACAATAATGGATGGTTTTTACCTTACGATAAACCGAAATAATCTTTATATCAAAACTCTTCGGATATTATAATAGTGTCTATCAACCACAAATAAATAATCATCTAGCAGAATGCTTGCATCTCACGCTCTACATACATAGTATACAATCAAAATTGCGAGCGTTTATTGGATAATGGATTTCCAACTATGACAAGGTATGGAACCAATAAAACTCTTATTATCAGCCTTACATGATAATCTCACTCTCGAATACTCGTTTCATAACTGAAAACAACATTTAACTCTACCACTCATTTTGAACACAAACTAATATGATCTATCGGATAATAGTGAAATCAATCAAGTTGGGGTGTTTTAATTACCTCTCGGACTATGAATCGAAATCGTTCTTATCATTAAAATTCGTAGGAGTTCAATATCCAAAATAATTGACAAACCAGCATTTGTAAATCCAATTGATTTCCAAATCATAAACCATTTCGAACAACGTTGTTGTTTTGACCATTCATCAATTTAAAATGATATTAAATCAGGGAAATTAAATCTAAATGATCGACTTGATTTCCTATTCTTTTAAAACTAAATTAGCTTCTAAGATAATTTATCCAAATTTAAACTGCTATTTAATTACACCATTATCTTACCAAAACCTATTAATTAAAACTAATTAACTTCTTACCATTCATTTAAAAGAAACAGATAGTTTAAATGATTACAATTAATCTTTCCTTTTTAAATTAATACTATAATTAATTTAAAATAATGTATTTAATTGTTTCTTAAAAACAATTTATATCCAATTAATAAAACTTAAGTTTATTTCTGAGTTACTTAACGGCTTAACAGCTCCAACAGTATATAACAATTCAGACGACATTCAAGTCATTAACCTAATTTGCACAAATAATCATATAATTACGTTTTAATATTATCAATTGATAATATCTCAACAACGTATATTAATTGATAAAATATGTCAAACCAATATAATAGCAGAACGATGTTTATTTCTGCTAACAGTGTGTTCAAACAATTCAGTCAATTAATTATATAGTGGAACGATGTTTATTCCACTAATGACTGTCAATTTAAATATATAATTACGACTTACATAATTTAACACAACATAATAAATTAAACAATTCATAATTTTCTGATTGACAGATCATTACTAATAAATATTTTACTTGTTAATTTAGTTCACGACTGGATTTATGTTTATATTATTTGTATTGGTATTTATATTAAACCATTTAATTATTTAAATAAATTTATTTATTTTAACTCGAATGGTTTAAACTTGATAACTGCGTCAAGTTACTACACGCACTATCGACCGACTCAACTAAACAACACGAGTCAACTATTCGATCCTATATATTCTTGATCTAACTTATATACGCAATATATATTCTATTTAAATTTTAACCTAAACCATTCCTTTTTCTTTTTAATTCCTTTTTACGTGTAATTACATGGGCCAAGCCCATTTACTCTCACGTGCATACCCGTTTCCTATCACCAAGCTAAACATTTCCCATTCCACCTACTGTCTACCCTCCTCTCTCTTCCCTATTTTTTCAAGACCGAGCTAAAGCTCATAGCCCATAGCCCATGACCCACCAAGCCAGTGAAAATCCGCACGTACCAAAAACTTCCCAAGCCACTTCCTTTTACTCTCTTCTATCGCTTCCCTCCTATTCCTTTACTCTGGTTTCCCCTCCTTTCGTTCGTTTCTTTGTAATACATTTTTTCACATGGGCTAGGCCCAAGCCCATAACAAAATGACCAATGAAAATTTCGTTTCTTTGTAATACATTTTTTCACATGGGCTAGGCCCAAGCCCATAACAAAATGACCAATGTTATGCTTCCCATTCTTTTGTTGCTTTTCCGTACTCTTTTCATTTCTACTCCTAATCCTATTCTCCTTTCTTTTACTTACCAGTTGTCGAAAATTTTCATGGCAAAATCATACGACCCCTCTCCCAACCTTTCAGCCCCCTACCCCGGCTCCTCCTTCGCCATCTATCCCACAGCCAGAACCTCCTGATGTCACTCCATCCCAAAGAAACACCCAATTATCCTCAACAACATAAAACCTAATCGCTGAGAAGTCGAATTCCCAACCACCTCCCTCGACATCAGTGCGCCCAGCTTCTAGTACGTCCGCCGATCCATCTGCTTCAATAGTTCCTCCACCGCCAGCGGTTGATGAAGATGGATTCTAGATGGTCTTATCCAAGCAGCGATTTAGACAAATGAAATTACAACAGGGAGTGAATTTAGAGCTGCAGCTGTCCCTGTAGTAAGGACGTAAGCTAGACAATCTTCAACTTCAGGATGGTCGGACCTTTCATCATCAGGCAGTGGTAGGAAGAGGACAGGCTCTCCTTTTGGGTATCCTCATAGTCAAAAAAATACACCCTAGTTACAACCAGGGAAGACGCAGCAGCTGTACATTCCGCCTCCTGAGACGTCAGCTGTTGACTATTCCAATACTAGAAGGAAGACTCCAACAAATTATAGTCGTGCTTGGAATAAAGTTGTTGAAGGCAACCAGGTTCCAATTTCTATACATCTTAATTTTTACCATCCTAATGATTATGAAAGCAAGACATGTGCTCTGATGTCCCTTGATTTATTAGACAAAGGGAGACAACAGTGGGAAAATGCCATAATAATCTATGTTGTAGGATCCAGACCTCATTACCTTTTTCTCAAAGCTTATATTCATAGAATGTGGTGTCCAACTGGTGATTTTATTATTTATGCTAGAGAAGATGGTTTCTTTATAATAAAATTTGACAGACAAGAAGATTGCGATCGAATTTTGGGAGGCGGGCCTTATTCCTATAATAAGCAATTGATGATGATGAAACGATGGTCCCTAGGAGATAAACTTCATAAAGATATTTTAAGCTTAGTTCCAGTATGGGTTAACTTCCTCGACTGCCGTTAGAGTGTTGGACAGAAGAGGGTATTAGTCGTATAGCTTCTGTTATTGGTATTCCTATTAGAATGGATCAAGTGACTGAAGGATTAAGGAAAATTGATTTTGCTAGAGTACTTGTGGAAATTTCTAGCTCTTCTTCTTTTCCTAGTCAAATACCAATCTTATATGAGGGAGATAAAATAATAATGCAAGATGTTGTGTACGAGGGGAAACCCCCAGTGTGTTCGAGTTGTTAAAATTTTGGACACTTATACAGCGTATCTGCGTATGTCCGTTTCCTAAGGTCTGGGTGCCCAAGAAAACCGATGCTCATAGTCATAATAGTCAGTTCATGAGCGTTGATTTGGATCCACAGATTTCCAACGACCTAGTTCATGAAGGTTCCACATTGCAGACTACAGTTGAGGAAGTCAAACTCAAGAAGAGCAACGATGATAAGTGATGGTAACTGACAACCGACGTACACAGGTGGTTGTTGGAAATATATTGGCTCAACAAGAGCATAGGGAGCATCACTTGCAGACGGCGCCGCAACAACTTTTCAAATATGATCATACATCTGAAGACATTTCCTCTCTGGCTATTGATGATGATGATATGTCCATACCAGATGATATGAATGTTGAAAATAGGTCGTTAACTCGAAGTACTACTAGAAATAAACAAGCACGCAAGAACAGGTCAGATGAAGAGACTTTTGAATTTCAGACTGTTACAGACTCAGAAGTAATTGAAAATCCTGCATGGAATGCATTGGCTACTAAATTAAAGGACGAGAAGAAGAAGAAGAAGGCCAAGAAATTTCAGAAGTTGGAGTCATTGTCTGGTTCCGGTCAGGTTGTGTCTTCTGGATAGTAGTAAGGAGACATAGTCCGAAAAAGTCTTATGTTATTTTTGAAACAGTCTTTCTTCTTCCCATGATACCTCATCACGTTGCTTCTAGTCACCACCTTCTCCCATGCACGAATTCGCATGGCACTGCTTCCCGTTCTCCCTTTTGAAACACAGTCTTTCTTCTTCCTTAGCTGAAATGCTGGTGTCGGCTTGTACAACATAAGTTTGGTTGTCAGCATGATAGCGGTTAACTAAGTTGCTCCGGTGTACGATCTCCAAGTTGTCTGGTGAGTGGCTTATGTACCCCCTGATTTAGTATGTCTAGCAAAAGTTACAATGAGTGGACCGGACTTAGTGTAGCTTGGAGCTCTCAATGGACCTGACTTGGTGTTTTGAAGTGCGTTGCTTATTTTGGGACAGATTCTAACTGATTCTTTGTATTTCTAATGTATATTGGCTTATACTTTTGTTTTCCATTCATTATATGAATATCAAATTATTTACATTTAGGAGCAGTTGATCACTGTTTTTACTCACTACAGTTAAGCACTGTTTTTTGCATTTTATTACCAGGTGCAAGTTTTTTTTATGTTCACTGTCATTTGTTTGCCAAAGAAAAACAAAGCCTTAATTATTATGTTTCCGGATCACTATTCTTTCCAGTTTGCATATGACTATCAAAATGGTTTCAATACCACACACTCAAGGCACTTACACACATATACATGTTTCACTATCACACTTATCAGTTAGCAATAAATTTAAAAAGAAAAAAAAAAGAGTTTACTTATTTTTGTTTGTTCCTAGTATTGGCCATTCAAGTTACAGAGTCTAAGTTTAGTTGAAACCACATCAAACCATTCAATATGCGTGCGTACACACACACATACACTCACAGGGAGAATTCACTCACATGTTCTTACCGTTTTCATGACAATTACTTTCAGGTTTTCCAAAGATATATTGTAGCTAATATCACTCATCAAACATGTATGCAAGTATATATTTCTACATTATAATATGTAAAATAAATGACTAAATGGGGTTTACTCGCCTTAGTTCACTGCTTATAGCTATTTCTAGTTCCAGCTTGTTCCAGGCATTAGTTTTCAGCCATTACTCTTCATCTAACTGGTTTCTTAGCTTCATATTTTGGTGAAAGTTTATGATGAAAACCCAGTGTATTTATAGATGAATTGAAAGCATTAAACTATGAAGTAGCTTGTAGGTTTTCAGGGTGTGCTTAGACAGTTCCAAATGTTTGATTGAAAGATTGAAGCAATATTTCTAGCTGCAAAATGTAAAACCTAGTGTATTTAGCTGTTGTGACTTGTTTCCATCTGGATATGCACGACCAATATTTATATGAATGTATGTGTATTTTACAAAAAGGTTTTAAAAACCCAACTTAGTTTCCAAGTAATATTTTTATTCTGCACAAACATGTGCATCTGTACTTCACGGGAAAGAAAATTAATAACTTAGCTCTTAAGTATACTCTAGTTTTTAAAATGGCTATGAACTCCTAGGGTATAGGCTAGTGGAAATTTGATTGGAACAACCCATAGGTTAGGCTACTTTATTCACCTACTTCAGGTTTAATAGCACGACCAATTTTCATATTGGGTACACATATTGACACAGCTATATATTTTCTGGATTTTTAAAATGAAGCTTAGCTCCTAAGCTCTTGCAATTTTACACCAGAACAAGTTCGCTATGATGTATACATATGTAGAGTAATAGGTTGGAAATGATTTTGGTTGTAAGTGGGGAAGCTATGTGCTGCTTTGAATAAAGGTGTTCCAAGATATAAATCTTATGTGATGTTTTCAAAACTTTGTCCCCAATCCTTGGCTGGCTTGACTCATCGATGTTTAAGATACTAGCCAACATCTTCGCATTTTATATATACATGGTCTATTGTATTTCAAAATGACAACTTTCAGGGAAAATCTAAGTTCTTAAATAATATGTACTTCCTATATTTAAAATGTCAAAATCTATGTGCAAAGAAGACATACTCACGTAGATTTGATTTAATTTGATTTAATTCTATTTAAATCAATTTAATGGTATGTTTTCATTGAAAATCATAGCTTCATATATGTTTATGGAAGAAATAATCTTACCAAGAAATTATGAACCAAGTTTAAATACAACAAAATGTTCAAACAACATCAATTTTTAAATACAAATTTTTAGAACAGGTTTTCAAGATAACCAAAGATGTTAAACATCATTTATCTTTGTTCGTATCTAAATATAACAAGTTAAAAATATTCATACGATTTTTAAACTAATAATTATTCTAATTTTTAAAATATTCGGATCCACAATCCTTTATTTGAATTTATCTGCAGTTATAATCTATAAATTATAGTTGAACAAATCAGCCAAAAACCCAGGACGTTACACTTAATTTGTGTTCATTTTGTGTCTAAATAGTCACTCCTATATATGTGTGTGTGCGCGCGCGCGCGTGCGTGCGTGCGTGTTGGGAAAGTGTGCTGAAGTTAATATTTTGGCGAAACTTGCTTTGAAATGGATTCTGGAAACTTACTGTAAACAATTTTACATTTAAGTGCTCTTGGTAATTTGAAATATAAAGCTCATTACCACATTTAAAAGCCAAGATCTCACAAACCACATTTCTTTTCCACTCGCCGTAAGCTGCAAAGTTGCCTTAGTTTGTAGTTTACTTTAAACATGGTTTTAGAAATTTTCTTCTAGTGTGCAGAGAGAAGTCTAAATTACAGTAAGTAGCTTATGTTGGTCATGTTTCGACTATCATGAATCTTCAAACTGATTATATTTGTTGATTAGCCCTTGAAGAATAGGATTTTTGAAAGTGGTTTTGATATTTTTAATGGCTTAGTTGTTGATTAGCCCTTGAAGAATAAGATCGGTCTAGGCCAGTAGGGTGACGCTGAAATATGGAGTCAGTTGGCATAGGGGTAAGGGATGTTGGAACGCATGCACGTGCATGCGTGCACGTGTGTGCATGTACTGAGTTCATGTTAGAATATATATTTAATAATATCTTTCTAACGAAAATGAAAAATCTAGATTTCGTATTATATATTGTGAGCTATGTCCAAACCAAATTTCCAAAATATACGCTATGGAATTAAATAATATTTTATCAATATTATATAAGCCTTAAAAATAACCATTTTTCAAGCGACTTTTGTTTTCGACAAAATCAATTTTATTGGATCCAGAACGTCGAATTATTGCTATATTTCAAATTTCATAAATTTTGAAGTTAGTATGTGGTTGTGGTAAATTAAAACGCACGTTGAAATTCAACATTTAACGTTATATTGACGTATATTTTAATTTTGAGAAAATCTGATCGAAATGATCGAGTTAGCTCATGAAACCTATTCCATTATGTCCGGAATAGGGGTATCTGTCTGGGGACGTTAGTCGTTGAGATTCGTTTGAAGTTCGGAGCGTTAAACTTCGCAGTTAAGTAATGTTTGGAATTAAATATTAATTAACCCTAAAAATCTAACCCTAATTCCTACTCAAACGCCAACCGCTAATTTGCATGATCAATTGCCGAGTTTTTCCCAACTTCTTCCTCCATCTTCTCATAATCCATTCAGTTTCATCGAAAACTCATAACTAGAAAAAGTTTCAGCACGTCGAGCTCTTTAAATCCAATGGCCATGTTAGGATTTAAGTTTGTCGATTGGGAGATTTTATGGTTCGAACGGCTGGAGTTCGCATGCATTTTTATTGGCATAGGGGGGCTTCGAATTTGGATCTACTCGTGGCGAAGGGGGGGGGGGGGGAGGTGGCCTCGGCGCTCGTGGGGAATACCGCCGACTGACTTCTGGTGGCATGAATCACGGTGCGATAGCGTTAATTTTGCACGAAGATGGGTTATGCTATCGTGCGTGGCAATATACGAAGGAAGAGGAGAATTATGGAAAGAAATAATATTAATTAGGTCAATTATTTTTCCTTAATTATCTTAGTTAATTAATTAACGTAATTAATGGTTTAAACTGTTGTAACTTTTCCGAATGGAAATAGAATTCAGTGAAATAAGATTCATTGAAACCGTGAAGATGAGAGCTACGCCATGGAACCAGTTTGAACAAGATTGGGAGTTGTTGATATTTTGATTAATTAAACGTCCAGTTTAATTTAAATAGAAATACCATTTTATAACGATTTCGAACCGATCAATATGAGAACTCTCTCACTCAAATATTTTGTTATGTTATAATATTCATTTTTGAATATATATATATTGATTGCCTATGATTGCAATGTTTGTTTTGTGATTGATGGATGACGTTTACAAGTTTTTACTGTTAATTCTACTAAACAGTGAAAATAAGCTTTAACAACGGAAATGCTAATATTATTATCATTGATTGATGGATGATAGTTGATATATATGTTATTGATGTGTGAAATCCATATAAATTAAATTATATGGTAATTGGTTGGGTCTCGTTCCAATTTGGAATTTAGTGCAAATATTCTATTAATAAAATATTCGGTGAAAAATGACAGTTTGAATTTTAATTTCGAATTCGTTTGAATAGATTGTTTAAATGATTACGAATAAATTTCGTAAAAGGAAGAATTTGATTTAAATAATTTCCATTTAATTGAGGCATATTTTTAATTTTAAATTGAAATGAATAGTAACAAGTGAATGTTAATTCGAGTTAAGTATATTAACAACGTTTCTAACTCGAACATATTTTTCCATCGATCTTATTTATTTTTATAAAGGATGTTAGAAAATTTGGATTTCAAAATATGATAATTTGGAAAATATTATTATTTTAATATTATAATAGTATAGAATATTATAATAATATAGAATATTCAATTTTTGTTTAAAATTGAATTAATGTTTGAATCATTTTCAAAACAAATTTATTAATTACGTTATCGAAAAAGTTTATTATAAATGGCTTGAATAGGACGAGTCGCTCAACGACCGTTCGCGAGTTTCGACCATTAACTTCAAATGGACGTACCGGGAGATCCGACTGTAACGACCCGCATTCTACGCATCAGGGGATCGTAGAATATTTATTTCTTTTCGTATGGTCATGTAAGTTTAGGGGATGACTATTGGGGTCATTTCCCATGTTCATGATTTTTGCCAAATTTTAAATGACCGTTTTGCCCCTAGCTGATCTTGTTTAAGCCATAAATTTTGATTGGAAAGGAGTTTTGACCTAAAACCACTTCCATTAAATCCGGATGATAGTTTACCTTTCCATAAAGTGGTCACATGTGAAAAACGGACTTACCGTTTGGGAGATATGGCTGAAATAAGATTTAGAAGATGAAAAACTGCTTAACCGGGCCAAATGAGGTGATTAATGAATGGGCCCATAACCCTTTTCGGGATTAGGGTTATGGGGAGGCTGAAATGAGTTAGGTTTTCATTATATTTCAGTTTTGTAGCCGCCATTTACCTCTTAGAGACCCTAACAATGGTCTTTACCTTCTAATTTCATCCCAAATCGCTCTCTAATCAAGGATTAAGCTTAGCAACATCAAATCAAGGAGAAATAACATCATTTCAGAGTTAGAGCTGCGGTGAGACGCTGGAGATCGCCTCAAATCAGCGGAGTTTCAGTTTTGATATTTTATTTGTGGCCAAAGTAAGTGATTAGCCTTGTTTTTACACTAATTATGGTTAATTAAGGGTAATTAGTGATAATTAGTGAATTTATACATGATTAAATTCTGGAAAAATTTCGGAGTATTGTTTTAGGCCTCTGTTAGAAATTTGGGTTAATTTGGATAAGTTTTGCTAATCCTAACATTAGTTATTGTTAAACATGATTAAGGGGAAAATATGAGTTTTGGGTATGTTTGGTCCATTTTAACATATCAAATTATTGTTTTGGTGCTTGTTGTCAATTCTACATGTTGCTATGACTATTAGGTATGCTTTGTGGTTGTTTAAAACAGTCAGAATGGTTGAAAACTCCGTCGTGTGGCATAAAAACAACCGTTGGAAAAGTTGCAGGAAATGACCCAGAATCGGATCGGATCGCCCTCCCCCCCTTATCCGAACCGACCCGATCGTGAATGTGAAGACCACGAGCTGGAGGACTGCTCGCACCTGAAGCTCACGACCCGAACCCCTTCCACGAACCGGTGCACCCTGATCTGAACCGTGCTTGAACCTACGAGAAGGAAGCCATGACTGAACCACACCTTTCCTCCGATCCGAACCGGGGAACATGGCATAGACCACGAACCGGTGACCAAGAGGGAGGAGCACGATCTGGTTGCCTTCTCTGAATCGAAGCATTCTGAACCGACTCGTCTAGAGCAAGCCGAACCGAACCAATAGGAGGAGTCACGAGCTGATCCATGTATCACGACCCGAACCAGATGTGCATCATGACCGAACCGAACCGATCAGGAGAAGACCAAAAACCCGAGATGCAAAGGTAGTCCAAATGAGAGGTTATAACTCAGGATCCAGATGGGAACCAACTTCATGATTGGTCTTTGCTACGGGACGTGTTCTAAGGAGTTATCGACGTCCATAGCTTTGACTCACCACCAAGACAGATGTTAGGCTACTGAACAGTGCAGTGGGACAGTTATTACTCCATGGGCAGAGTGATCGTAGCAAGGCTATGAGCCAGTGCAGTGGGGTTGTTATGACTTCATGGGGCAGAGTGGACATAGCAAGGGATTAGTGGTTATGGATCAGTGCAGTGGAGTCATCATGACTCCATGAGGCAGAGTGATTATAGCAAAGATTTAGATGATCAAAGCGGTGGATATCGTATGCTTTACGCACTGAGTGAGAGATGCGAGGATGGTTGCTATGCTTGATTGTTTGCATCATTATGACATGCACACCCCCACCCCCGTATCTTTACACCATATGTTAGTGTCACCTTAAAGTATTGTACATCTTGTTGTGCTAACTCTTTGGCTGCAGGTCCAGGTTCAGGTATGATTTAGTATACCTGTTATTGTTCTGTTTTGCTGCTTATCGCTCATACCAGACTTTTGTCTGACCCAGGGTTTTGTGTCTCTTCTTGTTACTCTGGGTGCTCTTAAACAGGTAGACTAGAGACATGTTAGCTGGTTGTGCACGAGTAGCTGTCCGGAGACGAGCAGGAGGCTTACACGTACTATTCTCTATATATTCTCCATGTGTCGCTGCTGGTCACTACTTTGGGCATTAGTAGCGTACCTTCCTTATTTTGCTCTAGAGATAGTTTTTTTTAAGTTGTAATAATGATGATGCGAAACTTAAGCTGTATTCTCGCCTGTTTTATGTCAAGTATGTTATTATTATATTTTATTCCATGCACTGTGAGACATTCTACAGGTTCCTTGCTAGTTCAAATTCTCTTCTTTCCTCCCTTTGGCGACCGTACCGTGCTGGTTGGACTTTGGCACAACGCACTTTCATTTGAAATGTCCATTGGTGTGGGGCGGGCCATCACATTTGGTATCAGAACTCTAGGTTGCGTAGTTAACCTAGGGAAGACACCAGAAAGAGATAGTACGTATATGAGAGCGCGTATTTGTTATATTTTGGTTTTCAAAAGTTATATATATATACACACACTATTAGTTTATTTATGGTTGAAGTCGCATTGCACTGGCACCACTGAAGAGATGGTTAATCATTTTCTCCTTACAGATTGAACGATGAGCCGATATACTAGGGGTACCGGTAGAGGAGCTAATAATAGGAATGCTACTGATATGAGGACGATGTTCGCTGACCTCATGAGAGAGATGCTTAGGGATGTTCAGAATGCAGCTCCTAATGCTGCAAATGGTGATGGTGCAGCGGTGCAGGCGCCTAGGGCCGATTTCACCAAGTTATGCAAGGATTACACTAGTCTTGGTGGAAAGCCATTCCACGGAATGGAATCGGCTACAGAAGTTCAGGATTGGTTGGATAGCTATGAGCGTATCTTCGAAGACTTGGGTATCGAGGATGCGATGAAGAGGAAGCTAGCATCCCGTCAGCTGCACGGACGGGCAATGAATTGGTGGAATGCTATTAAGGCAGCTACTCCTGAGTATCAAGTTACTTGGGATCAGTTTAAGGCCCGATTCAGTGACAAGTTTATCCTAGCTGCTCAGAAATCAGAATTGTTTAGGAAATTTCTAGAGCTTAAGCAGAATGGTAGGGCGGTCTCGGAGTATATTGTTGAGTTCGATACTTTATCGAAGTATGAATTATCTCTTATTGACACTCCCGAGAAGAAGAATGAGAAGTTCATAATAGGCTTAGATCAGTACTTGGGGGAAAGGCTTATAAACCATATCGGTGAGACGTTTGAATCGAATGCGGGGAAAGCTTTGAGATCAGAGAGTCTATACCCTAAGTCAAAGACTGAGGTTGAATCTGTAGAGGAGCCAAAACCACAAGCAAGCGGTGGAGGAAAAAATGGTTCTCAGAATAAGAGAAAGCAGAATCAGACCAACGATGGCCAAAAGAAAAAGAATAAGAAAGATGTGGAGTGCTTTGGCTGTGGCAAGAAGGGCCATTATGCTAAAGAATGTCGAGCGAAGCCAACGGACAGGAAGTGCTTCAACTGCGGCCAAGTGGGACATCACAAGGATAAGTGTCCACAACCCCCTAAAGAGAAGCAGATTGTGAAAGCATATGCTCTTAATGCTATCCCTTCTTCATCGAATGCCCCAGCCGCGGTGGAGAAAGGAAAGAATGTCGTCATTCAAGGTATTCTTTCTGTTTATGATGTTCCTGTTTGAGTATTGTTTGATACCGGAGCTTCCCGTTCCTTCATATCTAATGACCTGGTAGATAGGTTGGGATTGGAACCCGAGATAGTCGATAGACCTTTAGCGGTGATGAACCCGACTGGTGGTTCAACTAGCCTTAGCATGATTTGTCGTAATGTGGTCTTATCGAGTCATGGATGTAAGTTTGTT
Source organism: Allium sativum (assembly GCA_030737875.1). Lineage (NCBI taxonomy): Eukaryota > Viridiplantae > Streptophyta > Magnoliopsida > Asparagales > Amaryllidaceae > Allium > Allium sativum. Next base: position 959,095,877 of record CM060909.1, read on the forward strand.
TGTGATTGCTTTGTTTTGGGCTTTACTGGGTTTGGCATTATTTTGGGAGTCAATTGGTTCCAAAGTTACGAGGTGATGGTAGACTGTGAGGGCTTTTTGGTGACAGTTAGAGCAGATGATGGGCGGAGGGTAGTGTTTGGTGGTCTACCTAGTGAGGGGGTAATGACTAGTTTTCCAAATTCCCTCGACATCCCGCATGATGAGGTGTCAGATGTGACCGTGACTGGCCAGTGTCCGGACGTCTTCGAGGAAGTGACCGGACTTCCACCACACCGAGAGATTGAGTTTCGTATTGATTTAGTGAAATGCCAGGCCTATAGTGATGCCACTTCGTCGTATGGCACCAAGGGAGCAGCGAGAGCTCGGGGTGCAAGTAAGTGATCTATTGAAAAAGGGATTTATCAGAAGAAGTGTTTCTGAGTTGCGAGCACCAGTTGTGTTTGCTACCAAAGCAGATGGTTCCCTTCTATTATGTGTGGACTACCACGAGTTGAATAAGGTGACGAGGAATAATAAGTATCCTCTATCACGGATAGATGATTTGTTTGATCAGTTGAGTGGCGCGAGAGTGTTCTCCCAGTTGGATCTCACGACAGGTTTTCATCGGCTTAGGGTGGAAGCTGAGAGTATAGCTAAAATGGCATTTCGGACGCCGTCTGGATTCCATGAGTGGTTGGTCATGCCATTCGGATTGACCAATGCACCAGCATATTTTGTGGATCTTATGAATAGGGTATTCAGGGATCAATTGAATAAGTTTGTTCTTGTGTTGGTGGATGATATCTTAGTTTATTCGAGGACAGAGGAAGAGCACAAGGAACATGTGAGAATAGTAATGGAGGTGTTAAGAGAACACCAATTGAAAGCAAAATTTTCTAAATTTCACTTCTGGAGGAGGGAAATGAGATTCTTGGGCCATGTTGTTACAGAAAATAGTATTGTCGTGGACCCTGCAAAGGTGGCTACAGTACAAGATTGGTCTGCGCCAAAGAATGCAATAGACATAAGAAGTTTCCTGGGGTTGGCTGGATATTATCGTAAGTTTATCCAAGACTTCTCCAAGATAGCGGCACCGTTGAATCAGTTAACCAAGAAAAATCAAGTTTTCATCTGGGACAAAAGGTGCGATTATGCATTTAAGAGTCTAAAGGAAAAGTTGATATGTGCACCAGCGTTAGTCATTCCTAGGGAATGAAGAGATGACAGTATACACAGATGCCTGTGGTACCGGACTAGGTGTTGTATTGATGTAAGGAGGTAAGGTTGTAGCTTACGCTAGTCGGCAACTGAAACCGCATGAGAAAAGATATCCTACCCATGATTTGGAATTGGCAGCGATCGTGTTCGCATTGAAGATGTGGAGACATTATCTCTTCGGAGAAAGATTCGAGTTGTTTACCGATCATAAATCGTTAAAGTATCTTAAAGGATCTAAATCTCCGACAGCAGAGATGGATAGAATTCTTGGCTTCCTATGATTTCGATATCGCATATACACCAGGAAAGGGCAATGCGGTAGCTGATGCATTGAGTAGAAGACATGCCAGTTTAGTCTATGTTCTTGGAATGGAAGCAACTGGAGTACATTGCTGGGTATGATTTCGGACCAAAGTGCGAATTGGATCCAGAAGTATTAGCAAGTTTGACGATCAGACCCACTTTGATTGAGCGGATTGGTTCCAGTCAGAGGGACGATCCTAACCTATTGGAAATCATCTCAAAGTTAGAGATGGGAATCAATGAAGAGATGAACAAGTACGGGCTTGTTCGAGATGGATGGCTTAGAAAGAATGGTAGACTAGTTGTGCCCAATGTCAGTGGATTGAGGGATGAAGTGCTTAGAGAATGTCATCACTCGAAACTGACCATCCATCCTGGTGGTAACAAAATCTATCGAGATATGAAGCAAACATACTACTGGGAAGGGATGAAAAGAGACGTTGGGAAGTTTATATCCAAATGCATGAATTTCCAGCTAGTTAAAGCTGAGCAAAAGAAGCCTAGTGGCTTGTTGCAACCATTAGAGATTCCAGAATGGAAATAGGAACAAGTCTCAATGGATTTCATTGATGGGTTACCAAGGACTAGATCGGGCCGTGATAGCAATTGGGTGATTGTGGACCAACTGACTAAGAGTGTAAGGTTTATACCCATCAAGTCGAATAGAATAGTAGCTAAGTTAGTAGAACTGTATATGAAGTGGGTAGTGAGATTTCATGGAGTACCAAAAAGCATTTTGAGTGACTGAGACCCGTTGTTTACTAGTGAGTTTTGGAAGAGCTAACAAGAGGCTCTAGGGTCAGAATTATATCTTAGTACCGCGTACCACCCTTAAACCGATGGTTAGACATAAAGGGTGAATCAAGTATAAGAAGATCTCTTGAGAGCTTGCATATTGGATTTATCATGGGATGACCATTTGCATCTAGTAGAGTTTGCATATAATTATAGTTATCAATCCAGTATTGGTATGGCTCCATTTGGAGCTTTGTACGGAAGACCGTGCAACTCACTGTCATGTTGGTTAGAAACCGGTGAGAAGTTTGTGCTTGGACCAGATGTGATAAGAGAAACCTTAGACAAGATTAAGATCATTCGACAATGAATGAAGGCTGCCCAAGATAGGCAGAAGAGTTATGCTGATAAGAGGAGAAGAGATTTAAAATTCTCCATTGGTGACTTGGTGTTTGTCAAGATTTCTCCGTTAAAGAGCGTGATACGATTTGGTAGAAGAGACAAGTTAACACCAAGATTTGTTGGTCCATTTTCAATCCTCGAGCAAGTTGGGAATTTGGCATATAAAGTTGAATTACCAGAGAAGATGGCAGGAGTTCAGAACGTATTTCATGTTTCCCTATTAAGGAAATTCGTGCATGACCCCGATGTGACTATTTCACCTGATCAGTTGGATGATATCGAAGTAGAACCCGAGGCGGTTGGGAACCGCAAGCCGATTCGTATTGTCGAGCACGATACGAAGCAACTTCAAAGGAAAGCGATAAATCTAGTCAAAGTTCAGTGGGGCGAGGATGAGAATGACTGTACTTGGGAGATAGAGGAGAGCATTAAGAAGACGTATTCAGAACTCTTTGCCTGGTAAGATTTTAATTGCGATTTATTTTTCCGCATGCTAGGATAGACTTGTTTGTTGTTTTGCATGTTTGATTTTTGCGAATGGTTGGTAGGCATGTGGGATCCTTTACTTGTTTCTTAGTTAAGGAATTTCGGGGGCGAAATTTCTTAAGGGGGGAGAATGTAACGACCCGCATTCTACGCATCAGGGATTCGTAGAATATTTGTTTCATTCACATACGAAGTCGTATGGTCATGTAACTTTTGGGGATGACTATTGGGGTCATTTCCCATGTCCATGATTTTTGCCAATTTTTAAATGACCATTTTGCCTCTCGCTGATCTTGTTTTTGCCATAACTTTTTATTGGGAAGGATTTTTGACCTAAAACCACTTCCATTAGATTCAGATGATGGTTTACCTTTCCGTAGAGTGGTCATATGTGAAAACCGGACTTACCGTTTGGGAGATATGGCTGAAATAAGGTTTAGAAGGTGAAAAACTACTTAATTGGGCCAAATGAGGTGATTAGTGAATGTGTCCATAACCCATTTCGGGATTAGGGTTGTGGGGAGGCTGAAATGAGTTAGGTTTTCATTCTGTTTAAGTTTTCTAGCCGCCATTTACCTCTTAGAAACCCTGACAATGGCCTCCACCTTCTAATTTCATCCCAAATCGCTCTCTAATCAAGGATTAAGCTTAGCAACATCAAATCAAGGAGAAATAGCACCATTTCAGAGTTATAGCTGTTGTTAGATGCTGGAGATCGCCCTAAATCAGCGGAGTTTCAGTTTTGATATTTTATTTGTGGCCAAAGTGAGTGATTAGCCTTGTTTTTACATTAATTAAGGTTAATTAAGGGTAATTAGTGATAATTAGTGAATTTATACATGATTAAATTCTGGAAAAATATTTATAAATTTCGGAGTGTTGTTTTAGGCCTCTGTTAGAAATTTGGGTTAATTTGGATAAGTTTTGCTAATCCTAACATTAGTCATTGTTAAACATGATTAAGGGGAAAATATGGGTTTTGGGTATGTTTGATCCATTTTAACATATCAAATTGTTGTTTTGGTGTTTGTGGTCATTTCTACAGGTTTCTATGACTGTATGGTATGCTCTGTGATTGTTTAGAATAGTCGAAAACGCCGTCTTGTGGCATAAAAACAGTCGTTGGAAAAGTTGCAGGAAATGACCTAGAACCGGATCAGATCACCCCCCCCTTTATCCGAACCAACCCGATCGGGAGAAGACCACGAGTTTGAGGACTGCTCATACCTGAAGCTCACGACCCAAACCCCTTCCACGAACCGCCGCATCCTGATCCGAACCGTGCTTGCACCCACGAGAAGGAAGCCATGACTGAACCACACCTTTCCTCCGATCCAAACCAGGGAACACGGTATGGACCATGAACCGGTGACCAAGAGGGAGGAGCATGATCTGGTTGCCTTTTCTGAATCGAAGCATTCCGATCCGACCAATATGGAGCAAGCTGAACTGAACCAAGAGGAGGAGTCACGAGCTGATCCATGTATCACGACCCGAACCAGATGTGCATCATGACCGAACCGAACCGATCCTGAAAAGTCCAAAAACCCGAGATGCAAAGGTAGTCCAAATGGGAGGTTGTAACTTAGGATCCAGATGGGAACCAACGAGTCAACTTCATGATTGGGCTTTGCTGCAGGACATGTTCTAAGGAGTCCATAGCTTTGACTCATCACCAAGATAGATGGTATGCTACAGATCAGTGCAGTGGGGTAGTTATTACTCCATGGGCAGAGTGATCGTAGCAAGGCTTTGAGCTAGTGCAGTGGGTTGTTATGACTTCATGGGGCAGAGTTGACATAGCAAGGGATTAGTGGCTATGGATCAGTGCAGTGAAGCCATCATGACTCCATGGGACGGAGTGATCATAACAAGGATTTGGGTGATCAAAGTGGTGGATATCGTATGATTTACACACTGAGTGAGATATGTGAGGTTGGTTGCTATGCTTGATTGTTTGCCATCATTATGACATGCACACCCCACTCTCGTATCTTTACACCATATGTTAGTGTCACCTTAGAGTATTGTACATCTTGTTGTGCAAACTCTTTGGTTGCAGGCCCAGGTTCAGGTATGGTTTAATATACCTGATATTGTTTTGTTTTGTTGCTTATCGCCCATACCAGACTTTTGTCTGACCCAGAGTTTTATGTCTCTTCTTATTACTCTGGGTGCTCTTAAACGGGCAGACTAGAGACAGGTGAGCTGGTTGGGCACGAGTAGCTGTCCGGAGACGAGTAGGAGGCTTACACGTACTATTCTCTATATATTCTCACTGTGTCGCTGCTGGTCACTACTTTGGGCATTAGTAGTGTACCTTCCTTATTTTTCTCTTGAGACAGTTTTTTTTAAGTTGTAATAATGATGATGTGAAACATAAGCTGTATTTGGATTTTCCGCTGCTATGATGGTTTAGTTTTCAGCTTATGCACTGTCTCGCCGGTTTTATGTCAAGTACGTTATTATATTTTATTCCATACGTTGTGAGACATTATACAAGTTCCTTGCTAGTTCAAATTCTCTTCTTTCCTACATTTGGCGACCGTCCCGTGCTAGTTAGACATTGGCACAACGCACTTTCATTTGAAATGTCGGCTAGTGCAGGGCAGGCCGTCACACCGACCGTCTGATCTTGTTGAAACAAAATTGTTTATTTCAGAATGAAAAGAGCATTCAAATAAAATGAAAAGTTTTAAAATCCATCGATTAGATTTTGATACAAATTCAAATCAGATTTGAATAAAAACAGCGCTAGTGTTGTAGACCCGAAAATAGATTTTAAAGAAAAATGTTATTTTAAAATTATTAAAAATAGAGAAAATTTGTGATAAATCATAATAAATGATTTAAAAGTGATTAGGACTGAATATATTCAGTTTTGGATAGTAGAAAACTATTTTGTGAAAATTTAGTTGTTTTGATAAAAGCGATTGAACGGTTTGAAGTTAATAACTTCTTAACCAAGTTAAGTTTTCCAATGAATGAATATTGGATTCGAATGGAAATAACCTTTGGATATTTCGATATTGGATTCAATAATTATATGGATATCGTTTTGAGGAATTAGGAAGATAGAGATCTCGTTATTCCCTATAAGGTATTTGTTGGTTTCAGAATTTGATATTGAATATAAGTCGATACGATTTCTATTCATAGCCTTATATTTGATATCAAATTTGATTTTGAGTTTGTCGTGAATGGTGTTTTCAAAAACACTGTTCTTAAGTCTAGTTATAAGTAAAGTTTATGGAATAAATCTTTTAATTAAGATTTAATGAAGTTTCCAAAGTGAAGTTTTCCAATTTAATAAACTAAATTAGAATTGAATGAAAATCGATTTAGTGATAATCGATATGAACCTCCTTGGAGGAAGTCATTTACTATTTGAGGAATTTAAAAGGCTTTGTTGTTATTCCGCTTATAGTATTAGTCTGATACGGAAATTTATATCGATTTTGAACAGATATAATTTCCATGAAAACTCCATTTTGAACGGAAGTTGATTTGGGGCTTATCGTGAGCGATGTTTTAAATGACTTTTGTTCTTTAACCCAGTCACTACAATAAAACACTGATTTAGCGTCAAATATTTAGAAGCTGAAATTTCCGTCGCTGATTTCCGACGGATTTCCATGTGATCTACAAGGGATAGTTTTTTGTTTTTTCAACTTTTTTCTTTTACTTATTACAGTCGAATTTTGTCATCCCTCACTAAGTCATTGCAAATTGCGTCAAATTACCGACGGAAAAATTCTACCGCTATTTTCCACTGCAAATCCAGGTAGAAACCGACGAATACTTATCGATGTTATTTTGCAGCAGAATTCCAACAGATTTGCAAGAGATGTTTATATTATTTTTCTAAGATATACTTTAGTGTTTTTTTTATAATTACTTTCATGTTCGATAATTAATGGTTAATTTGTTTTAATTAATGATTTATAAGTAATAATAAATAACAACTTACGTTCTATAATAATAACTTATAATCATTGCTTATTTAGAATTAACAAAAATAATCGTTGCTCATAACTAATGTAATTACTTATTACTTAATAATATTATCTAACATTCAGCAAATATTAAATTCTCTACAATAATATAAAGATTTGCATTAAATTTAAAAAAAAATGGTTTTCTACAAAAGCATTTAAGCATATTCATAAAATTTAGAAACAAATTTTATTGTAAAACATATTATGAATTTTGCTATTCAGTGTAACCTAAAATATTATAAATTATAAAATGGCTCTGAAACCAAACTTTTCACTTTAACCTTAAAATTTTAGCTCCAAACAACTTTCCCGCTGTAATTTCATTTTCCTGCTTAATAGAGCCCTAAGATATGTTTGCCTCTAAATTAATCCCTTCGGTTCACTTTTCAGCAGCGTAACCCTAAATTATATTTCCCTAACCTTCTTCTCTCCCATCTTTCCTCGACCTTTACGCAATAACTTCTGTATGACCATCACCAACACCTCCTCATATCCATCAGGTCGCTCCTCATCTCCACCCTTCTTTTGTTATTGTTTTCCACACTAGCATAGCAATTCTTCCCCACTATCATTTTCTAAAATAATCATATAAATCCAAATCAAACAACCTAATTGCGCCTCCTTCACTTGAAATATCAGATTTCCATTTTCAGACTTGGATGAGTATGGAAGTTTTTGTAAATCGGAACTAAAATTAGCACGTTTGACTGTATTGCAAGTAGCTTTTGCCAGTACCGTTGATTTTTTAAGGCGGTGTTGGTCAGAGAGTTGATCAGATAGGAGAGTAAATTGCGAAATTGGTGGTCGGAATGTAGTTTACGATGCAAGACAAAACGTTCCGCTGGTGAGTTATCAGATTATACATTTCAAGATCCACTTCTAGCTAATGTAACTGTACATATATTGAATTCTTATCTGGAATTTCATGCCTTCGTTTTTATTTGTTTGATTTTTTTATGTTATTATGGTCTATCGTTATATAATTTTAAATTGTGGTGGGCTATTGGGATTTGCCGAATTCGTAGATGAATTGTTTGTTAAAATTACTCAATCGGATTTGGATTATGATACTGAAATATGCCATACTGAGGTCCATGAAGGAGATTCTGGTTTGAGGACATGTTAATAGTATATGATTAATATAGAAGGGATACTGAAATATGTTTTAACTGTATAGGATTAAGAAGGTTCTGGTTTGTTAAACTTAAAATTTATGTTTTAACTGTACATGAGTACCCAGGTCGTGTAAAATGGAGAAACCGAAATACATATGTGTATAAAACTTTGAAACTGGTGCAAGATAAAACCTGGTAGTTGAACTAATCAGTCAAGTCCACATAATAAAAGGATAAGCTACTAAATAATGTACATATTGTGAATATTTATTATTATTTTGGCATGCACCCCTTTATTTAAATCTATTCATTGTACTATAGTATTTACAAACTGATTACATCATCTACTGCTACATTTTTTGAAAACTAAGTGGCATAGCTAGATTATTCATCATCGTACAATCTTCATTTTCTGTGTTAGATATATCATCAACCTGATCGGACGCGGAGATGACAGAAATTTGTTCATTAATTTGATCATTACGAGACTCAGCAGTTCTTTTATTTCGACCTAAGCTAGAGTTAATTGTTTGTTTTCCTTCTACGTTTAAGTTAACATGTTGCTGCTCACAGGACGAGGGGGGTCTGGGTCCATGCAATCTTATATAGAACCATTATCCATAAATTTTTCTGTACTCAAACCTTTTTTTAAAAAGAGCATAATTTTATCATATATCTAAAGCAGATACAACCATGATAAGCAATAATACCTCATTATTTTCTGCCAAAATGGCTACTTGTTTAGAGTATCTAAAATCATGATGAACACTAAGGGTTCTGATACCCCTGTAACATGCACTGAAACATATTTTTCTATTACAAATGATTTTATACTAAAAGCTTTAATATAAGTATAGTATAAGTCAATATATATATATATATATATATATATGTGTGTGTGTGTGTGCGTGTGTGTGTGTGTATAACAAACTGGGTGCATGATAATGTCATGAACATTGTTATTCTGTGAATCGATCGAGTGGTATATTCACATGTGTGAGTGGACGGTATTGGTTTAAAAGAAATGAGGCTGGTTGCCTAAATATAAATGTATTTACCAAATGGTGTATGAACTAGCACAACAATGGTTCGAGTAATATGATGGGCTGGCATATGGGTGGTAAAGCACATGTTAATTTATACATAAAAATGAACCTGAGAATAATAGGGAGCATCAAAACTATTGTGCTTAAGTATCTTTTTGCGTGAGTTCTTTAGTACACTTTATAGTTGTCTAAATGAAGGATGAACATTTTCTGGAGGCATGATATAATAGTTTATAATATATTTCTTATTTCAGGCTTCTTCTTTCTACAGACTGAACCGATTAGGAATTTCTTCGCTGCTCTTTTCCTTGCTAGCATTGGAATGCTAATCCATGCCCATTTCCTCCGGAATCATGTTGATATTTTGTTAGCAGCTGTTATTTTGGTTATAGTTATAAAGACAGTAGCAGTCACTTCAGTTGTTAAGGGTTTTTGCTACACAAATAAAACATCACTTCTGGTTAGGATGCCTCTTGCACAAATTGGGAATTTGCATTCGTTCTTTGTTGGGCCTCAAATCTTCATCTTGTAGAGGGGAAGCTTTACTTGCTATTATTAGGAACGACAACAGCTTTAAGCCTGGTGACAACTCTACTGCTTTTCAAGTTGATACCGGCAATTGTACATCTTGAGTTTCTTCTAGGATGGTTTTCTCCAGGCGCACTTCAAACCGAGATTGGGTACAAAGGTGAAATAGTTCATGTAAAGAATAGTAAGCTGCTTACTTTGATAGTTCAAAGACATCATGTTTCATACATTATTGGAAGAAAGTACAAGATTTGCTGATGATGTCCAAGACATAAAAAAAGATATAGGATAAAGTCAGTTGAGTGACAATACTAAGCATGTCTAATTGGATTTTATGATTTTGTATTGTATTATATTCTGAAATCGCCACTTGAATATGTGTTACATTTATGTATTGTGTTTTGATATATTGGAAATTTGAATGTAATTTTATCAAAGCATTTGAAATGTATGTTAGAAATTTATGTATACAATTTTATCTTGTTTATCCTTTACGATTGTATTTTTAGTTACTTTGTTGTAATATTTGTTTTCTGTAGCGAACTATTATATACTGTCAATTTTATCTGTAGCATTCGATTGCAGTATAGTGAATATTACGGAATAGAGAGGGTATACGAGTGGGTTTCGCAAATTTGCGTGTGATTTACGATGGAGATAAAAAAACTATCACTAATAACCTAATTAAAATATTAGCATTCATGACTAGTTACCGACAGACATCTAAGGTGAAGCAAAAGTTGAAATTATCCGCTTCTAATCCCTTGCTGTTCAGCAAGGGATTTCCAACGGAAATTATTTAAAATATATTTTAAAGAAATATATATCCATCGGTAAAATGTCTGTAAAATTTTTTAAAATTAAATTTCTAGATATTGACAAATGACGGTGAAGCGTCAGAGAATTGTGATAGTAGATACTACACAGCTGGTTACGCGTAATCATAGTAGATAATAATATAAAAGGTCTAGACCCAGTCGATCAATAAAAGTGATACAAGTACTGATCTGAATATGTACATCATAGAAAACAAAGCATAAGATAAAGGTACATAGCCAAAATACATCATATGTAATATTAAGAAGCTACGCCTGGATCAACGAGGAAAGAAGGAGCTGCTTTCTTGTGAGCCAGGAGACTGGGGCATTGGAAGAGAAAGCCTGAAGCGCGCATGCGTATTTGTTCCGGTCCATGATTCGAAGAGATGTAGGATATGAAAACAAGTACCCATCATGAGTTTCGAGGGTCTGCCAAAGATGATTGCATTACGCTCTAACCAAATACACCATGAAAGAAAAGCCACTAAAGAATCCATTAAGGGGTCAGGGGGGAAGTGCTGGCAGTATTCGAAGAATGAGTTGATAGATGGGATAAAGCCAATTATGAAAGAACTGATTGCAGCCCACACTGCATATGAGAATTCACAGTCGAAGAAGAGATGTGAAATGGATTCATTATTTTGTTTGCACAACACACATATTGGGTCAATATTGATATTGAAGCGATGAAGCCTGTCTCTGGTGTTAATACGATTATGCATGAGAAGCCATTGAAAAAAAAAATGCCGGTGGGGGGTAGGTGGGGGGGGGGGGTAGGTAAGTGGCATTTCCAAATTCTCGAGAAGGAGAAGCTTCGTCCAGAATGGATTAAGAATTTGTAATAGGATGTGACCGAGAAGATGTTGGATGAGCCTAAAGCCCAAACGAATGAGTCTGGTTCTGGTAATAGCTGAGTAGCCCAAACGAATGAGTCGGAGAATTGTCATTAATTTTCGTCGGAAAATATCCACTAAAATACCGACGTGAAATTTACCGACCAGTGCTATCTGTCGCTAATACATGTTTAGCGACGGATTTGCAATGAATTCGCCCGCTACAAAATTAGTATTTTCTTGTAGTGAATAAAAGGGAAAATGATATCTCAATTTTGAGTTGTAATAAATCTTTTGGTAAAGATTTAATTGGATGAAATGGAGATTAAAACCGTTTAGTGTTTTAATCAATCTTTAATTGCATTTGAAATGGTAGAAGGTAACCAATTTTACCAAAACGTGGGTAGTGTTAAAATGGAAGTACCGCCAATTTTTCTCCATGAGATAGTTAAATCTTTAATTAGATTTGGAATGAAAAGAGTTAATTAGACTTATCGAAACCCGAGGGGTGTTAGATATGGAGTACCACTAATTTTACTCCATGTGATGAATATGATGGGAATGGGATAAGGATATGAGAAATTACAATTTTGTAAGTATCGATAGTCCCAGTAAGGCTTATAAACCTTGATTTGGTTTAAGTTTGTGAGAAGAAATTATAAAATCTTTTGAAATGATTTCCAAAGGAAGATTAAAACAAGAAGCTTAAATGAAGTAAATCTTTGATAAGATTTAAGGGAGTCACTCCCAATGTAAAGAATATTTGAATAAAAGAATATTCTGAATTGGAATGTAAAGAATATTTGACTAAAAGAATTTTTTTGATTTGAATGTAAAGAATATTTGATTAAAAGGATATTCTGAGTTGGAATGAGGTGTATGATATGTTTATATATCACTTTATTTTAATGATGCCGTAGTTATTTGGAAAAACCGGGTTTCAATCCGTTCTGAATAATTAATACGACGATTAAAAGTCAAAGATATTGAAAACGATGTTTGAAATCGGAGATGTTCACATCGTTTGGATTTTTGTTGATGTCTTGGGTAGCTCCCATTAAAAGATTACAGTGGAGTTCGTCTAGACGTATTTGGAGATCAATCGGATATGCGAAGGTCTCTCTCCTGTATTAGACATATGGGATGAGGAATAAGGTGCCTTCAGTTTCATTCAGACCCAGAACGAACTTGCAAATGGATTACATGTTTGACATTATATTTTATGTTGTATTAATTGATCTCTACTGAATATATATTGGTTTGGTGGCAGTAAATTCTCTTAGCTTAGCACCCTTCTCCGAGACATACATGCTTATAGGTTATATATTAACAGACATCAGTTGTATGACATGGATTGACAATATGGCATGCTGAGCTGCAGTAATAAAAGGTTTTGTTGAAAAGCAGAGTTTTGTGGATGATGGTCAAAGCATGGCTAATATAACGTAGCTTTATGTGGGAACGTGACTACGACAAGCCTCACATCCTGGAATGGCCTAAAACTGGATGAAAAACAGCAGAATAGGGACATACTTATCTTCCAACTAGAAAGTGATGCCATGGTATGGAGCCCAAGCAATTTACTTATGTGGATATTGGAATTGAGGCGCCTCACACATGGTGCACAAGGCCATGGTGGTCAACGTACTGACCAAAAGGTCCTATAGGACCAGATGGGTCGGCTCTGCCGATCTAGGGCTCACCTGCGCTCTAAGCCTTAGGACATATGCTACAATGTCCCGAATCGAATAAGGAAGATCTTTTGCCTTGGTCATTGATGGAAATCCAAATTCCAATACGAACCTTGCATTTTCAGTTGTAAACCTATTTTGCAACATAATAGGATAAGGTATTATGTCATCTAAGATTGACACATTTATTTTCAAAATTGACTTTTACACTATGCACTAGTACTAATAAAAGAGAAATTACGCGTATCAAGCATGTTTGGCTATTATAAGGTAAAACTTTATCCTTCAGCTTGCGCTTGTATTGTGTAATGGGACCTAAGTCTTATAATAGCTTCATTTTTCAAAAAGCATTGCGAGTTTATTTACTGGTATTCATGTGGATGGAACTTGTTCCATGTTATACGACATGGTCCCGTGATTTACCCAACTTGAAAATAAAGTATAATAACTATTTTGAGTTCTCATACCAGTCCTCTGACTAACTTGGAGTTTATTGTTTCCTACCTAAACTCTGGGTGCCCTTTTTTCCATACGGGCAGCTAGTAGTTTTGGTTTTGCAGATATTTTTTAATAGGATCCTGGATTATGGCTGGAGATATACATTGGATTACTTCTTCCACTGTGTTACTTTATGTATTTTCCGCTGCGTATTATATATATTGTAATTTATCTTCCGTTGTATTATTTACGATGTACTCTGGTATTATGTACTCTGACATAAATTGTTTTTATAACATTGAAAAGTACTTTTGTTTCTGTTTGATGCGTTGTATGCCCAAAGTAACAAGTCGAGAATTTCTGTTTTTAGGATCAGACATGTGCTGCTTACGGTCGATTCGAAGGACGGGGATTTTTTAGTCGTTATAGATGGTATCAGAGCTTTGGGTAATTAAAAAGCTTTGGGGGTACAACTCATTATAACGGTAAAAAAGGCTCATCAGAGCTACTAGTAACATCCTAGAAGAATAACTCATTAGAGATGGGGTTAGTAGTACCCTAAAATGAGTTAGGAGTACTATGTACACGAGAAAGCGTATTCGTAATAAGAAATAGATTTTCAAGATCGGTTTTGGAAAGGTTGAAAACTTTCTTACATCTTCCTTCCTTTTTAGGGATGAAAAGTTTTTAAGTGGGGGGAGATTGTATCGACCCAAAATTTTGGAACAAATTTAAAATTTATTTTTATTTTACAAGGATTTACAGTCGATTTTAGTAAATAACGACTTGAAATTTAAATTAAAAATGAGTTTGAACGTAAAATTTATAGTACAATTAAAAACGAGCTCGTAACGGCGTGGTATTTCATAATATTGCGTTTTAATCTTTAAACGAATATATATAATTCAATATAAGTCAGAATTTGAGGAAACAAGAAGCATTAGGAAATATTAACAATATCTTTCTAACAGAAGTGAAAAATCTAGATTTCATATTATAGATTGTGAGTTATGTCCAAGTCAAATTTCCAAAATAGTCGCTATGGAATTAAATAATATTTTATCGATGTTATATAATCCTTAAGAATAGACATTTTGCAAACTACCTCTGTTTTTGACGAAACCAAATTTTTTGAATTCGAAACGTCAAAACTTTGCTAGATTTCAAATTTCATAATTTTTTAAGTTAGTATAAGGTCATGGCAAATTAAAACGCTGTTGAAATTTAATATTTAACGTTATATTGACGCATATTTTAATTTTGAGAAAAACTGATTGAAATGATCGAGTTATTTTTCGAAACCTATTCCATTGTGTCCAAAATATGGGTATTTGGCTGGGGATGTCAGTCGTTGGGATTCATTTGGAGTTTAGAGCATTAAACTTCGCAATTAAGTAATGTTTGGAATTAAATAATAATTTAATTATATCATAAAACCCTAAAAATCTAACCCTAATTCTACTAGTAGCCAGACGCTGCTTTGCCTGATCATTGGCCTAATTTTTCCCAACTTCTTCCTCCATCTTCTCACAATCCATTCAGTTTCATAGAAAACTCATAACTAGAAAAATATCCGACATGTCGTGCTCTTTAAATCCAACGGTCATGATGGGATTTAAGCTTGACGATTGGGAGATTTTATGGCTCGAACAACCGGAGTTTGCATGCATTTTTCTTGGCACAGGGGGCATCGAATTTGGAGCTGCTCGTGGCGAAGGAGGAGTTGGTCTCGGCGCTCGTAGGGAAGACCGCCGATAGATTTCCAGTGGCACGAATCACGATGCGACAAGTTAATTTTGCATAATGATTGGTTATGCTACCATGCCTGGCAATATACGAAGGAAGAGGAGAATTAGGGAAGGATATAATATTAATTAGGTTAATTATTTTCCGTAATTATCTTAGTTAGTTAGTTAATGTAATTAAAGGTTTAAACTGTCGTAACTTTTCCGAATGGAAACATAATTCAGCGAAACAAGATTCGTTGAAACCATAAAGACGAGAGCTACTTTGGGAGCAGCTGGAAATTTTGATTAAATTAAATGTCTAGTTTAATTTAAATAGAACAACTGTTTTATAACGATTTTGAACCGATCATTGTGAGAACTCCCTCGTTCGACTATTTTGTTATGTTATTATATTCATTTTTGAATATATATCGATTGTGTATGATTGCAATGTTTGTTTTGTAATTGATGGATGATGTTTACAAGTTTTTACTGCTAATTTTATTAAATTGTGAAAATAAGAGTTAACAAGGGAAACACTTATATTTTTATCATTGATTAATGGCTGGTAGTTGATATGGTTGTTATTGATGTGTGAAATCCATATAAATTAAATTATATGGTAATTAGTTGGGTATCGTTCCAATTCGAAATTTAATGAGAATACTTTATCAATAAAATATTAAGTATATAAATAAATTTCGTAAAAGGGAGAATTTGGTTTTAATTAATTTTCAATTAATTGAGGTATGTTTTCAATTTTAAATTGAAATAATAGGCGAATGTTAGTTCAAGTTAAGTATATAAACAATGTTTTTAACTTGAACAGATTTTTCCATCAATCTTATTTATTTTTGTAATGGATGTCCATAAAGTTTGGATATCAAAATCTTAAATTTTGGAAAATATCATTATTTTAATATTATAATAATACAGAATATTCAATTTTGGTTTAAAATTGAATTGGTGACTAAATCGGTTTTAAAACAAATTAAAAAACATTTTATAAAATACGTTATTGACGAATTTTATTTTAAATGGTTTGAATAGGACGAGTCGCGCAGCGACCGTTCACGATTAACCTCAAATGGACGTACTGGGATATCCGAGCTTCAGATCTTTTTGAAACGGAAAACATTTGGTTCATATTGAAAAGAGCTTTGAAATAAAATGAAAAGATTTAAAATCCAATGGATAGATTTTGAGATAAATTCAAATCAAATTTGAATAAAAATAGCGTCAGTGTTGTAAATGACCTGAAAATGGATTTCTAAAGAAATATGCTATTTTTAAATTATTAAAAGTACGGAAAATATTTGATAATTCATAATAAGTGATTAAAAGTTAAGATAGAATATATTCAATTTAGGGTGGTAGAAAGCTATTTTGTGAAATTAGCTGTTTTGACAAAAGCGATTGAACGGTTTGAAGTTAAAAACTTCTTAACCAATTTAAGTTTTCCAATGAATGAATATTGGATTCGTATGGAAGTAATATTCGAATATTTCGATAGTGGGTTCCGTAATTATATGGATATCGTTTTGAGAAATTTGAAAGAAAGGGATATCGTTATTCCATATAAGGTATCCGTTGTTTTCAGAACTTGATATTGAATAAAAGTCGATACGATTTCTATTCAGAGCCTTATATTTGATATCAAATTGGATTTTGGGTTTGTCATGAATGATGTCTCCAATGACATTGTTCTTAAATCCAGTTATAAATGAAGTTTATAGAATAAATCTTTAAATAAAGATTTAATGAAGTTTTGAAAAGTGAAGTTTTCCAATTTAATAAACTAATTTGGAATTGAATGGAAATCGATTTAGTGATAATCGAGATGAACCTCCGTGGAGGAAGATCGTTACTATTTGAGGAATTTAAAAGGCTTTCATGTTATTCCGCTTATAGTATTAATCTTATACGGAAATTTTTATTGATTATGAACAATATAATTTCCATGAAAATTCCATTTTGAATGGAAGTTGATTTGGGGTTTATCATGAACGATGTTTTAAATGACATTTGTTCTTTCACCTAGTACAACGGAAAATGATTTCTTAAATTTTAGTTGTAATAAATATTTTAGTAAGGTTTTAATTTGATAAAATAGAGATTAAAACCAGTTAGAGTATTAATCAATCGTTAACTATATTTGAAATGGTAGAAGGTAATTAATTTTACCAAAACATGGGTAGTGCTAGATATGGAGCACCATCAATTTTACTCCATGGGATAGTTAAGTCTTTAATTAGATTTGGAATGAAAAGGGGTAATTAAAATTATCAAAACCCGAGGGGTGTTAGATATGGAGTACCACCCGTTTTAGTCCATGTGATGAATATGATGGGAATGGGATAACGATATGAGAAATTTCAATTTTGTAAGGATCGATAATCACAGTAAGTCTTATAAACCTTGATTTGGTTTAAGTTGGTGAGAAGATATTATACAATCTTTTGAAATGATTTCCAAAAGAAGATTTAAGCAAGAAGTTTAAATAAAGTAAATCTTTGATAAGATTTAAGGAAGTCATTCCCAATGTAAAGAATATTTGAATAAAAGAATATTCTATATTGGAATGTAAAGAATATTTGAATAAGAGGATATTTTGAATTGGAATGAGGCGTATGATATGTTTATATATCACTTGATTTTAATGATGCGATATTTGTTTGGAAAGACCGGGTTTCAACCCACTCTAAATAATTAATACGACGATTAAAAGTCGAGAAGACGGTGGTTGAAGACGGAGACCTTCACATTGTTTGGATTATTATTGATGCCTTGGGTAGCTCCTATTATAAGGTTATAGTGGCGGTCGTCATGACGTACTTGGAGATCGACCAGATATGCGAGGGCCTCTCCCTTGTACTAGGCATATGGGATGAGGAATAAGATGCCTCCAGTTTTGTTCAGACCCAGAACGAATATGCAAATGGATTGTATGTCTGACATTGTACTTTGTACTATATTAATTGATCTCTACTAAAAAAAATTTGTGGCGGAGAATTTATTCTCTTAGCTTAACACCTTTCACTGAGACGTACAAGCTTAAAAGTTATATATTAATAGACATCAGTTGTTCGACATTGATTGACAACGTGGCGTGTTGAGATGCAGTGATCAAAGCTTTTGTTGAAAAGCAGAGCTTTGTGGATGATGATCAAGGCATGGATAATATAGCGTAGCTTTGTGTGGCAACATGACTACGACAAGCCTTGCACCTCGGAATGGCCTAAAACTGGATGAAAGATAGTAGAGTAATGACATACATTTCCTTCTAGCTAGAAAGTAATGCCATGGTGTGGAGCCTACGTAGTTTTCTTGTGCGGATATTGGAATTGAGGCGCCTTGGATATGGCTGCATAAGGCCATGGTGGTCGACGTACTAATCAGAAGGTCCGATTGGACCGGGGAACGTATGTTCAGGAGTAAACCCAACTCATCGGGAATAGGTGGGCTGGCTCTACCGATCTAGGGCTCACCTGCACTCTGAGCTCTGGGACATATGCTAGAGTGTCCCGAATTAGAAAGGAAGATCTCTTGCCATGGTCATTGATGGAAAACCAACTTTCAATACAAACTTTGCGTTTTTAGTTGTAAACCTATATGGCGATATAATAGAATGGGGTATTATGCCATCTAAGATTGATACATTTATTTTCAAAATGTATTTCTACACTATGCATTAGTAATAATAAAAGTGAAATTTCACGTATGAAGCATGTTTGGCTATTATAAGGTAAAACTCTATCCTCCGGCTTGCGCTCGCATTGTGCGATGGGACCTAAGTCTTAATAGCTTCATTTTTCAAAAAGCATTGCGAGTTTATTTACTGGTATTCATGTGGAGGAAACCCGTTCCATGTTGTACAGCATGGTCCCTTGATTTATTCAAATTTAAAATAAATTATAATAATTGTTTTAAGTTCTCATACCAGTCATATGACTGACCTGGATTTTATCGTTTCCCATCTAAACTTTGGGTGCCCATATTTTCCACACAAGCAACTAGTAGTTTTGGTTTTGCAGATATTTTTAAATACGATTGTGAATTATGGCTGGAGCAGTGCTGTGGATTACTTCTTCTACTGTGTTAGTTTATATGTTTTCCGCTTCGTATTGTATTTATTGTAATTTATCTTCCGCTGTATTATTTATGATGTACTTTGATATTCTGTACTCTGACATAAATTATTGTAATAATAATGAAAAGTTCTTTTGTTTATGTTGATGCGTTGTATGCTCAAAGTTAACGAGTCGATAATTTTTGACTTTGGGATCGGACCTGTGAGGCTTATGGTCGATTCGATGGGTGGGGTTCGATTCGCTGCAACAACATAAGAATCTTGATTAAATATATATTGAAGAATGAAAACCCTAAGTGAGACTGGCTTCTATTTGGGGAAAGCGTGAATCATGGCATGGGTTTTGGAAAAATGTGAACACCAATCGGCTTGTTGCCGCAGGAGGTTTATCCTTTGAACAAGTCATGAATTCTATCTCTCAATGTTCCATTGTTTCAGTACCTATAACCCAAGATAGTGGATTCCATTTAAAGCCATGATATTTCGATAACTTAATCTCCTGCAATGGAAATATTTAAAAAGCATGGACAAACTCAACAACTATAATTTTAAGATGACATATAATGAGTTGCCTAATATAGGTTCCATGAAACATTACCTTATATTTCTCCGGGTTTGTTATATCCAAAATAACCAAATGCTTTTGAATGACATCAGAGCTAAAATATTCTTTTTTGTGCTTTAAGCTCTAAAAAACTTTTCAATTGGTACGTTTCATATAAGTTCTCAAAATCATTGCATTTGTCCACGTATTCGATGTTGCAAGGTCTTCAATAATTTGTATATCCACTTATGCTGTATGGAGCTTCAATGCTTGAGAAATTTGAAACTGAGGCATGTAGTCGCATGGTCCACAGGTGTTGTCAATGTTCTTTCAATGGTTGACACACATGTCTAAAATCTATTCTTTTTTAAGTCGGTCACTCTAGTTTTGTATCATTGCTTAAACCTAAATAAAAAAAATGAAAAATTCTGTCCAATTGAAATTATAATAGAATGAATCAACATATGCACAAGATTTTATTATATTCTGAAAGCTTCTACGTATTAAAAACGCCGTTTATATGTAATATTCTGGTGCAAAATCACATATACATGCCTAAAGTCAGTTCATACGCAACACCTTCATACTTAGAGTTTGTTTGTATGTTCCGGTTATGGGAATTTCTAGTCAACATTTTTAATACTATACTGTATACTTTAGCAAAACTCATTCAGCATGTGTTTAAAACTTGGGCATAGGCTAGAAATTATATAATCCGAGATTTACGAAATTATGATTATGAAATTCGATGCATTGCACATTATACTTCAAAAATTAAACGTACATTTGGAAAAAAATACGTTCTAAACTTCATTTGCACAAAGTCACATGTTCCAAAAACCGATTAATATCATACTTTGAAAAAATAATGCTTTTCATGCAAGATTAGTCTGCTTGGAGAAATGGAGCTGGAGTTTGCATAGCAATGGAGCTATCTATTTGAATTCAAATCTCAAAATTGCTTTTCTGTTTACAAAATTGGTATGGAAACTAACTGTTTGAATATTCTCTTACTATCCAATGACATTTCAAATTCCATTATTAACCAATTTTTGATAAGTGATGAATGAATGTATATTTCTCTGATAAGAAGATGATAAACTGAATGGACGGTTGCATAGATGATGGCTATTTATTGTTTTGGTTTCTGCCACTTTTTCTCTGTTAGGAAGCAGGCGCCATTTGACTGTTCTTATGCATGAAACATCGCCTACTGAATGATTGGTTTAAATATAAAAAGCCCTCACTATTATTACACTATAAAATATCACTAAGCTCCGCATCCATTTATATTTTTTTAATGAAGCCAAAAGGAGATGTGGCCAAATATTTGAGAACTCAGAAGTTAGTAGTAGTTGTAGCTTGACTATTGATGATTGGAGGGGATGTGTTCTCGGGTATGGACGTGTACAAGTCATATCCCGGCCTTATCTACTAATATTTTGATTATGAGAAGATGGTATTACTATAGCTTGCACATGATTTTTCACTTAGAACCTAGCAGTTGCGTTTAGTTTTAGGATGCTACTATTCACACCTCGATTTACACTTCCGGTCACCTTTTTATATTTAATACAAATAATCATTTTTTATATTCTTTTGGCCACTATATTTTGTTCTTTCACTCCGTTATTCACCACCGTACTTCTCCAAAGAAAAACACATACTTCTCTATAATTTTAAACCATAAACCCTAACAAAAGAAGATATTATTTTTTGTCTAATAGAGATGGAAGATGGAGATAGAGAAGAGGTTAGAATTGCTTAGTTGTTATTGTTTTCTATTATGACATAGAACATGTTGTTAGATTTTTTTTAATGGTTTGGATTTTCCATTGCGTTTTAGGATATTTTTTCCGCTCCATTGGAAATTTCAAGCTTGGAGGACATTAAATTTGACAACGTTGTAATAGAGAATGATAATGTAAGTTTTGATTTGTAGGATTTTTATCCATATAACTTGTGTATCTTCTTTTACAAATTGAATACATTAACTTTCTTTTTTTCCTTTGATAGATGGAGTATTTGAATAATGATAAATTGGACGATTAACATAATGATTGTGATAATATGATGCAAGATGTTCGATCAAATGACATAAATGCATGACGTAAGTGAGGAAGGAAGCAATCGTGATGAGGAAGGTGTTGGTGGCCTCTCCATTTTTAGTTTATAAATTTAGACGGAGGCCAACAGAGGAAATTTGAAATATTTGGGGTGCTTTTAATTTTGGTATCCAGAAGTGTAAATCGAGGTGAGAATAGTGGCACCCTAGTTTTATTCAAGGACCTATGCTATATATATTAACGGGTCTGAATGAAAGTGGTCTGAGCCCATTTGAGTAGGGTGAGTCTTATAATTTGTTTGTTTAAATTGATTAATTATGTGCAGAACTCTAGTTAAGTCTTTATTGCCATCATTTCAAAGTAAATATGTCAATATGATGCCAGATGAACAAAATAGACTTCTTAAGCTCAACACAGCAGTATTCATTGTTCTTATTTTGGTAAGGATGAAGTTGTCAAACTCCAAGGCATAAGTTGATTTCTATGCCACTAGCTGGATTTGGCTCAAGAAAACCAATGCCCATGAAGATTCTAGTAAAAGCTGTAAAATCTTTGTTCTTCATGTCTCATCATAGGATCTGGTGATTACTTGTATACAGTTTCAAGCTTTTTTATAGAAACAATGGGTAAGTTTTGTATTAGAATGGTGTTTGGAAATATTTATTTCTTCTGTAGTGGTCACTTTGATAACCTTCCGCTACAATTATCATTTGAGGTCATTGCACCGATGAGTGCTCTACTAAGGCTTATATTAGTTAGATCGTATAATCTTTTTGATATAAGCATGCTAATATTGTTTGCATAACAAGTATGCATGCACATCGATCAACAACTACGTATAAAATGCAACTACATTATCATTCACAATTTGCACAGTTCAAGTTCCTTACTGTTTAATTTTATATGCTATACATAGTTTTGCATTCGATAATTAAGAAACCAAATCTACAAGAAACAATGGCAACTTTCAAAACCCTAATGGCTAATTCTAACCTCGTTTTCTCCAATCTAGCGTCCTCTATATCGAATTCCATTCCTAAATCATCTACACTTGACGACAATCGGATACATGATAAAGTTGACAAATTTTTGTACAAAGATATGCTTTTAAAACAACCTATTAGGCGTATTTATATTGTAATAATTCTAAAAATACTTTTTCCCAACCGACGTCTTGAAAAAAAACCGATATGTTGAAATTCTTAGAAACATCAAATTTAAAAATGGTTGTTTTATATGCGGGTTGCAAGACCACTGGGCGATAGAATGTAAAAACACTATCTTACACTTCAAGTGCAACGAAACATGTCATAAGGGGTTCAACTGTAGATCGATCCAACATGCTACTTCAAAAATGGTGAACGAGAATACTAAAATTAATATTTCTCCTGAAGTTTTCCTTGATGAATTTAAATGGGCGAGATCGATGGTGGTGGTCTCGATTGCGCTAGGTGCTTTTTTGATCGTTCAGATCAAGGACCTGATTAAGACTAGATTTTGGAATGAGGCACGGAGGTGGAGATGAAACATAAAGGATGATTGATGTTTTTGTTGTCAAGTTCCTCTCTTCTATTTTGAGAGATAATTTCTATCATTCTATCATTTCATCATGGGAACTCTTAATCTTAAGAGGTGGTGTGCACAAATGGGTAGTATCAGCACGAAGAAAGCCAAATTCTAGGTATTTCTGAAGAATGTATCGTTGATTTGTATAGGCATAGAGGTTCTTGGGGTGGTGCTTGCAGATGTTGGTTATGTCACAAGGTTGCAGCCAGGTGCATTGCATGTTGCTGATTACACTTTCTTGAGGGCGGAACTATTTGTGGAGGAATCGACCGTGCTTCCACCGTCGATTAGAATTTCCATAGAGAATTATTTTCATGATGTTTTGATTAGGATATATGACGGTGATCCCTCTGCTTGCACGGATAATTTGGGATTTAGAAATTCTTCTTTTTCAAAAGGTATTGATGGAAAGTTGAAAGTTCTTAGCTGCAAAGAGGTTAGCGAGGGTGATGTTGGTGTGAACGATGTTGTGAATGTGGGATTGGCTGATAATCCAATTGTGGTCTCATTTGGTGAAGCTATTGCGAATGATGGTAAAAATGGTAATTTCATTGCCCGATTTGACAATGGTGTTGAGATTGAGTTAGATGTTGTGGGCAATGTCGTGGGAGTCAGTGGAAATATTGGTGGGAATTGGTGTAGAACCTGGTTGTGATCAGGAGGGTGTTGGACTGGATGATCTGGGAGTTGATGTTGATGGAAATATAGCTGTTGGCGCTGATGAACATGTAAAGACAATTGTTCGCATGACTTGAACTTGGATGGTAATTTGGCTCTGGCTGACTCTGTGATTGCCCCAGAACTAAAGGCAAAGGCAAGGGCGCATTGGATTAGTCTGGTATAGTGATTCTTCATTGTAGTGCCAGAGGGTTGGCGCATCCACTTAAAGGTAGCGTCTTTGTCCCTGCTATTCTTATTACATTGACTTGTGATCAAATGAATGTTATTGCTAGTAGTTATGGATTTATGATGAATAATGATGATATTAGTGACTTTAAAAATAAAGAATTAGAGAGGGATAACGAATCATCATGATAATTGTAACGTGGAATGTTAAAGGCCTAGGAAATTATGATAAGTGCCTTAGGGTCAAAAATTATTTTAAATCTATCAAACTTGATATTGTTTTGCTACAAAAAACTAAACTTGAAAACTATGAAGTCAATGTCTTTAGATGCTTGGGGTGGGGTGTTATTGATGAATGGTGTTATATACCTACTGCGGGGGAGTAAGGGGGGCATTTTCACTGATTGGAATAGTAATTATTAGCAATTAAAGTAATAGATTAAGCAAAGTCATTGTTTATACGTTGCATGAGAATGTAAGATGCCTGAGGTGTTGTATTTCATTTCTAATGTTTATGGGCCTAACACTAGAAATGAGAGGAGGACTTTATGGAAGGAGTGTATTGAGTTTCATCATCTTATGTATGAACATGGGTCATTGGTAGAGATTTTAATGTTACTAGATTTGACTTTGAGAGGAATTGTATAAAGACAAACTATTTGGGTGACATGGAGGATTTTAGTGAGTTTGTGGTGAATGTAGCTTAATTGATCTAACTCTTTGTAATAGAAGATTTACTTAGAGTGATGGTAGAACCCCCTACTTTCGTTAGATTGGGTCGTTTATTTTATCAATTCCAATTTTGAGGATATTCACCGCTTAACATTTCAAAAAGGTTTGTCAATTTTCATCTGGGATCGTTGTCCTATTGTTTTGGACACGGGAGATAATTTGAGGAGGAAGACCTTTCATAGATTTGAGAAGATGTAGTCTTTGGAAGAGAACTATGATGATTTGCTTACGAGAAAATGGTCTGACTTTGTTGACAAAGGTGATGCTGCTAGTAATACTTGTAGAAAACTTAAGTGGCTAAGAAGATTTTTGTTGAAGTGGAATAGAGAAGTATTTGGCAACATTAGAATTAAAAAAGAAAGGATTGAAAAGGAGATTTTGGAGCTTAACATTTTGGAGAAAAGATATGTTTGGATGATGTTGAGAAGACACTATTGAGAAGTAAGGAGAAGGATCTTCTAAAGGTAATTAATCAGGAGGAGATTTTTTGGAGGAATAGGTCGAGATCTCAGTGGTTAAAAGTGGGGGATAATTGCAAGTTACTTTCATAAAGTTGCTAATGGTATAAGAATGAACATGATCTGTTGTATCTGGAAAGATGAGGTGGAAATTAGTGATCAACAGAAGCTTAATGATACTTTTACTGAGTATTATAAAGGGATCTTTAGGGAGAGGAATGAGCATCGTATTTCCATTGATTGGAGGAAGTTATATCCATGTGGTTCAAACTTAAGTGATATTGATAATGTTTTTTATGAGGAGGAAATTTTGGCTGCTTTGAATGAAATGCCCAGTGACAAAACACCTGGCCCTGATGGTTTCCCAATTTCTTTTTTAAACAGTAGTGGAGTTTGGTTAAGAATGATGTTTTAAGGTTGTTTAAGGAGTTTTATGATGGAATTCTGAGGTTAGATAAGTTGAGTTATGTCAATGTGGTGTTGATCCCGAAGAAGGAAGGGAATGTTTATGTTATTGATTTCAGACCAATTAGCCTTTTGAATAGCACTTTCAAGCTTATTACAATGGTATTTGTCAATAGATTGAAATTACAAATGGATAACTAAATTAATAAACCGAAAACAACAATCATCAAAGGTAGATTTATTTTGGATGGAGCGGTTCTTGTTCAACAAGTCATTTCTCACTGTGTTCATTTTGATGTTCCATATGCCATTATTAAGCTGGATTTTGCCAAAACTTTTGATACTATTGATTGGTGGTTCTTGATTCAGGTGCTTAAGGCAAGGGTTTTCCTATAAAATGGGTTGATTGGATTCTTAGAATTTTTCATCCAGTAGATCGAACATCTTCGTTAATGGCATTGCTGGAAATATTATTACCTCTAAAAGAGGCTAAGACAAGGAGACCCTTTATCTCCCCTTCTTTTTGATTTAACTACTGATGTATTTTCTCAGATCCTATGGGTAAGCAGTGAGAATGGCATTATCCAAAGCTTTGGTAGGGACCACATTGTAGGGGGTATCAATTCTTTAAATATGTAGATGATACTATTATTTTTTGTAGTCCTGATTGTAAATATATTGTTGCATTAAAGTTTTTACTATATGCTTTTGAAAGTTTTTCAGGTTTGAAAATTAATTTTCCCAAAAGCGGCGTTAGGATGTAGTGTTGATCTGAACAGAAATTGTGTAGCACTTCCCAACTGCAGGGCTGAAAAGTTTCCTCTTAAATATTTGTGCATGCGCATAGACCTAAGAAATTGATGAAGCAAGATTGGCAACCTCTCATTGACAAGGTTGATTTGAGGCTTGAAAGATGGAAAGGAAACTCACTTTCAAGGGTTGGAAGGCTTGTGCTGGTGAATTCTGTTCTTTCTTCTACCCCACTTTACTGGTTATCTTTTTTAAATTGTCCTAGATAGGTGATAAATAAAATTGATGCAATAAGAAGAAACTTCTTCTGGACTGGTGACAAGGAGGTTAAAAAGTTTAGTTGTCTTGTTTTTTGGAATCAGGTTTGTATGTCGAAAGATCAGGGGGGGTCTGGGGTACTTAATTTGAGAAACATGAATTCTTCTCTTCTTTGCAAATGGTTGTGGGTTATGCTGAGTGATAGAAAAGTTTATGGAAAGAATGGATTGTCAACACATGTTACAATGGTAGATTTGATTGGAACAAGGATTCATCTAATTGTTCTTCTTATTGGAGAGATGTTATAAGTAATATACATTGGATTAAGATTGGTACTAATATTGTGGTCGGGGTTCAAATATTTCTTTCTAGTATGATTGTTGGTTACTTCCTATTCCTTTGAAGGGGCAGTTTGGGGAGTTATTTGAGATTGCTTGCAATAAGAACTTTACTGTTAGAGAGATGTATAATAAGGAGGAAATTAACTTTAAATGAAGTCTTTCTTTCAGCCGTTTTGTTACTAGCAATGTACTTTTTCAGTTGCTTTGCTTGTTTGGGATGTTGGAGAATGTTTCTCTTAACGAGGAGGAAGATGAGTTTCTCTGGAAACGTGACTTTGCCATTTATATATGGCCGAAATGCTTGTTAAGAGAATGTACTTTTTGATTTGCTTGTTAAGAGAATGTACAAAACATCTTGCACACCTTACCAAACATTCTCATCTTCCTCCTCGTTAAGATTTACATAAGGTGTGCAAATATATAAATGGCATGTACTTTTTCAGTTGCTTTGCTTTGCTTGTTAAGATTTACATAAGGAGTAACTCATCTTCCTTATGTAAATCTTAACGAGTAGCAATGTACTTTTTCAGTTGCTTTGCTTGTTTGGATGTTTGGTAAGGTGTGCAAGATGTTTTGTGTCAAAGATTTACATAAGGTGACGAATTTCTCTGGCAGAAGGTGGTTGCGATTTGATTAAATGTGGAGTTTCAAATCAGTTCCTACAAATGTTTATATTCATATGTGGCTTGCTATGCATGACAGACTGAACATTGTTAGTAGGTTACGATGTAAGGCTTGAATGTTGATGATGGTTGTGTTTTTTGTGGTGAGGATGATGAAGACTTCTTACATTTATTCTGGAAACGTGACTTTTCCATTTATATATGGCCGAAATGCTTGTTTTTTCTTCATTGATTTGGAGTGGGGAGACTACATTCAAAGACTTATTTAATTTTTGGCACCACATCTTTTCTACATTAGGTGCTCTACCCAAACGTGGCCTTTTTGTTTTGCTGATCTTTGCTTCTATTGGGATTTTATGGCAAGAAAGAAACTTGCTTTGAAATTCAAATTTAAGATGAAATCGCCTAACAAAATCATTTACTCCATTCTTATTTTGTTTTCAATTGGGCAGGAATCGAAAACTGGAAGTTTGTTGACACAATTGCAGCCCGTGTGTACGGTAGGGCACGCGGAAGGGACGCATCTTCATGATGGGTTACATCAAGCTTGGTGGTCTCATGGTGGTCTTTTATTTGTTGTTGATGTAATATGTAATATGTACAAATAGTTTATCATTTTGTTGGTTTTGTTATGCTTGTTGCATGATGAATGTTTGGGTGGCATGTTATTTTAACATTGTTATGTAAATTTTTCGTACATATATGGATGCTTGTACTGTTCTTTTGGCTGAAATATATATATATATATATATATATATATATATATATATATGAATCATCTTATTCACTGTCTTTTGCATCAAAAAAAAGTTCCTTACTATTTATCACTGTCCAAGGTCATAATAGTAGAGTTGCACTTAAATGTTTTACAACTTTCATTATGCTTTATTACTTTATAAAATCGTTCAACATTTTTATTTTATTGTTGTTACATATATGTTGCACTTATGCCTGAAGGTTCTCAACTATGATGCCTATCATATATTTATTTTGAAGAAGTAAAGGATTCTGCATGTATGTACACTATACTAAGCACCAACTTCTGCCAATAGTTATGTAGTTTGAATAAGTGATTTTTCTCTATAATTAGCTTTCATCTTTGTTTTTATTACTGCTATCCACAGATTCTAGAAAATATTATGTGGCATAACTCTACATATTCGCTTTGTCATATATGGCTTTAATACAGGTTGTGTGATGTTTTAATAGATGGATCTTAATAGTTCATTAAAAGAACAAGATCGATAAAGAATTTGAGACAATTATCTAATATCTAGTCTATATTATAGTCAATAGGAAAGGCCACCATTGCTTGTTGGCATCTAGTAGTGTTCTGAAGTGCTACTTAAGAAGGATAATAAGAGTATAACAACGGGATCTGACTATGCCTATGACAACATAATCCGATTTTTTTGTTATGATGATGTTGATTTCGAAGATAATAATTTTATGTTATTTGTTAAATATTTTTTGCAGGACATTCAGCTACATGTGCTCCTCTATGCTCTGCTCCATTGAGAAATCCCCATCAGCCAGGTTCCGTTCTTTTTTGTCATCAATGATTTTATGCCTTTCATATTTTCAGTGGTTATTATATTAATAATACAAGGACATCCATGCTTTTCTTTGAGTTATACATGGTTTTTACTTTTTCCTGGTGTTTTCTTTTTCCTATCACATAATATTATACCATAACCCACATCTCTAAAAAATGCTGGACTTTATTTGTTTAATAGAGACACATTTATATTAGCGGGATTTATTTGCTGCAAAAGCTATATCAATTAATTTCCTTATACATGATTTAATTTGTAGAACTAACTTGGTAGTGCATGAATATGCTGCCTCATTTACATCTTTTGTAGATAACAAATATTCATGTTAACTCGATTGACAAATCAGTGCAGCGAGGCTATCCATACTTTGTTTTATTTTGCAGGTTAAACCATCGCTTTACGTATTTGCAGCAATAGCATTCATGACACTTGTCCGTTTTAGGTACGTTACGTTATCATTAATTACTTTGCAGCCTTGTACATGCAATTTTTAACATTTTACTGGTTCAATCCTAAAAAAAGGTAGATGCATCTATGTGTCCTGATGTATTATGGTTAAACTATAGGAATGATGTCCTCCAACTCTGTTTTGTCATCCTTAAGTCTTTACATAGATCTTTATCCTTTGTAATCTTACAACATTACAAAATGTTGTTGGATTGTTGTTATAATTTATATTGACAGTATTGGAACAACCCAAGATAGGACTGTACCTTATTCTACATGACTGTGCCAAAAGAACATTAACATGAACATCCACTCTTTCCTAATCTAAACATATATATGAGAATAGTTTTTTTTTCCTCTTGCTTTTTCCTTTTGGGTTTATGCCGTTACATCTTTTTTTTTTTTTTTTTTTTTTTTTTTTGCTTTTCATATAGCTGTAAAATTATCTTTAGATTTGTTATCCTGGTGTTGAACGGCTTACCAATCATGAGTTGCACGGCTATTTCATAGTGAAGTTTTCTACACTGTGCTTACTTGCTAAATTTACTGCAACTATTGCCTTGTAGGAAATATTTTTACTGTGCAAAATTCCGGACACTCAACCAGTTCGTACACTTATGGGTAGAATGTTTATGCTATGAGAAAAGGGTTAATAAGGGAAGCACATTTTCTAATCTACTATTTTCTGTCTCCTATGTCATATTCCTTTCTTGTTAGTAGGTAATCATGATGGTATTATTTTTAAAAGCTGGAAGGAAAAAGTAAAACGGTTATAGGACTCTTTATTTTACACTGGTTGCCACTATAGTCTTCAATTCATAGTAATATTTATTTTGGTTTATGCCTATATACAACATGAAATAATAAACTAAAATTGTACCTGCGAATGTATCTCCCCACATACCTACCTTATACTTTCTTGTAATGATCCATATAATTTGTATTCAGCCACCCACTATTCAACATCTGCAGGAGATGCAGCTAGATTCAACATTATACACTAGTATGAAAACCTCTTAGTGTGTCAGCTTGGTTGTGCATTTTGCATTATCTTATTATTTGAATATGCTATGAAATTTTCAAATGTAAATGGTACAATATTTCCTTTTGTTCATCCTAATCAATTGTTATTGTAGAGCATTAACCCCTTGGATGTTAGGGTGTTAGTGTATGCTACTTAGATCTTATATATAATTTATTCCGCAACGGAAGAAATCTACTATAGTACTGCTTCCCAGTAGAAACCGGTACTTGTTTTTGATGACCTGAGCCTTACGATTATTTTTGGCACTGTTGTTGCACCAGTTAGAACAACTAACGTGCTTTGTCTATCTAAGTGTGCTACATGTCATCTTTTGTCTGGTGCATGTATTATGCAACACTGCTAGTGGACGCCTATTATTAAGTGAACGTACAATAACTTGTTATGAGAGTGAATTGAATACTATCTTTATCCTTTGTTGGACATATGAAGTATGATTGTTGTATTTTTTTGTTTACCAATCTCCTGGAGTACATCCAATAATCGTTCATGGGTTTTAGAAAACAAGTCTAGTATCAAATGCCATTTTTTTTCTAGTTTACTATTTTCGGTGGCATTATGCAGCCCCTTGCTTATTTCCTTACAATATACTTTGCTATGAGAAAATACAATTAGACTATTTTGAGAGAATGTAGTAATAATGCCTTAGCAGCATTGCATGTTCTAATGCACAATAGCAGTAATCCCTTTGCATGAGTGCGTTATATTTTTTATTCTACTTGCATCTTTTTTCTTTTTGGTTTCTTTTACATTTTCAATATATGATATAACAACTGCTAACACCTTGACTGTCTATTTGATGTTAGCAGGGCCACTTTTGTTGATGTTAAGAAGAAAATATTAGATGCAAAGCAAGATTGAGTACATCGTCTGTTTATTTTGTAATAACTTATTGATGTAAAAATGTATGAAATATTATGTGTGGACATGAAAAGTTTATAAATAAGATGTATGAAATTTTATCTTGCTTAAATGATATACATGAAATATTATTCAGTAATTTATATATTTGTTGTTTATGAAAAAAATGTTCTTTGTGAAAATATGTTATATTTGTATGTTGACAAGAAACGTTTAAATGTATGTGTGTATCCGTGAAAAAGACTAAGATAACTGTAAATAAAATCTATAAATTAATAATATAGACAATAGTGTTTTATAAATGCTACTGAGTAAAAATCGTTATAGAAATTGACACTGGAAATATTATAGTATAACTAGATAAATGTTATAGAAATACGTAAGAAATGCTATAGAAATATCACAATAAACATTATAAAACTAACAAATAAAACACTATCTAAACATACATATTAACGCTATACAAAGTATGCGTTGGATAGTATATGCTATAGCGTTTTTGTTTGATAGAAAATTAAAATGCTATACATAATTCATCTTTCATAGCGTTTTTGTTTCTGCTATTTAAAGTAAAAGGTCTAACGTAGCATGTTGTTACATGGCGTTCTCTGGAACGCTATGTTGGGATATAATAGCGTTTCCCAAACGCTATGAAAATCCCATTTTGTTGTAGTGCGTTATGGCGTCTAAGCCAGGACTCAAACTTCGGTGGCTGCTATGCGCTGAGGGTTTTGGTGCAGAGAGTCGTCTCTACAACCTTGCCTTTTTCTTTGATAGCATCTTTCCACTCAGAAAGGTTAGAGTTTCGGCTTAGATTTGCAGGTTCAGCAATCTTAGTCAATCCAAGTCATTTTATACTCTCTCTTTCTCGAGTCAGCTAGAGTTAGAGTTGAATAAGTGAATGGTCGAATTACATTCGCCTAGGAGTCGTCCCTTCATTTTACTCAGAAACTAAAGATCACCTCATCGAGCATCAATGAACATAGTTACTCTTATCTGATTAGCCGCAGAGTTGGGTAAGATAGTAAACATGCAAGCGAATGAACGTCGTTAGGAAGTTAATCGAGCCCTTTCATTTATGTTTCAGCACAGCTCGAAATAGTCATACGCTCTTGTTGAGTTTATTCATCATGCTCGGTTCCATTGAGCTTTACAAACAAGATTATAGACTTGATCGAGAAACCACACATTCCTATTATTCTTTTCTGAGGCTCTTCCCTTGCTCTATCGTTTCCAGAGTTTGATGGTTCTCCATCCTTTGTCATGAAAACATCAAGACCATCTATCTCAATGTTAACATCCTCCTATTCCAGGAATCTATCTGCCTCAGAGTAGAATTCACCAAGAACTCTGGGAGAATCTCGTTGTAGAGAGATTCTAAGGTTTGTTTCACCCAAGATGTCAGACACAGCGGCCATAAGTAACATGGACGGTTCTCGTCGATCCGTCAATGCCAGCGCTGCATTAAACCTTTCCAGAAACGAGTGCAGGGTCTCCTCGGACCTTTGGTTGATAAAAATGAGATACATTACTCTTTTGGCCCGAGCAATTGGACCTTTGACTGCTCAATGAAGCGGGTGACCAACACGTTCCAACGGTTGATCGATTTAGATGCAAGCTGCCGAAACCATATAGCATCGATGTCAGTCAAGAATCGAGGGAAGCACTTAATCATGATGTTGTCCGGCGCTGATAGCACTTTCATATAGCGCATATAGCAAATCAGATGCATGGTAGGATCGGTCCACCATTGTTAGCTCTAGAGATGGTATTTTGAAGTCCGAGGGTTTGCGAAAATCCATGATATCCTGTGCGAAAGGGTTATGATTGACATTATCCATGTCGTCTTGAGATGTGCCGCCTCTGGTGAAGCATCGAATAATGTTGGCAATTTGACTTATGTCTCTGAGGAGTTGTTGTCGGTTCTCTTATTCAACGTTGGTGCCCATAGCGTGAAGTCCTGAAGTAGGTGGAAGCCAACCTCGAGCTTCTCGGTTCGGATCAGAGAAATTCTTTTTCCTCGAGTCGATGTTGAACTAGGCCGGTTTGATGTTTTCGACCCAAACTCTGGTGCTCTATTGTACTCCAGTGTTCTCTCAATTTGAAGTTGAGTACGGCTTAGCTTGGCCTGTGCTGCGGGTTGAAGCATCATGAAGTTGATCATCAAGATTGTGGTGGTTCCCCCAGGTGTGCCCGGGTAGATGTGTACTTCTGTTCATTCAGGGACTTGGGTTGAGCCAAGATGGGGGACCGCTGATGCTTCCATCCTGACAGCATTGCTTACCAGCTCCAGTCAGTGTGACCTGACCTCATGGTCGAGCCATTCCATCCATGCAAGATAAGAAATTGTCCATCATTTCTTGTTGCTTATGAAGGAGCTCATCCTGCCTCTCCATCCCGGAGTTCAGCTAGAATGCCATCCATCTCCTTTTTAGTGAAATAAACATAAGGATCACCATGAAAGGAAACCTCTTGGCTTGCCTACTTTCCCGCACCTGCATTACCGGTGGCTTGTGTGTAGGAAGATATTCCATCCTTCTTTTGCTTCACCATTCTTAATCCAAAGACGAGCTGTCCAAATCTTTTCAAGCTAGAATGAAGTAATTGTGTGCCCCCTTCGTGGCATGCCAAAATGTTGAATATGTTTGGATCCTCAAGCTTTAAGCTGGTAGGTTATCCTGATTCTCAGTTTCCTCCCTATATATAGTTAATCACGTAGGAACAAGCCAATTATGTATAAAGTGGTCGTTGTCTCGGTCATTCTCCTACTCTCCTCACAGGCCGTGGAGTGCAAGGCATCTTGATTCTTCATATGCAGTAACCATCAATCATGCCTCTGCATATGATAAAAGAAATGTTTAGTCAAGTTGAATTCCATGTATTGCACAGTAATGTCAGAGGCGTTTGCGTCAAATGCCTGGGAGATGCTCCTTCCATTCAATTAGGGATGCCAACGGATGCTTTCGGATACGGATAGTGTCATATCCATATTTGTATCCAAAATTATTTTCGGGTATCCGTATCCGTTTAATTTTCGGATATTGGATATCTGTATCCGCTTAATTTTCGGATACGGATGGAAATCGGATATTTATCCACTTGGTAATTAATAAATTTAAGAGTACAAGTAAAAAAGTCTGGATCAACATAAAATAATTTTTATACTAGTGTTTATAAAAAAACCAGTAAATAAAGAAATGTGATGATGAAACATTGTTTCATACTAATATCCATAAGCATATCCAAAAATATTCCAAATTAAACGCTAGAACTACAATTTTTCACTAAAAATGGTAAAAAAAATATATATTATAGTAACATCCAACAGTTACAAAATAATTATAAACTATATTTTTCTATTTTGAGTTATAAATATTACACCAATTAGTTGGATGGATATTTTTCTGCTACGGATACCACTATAACTGTATCCGCGTAGATATCAGATATTTTTCATATTTTCGGATATGGATTCAGACGGATATCGGACTTTTCGAGTATTCATTGACGACCCTATATTCAATGTACTTACAGTTCATCACCTTTCATTTAATTCTGGATGATGATATGTTGCTCAGATGTATGCGGGCATCAATCTATGGAGTTCAATGAGGAGCCATTCTTTCAGTTGTAGTCTGGGGTCCTGTGGAACTATATATACAAATGTCACAAGTGGATGGGACTTCTTGCTTCTTTTCTGATTGCATATCAAGCCTTATCTGATGATAGCTGGGTAAGAAAATGTGCATAAAGTAGTCGGCCAGTTGAATCATGCCCTCAAGGCTCGCATCCCTGGTCCCTAGTCATTGGGGTTTGGCTAAGTAGTAGGCTTCAAATCCACATCTTCTCTGGATTTACACTCCCTTGTCGAATCGCAAGTTATAGTCGGATGCAAAATGATTTGTTAGTACTTAGCCCATACTAATCTTTGGTCTCCCATCCAGGCTTTGAGGATCAAAATCAGATAACAAAAAGTCAGACTATAATTTCCTCAAGTGCTCCCATTTTCCCCTACATCAAAGGGAAAAGACGAAGATAAAGTGGTTGCGCCACACCTAATAAGTGTATGAGATAGGACAACCAATCCATGTTCGGTCTCATGCGAGCTTTCCAATTGGGAAGTAGGATGGGTTCAGTCAATGGGTTGTTACTCCGCATCCGTTTCGTGGTTCTCATGAGGCAAGTCAAGATCAAAGCACAAGTCAGATACCGAAAAATAAGTTACGTCATTTTTAAATACTCTTTATAGCTTTACCCCATGTCTAGGGTTAATGGTGAAAGATAGGTGGTTGTATCATACTTGTTTTAAGCTTAAACATGCATGCATGAAAAAAGTACTAATTTTCAAGGTTAAACTGTTGGATCATCTAAGTGCTTGAGCTATTGCATTTTCCATATGATGTACTTGCAATGGGCTACTTGTCGTTGCACTTGGGTTATGATCAGCCATAGGTGGATATGTGTGTGTGACGCCCTGGAATTTCCGACGAGTCAAAACTTAAAACTTTCCAATTCAAAACACTCTTACATAATTTAAAATAACTTTACAAATTATTTCCATGTTTTAAAACATTAAAATGGCTATTTATGGTTACGGTCGATAACTGGACTTACGACATCCTTCACCGATACAGTTTGAAACATAACTTGAAAATTATACCTCGAAATTAAAATCTGCTTTCACTCATTTGAAAGCGCTTGTCAATATTAATCAAACGCTCTTCGTTTGGTGAAAATCCGATTTAGATTCCATAAGTTATAAGCATTTAAAGTTTATAACTCAAATACACGAACCGCCATTTTATGATAGCTCTATTTTGACCGAAATAAAAATTATCCTCTACAGCGTTCAAAATACCTTATATAACCATTATATACTTATATAAACCCTCTAAATTATTTTGGGTTTGAAATTCAACTTTATTTCTTTTCTTGATAAAACAACAATATAGCTTAAATGATAAAACATGAAAGATGCACCAACACAAATGTAATAACAAAAAATATTTTTTACTAATAAGGCAGCTGCATCACCATCCCTTGTGACTGCCTACGTACCTTTATCTAAATGGGTAAGCAATTAGATATAGGATCAAGTCAACCTAGTTCTTTTTTACACAAAAAAAATTAAAATCGTTATTTAGTTTCAGAATACTCATTACATCATGTAGAGATTCCCAAAATTAATCTTAAATTACCTTTATTAAATAAAATTCTGAATTAAACTCAAATAATATCCAATTAAATTTTGAATTAACCATCTCATTCATCGGATCAGTTAGGGATAGCCAGGGAGAGCAGGAAACTATATTTTCCAAACCCAAGCCTAGACACTATCCTCTCTGTCACCCTAAAACATTCCAGTCTTTAATTTTGAAAAACATCTATATATCTCTTATAGGACTTCCTTTCAAAAGATAAACATCTTTTATTTTAAATGCTGATCATCTTCATTATGCAAAAACTCCTTCATTCTCAATTCTCAAACCGCCTTTCTATCTCTCTAATAAGTTCTTACTCAATCATAAATATACTCAAATATCACATCAAATGTTACATCAAATATTTATTATTATTATATGTCATATCAAATGTCAAATCAAATGTCACACCATATGTAACATCAAACATTTATTATTATTATATGTCAAATCAAATAACACATCATATGTCACATCATATATCATATCAAATGTCAAATCAAATGTCACATCAGATGTCACATTAAATACCACATCAAATATCACGTCAAACATTTATTATTATATGTCACATCAAATATCACATCAAAAGTCACATAAGATGTTACATCAAATGTCACGTCAAGTGTCACATCAAATTTGAGAGGTTTTGGAGCAGTTTATCATGGTTTTATACTCAAAACATCTATTATAGCGTTTCGGTTATGCTATGAAAAGGTCTAGGTAGTTTATAGTAGTTTTAAACTCAAAACAGCTATTACGGCGTTTATGTCATGCTATGAAAAGTTATGTTTGTTTTAAAGTACTTCAATGTCAAATCATCCAAAGACAGCGCTTCCAGAAATGCTATGACAAGTTCTTGGTGGGCTTAAATGATTTTAGACTAAAAAAAGCTTGCTATAGTGTTTCTACAATGCTATGAAAAGTTTTGAATAGCTTTCATATGCTTTACAAATAACTTAGATAAAAGATAGCATTTTAAAATGCTACTAAAAGTTTCAAAACTCAGATTTTCGGCCAGTTTTTGAGCAAAATGTATGATGCTATTTCTCTATGATAAAAATAGTTTTTGACTCCAAATTTTCTACAGTAACAAGCCCTCTTTGTCTACTTAATTATCATCAAAAGAAAAGCTCAAAACCATTTATCAATTAAATATATAAAATTCAATATCGTGAGGCATTTTTAACATGTCCATTTTGGGCTGATTTTTACCTGAACTTGAATCCTGTTTTTAGGTATGAAAACGGCCGAATTAGGAAAAAGTGCACGAGAAAAAGTTGCAGCCCTTTGAATTAACTTTCCAAATTGATAGAGAAGTCGAAATTTCATTAAGAATTGCAAAAGTTATGCTGAAAATACTGAACGTCATTTTCAGGATTTCAAGTCCAGTCATTCATTCATAAACTTCTCAACTTTTCTTCAAAGTATGAAATGAATACAAAAACTTGAATAATTCTTCTCACCTTGTACTTGTGCCTTGATCTTGTATTTATTCTCTAGGCTTCTCCAAAACTTCTGCTCTTTATCTTAATTTTGTTTTTCATTTTAGAATGCATGAAAAAGAATGAACCTTTCCACCCTTTATATAGTAGTTTTCAAGGTTAGTTTGGTAATTTGGTTTTGGACACTTGTCCTCCTTATCTTCATGCATTCTTTAGGATGAAGACACATGTCTACTTAGGTGTCTTTAGATGTTTCTACACATGGACACCTAATGGATGTAAGTGTCTTAACCTTATTTATTTACAAGACATGTGTTCCTTTCATTTGGCGACACGTGTCCCTATCATTTTAAGTCATTTTTCATATTCTAGAACATGTACTTATATACCATTTGTATGTTACTTCTATGATATGTACATACATGTATGTGATCTTCTAATATTGCTACATTCACATGATATTCCAACAACTTTTAATAAGCAAAACCTCATTTATCGATAAAACTGTTTTCGGTAACATTATCGATTTTTCTTCGAACTACTTATCTTTGTAAAAAAAAAACTCAACAATATGTTTTCTCCTTATTAATTATTATTTATAAAGGGATTTAATCAAGGTTATGACACCATTAAATCCAAGTTTTAAATATTTAATAATCTCGATATTTGAATATTTACTGCTTGAAGTTTCAGTTTGTTACATTCTTTCCCCCTTAAAAGCAATTTCGTCCCCGAAATTCTATGCTATACTTAATCAAAAGAAGGACAATAGTTCCACACATAAAACTCTAAGTATTTTTTCTTGAAAGGATACTTTTAAAACAATTTCATATATTGAAATTCTAAAACGTACCTGAACCTTTCAATTTGTGACCAACATTCTATCAAATCTGCAAATTATTATTTGATCAGGCACGCCGTAGTTTCTTTTTATGCCCAAATTCAGGATTATGTTCTTTTCAATCCACATCGATACCCAGCCTCCTTCTCTTTTTGTGTGGTATCCATCGAAATGTACCAAAGATTCATCATTCTTCGGCTCATCCGACTCATCATCAAGTAAAGATGTATTCTCCATATTGCAGTACTCATCAAAACGTACCAGAGAGTAATCTAGACATCTCATGTAATATCTTCAAAACATGATTATATTCATCAAATTCAACTCATCAATTATGTTGTACTCTCCTTATTACAGTACCCATCAAAATGTACCAGAGAGTAATATTTTCAAAATAGTCTCTAATCAATATTTTTTTAATTAAGTCAAATAAGTTCTTTTTTTTTCTTTTATTAAAACTAGGATCATATTCATCAAAGTGGATCTACACTCAATTTAGGATATTTTATCCTATTGCGGTCGGCATCCTGTCATCAAATAGGATGTACTCAATTTGGCTCAATACCAACATAGAGTAATAGTTGCACTATCCAAAATCTATTGTCTTAAGCCGGCATCCCGTCATCAAATAGGATGTACTCAACTCGGCTCAATGCCAACATAGAGTAATAGTGCACTACCCAAGATTTATTGTCTTATACAACACATCGCCATCGTCACCCGAAGGTATCCATCATTGATGAAATAATCCATAAAAAAATCTTTAGTAAGTTTAAACAAAGTATACTCTCAAAACACTTTTATACTTTGTAATAATTACTTCCACATGGATAACTATTTCATTTTGGAAAATCCGCTCTCCGAACTTCAAAAATCATCTTAAGTATAAACCCCCGTTTTTTGTCAAACACATAGTCGGTTTGCAACGATGTTTTGAGATAGAAAATTTCCAAAATTTAAAATGTGTATGATGTAAGAATTCTAGATAATTA
Source organism: Allium sativum (assembly GCA_030737875.1). Taxonomy (NCBI): domain Eukaryota; kingdom Viridiplantae; phylum Streptophyta; class Magnoliopsida; order Asparagales; family Amaryllidaceae; genus Allium; species Allium sativum. The sequence goes on from CM060909.1 coordinate 959,136,258, forward strand.
ATCTAACTTCCCAACAAGATTAACTTCGACTAAACCCAAATCAAGGAATCAATAGTTATGACTGAATAGCTGATAGATGTTTTAGCAGCTTTAAGCTAACATCATCAGTGCTAAACAACTCTGATATCATATTACGTAATGATATAATTATTTAAATAAATTTTCTTATCTTGGTTTTGTATGAATGCAGTATTCAATTTACTCATTTTGATCTTCCTCAACTTTGCTTTCCCAAGCTCATTTAATTCCTTCCTTGGCACGCTATTATCCCACATTCCTTTTAAGCCACTCCATTGCATCGATTTCATGCTACCACATACCTTCCTTTATTACCCACTTCATTCCTTCGCTACTTTATAACTAATCATATGCACTTACAAACTCGTTACACCCCTTTTATGTGGTGCTTGAAAATGAATCAACATATTATTAGTATAAGCACTAAACAAAAGTTAAACACAAAAAATAAATATTACTCCTAACCCTAGTCATAGGAATGGTGCCTTACCCTATCCAGTTATATTGATCAAATTAAGGTAACTTCATTTCAAAAAAATTAGGATGATTTCCTAATCTTATGTGAAATTTTATTTAGGCACCTAACCTAAGCTCTGATACCAACTTGCAACGCCCCGGAATTTCCGACCAGTCAAGACTTAAAACTTTCCAATTCAAAACACTCTTACATAATTTATAATAACTTTACAAATTATTTCCATATTTTAAACATTAAAAATGGCTATTTTTGGTTACGGTTGATAACTGCACTTACGACGTCCTTCACCGGTACAGTTTGAAACATAACTTGAAAATTATACCCCGAAATTAAAATCTGCTTTCACTCATTTGAAAGCTCTTGTCAATATTAATCAAACGCTATTCGTTTGGTGAAAACCCGATTTAGATTCCAGAAGTTATAAGAATTTAAAGTTTATAACTCAAATACACGAATTGCCATTTTGTGATAGCTCTATTTTGACCAAAATAAAAATTATATTCTACAACATTCAAAATACCTTTGATAACCATTATATACTTATATAAACCCTCTAAATTATTTTGGGTTTAAAATTCAACTTTATTTCTTTTCATGATAAAACAACAATATAGCTTAAATGATAAAACATGAAAGATGCACCAACGCAAATGTAATAACAAAAAATATTTTTATTAATAAAGTTGTTGCATCACTATCCCTTGTGACTGCCTACATACCTTTATCTAATTGGATAAGCAATTAGATACAGGATCAAGCCAATGTAGTTCTTCTTTACAGAAAACATTGAAAATCATTATTTACTTTCAGAATACTCATTACATCATGTAGTAATCTTCAATTACTTTTATTAAATAAAATTCTAAATTAAACTCAAATATTATCTAATTAAATTTTGAATTAACCATCTCGTTCATCGATCAGCTAGGGATAGCCAAGGAGAGCAGGAAACTATATTTTCCAAACCCAAGCCTAGACACTATCCTCTCTGTCACCCTAAAATGTTCCAGTCTTTAATTTTGAAAAACATCTATATATATCTTATAGGATTTCCTTTCAAAAGATAAACATCTTTTATTTTAAATGCTGATCATCTTCATTATGCAAAAACTCCTTCATTCTCAATTCTCAAACCACCTTTATATCTCTCTAATAAGTTCTTACTCAATCATAAATATACTCAAATGTCACATCAAATGTTACATCAAATATTTATTATTATTATATGTCATATCAAACGTCAAATCAAATGTCACACCATATGTAACATCAAACATTTATTATTATTATATGTCAAATCAAATGTCACATCAATTATCATGTCAAATCAAATGTCATATCGAATGCCACATCAAATGTCACATCAAACATTTATTATTATATGTCACATCAAATGTCACATCAGATGTCACATCAAATATCAAGTGTCACATCAAATTTGAGAGGATTTAGAGCAGTTTATCATGGTTTTATACTCAAAACATTTATTATAGCGTTTCGGTTATGCTATGAAAAGTTATGGGTAGTTTATATTAGTTTTAAACTCAAAATAGCTATTACAGCATTTATGTCATGCTATGAAAAGTTATGTTTGTTTTAAAGTACTTCACAGTCAAATTATCAAAAGACAACGCTTCCAGAAATGCTATGATAAGTTCTGGGTGATTTATAATGATTTTAGACCAAAAAAACCTTACTACAGCGTTTCTACGATGCTATGAAAAGTTTTGAGTAGCTTTAGTATGCTTTATAAATAAATCAGATAAAAGATAGCATTTTAAAATGCTACTAAAAGTTTCAAAACTCAGATTTTCGTCCAGTTTTTGAGCAAAATGTATGATGCTATTTCTCTATGACAAAAATAGTTTTTGACTCCAAATTTTCTATAGTAATAAGTCCTCTTTGTCTATTTAATTATCATCAAGAGAAAAGCTCAAAATCATTTATCAATTAAATATATAAAATTCAACATCATGAGGCATTTTTAACATGTCCATTTCGGGGTGATTTTTACCTGAACTTGCATCCATTTTTTAGGTATGAAAACGGCCGAATTAGAAAAAAGTGCCCGAGATCAAAGTTGTAACCCTTTGAATTAGCTTTCCAAATTGATAGAGAAGTCGAAATTTCATTAAGAATTGCAAAAGTTATGCTAAAAATACCAAACGTCATTTTCAGGGTTTCAAGTCCAGTCATTCATTTATGAACTTCTCAACTTTTCTTCGAAGTATGAAATGAGTACAAAAACTTGAATAATTATTCTCACCTTGTACTTGTTCCTTGATCTTGTATTTATTCTCTAGGCTTCTCCAAAACTTATACTCTTTATCTTACTTTTGTTTTTCATTTTAGAATGCATGAAAAAGAATGAACCTTTCCACCATTTATATAGTAGTTTTCAATGTTAGTTTGGTAATTTGGTTTTGGACACTTGTCCTCCTTATCTTCATGCATTCTTTAGGATGAAGAAACACGTCTACTTAGGTGTCTTTAGATGTTTCTACACTTGAACACCTAATGGGTGTATGTGTCTTAGCCTTATTTATTTACAAGACATGTGTTCCTTTCATTTGGCGACACGTGTCCCTATCATTTTAAGCCATTTTTCATATTCTAGAACACGTACTTATATACCATTTGTATGTTACTTATATGATATGTACATACACATATATGTGATCTTCTATTGTTGCTACATGCACATGATATTCCAACAACTTTTAATAAGCAAAACCTCGTTTATCAATAAAACTGTTTTCGGTCACATTATTGATTTTTCTTCGAACTACTTATCTTTTTAAAAATAAAGCTAACAATATGTTTTCTCCTTATTAATTATTATTTATAAAAGGATTTAATCAAGATTATGACACCATTAAATCCAAGTTTTAAATATCTATAACCTCGATATTTGAATATTTACTGCTCGAAGTTTCAGGTTGTTACAGTGTGTCAGTCCGAGATATCACTCTCAAGGCCTCCTTTTGGTTGATGCCTTAAGTCGCGTGATATGTTATTGAATATCCCACTCTGAAGGCCTCCTTCTGGTCGTTGCCCTAAGTCATGCAGGAAATTTAGCATTCGGCGTCCTTATCATCCCTTTTAGTCTTTGTACTTTTGTCTTCTGTCGCAAAGCTTTTGGTGTTAGTGAAACCCTTATGCTTCTGTTTTGTATCCATTCATAAACCTTCAATATGAATATTCGCTTAGCTTGCAAGTTACTAAGTCAATTTTTAGGTCACAAACAATTCTAGCTTGAAGTGAAAATCTATTTAAGCATTATGCTATCTTTCTTAGAATAACCAAGTGCTAAGATGTCGTAATTCAGAGGTTTTGTGCATATGCCGCCAATTTACTTTGAATCGTGTCTGAGACACGTTCAAAATTAAATTATGAGTCTACACCATGCTTGCAGCATCGGTGGGGCGTGGGCTAAATCATTCGGACGTCCGGTTCGTAAGTCTTTTATACCGTTGCCATCAGTCGGAGGGCGATGGAGTTTGTCGGGACATTGTAGTGTCACCCTGTGTACTCTCTTCCAAGTTGTGAGAGTTAGAGTTACGGGTTTTGTTACACCCCATGTAACAACCTGCATTTTATGTATCGGAAGATCGTAAAATATTTTTATTTTATTCCCTGAGGGTTGGATCATTTTCATCTTTTAATATGTTGCTTATGGGGATGTGAAACATGTCCATAATTTTTTACCAATTTTGTTTGTGACTATTTTTCCCTTGTCAGTCTTGCACTGGGCATAACATTTGACTCAGGTCGAATCAGAGGGTGAGACCTGTGCCATTGGAAAGGAATTGATGGTTGCCTTTCCATAGAGTAGTTACATTAAAGATTTGGTGTAACAACCCAGAAAATCGGAACCAAATTAAAAAAATTTGTTTTAGCAATTTTAATGGATTTTAATATTTAAAATAATTTATTTTAAATAATAACGACAAAAAATTTATTCTAAATCAAAGTTAGAACGAATAAATTTATTTCAATTATAAAACGAGCTAGAAATGATGCGGTAGTTTGAAAATTCGATTTCAAATTTCAATCGAATGTACAAGATTGAAAATAAATCGGATTTCAGTGAAACAAGAAATATTTGAATATGTTTCAAAATATCTTTCCAATGAATCTGAAAAAATAAAATTTCATAATGGGAATCAAAAGTTATACCTAGTTTAAAATTCAGAATAGTCGCTATGGAATTAATATATATATATACATATATATATTTTTTAATATTAAAAATAGCCATTTTACCAATGACCTCCGTTTTCGACGAAACCACTTTGGTTGGATCTGGAATGTCAAATTATTGCTAGATTTCAATTTTTAGATTTTTTGGAATTAATATGTGAGCATAGCAAAAGAAAACATGTTTTTGTCAATTTCAATCAAATTGGATCGACCAGAAAATGGTCATTTTTCAAACGGTCTCCAAATTCGACGAAATTAGTTTTGTTTGGACCATATCGTCAAACTAAAGCTGGATATAATTTTTCTGTAATTTTTGAAGTTAGTATGTGACCCCGGTAAATTAAAATGTACATTCAAATTTAATTTATATTGATTTATATTTTAATTCGGATAAAAACTGAATAAAACAATCGAATGGGCTTACAAAACATATTCCATTGTGTCCGAAATGGGGGTATTTGGCTAAGGGCGACAGTCGTTGGATTTGATTTGGAGTTCATATTGATTAACATGTATTTTTGAAAATTATAGGATTAAATATTATTATATAAATACCCCCTAGGACAAAACCCTAGCCCAATCAAACACAGCCACCATTACACAGAAATAAATGGCTGAAAACATCCCGTTTTAATCTCTAAAATTCTCCTAATCGGATTCGAATTAGAACCTCAACCCAAAGACAAAATCAAAGAGCTTAGGGAGCACTATGGATTCAATGGCTATGATGGGTTGAATCAATTTCTGGCGATCGAATCTTGTGTTGAAACCCGTGAAGTTCGATGGCGTTTTGGGGAGGCGGGAGGTGATCGATCTGACCATGGTTGCTGGGGTTGGAAGAACTCGTGTAGGTGCGGCGTGCGGTGTACTCGGATCGAGCTCCGATCATCTAGAAGGGCGGCAAAAATGAAACCCTAATTCCAGTTTTGGGTTCAACGGATATCAACTTGGGTAATTAGAGGAAGAAGAGTGATTAACTATAACACTTGGTTAAACATTATGAAGGTGATTTCTTTTATTATATAAAACATGGTTTAAAATTTTAATTTTTACCATATAAATTAAAATGTAAATAAAAATCACTTTGACATGTAAATAAAAATCACTTTGGCATGTATATAAAAATCACTTTTACATGTAAATAAAATACCATTGTTTTGTAAATAAGATACAATTGTTTTGTAAATAAAATACAATTGTTTTATAAATAAAATACCATTGTTTTGTAAATAAACTACAATTGTTTTATAAATAAAATACCATTATTTTGTAAATAGAATCGCATTGTTTTGAAAATGAAATTTGCATTGTTTTGAAAATGTAAATTGCATTGTTTTAACAATAAAAGAAGATATGATTTTTAATAAATATATAGAGATATAAATAAATTATTTTTATAAAATAAAAATAAAAATAAGCTTTGTTTTTGAAATAAAGAAGAACATGGTTTTGAAAATAAAGAAGAACATGGTTTGGAATATAAAAAGAATATTGTTTTGTAATATAAAAAGAATATTGTTTTGTAATATAAAAAGAACATTGTTTTGTAATATAAAAAAGAGTATTGTTTTGAATATAAAAAGAATATTGTTTTGAATATAAAAGTCACATTGTTTTATAATAAAAGCCGCATTGTTTTTAATATAAAAGTCGCATAGTTTTTAAAATAAAAGTCGCATAGTTTTTAAAATAAAAGTCGCACTGTTTTTAAAATAAAAGGCGCATTGTTTTTAATATAAAAATCACATTGTTTTTTTTTAAATCAGAAATAGCAATATAAAAATATGATTTTTATATATAAGCATAACGTAAATAAAAGTATGATTTTTACCATATATATAGAACAACATTAAAAATATGATTTTTAATACAAACTGTGTGAAACAGATTGCGTTGGAAATTCGGGCAAATCCAAACCGTACCAGAAATTCAGAAATACACACTGACGGAGTGGAAACGAAGGTGAGAACTCCTCACTAAAAAGTCCGCATAGTTATTTATTTATTTTCATAATTGGAAATATATAGAATTGCCAGTGTAGATTCTTATCAGTTAAATCATTATAAATTGTATACAGTGCATGTTAGATCACCTTCCTCGTCCACAAACCATGGACGATTTAAATTGATTGTATTGTGTGTTGTTTATGATGTTGGGATGTTTAACATATTAAAAATAATGTTAACATTAATATGGTAGTTGAAATTAAATTATACATATTCGTTTATAATTTGAACAGTGAAAATTGGTTAAATTTATTAGCCAATAATTTGTTTAAATAAAATGTTGTTGTTTGTAAACCCCACATGGGTATTGGGTTGATATTTGACATACACTAGTCCCAATATTTAGTTGTATGTCAATCGATGGATGACAGTCTATGATGAGCATTATTTATTTATTTTAATGCTCACACAGTTGTAAATTTCACTTTGGATGTGATTGGACTGTTTGATGATTATTTATCATTATTGTTGCATACATGCGATGCATGAAATCCATATAACTGAAAATTATATGGCAATTGATTGAGTCGCATTACGATTCAAAATATAAAGAATATTTTAATAAAGAATCTTTTAAAATAAAGAATATTTTAAAATAAAATGTTGAAACAATAAAATTTACTTTTTTATTGAATGTATAAAATATGAAAAATACTCATATGAAATGAAAAGTGCTTGAAACAATAAAAATTACATTTTTATTGAATGTACAAAATATAAATAATATTCATATAAGAAATGAAAATTGTTTGAAGCAATAAATGTTATTTTTTTATTGTATGTACTAATACTCATTATTTGTAGAAAAAGGTTCACATTTTTATTATATATAAGAAATAAGTAAATGATCATTGTTTTGAAGAAAGAAAAAGAAAAGTTAACAATAAAAATTTACATTTTCATTGTTTATAAGAAGTGATGTAAAATGATCATGGTTTGAAATAGAAAGATTTAACAATTAAAAGTTTACATTTTTATTGTATATATAAAAAAAGATTCTAGTTTAATAAATTTGTGTTTACATTAAAAATTATATTGTTAATGTAAAGAATAAATCATTAAAAAGATTCAATGCTGACAAAAGAGTTTTAACATTAAAAAATTACATTTTTATGTAAAAGAAGCATTTTAATGTAAAAGAAACATTTTAATGTAAAGAACCATTTTTATGTAAAAGAACATTTTAATATAAATATTTTTAAATAAAGAATATTTCTAAATAACGAATATTTTAAAATAATATTTAGTGAAGAATAAAATCATGATTTCGATGTCCATTTTTAGATGGACACAAAAATATAAAAATACGAAGCCGGTTTAAGTATAAAACGCCATTTTAACTCGAATGGGTTAATCGATCGATTTTATTCATTTTATAATGAATACCAAAAGGAAGTGATTTCAAAATTTAATATTTTGAAAATATTAGCATTTTAATATGATAAAGATATAGAATGTTCAATTTTGATTTATAATTGAAAATGAAGTTGGAATCGTTTTTAAACGAATTTATAAACGATTTATAAATACGTTTTAAATGGAAATCGACGAAATATATATTAGATATATTATATATATAATGGCTTGAATAGAACACGTCGCGCAGCGACCGTTCGCGAATTTCGACCATTAACTTCAAATTGATGTAACGGGAGATTCGACCGTCGGATTCTCCTAAAACCGGAACCTTGGGTTCGTATCAGAATAAGCTTTTCAATGAATATAAGCAGTTGGAAATCTAACAGTTGGATTTGGAATTATGTCCAAATCAAATTTGAAAAAGGTCGCTATGGATGCAGTTCGGTGGTCGTTATTGGAAACCGACTGTAAGGACAATAATAAAATTATAAAAAATATGGAAAAATTATGTAAAATTATAATAAATGGTTTGGAAAGATTTTGGATGAAAAATTCGATCATTAAAAAGATAAAAATATATTTTTATCGAAATGAACTAGTTTTTAACTAGAATAAATTTTTAATTAAGATTTAATGGAGTTTTCCAATTAATTAATATTTATTTGGAATTAAATCAGATAAATTGGATTTTGGGTTTGTCGTGAATGGTGCCTTAAATAACACTATTTTTAAACCCCATGCAAAAAGAATAAATCTTTTAATTAAGATTTAGAAAAGTTTACTAATTAATTAATGTTTAATTAGAATTGAAATGAAAGTTGATTATGGGTTTATCGTGTACTATGTTTTAAACGACATTTGTTCTTTAATCCCAATTAACAGTGAAAATATAATTTGGAATTTATAAATCTTTTATTAAGATTTAAATGGAATTTATAATCTTTTATTAAGATTTACATGGAATTTATAAATCTTTTATTAAGATTTAAATGGAAATTTTCCAAAGTAAAGTTTTCCAATTTAATATATATTATTGGAATTGAATGCAATTCGATTTGGTAATAATCGAGATCTGTGAACGAGGACGGCTACTGTATATGGAATTTAAAAGGCATTTCCATTATTCTATTTATATTATAAGCCTGGTACGAAAATTTATATGATTATATATTCTGATTTCTGTGAAGATTCCATATTTATTGGAAGATGATTTTGGGTTTGTCGTGAACTGTGTTTTTAATGATATTGGTTCTTTAACCCAGTTAAAGATAAGATTAATTTCTTAAATTCGAATAATCATTAAGTAATGATTTTTGGAGATTAAAACCAAATTAGAGTTTTAATGTGTCTTGTTAATTTCAGGAAGATTAAAGAATAAATTTAAAAGAATTTATTTTTGATAAAATTAATGGGAACCTTTCCATAATAATGCAAATATTTTATTAAAGAATATTCTAAATCGGAACGAGGCGTATGACGTGTTTTTTTAGCACTTGATTATAAAATACGCGAATTATTCGGAAAGACCGGGTTTAATCCATTCTGAATAATTACTACGACGACCAAGCGTCGAAGATGAAGACGGTGGTTGAAGACCGGAGATCTTCACATCGTTTGGGTGATTACTAATGTCTTAATTGGGTCGTACACCCAAGATAAGGTAATAAGTGATGATCGTCGAAACGTACTTGGAGATCGGCGAATATGTGAGGACCTCCCTCCTGTTTTGGACATATGGGACGAGGAATAAGGTGGCTTCGGTTTCGTTTAGGCCCAGAACGGACTTGTAAATGGATGGTATGTCTGATGTTGTATTCCTTTCTACTGTATTCGTTGATCTCTGCTAAACATATATCTGTTTGGTGGCGGGGAATTTATTCTCTTGCTTAACACCCTTCTCTGAGGCGTACGAACTTAGTGGTTATATATTGGCAGAAATCAATGGTATGGTATGGACTGACAATGTGGCATGCTAAGATGCAAATGATCAAAGCTTTTGTTGAAAAGCAGAGCCATGTGATTGATGATCAAAGCACAGCTTATTTAGGCAGAGCTTTGTGCATAGCGTTACTTCGCGAGCCTCACACCCCGGTATGAACTAGAAACGGGAGAAGGATCCAGGGAGAACATACGTTTCTTTCTAGTTAGGAGTGGTGTCATGGTATGGAGCCCAGACATTTTACCTATGTGGATGATGGAATGAGGCGCCTCGGATTTGAGTCCCTAATGGCTCTTTATTTACACCCCAAAGGGCGAGGAAATGTATTGGTCATGAATTTATATATAATCCACTAACGTAAGTTGTGGACCGGCCTTGTGGATCTTAGGTGCAGTTGCGGCTGTATCCTGAGATATGGTAGGCTAGATTGTCTCGAATTTGGTAAGGATGATGCCTTGCCTTGGTTCATAGATGGAAATCCAACTTCCAATACGACATCATGCGGTTTTGATTGTAGAACTAGTATGGCAACATGATATATGGTACCATGCCGTCTATGATTGATACATTTATATTTGAAGTTGTTTTGACACTATACACTTATAGTAATATCATAATAATTTGTTTTATATGTATCAAGCATATTTGGCTATTATAAGGGAAAACTCTATCCTTCGGCTTGCGTTGCATTGTGTGATGGGACCTGAGTCTTATAATAGCTTCATTTTTCAAAAAGCATTGCGTTGTTTTATTTTAAGCTAAGATTTATGTGGAGTAAACCCGCTCCATGTTATACGGCATTGACCCATGATATCCCCATTTTAAAATTTAAGATTAATAATTGTTTTAGTTCTCACACCAGTCCCATGACTGACCTGGAGTTTATTGTTTTAACCTAAACTCTGGGTGCCCATATTTTCCACAAGGGCGGCTAGTGGTTTTGGTTTTGTAGATATTATATTCACATGATCCTGGTTTACAACTGAAGCGATATTCAGAAAGCTCTGTATCCGTGTATCTATTTCAGTTGTATTTTGTATTATTTTTCCGCTGCTATTTAAATGTAATTTAAATATCTGATATTGTATTTCCAATGTGTAATATTTATTCATACTTTATTATATTCTTGTACTCTGATGTAATTGTTGTAAAAAGCGATGAAATGTTCTTCTGTTTGTGTCCTGATTTGCCATGTTCTCAATTCAATCCGTACTTTCCTTTACAGGAAAGTTAGGTCGTTTCATTTGGCTCAGTAGTTTGGAAGAAATCTCTGTTTTAAGGTTTTTCAGTTGGTTATCCTGGTTTTGGGAGTTTAATGGGCTGATTTGGAGAAGTCCTATTCGTGGGTTGATGAAAGTGTCTAAATAGGGGGTGAGGGATATGGGAAATGGTTTAGTTTCTCATTCTCCCATTTGGTGCCTTGTGCTCCTCTTTCCTCTAACACCTTTCCACCATTAGAAATCATAATCTATGGAGGGAAATTGAAGATCTACACCATTGGAGGCTAGATCTACATCAATTGATGCAAGGATTCATCGGATCAAGGTGTTTAGTGCAAGGTGCTTGCTGTCCGGATTCATATTTCATTGATTTTAGCTTGTTTTAGAGGATCGGTGAGTGATTTACATCTCTCACATGAATGCAATGAAGTATATGAGTGTTTGTGCATGTTTTTTCTATCATATTTAAGTGTGTTACCATGGATCTACACCATGTTTAGTCCATGTTCACATGAATCACCCTATGATCTCATCTAGTAAGTTTAAATCATTGATTCTATGTTATTCCATATAATTATGCAATTTAGATCTTTAGTTTTGTTCATATGTTCATTCATGATGGTTTTTGGTGTGAGTGTGTATGGTTTGGGGAAAACTATCATTTTCGTGTTGTTAACGGATTCATACCGTGCTTTTGATCATATTTGATGGATTAGACAAGTTGATTTCGCCGAATCTAATGTTTAGCGAAGTTTTGGTGGAAATCGGAGTGGAATTAGTGAAGTGCAGGTTTTGGGTCCTACGCAGGGGGTCGTTCGCACCTGGAGTAATTTCTTGGAGGACAAGATAGAAATAGGGATCGGTCGCATGAAGCAGAAGTGGTCAGGGTCGGTCATGTAAGTGGGAAAAGCCTGGGGTTTTGGCTTTAAGAAGCAAGTGATCGGTCACTCCTGGTGTTGGGTCGGTCGTGCATTCCTAGATGGTTGTTTGGTTCGAGCGAGCTTGGGTGACTGGTCCGAGCAAGCCTATAGGTGAATTAATCTGATCGATTGATCATCTACTGGTCGTGCAAGGATGATCTGGTCAGTCGTACATGTTTTGAAACATGGATATGTGGTCCAACTAACAGTGGCAGGTCGAGCCAAGAAGTACGAGTCGGTCGCACCATGTTGGGTTAATCGATTGAACAAGATAGGGTCAATCGCACAGGGTCATTTTCTGAAAAAGTACGTTTTTCGGGTACGACCCAGATTTGAGCGAAACGTGCTTTCAAAAAAAATATTTGGGCAGAAGTGCCCGAACCCGTGCCACGGCGCAGTGGTGGTGTAACTTTGAAGTGAATTCAAGGAGGAACGTTCGAAGTGTTAAAAGGTGTTTGTTGATCAGTGTGGAACAACGAATGAGGTGACCACTCAAAGGTTGTGAGTTGGTGGATAGTGGTTGCTCGAGAAGGTTGCTTGAGCTATGAAAAGTCATCAAGTTGGATGGCTGGAGATGTGAAGGCCGAGAGGTTATCGTTGTCGTAAGTTCTAGTAGGCTCAAAGAAAAGGTACGACGGGGGCACCCAAAAGACCGGTTGTAGGTCGAGTACCTTGGGTATTGTTGAAAGGCTTAGTTGTCAAGGTTGGACATACATACGCACCGTTGAAAGGCGTATAGAGTTTATGCTAGAACTGGGGTTACCATTAGCCCTTGACATGTGGCAAGGTTGGTCGTTATACCAATAACGATGGTTTCAAAGCAGGATTGGTGGTGATAGCTAGAGTCAGTCATGGATGATTGGTTGATCTGTTTGTACCGTCTCATGTAGGTTGTCCAACGTTGAAGGGGATGTTCTTTAGGTGCTTGTCTGATATTGGTAGGCCTTTGGGGCTTGTGCTTAAGGGATGTTGAATTCGATTAGGATGGTTTACATGAGATACATATAATCTGGATGTTATGAGTGTTTTACCATGATTGAATGGGTGTTCTGGTTTCTATGGATGAATGGTTGAATTGTTTATCATAAAGGCTATCATTGTCCAATGTGGGGAAGACGGGAGTTGAGTTCTTCTCCGGTGTTTGGTAGATTGGTTTGTTAATCTACCTATTCTTATATACTTTATTGATGAAGTTTGTTAGCTGTTTTATCGCTCACTAAAGACTATTGTCTGACTCAAGGATTTATATTACCTCTTATTACCTTAGGCTGTTCATCCGGTTGTGGATGGGCAGACTGAGTAGCAGGTGACAGGTGATGCTTTAGTGAGGACGATGATGTTGATCATGGCGAGCAAGTGGCTCGCGTACTAGTTTTACTACTATATAGTATTTCTAATTCCGCTGTTTGAGTTGCTCTATGGGTGCTTGTAGTGAGGCCTTATGTACATACTTGATATTTTCTATGATGTTGGAATATTCTTTCGAGATGTTGTGAAAGTTTGGAAAGTTTTCTGTATAATGCTTCACTGCTATTACCTGTTGTATAGTTCTATTATATTTTATCCTTGCGCTGTGAGCTCTGCGACAGGTTCCGATGTGTTTACCTACCTTAATGATCCTCTATAGCTGCCGTGCACATCTTTCTGCACATTATTCCTCTTGTTTAGTGCGGGGACTTTAGGCGGTCATCACACCCCATGTCCTTTAATTTCACTCATAAGAAAATGCATTAAGTTTCGTGGAGTACAATAAGTAAATAGTACATAAATTCACAAGACAAATATAAAATAAGTAGCGGAATATTTTAATTTCATTATTAAAAATAAAACGTAGTCTCAAATAGGTTACATCAAAACCAAGCATCTCAAATCTGTCTCACAAAAAATCTCATAAAAAATATCAGAGTACATGAAATCATACCCCTCGTAGCAAGCCATAATGGAGCAGAGAGCAAGTCAAACGGTACATCTCAGAAAGTCCAATCCAAGCTGAAAGAGAAAGTCCTATCACTAAGGAGTGCTATCAGGCCTTAGGGGGTAGCAAGAAGAGAAAACAAAAGGTTTAGACATAAATTCTTGCAAGTTCCAGTGATTTTCAAATATGCATAAAATAGGAATACCAAAACAGTCAAACAAGGCTGGATGATAAAGTACAGCATCATATAAAGTAACAGATAAACTAAGTTGAATAGAGGGATAGAAAGGAATAACAGTAATAAACTATGATTAGTAATGCTTCACCTTCATATCCCTAAAGCAAGTTATGTCTGTATCAGTACTAGTATAACAGGATTAGGCGTTACCCTAATTACTTAACAGAAACAGCAGGATTAAACAGTAGAATTTAACGGCAGAATTAAATAGCACAATTGGGTGTACCCTAATTACATAACAGGATTAGGTGTTATTGTAATTACATAATACAGGATTAGGTGTACCCTAATTACTACCCATGCGACCGACTCCCTAATACGTAAATACCATGTGTCGGGCTCGACATTATGGCGTATCACTCCCTAACCTAGCAACTTTTATAACATAGACCTATTTACTGGTGTTACAGCGGCTTAGTTCCCCTAATCGGACTCATGAACGTTCATGACTCCACTGGAACGCGCCCGTACCTACCTTCCCCATGTGAGCCTCTTACTATCCAGTCCAGTAAAGTGTTCCCTGTCCCATACCTAGTGTGAATCCATCTAACAAAATACCAACAGGAATACTGACTGATATCGGTTCCAAATAGCAGATTGACACAAGTCATAACCCCCTAAGCTTGTGCCTCCAAATAACTAGGATTTAAGAGTCCTCAAAAACCGATACAACAACAGCATGAGGGACCTCTTTGGCTTATTAATAATCATGTTTAACCTAGCAGGTTTAGGTTTACTAATAAGCATGGTTGTAATATTACATGTCATTATGTGTGTACAACCCTTCCCCAAAACACCTGCACAGATGTATGTATCACTACAGTGATTCAGTTTATTAGCCTACAACTGGTATTTATAATATTCCAACATGTCATTTAATGTCTGTATTAAGTCAAACCTAACATGGTTATACATATCATACTATTCATCCAATTATGTCCCCAAATTACGACATGTACAGATTTATGCATATTATCCATTTTTATCAAATTACAGCCAGTATATGCACATTACCCTTTTTTATAAATTCACAGCAAGTATAAACATATGTGTTTTATCCCTTTCCCAAATTATAGTTAAACAAACCTCAGTTTAACCATATGCCTAAATTACCCTATTTATGCCATTTCTTATTATCCAAATTATATTATGCGCAAACTTTTAATCTAACAGGGCCTAGGCTTCTAAAGGCCTAGGCTTAGCATAAACAAAAGGGGAAAGCAGAGGAAGGAGAATATAATCAAATCACATAGGCATGTAGGCAAGACTGAAAATAAACTAAAACAGTAGAAATAGGGAAACGGAAGATAGATGCATATAGCTTATTAATTATCCAACAGTAAAGACAGGCGTTTTGCTTATAACAACGACATAGGTGATTAACAATGAAAAACATGTACAGCAACTATCTTATAAACATTGTATATTCTAACCCAATTTTATTTAACTGCCATGTTATAGTTTAAGAAACCAGATCAGTAAATGACAAGGAACTCACGACGGGTCTTAGTGAAGAAGAGATTAAATCTCTTATATACATTTGTCGTTGTAGAAAAGGTCCAATCTTATTCCTTTTGTTGTTGTATGCAAATATTGAATTTTGAGTTTTCTCTGTAGATCTAGGCTTCAGCAGCATTCCCCTATTTTATACATATATTTAGAATAGATTTACAGAGACAGGAGGTATGAAGAAATGGTGTATATTGGAATGGGAGAAGCTATAGATTCACAGAGTTATCCTTAGCCTCTAGATTCTAGGGTTTTAATCTAAACCATAAATCTAGCGCCGAGTCAGCACGAATCTATTCAGAAAAGCACTCCAGGTACAGAAATCTGAATCTGCCCAGATCGTCGTTGGGTCAACCCACCGACCCATTGGGCTGACCCAACCAACATTAGGTTGACCCAGCCCGACTATGGTTCATCCCACAATGGTCTAGTTATCCACTTAAATTCCGGCTTCGTCTTGTTTGAATATTTTTGAATTATATTTATATTATATTCATATATAAACCCATTATATATATACAAATTTCTAATGCTCATAACTTTTTCATACGTTGTCTGTTTTACGCAAACTTGGGGTCAATATGAACAATAATTTCGAGATGAACGCAATGGTAAAGCCGATTTCACTTAATTCTGAATATTTAATTAAGTAATTCCCATTTTATTATCTTTAAAGTATGGTTATAGTGTATTAAATTTTGGGGTGTTACAAGTTTAGTGGTTCTAAGTCGTGGCACACCGTTCACACTAACCCAATAGGTTTATACTTCCTCTCAAGTCGTAAGAGTTAGAGTTGTCAATTTCATGAAATTGTCCTTTATGCTCCTCCAAAGTCACACTACACCACATAGGCCGATTTGCAACCTCTAGGTGCGGACAATTTGCAACTGCTTTAGTCTGTTGCAAAATCGATTGCTACGGCCTTAGTCCATTCTACATTATACAACGACACTACGATGTTCTCCAATTACCAACTCCCTACCATACAACCCCCATTCATAATACCCTTTTATTTCCTCCTCCCGTACGCTCTTCAATCATCTATGGCTTCAGAGATTTAGAAAATGCTCGTAAATGGATCAAAATCTTCTTTTGATTTCTTTGAAATTATTACTCAATTTCAATCAATCAAAGAAATTTCTTTGTTCGAAAACTTCGTTCCAAATCTATTTTCACAGATCTCACAATCAAAAAACATTTTCAACGGTTATCCTGCTTATATCTCGATCGATATCTTGTTTTTTCCTTGATCAAAAACATCAGAGGATCCAGATCGAAAATCTTACAAGATCCGAATCGAAGTCAGCCGACTTTAGTTATAGAAAATTTTATTATCCTTATTTTATCATTAATTTAGTGTCATACAAATAGAAATCATTGATTAGATTGTAATAGTGAATGATTGTTAGGTGGTTTTGGCTTTTGATATATCACTGATGTGACGGCCCGCCCCGCACCAACCGACATTTCCCTGAAATGCGCTGTACAGATGTCCAATCAGCACGGGACGGTCGCCAAAGAAAGGAAAAGAAAGGAATTTGAAGTAACAAGGAACCTGTAGAATGTCTCACAGTGCATGGAATAAAATATAATAATAACATACTTGACATAAAACAGGCGAGACAGTGCATAAGCTGAAAACTAAACCATAATCATCATAGCAGCGGAAATTCAAATTACAGCTTATTACAACTCCAACATACTGTCTCTAAAGCAAAAGAAAGGAAAGGTACACTACTAATGCCCAAATAGTGACCAGCAACAACACAGGGAGAATATATGTAGATAATACGTAGGAGCCTCCTACTCGTCTCCGGATCAGCTACTCGTGCATAACCAGCTAACATGTCTCTAGTCTACTCGTTTAAGAGCACCCAGAGTAATAAGAAGAGACATAAAACTCTGGGTCAGACAAAAGACTGGTATGAGCAATAAGCAGCAAAATAGAACAATAACAGGTATCCATAACCATACCTGAACCTGGACCTGCAACCAAAGAGTTAGCACAACAGGATGTACAATATCCTAAGGTAACACTAACATATGGTGTAAAGATACAGGGGGAGGGGTGTGCATGTCATAGTGATGTCAAACAAATCAAGCATAGCAACCATCCTCACATCTCTCACTCAGTGTGTAAAGCATAAGATACCCACCGCTTTGATCACCCAAATCCTTGTTATGATCACTCTGCTCCATGGAGTCATGGTGACTCCACTGCACTGATCCATAGCCACTAGTCCTTGCTATGTCCACTCTGCCCCATGAAGTCATGACGACTCCACTGCACTGGGTCATAGCCATGCTACGATCACTCTGCCCTATGGAGTAATAAATACCCCACTGCACTGATCCGTAGCCTAACATCCGTCTTGGTGGTGAATCAAAGTCATGGACGTCGATAACTCCTTAGCACACGTCCCGCAGCAAAGCCCAATTCATGAAATTGACTCTTTGGTTCCCAACTGGATCCTTAGTACAAACCTCCCGTTTAGGCTACCTTTGCATCTCGGGTTTTCGTTTCCTCTGGATTGGTTTGGTCGTGATCAATGCTCCAGACATCCTTGGTTCGGTTCATTGCATTCTCGGTTCGTGCTCGTGGCTACCCTCCCAGTTCGGGTCATGGTCCACAGCTCGTTGGGGCAACTTCCAGTTAGGTTGGGGGAGGGGTGTGCATGTCATAGTGATGTCAAACAAATCAAGCATAGCAACCATCCTCACATCTCTCACTCAGTGCGTAAAGCATAAGATACCCACCGCTTTGACCACCCAAATCCTTGCTATGATCACCCTGCCCCATGGAGTCATGGTGACTCCACTGCATTGATCCATAGCCATTAGTCCTTGCTATGTCCACTCTGCCCCATGAAGTCATGACGACTCCACTGCACTGGCTCATACCCACGCTACGATCACTCTGCCCTATGGAGTAATAAAAACCCCACTGCACTGATCCGTAGCCTAACATCTGTCTTGGTGGTGAATCAAAGTCATGGACGTCGATAACTCCTTAGCACACGTCCCGCAGCAAAGCCCAATTCATGAAATTGACTCTTTGGTTCCCAACTGGATCTTGAGTACAAACCTTCCATTTAGGCTTCCTTTGCATCTCGGGTTTTCGTTTCCTCTGGATTGGTTTGGTCGTGATCAATGCTCCAGCCATCCTTGGTTCGGTTCAGTGCATTCTCGGTTCGTGCTCATGGCTACCCTCCCAATTCGGGTCATGGTCCACAGCTCGTTGGGGCAACTTCCGGTTAGGTTCATGAGTCATTTTGTCCTTCGGATCGGGTCGTGATTGCATGCTTCGGATTCCAGGCTCCTTCATTTGGTTCGTGATGCCAAGCTCTGGTTCGGTCCTCATCTCCAACATTGGGTCGGTTCATGAACATTAGCGGCTCGTGAGCTCTCTCATCGGTTCGTGGTCCAGGCATTAGTTCAACAACATCACTGTTCGAAGGGGGATGGGCCATGGTTCGGGTTGTTGGAGGGGTGTTCCACGAACGGTTTGGTTCGGGTAGGGGCGATCCGATCCGGTCCGGCTCCAACATATTTTTCCTGAAACTTCCAGCGACTGTTTTTATGCCACACGACAGCGTTTTTGACCATTCTAACTATTCTAAACAATTACAAAACATTCCAAACAGTCATAGCAACATGTATAGTCATCCAAAAACACTAAAACAACAAGTAATCATGATAATATAGATCAAACATACCCAAAAACCCTTGTTTTCCCCATAATCATGTTTAACCATAACTAACCTTAGGATTAGCAAAACTTAACCAAACTAACCCAAATTTTTTATCAGAGTCCTAAAATAATATTTTAGAATTTCACAAATTTTTCTAGATTTTTCTGAGCCATAATTTCGCTAATTACCACTAATCACCCCTAATTAGCCATAATTAGTGAAAAACAATGCAAATCACTCACCTTAGCCACAAATAAATCATAGATCTGAAAATATCTCTGATTTGGGTTGAATCACTATGCAACACAGCAGCTCTATTCCCAATTTGATGCTAATTCGCCTTGATTAGATGTAGATTAGGATAAAATTTGATTAAATGGTGATTAGAAGGTGATTTGGGTGTTGGAGGTCATTGCTAGAGTTAGGGAAATGTTTTAGGCGGCTGAAAAATGAAATAAAAATCGTTTCCTAACTGTTCTCAGCCTCCCCATAACCTTAATCCCGAAATGGGTTATAGGCCCTCTTGCTAATCACCCTAATTAGGCCCGATTAAGCTATTTTTCACCTTCTAAACCTTGTTTCAGCCGTATCTCCCAAACGGTGAGTCTGTTTGGCTAATGTGATCACTCTACAGAATTGTAAACCATCATCCAAATCCAATGGAAGTGGTTTCAGATCAAAATTCGTTACCAATCAAAAGTTATAGCCGAAACAAGATCAGCTAGGGGCAAAACAATCATTTAAACATCGGCAAAAATCGTGAACGTGGGAAATGACCCCAATAGTCGTTCCCCAAAGTTACACGACTATACGACTTCGTATGAAAATGAAATAAATATTCTACGATCCTCCGATGCGTAGAATGCGGGTCGTCACAGCTCATTTAATGTAAATTCGTGATTTAAATTTACTGTGATTATATTGTTTTCATGTAAACACGTGTATCAGTTAAACACAGTTATGCTCTTTCCTAAGATGTGGAGATCGTATTTTATGGGTTTTTAGTTTGATTCATGATGCATTCTCATATCAATGCACTTTTAGCATAAAGCTTCATATCCATAGATTAATGAAAACTGATTTATTGAAATGTGTTGAACTCGTTAAATCCCGAAATTGATTCGATTAAGGGTTGAAGCCTTCTCTAGCTATTTGAAATATCCATAGATTTTAATATTTGGCTAATTTTGGATGTGCTAACTTTTCATGTGATTTCATTGTACATCAATTCAGATGTTTGGTATTACCAACTAAGTTCATTTCATTCAATTCCCCTTTGGAACCCCATGATAATTGGGTAGTGGCTGTATGAATTCGGTCTTAATTTGGTCTATCTAAGCAGTGGATTTGTTGGTTTCTTTATAAGATTCAGTTTTATAATCCTTGAAACTAAATTTGATTTTAGGTAACACCCCTGTGAGTTATAATTTTTACAACTGCAGAACTTTCACCCGAGTCTTGAGCCAGATTAAAAGAGAGTTGGTTCAACATCAAAATAAGATAAAATTTACATACTTTTTCATGCATGAAAATGATGTCTATAACTTAAATTAAACAATAATCCCATTAATCTGGGATTCTAAAATGAAAGGGAGTGGTTCAAATTGGTTGAAACGACCCAAACTTCCCCGTAAAGGAAAGTATGGATTGAATTGAGAACAAGAGAAATTAGAAAACAAACAGAAGAACATTTCATTGCTTATTACAACAATTACATCAGAGTACAAGAATACATCAGAGTTCGATCAAATATTACACATTGGAAATACAATATCATAGTTTTAAATTACAAAGCAGCGGAAAAATAATACATAACACAACTGAAAAATATATATGGATACAGAGCTTTCCGAATATAGCTTCAGCTGTAAATCTAGGATCCTGGAAAAGAAATATCTGCAAAACCAAAACTACTAGCTGTCCGTGTGGAAAATAAGGGCATCCAGAGTTTAGGTTAAAACAATAAACTCCAGGTCAGTCATGGGACTGGTGTGAGAACTAAAACAGTTATTAACTTGATTTTAAAGTTAGGTAAATCATGGGACCACACCATATAACACGGAAAGGGTTTACTCTACATGATCTTAGTTTAAAATAAAACAACGCAATGCTTTTTGGAAAAATGAAGCTATTATAAGACTCATGTCCCATCATACAACGAACGCGGTCGGAGGATAGAGTTTTCCCTTATAATAGCCAAAAATGCTTGATACATGAAATTTCATTTTTTATTACTACTATGAGTGAAGAAAGCAACTTCAAATATAAATGTATCAATTATAGGCGGCGTAGGTACCATTATATTACGTCTTAATATATATATTTATATATATATATATATATATATATATATATATATATATATATATAACTAAAACCGAATATCGCACATTAGAAATTGGGTTTCCATCTATGAACCAAGGCAAGCGATCATCCTTACTGATTCGAGACTCTCTAGCCCTAGTCTCAGGATACAGCCGCAACTGCACCTGCGGTTAGCGACAGGGCTGGTCATCCGTCGATGATTGGCAATAACGTAAACTATATGTTAGCCTTCCCTATGGGGCATAAAATAATCTGGTCAGTAATGTCAACCAAAACATCCATTAGTCCCGTAGTGACGATATATCCGAGGCGCCTCTCTATCCATCAAGTAATAAGAAAAATCCACATGAGTAAACAGTCAGGGCTCCATACCATGACGTTACTCCTAGCTAGAAACTAACATATGTCCATTTCTCTGTAGTCCTCATCCTGTTTCTGGTTCATATCAGGGTGTGAAGCTCGTGAAGTAACGATATACACAAAGTTATGCCTGAATAAGCTGTGCTTTGATCATCAACCACAAGGCTCTGCTTTTCAACAAATGCCTTGATCATTTGCATCTTAGCATGCCACATTGTCAATCCATACCATACCATTGATTTCTACCAATATATTACCTCTAAGCTCGTTTGTCTCAGAGATGGTTCTTAAGCAAGAGAATAAATTCTGCGCCACCAAACAGATATATATTTAGCCGAGATCAACGAATACAGCATAAAGGAATACAACGTCGGACATACCATCCATTTACAAGTCCGTTCTGGACCTGAACGAAACCGGAGGCACCTTATTCCTCGTCCCATATGTCCAATACAGGAGAGAGGTCCCCGCATATCCGTCGATCTCCAGGTACGTTTAGATGATCGCCACTTCTTACCTTGTCTTGGGTATACGGCCCAATCAAGACATCAGTAATCTGCCAAACGATGTGAAGAACTCCGATCTTCAACCACCGTCTTCATCTTCGACTCTTAGTCGTCGTAGTAATTATTCAGAATGGGTTAAACCCGGTCTTCCCGAATAATTCGCGTATTTTATAATCAAGTGCTATTAAAACACATCATACGCCTCATTCCTATTAAGAATATTCTTTTAATAAAATATTCACATTATTAGAGAAAGGTTCCCATTAATTTTATCAAACATAAATTCTTTTAAATTTATTCTTAAATCTTCCATGGGATCTCATTTTAAAAGATTTTATTTTAACTTTTATTAATTCTAAACCAAATTTAGATTTTTCAACTGATTGGGATTAGCGAGCTTTACTAAAGTAATCATTTATTTATATTTTTCTCATCCCAACCTATTTATCCCATCTCCATTTTAACCTAATTAAAGATTCATTTAAAACCCTATTTCAGTTTTAGTCACAAAAATCATTACTTAATGATTATCCAAATTTCAAGAAATAAATTCTGTTCTTACTTGGGTTAAAGAACCAATGTCCGTTAAAACACAGTTCACGATAAACCCAGATCATTTTCCATATAAAAAATGGAATCTGTATGAAAAACATATCAATATATAATCGATATAAATTCCTGTATCAGACCAATACTATAAATGGAATAGCAGCAATGTCTTTTAAATTCCATATATAATAACGGTCTTCATTCACAGAAGCTCATCTTGATTATTACCAAATCGAATTCCATTCAATCCCAATTTTAGATATTAAATTGGAAAAGTTTACTTTAGAAAATTTCCATTTAAATCTGAAAAAAGATTTATATATTCCAAATTATATTTTCACTGTTAACTGGGTTAAAGAACAAATATCGTTTAAAAACACAGTTCACAATAAACCCAATTCACATTTCATTTTTTTCCAATTACTAAATATAATTAAAAACTCTAATAATCTTAATTAAAAGATTTATAAATTCCAAAATTATATTTTCACTATTTATCGGGTTAAAGAACGAATGTCGTTAAAAACACAGTTCACAATAAACACAATTCACATTTCACTTTATTCCAATTACTAAATATAATTGGATACTCTAACAATCTTAATTAAAAGATTTATCCTTTTCATATGGGGTTTAAGAACAGTGTTATTGAAGACATCATTCACGACAAACCCAAAATCCAATTTATTTTATTTAATAACATTGGAATATTATTCTAGTTAATAACTAGTTCATTTCGATAAAAATATATTTTTATCTTTTCAAATATGGATTTTTTTCATCCAAAATCTTTCCAAATCATTTATTATGATTTTACACAATTTATTAATATTTTTAATAATTTTATCAAGGCCCGTACAGTTGGTTTCCAATAACGACCACCAAATTGCATCCATCTCGATCTTTTTCAAATTTTATTTGGACATAATTCCAAATCCAGCCATTAGATTTCAAACTTCTTATATTCATTGGAAAGCTCTTTTCGAAAGGTTTCGGTTTTAGAAGAATCCGACAGTCGGATCTCCCGTTACGCCAATTTGAAGTTAATGGTCGAAATTCACAAATAGTCGCTGCGCGGCGCGTTCTATTCACACTATTAAATTTATATATATATATATATATATCATCGATTTCCATTTAAATCGTATTTATAAAATATTTATAATTTCATTTCAAAACGATTTCAACTTCATTTTCAATTTTAAATAAGAATTGAATATTCTATATCTTTATCATATTAAAATGATAATATTTTCAAAATATTATATTTTGAAATCACTTCCTTTCGATATTCATTATAAAATGAATAAAATCGATCAATAAACCCGTTCGGGTTAAAAATGGCGTTTACTACTTAACTCAGCTTCATATTTTTATATTTTTGCGGATTCTAAATTGAACATCAAAATCATAATCTTATTCCTCATTGAACATTATTTTAATTTATATAAATATATGTATGTATGTATGTATGTAATTCGTTCGGCGATTCCAAAACCATTTATTTTGTTACATGTAAAAAGAATATTTTTAATGAACAACAATATATTTCATTATATGTGCATTTTATATGCTTCATATTCACATTAAACAAATATTTTAATGAACAAATATATATTTCATTACATGTACATTTTTATAGATTCCTATTCACATTAAAAAGAATATATTTTTTTAATGAACAAATATACATTTCATTACATGTACATTTTTATAGATTCCTATTCAAATTAAAAAGATAATTTTTTAATGAACAAATATATATTTCATTACATGTACATTTTTATAATTCATATATACAATAAAAGTGTAATTTTTATTGTTCAAAAATTCTATTCAATACATAAATATTTTATTCACTTCATTAACATGTTAAAAATAATTTTTTTTATCTAACAAAAATGTATTTTAACATATGCTTTTTTATTCTTTATACATACAATAAAAATGTGATTTTTATTGTTAAAACATTTTATTTTAAAATATTCTATATTTTTAAAGATTCTTTATTTTAAAATATTCTTTATTTTAAAATGTGCTTTATTCTGAAATGCTCTTTATTCTAAAATGTCCCTTTATCTAAAATGTCTTTTTAATTCTAAAATGTCTTTTATAAAACATTATTTATTTTAAAACATTATTTGTTTCTGAATCGGAATGCGACTCAATCAATTACCATATAATTTTAGTTATATGGATTTCACACACCTCATGTATTCGACAATAATGATAAGTAATCATTAAACAGTCCATTCACATCCAAAGTGAAATTTACAACTGTGTGAGCATTAAAGTAAATAAATAACGCTCATCATAGGTTGTCAATCCATCGATTGACATACAATTAAATATTGGGACTAGTGTATGTCAAGTATCATCCTAATAATCGTGTGGGGTTTTCAAACAACAACAGTTTATTTAAATAAATTATTGGTTAACAAATTCAACCAATTCTAATTCAGATTGAATTATTTTTAAACTTAACCAATCTTCACTATTTTAAATTATAGAAAATATTTATAAATTAATTCCAACTGCCACATTAATATTAACATTATTGTTAATACGTTCAACATTACAACATCACAAACAACATATAATACAGTCAATTTAAATCATCCAAGGTCCGTGGACGAGGAAAGTGATCTAACATGCACCGTATACAATTTATAGAGATTAAACTGATAAAAATCTACACTGGCAGAAATTTTAGTGAGGAGTTCTCACCTTTGGTTTCCACTTCGCTAATTTTATTTCTGAATTTCTAAATAGTTTGGATTTGCTCCAGCGCATTGTGTTCTTCACCATGATCCCAACGTAATCCATTTCACGCAGTTTGTATTAAAAATCTGATTTTATACTGCGTTATTTCTTTAAAAAAATCATGCTATTTATGTTTTTAAAATCAATGTTATACATCAATTAAAAATCATGGATTTAATTTAAAACTATTTTATAATAAAAATCACATTTTTATTCTGAAGCTGTTTCATTTTAAAAATAACACATTTTTAAATCAAAGCTATTTTATTTTTAAAAAATGATATTTTATTTTATTATTTTAAAACAGAGTTATCTAGACAAAAATTACACTTTTAAACAAAGTCATTTATAATAAAAATCCTATTTTTATAAGTTCTATTTATATTTTTATTTTCAAAAACAAAGTATATTTATATCTTCTAAATCAATGTATATTTATATTATTTATATTTTCAAAAACAATGTTATTTATATTTTCTAAACAATGTTATTTTCATTTTCTAAACAAAGTTATTTTCATTTTCTAAACAATGAAAAATCATTTTTTATAAACAATGAAATCATATTTTCATATTTTAAAACCATGTTATTTTATATTTAAATACAATACATTTTTACTTACCAAATTAACTAAAGTAATTACATAAAAAATAATAAAATAGGCTAACTGTTATATTTTTTGTTCCAGTTAATTCCATTGTGTAAATATCGCTGATATATGATCCCAACGCATTTCGTTTCGTTCAATTTCGTCGTTGTTTGCAAATGTTATAGCAGTTTAAAATTAATCACATAATTAATATAATTAATTTTATAATTAACTCCATTAATTTGCTTGACCTTTCTTCCCGTATACAAGTTCCAGGCGACGGCTCCTTCGAATTAAGGGCTTCAAATCGCTGCCATATGGGAGGACCGGATGCTCATCGACCTACGACACATGGTGCGCCTTGGTGGCGCCTCCCTGAGGCCGGAGTTCGGACGAACTTGGCGCCCTTCGCCACTCCAAATATCGATCCAAAAACCGTGACTTTGGGCACAAAATCCTGTCAAATTACTCAATGAATTTTGATCAAAACCATACAGAATTGAAGCTCGCTGAAATCTCTACAAACTTTATTAATGAATCATGAATTAATGTGGAGTGATTTGAGAATGAATGAGGATCAAAATCGGGAGGGTTAGGGCCATCGATTTTGTATTGGAGGCGGTCAATATTGGGGAACTACGGTTAGGGTATTGCATATTATGGGAGTATTTATAGCGTATTTCTATTTCTATTTTATTTATTTAATTCAATTTTATTTCAATATAACTCGTGTATCGTTCTGAACCCCAAATTAAACCCAACGAGTATCACCCCTAGCTAAATAACCCCATTCCGGACATAATGGGATATGTTTCGTAAGCCAATTTGACTATTTTGATTATTATTTTTTATCAAAATTAAAATATAAATCATTATATAATCAATTTATACGTACATTTTAATTTACCGGGGCCATATACTAACTCCAAAAATTCCAAAAAAATTATTTCTAGCTATGGTTTGACGATGTGGCCCTAATAAAACTAATTTCGTCGAATTTGGAGACCGTTTGAAAAATGTTCAATATCTGGTCGATCCAATTTAACTGAAATTGACAAAACACATTTTCTTTTGCCACACTCACATACTAATTCCAAAAATTATGAAAATTGGAGTCTAGCAATAATTTGACATTCCAAATCCAATATAAGTGGTTTCGTCGAAAACGGAGGTCGTTTGCAGAATGGCTATATATTATATTTAAATATATATATTCATAGCGACTATTCTGAATTTTAAACCGGGCATAACTTTCAATTCCCGTTATGAAATCTGGATTTTTCATATCCGTTGGAAAGATATTTTCTAATAGATTCAAATATTTTTGGTTTGACTAAAATCCGGTTTATTTTGTATCCTGTACATTCATTTCAAATTTGAAATTTGAAATCGAATTTTCAAACTACCGCGCCATTTCAGGCTCGTTTTATAATTAAAATAAATTTATTCATTCTAACTTCGATTTAAATAAATTTTTCATCATTATTATTTAAAATAAATTATTTTAAATATTAAAATCCATTAAAATTGCTAAAATAAAAATTTTAAATTGGTTCAAAATTCCCGGGTTGTTACAATCTTCCCCACTTAAAAACTTTCGTCCTCAAAAAGGAACGGAGCTGAAAGTTGTTTTATTAATCAACTCAACTTTCCATTCTAATCAATTTTCAATTCAGTTCAATATTAAATTCGATTTAGTTAAATTTATCATTTACTCTTATATTGGTTAAATTAATTATCATTCCAATATTTTATTAATTAAACTAATAATCAAACAACATAACTAGCAATCAATTAGTTGATAAAATTTTCAAATATATAATTTCTTATATATGGTCAAAAATCATATTTCAGTGCAAATCACAAATAATAAACCCTAACTAAGTTTTGGTTCTCACACCAGTCAATTGGAAATATATATATATATATATATATATATATATCACTTTCGAAGCTCGAATCATAAATTCTGATAATGAGATCTCAATCATCAGAATCCTCTTCGGGTGATTAGAGTGTGATTCTAAATCTATCTAGTATATTAAAACTTCGAAAATACGTTAATTACGCATATATTCGAAATCTTTATATACTCGATTGCCCAAATTAAAATAAAATCAAATATATATTTTAAGATAAAATTTTCAAAACTAAATTAGTTTTCAATTTTTATTTTAAAAATTAATACTCTTCACACTCGTTTTAGTATACTACTGATTCCATCTTGATTAACATAGAAATGTGTTTATTTTATGCTCTTATATTTTATCTTTTGTAAATAAATAAATAAATGATACTTTGGGTACTTTTCTGTGTTTTTACAGGTTGTCAAGAAATGCCTCATTCGTTTCAAATTAAAGGCCAACTACAGATAAAAAGCTACTTCCCCGTATTAAAGCCATCTCAATTACAAAAGACGTTGTAGCTCACTGGTAATTGCATAGAAATTTGTACTGAGAGACCTGAGTTCGATCCCCATCGAGCTCACTTTTTGCCAAAGAACGGAATGCGTTCACACTGCCCCTTTGCTATGAAGAATATATTAATTAATGTTATATTGTATATATACATATTCATGTGTATGTATGATATTCACTAATAGACATTGCAGGAGTAGTCATGGAAATCAATTCAGAACAATCATTTTTCAATTTCCAATTAGAAGAATTTCTGATTGATTTATTGCCAAGAAAAGATCAATTTTGAAGATTTCATCTTTTGTTGCCTTTGAAGTTTGATGGGTATCCTTGTTTGGAATAATTAATCGCATGCAATCTAATTACCAATCAACTAGCTATACGGAGGATTTGGAAGATATTCACCAAGATATGCATCAGATATTCTTAAAAGAATTATTTCCAAACAAGCCTAGTCAAGGAAGGCAAGAGATATGATATTACTTCTTGGAAAAAGAGACCCATTTATTCATAGACTTAATTAGGATTTTTCCTATCTCATCTATAAATACACGTTGTAACCATTGTAAGAGGATCCATTCTTCTGTAATCTCTTTTAGTTTTAATAAAGCTCTTCTTCGTTTAGTTTATTTACTTTATTGTCATAACAATTTGTGTTCTACTCAATTAGTTTTGGTGGACAGAAATTGTTGCTGTTATTTCTATTACTTATTAGTGATTAGTCGTTTGATTAGTTTCAACGACAATCCTAATTTACTTTTTGTTGTTCTTCTTTTCCTGCAATTTTAATTTCTGCATTTTATTTCTATTTTGCATTTTAATTTCCAATTGACAGTTGTGATTTGATCGTCGGTTCAATTAGATTTGTTCTGAATCGGATCGCAGTTTCAATTTTTATTTTCTTCAAAAAACCAACCTCGAAAATCGTCTAACTCGCCCAAGAGATTAAATAAATAATTTGATTTTAATTACACCTCCCTGTGTTCGACCTGTATGCTACACACCTGTATGCTTGCACTAATTTAATTTAAAATTCGCGCTTTTCTGATTCATTAGAAAACGTCGATCAAGTTTTTGGCGCCGTTGCCGGGGAGGTAACGATTAAATTTTATTATTTACTTAAATTTTGATTCGTGTTAGTTTTTATTATTGTTTTACTGTTTTTGTTTTTTTTAATATATAGAAGAAAAAAAATATTGTAACAACCCGCAAAATCAGGACCAATTTAAAATTTTATTTTAGAAAATTTTAATGAATTTTGACAATATAAAATAATTTATTTAAATAATAATGATCACAAATTTGATTTAAATCGAAGTTAGAATGAATGATTTAATTTTAATTAACAGAAGAGTTAGAAATAACGCAGTAGTTTGAAAAGTCAAACTTGAACTTTGACTGACCGTACAGGATGCAAAATTTAACGGATTTCAGTGAAACCAAAAATATTAGAATCTATTTAAATATATCTTTCCAACGAATCCGAAAAATCGAAATTTCATAACGGGAATCAAAAGTTATGGCCAATTCAATATTTAGAAAGGTCGCTATGAAATTTATAAGGGCCAAAATGCTAAATTTTGCAGAATAAGGAATTAGGACCCGAAACCATCTCCATTGGTTTTAGAATGTTGTTTACATATAAAAATGACTATAAGAACTTATATTTTTGAGTTTCGGAAAAATTCCACTATTTTTGGTATTTTTAAATATTAAATATATTGGCCTGAAAAATAGTCATTTTTCAAACGACCTCGGTTTTCGATGAAACCACTTTTGTTGGAACCGGAATGTCAAATTATTGCTAGGTTTCAATTTTCAGAATTTTTCGAATTAATATGTGAGCGTGGCAAAATAGAATGTGTTTTGACTATTTACAGTTAAATTTGAACGCCTTAAAAATAGCCATTTTTCAAACAGTCTCAGAATTCGACGAAAATAATTTTGTTGGATTCGTATCATCATAAGAAAGCTAAAAATATTTTTTTTAGAATTTTCTGAGGTCGTATGTGGCCCCGGCATATTTAAATGTGCGGTAGAAATTAAATAATTAATTTAATATTGAATTTTTAAATTAAAACCGAAAATAAAACGTGTAGACATCAGAACTGGACCTTGGGACATAGCCCATCGCGTTCAGAAGGCCTCAAAACGTTAAGATCGACAGTAAG
Organism: Allium sativum; assembly: GCA_030737875.1. NCBI lineage: Eukaryota > Viridiplantae > Streptophyta > Magnoliopsida > Asparagales > Amaryllidaceae > Allium > Allium sativum. The sequence goes on from CM060909.1 coordinate 959,167,435, forward strand.
CAGGCCCAAATCCGAGAAAGTCCGAAAATCCACTTTATTTCACGAATTTCGAAATTTATATTATTAAAATATTAAAAAAATCCGAAACCCTAGAACAATGGTCAGCCGCCACCCTTAATTTCGAAGGCCAGAAAATACCGAACTTCAAACGCTAATATCTCCCAATCCGTTCGACGAAATTTGACGTATGACCTACCAAATCGAAGAGAATTCAGAGGGCTACAAATCTATACGGTTAAGATCGGATTTTGGTGCACGGATTTCACGAATTTCGAGGCCAAAGCCGCTGCGTTTTTGGGTGTTTTCTGGGCGAGATGGAAGGCTGAGTTGGCCATGCTTTCGGCCGAAGGTGGAGGCTGGTGCGGGCTTCGAAGGGGCGGTCGCTGATCGAGTTCTGGTGGCTTCGTTGGTGGTGCGTGCAGAAGGAGGGACGGTGGGATGTAGGTTACGGTGGAGGCCGAAGTCTTGAACGTGAGGAAGAAGGTTGCGTTTTTTTTATTATTATTTTATTATTTAATTATTTAATTACCCAATCTTTAAAAATTCATAACTCTTTCATACGAGGTCCGTTTGACGAACCGTAAATTGCGTTGGAGTCACAAAATTAAGAGCTTCGCGATGGCGCAGACCGCAGTTGAAAAGGAGACAGTAAAATTTTGGCCAAAAATCTAGGTGAGAATTCTAATTTTGATTATTTAATTGATTATAAATTGTTTTCTCGCGTTAAAATAATTGTATTACTATATTTATTCAATTCTGAAATATTCTGTGTTGTGTGAATTATTGATTGTGCTTGTGATGTGATTTGTGGTGTACGATGTGTTAGATTTGCATTGAAATTGCAGACATTATTAAATTTATTCTCAGTTAGAGAATTAGATCTAAAAATAGATCTAAAACATAGTTATGTCAGATTTAATCGTATTTATTCAGATTTAGATGTTAAAATTTATTTTGTATAAATTAAATATTATTTTTATTTATTGATTCAACAATAGAGTTAGAACGACAAATAAAATATTATTTTTATTTGTTTATTTACAATAGAATTTGAACAATGAATAAAATACATTTTCTATTTGTTTAAATTAAAAGGAATGAATTAAGAAGAATATATTCTTAATGTAAATTGGTTACATTAAGAAGAGTAAATTAAAAAGCATTTATTTTCAATATGAAATTGTTTCATTAAAAAGAATGAAATTAAAAGATTACATTTTTTTTTTCTTCTTTTTTTCATATTAGGATTGAAATTAAAGATTTGATTTTTATTGTCTATTGTTTTCAATAATAGTGATTTCAATAAAATGACATACTATTTGTCACCTTAATTTCAATAAAGGCGGTAACATTAGAAATCTCATTTTTAATGAAATATTGTCTTTGATTAAAGAAGTAATATAAAGAATTTCATTTGTAAGGTAATAGTGATTTCAATAAAAGAAGCAGTGTAAAAGATTATATTTTTATGTGTTGATTGTTTTCAATAGAAAGATGTTGCATTAAAGATGATATTTTTTTTTATGTGATGTAGATTTCACTGTAAAGACGAAAATAAAAAGATTATATTTTTATTTTCATTTTGTCGCAATGAAAAGTTCATAAGATAAGATTACATTTTTATTGTAATTTTATTCATTGTGATAAATAGAAAAGATTACATTTATATGTAATGAAAGAATGAATAAAGAAGTTATTATTTTCATTGTAAAATAGAAAAGGTCAATATTTTTACATTGTAAAATAGAAAAAGACATATTTTCTTTGCATAATAAAAGTTACATTTTTATATGTGCTTTATATATGAATTTGCGCTGTATGACAAAAATTGCATTTTTCTATGATATAAAAATGTAAATTTACATTGCATGATTTAAATTACATTTTTCTATGTAATTTAGAGATGAATAATAACGGTAGAATGAAAATTACATTTTTTTCATGTAATTAAAATGTGAATTTGCGTTGTAGGATAAAAACTACATTTTTAGATATAATTTAAATATGAATTTATGTCGTATGATAGGAATTACATTTTTCTATGTAATTAAAATATGAATTCCCATCGTATAATAAAGATTACATTTTTCTATGTAATTTAGAGGTGAATTAGAACGATAAAATAAAAGTGACATTTTTCTATGTAATTTTTATAAGAGTTATAACGGTATGATAAAAATTTAGAAATATGTTTGTTTACATTTTCTTATGTAAGTAAAAGAATAGAAATTGAAAATGCAATTATTTACATTCTCTTATATAAATAAAAAGAATAGAATTTAGAAATATATTTATTTACATTTTCTATATGCGGTAAAATAGAATTGTTAATGTTGAATATTTTATCGTTATTTTGAATGCGGTAAAAATAGAATTGTTAATGTTGAATATTTTATCGTCATTTTGAATGCGGTAAAAATAGAATTGTTAATGTTGTATATTTTATCGTCATTTTGAATGCGGTAAAAATAGAATTGTTAATGTTGAATATTTTATCGTCATTTTGAATGCGGTAAAAATAGAATTGTTAATGTTGAATATTTTATCGTCATTTTGAACGCGGTGAAAATAGAATGGGTAATGTTGTCATTTTTATCGACATTTTTAGTGCGATAAAAATAGACAATGTTAGTGATTCATTTTTATCGACATTTTTAGTGCGATAAAAGTAGACAATGTTAGTGATTCATTTTTATTGACATTTTTAGTGCGATAGAAATAGACAATGTTAGTGATTCATTTTATTCGACATTTTTTATGCGATATAAATAGCGATGTTAATGGTACATTTCTATCGTCATTTAGATGTGATAAAAAGAACAGGAAAATGAGAATCTTTTTATTTACATTTTCCTTTGTAAATAAAAAAAAAGAACAAAATAATGAGAATCTTTTTATTTACATTTTCTATGGTAATGAAAAAGAACAAAATAACGTGAATCCTTTTATTTACATTTTCTATTGTAAATGAAAAAGAACAAAATAATGTGAATCCTTTTATTTACATTTTCTATCGTAAAGAAAATAACAAAATTGTGTGAACCATTTTATTTACATTTTCTATCGCAAAGAAAAAGTAAAAAGAGAGTTATATTTCTTATTTGCATTTTTAGATGCAAATAAAGCATAGAAAGAAAATTATACTTTTATTTGTCATTGTTTTGTTAAATAAAAGTAAAAGAGTTAAAAAGACATTTTATTTACCATTGTTTTGTTAAATAAAAGTACAAGATATAAAAGAACATTTTTATTTACATTGTTTTGTCAAATAAAAAGACAAATACATGAGATACACTTTTATTTGTGTTTTATGTACAAATAAAAGTACAAGATTAGAAACACACTTTTATTTACATTGTATTTGTTGAAATAGAATCGTTAACAAAATAAGTGTATCACTTTACTCATCTTTGTTAAAAACAGAAATTATGTGAAAATATGAGAATCACTTTTATTTGCATAATATACAGTAGAATTTATACGCAAATAAAAAAAATCCAATTTTTTTTATTTGCAAACTTGCACTAGAATTTATATTCTAATATACAATTGTATTGTTGGTCAAAATATACAATGAAAAGTATTGGTAAGAAACTCCATACAAATATAATGGAATATATATTCCATTTGTCATCCGCAATAAAGCTGTATAAATAAATTACTGTTTATGTAACTTTAGAAGTATATAGGGAAGTCATAAGAGTAAAATACATTTTACTTGATATAAGTGACATGTTAAGTGAAATTGAAATTGGTTAAACCTATTAACCAATTCTATATTTATTTATTTATATGAACTGTTGTTGGCTGAAAACCCCACACGGGTATTGGGACGATACTTGACTAACACAAATCCCAATGTTTAATTATATGTCTATCGATTGATCGACAGGCTGCGATGAGCGTTATTGTTTTATTTTAATGCTCACACAGTTGACATTGCCACTCTGGTTGTTAATGGATGGATTGAGAATTATTTTCTTGTTATTACCCTATACATGAAATGTATGAAACCCATATGACCCAAATTATATGGTACATGGTTGAGTCGCATTCCAATGCAGAATTTCTTCTTAAATAAAGAATTTTTATATAATAAAAAAGATTTTGTAAAATAAAAGATTTTGTATTATAAAGTATATTTTACACTCAGAATCTTTTATATATAGGATATTTTATTGATTATTTTAAAATGTGTTTTTTTTTTATATAGTAATGAATTAATATCTTTAAGATAAATCTTTTATTTAAGATTTTTAGATTTTAACAATTATGTTGGTGATTGATATGTAGAAAGGATTTGTAGTGGACGATGTTTAAATGAAATTTATCCTTTAATCCAATTTACATTGAAATTACTATTTGAAATTTATAAATCTATTTTATAAATTAAATCAAAATTGGAATATCAATAAATCTTTTTAGAAAGATTAAAATGTAATTTATTTTATCTTTGATAAAATTAATGAGAACCTTTTAACATAAATAATAATTTTTATTTAAAAGGATATTCAAAGTTGGAATGTGGCGTATGGTTGCTTTTAATTACAAATACGCGAGTTATTCAGAAAGACCGGGTCTAACCCATTCTGAATAATCATCACGACGATCAAGAGTCGAAGATGAGGACGGTGACTGAAGACCGGAGAGCTTCACATCGTTTGGTTGATGGTGACTAATATCTTGAATTGGGACTGATCCCCCAAGGCAAGGTAAAAGTGATGATCTTCCAGACGTACTGGAGATCGACGGATACGTTGTTTCGTTCAGACCCAGAACGGACTTGTAAATGGATAGCATGCCTGACATTGAAATTTATTTCATGTAATTAAATTGGTTTTTATTTAATATATAAATGCATGGTGGCGGAGGATTTATTCTCTTGCTTAACACCCTTTTGTATGTTAAATATTTACCGATCGCATGATATGAGTTGTTGATGTGGTATGCCAAGTTGCACTTGATCAAGGCTTATTGTTGCAAAGCAGAGCCTTGTGGGATGATCAAAGCATAGTCTATTTAGGCATAGCTTTGTGTTACGTGACCTCACGAGCCTCACAGCCCGGTAGAGTCTAAAACGGGAGAAGGGAACGCAGGGAGTGCGCACGTTTCTTTCTAGCTAGAGTGGTGCCAGGGACCTACCAGCGCTGGCATTTATTCATTGTGGTTGTTGGATTTTTCGAGGCCTCGGTTTATGCGGTCGCTACTGGCCGTAGTATAGGTCGAAAAGGACCGGGAAGCGTGTGTTCAGGAATTGCCAATCCACAAAAGTAAGTGTGGACCGGCCCTGCAGGATCCAAGGGTTGGACAGAGTACCAATCCTGGGGCATTGCTAGAGTGTCTCGAATCGGTAAGGATCTCCTCCCTAGCCTTGACTCAGATGGAAACCCAAATTTCCAATACGACATCACGCGGTTTTGATTGTATACCTATATATGGCGACATAGTGGGATGGGGCACTCATGCCGTCTAGGATTGATACATTTACTTTGATGTATTTCAAATTGGTTGCACACTATTATTATATAATACCGTGTTTATCGTATCAAGCATTTTTTGACCATTATAAGGTAAAACCCTATCCTCCGGTTTGCGTTGCATTTTGTGATGGGACTTGGGTCTTATAATGGTTTCATTTTTCTAAAAAGCATTGCGTTATTTTGACGATTTACTTTAGTCATGCACTGGCAATCCATAGGAGAAAACCCGTTCCGCGAAAGTGGCGTGGTCCTGTGATTAGCCTTATTATATTATGTAGGTTAAGTAGAATTCTCACACCAGTCCCATGACTGACCTGTAGTTTTGTCCACTGGCAAACTCGGGTGCCCATATTTTCCACACGGGCAGTCGAGCAGCTATTTTTGCAGATATAATAAACAGGATTCTGGGTTGAAGCTTAAAGCTGTGTCCAGAGATAGAGAGTCTTCCGCTGTGTTCTTCCGTTGCAGTATATTACTTTTTTTTGTATTTATCTTCCGCCGTAATTATATTCCAATGTACTCTGATCTGTATATTCTGTACTCTGATGTAACATTATATGATATGTTATAAAAATCTTCTGTTGTTGTTTTAATATGTTGTATGCCCAAAGTTAAAGTATTCGTAGGTTTTCACTTTTTGGGTCAGACCTGTGTGGTTTATGGTCGATCCAAAGGGTGGGAATTTGCGGGTCTTTACAGTTGGTATCAGAGCTCAGGTTAGCTCAAATCTTTGGGGTACAACTTGTTAGAACTGAACAAAGGACTCATCAGAGGTTGGATTAGTAATATCCAATAAGAATACTCATTAGAGATAGGATCAGTAGTATCCTAGAATGAGTAAACTCGTTAGAGATGGGGTTAGTAATGCCTTAGAACGAGTTCAGAGTTACAAATTTATAAGTAACGTATTTTTGATATTTATAATCTATTCTTTGAAATATGATTTATATATATAAAAAGTTATGTATATTTTGAAAAGATAATTAACCATTAAAATTTAAAATTAAGATAGTTAATTTTACAATTTTTAGCTACGTTCCTTTTCGAGGACGAAAAGTTTTTAAGTGGGGGCGATTGTAACAACCCGCAAAATCAGGACCAATTTAAAATTTTTTTTTAGAAAATTTTAATGAATTTTGACAATATAAAATAATTTATTTAAATAATAATGATCACAAATTTGATTTAAATCGAAGTTAGAATGAATGATTTAATTTTAATTAACAGAAGAGTTAGAAATAACGCAGTAGTTTGAAAAGTCAAACTTGAACTTTGACTGACCGTACAGGATGCAAAATTTAACGGATTTCAGTGAAACCAAAAATATTAGAATCTATTTAAATATATCTTTCCAACGAATCCGAAAAATCGAAATTTCATAACGGGAATCAAAAGTTATGGCCAATTCAATATTTAGAAAGGTCGCTATGAAATTTATAAGGGCCAAAATGCTAAATTTTGCAGAATAAGGAATTAGGACCCGAAACCATCTCCATTGGTTTTAGAATGTTGTTTACATATAAAAATGACTATAAGAACTTATATTTTTGAGTTTCGGAAAAATTCCACTATTTTTGGTATTTTTAAATATTAAATATATTGGCCTGAAAAATAGTCATTTTTCAAACGACCTCGGTTTTCGATGAAACCACTTTTGTTGGAACCGGAATGTCAAATTATTGCTAGGTTTCAATTTTCAGAATTTTTCGAATTAATATGTGAGCGTGGCGAAATAGAATGTGTTTTGACTATTTACAGTTAAATTTGAACGCCTTAAAAATAGCCATTTTTCAAACAGTCTCAGAATTCGACGAAAATAATTTTGTTGGATTCGTATCATCATAAGAAAGCTAAAAATATTTTTTTTAGAATTTTCTGAGGTCGTATGTGGCCCCGGCATATTTAAATGTGCGGTAGAAATTAAATAATTAATTTAATATTGAATTTTTAAATTAAAACCGAAAATAAAACGTGTAGACATCAGAACTGGACCTTGGGACATAGCCCATCGCGTTCAGAAGGCCTCAAAACGTTAAGATCGACAGTAAGCAGGCCCAAATCCGAGAAAGTCCGAAAATCCACTTTATTTCACGAATTTCGAAATTTATATTATTAAAATATTAAAAAAATCCGAAACCCTAGAACAATGGTCAGCCGCCACCCTTAATTTCGAAGGCCAGAAAATACCGAACTTCAAACGCTAATATCTCCCAATCCGTTCGACGAAATTTGACGTATGACCTACCAAATCGAAGAGAATTCAGAGGGCTACAAATCTATACGGTTTAGATCGGATTTTGGTGCACGGATTTCACGAATTTCGAGGCCAAAGCCGCTGCGTTTTTGGGTGTTTTCTGGGCGAGATGGAAGGCCGAGTTGGCCATGCTTTCGGCCGAAGGTGGAGGCTGGTGCGGGCTTCGAAGGGGCGGTCGCTGATCGAGTTCTGGTGGCTTCGTTGGTGGTGCGTGCAGAAGGAGGGACGGTGGGATGTAGGTTACGGTGGAGGCCGAAGTCTTGAACGTGAGGAAGAAGGTTGCGTTTTTTTTTATTATTATTTTATTATTTAATTATTTAATTACCCAATCTTTAAAAATTCATAACTCTTTCATACGAGGTCCGTTTGACGAACCGTAAATTGCGTTGGAGTCACAAAATTAAGAGCTTCGCGATGGCGCAGACCGCAGTTGAAAAGGAGACAGTAAAATTTTGGCCAAAAATCTAGGTGAGAATTCTAATTTTGATTATTTAATTGATTATAAATTGTTTTCTCGCGTTAAAATAATTGTATTACTATATTTATTCAATTCTGAAATATTCTGTGTTGTGTGAATTATTGATTGTGCTTGTGATGTGATTTGTAGTGTACGATGTGTTAGATTTGCATTGAAATTGCAGACATTATTAAATTTATTCTCAGTTAGAGAATTAGATCTAAAAATAGATCTAAAACATAGTTATGTCAGATTTAATCGTATTTATTCAGATTTAGATGTTAAAATTTATTTTGTATAAATTAAATATTATTTTTATTTATTGATTCAACAATAGAGTTAGAACGACAAATAAAATATTATTTTTATTTGTTTATTTACAATAGAATTTGAACAATGAATAAAATACATTTTCTATTTGTTTAAATTAAAAGGAATGAATTAAGAAGAATATATTCTTAATGTAAATTGGTTACATTAAGAAGAGTAAATTAAAAAGCATTTATTTTCAATATGAAATTGTTTCATTAAAAAGAATGAAATTAAAAGATTACATTTTTTTTTCTTCTTTTTTTCATATTAGGATTGAAATTAAAGATTTGATTTTTATTGTCTATTGTTTTCAATAATAGTGATTTCAATAAAATGACATACTATTTGTCACCTTAATTTCAATAAAGGCGGTAACATTAGAAATCTCATTTTTAATGAAATATTGTCTTTGATTAAAGAAGTAATATAAAGAATTTCATTTGTAAGGTAATAGTGATTTCAATAAAAGAAGCAGTGTAAAAGATTATATTTTTATGTGTTGATTGTTTTCAATAGAAAGATGTTGCATTAAAGATGATATTTTTTTTAATGTGATGTAGATTTCACTGTAAAGACGAAAATAAAAAGATTATATTTTTATTTTCATTTTGTCGCAATGAAAAGTTCATAAGATAAGATTACATTTTTATTGTAATTTTATTCATTGTGATAAATAGAAAAGATTACATTTATATGTAATGAAAGAATGAATAAAGAAGTTATTATTTTCATTGTAAAATAGAAAAGGTCAATATTTTTATATTGTAAAATAGAAAAAGACATATTTTCTTTGCATAATAAAAGTTACATTTTTATATGTGCTTTATATATGAATTTGCGCTGTATGACAAAAATTGCATTTTTCTATGATATAAAAATGTAAATTTACATTGCATGATTTAAATTACATTTTTCTATGTAATTTAGAGATGAATAATAACGGTAGAATGAAAATTACATTTTTTTCATGTAATTAAAATGTGAATTTGCGTTGTAGGATAAAAACTACATTTTTAGATATAATTTAAATATGAATTTATGTCGTATGATAGGAATTACATTTTTCTATGTAATTAAAATATGAATTCCCATCGTATAATAAAGATTACATTTTTCTATGTAATTTAGAGGTGAATTAGAACGATAAAATAAAAGTGACATTTTTCTATGTAATTTTTATATGAGTTATAACGGTATGATAAAAATTTAGAAATATGTTTGTTTACATTTTCTTATGTAAGTAAAAGAATAGAAATTGAAAATGCAATTATTTACATTCTCTTATATAAATAAAAAGAATAGAATTTAGAAATATATTTATTTACATTTTCTATATGCGGTAAAATAGAATTGTTAATGTTGAATATTTTATCGTCATTTTGAATGCGGTAAAAATAGAATTGTTAATGTTGAATATTTTATCGTCATTTTGAATGCGGTAAAAATAGAATTGTTAATGTTGAATATTTTATCGTCATTTTGAATGCGGTAAAAATAGAATTGTTAATGTTGAATATTTTATCGTCATTTTGAATGCGGTAAAAATAGAATTGTTAATGTTGAATATTTTATCGTCATTTTGAACGCGGTGAAAATAGAATGGGTAATGTTGTCATTTTTATCGACATTTTTAGTGCGATAAAAATAGACAATGTTAGTGATTCATTTTTATCGACATTTTTAGTGCGATAAAAGTAGACAATGTTAGTGATTCATTTTTATTGACATTTTTAGTGCGATAGAAATAGACAATGTTAGCGATTCATTTTATTCGACATTTTTTATGCGATATAAATAGCAATGTTAATGGTACATTTCTATCGTCATTTAGATGTGATAAAAAGAACAGGAAAATGAGAATCTTTTTATTTACATTTTCCTTTGTAAATAAAAAAAAAGAACAAAATAATGAGAATCTTTTTATTTACATTTTCTATGGTAATGAAAAAGAACAAAATAACGTGAATCCTTTTATTTACATTTTCTATTGTAAATGAAAAAGAACAAAATAATGTGAATCCTTTTATTTACATTTTCTATCGTAAAGAAAATAACAAAATTGTGTGAACCATTTTATTTACATTTTCTATCGCAAAGAAAAAGTAAAAAGAGAGTTATATTTCTTATTTGCATTTTTAGATGCAAATAAAGCATAGAAAGAAAATTATACTTTTATTTGTCATTGTTTTGTTAAATAAAAGTAAAAGAGTTAAAAAGACATTTTATTTACCATTGTTTTGTTAAATAAAAGTACAAGATATAAAAGAACATTTTTATTTACATTGTTTTGTCAAATAAAAAGACAAATACATGAGATACACTTTTATTTGTGTTTTATGTACAAATAAAAGTACAAGATTAGAAACACACTTTTATTTACATTGTATTTGTTGAAATAGAATCGTTAACAAAATAAGTGTATCACTTTACTCATCTTTGTTAAAAACAGAAATTATGTGAAAATATGAGAATCACTTTTATTTGCATAATATACAGTAGAATTTATACGCAAATAAAAAAAATCCAATTTTTTTTATTTGCAAACTTGCACTAGAATTTATATTCTAATATACAATTGTATTGTTGGTCAAAATATACAATGAAAAGTATTGGTAAGAAACTCCATACAAATATAATGGAATATATATTCCATTTGTCATCCGCAATAAAGCTGTATAAATAAATTACTGTTTATGTAACTTTAGAAGTATATAGGGAAGTCATAAGAGTAAAATACATTTTACTTGATATAAGTGACATGTTAAGTGAAATTGAAATTGGTTAAACCTATTAACCAATTCTATATTTATTTATTTATATGAACTGTTGTTGGCTGAAAACCCCACACGGGTATTGGGACGATACTTGACTAACACAAATCCCAATGTTTAATTATATGTCTATCGATTGATCGACAGGCTGCGATGAGCGTTATTGTTTTATTTTAATGCTCACACAGTTGACATTGCCACTCTGGTTGTTAATGGATGGATTGAGAATTATTTTCTTGTTATTACCCTATACATGAAATGTATGAAACCCATATGACCCAAATTATATGGTACATGGTTGAGTCGCATTCCAATGCAGAATTTCTTCTTAAATAAAGAATTTTTATATAATAAAAAAGATTTTGTAAAATAAAAGATTTTGTATTATAAAGTATATTTTACACTCAGAATCTTTTATATATAGGATATTTTATTGATTATTTTAAAATGTGTTTTTTTTTATATAGTAATGAATTAATATCTTTAAGATAAATCTTTTATTTAAGATTTTTAGATTTTAACAATTATGTTGGTGATTGATATGTAGAAAGGATTTGTAGTGGACGATGTTTAAATGACATTTATCCTTTAATCCAATTTACATTGAAATTACTATTTGAAATTTATAAATCTATTTTATAAATTAAATCAAAATTGGAATATCAATAAATCTTTTTAGAAAGATTAAAATGTAATTTATTTTATCTTTGATAAAATTAATGAGAACCTTTTAACATAAATAATAATTTTTATTTAAAAGGATATTCAAAGTTGGAATGTGGCGTATGGTTGCTTTTAATTACAAATACGCGAGTTATTCAGAAAGACCGGGTCTAACCCATTCTGAATAATCATCACGACGATCAAGAGTCGAAGATGAGGACGGTGACTGAAGACCGGAGAGCTTCACATCGTTTGGTTGATGGTGACTAATATCTTGAATTGGGACTGATCCCCCAAGGCAAGGTAAAAGTGATGATCTTCCAGACGTACTGGAGATCGACGGATACGTTGTTTCGTTCAGACCCAGAACGGACTTGTAAATGGATAGCGTGCCTGACATTGAAATTTATTTCATGTAATTAAATTGGTTTTTATTTAATATATAAATGCATGGTGGCGGAGGATTTATTCTCTTGCTTAACACCCTTTTGTATGTTAAATATTTACCGATCGCATGATATGAGTTGTTGATGTGGTATGCCAAGTTGCACTTGATCAAGGCTTATTGTTGCAAAGCAGAGCCTTGTGGGATGATCAAAGCATAGTCTATTTAGGCATAGCTTTGTGTTACGTGACCTCACGAGCCTCACAGCCCGGTAGAGTCTAAAACGGGAGAAGGGAACGCAGGGAGTGCGCACGTTTCTTTCTAGCTAGAGTGGTGCCAGGGACCTACCAGCGCTGGCATTTATTCATTGTGGTTGTTGGATTTTTCGAGGCCTCGGTTTATGCGGTCGCTACTGGCCGTAGTATAGGTCGAAAAGGACCGGGAAGCGTGTGTTCAGGAATTGCCAATCCACAAAAGTAAGTGTGGACCGGCCCTGCAGGATCCAAGGGTTGGACAGAGTACCAATTCTGGGGCATTGCTAGAGTGTCTCGAATCGGTAAGGATCTCCTCCCTAGCCTTGACTCAGATGGAAACCCAAATTTCCAATACGACATCACGCGGTTTTGATTGTATACCTATATATGGCGACATAGTGGGATGGGGCACTCATGCCGTCTAGGATTGATACATTTACTTTGATGTATTTCAAATTGGTTGCACACTATTATTATATAATACCGTGTTTATCGTATCAAGCATTTTTTGACCATTATAAGGTAAAACCCTATCCTCCGGTTTGCGTTGCATTTTGTGATGGGACTTGGGTCTTATAATGGTTTCATTTTTCTAAAAAGCATTGCGTTATTTTGACGATTTACTTTAGTCATGCACTGGCAATCCATAGGAGAAAACCCGTTCCGCGAAAGTGGCGTGGTCCTGTGATTAGCCTTATTATATTATGTAGGTTAAGTAGAATTCTCACACCAGTCCCATGACTGACCTGTAGTTTTGTCCACTGGCAAACTCGGGTGCCCATATTTTCCACACGGGCAGTCGAGCAGCTATTTTTGCAGATATAATAAACAGGATTCTGGGTTGAAGCTTAAAGTTGTGTCCAGAGATAGAGAGTCTTCCGCTGTGTTCTTCCGTTGCAGTATATTACTTTTTTTTGTATTTATCTTCCGCCGTAATTATATTCCAATGTACTCTGATCTGTATATTCTGTACTCTGATGTAACATTATATGATATGTTATAAAAATCTTCTGTTGTTGTTTTAATATGTTGTATGCCCAAAGTTAAAGTATTCGTAGGTTTTCACTTTTTGGGTCAGACCTGTGTGGTTTATGGTCGATCCAAAGGGTGGGAATTTGCGGGTCTTTACAAATCTGGTTTAGTGATTTGGTTTATCAATTTGATTGGTACTGCCATCAACTAAACAGAGAAAAAAATGCCAAATTTTCTTTGATTTTTTTCTTTCTTTGTGCCCTTTCCTCTTTTCAATACATTTGCTCTATTTTCTTCTTTTTAAGTCTCTCTTTTCTTTTCTGAAAAAAAAAGAAACTTGCTAATTTTTCTTCAATTTCTTTCCATCTTTCTACCACCTCGCTGATTTTCACATTTTTTTCCCTTTCCTTTTCTTTTTATTTGTTTCCATCTTTTGTCTACAACTTTCTAAAAAAAAAAAAACTTTCGCAATTTCTTCTCTGTCTACTTTGATTTCTTTCTTGTTTTTGTCTGCTTTTATTTCTTTCCTCAATTTCTTCTACCCTTCCTCTCTACTCAAAAAACCTTGCTTTTTCTCTCTTATTTCCTTCCTCTTTTAATTTTTTTTTTTTGTTTGGGTTTTTACGATTCATTTCTTTCCCTTTCTTCTTGTTCAATTTTTCATAAAAAAACTTGCATTCTTTTTTTTATTTCTTTCCAATTGCATTTCTCATTCACCTCCTACAATCTCTCTTTCCATTTTTTTTCATTTATTTCTTTCCGTCTCTCTCCTTCATTAAAAAAAACAACTTTTAGTTTTCCTTTATTCTTTCCATCTTTCCACTTTCTTTCCAATCATCTACATTCTTTTTCTTTTTACAAATTTCAAAAAAAAAAAGATTCCTCTTTTGCAAAAAATTTTCCTTTCTTCTTTTGTCTTTCTTGTTCTCAGTACATTTGATTTCTTTTCTTCTCTTACAAATTCCCTTTCTTTTCAAAAAAAAATCCTCTTCTAATTTTACAACAATAAACAAAAGAAAAAAAATTCTTTCTGTTTTTGTCTTCTCTATTATTGTTTTCCCTTCTAAATTTCTTATCCAAATCTTTTACAATTACTTTCCTTCCCTTACAATTCTCTTTCTTTCCTGAAATCTCTCTCCTTTTTTTTTGTCATTTGTTTCTTTCCTATTTGTCCTCTTTTTCAACAATAATAAAAAAAAGGGAAGGTCATAAAAAGATTCATTCTTTTTTTTTCAATTATTTTTCCCTGCTTCATTTCTTCCCTCTGATCAAACACCCCTTCCTCTCACATAATCTTATTTCTCAATAGTTTTTTTTAATCCACACTTCAGCACCATCTTCTCCAAAAAGTCAGTTTTTTTTTTTTTTTGTTAATTCCTTTGTTTCTTTTTCTTGTGTTTTTTTGTTATTCAATTCATTCAAAAAAAAACCAAAAAAAAAGAGATTTCGAACTAAGGACAAGGTGACTGGAGTTCAAGCAACAAATCAAGATTTCAGAAATCAAAAGAAATTGAAAATAGTGAGATTTCAATCATTGACGCTACTCATTTTTTCTGGACGGACAGCCATACCCCACTGTAAATTTCTTTTAACTCTACAGGTGCTCTGCTGCAAAGAAAAAAAATATAGACAATTGTTGTAAAAAAAAATCTGCAGGGACAGCGGCTTGAATGTAATATTTTTAATTTCTGCAATTAAATTGTGTGATTGTTGTTATTTCTGCACTTTTTGTTCATTCTGTTAAGGGCAATACCCCAATTCACATAAGGTGAGGGATTTCATCACTCTTTCCTTAGCCCACAAATTGCATTTCATCGTAGAATCTGACTAATAATAACGGTTAGACATTGGACTTAAGGGAGTCACGGGCTCATCTAAGGCTTAATTGTATTGTGATAGTTGATTCATTTGGAACGAATTATTTCTTGGTGTCTAGACTACGGCAGAGAAATAACCGTTTATAAATATTACGGTGATTCGTAAATATTATATCGGTTGTTACTCTAAAGGTACTTAAACCTTCGGCTGCATTGCTAGGGTGATTCCTGGTGCACCGGTAACTCCTGTCCGTTAACTGGCTGAGAAATCTTTTGATCTAAGTAATCAAACGCGTCACTTTATAATTCTGGGTTAGGAGCCATTAAGGACAAAAAATTTCATTGTAGCTAATTTCTGTGCTTGCATTTAACAACAATGAGTGAAAAAAGTGTTAGCCAACAAAATTCCCCTAGGGTTTCTCGAATCAACCAAAATTTTCCAACCGAATTGGATCAAAATCGAGTGAATCAAAACTTTCCAAACTTTGGGGATCAAAATCAATTAAATCAAAATCTCAATGTCCAAATGGATAGACCCTTATCTCCTCGTGATCGATGTTATCCAACTAGGACCGTTCAACCTTCTGTCATCGTGTTCCCACCAGCTGGAGGAAACAATTTTGAGCTAAAACATTCATTTATCCAAGGGGTACCGAAGTTTACTGGATCTGAAAATGCTTATGAATTTCTAAGTGAATTTGAATTGTATGCTTCCACAACAAAAATGCAACAATTATCTAACGAATCGATCAAGCTAAGGCTAATTCCACTTGCACTACTTGAAAGCGCTAAAAGATGGCTGAATTCTCTTCCGAAACATTCCATAAGAAGTTGGGATGAATTTGTCACTGCATTCTTGAAAAAGTTTTTCCATTTCCATAAAACTCTAAAAATTTGAATTGAGATAAACCAATTCTGTCAAAATGAGGGGGAAACCTTTTCAAAATACTTTGAGAGATTCAACCAGCTATTATATAGTTGCCCTCATCATGGAATTCTAAAAGATCACTTATGTCAAATTGCATATGAAGGGCTAAACTATCAGACTAGAACTCAACTAGAATCAATGTGTGGAGGAGATTTTATGTCTAAGACGGCCGATGAAGCTTGGAAATTCTTAGAAGATTATGCTGAAAAGGACATGCAATGGGAATCGATTCGGGTTCCCATTCGTACTTCTACTAGAGGAGTGCATGTCGTGGACCCAAATCAAATTCCCTTAGAAAACCAAACTCCTCAAGCCGGAGAAGGGTTACCCCACTATTACTCTCAGGACCAAGCTAATGTCATAGCTCAAAATAATCCTTACTCATCCACATACAATCCTGGTTGGAGGAACCACCCAAATTTTTCTTGGTCAAACCCCAATAATTCGGCTAACCCATCTCACCTACAACCCTTTATTCCCAACCCAAATTATCAAGCTCCACCTCCAATTTCTCAAACCTCTCAAACAGCATCTCAATCCAAACAACCTTACAGGCACCCCAATTTTCAACCATCAAACCAATCCTCTCAATCTTCTCAATTGTCACCAGAAATTGTGCATTTAGAAAAACAAATGGAACAAATGATGAATATGATAAAGGAACAAGCGAAAAATAACGAGAAAGGAAAGTTGCCTAGTCAACCTGAGGTGAATCCAAAATATAACTCTCGTGCTGTAAATTCTTGTGAGGACGAAAACCATAATCCAGTCAATGCTGTTACAACCCTTCGATCTGGAAAGAGGATTGATAATTACGTGGGCGACCCTGACGAACCTTCTAACTTGACCCCTAATCTTGCTGATCGCCCATTAGCGTCGAATGCCAATTCGGCTAAACCTCAAGTTCCCTTAAATGTTGGCAATCCCAACAATTCTTCTTCCAGTGTCGGCAAACCCGACCCACCTTCGAAAATTAATGTTGGCAATACCAACATTCCATCTTCTACGACCTTACCACCTTCTTTTCCCTTGGATAAACCTTCCTCTTCGAATGATGAAACTCATCACAGAGTTGAAAAACCAATAGCTCCATTTCCCCATAGACTCAATAATAAGAAGAAAGCGGCAAATTTCGATAAAATTTTGGAAATTTTCAAACAAGTCCGTGTGAACATTCCTCTTTTAGACACAATTGAACAAATTCCTCAATATGCCAAATGTCTTAAGGAATTGTGCACACAAAAACGTGCAACTAATGTTCCAAAAACCGCCTTTCTAACTGCGAATACAAGCTCTGCTCTTTCGAATCTTACCCCATTCAAGTACAAAGACCCTGGCTGCCCTACGATTGATTGCAAAATAGGAAACACCCATATTTCTCGTGCCCTACTCGACCTTGGTGCCAGTGTCAATCTTCTTCCTTATACTGCTTATTGTCAACTTGGGTTAGGGGAAATTAAACCAACAAACATCACTCTTCAGTTAGCCGATCGATCTGTCAAAAAGCCATTGGGAATTATCGAAGACGTCTTGATACAGATCGAACAGTTTTACTTCCCTGTCGATTTCATAGTTTTAGACACAGAGCCTGTCTCAAATCCCAAAGTTCAAATACCATTGATTTTAGGACGGCCCTTCTTAGCAACCTCTATGCTGTCATAAATTGTAGGAACGGTGAACTTCGACTTTCTTTCGGGCACCTAACCATTGAGCTAAACATCTTCAATCTCAACAAACAACCTAGGGATTTTGAGACCGATGAAATCGACATGATTCAAACCATAGTTGACGAAACCTCTAATGACACTGCTGAAGCCTTGAAAATGTGTCTGGAACATTTCGACTCCGATTTCGATGAACTGGAATACATTTCTGAACTGAATGAATTTCTTGACTCAAATCCTTCGTCTTCTGACTCAGACCAAGGAATGTTAACCAATGTTAACACTCAAGAACATCCTAAGTTAGATCTCAAACCCTTACCACAAGACCTTAAGTACGCATACTTAGACTCCTCAGAAACTCTTCCCGTAATCTTGGCCTCTGATCTTACCGAAGACCAAGAAGAAAAACTCTTAGAAATTTTGCGGGAAAATAAAGAAGCCTTGGGGTGCGAACTGAGCGATATAAAAGGAATTAGCCCGTCAATTGTGGAACATCGCATACACTTAGTTTATGAGGCTAAACCCACCCGTGAGGCTCAAAGGCGATTAAACCCAAACATGAGAGAAGTGGTCAAGGAGGAGATAATCAAATGTCTAGACAATAACATCATATATCCCATCTCTGATAGTACCTGGGTGAGTCCTGTACAAGTCGTACCAAAGAAATCGGGAGTCACAGTGATCAAAAATGAAAGTAATGAGCTCGTCCTAACAAAATCAAAACAAAATGGCGTGTGTGTATCGACTATCGAAAGCTCAATGCAGCCACACGAAAAGACCATTTTCCCTTACCTTTTATTGACCAAATGCTCGAACACTTAGTGGGTCATGAGTACTATTGTTTTCTCGATGGATACTCTGGCTATAACCAAATCCCTGTTGCTTTAGAGGATCAACACAAGACCACCTTTACTTGTCCCTTTGGAACCTTTGCGTATCGTCGCATGCCTTTTGGTCTTTGTAATGCCCCCGCGACTTTCCAAAGGTGTATGATGAATATCTTCTCTGATATGGTGGACGAATTCTTGGAAATATTCATGGATGATTTTTCAATCTATGGATCATCTTTTTCCCAATGCCTCACTCGTTTAGAACTCGTCCTAAAACGTTGTAAGGAAAAATCCCTCGTGCTTAATTGGGAAAAATGTCACTTCATGGTAAAAAGGGGGATAGTTCTAGGTCATGTCGTCTCCAAAGATGGCCTTGAAGTCGATAAATCTAAAATCGATTTGATTGCTAATCTGCCTCCTCCTAAGTCTGTTAAAGATGTTCGTTCATTTCTTGTCCACGCAGGATTCTATAGAAGATTCATTAAGGACTTCTCGAAAATTTCAAAACCTCTCTCAAATTTACTTGCCAAAGATGTTAAGTTCGATTTCTCGAATGACTGCAAAACATCTTTTGAAACTCTTAAGTCAATCTTTACCATAGCTCCCATCATTCAACCTCCTGATTGGACTCAGCCCTTCGAACTTATGTGCGACGCTTCTGACTTTGCAATTGGAGCCATCTTAGGTCATCGTATCGATAAACTCCCTCGAGTCATTTATTACGCTAGCAAAACCTTAAACGAGGCCCAATTGAATTACTCAACTACTGAAAAGGAATTTTTGGCAGTTGTCTTCGCTCTTGAGAAATTCAGACCATATCTCATAGGATCCAAAATCATAGTTTACACTGATCATGTTGCCTTCCGATATTTTCTTTCTAAAAAGGATGCCAAGTCCCGCTTGATTAGTTGGATCCTTCTTCTTCAAGAATTCGATATAGAAATACGAGATAAAAAGGGTTCTGAAAATGTTGTAGCTGATCATCTCTCTCGAATTGTGCACGAAAATGTTGAAAACACCTAAATCGATGACTATTTTCCTGACGAACAACTCCTTTCGATCTCTAACACCCCTTGGTACGCTGACATTGTGAATTATCTTGTCACACAACAAATTCCCGCTGAATGGTCGAAACAAGATAAACAAAAATTTCTCTCGGAAGTTCGAAACTTCTATTGGGATGATCCATATCTTTTCAAATAATGTCCAGACCAAATCATTCGAAGGTGTGTGCCCGATCATGAACACCAAAGTATTCTCTCCTTCTCACATGACCGTGCTTGTGGCGGTCATTTTGGAGCAAGAAAAACTGCTGCAAAAGTTTTGCAAAGCAGTTTTTATTGGCCCACACCCTTCCGTGACGCTTTCGAATTTTGCTCTAAATGTGATCGATGTCAAAGAACGGGTCGAATCACTAAGCGAAACATGATGCCTCTCAACCCCATTTTAGTGATTGAGTTATTCGATGTTTGGGGCATCGACTTTATGGGACCATTCCCTAATTCATTTGGGAATCTTTACATCTTGCTTGCGGTAGATTATGTCTCAAAATGGGTTGAAGCCATTCCGACCAAAACCAACGACAACAAGGTTGTTGTCAAATTCCTCAAAGAAAACATCTTTTCACGCTTTGGCATACCTCGAGCTATCACTAGCGATAATGACACTCATTTCTGTAATTGTGCTTTTGAGTCCTTGCTCAAGAAATACTCAGTCACATACAAGCTGTCAACACCTTACCATCCACAAACTAGTGGGCAAGTAGAAGTTTCCAATAGATAAATCAAACAAATTCTTGAGAAAACCGTGAATTCCAATAGAAAAGATTGGTCTGTAAAACTGATTGATGCACTTTGGGCTTTTCGCACTGCTTATAAAACCAATCTATGGATGTCACCATATCGATTAGTCTTTGGAAAGGCCTGTCACTTACCTCTTGAATTAGAGCATCGTGCTCTTTGGGCCATAAAATTTTTGAATTTTGACTTAGAGAAAGCCGGCTCACATAGGAAGTTACAAATTTCGGAATTAGAGGAACTAAGAAATGAGGCGTATGAAAATGCGAAAATCTACAAAGAAAGAACCAAAGCCCAACACGACAAAAATATACTTCGTAAGGAATTCAACGTAGGTCAAAAAGTTCTTTTGTACGACTCTAGACTTCACTTGTTTCCAGGAAAACTCAGATCTCGATGGACTGGATCTTATGTTGTGAAAAAAGTATATCCTCATGGAGCGGTTGAAATTGAAAATCCTAGGGATGGAAAAGTCTTCAAAGTAAACGGTCAACGACTGAAACCATTTTTGGAATTCGAACAATATGACGAAGATGACCCTATCGATCTGCATGAGCCTGATCATCCACCATGAAATCAGGTGATACACGTTCTTTTTCTTTTATTTTTCTTTTTCATTTTTTATTTTATTTTTGTTTTTCTACCTTAGACAGTTGGGACACTGTCTCAATCAAGTGTGGGGGGGGGGAGTCTGCATTGCATTCTTTTGATCTTTCTTTAATTTTTCTTTCTTTCTTTTCATGTAGGACCATCATACAATTTATATCGTAGTAACATACCATAATTTTTTTTGGAAAGTACGACTCATTTTCAATTGATACAACAAAATAAGTTTACAATTTTTAGCCAGTTGATTGTATTTTTTTCTCTCAACTTAGATCGAATAAGAAATATAATGAAAAGTTTAATTTTGAGAGATAATAGTGTAACCGGTACATAGGGAGATTCTTAGGTGATGGCCATGAAATTTATCTATATTGTAGATTTTGTTTAAATAAGTGGAGGACTTAAAATACATATAATGGCTTGTCAAACCTTTAAAACTAAGTTGTGTTAAGTTGAACTCGCGTAACTCTCTTTTTGTGCTTATAAATTCAATAATAATAATAGTAATCCAAGGGTATCCAACATTGCTTGTAAATCGAGCGTTGGTGTGCAAACCCGCCAAGCTCTATCCGACATGTTGTTGACAAAGTCAGCGTTGGAATATCTTGGTCTCATTTTATGAGATTGGACACCTAAGGATTACCGACACGTTGTTGACAAAGTCAAAGTCGGCCTCCACAATCCGCCAAGCTCTTTACCTACTCTCCGTTAGTCCGCGAGGCAGTGCATGGGTGGTAAACCTTGGTATTCTAAGTTAGGTGTATGTACTTAATCATAAATTTAAAATTTTATAGAATAAAAAAATAAGCGATGATGCCCAAACACTTCTTGACCTTATTGATTTGACTAGCCATACACAAGGAAATTAGAATACCACTTTACAAACTGTGCCAAGCAAACTAAGAATTTATTTCATGGCTGCACTATGTTATCGACCGAACTAACTGGCCAAACTGGAATTTCACATTTGAAAACTTGATTTATATTGAAAATTTGTGACAAGTTGAGGTATCTAAAATAAAATCAACTGACTAGAAATTGTTAATTTAATTTGTTGTACCACTTCAGAAACAAGCCTTGTTTTCATTTTTGTTTTTATTTTGCATATGTCCATTGCATTCATGTAGTTTCATTAGAATAATAGCATACTGCATTTGGATTTTGTGGGTAGTATCCGCTGAAAACCCTCACGAGACACCACTCGTCCTACTAGGAACACCTAGAGGTTTAACGGCTTATTGCATACGCTCAATGGAATCGTGTTTCCTACGAAAGTGCGACCTATCTAGTTAGTTTTTCATTTTCTTTTTACTCGAGCACAAGTAAAAGATAAGTGTGGGAGTATTTGATTAACATAGAAATGTGTTTATTTTATGCTCTTATATTTTGTCTTTTGTAAATAAATAAATGATACTTTGGGTACTTTTGTGTGTTTTTACAGGTTGCCAAGAAATGCCTCATTCGTTTCAAATTAAAGGCCAACTACGGATAAAAAGCTACTTCCCCGTATTAAAGCCATCTCAATTACAAAAGACGTTGTAGCTCACTGGTAATTGCATAGAAATTTATACTGAGAGACCTGAGTTCGATCCCCGTCGAGCTCACTTTTTTCCAAAGAACGGAATGCGTTCGCACTGCCCCTTTGCTATGAAGAATATATTAATTAGTGTTATATTATATATATACATATTCATGTGTATGTATGATATTCACTAATAGACATTGTAGGAGTAGTCATGGAAATCAATTCAGAACAATCATTTTTCAATTTCCAATTAGAAGAATTTCTGATTGATTTATTGCCAAGAAAAGATCAATTTTGAAGATTTCATCCTTTGTTGCCTTTGAAGTTTGATGGGTATCCTTGTTTGGAATAATTAATCGCATGCAATCTAATTACCAATCAACTAGCTATACGGAGGATTTGGAAGATATGCATCAGATATTCTTAAAAGATTTATTTCCAAACAAGCCTAGTCAAGGAAGGCAAGAGATATGATATTACTTCTTGGGAAAAGAGACCCATTTATTCATAGACTTAATTAGGATTTTTCCTATCTCATCTATAAATACACGTTGTAACCATTGTAAGAGGATCCATTCTTCTGTACTCTCTTTTAGTTTTAATAAAGCTCTTCTTCGTTTAATTTATTTACTTTACTGTCATAACAATTTGTGTTCTACTCAATTAGTTTTGGTAGACAGAAATTGTTGTTGTTATTTCTATTGCTTATTAGTGTTTAGTCGTTTGATTAGTTTCAACGACAATCCTAATTTACTTTTTGTTGTTCTTCTTTTCCTGCAATTTTAATTTCTGCATTTTATTTCTATTTTGCATTTTAATTTCCAATTGATAGTTGTGATTTGATCGTCGGTTCAATTAGATTTGTTCTGAATCGGATCGCAGTTTCAATTTTTATTTTCTTCAAAAAACCAACCTCGAAAATCGTCTAACTCGCCCAAGAGATTAAATAAATAATTTGATTTTAATTACACCTCCCTGTGTTCGACCTGTATGCTACACACCTAGATGCTTGCAGTAATTTAATTTAAAATTCGCGCTTTTCAGATTCATTAGAAAACGTCGATCACATCTCTAACTAGTTATTCTTATTGGATATTACTAATCCAATCTCTGATGAATTCTTTCATTCGGTTCTAATGTGTCTTATTCTCGAGCTCTATAAACCAAAGCTCTAATACCAAATGAAACGACCCAAACTTTCCCGTAAAGGAAAGTACGGATTGAATTGAGAACACGACAAATCAAAACACAAACAGAAGAACATTTCATTGCTTATTACAACAGTTACATCAGAGTACAAGAATATATCATAGTACGACCAAATATTACATACTGGAAATACAATATCAGAGTTTTAAATTACAAAGCAACGGAAAAATAATACATAACACAACTGAAAGAAATATACGGATACAGAGCTTTCCAAATATAGCTTCAGTTGTAAGTCCAGGATCCTGGAAAAGAAATATCTACAAAACCAAAACTACTAGCTGCCCGTGTGGAAAATAAGGGCACTCAGAGTTTAGGTTAAAACAATAAACTCTAGGTCAGTCATGGCACTGGTGTGAGTACTAAAATAGTTATTAACTTGATTTTAAAGTTAGGTAAATCATGGTATCACGCCGTATAACACGGAACGGGTTTACTCCACATGATCTTAGTTTAAAATAAAACAACGCAATGCTTTTTGGAAAAATGAAGCTATTATAAGACTCAGGTCTCATCACACAATGAACGTAGTCAGAGGATAGAGTTTTCCCTTACAATAGCCAAATATGCTTGATACGCGAAATTTCATCTCTTATTATTACTATAAGTGAAGAAATCAACTTTAAATAGAAATGTATCAATCATAGGCGGCGTAGATACCATTATATTGCGACACCATATATATATATACATATATATATATACAACTAAAACCGAATATAGCATATTAGAAATTGGGTTTCCATCTATGAACCAAGGCAAGCAATTGTCCTTACCGATTTGAGACTCTCTAGCCCGAGTCCCAGGATACAACCGCAACTGCACCTGCGGTTAGCGACATGGTCGGTCATCTGTCGATGATTGGCAATACCATAAACTATATGTTAGCCTGCCCTATGGGGCATAAAATAATCTGGTCAGTAATGTCGACCAGAACATCCATATGTCCCATAGTGACCGATATATCTGAGGCGCCTGTCTATCCATTAAGTAATAAGCAACATCCACATGAGTAAACAGTCTGGGCTCCAAACTATGACGTTACTCCTAGCCATAAACTAACATATGTCCATTTCCCTGCAGTCCTCATCCCGTTTTTGGTTCATATCGGGGTGTGGAGCTGACAAAGTAACGCTATACACAAAGTTATGCCTAAATAAGCTGTGCTTTGATCATCAACCACAAGACTCTGTTTTTCAACAAAAGCCTTGATCATTTGCATCTTAGCATTCCACATTGTCAATCCATATCATAGCATTGATTTCTGCCAATATGTAACTTCTAAGCTCGTACGTCTCAGAGAAGGGTGTTAAGCAAGAGAATAAATTCTCTGCCACCAAACAGATATATATTTAGCAGAGATCAACGAACACAGCATAAAGGAATACAACGTCAGACAAAACATCCATTTACAAGTCTGTTATGGGACTGAACGAAACCGGAGGCACCTTATTCCTTGTCCCATATGTCCAATACAGGAGAGAGGTCCTTGCATATCCGTCGATCTCCAAGTACGTTTGGACGATTACCAGTTATTACCTTGTCTTGGGTGTACAGCCCAATCAAGACATCAGTAATCACCCAAACGATGTGAAGAACTCCGGTCTTCAATCACCGTCTTCATCTTCGACTCTTAATCATCGTAGTAATTATTCAGAATGGGTTAAACCCGGTCTTTCCGAATAATTCGCGTATTTTATAATCAAGTGCTATAAAAACACATCATACGCCTCATTCCAATTCAGATTATTCTTTTAATATAACACTCACATTATTAGGGAAAGGTTCCCATTAATTTTATCAAAGATAAATTCTTTTACATTTATTCTTTAATCTTCCTGGGATCTTATTTTAAAAGATTTTATTTTTTCTTTTATCAATTCTAAACCAAATTTAGATTTTTCAACTGATCAAGATTAGCGAGCTTTACCGAAGTAATCATTTGCTTATATTTTTCACATCCCAACCTATTTATCCCATCTTCATTTTAAACAAATTAAAAATTCATTTAAAACCCTGTCTCAGTTTTAGTCACATAAATCATTACTTAATGATTATCCAAATTTCAGGAAATAAATTTTGTTCTTACATAGGGTAAAGAACCGGCGTCCTTTAAAACACAGTTCACGATAAACCCAAATCATTTTCCATAAAAAAATGGAATCTATAAGGAAAATAGATCAATATATAATTAATATAAATTCCTGTATCAGAACAATACTATAAATGGAATAGCGGCAAAGCCTTTTAAATTCCATATATAATAACGGTCTTCATTAACAGAAGCTCATCTCGATTATAACCAAATCGAATTCCATTCAATCCCTATTTAATATATTAAATTGGAAAAGTTTACTTTAGAAAATTTCCATTTAAATCTTAAAAAAGATTTATAAATTCCAAATTATATTTTCATTGTTAACTGGGTTAAAGAACAAATGTCGTTTAAAAACACAGTTCACAATAAACCCAATTCACATTTCATTTTATTCCAATTACTAAATATAATTGAAAACTCTAATAATCTTAATTAAAAGATTTATAAATTCCAAAATTATATTTTCACTGTTTATCGGGTTAAAGAACGAATGTCGTTAAAAACACAGTTCACAATAAACCAAATTCACATTTCACTTTATTCCGATTACTAAATATACTTAGAAACTCTAATAATCTTAATTAAAAGATTTATCCTTTTCATACGGGGTTTAAGAACAGTGTTATTGAAGACACCATTCACGACAAACCCAAAATCCAATTTTTTTTTTTTTTAAAACATTGGAATATTACTCTAGTTAATAACTAGTTCATTTAAATAAAAATATATTTTTATCTTTTTAAATATGAAATTTTTCATCCAAAATCTTTCCAAACCATTTATTATGATTTTAAAAATTTTATTAATATTTTTAATAATTTTGTCAAGGCCTGTACAGTCGGTTTCCAATAACGGCCACCGAACTGCATCCATAACGACCTTTTTCAAATTTGATTTGGACATAATTCCAAATCCAACCGTTAGATTTCAAACTTCTTATATTCATTGGAAAGCTCTTTTCGATACGAACTCAGTAGTTCCGGATTTAGGAGAATCCGGCGGACGGATCTCCCGTTACGCCAATTTGAAGTTACTGGTCGAAATTCGTGAACGGTCACTGTGCGTTCTATTCAGGCCATTAAATATTTATATATATATATATCGTCGATTTCCATTTAAATCGTATTTATAAAATATTTATAATTTCATTTCAAAATGATTTCAACTTCATTTTCAATTTTAAATAAGAATTGAATATTCTATATCTTTATCATATTAAAACGATAATATTTTTAGAATATTATATTTTGAAATCACTTCCTTGTGATATTCATTATAAAATAAATAAAATCGATTGACAAACCCGTTCAGGTTAAAAATGGCGTTTGCTACTTAAATCGGCTTCATATTTTTATATTTTTGCATCCATTCAAAATTGAACATCAAAATCATAATCTTAATCTTCATTGAACAATATTTTAATTTCTATATATATATATATATATATATATATATATATAATTCATTTGGCGATTCCAAAACCATTTATTTCGTTACATGTAAAAGGAATATTTTTAAAGAACAAAAATATATTTCATTATATGTGCATTTTATATGCTTCATATAAAAAGAATATTTTAATGAACAAATATATATTTCATTACATGTACATTTTTATAGATTCCTATTCGCATTAAAAAGAATATTTTTTTAATGAACAAATATATATTTCATTACATGTACATTTTTATAGATTCCTATTCACGTTAAAAAGAATATTTTTTAATGAACAAATATATATTTCATTACATGTACATTTTTATAATTCATATATACAATAAAAATGTAATTTTTATTGTTCAAAATTTTTATAATACATGAATATTTCATTCACTTAATTAACATGTTAAAATTAATTTTTTATCTAACAAAAATGTATTTTAACATATGCTTCTTTTATTCTTTATACATACAATAAAAATGTGATTTTTATTGTTAAAACATTTTACTTTAAAATATTCTTTATTTTTAAAAATTCTTTATTTTGAAATGTGCTTTATTCTGAAATGCTCTTTATTCTGAAATGCTCTTTATCTAAAATATGTTTTGAATTCTAAAATGTCTTTTTAATTCCAAAATGTCTTTTATAAAACATTATTTGTTTCTAAATCGGAATGTGACTAAATCAATTTCCATATAATTTTAGTTATATGGATTTCACACACCACATGTATTCAACAATAATGGTAAGTAATCATTAAACAGTCCATTCACATCCAAAGTAAAATTTACAACTGTGTGAGCATTAAAGTAAATAAATAACGCTCATCACAGGTTGCCAATCCATCGATTAACATACAACTAAATATTGGGACTAGTGTATATCAAGTATTATCCCAATACCCGTGTGGGGTTTTGAAACAACAATAGTTTATTTAAATAAATTATTGGTTAACAAATTTAACCAATTCTAATTCAGATTGAATTATTTTTAAACTTAACCAATTTTCACTAATTTAAATTAGAAATAAATATTTATAATTTAATTCAAACTGCCACATTAATGTTAACATTATTTTTAATACGTTCAACATTACAGCATCACAAACAACATACAATACAGTCAATTTAAATCGTCCATGGTCTGTGGATGAGGAAAGTGATCTAACAGACACCGTATACAATTTATAGAGATTAAACTGATAAAAATCTACACTGGCAAATTAATATATTTTTCAGTTATGAAAATAAATAAATAACTGTGCAGAAATTTTACTGAGGAGTTCTCACCTTTGGTTTCCACTCCGCCAGTTTTATTTCTGAATTTCTGAATAGTTTAGATTTGCTCCAGCGCGTTATGTTCTTCACCGTGATCCCAACATAATCTGTTTCACACAGTTTGTATTAAAAATCATATTTTTATACTGCGTTATTTCTTTAAGAAAAATCATGCTATTTATATTTTTAAAATCAATGCTATGTATAAATTAAAAATCATATTTTTAATTTAAAACTATTTTATAACAAAAATCACATTTTTATTCTAAAGCTATTTCATTTTGAAAATAGCACATTTTTAAATCAAAGCTATTTTATTTTTAAAAAGTGATATTTTTTATTTTATTATTTTAAAACAAAGTTATCTAGACAAAAATTACATTTTTAAACGAAGTCATTTATAATAAAAATCCTATTTTTATAAATTCTATTTATATTTTTATTTTGAAAAACAATGTATATTTGTATCTTCTAAATCAATGTATATTTATATTTTCAAAAACAATGTTATTTATATTTTTAAAAACAATGTTATTTATATTTTCAAAAACAATTTTATTTATATTTTCTAAATAATGTTATTTTCATTTTCTAAACCATGTTATTTTCATTTTCTAAACAATGAAAAATCATTTTTTATAAACAATGAAATCATATTTTTATATTTTAAACCATGCTATTTTATATTTAAAACAATACATTTTTACTTACCAAATTAACTAAAGTAATTACATAAAAAGAATAAAATAGGATCACTGTTATATTTTATGTTCTAGTTGATTCCATTGCGTAAATATCGCGGATATGATCCCAACGCATTTCGTTTCGTTCAATTTCGTCGTTGTTTGCAAATGGTATAGCAGTTTAAATTAATCACATAATTAATATAATTAATTTTATTATTAACTCCTTTGATTTGCTTGACCTTTCTTCCCACATACAAGTTCCAGGCGATGACTCCTTCAAATCAAGGGCTTCAAATATCTGCCATATGGGAGGACCGGATGCTCATCGACCTACGCCACACGGTGCGCCTTAGTGGCGCCTCCCCGACGCCGAAGTTCAGACGAACTCGATGCCCTCTGCCGCTCCGAATAACGATCCAAAAACCGTGACTTTGGGCACAAAATCCTGTTAAATTACTCAATGAATTCTGATCAGAACCATATAGAATTGAAGCTAGTTGAAATCTCTACAAACATTGTTAATGAATCATGAATTAATGTGGAGTGATTTGAGAATGAATGAGGATCAAAATCGGGAGGGTTAGGGCCATCGATTTTGTATTAGCGGCAGTCTGTAT
The DNA here is from genome assembly GCA_030737875.1 of Allium sativum. NCBI lineage: Eukaryota > Viridiplantae > Streptophyta > Magnoliopsida > Asparagales > Amaryllidaceae > Allium > Allium sativum. Next base: position 959,197,477 of record CM060909.1, read on the forward strand.
TGGGGAACTAGGGTTGGGGTATTGCGTATTCTGGGGGTATTTATAGCGTATTTCTATTTTTATTTTATTTATTTAATTCAATTTTATTTCAATATAACTTGTGTATTGTTCCGAACTCCAAATCAAACCCAACGAGTGTTGCCCCCAGCTGAATAACCTCATTCCGGACACAATGGGATATGTTTCGTAAGCCAATTCGACTATTTTGATATGTTTTTATCAAAATTAAAATATAAATCATTATATATTCAATTTAATCGTACATTTTAATTATTGGGGCCACATACTGACTCCAAAAATTCCAAAAAATTATTTCTAGCTATGTTTTGACGATATGGTCCTAACAAAACTAATTTCTTCGAATATGGAGACTGTCTGAAAAATGTTCAATTTCTGGTCGATCAAATTTAACTGAAATTGAAAAAACACATTTTCTTTTGCCACGCTCACAAACTAATTCCAAAAATTATGAAAATTGGAATCTAGCAATAATTTGACATTCCAGATCCAACAAAAGTGGTATCGTTGAAACGGAGGTCGTTTGCAGAATGGCTATATATTATATTAAAATATATATAAAAATTCCATAGCGACTATTCTAAATTTTAAACTGGGCATAACTTTCAATTCTCGCTATGAAATCTGGAGTTTTCACATTCTTTGGAAATATATTTTCAAACAGATTCAAATATTTCTGGTCTTACTAAAATCCGGTTTATTTTGAATCCTGTGCATTCATTTGAAATCGAATTTTCAAACTATCGTGCTATTTTAGGCTCGTTTTATAATTAAAATATATTTATTTGTTCTAACTTCGATTTAAATAAATTTTTCGTCGTTACTATTTAAAATAAATTATTTTAAATATTAAAATTGCTAAAATAAAATTTTTAAATTGGTTCAGAATTTCCGGGTTGTTACATTAGTCCAAGTGATTTATCAGTTCAAACAATTGAATATAATGAAATGAATCGATGATCTGAACTTTTACATTTTTAATTAATAGGTCCTTATTTACTAGTAATCTTTGTTCTAGCATTTGGTCAAGCAAAACAAATTGTTTATGAAATCCTAGATACGAACATATAATCAGTCACCTAAAATATTAAATAATATATAGGAAAAATCAAATGACCCTATCCTCATGTCAATAATATCAGCATGAGTAGTTAGCGCTTTGAATGAATAATTATTTTTTAATTGTTATTTGTTGTATTTACATGGTTGTTTGGTGTAAGTCCAAATCATCATAAATTCTACTATGTACCTATGTTGCTTTTAAATGGCTTGCAATTGCTAATAATCTCGTTGTCAGAATGATAGACTTCGAAAATGTAAAACGTCGGCAGTTTTTTAGTAGCACCCTCTGAATTGGATCTGTATATCATGGAGGACTCGTTTTCTCTTCAATTCTGCGCTTCTAACCTTATGTTTCACTTCACGCAAAATTCACATGCTACTGGTACAATTTTTCTTTCATCCTACTACACTTCATCATGTCATGCCAATTGGCGCTCCACCTCTGCTCAAGCTTGCTGCTGGAATAGTCATGTATTAATGCACATTTAGTATAAACTCATGCAAATGTTGTTTGTTTAGCCAAGCTGAAATGGATGAGCACATTTGGTATAAACTTCTACAAAATGTATGGTCCTACACATAAATAATAGATAAAATACATTAAATTTTGTATGCTAACCCAGCTTTCATGCAGGTTTTCAAAATATATTAGTTTTATGTGTGTCGTTAGATTCATATTTTTTTTAAAGCATAGATCCTACAACAAATATGACAGGTATTAATAATATCTATATGAATGATTTATAGAGAAAATTATAAGATTTAAGACATTATGTATATATGAATTCTTAGTTCTATGTATGTTTGGTTTTCATAGAATCAACAGCCGTAAATATATAAACGAGTTTTAAATATAAATGGTACTACAATCTATGTGTACATATGTGATTCTAATGTTAAATGTATTAGTCCATAATCAATCAAACTGATTGTAGTCAATAACAAAACAAACTTAGCTAAGTTAAATGTATTAGTTAGTAACTATTAAAATAATATGATTTTTTTTTCAAGTTTAAAATATATAGAAATATCAATGTTAATGGTTAATGGAGAGTACAAATATCTCTATAATGTTTTACTAATGGAACTTAATGTTTCTCAATGATACAGATTAAAAATAATTGAGAAGAAGTCATAGTTTTGAATAAAGCATAGTGATATGGTTTGGGTATCAGGAAATTAAAGTACACATGCCAATAAAAATAGAAGAACATGTTAGAGTTTATGCCTTAGAGGTAATTCATTTGGTGAGATTGATAACACTGTTGATATTATTATTTTATTTGGAATAAAATAATATTCTATCATATTATATTTACTGCGTAATATAATTATTAATATAGTAGAAGTTCTTAGAATTATAATACGGAATTATATAGTTCGAGTAAGACTTAAATTTTAGATTATATAATATGATAAGTACTATAATTCTTAAATGTCCCTAGTCGAGTTTCATTGTTTATATAGGGCAACAATAAAGCGTTGAGACTAGTATGTTGATTGACTGATGATCACATCTCATTGATCACTAATATACATGATATTAATGTCAAGACAAAATACGTAATGGAGAATATCGTATTGGGCTAACCCACCATGAGATAACTACATGGAATATAATTAACAGTATAATAAGTTATTCTCATAGTGACAGTGATGCAATGGTCCTCAGACCTGAAATCATTATAATTTTATTTGAGGATATTTGTGGTTTGATATCATCTAAAGTTATTCCTAACTGAGTAACGATAACGGTGATTATTGGATACATCTCAAATCGAATGAAAATTATGAATGACCTAGACGGAATTTAAACCTATGATATATTCGTAGTGATATCCATGGGGCTCTTGATTGAGTGACACTGTGAAATGCATGGCCGTGCTCAAATACTGATTTGTTTTAAATAGTCTACTCATCGATCAAGAAAAACAGATTAAATTATAACGAGGATGATACGATCCATGCCTTTAGTTTAATCCTGGATATATTAGTTAAAAGGATTATATTACATTGATACACTGGTCACGGAAAGTCTATATCGAATCATCGATCTTATTATAACTTTGGTAGCAACAACGTATTGCTAGATGCCAATCGCTGTTTATGATTTTAAATACGGTTTAAAATCATTGCCAATGTTGTAATAACCTATAGGGTCACATGCTTAGAACATTGTAAGGGAAAGGCTGTTTTGATTTTGGATAAAATAAAATATCAACCGTTGATATTTGTGGTTAGAAGGGCAGAAGGAATTGTTCCTTGTTTGATGTACATGTGTATTTATTAAAAAGGGGTTTACTTTTTTTATTTAATAACAAGGGTATTCATTTTTTTTGACCAACCTTTTAGAAAAGAAAAAACCCTAAATCATAATGGAAATAGCGGCTAGCACCGCTGGTCTCCCCTCTTCTTCGATCTGTACGATGATTGAAGATGGTGTTAGCGTGGATACTTATGGAGGCATGACTATTTGCTATGCTAATGGTTCGATTCGACTCAACTTCACTGATTCGAAAGCATGGAAAACCCTAGTTATATTTCTTATCTCGATCTTTTAATTTCATAATAGATTCAACTTAAGGTTAATTCTTCTGCTGCCAAATTGTTTTGCAAACCCTAACTATCACTTTCAATTGTATCAGAGCTATGGATTTACGAAATTAATCGACTGAGTTATAATTGAAATTGTTTCATGCATGAATCATTTAATTTTGTATCTAGGTTAATGTTAACGAACAAATTCAAAGTATTGACTGTAAATTGTTGTATGATACTTTGTCTGTTAATTTGATGTCTAAAACATGAAATCAGGAAATATATTGATAAATACTATTCAACAGATGAAATTGTATTATTGAAAATTAAATCTGTATTTGATACAGTCTGTAAAACCATTTTACTGTAAACAAAGTTTTATATTTGATATAAAATTTTGAAATGGAATCATTAATGACTAAATCTAATTTTTCATTAAGTTTTATAGTTGCTTTCACCTTGACTGGTAATTAGAATCTTATTGGTAAAATTTAAAGAAAATTCAATTATAAAGTCAAAGTGAAAATTATTTCACGGTAGATCAAAATAGTATTTGATACTAAAGTAAAACAGTTTACTGTAGATAAATTTTGTTATATGATACAAAATTTGTAAATACGATTCGTACTTAATACTGAAAATTGACTCAATTTTAATATTGATGTTATATTTTCTTAATTATTGGGGTTAGATTTACTTGAACAATGATTTTAAATGTTAAAATTGTTATTCATTTAAGTTGTTTAAAAACTAAGTTTGGTTGATTGAAATCACGCATCTATGTTATTTGGTAACATATTGCTGTGATTTTATTTTTCAAAACAAATTGTTGATATTGAAAAACCAAACTAATATTGATATTTCAAAACCAAATTTAAGAACATAGTTCTTTAAATGTTGAAATAAGTTTCAGTACAAATGAATTTTACAGTATCAAATCCTCATAAACATATGAAAATTTATGCAAGCACATGAATGGCTAGAAATTGTTTCTTTTACTGCTAATAAATTTTGTATTTGATACAAATTTCAGTATGAAATTATGAATTGATATATGATATCATATCTATTTTATTGTTGATACATCCTACACTATTAAACTTTAAACATACGGGTAATGTATTGACTCTGTGTAATTTTATAAAGCATAAAATCTGTAATCATGTATGGATACAAATCAAAAGATGTTTGATTTGCTCATACAAATAGGTTTGATTTAATGAATTATGGATTCATAGTCGAGCATTTTGAGTTTACTACATACGAGATATTGACCATAAATATAGGATAACTCCAAATCATAATGATGATTTTCAAGTTATCAAATATAATAGGATACTCTGTTTATCATGATATTAATCAATATATGCTCTTAAAGGTAAGAGATTTATAGAAACCTGTTACTATAATGGTTGGATTGATTCTATCTAATTGATGCTTGTATCCATTACCTGTATTGTATAATTAGTTTTAAATGGTTCATTCAGTTTTGGAGCTCTTCATACTGTTTTTTCAAGCAGTTTGAGACTACACATTATTTTTTTAAAACATGAAATCCATTGTAAGTGTACAGATTCCATGATTATATTGATATATATATATATGTATATATATATATATATATGTATGTGTATGTATAGCATAATTTTATTAAGGGCATTATAACCTTCTTTAACTCATATTGTCGTTTGAATTTTGAATTCTGACTCATATTTAAAACTTGTTTTGATTGTCACTCATGGAGCAGTTTAATAATGAAAATAATATTTAAATACATCTACTTTCTCTTAAACATATTTAAGCATACCAATATGCATATATATATATATATATATATATATATAATGTGTTATGGTATGAGAAAGGTGCACTTAGTAAAAGGAATACTGATTTCGCATTTATTTGGATAAATAAATTACTGCAATTTGTATTAATTACAATACCAAATCCATGTAATGTTTTAAAAGTTTTCCTGAACACTCGTCTGTTTCTGGTAGAATGATAAAAAATCCAGGTTTGACTAATCTGGAAATCAAGTCCTTTTTTATCAGATTTAACATTTTAAATCTGTTATTTTGTATGATTACATTTTAAATAAATATGAGATTTTCAAATTTGTTTGACTGTTATTTCCAGATTATTCTTTAATATCAATATTTGAAATGGTCAGTTTATTTCAGTTTTGAAATTTTTATAAACAGCCATATATTTATAAAAGTTGCAAATTGTTTGCAATTTAATCCTCGACTCATACACGTCATAATATTGTAAAATGGCCACTACGCTATCTTTTAAACTTATAAACCAGTTTCAAATGTTATAAGAACATATAACAAAAGTTGCAAGTATTAAGATACTATTTGTGTTTTTATTAAAAACTGGTTTTCTAGCATTAGAACATTATGTGTGTGTGTGTGTGTGCGCGCGCGCGCGCATGTGTGTGTGTAAGTGTATATATACAAAATAGATACTGTCTTGTTTAATGGTTTTTGCATAATGATGCATGTTCTTGATACCAGTTTTTAATTAGTTATCACATACAGACTTGCTAAAATAATATTTGCCAATATTTTATTTTAGGCTATTGACGTCAATGACCTAGACATTTAACCTATTCTTATACATGATTTAAATCTTAGAATATTGATGCTTGAGTCTGACTATCAAATATAAATATTCATCATGTTTGTTAGGTTTACATGATATAAGTTATATATCCGTCCACACTGTAAGAAAACATAACTTAATTATAAGTTAAAGATAGGTATTATGCAAATTTGATTTGAATACCCTGTTTCAAAATGGAAAAGTCTCAATTGATGTTGTGATACATCATATAAGACAGTAGATTCTCATTTTATTGTATCATAATGAAAGTTTTTTCAATGATGATATACATACATACATTACTGAGTATTCGATTCAACATGATTATATACATATAGATGTGCTCTTAATAAGACTGGTCATGTTGATTAAAAACTTCTTTTTCATTGCGGGAGTTATTATAATTGCTGAAAACTGTTCTAGCAAGATGATCAACTCACAGTGTGGTAGGGTTAAGAAATATCTTGTAATGCAAGTCCCATTTCAATTGATAATGATGGGTCTGAATGTGATAATTGTATATAAGATTAACGTTATGATCTGTATAAGCTTGTGGACTGTGTATAAAACTCATATATGAATGATTGTTGTGTGATTAATGGACTTAATCATATATGTATGCAAAAGGTTATGTGTGTGTCTGTATATATATATATATATATATATATATATATATATATATATTAACACTGCAAGTTTATAGAACCTTATTATGTTCTTGTATTTAAAAGGGTCTGACCCTATATTTATTACTAGTCGCAATATTCTTTGTATAATCAGTTTGTTATATATATATAATATTAAACTGATTGTATGGAACTGATTCATTGTTTAAATTCTCAGTTTTAAATTTTGTGCATGGGTTTATGAAATTTTAGGCGATATATACATTAGCCTAATATATAAATATTGATGATATATTTATGATTGGATCATATATGTTATAAAAAAAATTTAGGCTTGAACTCATATAAAATCCTGATATGATACTAACTTAGGTTTATATGATAAAAGAAGTCAAGTTTAGATTACAATGTATAAGATATGTGTAATTTTGATCACCAATATTTTTAAATGTTCAAAAAGGGGAATATAGGCATCATTCCTATATTGCTTCTAAGGCATCATTCCTATGTTGCTTCTAATCTAAATGCTTAATATATATTATTTAAATTTAATTGATATTTCGAATATAAAATACATATGTTTTGACAATGTCTAATCTCATTGGATGTAGGTAATGTCAAAGCATTGTGCATCCTCTTATTTTGGTTATATGCGGTAAGAGTAATCGTGGTGCTTCGACAGTATTATTGGGTCTGATTTAACTAAGGCTACATAATATGATTATGACCTTAGAGGCAATAGCATAAATTATTCTATATTTTGAGCAAATGAATAATACTGAACAAAATATTTGTCATGCATTCCAAGAGTTATATACACTATATATTTGACATAAGATGTCAACCTAAAAGGTTGTGTTTTGGGGCGTAGCCGAAGCTTGGTCAAGGCATGACTAGATATGGATCTTGGAACACCGTTATATATACATACTAATATATGTGTATAAACAAAGGGATGTTAATTTGAGTGGGAGCGTATTTTAGTTTAAATTATACATTTATTGTAACACCCCGTAATTTTAACAACACTTAAGATGATAAATTAAAGAATAATTAAATAAATATTCAAAATTAACTGAAATGGACTATGTCATTGCGTTCGTCTCGGAAACATGGTCAAAATAGACATTTGGTTTGCGTAAAACGGACACCGTATGAAGAAGTTATTAAGTTTTGAAGTTTGTATATGCATAAGAAGAATATATATGAATAAAATAAGCCTAGAATTCAAAACAGTTCAAAATTCGAGCAGAAGGGGGGAAGCGGGAAAATTCCCGCCCAGGGGTGTCAACCCTTGGGTCGACCCCACAAGGAAGGGGTTCCCCCCCCCCCCAGATCCGAGGAAGAATTCATTTTTCTAAATGTGGACTCCTTTCTTGACCAAAATCATTGATTCTAGGCTATAAATAAGACCCTATACCCATTGTTTCATTCATTCTAAATCAATGGAGAACTAGATGTTGCCTCTGCCCAGATTAAATCAAGTCTTTTCTTCTTCAACAATCAACTAGAATTATTCAAGTTTAGAGATCTGTGATTCAACATCTGCAATCCCTCTTCTATTTCTTAGATCCAATCACAGTGATTTTATGTTAATTTTAGATTTAAATACTTAAAAGTTAATCATGACATGATTATAAATTGGATCTAAGTCTGTGACTATTTGAATCATATCAGATCTGCTATAACCTATGTAATTAAGTTATTCTGACATGACTATGAACTAGATCTAGGCCTATGTCTATTTATCATGTCAGATCTGCCATTGTTAGTTGATCTAATTCATTTCTTAGATCTCATCATGCCTGTTTATGATGTCCCTATTATGTTAGAATCAGTTCTATTATCACATGTTCATCAGATCCGTTCTTACATGCCTATCTTTTCATTATACCCAACTTTGTCACTGTATGTTTATTAGTTGTTATGCCTATTTCTGCCATTTTACGTCAATCTTGTTATTATTATCATTTCTGCCCTCTTCCCTTCTTCTTTTCCCTTTTATTTTTATATAGCCAGGTTACCTTCAAGCCTAGGCATGCCACTGAATTATGCGAACATGAAAAATTAGGAACGAGGGGAAAACGTTAAAATTGGGGCGTAACTTGTATTGGGAAATTTGGGCATAAATTGAATGTAATACATGAATGTGAATTTGGGGCATAAACCACAATTGTGATTAAAAACCTTAATCTGGGGCGTATGGTTCGTTATGAATACGACTTGGGAAAGGGGCATGAAAAATCTATAATGACATAGGAATAATTGGTTAATAATTGAAATGCCTAGAATTACAATAGTTAGAAACTGTAACCGAGCTTAGACACGAGGTTAGATTACACTTGTGGTGGAAGTTTTCCTGGAACCAACCGGCATATCCAGCTACCATAATTAGTGAATCTAATATGAGGGGTCTAAGTTCATTAAGATGTGACGTGCTAAGACACGAGTTAAGTCCTACATGTGGTGGAAGTTTGCCCGGAATTGCCCGGCCTATCCAGCATCCACAAGTTGTAGGCTTAATGTGGGAGGTCTAGTACATTATAACCATAAATAAATATGGTAATAAACTTGAATACTTAACCTAGTTGAATCCATAAGGATTGAATATGTTAACTGGAGTAGGAGTTAAGTAAAATTGTATGAAACAGTGGGAGGGTTAAGTATATCTTGGGTGGTGGGTAATATTTATATATAGGCCCACAAACTTAACTTATGGGGTTATGAAATCTTTTACTCTGGTATGGCATAACCTGTGAAAAACCTAGCGGGGATACAAGCGTAATGGGAAGCTTGTATCATCTTGTGTGCGGGACCCGTTTTAGTCAGTAACCCATATATATGTATCAAACGAGTACTCCGAACTAGGTCGGAGTCGAGGCACGCTTACTGGGCTGATTGTAAGAGATCCAAACGATAGGATGGTGCGGGCGGCGCATTCCGATGGGGTCATGTGCGTGCATGGGTCCAGCAGAGGAGGTTTAGAGGCCGTGACATCAGTGGATATGATTATGCACATCCTGAAAACGAAGGGTTGCTACTTTAGGAAGTGATACGTCATACTGTGGGGCCATCACAGGGTATCTACGGAGTAGGGAGCCGATCAATTGGGTAGTAATTAGGGTACATCTAAACTCTGGTATATTTAGGAGCCTGTTATTATCCTTAGGGTTAACTCCGGTATGTTGGGCTGCCTACTGATTGTAACGGGTTAAACCTCTCACTAGAAGTACACCTAAGTTTACCATCTTATAGTTGTTGGGATCATCTCATTCTAGTTATATTAGCATTGGTTCGAAGAGAAAGAGAAAGTACTAGAGAAGCGCAATATATTCTATCATGTTTATCATATTTACCTTGTCATACCTACCTTTTATGATGTTATCTCTCTTATCCACTTTATATGCCTGTCATGGTACTTTTACTTATTTATATACTAAAAGTAACTGAACTCGCCAGACTTTATGTCTGACCTATTTTGTTTCCTCTTCTTTCTTCTCCATTCCCCCCCCCCCCCAAAGGTTCTTAGGGTGGGGATACTCAAGCTTGATCAGGACTCTGCTTTCATCTTGCTTGCAGCTGTTTTGGATGTACGGCTTGATTTCATATCTCTCTACTACGGCTATGTTTTGGGGATTATGCTTCTTTTATTGTACTCTGATGTTTTAAGTACAATACATAAATTTTAATGATGTACTGGGTTTTAAGCATTTCAGACATATGATGTAACCATGTTTTGAACTACGATGTTTTCAGCTTAATAAAATTTTAAATTTCGCTGCTATTTATTATCTGTCTTGTAATGTTTATGTTTCTATTTACCTATAATGCTTCACGAAACTTAATGCATTCTCCTAATGAGGGACATTAACGGAGGTGGGGTGTCACATTTATGTTGAAATAAATTTTGATTGTCAAAATTTGTATTAAATAAATATTAAAGAATCAGTCATTATTTATTATCTACTGTAGATATTAAATGAAATAACTCTGATAAATTAAATTAATCGTTGAGCAGGATAAATTGAATTAAATCAAATTTCTTAGCTAACATTGAAATTCGAGGATTGTCCTCAAACGAATTAAACGTAAATATTTTACAAATATCGAAGATATAAAACAAAGCTACAGTGTGACTTCAACTGAATAAGATATAAATGTTGTAATAATCTACTCATACATTTCTATTATTAGATACTAGATATGAATAACATAAGTGTATGTGAATTTACAGAAATTGCAAAAATAAGTAGAAATCTGATAAAAGGAAAAGTGGACTTACGATTGGAAATGAAGCAAATTTGGTTGGATTATCCATAGGAAGTTGATTCTTGTTGTAAGTAATAGGTTAATTAAATAAATAAAATAATTGTTATTATGAAATTCGACATAAAATAAATGTTATAATGGATCTTGTTTAGACAAGTTTGAATTTCATTTGTAATAAAAGAACAATTATTATTCATTTTATTTGAATGAAATATCGTACGAAATTTCACAAATAGTTAATAATCTTTGTAAATCCTTAACTATAGTGTACTTAACATAAATAATGAGTGGATTAAATTTAGTGATTTAAATCCAACATACCTTTAGCATTGCCAGTTAGCCCATATAAACAAGAAAGTATATCAAAACTCGATAATGATGGAATTTTGAATCATTTGATTTCGAATCATATGAAGCATGAAATTCTTGTTTATTAGGCAAAATAATGGAATCACCTTGCACTTGACATAGTGAATGAGTGGCAAATATTAGGTCTCATACAAAATGATGGATATGGAGCAATGAATACATAAGCTAGAGGCAAGTTTTATTACTTAATTATATTTACTGAAGCTATAAGTAGATATAGATATGTGTATCTTATGAAACACATGTCATAATCCTTTGAAAATTTCGAAGAATTCAAAGTGGAGATAGAAACCAATTTTAATAGAAAATAAATACTTTTTGAACAGATCGAAAAGAATATTTAAGCCAATTATTTAATGACTATCCAGATGAGTTTGAAATTGTTTCACGACTCACTCCACCTAGAACACCGTATTGAAATGGCGTGTCTGAAAGGAGTAATCACACCTTATAAGATATATTACGACCAAGATAAGTCATATAGATCTTCCAATAAATTAAATTTAGAACAATTTCCTTTAATCCTACTAAAATGATTTTAAAGACACCATATAAGATATGGACTAGGAAATGTCATATGTGTCTAATGCGTAGGTTTGGATGCGAGGCGTTTATTGAACGTCCTTCCTCTGAAAAGATCAGACCCAAATAAGATAACTATTTTGTGTAATATCCACAAGATATAAATATCTATAAATTCTTTGAGAATAAAATGTTTGTTACTCAAATTGGTATCCTTTATAAAGGAGAGCTGGTCCCTAAGATACCGATAGGAATGAAATAGAAGTCGAAATGTCTCGAAATCACAAAATGTCATTGAATCTTGTATAGATAAGAAATTGAGTGGGAGTGAGACAATAATTCTAGTGTAATTTGATAACACATTAATTACTGTAAATTAAGTTAGTTTTAAAACAAGAAATAAATACTGATTCTATGGGAGAAAATGTTTGGATTAAGAAGTTCATGATTGAACTTAATTCATTGTTGATCCAATGAAATACATTGCGATAACAATATGGTTGTTGCTCAAGCCTAAAGCATTAAACTCATTGTCGATCCAAACATATATTTAAGAAATATAATTCTTATGTGAAATTGTTCATAGAAGAAACAGACATATCTGCAAGGTTACAAAAGTCGTAATGTTACAAACCTACAGAATTAAACTCTGTCGCAGCAGAAGTTTAATGGTCATACTAGTTTCAAGAGTATATGATACATGAATAATTGACTATAGTGCAAGTGAGCCTTAGAGGCAATTCATTTGATGAGATTGATAACACAGTTGATGTTATTGTTTTATTAGGAATAAAATAATATTATATTATATTATATTTACTACGTAATATAATTATTAATATAATAGAAGTCCTTAGAATCATAATACAGAATTATATAGTTCGAGTAAGACTTGAATTTGAGATTATATAATATGATAAGTATTATAATTCTTAAATGTCCCTAGTCGAGTTTCATTGTTTATATTGGACAACAATAAAGCGTTGAGACTAGTATGTTGATTGATTGATGATCACATCACATTGATCATTAATATATGTAATGATCCGGATTTTTTAGCCATTCAATTTAAACATTTAAAATATTTAAATGTTGTATTATAAATATAAATGGAAATTTATATGGAATTTATTAATTTAAAAGCAAAGTTTGAACGTATAATTTATAGTTAAATTATAAACGAGCCTGTAGCGTCGTGGTAGTTCGTAATTTAATGTTTTGAACTTCAATTGAATAGACAAAATCCAATATAAGTCAGATTTCTTTGAAATAAGAAATGTTCGGATCTATTTGGCTATCTTTTTCTAATAAAAGAGAAAATCAAGATTTCATATTGTAGATTTTGTTCATATCCAAATCAAATTTTCAAGTAGTCGCTGTGGAATTCATTATTAAAGATATAGTGATTTATTTTATAACATAAAAGGGGATTTTAACATATTGAATATCGATTTGGATTGAAACTCAACCAGAAGTATTTTATATTTATAATGTATAAAATTCTGCCCGAGTATGTTCAATTGGAATATTTTATTATTATTATATTAAGGTATTTCAAAATTGATTTATTTGTATTTAAATTCGACGGTTAAAAAGGGCTATTATTCAAACGACCTCCGTTTTCGATGAAACTAGTTCCATCGTGTCCAGAATATTGTATTATTATGAGATTTCAAGTTTCGAGCCAGTTGGAATTATTTTGTGAACATGCGAGAATTAAACATGGATCAGTTAATGAATTTAATATTTAAAATTTCGCTATTTTTCCAAATGGACCCGGTTTTCGATGAAACAAGTTTCGATGGGTCAGGAATGTCAAATTATAGTAGAATATCCATTTTCATCACGAACAGAGTTTTTATGTAATCAAACGAATGTAAAATTTCCTACGATAAACAACATTAGAATATGCTAGGAATATTCTTAACCCCATTCTATATATTTTCCTATCCTATGCATTCCTAACCCTTATCCTTCCTAATTTATTTTTCTGTGGTCAACTCAAGTAAAAACTTAAGCCGACATTTTCAATTTCAATCGGAAAATCATAATAGATTAGTCTCTTGATGAAATTCCGTTCTCTTTGACGCGTTGAGATCCTTTTCTCATCAGCTTCGATCTGGTGTAAAATTTCAGGGGATCGACGTAGTTTCATTCGCTGTATATACGTAACATCGAAACTAGGGTTCGGTAAATGGGGTTTTGGAAGCATCGGTCGCTGATTTGGGTATTATAATTATGCTTGTGGCATCATTTAGTTTGGTTTGTGCAATTTTGGGACTTATTCGGTATGATTATCCTGTAGCTATCGGTGTAAGTCTAAAGTTGCACGAAAGTGGATGAGCTTGAGTTGGATGCCAGGGTGACTAGAGGGTGGAGTTTTCAATGTGGAGCTCAACGATGTCATGGGTTTGCTAAATGGAGATGTATAGAAGGAGAACTGGTAGTGAGAAGGGTTGGTAATGGCATTTAAAGGCCACGACAAAGTTTAAAGAAGAAAACGGTTTCCTTACTGGGTTTGTTGGGTGAGAGTAGGATAGCACGGTAGTTTGAAGCAGTATTTGATCTAAGGTGAGGAGTAAATTTGTGGTAGAGTTTGTATTTTGTTTTGAATTTTTTGAAGGATTGGGATCGATCTGTGATAGTTCATGTCAGTGAGATAATGAGGACGTTGAAGTCAGGGGATTGACAAGAGGTTGTCTCTGAGTTGCTTGTGGTGAGGGCTTTGCTTACGGCAGCTTGAAGGAGGAGCTGGCACCAAAAAAAGGGATGAAAGAACTTGAACTCGCTTTTACCCCAATGTCATCTAGTAGCTTGATGATCCTTTATTCTATGACCAATCAACTTGGTAAAATTTCTAACATCATTCCATAAATGAAGACCAGTGATTTCCAAGTGATTGTTTAACATATAATATTTGGATGAGGGGCCTCACTACTATGAATGGTATCACTGAGCTGACTTTGTCATCGAAGAGATGGAAACAGGAAGCGTGAATAAAAGGCAGCGAGGTGAGGAATTAGAATGGCTTAGGTTATTTTAAATAAAAACGTAATTAGTGAGACTAATTATGTAATTAAGAAATTATTTAGTTAATTAATTTAATTAAGACCATGTTAATTAAATACGCAGGTAACTTTTTATTACATGAACATAATTGAACCGAACGGGTCACATTGGAATCATATCTACAGGATCTACATTATGGAAATAGCGCAGTTGAGAGCTAAGCTACAGGAATTTCAAAGAAAAATCAAATGCCTGTTTGATTTTAAACAAAACAAAAGATGAACCATCAACTGCAAAACAAGCTGGTAAACTCACTAACTCTGGCTCATTTATATTTTTATATAAATGAGTTTTAAATTTATTTATAGTAATTTTATACTATGTGATGGTATTTGGATGAATGGTTGATAAAATTTGGTTGAAATGGTTGATATAGTTATATTATTGATCGATATATTAGTTATGTTTACTATGATATTTCATATTTATATGAAATTAATGTTGATTAACACCTGTGGATGTAGGGAAATAGGTTGGAGGGATCCAACTGGATCATTCAACATTTATATTATTGTTTGTTAATTACTGTGATATATACTGTGATTGATTATGCTGTGTTGAATTACCCTGACCCTATAATTTTGGTATTTAAATATCGTAAATTATTTTTGAATATATAAAAAGAAATTTTGAGATTTTAAAATAGAAATTTATTTCCAAAAATAGAAATGTAATTTCGTATAGAGTTGAAATTAAAACATGTTAATGGAGAAAACAAGAAATTGTTTACAAACGAGAGTATAAATTAAGTGAAGTATTTATCATTGGATAAATTGAAATATAAATTCAAATTTGAACTCATATGGAAAAGTGAAAAACGGTTTTGAAACCAATATTTGAAATGAGATTTGAACTTAGCAAATTATAAACGAGATTTTAAATGATTGCAATACAAATGAAATTGGTATGGAAAAATCCGAATAGAAGTTATAAATAGAATTTGGGTTTAAGATATTATTTATAAGTACGGAATCAAACCTAATTGATTGTATATAAAAAAAATATGTTCACGATTAAAGTGAATAATGGTTTAAAGGAAATATTTTGCAAATGAAATATCTCTAAATGAAATTTAGTTTTGAAATATGAATACAAATTGTAAACTGAATGAAAGGGGAAACAAATAATCCTTTTAAAGAAAATGATGAGCTTTAGTTCAAAATTCAGAATATGAAATAAAGTGTGAAAACGTTGTGTAGACTAGAATGGTTATAGAGGAATTTGGTAATGATTTGGAAAGGATAAATCCAAAAGTGAATTTGGAATTTGAATTAACCTGAAATGGTAGAAAAATTCCAAAGTTTGGAATATAAATCGAATATAGATTATTCGAGAGAAAGTTATTTATTAGAATTCGATTATATCGAATTTAGGAAAGTAGTTATTTTTACTTTCCGTTTGAATCAAATTTATTTATTTACTTATTAATTTATTTATTGAAATTAATAAGTACAAGTATATTGTAATAATAAAGCTACCGTTATAATAAATGTTTCATAAATCTAAACATCAGTTATAACGCTGCCGTTATAATAAATGTTTTGTAAATCTAAACAGCGATTTTAATGCTACCATCATAATTAATGTTTTATAAATCAAATATTTGGAAACAACGATTATAACACAACCGTTATAACCAATGTTTTTCTGTAAAAGAAGTGGATTCTTAGATTAAATCTAAGAGTCACGTTAGCGATGTTTTTTTTGAAGTTGTGAGCTTTGACTATTTCAAAGTTAAGAATGTTATTCAATTAAGGTCTGAGAGGTAATTATACCCCAAATTGATTGACTTCGTGATTGATAGGGGAACAGTTAAGGTTCGATAGTGAGGATTGGTTAGCAATATGGTTTGTTAATAAATGATTAATGGTTTGAGTTATAATAACGATGTTTTATAACATCGCGTTAATTTAAAGGATTTGAAATGTTTCCCCAAATAAAATCGGAGATATTTTCTATGCATAGAAAATGAAATAAATTGGTCAACGAGGGATTAATAAATGGAATATGGAAATATTTGCCGATATTAATAAGGTATATTTTCTGAATATAGAAAATAACGATTCGTGAATATTTAGAAATGTTTTCTAACTAGAATAAGAGATATTTTTCTCGAATAAAGAAACTAGGATATTGGAATGTTTTTTTTTAAGAATCGAGAGAGAAAATAGAGCTTTGAAAGGATACGAAAGATGGGAAATGGGAATTTGAAATGATAATAGAATAAGGAATTGATTTAAAAAGGGCCAGTGTTGTTTGATGGTTAATCGATAAAATTTCCATTCGGGAATAGGATCGTTGATTAAATGGATGTTTCTTTGATAGTTAAATCACCGGTTATCAAAGTCCTAATTTATTTTATACCTCGGTTGTCAATACGGAGAGACCGGGATCAGATTTATTATCTGAAAACCACTCCATATTGGCATAAGCATTACAAATCAACTTATGTTGAAGATAATTGAAGACGGAGTAAAGTGCAAGGGCTGTTATGTTAATCCTAAGCAGAAATTGTCCAAGATGGATTGATGGAATAGTGCCTTCAGTTTTTCCAGTCCCAAGGCAATGTATATGGACAAATGTCTGACGATGTGACATTCAAAGTAAATGGTGGTAAGATGTTCTAAAAGGATAATCGTGATCTTAAGCCTCATCACCCGGGAAATGACAAAAATCGGGCAGGCAACATGGCTAAGTGGGTCATTCCCGTTAGGGGTATCATCTGCTGATCTAGAGAAATTTTATTTGTTTCTTATTATGTTCGCTGTTGTATGCTTTCGGTAATGGTTGTTGATCACAACCGTTGGTGATAATATTCTCGATACACTTAAGTTAAATGAGTGGTCGGCCATGTGTGGCCAGGTCACAAGATGTTCTTTTTGAACCCTAGTGTATCCCTTCTAGAGTACACTGATCGGAAGGTGGTTCCATACCTTGTCATAGTTGGAATCCAATCTCCAATAAGCGCCCTGCGGTTTTTGATTTTATATTATATATGGAGCGTGAGATGCAAGCGTTCCACTAGATTCTATTTATTTGATGTAGACACTATTATAATATCACCGGATTTGATATCAAAAATATTTTTGGTTATCGTAAGGTAAAAACCATCTGTGTTTATGTGTGGATTGGTCTTACGATTATCATTTCTTTCGAAAGGATTTTAAAAGTTAAACCAACGGTTAGAGTTTACTCACACAATCCCATGACTGACCCAGCGTTTATTTTATTTTTGTTTTCCCTAAAACCTTGGGTGTACAAATTTGTACGGGAAGTCAAGTAATCGGGATTTTTCAGATTCACTTGAAGGAACTCGAAGCAGGAGGCTTCATCAGTTAGCTATAGACTATCATATTTTTCCGCTGTGTACTATGTTGTATCTGGAAACAGGTGTTTGTAACTATTTCAGAATTAGCTGTTGTGCTCTGATGATGGTATGTATACACAAAACAAATTTGTATTTCAAAAGTTTATGTAATATAATATATTTTATTCGTTCTGCTATGAGATTTGTGTTCTTCGTTTTTCTTCAATTCTAGTTTCTCTTTCTTTCTATTTCTCATCCTCTAACTTCTTTCTATTAATGATTCGTATTTCTGTGCAATTTGGGTTGGACGTGTGGTGTGATTGATCAACTCAAAGGGTACGAAAATTCGGGTTATTACAACATACGTGGTATTAATGTCAAAACATAAATACGTATTGGAGAATATCGTTTTGGTCCGAATCACCATGAGATAACTACATGCAATATAAGTAATAGTATCATAAGTTATTCTCATAGTGACAGTGATGTAATGGTCCTCAAACCTGAAATCATTTTATTCGGGGATATTTGTGTTTTGATATCATCTAAAGTTATTCGTAAGAGAGTAACGATAACGGTGATTATTGGATACATCTCGAATCGAATGAAAATTATGAATGATCTAGACAGAATTTAACCCTATGATATATTCGTAGTGATATCCATGGGCCTCTTGATTGAGTGAGACTGTGAAATGCATGGTCGTGCTCAAATATTGATTTGTTTTAAACAGTCTACTCATTGATCAAGAAAAATAGAATAAATTATAACGAGGTTGATACGATCCATGCCTCTAGTTTAGTCTTGGATTTATTGTTTGAAAGGATAATATTACATTGATACACTGGTCACGAAAAGGCTATATCGAATCATTGATCTTATTATAACTTGGGTAGCAGTGACATATTGCTAGGTGCCAATATCTATTTATGATTTAAATACGGTTTAAAATCCTTGCCAACATTGTAAAAATCTGTAGGGTCACACGCTTAGGACATTGTAAGGGAAAGGTTGTTTTGATTTTGGATAAAATAAAATATCAACCACTGATATTTGTGGTTGAAAGGGTATAAGGAATTGTTCCTTGTTTGATGTACACATGTATTTATTAAAAAGAGGTTTACTTCTTTTATTTAATAACACGGTATTCATTTTTCTTTTTTGACCGACCTTTTAGAAAAGAAAAAACCCTAGATCAAAATGGGAATGGCGGATAGCACCGCCGGTCTCCCCTCTTCTTCGATCTGTACGACGATTGAAGATGGTGTTCATGGATACTTATGAAGGCGTGATGATTTGTTATGCTAATGGTTCGATTCGACTTAACTTCATCGATTCAAAATCATGGAAAACCCTAGGTATATTTCTTATCTCGGTCTATTAATTTCGTAATAGATTCTAGTTAAGGTTAATTCTTCTGTTGCCAAATTGTTTTTCAAACCCTAATTGTCACTTTCAGAGTAACCATAACCAGTTTCACTAAGCACGTTAAGCAAATAAAATCCTAGCTGTGAATATTCGGTATTCGTTTCAGTTGCTTAACTTTTAAATGTTGATAGTGTTAGATAAACAGAAATAACAATACTAAAATCATTCTAGTTCTGACATTATTGTAAGAATGCTTTAAATAATGAAATATTATTGGTTTTACTAAAAAAATAAATTTTAATTGCAAATCCTTGTATAGTATGACAAAGTGCAGGATTAATTAATATTACTCATACTTTAACTTAGCATGCTTGTGCATGTTAGAGCATATTGTGTACGAAGCTTTCAATCTTTGTCTTGTATACATTCATGGTGTTAAGCAGATTTATGTAAGAAGTTGGGAAATAACTAAAAGCCAAAGTTACATTTTCTAAAACATACATTCAAAACAATCTAAACATGCATATAGCTTACACTATATTTTAGCATTATAGTTTAATATAAGCAAAAAAAGGAAGAAAAGAAACTACATACTGCATAGTTTAAAACAAAATGGCTTTGGCATTTGGATTGAGATAAATTGCATAAAGCATGAAAACTGAATGCTAGCCATAACAACATGCAAATAGATATAACTTGTTATTTTAATTCATTTCTTATGAAAAATTTATTCCATATATTATAGATTAGAGCCATTTTCCTACAATTAATTAGTCAGGTTATGCTTGTTAATAACTGTATTTTTTGAATATGGTATACTAAATTTGATCAAAGTCTGACTAGAAAGTAATTTTATTGGCTTTTTCCTCTCCCTTGGCGAGCGAGCAAATTAAAAAAATGCTAAGATAGTGTTTGGTTTATTTTATGTTTTGAGTTTTCAACGTTAATTTTGAAAGATGACAAGATTTAAAGGATAACGAAGGTAACACAACAAATGCGGACGAGATAATGAAAGGGATGTGGGGATGGTGGATGGATGAGTTAACCATGTAATCAGATACAAACAATGTTAATTCACTACTTTGATATTGTCCCTTCCACATTTCTCTAACTTGTTGGATATGAATTAGCTAGTTTAGGTATATTTTCTTCTAACAGCCAAATTTGAAAAAGAAAACAAAAATAGGCTTCTAAGTCGTAAAACGGAAGTGTTTTGGGGTTCTAATTAAGAACCCAATTAAAAAATCATCAAATTATCTTATAATTTCAAGGAAGATGTTTAAATATTATTTTGCATGTGTGTTTAACAAGTTAATCAGCTTTATTATTGATAGGAGAATAATGCATAATATTAGGATACCACGTAGTAGGGACACTTGCATGTTTGTGTATGTGATGAGGTAATATATTAAGCCAATTAAAAAATAATGAAGACATTTAGTGTATATAGCAGGTCAATATGTCTTCGAGTAAGGAAAAAGAGTGGATGAAAGGATCCGATTGAAGAACTGCACAATATGTGGAAGGAGTGGATAAGTTTATCGATTTTGTTGTAGAGAATGGTGGTAATAAGGAAATCCGTTCTTGTCCTTGTTCACAGTTTAACAATATGAAAAACGAAGATAAAATTAGATCAAATTCATTATCATCTGCTTAGATATGGAATTGTCCAATCATATACCGTTTGGCATTTCCATGGGGAAGAGTCGGCAAGGAAGCAAAAACAACCCGTTAGTGAAGCCATAAGTACCGATGAGTCTGAACTTACTATGATGGAAGAATTGGTCAATGATGCTAATAAATTTCATAATTTTCAAAGTTTATTGCTAGATAATAGTGGGGAATCACCTATGGTTGATGTTGATTAGCATGCCAATCAAAATAAGAAGTATAAATTACTTTTTGATGACGCAAAAGAGCCATTGTAACTTTCATGTCCAAAAGGGATAACAAAATTATATTTCATTGTCAAGCTGAATAGCTTGAAAACGCAGTACGATTTTTCTGACAACGGTGTAACTGCACTCCTAGAATTTATAAAGGAATTACACCCTGAAGGTAACGCAATACCAACAAAGTATCCCGACATGAAGAAGATGATTAAACAAGTTGGGATGGATTACAAAACTTATGATGCATGCATTAATGACTGCATTTTATATTGGAAAGATGACGCGAACAGAGTTTTTTGTCCAATTTGCAAGGATCCAAGATATAAAATAACATTCAACAGAGATAAAAATGCTACCAAAGTACCTCAAAAGACGTTGAGACATTCCCCTATAATTCCTAAGTTAAGGAGATTGTCTACTATACCATGGATAGCAAATGCTGTGACTTGGCATGGTCGTGCAAAGTCTAATTCAGATGCAATGCGTCATCCATGTGACTCTTCTCAATGGCGAACTGTAGATTCTTTTGATAACATGTTTGTTGTGGAACCACGAAATTCCACGCTTGGATTAGCAATATATGGTTTCAATCCAAATGCATCTCTGGGTAGTCGCTATAGTTGTTGGCCATTAATTGTAGTACCGTATAATCTTCCTCCATCCATGTGCATGAAAAGAGCATTTTCAATGTTGACATTGTTGATTTCTGGACCAAAACAACCAGGGAAGGATATTGATGTTTATTTGCAACCATTGATGGACGAGTTACAATAATTATGGGAAGGGTCGTTGCATATGACTCATTTAATAAATCTGAGTTCACAATGAAAGCTAGGTTGTTGTGGGAAATTCATGATCATCCTGCACTTGGGACTTTATCGGGGTGCACAACTCATGGCTATTGTGCATGTCCTACATGTGGGGAGGATACTTGTTCTTACTATCTTCCTGAAAGAAGAAGATATGTTACATGGGACATCGAAGATTTCTTCCTTTCAATCACAAGTTTCGAGATGATAAAACAAACTTTGACAATAAACAAGAATATCTCGTCCTCCACGGTCGTTGACTGGTTATCAAGTTGAAGAGAAGGTTGCTGATATCAAGTTGAAAGTTGGTACAAATAAACAGAAATTGGTCGAAAACAAAGGCCGATGAAGAAGAAATTGATAATGTTCCTGCATGGTATAGGAGGTCCATTCTCTTTGATTTACCATATTGGAAAGCAAATTTGATCCGACCTAATATTGATGTTATGCATACGGGGAAGAATGTCACTGAACATCTCATCAGCACAATCATGGGCCATAAAGATATGTCAAAGGATGGCATCAATGCACGTAAGGATTTGAAAATTATGGGCATAAAACAAAAATTGTGGATGATGGAAGATCCTGAAAAAATGAAGTAACCATACCAGAGGCAGCTTTCGCCTTGAGCAAAGACGAAAGATTACGATTTTGCACCATTTTGAAAGCCTGAAAGTTCGTAGTAAATTCTCTTCCAATTCAATAACAATGTGAGCATCAATCCTCCACAATTAACAAATATGAAGTCGCATGATTACCACGTCATAATGCAACAATTACTTCCGGTATTGCTTCAGTATTCTTATCCACAACATAAGGATTTGCGTAATGATGTACATTGTACAAGTCTATTCTTTAACATTTTATGTTCAAAGGTGATCAATTGAGAACATCTTTTAAAAGCAAAGACCATTTTGGTTGAAGCAATTTGTGTGTTTGAAAAATATTTTCCACCTGCATTTTTTGTCATTAGCATCCACCTTATGGTTCATTTAGTTGATGAAGCATTGGTTTGCGGTTATGTTAGATATCGGTGCATGTATCCTTTTGAAAGGTAAATTACTAAATTTAGTTTTGTTTATCATCATTCGATTTAAATAGGCACTAGTAATTCATAATTGATTTACGTTCATAGATTGATGAAAACATATAAAGGATATGTGCGCAACAAAAGATATATTGAAGGATGTATTGCAGAAGGATATATCGTACAGGAAGTTAGTGTTTACCGCATGAAATGTATGCTAAAAGGGGGCGATGGAATGAATAAACATACTCGTGAGGCTTTTTGAGACGAGGATGATGAGTTCTCTGGTGAGATGCCTCTAGATAATGGTAAAGATATTACCCTAACCTCAGTGCAGTTTGAACAAGTTCGTAGATGGGTCCTCAATAAGAATGATGGATTGGATGAATGGGAGAAGTAAGTTCACGAATAACACCTGAATCTTCAACATTGTAAATCAGCTCATATAAATATTTTGAAATGTATTTGTTTTGGGAGGTATAAAATTTATGTGAAAAGTATTAAATCTCAACCTCAAAGTGGGGTTTCGTTCGTGGAAGCATGTCAAAGTTTTACTTATGGTTACGTGGCGAGGTATATTAATGCTTATTTAATATTTGTGCGTACTTAAATGGATCGTACATCTTATTAATCATATTTTCACATATTTGATTTTTTGTAGTTGGTCAAAACAAAGGATGTTGATTCAACTCTTTGGCGGCTTGTGAATGGGCTGAAATTCGAGGCACATAGTTATATGAAGTACCAAGTAAATGAGTTTACATTTTCTCTAAAAAGTTATGAAGGACGGATGGTAACACAAGACAGCGGTGTATGCATGAGGCAGTTGCAAAATTTAGAGCTAGCAGGAAAGATAAAAATTATAAAGAAACAGAAATAATGTATTATGGAGTTATTCAGGAGATAATTTAGTTGGATTACATAAATTTCAAACAAACAGTTTTTTATTGTGACTGGATGAAGGTTGAAGACAAGGTCAATAGTTGCAAGACTGATTCTGTTTCAAACTTGATTACCATTAACTTAGGAAAATTAAAGGCCAAAGATAGGATGAATGATGAGCCATTTATTCTAGGGTCAGAAGCGAGTCAAGTGTTCAACTCTAAAGATCTAAAAAATAGCGGATGATTTATGGTTTTGCACACGCCTAAGCGGTTGACTACAAGTGTGGATGACATTGAATTTTCTACTGCTTATCCATCAGTTTTTGAAGATAACAAAAAATTAGAAGATGTTACCAAATGCATATGTTAATATAAGATGTATTTCTTAATTGAATTGAGTTGAATTTCAATTATAGCTAAAAAAATTAACTATGAATATTATTATCGTTTGTGATGTTTATTGTCTATGGACTCGTTTGTGATGTTTGTTGTGTATGTTTCTTAATTGAATTGAGTTTCCTCATTGAATTTAAAATTCTTAATGAAATTCGTTGTGTATGTATCTTAATTGAATTGATTTTCCTCATTTGTAATGTTTATTGTGTATGCTCTTTCATCTCTTTTATCCTCTTTCTTAATTTTAAACACGGACCGTCTTTGGAACATTTTGAATAAGGACTATCTTGTTAAAATATGTACTTATTAATGGTATATTCCTTTGAGCACTAAGCATGCACATAGAATAATGGCGACGATTGTTTTGGTAGAAAGTTACTATTATAAGATTCAAGATTATCGACTTCGCTTGGGTAACAATTAATCAGGTAAGTTGTTTTCCTTTTATCAAAATATGTGAACAACATGCATAAAAGAGGTTGAAATAATGACTTATTCTTGTCTATATGTAGCTGCCAACAGATTATGTCTTTAAAAGCTTTCTTTTAATCTAGTATAGCAAATGCTTAGGAGAACTACGTGAGTTATCATTTGAGAGATTTTTTTTCTATGTTATGTTAAAATGAAGAAAAAGGGCAAATTTATTTGTTGGTTTGCATTTCAATTACAGTTGTCTAATTGATAAATCATTCATACTTAATGTGATATGGTATATATATATATATATATTCATACTTATTCTACTAGAGCTAAGTACTTTAGTAGCCATTTTGACGTTTTGTTGGGGCAACTTGGAAAATAATATGATCCTGTGAGGCGTGTAGATTAACTATAATTTTTTTGAAATTGTAATATCCTTATAACAGGTTTGCTTTCTGTAATAATAAACATCATTTTTCCAATAGTATTAAAGAAGTTTTTTTGAAGTTGCAGCAGATTAGTTGATTATGTGGTGTTCCAGTACTCATTGTGTCACAGTGCTCATTTGGTGTCAAAATTAGTGCAGTAGTGATAGCTAACATCTTTGTTGATTCATGAAATGTGCAAGGCTTTGTTGTTTATTCGTTCCCTACCATATTTTATAGATCATAAGTAAATAGTAAATACAACCCATGCAGTACAACTATAGAAACTAAAACCAAAAACTATATCGTTGTTATTTCAGCATATCTTTGTTGTTTCAGCAAATTTTTGTCTTGTTCAGAATTATCGTTGTTGTTTCAGCAATTCTTTATCTTACTCCTTGACCATATAAATGATTTTGACAATAAATTTCATACAGCAATAATGTCAGAAGCCGCGTAAGCGTCGATCCATTCAGTCGGTCATTCGTTATCTTCACAACCCCAGAAAATTGAGGCGAACGCATACTGTGCTCCAATTTCTGATAATGCTGGAAAAATAGGCAGAAAAATTGGTAAATTAGTACAAATTCATGTGCCAATATCATATGAAAGCTGGGATAAAGTGCCCAAGAAATGTAAAGATGACGTTTGGAATGAATTGCGGGTAAGCCATCACGACTATGTTTATTTTTCTTTTTGTTTGCTTTTTAAGAAATTATACATTAACAATTGTATTTTGAACTGGGTAGAGAATAGCTTGACATTATTACATTCACATTTATAGTATCTTGAAATCTATATTTTCAACAAATGTAAGTGCAATATAAAAAACTTTCATATGATTCAAACTTAAGACGTTTTGTTACGAGAAACAACTTTCATATGATTCAACCTAACTATAAAGGAAGTATAAAGTGACTGAAAACTAGTTGCAGTCTCCTCGTAGTTCCCCAGTTTTAGTGTTACTTGCTAGTCATCACTCCACTGAGACGGAGTTTACCCTTTTTAAATAATATTTTAGTGACAACCTGCACCTGGCATACATAATATGTTTTATATCCAATTTGAATTTTCCTGCATGTCATGGGTACAAATTGAGAAATAGCAGTATCTAAATTAAACAAGCTAGAAAATGAATAATTGGTTCTTGAGGGAATTCTCCTAAAGTATATTGCAAACTTCCATCATCATCCATTTTTTTATTTTTTTATTTTTTTGCATCTGTGGACATGCTTGAGGATTTTCATTTTAAAATAAAAGAAACTAGAAGTTTTGTCACCCTTAGATAACCAATTAAGTTCCATTCATTGAGCATTTTCATATGCAACTTTCCTCATAGTATTTGACAGTTCTTCATTTATCTGCTCATACCTGAAAAAGGCTATATGATAGTAGGATCGTGTAGAATGGAGAATAGAATGTAGTGATTGTATTAGAGTAGAAAGCAGTAAATCACACAGTAGATTTATACTCATTCGGATCACTGTCCTACGTCTAGTCTCAGACTCACTTCTGGTATTTCATAACACTAAAACCCTCACTTCACCCGGAGGAATAGGTTCAAAATTACCCGAACAGTTGAACGAGATTTTCTTGCCTTAACCACTGAAGAGGTCTCTTACAATACAGAATAATTGATGACTTGTTTGTGTTCTTGTTAACACTGATAAGTCAATATATAGTACACCCTTCCTATAGTCTTTCCTTGATGATGAACGTGAAGCTTGTGAAAGATTATAGAAGATAATACTGAGAATAGTATGCTTTTTGAAAACTAGAGAGCTTTGAATAAAATAGAGAGAGGTAGAATGAAATACGGTAATTTGAGAAGTAAATCAAGTCTCTATTTATAATGTACAAAGAATTGTAACTTATCACAAAGAGATTCTATCGGAAGAAATGATTTAGAAAGTCATGACTCTTCATAATAAGTTGCAACCATTGGTAATCAGATGTCTGAAAATATTATTCAGATGTCTGAATTAATTTAAAAAGTAAGACAATAAAGAAATAGTTCATTTCGTAGTAGATTCAGACATATGAAAAATTTAGAACAGACGTCTGAATATTGTGGTAAATTTAAATTTTGCCTCAACAAACAGACGTCTGTTTGATTTAAACCAGACGCCTGTTTTCTGGGCAAAATATATTCTTTGCCTCTTTTGAATATGAAAACATATATAAGTGATATGTGTGTATGTGTAATCATCAAGGAAGAATTTAACATGAATATCTAGGACTAACAGACCCTTACAACATATTCAATCTTCATTTTGGTGTTCTTGAATCTGTTTGTCGAATATCTTCCTGCAAAACAAGGTTAGATAATAATATATATGCTTATGTATAGTTGTCATAGCCAAAACGCTATGTAGCGAGATTCAAAATTCTCCCCCTGTCAATATTCATATAATGTCACTCGTTTCTCTCCCTTTGTCATTCGACAAAAAGAAATACTTATTAAAAAACTTATGCACATATGCAATGCACACAAACATACACAGAAACAACAGACATGATATATAAACAAGCATACCATCAGACATAACATATGACAACACATACTAGAGTTTTGTGCAAGACATAAAGAGAAGTACCAAAATAAATTACACACCATTTAGATAATTAAAGAATTTTTAGGAAAAATACATAGACCATCATACCATCAACCATGCTTACCATCCTTCCGAAGTAGATGCCTCAATATTCGTCCTACCTCCTTTGGAAGAGCCTTGTTCTGAATCGGGAACTTCTTCGGCGGAACTTGAAGAGCATTGAAATGGAGTTGGAGCTTGAGCTTGGCTCGAGGAAGTGCCAGTGCAAGAAACTTTTTCCCAAATTTTGTTCAAGAATCCTTTGATAGAGTCAAACTTCTTATTTGTTTTCTTTTGATAATGCCTCAATTCTTTGTGTAGTTTAGGTTGGTTTTAGGATAGCATAACTAAGGCTTGTTTGGAAGAAGTTTCAGGAGAAATTATATAAATATCATCATCTTCTTCTTCTCTAACTTGGCAACGATGAGAAGGTTCATGAATAATTGATTCTGGGTTAGAGGCTACATGTTCAGTCCAAGTCTCGAGTGACATAAATTGTAAAGTAGCGAGATTCAGGGGGATATCCATAAGTTTCAAGGTATTCGGACCGGTTTCTTTGATGCGTAAAGAGGGAGTATTAGGTATATTTATGTCACAAGCAGCAAGGACCTGTGTAATATACGCACCGTAGTGTAAAATCTTGTACTTGCTCTTATATGTGATATCGGTCCATTCGTCCATGATAATTTTAGCCCAATTGATTTGTTTGTTGGAGTATAAAGCGTAAAGGGCTTGAAAATCCTTTTTGTAAACTTTTTCATAGCTACCTTTCCGAGGTTGAATGGTTCCTACAAGAATACGATTAAGTAGACGAGCTTGTGGTCGGAGATGAGTGGAGGTAAGCTTTTGCATATTAATGAGATTATGGGAAAGAAATTTGTGTGAAATTTCATCTCTAGTGTTCATATCTACTTCAATGGTGTCTATATCTAGACCTTGGCAAGCACATTCTAAGATTTGCCCTAGTCTTTGCATAGAAAGAAGCACTCCTTTTCCACAAACCCAAGGCCAAACAATATCCTTTTTGACTTGTGGTTTGGTACGATCAAGATTCAAGTTTGCTAAAAACAATTTCACTAGTAGAGGATAAATTTAACATCATTTTGGTTATAATCAACTAATGATTCAAAGTGGAAATGTCTAGCATAGTGTAGAAATCGATAATTTGAAAAAGCATCGAATTTGACGAAAGCACCTTCAAAGAATTTTGAATCCTTCATTGCTTTATATCTAGCATTGGCGGTATCGTCCCATAGCCACCTTTTAATTAATTCTTCGGAGGAAGGAAGTGCCTCTTCTTCTCTTGTTCTTTTGCCACGATTTTCCATGAATTGATTTTGAAAAGACGAAGTTTTGTGGTAATTTTTTTGATTTTGGGGGCTAGGTTTTTTATGGGTGGTAAAAAAGATGAAGAGGTAAAAGTAAAAAGATTAAGGGATGAATGGTTGTGATGTTTGGGAGGAGTCATATGTCTTTTTAAAAACATGTCAGTTCTGATTCAGACATCTAAGTTGTAGAAAACAGACGTTTGTTTTATGTTAATGTGGAACCCGAGAAGAATTAGTTCAAAATAGGGTTGTTTCAGACGTCTGTTATTTTTGAATTAGACATATGAATCTGGAGGTGGAATAATTCTTTGTACTG
The DNA here is from genome assembly GCA_030737875.1 of Allium sativum. Classification (NCBI taxonomy): domain Eukaryota; kingdom Viridiplantae; phylum Streptophyta; class Magnoliopsida; order Asparagales; family Amaryllidaceae; genus Allium; species Allium sativum. Next base: position 959,227,323 of record CM060909.1, read on the forward strand.
AAACAGACGTCTGGAATTTGTTGTTAGACGTCTGTCTAAGGGAAACTTCTAACCCGCAAGTATTTAGTTCATTTTATTACCATTTCAGACGTCTATTTTATTTTGTGCAGACGTCTAATTTGAGGGTGAAATTTATTCCCTACGTATAGTCAGACGTCTGGTTGTTTTTCCTCAGACGTCTAATTGATGAAAAGTTTGCACATTCAATTTTTATTTCATATAAGGTTAAAAAACAAGTTAAATATAGAAATATAAAAAGTAAATGAAAATTTAATTTTTAGAAGGTGGAGTCTTCTTCGGTGTTGATGAACTTGTTCCTTCTGAGTTTGGAGTATAAGGTGGTCGTTATAGAGAAAAGGTATACTACTTTAACGTGGGGTTCACTGGGTCATTCTCAGTACGATAAGAGGAAGACGGATCAATAGGATTTGGCGGAATTGGTAGTGGTGAAGTAACATCTTTAGATTTTGAACCACAAAATTTGTAGATCATTTTTTCGAGAAGACTTAAGCGAGTAGCGTTAACTTTTTGTTCAAAATACAATTCTTTCTGTAGAGCTATTTGTTCTGTCTGATAGTGATGAAGGTCGTCTATTTTTCGTTTTGTACCTGGTGATGAGAAAAGAGATCTTTTAGCCTTCCTTGCTTCGGGACAATATCCAGTGTGATAATTTCCCCAACGGTATTGCAGTTCATATCTAGGAGTAGATGTTGGAAATTGTGGAGAATAGGAAGAACGATCAAATGTGAAGGTGATGTTAATGGAAGAGTTTGAGCTGTTTGACGACGTAGTGTGTCTTGTTGAACTACTTTGGTTTTAAATTTTGTGTTTATAGTAACAAAATAGGTTTCCTTAACTTTTCTTTTCAATTGGACACAAATTTTCCATTTATTTATGGATCAGTGTAGCTATAAGCTTTAGAGATGGTTTTTTGTCCAAAGAATTCTATTAATAGTTGTTGACAAATACTCTAATGCTCTATTGATTTTACTAATAAATTGTACTACCAATAGAAAATTCGGAAATTTATCTTCCTAAAGATTGTTGACAAATACTCTATCAATTTTACTGCCAATAGAAAATTTGTTACCACCCATCCAAGTATAAAAATTACCTGTGAACTCATGTTCAATCAATTTTGAATTAATAATGCAGTCCATGAAATCAGCTTTCCTATTGAATTATGCAAACATTTAACCAATCTATAATAAGGGGAAATAATGACATTAAAATTATCCAGGGAAGATTGAACTGGTAGATTGATAAAGAATATAATCACATAGCTCCTTTCTTTGTTCAGCTAAATTTGACCGTATACAGTTAAGCAAACACGGGGTTTTAGAGAAGCTGTGTGAGGTTGATAACTCAAAAATTATTAAGCAAGCACAGGGTTTATTACAAAAACAAGTTGTGTGATAATTGATTTTGTAACTTTTCCATACAGTTATCTAATTTTTAATGAATATAAACATCTTTTGTCTGTCATTATCTAATTTTTGACTAGTATGAGCTGGCATTATAGGATATGATTATTAAGTGGACTCATTTGGAAATTGGTTGCTTCTCCTTTAGGACTTGCTTCACATGAATTTCAATTCAAAGTTAGATTTACTTTGTTTAGTTGCTAATGGGTATGTTGATTCATGATTGATAATCACTAAAGGATTGGAGAATTGAAATGTTATCTTTTAGATTGTTTAAAAGAATTTTGAAAATTGATTACTTGATTTTGAATTTTAGACAAACAATATACATACATATATATATATATATGTATGTATGTATGTATGTACTATGTAAATATGTATTTATGTATATGTGACAACTTTGCTGATATTCATTCATGAATTCAGTTTTGCTACTTTGCTGATATTCATTCATGAATTCAGTTTTGCATTAGCACAAATCAGCTAAAGAACCTAATATATACATGTGACAACTGTGCTAATATTCATTCATGAATTCAGTTCAGAAAATGAACCATATATGGTAACTTTTGTTGATACTCATTCATGAAGTATTAGCACAAATCAGTTAATGAACCTGTACAGGTAAAACCGGATTCATGAATGAATATCACCAAAGTTGTCATAGTAAATGGATTCATTGGCCGATTAATGCTTAGTGATATGGATTTTCTTTTAAGAATCATGTCAAGAAGGCAAAAAAGGTCGGTCTACTGCCTCATATCCTTCAAACTGTTTAATTTGGGGGCATGTCCAATATGACTAAAGAGTGCCAAATTATTATATTTGAAACTTGCTAGTTACTAATAAGGGGTCCATGAACATTTGGGCCAATTTGACATGTTTATTGTGTTGCTTAATTGAGTACTGTTTCAAAACCCATATAGAGGAAGACATGATTTCTTTCTTTTTACATTAACATATTTTTGGTGAAATCTTTTACTATAACTACAATAACATTTTTTTTAATCTTCATCATATATAGACATTTTTTGAGCTAGAGTCGGATGCAAATGAGCTTTATTTAAAAAAAGTGTGCGAGTCATTTAGGAGATACAAAAGCGAATTGAGGACTGGATACTACGACAAGTTTGATAATGATGAAGATAGGAAGAAAAACTGTCCTCCAAAAGTTAGCCTAGAAGATTGGGATGGATTCTTGAAAAACGAAGAAAAACCTGGTGCATGCGAAAGAAGATAGCTAGGCAAAAAAATAGATCACTGTACAATTATAGCCATCACGGTGGTCGTACAAGTCACGCCGTGGTAGAACATAAAATGGTACATTCCTATTAAGATAATTTTCGAGTTGAAATGTTACATTCTGACTTATCCTATGGTATGATTATGTTCATGCATGTAGCTCGCACATAAATTAGATTTATAAACAATTAGGATGACCATTCATGTAGCTGGCACATGATTTTTAACTATGTGTGAATTTGATTTATAATCCCCTTTTTGGTGCTTGCTATCTTGATTTGTGAGATGATTTTAGTGCATGACAGTTATAGGTTTCATATGCTCATCGAGACATGAATTTTTTTTCCTTTCTAAAATTTTCTTTAATTTATTTTCAAATGTTTGGTTGCAGGCAAGTGAAAATCCAGAAAAAGAAACATATCGTGCAGTATGGGAGAAAACTCATACAAAAAGATGGCACCATTTAAGATTCAAATTCTTTGTACTTTGTAAGTTAAACAATATATTGTTTTAGATGATAAGTTAATGATGATATATTATTACGACATATATTTTTATATGGTTTATCTGTCTACTGTTTTAGTTTAGTAACTTATCGATGCATGTGATATCTTAAGTATTTTCATATCATAGGATAATTTACAAAAGCGAAGGAAATAATCAATGATGACAAGGAAGAAGATTTGGCAGTGGATAAAGACATTTTATCACAAGTGTTTGGCAAAGATAAAAAGGGCCAAACTAGAAATGTTGGAACCATGATATCAAAGTCATAAGTTAAAGTTTCTACTATTCCACGTAAACAACTCAAAAAAAGTAAAGTAGGCTCAGATAATTAGACAGCAAGGATTGATAAGGTGGAGGAAATTGGAGAATGTCGAATGGACATTGTAGTTAATTTTTGGCATGTTAAAAGGATTTGTGAATCGAGAAAACCAGACACCAAACATTGCTTTCAACGAAGGAGGAAGTGGTGGGACACATCAGGAAAGTGTTGGAAGAATGTCGAACAACGACACTGTTGCCAATCCGTTGAATTTGCATGTTTCAGCAAATCCAAAATGTGAAGTATTAAACTTTAATCTAGAAGTAGTTGCAATAGGTTTAGTATGCAGAGATTCGACGGCATCCATCATACATGGGAAGCCCGTACCTCCAACACACGAGAAGGTGATTGTGGACAGTATACTATTACCGGATGAGACCACAGCCAAACAAAATCATCCTCTTGTTATGACCTTTGGTGATGTTCGAGTGGTGGTTATGTGTGTCATCCAAAGAGTTAAATTCGATATCTCTAGATGGAGAAGTAAGTATAAGCTATTACAGTCTTTTAGATTTATCTTGATATTTTTAGATTTATGCACCCTTAAAAATTCTCTGTAAATTGAGTTTATAAGTATCATATGAATGGTTAAGCCATGTCGTTTAGACCAAATAGTAGTTTGTAGTTTTAAATTCCAAGGCAATCAATAAAGCGTCAAGCAACGCTCATGCAATATATGTGCGCATTTAAACAGGGAAAACTAGCAAACTAGAAATCGGTTGATTGAACAAAATCATTTAAAACTGCCTCCATATTCCCTCTGCCCCTTCGAAGATATAACCTGACTTCGGAAAAAAGCAGGTACAAAATCTAAAGAGTAAAATGGATGTCTCTTTAAAGTAAATTTGCAGAGTAAATTTAAATAGTAATATTTACAGAGTAAATTTGCTAAAGGATGTCTCTTTAAGTCATATTTTTATTTTTATTTTCCTAAAGGATGCTCTTCAAGTCATATTTTTCACATTCAATATAATATTTCTAGTTTTGTATCTGCAAAGAAAATAGGAACTTTTAGAAGGCCATCAAAAGAGGCATATGCACCAAGTTTTCTAACTTCAACATTTTTGGATTTTTTAGCAAAAGCTAAGGATCTTCCTATTAAAATAATAATAATAGATGAATGAATGTGGATCCATATTCCGTCTTCCTATTAATATTTTTAGCAGAAGCTAAGGATCTTCCTGTTTAGACAGTAGTTTCTTGTTTGCCACATTTTACTCGAATATCCATGGTTGGAAATGGATCAACGAAATCTAGTGAGCTAAAAAAAATGGTCATATTATTATTTTTTAAAATAAAAAAATTGTTAAAAAATGAAAAGGAAAAAGAAAGGAAGTGGGAAACAGAAAGACTTGGAGGCTTCTGTGTTTGTTCATCGTTTGCCAAGTAGTTAGTCATAACCTTTCAAAATTGTACAAGTTAGCATCCATGTGCCACAAAATCTGCAATAATTTTTCTCTACTACTATGCTTTCTTCTTGCGATCAACATCGGGTCAAGCCTTATTAAAAATTCAATCACGTAACATTCAAGGATACATTACTAAATAATGTCGGATGATGTAGACAGTCTATGACTTGTTCACTAGGCTTTATTTTTCAAGATTTTAAAACTTCCTGACTATTAATTAGAGATGGTTTTTTATCGTTGATGGTTATTCGATCCCTTAATCTACCATATGTGCAGATCTCGACCTCGGAATTAACGTTAGAAACCATAGAAAATGATATATTGGATCCGCGAGAAATGATTACTAAACATGTACGTCATTTTGATGGATTTAGAATCTATGGTTTTTAACAGCGATATATTTGGCATTAATTTTTTACAGTCATTGATGGCAAACAGTCGTCCCCGTCGAAAGCCAGCCTTGTTCCTATGGTGAAAGATATCGAAAGTCAGCCTTGTTCCGAAAGATATTGAATTAGTCAAACATTGTAAGAGCGAAATCACAAAACAATGTAAAGAAAAGATTTATAGCCATTAAAATTTTAGGACACTGCAATAAGAAAGGTAGAAAGCTTACTTTTGGGATTATTTTAAAGTAATAATGGTCATGAAATGAATAGATAGTTAACAAGATTTATGAAACTTTTATGATCTGTTGTAGTGGTCACTTTTTATTTTGATGATCTGTTGTAGTGTTTTGACATGAATTTTGTACCGCTGTAATTGTAAGCTAAGATGTTGCATCTTTGTTGGAGTTGTATTTATGCAACTAATTAGTTGAAGAAATGAATGAAATGATTTTCTGGGTTCACATGACTATCATTTTATGATATATGAATGAATAGGATGATCAACATGTAAGCAGATGGATATGCATTTGGATTAAAAAAATTAAGTTAACTTGATATCATTGTTGTGTGCATGTTAGTATATTTCTGGTATTGGTAGTCTCAGACCATGTTTAAAGCATGTTTATGGTTTTCATATTCAATGCTTATCGTTAGTTAAGACTTTTGGTCATATAAGATAAAAAGAAACCTTCAAAACAGAATTCGAAATTCAATATATAAGAGTTGTTAGTTTTTGTTTTTTAGTTTAGATTTCATACATATGAATATAAAGACCACTAATAATGCCACACTGTATTTTATCTTTTACCGACTCTTCGAATTTCAACCTAAGTACACTAATCTTTTTAATGATCGGTTGCTTATAATTATTTCAATATAGTTTTTTCTGGTAATACCAATTATATCTGTTGAGTTTCAAGAGTGGACATTACTACAGTCTTTATTATTATTATTTGTTCTTCTTGTATTAGTTAATTAGCTTATACATCCAGATACAGTTTGATATTTCGATCACTGTTGGTTGATTACTGAAATTCAAATGAATTTTGAAATATATTGTCCTTTTCTAATGAAACTATGATTTTCCATGTACAAATGTTTTGGTCAAAAATCATTAGTTAAAATAAGTTATACTTTGCTAATAAATCTTTGGCTTATGCAGCAGTAGACCAAGCCCCGTTTACATGGAGTACTGGAACTCAAATAGCTATTGATGTGGCTGATGCTCTTGTAATCTTTACTTAATTACTCGTTTCTTATCTCTTTATTAATTTAGCACATGTATTATTATGAACATGACTTTATAAATTTGAAAATTTGTCTTTCAAGAATGTTAGATTGCTGATTTCCGGTGATGATAGAGGTTTGCTCAAGAAGGAATTAAGCAACAGTACTATTACGTAATGTATGATATATATGAACAATTAATAATTTAATATTATGGTAGTGAAGTTAAAATGTACCGTACTATTTTTTTGGTTACCGCTGCTGAACTTGGAGTGCACGGTAATATTACTTTTTCTACTGCAAACTGTTGACTTTTAAGTTTGCAGTATACCGTTGAACTTTAAAATTAGTTTGTTGTTAAATTTGATCTTTATGTTGAATTTATTGGAAGATTTCAGTTTATTGATATTTGTTTTGTGATATTATGTCAAATCTGTAACCATTTGTACTGAATAGGAACCAACGAAGGAGGGGGATGAAAAGATTTTTTTTAATATAATGTCAATTAGCAAGGGCTAAAAGCCGTTGCTAAATTAAAATAAGCAACAGACTTTAGCCGTTGCAAAATGGAGGATTGCAACGGGTTAAGATCGCTGCAAAAACAAGAAACTGCAACAGCTCTAGGCCGTTGCAAAATTTTAGCCACTCCAGATTTTGTAATGGCTCTAAGTCGTTGCAAAATCATTTTGCAACGGCCTAAAGCCATAGCAAATCAACGTTTTTGGTGTGGTGTCAATCTGGGTTAGATTTATAGACGTCGTTGAATCATCCTTTGTACTCTCTCATCGTCAGTCTAGGTTCGAGTTATGGGCATTGTGGAATCATCCTTAATACTCTCCCAATGTTAGTCTGGGTTAAAGATATGGATTGGCTAGTCGTTAATCTTAACACGCCTATCACACTCGTCCTTGGTTTATACTTCTGTCCAAGCTTTGAAAACTAGAGTTAGTCAGGAAAATAGTCAGGAAAATAGTCGGAAATTATTATGTTAAAGAAATACGTAAAATTCTAGGTGAGAATGGCATCGCATATTCTTTCCCAATCCATTATGCTTCATCTTGTTTCTGCTAGGAGATGACTGCCAAAGTTTTTAGCTGATGAAGAAAATCTTTTCAAACAATTGTGGGGTGGTAGTCCCAAAAATGAATAGACCTTGATTGGGGTCTTGAAACGGCACGGGCAGCCTGGAGGACTTTGGTAGGGGTGAGCATTCGGTCGATTTGGTTGGTTTGGACGTAAAAATACTCAAACCGAATTAAAACCGAAAATTTTCCAAACCAAACCGAATTAATTTCGGTTAATTTGGTCGGTAACCAATTTAACCGAACTTGAAGGATGTATTACTATTCAAATGATAGATTCACTCAAAGTAAAATATAAATTCTTGTTTGGAGAAATTTTATATAGTAAACTTTATGTTTATGATAAGATTTGATCCATTTACAACAAATATCTTTGTATTATATAACTAAACTAATTGTTTAAAGTATTACAATACCATAAAATTAGATAATAAACTAAATGTTTGATTAATTCGGTTAAACTGTTAACAAAAAAAATTATTTACAAGCCAAATTCATACCGATTTAGTTTTAAGATCGAACCTAACCGACCGAAATGAACCGGTTTGGTCGGTTAATTCGGTTTCAACTGAATATTGCTCGCCCTTAGACTTTGGTGGTAAAGGATGACATTGTGTTTCCTTTGAATATACTTCTTGCCTCCACGTCAAGGGGCAAGGAAAGAGGGCTGGATAGTCAGATCAAGACTCTTAATTATAACGTCTCATCTTGTCGGTGCTATGATGGAAATCGGCAGAAGAGTAAGGACTCCATGCTTATAGAAACTTCGCACTTTCCATGTCAGGTTGTGGGATACGAGAGCTAGGAAGATAGACATGCCTCGTCCATCCGCAGCTGTCTTCGATCCCACGTCAGGAATAAGAGATCATGCGTAGACAATCAATCGTCATTCATGCTTAAGTGTTTTAAACCTACAACTTTACAAGCTTTAGGCAAGACTAGAGTGGTCGGCCATACTTCAGATACAAATACCGTCATGTAAGGCTATAATGTAGCAACTTTGGATTAGATGATGGAACCATAAGCAATCCATGCTCAGATTTCCAAGCTGCCCCCTATGTTTGGGACATGAGTCAGTTGATTGACGGTGGCTGAAGGGAGTCGAATTGTGACTCTTCTCATTCTAGTACCGGAACGTTGACCATTAGAAGTCTTATTCATATACATCATCCATTAGATAGTTGGTTGGCTACTGCTTTTGAAGCATTATGCAGGACAATGAACTTAGCAATTAGATTTGCCGACGCTTATCCTAGCATGACCTTCAAAGGAGAAAAGGTAATATTGAATTATTCCAGTTCGATGTTCCCTTCAGTTAGTCTTCCATATGCCTAATGGTCATTGCAAGACTTGTCGTACCAACTAGTTGGTCTAGACTTTGATTGGGTAAGCCTGAATATGGTAGCATGGCTTGTGAGGCTTCAAGTGATGTTCATACGTTCTGTCACAACAAAAGTACGAAGCATATAGAAGATGCCTGAGCCACATTCAATTTTGATCTCAAGCTCTCATCTATCGGCTGGGGTCGCATGATGGCCAATAAGCAGTCATGTTGCTATCATCTCGGTGAGGATCCATGGGTCCGATCATGGCCTGTGAAGGTTTAATTAGTACCCGACTATGAGCACCTAACTATGTTGCTTTGACGCTTATTAGGCGGAAACCAATCGTCATCGATGCAGTTGATAGCAAATGGTCGATGCAAAGGTTAACTAGGTTCCTCGGGTAGTGAGTCGCAAGACATATATCCTTTACCATGTCATATGAGGGAAGTGTAGTTTTGAATGTTGGGATCCTTGGTTTCTTTCTGGTATCCCGTTAAATTTAGGTCATACCCAAAGTTATTATTATTGTAGAAATGACCCTGTCTTGGGTCATTATGCAGGAGTATAGAGATGGCTAGTGGTCCGGATCGGTAAAGTCGGTTCGGTAGACATATTCGATTCGATATTGTTCCTGTTCGATCCAAAGGCATGTTTGATCGAAAGGCATGTTCGATTCAGAGGCTTGTACGATCCAATCCGGGGGCATGTTCGATCTGATCCGGAGGCATGTTTGATCCAATCCGAAAGCCTATTTGATACAATCTAGAAGCCTATACAATCCGATCTGGAGGCCATGCTGGACTTCGCTTCTGTTCCTTTTTGGTTGTAGAACTGGCGAGATTGTTGGAATGGTAGGATATTCTCTTTGGACTTGGAAATCCAAAAAAATAGATTGGAAAATCCTTAGACTTTGATAGTATTCATTTCTCAGTGAAGGAACCAAAATAATAGACTAAAAATGGCACTAACACCCAAAAAGTCATGTCTAGAGCATGAAACATGAGAAAATAACTATAAAATGCAAGAAACAACAAGACAACAACACTTTATAGTGTTTCGACGTTAACGAGCCTACATCCACTTCATAACATCAGAAAAGTGAAGATACAATGAATGAGATTGTCATCCAATATAACTCTAATTCTGTTGATTATTTCGAATTACAATAATAAAAATAGTTAATACTTCGAGAAGAAAGAGGTTGGTAGCCATGGCAGAATAATGTATTGTCACTGAGGCTAAAAAATCCCTTGAATTCTCTTTAAAACGTTGCATTTATAGGTCTGGTTGGTTCCCTGATCGAACGGGACATGTGGCATTCAATCCAGGAAAGTAAGATTTTGTGGGCACGGTTACATGGCAGTAACAACGCACTTTCAGGAAGTTACTAGGACAGTTGATGAACACGTGGTGCAAGGTCCGGGTTAGCATGAGATAGTGGAAGGAGTGTTGTTAGTGAATGTATCAGGTCTGGATTCCATTTGATCCAGGCTCTCCAGATTCCATTAGATCCAGATTCTGTTAGATTCGGGGCTCTTGTTAGATCAGGATTCCGTTAGATCCGGAGTTCTATTAGATCCGGATTCCATTAGATCCGGTTTCCATGTACGCTTCTCTTTGTCCCATGTTTGCTTTGGATGTTGTTAGGCTTAGACAAGCCTAAAGGTGATCGAGTCGGGGGTTGAGCTAGGGATGTACGAGTTTGTCTAAGCCCATTGTCAAGCCCTGATTGAGTCTGTCAGTGGTAGCTCATAGGATGATGGCCATGCTAAAAGGCAGGCCAACATATCCAATAGTCATTTAATACTTCTTGAATATGTGGAGGTGAGCTACGCGATCGCTTAATACCCATTTAAGGATGGATCTAACTACTTTAAAACCTTTACTCCGAAGTAGGCTACACTTATGAATTATTTCCTTTTTAAGATTTACTCTTTTGGGACGTGAGGCGGGTATCCAGCACTTGAGATAAACCTTATTTTAATAAATAATCTTCGTTATGCAATTAACTATCGTCATGGGTTATTATGATTAATGATATCTCACATCAGTTGTACATATGTCCGACCGTTGAAAGTGCAGACTTCCGTCAAATAAGGCAACTGACCTCGTATCATTAACCTACAAAGTCCAATTTCTATTTCAAATTATAATAATTCTAGATTGACTGGAAATAAATAGGGAAAACCTATAACTTCCTATCCAAGGATGTTTATTTATTAATTTCCTTATTAGACTTAGTATTTACTACGCTAATCAATCCCCATTAGTTTCGCTTTCTATTCCTTTTATTATTATTAATTAGGTTACCTGCCACTAATGACCCTAACGGTCATATTTTCTGAGGCATTAATTAACCTACTAAATGTCATTTATGACACAGTCATATTTTCCTAAGACATTTATTATCTTATTTATACCAGTCCTATTTTAATCCTACCTTATATATTGTAACTACCACTCATTACTATACATTTAATAACACTTATTTCTTATTTGTGTATTTATACATAATTGTTTGTTATTTATTAAATTCCCTAATTGGAGTTACAATTTCTATTCCTTACACAATTTACATTGTAACCATTTAGGCATGTTTATCCTATCTATTTTCCCAAATCAAATACGGTTACAATATTCATTACCTTATTTAGAACTTACTTATAGCAAATCAAATCCATTTATTTCTATAATGGCCATAATATATGTTTCCATTTATTATGGATTATATTTCCATATACATTTCCATATCAACGGAAACTATTCAGACACACTACAATATCAACAAACATTTATTATAATATAATATATTTGCGTTATTTACATAGATTTGGATGGATAATATTATATATTTATTTATTTATTTATTTAAGAGCAGTTAACGTAGTTGCTATATTTTATTTTATTATTAACCGTTTATGTTTTGGTCTAAGCTAACGGCCAAAACATATATGTTTAATATTGTTTAAGATTCAAAATCTTATAGAAGGTGAATAAATACAGTTATTATAAGTTTTTGCCCAAAATAGTTGAAAAACAAGTAAGCATACTTCAAATCACAAGAAATATGAAATATGTATATTTTTGGAATAGCTATTATAAACTACGTATAAACATACATGAATTTACACATCCCTTCTTTGATGTGTACATATTTCTTGCTGATTCCAAATAAAACTTTTTATTAAAAAGAACAAAAAGGACATATTTACAATAACCAAGTAAAACCCTAAAAAAATATCAAACACAAACAGGTATATCTTTTTAAATCGAAACTACAAAATTATAAATCAACACCCAATGCTAAGGATCTGGAATAAAACTATAATTTTGACAATGTTTTTGGGACCGATTTCCATATTTAAGGTGTATCTAATAGCTACAACAAAATATAAATACAATTGTAGGAAATTATATAATAAATTAAATAGGCCTACAAATTCCAATATTAAAACTATAACCTATTATTTCAAATTTGACAAAACAACAAACAAATATGATAAACTTTTAGGCATACATTTCTAATCTTTTACAAATGAACTAATCAGATTATTATAAACGATGTATATAAATTTTCCACTCACCTGATAGCTATCCAATTCTGAATCTGAATAAATATTTAGGCCTATAATTCCCAAAATCTTACAGATGTACAATTATTCCAAAAAGGAGATTCTTTTAGATTTGTAGATCTGCAAGAAAATAAGAATCAGGAAGGAAGTCTGAATGGAAGAATGCATATTCGTAGCATCATCTGTTTTGCATAACTCAGCCTCTTGGAATCCAGGTCACAAATGCAAGCAGGATTTCTTTCTTTGGCAACTTCACCAAAAATTATCACTCTTTTGCCATAAGCATTCATAAGTGATATCATGGATGTCTCCAAATTTATTATGGCTTTAAATTTTCTTAACCAATCTACCCTAAGTATTATGCCTATGCCAGGGTATTTCACTACAAATATATTAGAAATAAATTCATAACCTCTATATTTAATTTTACTTGCATACGCATCATACCTAGGACACAAGAACTACCAATAGGACTCTAGACAAACAAGGGTCTTTCAACTAAAATACAATTTACTTTTAACTTTTGTGCAATGTCATGGGAGATAAGTGAGTGGGTAGCCCCGGTATCATACACTACTACCATGGGTAAAAAACTTGTAAATATTGTACCTTCAGTTTGTCATTGTTCCTCCACATTAGAACCCACTACTGATTTTCCTTTTCCCTCCAGGGATCCTATCTTGCCTTGCTGCTTGTAACTGGGCAATTCTTCCTGATGTAACCCGCCTTTTCACAATGATGGCGTTTAAAATTTCCTACCCTTCCCATTAGACACTTGGTTTTTATATGACCCTTATTGCCTTAAGTATAACATATTATGTTCCTCCTGGATTTAGAAGCACCAATTTCACCTGTTTTCTTGGTTCCAGACTCAATTTTCATTTTATCATATATTTGAAATATGTTTTTTTCCGCTCTTCTTATTATTGTTCCTGAAATTTCTATACTTCTCCCTTGCATTATCATGTTTTTCAAAGATCAAAGTCAGGTCCAAAACTTAATCAAAAGTTTTATCTTTGTAGGGTAGCATTTCCCCACTTAAACTAGCATTTAACCTTTGGATATATACGCCACTCTTAGAGGCCTCATCTGCTATCAATATTGTTCCATACTTGGATAGTCCTTCAAACTTCTGGGTATATTCAGTAACACTCATTGTTCCTTGCCTCAATTCAATAAATTCCTCCAACAATGAAGCCTTAGCTGAGGCAGAGACAAATCTGGCCTCTAACATTTCTTTGAACTAATTCCAGTTAACTTCATTCCCAGGACTTCCAGCAATAATAACCTCCCACAAGCTAAAGCAGCACCTTTCAATTGCCATGAGGCAATCTGCCTTTTCCTTGGGTCTTCAATCTGCATGTAACAACCCGAAAATTCTGGGTCAATTTAAAATTTTTATTTTAGCAATTTTAATGAATTTTGAATATTTAAAATGAATTATTTTAAATAATAACGACGAGAAATCTATTTTGAATAGAATTATAACGGGTATATTTATATAGACCGTCGTTAGAATATAAATATTTATTTTAAATTATAAAAGGAATTGAAAATGGCGCGGTAGTTTGAAAATTCGATTTCAAAGTTTAAATGAATGTACCGGGAGAAAAATAAACCGGATTTTGGCGAAACCAAAAATATTAGAATCTATTTGAGAATATCTTTCCATCGAATCTGAAAAATCCAAATTTCATAGCGGGAATAAAAAGTTATGCCCAGTTGAAAATTCAGAATAGTCGCTATAGAAATATAACTCAAAGAAAAAAAAGGGTCATATTTTGTATACGGATGAATTTGGACTCGAAACCACTTCCATTGAGTTCAAAATGCCATTTAGAACTCCGAAAAGTATAAGCTTCGATATATTCCGATATCCGGAATAGTGACAATTGGCAGGAGCTTTTCGGTTAGCAAAACATAGTCCTTAAAAAGTGAAATTTTGCATATGAGCTCAGAATTCGACGAGATAAATTTTTCTGGATTCATAATGACAAATCATTGTTGATTTCCAAAGGGCGCGTCGAACGGAGTTAGAATGTAGCCGTGTGAGCTAAAACAGTTCAGGGTAAAACGGGCAGTCATTTTACAAAGGAACATTATTGATACGACCTCAGAATTCGATTCTACTTTTTTTTCTGGATTCGTATCGTCTAATAATGGTTAAATCAAAGAGGGCTTGATTTTTGGAGTTAGTATGTGAGCGTACAGGAAGAAATGGTGCGCCAAAATAGCATTTTTAGAGTTTGTCTGAGCATTTTTGAGAATTTTAACGGACGGTCAAACGAACTCGTAATTCGACGAAACTTGTTTCGCTGGACTCGTCTTCACGTTCACTATCTCATGTCCGAAATCCTTGGCAATTAGGGATCGTCGGCGTTCGGACGACAGACGAGCAACAGGCATACAAGCCAATTTACTTCCTTTTCTTATTCACTTTTCTATTCCTCTTCTTTCTTCCTCTTTTCTCTTTAATGGGGAGCTCACCCACATCCATGCCCTGCCCCACCCTCCTCCATCAGCTCAGCCGCCGGCCGCTACCCTCCACCACCTCCTCCTCCTCCTCCCTCTCCTCCTCCTCCTTCTCTCTATCTTTGATTTCATGAACCCTAGCACACAAAACCACCCACCACCACCACTACGGGCCCCACCGCCGCACCTCCCCCACGTCCATCAGGTACGGCGCCCCCCTCAGGCCACCAAATTCCGGTCGTGGGCCCCGCTACACCCAGAAACTCATTTTCACCAAAAACCCCGTTTTGCAAATAACACCCTATCCTTATTTCTCCAATAACTCCCAAACCGTGCGTTTCTAGCCAAAGTTCCTTAATACCAAAGTCGAAGAGCACGATTTTCTCTTTGATTTGGTATATGATAGTCCCATTTTGCATTGCGGAGTTGTCGGGAAAACGCGTCCAAAGTCTCTTGTCCAAACACTGTCAAAATGCTGTCTTTTCGCGATTTTCGGCGAAATGACACATTTTCGGGAGGAAGACCACTAGGCGAAAGTTGTCCGGAATGACGTGTTTAAGCTAGAATAAAAGATGGTGTGAAGATTAAAGCTCGTTTGCAAATTCTGGAACCAGAATAGCGAATCTGGGCGTTAGAAAAAATGTGAGTTTTCTCCGCTTTAAAGCTTCTATGGTTTTTGACGAATGAAGTATATAAAAATATGATCTTTATATTATACAAATGATAAAAATATGATTTTTATATTTTAGAAAGAATAAAAATTCGATTTTTAATTTATAGTAGAGATAAAGGAATGATTTTTATAATGAAATAGCGAAAAGATTATATCTTTGAAGTAAGAAAGATATGATTTTTATATTTTAAAAAGAATAAAAATATGATTTTTAAATAATAGAGAATATAAAAATATCATCTTTATATATGTAGTGAGATAAAAATATGATTTTTATCATATGTGAAATATAAAAATATAATTTTTATAAAGTAGAAGTATTAAAAATATAATTTTTATATAGAGAATAGCGTGATAAAAATATGATCTTTATTATATGAACATCGTGATAAAAATGGAATTTTTATCTATGTAGTAGCGGTATAAAAATGTGATTTTTGTATATATAGCAACAATATAAAAATGTGATTTTTATATGTGTAGTGGCTACGGGCAATGAAAGGGACAAAAGGCGAGCACGACGAAGATTTCTACAAAGAAGAGTCGTGGCATCTGGTTTAGCTAGTCGGTGAGAACTTCTCACTTTAAATCTTGTTTTCTAGTTGAATTATATGCTAGGATGCAAACGATGCTTAGCAGCACCTGACACCCGTCGTCCACAGACCATGGACGACTTGTTTGTTTGGTTGTGTAGTTGATTAGATTATTGGTTTGAATTTGGTTTGGTGTGTGAAATGGAATTGATTAGATTGGTATGTGTATGGCGTAGGCCATTATTAGACCGGGGATAAGGCTAGACTTTATCCCGTTTCTAGTATCGTGTCGTTATGCCGCCGAAATTTTCTAAAATATGTTAGAAAAATAAAAATATCATTTTATTGAATAAATGAACTGAATAGAATATTCATAGGTTGAATAAAATATTTTGGTCGTTAAAAATATAATTTTTAACGAGTATGTGAATAAAATAAATATTCATTTACAAATCGAACGATTTGTTTATGTACACTGATTTGACTGATATTGATTGGGACGATAAATTTTACACAGCGCCCAACTACACAAATAAAATATGTGTTTGATTGTTTGAAACCCCATACGGGTATTAGGATGATATATGACATACATTAATCCTAATAATTAGTTGTATGTCAATCGATTGATTGACAGACTGTTATAAGCGTTAGATATCTATATTTGATGCTTATACAGTATGGTGCACTTTGGATGATGGTTGATTATTTATCATTGTTATTTATATACATGTGTTGTATGGAAACCATATAATTAACATTATATGGTAATTGATTGGGCCTCATTCCAATTGGGAAAATAAAGAATATTATGAAATATATATATTCATGTGTTGAAAGTATATATTCATGCGTTGAAAGAAATATTTTAACAATAAAATTTACATCTTTATCATATATAAAATTAGAAACTAACTGGAAAATTGATAAGATGAGTGGTCTCCTGGGTATTGATCTGATGTTGGTTTCGGCCTTCGGGGTTAATATTTAGGGAATCGTTCTCTTACGGTTGGAGTCTGATTAAGAATTAAACGATAGAAGTCATAATTTTATAAAATATATTAAATAACAAAAATAGTCATTTGTTGACAGTACTCATGTGTTGAGATTAGTGATGTGTTGAAAGAAATATAGATTCATGTGTTGAATAAAATAAATATTCATTTGTTGAATAAAATAACGAAGTAATTGAAATATATAAAGTCGTGTTGATAGTGGTGCACCATTTGAACGCGAGCGATATTTATATCGACTATATTCGTTTTTATAATGAATATAGAAAGTAAGTGATTTCAAAATATAACGTTTTGAAAATATTATCATTTGTATATCGATGAAGTGGAATATTCAATTTTGATTCAAAATTGAATATAAGTTGAAATCGTTTCGAAAGCGAATTTAAAACGATTTATAAAATATGTTTTAAAAGGAAATCGACGAAATATATATAATATATATATATACATATATTATATATAATGGCCTGAATAGAACGCGCCGCGCTGCGGTAGTTCGTGAATTTCGACCATTAACTTCGAATTGACGTTGCAGGAGATCCGACCGTCGGATTCTCCTGAAACTGGAACCGTTGGGTTCGTATCGAAAAGAGATTTCCAAGGAATATTAGAAATTTGAAATCTAGCGGATGGATTTGGAATTATGTCCAAATCAAATTTGGAAAAGGTCGCTGTAAGTGCAGTTCGATGGCCGTTGATGGAAACCGACTGTACGGGCCTTGATAAAATTATTAAAAATAGTAATAATTTGTGCAAAATCATAAGAAATGATTTGTGAAGAATTGGGATGAAAAACTCCATATTTGAAAAGATAAAAATAGATTTTTATCGAAATTAACTAGTTTTGAGCTAGAATTAAAATCAATTTATTTTAGAAATAAATAAATTGAATTTGAAAGGGGTTTTAAAAGTAACCAGAATTCCCAATAATTGAATGGGGATGGATTTGAATCGAAATTGTCTTTGGAATATTTCGATATTGGATTTCGTGATTATACAGATACTGTCATGGAAATTTAAAAGATATATTTATATCGTTATTTCCAATACGATATTTGTTGGTCGTAGAATTTGATATTGGATATGAGCCGATATATTCTCTATTTAGAGCCTTGTATTTATATCAAGTGTGATTTAGGTTTGTCGTGAATGGTGTCTTCATTAACACTGTTCTTAAACCCAGTTGAGAACAAGATTAAATCTTTCTATTTAGATTAAATGAAGTGTACCAATTAAATAATATTAATTGGAGTTGAATTTAAATGGTCTTTGGGTTTATCCTGTACAGTGTTTTAAATAACACTGGTCCTTTAACCCGATTAACAATGGGAAGTGATTTTGGGTTTATCATGAACCGTGTTTTAAATGACATTGATTCTTTAACCCAGTTAAAGAATAAAACTAAGTGGAGTTTTAATGAATCTTTAATTAGATTGAAATGATCGAGAATGGAGTATCACCAGTTTTGCTCCAAAGCGATAGTTAAATCTTTAACTAGATTTGAACGTAAAATGGTAAGTAATTTTACCGATAACACTGTGGTGTTAGATATGGAGTATTACCAGTTTTGCTTCATGGGATGAACAGTTTGGGATTGGGAAATAAAATAAATAATTACTTCGGTGTGGTTCGCTAATCCCGACTAGTTTGAAATGATATCCAAAGGAAGATTAAAGAATAAATTTAGAAGAATTTATCTTTGACAAAATTAATGGGAACATTTCCCTAAGAATGTGAAATTTAGAAACTAACTGTAGGTTAGTTAAGAAGGATGGTTTCCTGGGTATTGATCTGATGTTGGTTTCGGCCTTCGGGGTTAATATTTGGGGAACTGTTCTCTTGCTTATTTACGGTTAGTGACTGATGAATTGGAATGAGGTGTATGTTGTGTTTGTGTAACATTTGTTTATTATATACGTGGGTTATTCGGAAAGGCCGGGTTTATACTGGCTGACATTTATATACTTTTCACCTTTGTGGTTGTTGGAATGCGAGGCGCCTCGACTTTAGGTCTGATAGGACCGGGAAACGTGTGTTTAGGAATAACTAATCCTCAAACGTAAGAAAGGACCGACCCAGCCGATTCCAAGGGTTACCCAGGGAGAGTAGTCCTGAGACATTTGCTAGAGTGTCCCGAAGCGGAGAGGATCTTGCCCCTTGCATCGACTCATGACGGAAATCCAATTTCCAATACGAGATATTTCGGTTTTATTTGTATAGCCTAGTATGGCGACATAGTAGCATGGGATACTATGTCGTCTATGATTGAAGTTGTTTTGACACTTTATACTATAGTAGTACCAAAATGATTTGTTTTGAATGTACCAAGCAAGTTTGGCTATTATAAGGGAAAACCTTATCCTTCGGCTTGCGCTGCATTGTGTGATGGGTCCTGGGTCTTATAATAGCTTCATTTTTCGAAAAAGCATTGCGTTGTTTATTCTATGCACTGGTATTCTTGGGAGAAAACCCGTTCCGTGTTATATAGCATGGTCCCTTGAATTACTCTCTTTTAAAGTAAAGTTTTAATAACTGTTTTAGTTCTCACACCAGTCGCATGACTGACCTAGAGTTTATTGTTTTAACCTAAACTCTGGGTGCCCCTATTTTCCACACGGGCAGCTAGTAGTTTTGGTTTTGCAGATTTATATTCACGGGATCCTGATTTACAACTGGAGCGATGCTCGGAAAGCTCTGTATCCGTGTATTACTTTCAGTTGTGTTTTGTATTGTTTTTCCGCTGCTATGTAACTTATTGTAATCTCTGATATTTGTCGAATGTATATTTATTCATACTCTGTATATTCTTGTATTCTGATGGAATTGTCGTAATATACAATGAAATGTTTTTCTGTTTACGTACTGATTTGTCTTGTCCACAATTCAATCTGTGCTTTTCTTCACGGGGAAGTTCGGGTTGCTACACTGCATGTCATTAAAAAATTTATCCAGGGTTCTCGGTCAAGTTTGAACCCCCATAACACCCTCAGTACCTTCAAAACTATTGCCGCCAAGGTTAGTATAAGTCTTCAGCAATTTAGACAGCTCCTTATGAGGGTTGTTTCGCCTATTACCTGCTCCATCTCTCGCAGCCCTCATGAATTCTTGCATATCCACCACTTGAGACCCACTTAAGCTTCCTACACATTGTTGATGCCTTGGTCCTACCATAATTCTCTAGGGATGATTGTTTTTAAGTTAGTCCAACCCCTTATATTTTTCTAGATTTATAACAATATAACAACAAACAATTATACTCAGCCATTCATGCATATTCAAAGCAATTTATCATATCATCCAATATTACAATTTAATCATTTTTAGTTGTGTATCATGTTAACACAGCTCTAATACCAACTGAGATGACCCTCCAATTTATCTTAATTTTTACTGAATTTATTATGTTTTTTTCTACCTGGGTCATCTTCTCAAAAGGGTATCCCCCATTTTCTTTAAACATTCCAAGATCCATTCATACTAATATAAAAATATCAGTTTATCTCCAAATTAAATTATAGCTCGTATATATGAAGATATACAAGCCTCTTATTGTTTAAAATCAGAGTTTTAAGAATAACAACAAATAAATTGATTATTCTGAATTTAATCAATTATAACACAACAAAACAGAGTAAAGTTGTTAGCATTTCAATATAAATGCCTATTATAAAGTTTCGCTTAAGTTTTAATCAAATTAAACTACTTAATTTATGTAACTTGTATAAGAGGTTATAAATACAACACTTTGTTATAAATACAACACTTTTGCCATACTTAAATCTGTTACAAAAAGTATTTCAAGCTCCATTTGTTTACATACCTAGCTAATTTCGACAATCTCCTTTTTCCAGATTTTCTATAGCTACAATTCTTTTACATTCAAGCTTTAAGCTGTGTAAATAAATGTTATTACCCTATATAGCTCCAGGTATGCAATCTTATGGCAAAATTTAATTTTTGTAATACAAAATTACTATATAAAATAGATCGTATTTTCATGCGTATAGTCAAAATTGCTTCATAAAATCTGCCTTATATCCGGCCTTATTTTCATGTAATCATAATGTGCATTTTATATTTTGAAATATTTAATATGTTACAAAAGGAAATCAAGTCTCACTCAAAATGTTACCCACTTATATATAAAGTTTGGTTGGTTTCTTTGAGGAGTTTGCACCTTACATGTTAGCATGCATACTAGATGTATGTATGTAGTTGGCTTATGGTACTTTTAGAGACAAATAAAAGTATGTTAAAGAGCAGACCATACCCATTTTTACTTGATGAAACCATGCATGTATTCGTTGCATGCATAAGGGAAATGCACGTTTGTTTACATATTGCTTCAACATACATCCTATAATACTTAAACATATAACAAATATCATTATATATATATATATATATCAAAAAACAATGATTCTTAGCTTGCATCTTCCATTATACTTATACTTATAAAATCCTAGAATTCTACCATGACTAATGGATTACTCACTTTAGCACTTTTTAAGCATTGTATATTAGTTCAAACAACAAAAGTAAACAGGTTCTTAATTAAGTACAAAACAAATCAATACATCAAAACTTTCTTAGTTCAATTTAACATAGAACAAACTATAACTAGCAAATATTAAGCAAGATCTATTCTTTTTCCAAGTATTTCTTCTTTTACTTTCACTTCCCTTCTCAATTCCTTGCATAAGCTATTTAGGCTGCCTCACCATAAAATGAGACACCCAATTATGCATCAAATAAAAATGAGGTCAGACTTAAGCCTGGTATGAACAAATTACGTAACATATGACATCAAGTTTATCAGGTTTAACCATAATATTTACCTCATTGAACATAGCTCAAGGGTAGTTTATCTCTGTGTGTGTACAAGCATCATACAATAGTGATATTTGTGTGCATGCATCAGGGTTTTCTAAGTCACTTGTTTATATGTATGTAATACAAGATTCAACATATGAATCAACCTAATCAATCATCATACATCAGCACGCCAAACATCATTCTATAGATCAATTTAATCCAATATATCTCATCCTACATTTAGGACCAATTCATGCAACTTAACATGCCTATTTTTATCAACTAAACCATTCGTAATTCATCAAGATCAAAGCCTACCCCTTGAATTCACTAGTGCACACTTTCTGGTCCATCAGTTACGCCAGCACACTTAGATCCCTGGACTTAAACAGGTCATGTGTAAGCTTGCATTGTGTCCTATGCCAAGCTAATCAAGGTGCTCATTAGATATGAGTCCTTTAGTTGTTTAATATGTTTGTCTTATTCATTTTCATATTTAAAATCACTTTATATCCTAAGTGTCAGCTTGCCTAAGAACTATAACCAAACAACCAGCCAGGCATACTCAATCATTCATAAATAATGAAGCAGATAATTAATTATCATCCATATAAAATATGCAATAAGCATATGAAACAGATCTTTTCTTTTCATAATAGCTTTTGTAAAAGTTACAATACTACAAAACATAGCTACAGGAGGTTTTATAAGGCATGCCCTAAGTCCAATCTCCTTTCATCTGTGCTTTAGTTAATCCTCAATATTTTTATGAGTTCATCTAGATCAAAACATATAATTTTTTATTAGGAAATTTTAAAGGAAATCAGGAGCTCAGCACATGATAATTTCATTGCACTCCTATTTCCTACTTATAAGAATATAGGAAATAAGCTAGGGCATTCACCTTGCCGCCTTACACTCTTATATACAGACTATATTTTTAATAGCAATGACAAGAGAGAGAATTTTGCTATGATTTGTTTATTCATATGGTAATACTATAATATTTCTTAATCACGATGATTGAATCCAACTGGAAATAATAAAGAATGAGAGTATATTAAAAAGGAGTATTCTCAAGCATATACATTAGCCATATTATTAAAATTATCACAAACCCGTAATCTCAAACAAAATAGGATGAATTCATTCATACACTTATAGTATTCAGCTCAGCCATTATTTATATAAACTTGCATATCATTCTTAAGGTATTAGGCTACCATTTATAGGTCTTAATGCCATAGTTTAAGTAAAAATGTTCATCAATCTTTCCTTTCTTCTAAACTTTTAAATTTTATTTAAGCCAGACTCATGCTCTAAAAGCTGTTAATGTTGCTTCCATATTCTATTTATTTTTAAAGAAAAATGTAACAGCCTAAGAAAGCCTAGGTGCTCCCTATTTAATCAATTATACACTATGGTTTCTGGTTACAAAATGTCAAGATTACCCTAAATAGTATTAATGTCTAAAAATGCTTAAATAAAACCGAGCTACTCATGCATACAACTTTGAAAATCTGTTGAGAGAAAAAATGCTTTATAAAGCTAGGGTGGTTATTTTGTTTTGGAAAAGCTCCTTTTTAAATTTCCTCTTTTATCCCTGATTGCACAATTTGCATGATTCTTATTGTGTGTCTATTAATATGAAATGGATAGATATACGGCATATTACCTATCTTTATAGTCTCCTCTTTCTATATTAAAACTTGCTTTATACAGACTTTCTCTTTTTTTTTTAATTTAATTTATAACCCTATCAGGTTATTCATTCCTACCTAATATACATGTGCTCAAGACACATTAATTCTTTACTACTTCAAACATATTCATTTTGCTAATAAATATGGGAATTCATATGCATATTATTATCTATGCTTTTGTGTATTTAATTTTCCCAAGGTTTAATTTAAATATTTAATTTAGGCACAGTTTGCACATGCACACCTAAACATCAACACACAATCATCTATAAAGTGCTACACCACCTTGTTTACCATGATTACTCTGCGTGTGTTATAGGGTTACCATATGTATATGGAGAACATTCTTTGAACGTTAGGTTGTGTATTACTCATGACTGTTGGGCACACCAAGAGCTTATGTGATGATATTTATTGGATAACTATAGATGGCTCACTAGATAGTTTTATCCTGGAAAATATAACTAAAGTCAAGTACAAAATACCAATGTGGCCGACTAATATAGTTCTTTTAACTCGAGAATATCGTTGATTTTTAACATGAGTGCTCCAATTTTGATTATAGTCAAATCATGACATGACACCCACCAACATTTGAGTGCAATGGAAGTATTAAAAATGCAACATTATTCAAGCGAAGATTTATCTCCTCGATTGTATTTTGTTAGTACACAATCAACTCAATTCAACTCAAAGTCAAAGTCTCTACCCAGAGCATTTTAGTTAATAATTGTTACTACTAAAATTAACCCTTAATGCAGGCTAACAGTGAAGGGGTATCGGAGGAACACAAGCACAGAATAATCTCCCAGAAGCAAAGATTCAAATGAAAGAAAGAATGAAGAGCAAGGGAGAACGATATGAAAGTAGCATAAACCGACGCCTCTCAGGAAGAAAGGAACTCAGAAAATATAGAATTCCGGCGGGGCCTATCCGACAAGGTCCATCCGACAAGGTAAACCCTAGAAGAAGGATTTTACGGTGAAAGGTCACCTAAATCAGAAGTAAAGAAAGAAAGAGGAAAGAGCTCCACAAACGAAAAGGTCATCAGTATTAATCCACTTGATACCGATACATCAACAGGTAAAGACATCAAGAAAACCAAGCTAGAAATGCATAAGGATTATCCGAAACCAGCTTCTGAAACATCAATTGCATAAATGATGAAATAATACATTGATAGACAACAGAAGCATCACCGGAGGTCACCTTCCGGAAAACCAGACTATCCTAAAAGCTCTACAGAAAGGCTAACCAGAACCTTAGCGGAGATATAGGCCATTCGTACTAATCTACCTAGTACAGAGACCAACAACGGTTTCGAATTGGCAGCCATCTACATACATCATGAGGTAAAACTCCTCTAAGTATTCACGGGAAAGCTGGAAGCCTACGTCTAGAAGCTTATGTTCGAAAGCCTACACAGGAGCTTCTGTCGGAAGTTCAAATGCCATCCGGAAACTACCACGTCGACAAGCCCATATCAATCTCAAAAGAAGCCCTAATTAACCGAGACCCTCACTATTGAAGACTATAATATGCATCACAAAGTCAGCCAGAAGCAAAAGGTCCGAGATCAAGAAAAAGCAGCCGGCAAAGGCCCGTACAGGCCCAATAACCTAACAGCAGAAGGGGTCCCTATTTCCCTATAAATTGGATACTAGGAGCCAGATAGTGGAGGACGATTCTTCCATTTTTCCTCGTCTATTTCTCTTTTCAATCTCATTCTTCCTGTTTGAAGAGAACAAATCCTAATTTCTGAATCGGATTGGGAATTTCTACAAATCTTGTAATATATCAGCAATTCATGAATCAAGAAATCGAAGGCTTAAACATTTTCGTGATTTGATAATTATATTGTGTTGTTTAAGACGGAATAGGGAGTTAACAATAACCCTTTTTCGTATAGAAGGACTAATCACAAAAACCTCATAAAGGAAGAGGCTTCGTGGAAACACGAGATCTTCCTTTCTCTATCTCGAGGGTTGGTAATGTGAATCAACCTTTTCATACTGAGCCTTATGCAGCTCAATTCTGGAGTATAGGTTAACTGCAAACTTATAGCTTGCTCATTGATGCAACCAGGGCTCCTCCGGGCTGGTTGATGCAAAAGGATCATTTAAGTCAATAAGCGTTGCAATATCCTTATCATCCAAGTATCAGGAAGAATTAGCATGTTTTATTCTTATCATAATGTATATCATACTTCCCGCGGTCTAAGGGATAGTTGATTACACAAAGCTCCAGTGGTATCAAATTAAATGAATCTTTCTTCATGGAAATGGTTAATTTATCTAAGAAACACTGACTTCAAATTATCCATCGGTGACCTTAGATCGTGGTTGTACCAATCTGTTTAGATATATGATTCATATAACTCATCCCGGGTGTTGATGGAAAATATCGTTAACATTTTGGAGCTAGTAGGAGGTCCTGAACCTTCGACCTTGCAGTTAATCTATCAAAAATTAACTTGGTGAATTTATTGCTCCATGGCAGGAAAGATGAAATCGAAAAGACTAGAAGATCGAAACAAGGAACCGACTCCTGATGCAACCCTTCAGGGAAACATGGAGCTAATGCTTAATCTGATAAACAATAAAAGAGGAGCCACATCCAACCTAATACAGCCACCAAATGATATGGAAGATAATGTCGCAAGAATTATGGCCTTGGAGAAGCAACTCCAAGAGATGCAAGCTCATATGAATGCTGCTCAAGCACAGAAGTCCTCAAGTCTAACCAAATCTAGTCAGAGAGAAACAAATGAGTCTATGAAAAGAAAGGCTCCCATTCAATACTCAAAAGTGAAGGAAAAGCTCAAGGTGGCTTCCTCCAAGAAGAAGAAGTCCCAATTGACGGGAACAGATTATCAAGGAAACCAATGCAGGCAGGAACAGTCCAGGAGTTCCACTTCCAAAGGTTATGATACAAAGAGAGTAAACTATGTCAACATGGAAGCTTATCTTAAAGATTATTCCCAGAAAACCGTTAAAGACCTACCAGGAAGCAAGGGATAGAGAACCCAGGATGACAGGGTTAACGACAACGAAAGGGTAGCTCCTTTTATCGATGAAATTATGAACACCGTAATACCATCGAGAGTGAAGGTTCCAACCATAAAGTATATTGGGACAACTGACCCCGACGATCATCTAATGGCTTTCGACAGTCAAATGGATCTCTACAATGCTTCCGAAGCTGTCAGATGTCGTCTCTTCCCGGTGACCTTCCAAGAGGCACAAGCAAAGTGGTATTGTCAATATAGAGAGAACACCATTTACTCATGGAAAAAATTCTCCTATGAATTTTCCGCACAGTTCTTCATTTGCAAAGATCCAACAGTCGACTACACAGTCATCGCTAACATCATACAGGGGTACGGGGAGTCTCTAGGAGATTATCTGAAAAGGTTCAACATCGAGGCATTAAAGGCCAAGGATATGAATGACCTTGATAAATTGATCGCCGTACATTCAGGGTTAATCGAAAATACCCCCTTCTGGAAGGAATTATACATTCATGGCTGCAAAGACTTGCAGGACTTTCACTTTCAAGCTAATCAGTTTATTCACATGGACGAGTAATACTTCCCAAAGAGAAAGTTCGGGCCTCGAGGGGAAGGAGGAAGGCCGAACTTTGGATGAAGGCTTCTAAACAAGCCCATCTCATTCGTGTGTGTTGTTGCGAGAGAAAGGATTAATAACTTCCCTGTCTCATTCAAAGCCAAGAATTGCCCAGAACCTTACTCCGGCGGTGAATACTGTGAATTCCACGAGACCAACGGATATAAGACTGTTGCAAGGTATTGGACGACATTATTCAGAAGCTGGTCCGGGAGGGACATCTAAAAGAATTTGTTCTAAACAAGACAACGCCAGCTCAGCATACAAATGGACAACTAAAGGTTTCGATGAATACGTTAGAGGCTACTATGGAATAGGGCAACCTTGACTTGGGTCCACCCATAAATCAAACTAATGTGATCTACATGGGCCACACCGTGTCGGAAGCTGCTTAAATGCTAGGAGTCAGCACATAAAGGAAGCCATGGGGGGAATATTTTCCATTCAAGAAGAGCCATCATTGAAGAATGCACGTTATGCTATCAAAATGCACAACTTAGTGGTTTCTCCAGAAGAAATTAAGAAGGGGATCCACCACCCACATAATGATCCCCTTATGATAACGGCACAAATAGGGTTCTCGGTTGTTTCCAAAATCCTTGTGGACACTGGAAGTGTCGGCAATTTCATCTTCAAACACGCTTTTGACCAGATGGGAATCTCTGAGAAGAAGTTAGAGCCAAGCAATGAACCAATCTTCGACTTAACAACAAGGGATCGACCCCGGTGGGACAAATCAACCTTCTAGTTCAAGTCGGATTGTCCCCGCTTCATAGGACTTTCGAAACTC
Source organism: Allium sativum (assembly GCA_030737875.1). NCBI lineage: Eukaryota > Viridiplantae > Streptophyta > Magnoliopsida > Asparagales > Amaryllidaceae > Allium > Allium sativum. Next base: position 959,255,450 of record CM060909.1, read on the forward strand.
TCTTCATTATGATCGATCAACCATTCTATTATAATGCCTTCTTTGGACGACCAGCTTTGGAGGAAATGGATGCTTTTTTTTCTTCCAAGTATCTCATGTTAAAATTCCTAACCAAGACAGGATGGGGTACTATCAGGGGAGAACAGTTTAGTTCCCGCGAATTGTACTTCACAACGATTGACAAATACAAGAGGGAGTGCTCTTCGTACTTTGATTCTTCTACTGTTTTTATACCTTCGGATAAGGGATTCTTACATCCCACATTCGAAGCTAAAATATAAAATAATAAGGCTAATAAGCGTGCAAATGGAAGGTGCATTTCTTTGAAAAGAAAGAGGAAGAGAGCCGACGATGTGAACTTAATTGGAGAAGGAGAAATTATCACTGGTTTAGATTCTAGAGGAGACACTGAAAGGATGAAACCAATAGAAGACGTGGAAGAGGTGAAAGTTGATTTATAGGGTAAGTCAAAAGTTGTCAGCATAGGGAGAAGGCTGACAGAGCCTCTCAAGGGCGACCTAATTTGGTTCCTGCAGCTTAACAAAGATGCCTTCTCTTGGACCCATTCAGACATGATCGGTATCAATCCTTCTACTATGAGTCATGCCTTGAACATTGACCCTTCGGTGCTCCAGGTTCGACAAAAGAAAAGATAATAAAATAGAGACCAGATGGAAGCTTTAAAGGAGGAAATCAAAAGGCTAGAAGCTAACGGATTTATCTGGTAAGTCCTCTACCCAAAATGGTTAACCAAACCCGTACTAGTGAAGAAATCCAATGGGAAGTGGAGAACGTGTGTCGATTACACGGATTTAAACAAGGCGTGCCCAAAGGACTACTATCCCCTTCCGCGATTAACCAGTTAGTCGATGCCATGAGTGGTCACAAGATACTATCCCTTACGAACGCTTACTCAGGGTACAACCAAATTCCGGTGCATAAAACCGACGAGGAGCATACAAGCTTTATCACCGATTGGGGAACATTTTGCTATAAAGTGATGCCCTTCAGGCTGAAGAATGCGAGAGCAACATACCAAAGACTGGTAAATAGGATGTTCCAATAATAGATAGGGCGCATTATGGAAGTATATATGGATGATATGCTAGTGAAATCCACCAAAACAGAGAACCATCTAAACGACTTGGAAGAAATGTGCAATGTCTTGAGGAGTTACCAAATGAAGTTAAACCCGCAAAAGTGTTCTTTCGGAGTTCAATCTGGAAAAATTTTGGGATATGTGGTAAGTGAGCAAGGAACTGAAGCCAGTCCTAACCAAATTCAAGCCATAATGACACAGAAGAACCTAGAACCAGTAAAGAAGTCATGACTTTAAATGGGAAAGTGGCAGCCCTTAGTAGGTTCATTTCCAAAGCCACTGACAAGTGCATTCATTTCTTTAATATTATAAAGAAAAATAAAATTTTTGAATGGAACGAAGAATGTAGGAGGGCGTTCCAAGAATTGAAACTTTATATGGGAACACCTTTGATTCTATCTAGCCCCGAGAAGGGGGAAGATCTATACCTATATATGGTTGTTTCAGAACATGCGGTAAGCTCAGTCATAATAAGAGTGAGTAATGGAAATCAACACCCCATCTACTATGTTAGCCGAAGGCTAAAGGATGCAAAAACCTGATATCCTGTGATAGAGAAGCTAGCGTATTGCCTCATACTTACTGCACAGAAGCTCAGAGGGTACTTCCAAGCTCACCCCATTTGGGTTTTAACTAGTTTCCCGCTCAAGCAGGTGTTCAGCAAACTAGAAACCTCAGGGAGGTTAATCAAATGGGGCATCGAGCTTAGCCAATACGAGATTGAGTTCCATCCTCGAGTGGCGATCAAAGGACAAGCCCTCATAGACTTCGTGAATGAATGCACAAGCTTTATTTTGGAACAATCAGTTAAAGGGAAGGACTTAAAGGCCAAGTGGCAACTTTTTGTAGATGGAACTTTTAACGAACAGGGGGCAGGGGCAGGTTACATTATAATTACCCCTGACGGACACCGCTTGCACTATGCCATGAAGTTAGGGTTCAAACTGACTAACAACGTAGCTGAGTATGAGTCAATGATTGTTGGTCTGAATTTGGCACTACATTTGAAGATACCTCGGATAGAAATCTTTAGTGATTCACAACTAATGGTGTATCAGATAAAGCAAACCTATCAAACCAAGGATGCACTGCTAATCCTATATGTGAAGAGGGTATTAAAGATGCTTTCCCGGTTTGAGGATTTCTCAGTCCATCAGATACCCCACGGGGAGAATACTCAAGAAGATTCACTAGTTAAATTAGCCAGTTCTCAGGGGCCCCTCGAAACTTGAGTAATTTCCGTGGGTTATCAGGAAAAGCCTAGTGTTGAGCATGAAGAATCGAGAATAGGGAAAGAATGATTAGTTCTAACCAGATCCCAGGCTTTGAGAAAGGGGAGACGAAGAAAACAGAGAGGGAAACTCCAATGAGGAAACTTCCTTAATAGAAACAAACCGCCACCATGAAAACACGTGGATGACTCCCATAATGGACTATCTCCTGAACAGGACCTTTTCCCTTAGTAAGCAGGACACGAGAAATATAAAACATCAAGCTCCTACATTTGTGATTATGGATAATATACTATATAAAAAGGGGTATTCGCTTTCTTACTTATGATGTGTAAGCCCCAAAGATGGGCTTAGCCTGTTGAAAGAAGCTCGTGAAGGATGGTGTGGAGACTATTCCAGTGGAATTAAGCTAGCCAAAAGGGTCATGTGACAAGGTTACTATTGGTCGCAGATGATTAATCAAGCAGTTGAGTATGTCAAAAAATGCGAAAGGTGTTAAAAGTACTCTAGAGTGCCTCGGCTTTCTCCTAGCAAGCTAACTACTATCTCGATCCCCTGGCCTTTCGATGTATGGGGGATTGATTTAATCGGACCCTTACCAATCTCCAAAGGCAAAGCCAAATATGCCGTAGTAACCATTGACTACTTCACCAAATGGGTAGAAGCAGAACCCCTTCCGACAATCACATCTAAAAAGGTGTTAAGATTCGTAGTAAAGAATATTGTTACCCGCTTTGGAATCCCTCACGAAATCATATCAGATAATGGAACACAATTCGAGAGCGAGGAATTCACATGGTTTGTGAGAAAAATGGAACCATTAAGAATTTTTCCTCAGTGGCACATCCAAAGATTAACGGAACCGTAGAAGCTGCTAACAAAACCATAAAGGCAATTCTAAAGAAATGCCTAAACCAAGCCAAAGGGAATTGGGCCAAAGAGTTGCCTTTAGTGATTTAGGCGTATAGAACCTCGGCCAAAACAGCAACAGGTCATACCCCTTTCTTCTTAACATACGGATGCGAGACTATGCTTCCGGTTGAAGTCGAAATCCCATCGCATAGAAGGATGACATATGCATTTGATCCCAATCAGGAGTTAAGAAAAGAGTCCCTAGACTTAATACAGGGATTAAAAGATGAGGTTGCGATCAGGACAGCTGAATATCAAAGAAGGATTACGAAATACTACAATACAAAAGTCAAGACTAGAACCTTCGCAAAAGGAGAATTAGTTTTACGAAGAGTCATGGCTAACATAAAGAACTCGGCGAATGGCTCTTTCAGCCCAAATTTGGAAGGACCCTCGATCATCCACCAAGAAGTTGTACCCAGTGCATATCGGCTATGCAGACCCAATGGGGATCTTGTCCCGAGAACATGGAACTCCGAACATTTAAGACCATACTTATCAACGATAAAGAAATGAAGAAAAAGGACTGTCATCTAAAGGTGATCACATAACTAAGGCCTTTTGATAGCTTAAAAGAAACCCAAAAGGGGTCAAGTTGGAAAAAAAGGATTCAATCCCTTGTCATCACCAAAATTGGTCAGGACGAGGCATTCCCCGGAGGGGATGGTGTTTTAGTCTTTTTCCATGCCCGAATCAAAGGGTGCTAGGTTAAAGCATCAAAAGCATAAGCCTCCTTTCACACCAGAAATGGTCATGGCGGTGCATACAAAATTAGCACGCCCTGCCTCTGCTCGTAGAAGAGTACGCCCTGCCTCTGCTAAAACGGATCACGTCCTATCTCTGCTCACAGAAGAGCATGTCCTACCTCTGCTTATGTTCCGCGTTACAAGCAGAAGGGAACGTAAACCCCTATAATCACCTACGATGGCTAGGATAGGGTACCCCTCGGAGGGGGGTAGCATGTAAGCTTCTATCAGTACCTACAATGGTCAGTATAAAGTGTCAAAAGAATAAATCTTAGTTATGTGTCTACGATGGCCTCGTCTAAGTTTCTAAGACCTAATCATCACCTACGGTGGTCAGGATAACGCTCTCATGGAGAGAGTTCAGGTAAGTCCTTGGGCCTTGCTTATGGATAAGCTAGCCAAGCGCACCGGACGCAAAGGCCCAGAGAGTGGCCAACAAAGCACATACATCATTTGCTTTGACATCAAAATCCCGAGGGTGGCTCAAAAAGCACATACAACCTCTGCTTCACAAATCAAATGCCGGAAGGGGCTTTCGGTCTTAAATCTATAAATATCCAAATCTGGGTTGATTTGGCTCTTCATGAATGCCAGAAGGGGTTTCCGGTCCTCAATCTATAAATATCCGAATCTGGGTTGATTTGGCACTTCACTAATACCGGAAGAGATTTTCGGTCCTTTATCAATATTAATACCCGAATCTGGGTTGATTCGCTCTTCACAAGTGCTGGAAGGGGTTTCCGGTCCTCAATCTATATATACCCAAATCTGGGTTGATTTGGCTCTTTACAAATGCCGAAAGAGGTTTCCTGTCTTTTATTTATATTAATACTCGAATCTAGGTTGATTCGGCTCTTCACAAATGCCGGAAGGGGTTTCCTGTCCTCAATCTTGTAATACCCGAATCTGGGTTGATTTGGATCAAGGGGTTTCCGGACCTCAATCTTGTAATACCCAAACCTGGGTTGATTCGGCTCCTCACAAATACTGAAAAGTGCTTCCAGTCTTCTATCTATACTAATACCCGAATTTGGGCCGATTTAGGTCACTATAAATACCGGAACAGAATCCTTGGCCTTCAATCATTAGGTTATCTAAGTAAAAGTTGGATTAAAATTACTATCCAAGTAAAAAAAAGTCGGCTTTCAATCTTTAAAAACCATTGTTGATAAACAACTCACAGATAAATAGAAAAATCTGGAAAGAAAGTTTGACTTGGAAAGCCGAAAACACCCCTTCAAAAGGGGGCAAATGTTACTACTAAACCCTTAATGCAAGGTAACAGTGAAGGGGTACCGGAGGAACATAAGCACAGAATAATCTCCCTGAAGCAAAGAGTCAAATGAAAGAAAGAATCGGGTGTAGGGGAGAATGATCTGAAAGCAGCATAAACCGATGCCTCTCAGAAAGAAAGGAACTCAGAAAGTACAGAATTCCGGCAGGGCCTATCCAACAGGGTCCATCCGACAATTTCAACCCCAGAAGAAGGATTTTATGGCGAAAGGTCACTAAATCAGAAGTAAAGAAAGAAAGAGGAAAGAGCTCCACCAAAGAAAAGGTCATCGGTATTAATCCACTTGATATTGATACGCCAACAGGCAAAGACATCAAGAAAACAAGCTAGAAATGCATAAGGATTATCCGGAACCAGCTTCTGAAACTTCAACTGCATATATGACGAAATGATACATTGATAGACAACAGAAGCATCACCGGAGGTCACCTTCCGGAAAACCAGACTATCCCAAAAGCTCTACCGAAAGGCTAACCGGAACCCTAGTGGAGAAACAGGCCATTCCTACTAATCTACCTAGTATAAAGACCAACAGTAGTTTCGAACCGGCAACCGTCTATATACATCATGAGGACAAGCTCCTCTAAGTATTCACGTGAAAGTCGGAAGTCTACATCTAGAAGCTTATGTCCGAAAGCCAACATCCGGGAGCTTCTGCCGGAAGTTCAAATGCCATCCGGAAACTACCATGTCTACAAGCCCATATCAATCTCAAAGGAGCCCCAGTTGACTGATACCCTCACTATTGAAGACTATAATTGGCACCACAAAGTCGGCTGGAATCAAAAGGTCCGAGAAAAAGAAAAAGCAGCCTGTAATGGCCCGTACAGGCCCAATAACCTAACAACAGAAGGGGTCTCTATTTCGCTATAAATAGGACCCCATGAGCCAGATAGTGGAGGATAGTTCTTCCATTTTTCCTCATCTATTTCTCTTTTCAATCTCATTCTTCCTTCTTGAAGAGAACAAATCCTAATTTCCGAATCGAATTGGGAATTAATACAAATCTTGTAATATATCAGAATTTATGAATAAAGAAATTGAAGGCTTAAACATTTTCACGATTTGATAATCATATTGTGTTGTTTATGATGGAACATGGAGTTAACACTAACCCTTTTTGTATAGAAGGACTGATCACGAAACCCTCATAAAAGGAAGAGGCTTCATGGAAACATGAGATCTTCCTCTCTTTATCTCGGGAGTTGGTAATGTGAATCAACCTTTTCATACTGAGCCTAATGCAACTCAATTCCAGAGTATGGGTTAACTGCAAACTTATAACTTGATTATTGACGCAATCAGGGCTCCACTGGGCTGGTTTGATGCGAAAGTATCGTTTAAGTCAATAAGCGTTGCAATATCCTTATCATCTGAGTATCGGGAAGCATTAGCCTGTTTTCTTCTTATCACAATGTATATCATATTGCCCACGATCTAAGGGATAGCTGATTACGTAAAGCTCCAATGGTATCAAGTTAAATGAATCTTCTTCGTGGAAATGTTTGATTTAACTAATAAACACTGACTTTAAATTGTCCATCGGTGACCTTAGATCGTGGTCGTACCAATCTGTTTAGATATATGCTCCATATAACTCATCCCGGTTGTTGATGTAAAATATCATTAACAATAATAATTTTTATTACTAAAACATGGACCTTCTGTTTTATTTATAGAGTTGAATATGGATGATATTGGTACTTTAATAAATATTTAATTCCGTAAGTCCACGATGATAAAGTTTTGATGAAGAGAATTAGTGTAAAAAATTATACAACCGGGTAACACTTAGTAATGTGAATTTGGATTTAACCGAAACCAAATTAGCAATAAAGTAAGACAAAATATCTCTCCATTGGCTAATTGACTTATGAATGTTAACATCCAAACAGATTGGTGTTCATCATGACCAAATTTACACTTAATGATTCACACAACTGGAATGATGAATTCTCTTTGACCACACAGTTTAATTGGTTTATAAGTGTTATAAAATAGTTGAACTTATGAAATAAGATCATGAATCTTGATTATGATCTAAGGAATAAATATTATTAAATATATTTGTCATAGAGACCAATATATCAGTTGATATAAGATATTGACAAGAGATTAAAATAGATTTAATTGAATTATATTTTCTATGGGAATAAATGGAATCTTGGCTCGTAATGATGGGTGAATATTTTGATCGAGATAGGGATTACGAGAGTGGTAAAAATTATCCTAGAGTTGTTGGATGGCTCGAACAAACAAAGAACTAGCAAGAGATATGGTCATTTTCTCTCTTCTATCCATTGTTTAAATTCCTCTAAGCTTAATTGAAAATGACCTTTTCCCTACCACTCCTTTCTTTATTTTTCCAACTGGCTTCCATACTATGAGCCCCATCATATCAAGCTTAAATCATTAAGGATCAATCGCTATCGGATAGCCAAGGGTCAAAAGGACTTACGAGGTGAGTTTAAAGGCGTTTGTACTTAGGTATATTTTTTGAAAATTGAATTTTAATTTTGTAGATTATTTTATCACTAGATAAGCTCCCGGCCTACAAATGAAAATTAAAAATCAATTTAGCTATTTTTAAAAATTATTAAACGATAGCTATAAATTAATTGAAAAATAATATATAATCAAAAAAATTTATGCAAAAATTTGTAGAGTTTAGAATGTAATATAATATTTACTTAAAAATTTAAAAAATGTTTCAGGTTATTTTACTAATGTTTTCATGCATCTGTGAATGAATAATAAATTAATATATATTTTAAAATAAAAACATTATAATAAAAGTTAGTAGTGTTCTACAAATGATTCTGAATTAAAATAAAAAAATATTTCTTTAATATATATTACAAATACATTTATGCATAAATATATATTTATTGAAGTAAAAATATTACACTGATATTAAATTCACATTAATCATGATAATTCACATTAATTCACATGAAAAATTCTGCAATTTTATTTTATCCAGCGTGAAAAATGTGAAACTTTCATATGAAAAATAAAAATAAGGTAGCATGATTTTCAAATCAACCAAGGCCAAAGTAATTGATGGCTCTGATACCAAATGTAAACTTATTTTTACATAAGCAATCATGTTGTTAGTACAAACATGAAAAACTGAAGATTAAATATAGAAGTTGTAACCAAAATCAATATATTTACCTCCAGCCACTGCAATTGAACTCGTGAAGGATGTGAAAAATGAATCAAATTTGAAATAAGAGAAAGTAAATGTGACGGCCCGCTCTGAACCAACCGACATTTCCTTCAAAATGCGATGTACCGATGTCCAACTATCACGGGACAGTCGTCGAAAGAAAGGAAAAGAAAAGAGAAGAAAGGAATTTGAAACTATGAACTAACAAGGAACCTGTAGAATGTCTTACAGCGTATGGGATAAAATATAATAATAACATAACTTTGACATAAAACAGGCGAGACAGTGCATAACCTGAAAACTAAACCATCATAGCAGCGGAATCCATAACACAGCTTATGATCCAACATCATTACTGCAACTTCAAATTTCTATCTCTAAAGCAAAAGAAAGAAAAGGTACACTACTAATGCCCAAGCAGTGACCAACTACAACACAGGGAGTATATATGTATAACATACATGGAAGCCTCCTTCTTGTCTCCAGACAGCTACTCGCGCATTACCACCTAACCTGTCTCTGATTTGCTCGTTTAGGAGCACCCAGAGTAATAAGAAGAGACATAAAACTTTGGGTCAGACAAAAGTTTGGTATGAGCGATAAACAACAAAACAGAACAATAACAGGTATAATCCAATCATACCTGAACCTGGACCCGCAACCAAAGATTTATCACAACAGGATGTACAATACTCTAAGGTGACACTAACATATGGTGTAAAGATACCGGGGGGTTGCATGACATAGTGATATCAAACAATCAAGCATAACAACCATCCTCACATCTCTCACTCAGTGCGTAAAGCATACAATATCCACCACTTTGGTCACCCAATTCTTTGCTATGAACACTCTGCCCGATGGAGTCATGACGGCTCCACTGCACTGATCTGATCCAAAGCCACTAATTCGTCTCTCAGTGGTGAACTAAAGTTATGGATATCAATAACCCCTTTGCACACGTCCCGCAGCAAAGACCAATCATGAAGTTAACTCGTTGGTTCCCATCTGGATCCTGAGTTACAACTTCCCATTTGGACTACCTTTTCATCTCGGGTTTTGGTCTCATCCAGTTTGGTGCGTAACTCCAAATTTCCATTCAGTTTGTTCACTGTCCATGCTTAAAGACTGGCTCGTGATTCTCCTTCGATTCGCAGTTCGCGACATTATACTTAGCTCGTGATGATTTCCAACTCCAGTTCGTGACCTACATGGTCGGCTCGTGACACCTCCTTGACATCGGTTCGTGACTCGCCCCCGGCATCGGATCGTGGTTTGTGATGAACTCCTTCAGCCTGCGGCTCATGGCGTCGTGCTCTGCTTGTGGTTCGTGACTCCAGGCTTTGGTTCGTGGCACTCGTCTCGGGTCGTGATCAAGCTTCTGGTCGTGATGCATCATGGTGATCGACTCGTGAGGTGCTTCATGGAGAGGAGGTGGTCCACGGTTCTGGTCGTGATTCATATGTCACGAGTGGGTCGGGTCGTGGTACTCTACTGCTCACTAGTTTGTGACACCCAACAGTTCGTGGTGCTCGCCCTTCATTGGATCGGTTCGTGGTATTTAAGCAGGAGCAGTTCGGTCGTGGTCTTCCAGTGCGAACGAGTCAGTTCGTGACCACCATTCACAAGCGCGTTAGGTCGTGGGATGCTCCACGAGTGGGGTCAGGTCCGATCCGATCCCATTTCCTGCACTTTTCCTACAACTTTTCCAGCAACTGTTTTACGCCACACAACGGCGTTTTCGACCATTTTAACTGTTCTATGCAATCATAAATCATACCAAACAGTAATAGCAACATGTATAATCATCCACAAACAAGAAAATAACAATTCAACATGCATATACAGATCAAAAATACCCAAAAACCTATGTTTTCCCTTAATCCCCATTAATCATGTTTAAGCATACAATTAGTAAAACTCGTCCAAATTAGCCCAAATTTCTATCAGAGCCCTAAAATGATATTTTATAATTTAACAAATTTTTCCAGATTTTTCTGAGCCATAATTTCGCTAATTATCACTAATAACCCCTAATTAGCCATAATTAGTGAAAAACAATGCAAATCACTCACCTTAGCCAAAATATAAACTCAGATCTGAAATGATTCTTTAAATGGTACGAATTCAAATGCACACAGCAGTCTTTGCCTCTATTTGATGTTAATTAGACTTGGTTTGATGCTAATTAACTTAATCCTTGATTAGAAGGTGATTAGAGGTATTTTTAGAAGGTAGAAGCCATTTCTAGGGTTGAAGGAATGAAAGTGGCGGCTGCAAAAATGACAAAGAAGGGTTTCTCTAGTCCCTTTCAGTCCTTAAATACCCTTAATGCCGAAATCCCCCAATGGGCCTAGCTGCTAATCATCCTATTTGTCCTGGTTAAGCTGTTTTTCACCTTCTAAACCTAAATTCAGCCATATCTCCCAAACGGTAGGTCCGTTTGATTAATGTGACCAGTCTACGGAAAGATAGACCATCATTCGGATCTAATGGAAGTGGTTTCAGGTCAAAACTCCTTACCAATTAAAAGTTATAGGCGAATCAAGATTCTCCAAGGGTAAAACGGTCATTTAAAAATTGGCAAAAATCGTGAACATTGGAAATGACCCCAATAGTCGTTCCCCATAATTACACAACCATACGACCTCATATGAAAAATAAACAAATATTCTACGGTCCTTCGATACATAGAATTATGCGGGTCGTTACATTCTCCCCCCCTTTAAGAAATTTCGCCCCCGAAATTCCTTAACCAAAAACATATAAAGGTGTTCTACATGCATATCAGTCATTCACAACAATCAAACATACACAACAAGCACAACAAGCCTACTCTAGCATGCGGTTTACTAACAAGGGAAGAAACTATCACTATTAAAATCTTACCAGGCAAAGAGTTTTGGATGCGATTCCCTTATGCTCTCCTATGTTTCCCAAGTACAGTCACTCTCATCCCCGCCCCCATTGAACCTTGACTACATTCACCGCTTTTCCTTCGAAGTTTCTTCGTATCGTGCTTGACAATACGAATCGGCATGCGGTTCCCAACCGCCTCAAGTTCTACTTCGATATCATCCAACTGATTAGGTGAAATAGCCACATCGGGGTCGTGCACGAATTTCCTTAACTGGGAAACATGAAATACATTGTGAACTCCAGCCATCTTATCAGGCAACTCAACTTTGTACGCCAAATTCCCAACTTGTTCGAGAACTGGGAATGGACTAACAAATCTTGATGCTAACTTGTCTTTCCTTCTAAATCGAATCATGCTATTTAATGGAGAAATCTTGACAAACACCAAGTCGCCAATGGAGAATTTTAATTCTCTTCGTCTCCTATCAGCATAACTCTTCTGTCTATCTTGAGCGGCCATCATTCGCAGTCAAATAACCTTGATCTTGTCGGATGTTTCTCTTATTACTTCTGGTCCAAGCACATATTTCTCACCGGTCTCTAACCAACATGACGGTGAGTTGCACGGTCTTCCGTATGAAGATTCAAATGGAGCCATACCAATACTGGATTGATAACTGTTATCATATGCAAGCTCAACTAGATGCAAATGGTCATCCCATGACCCACTAAAATCTAATATACAAGCCCTCAAGAGATCATCTAATACATGATTCTCCCAAATACTATCATGATCCAATCTAGTCCTTGGTAAACCGTCAATGAAATCCATTGAGACTTGTCCCCATTTCCATTTGAGAATTTCCAACGGTTGTAACAACCACTAGGCTCCTTTTTCTCAGTTTTAACTAACTGGAAATTCATGTACCTCAACTCTCAATCCATTAACATTAGGTACAACTAGTCCCCCATTCTTTCAAAGCCATCCTTCTCTATCAAGTCCATACTTGCTCATCTCCTTGCTATCGATATCCATTTCTATCTTGGAGATGATTTCCAATAGGTTAGGATCGTTCCTCTGACTGGAATCAATCCGCTCAATCAAAGTCGGTCTAACCATCAAACTTGCTAACATTTCTGGATCCAATCCATACTTACATCTGAGATCATATCCCACGATATACTCCAGTTGCTTCCATTCAAGAAACATATCATCTAAACTATCATGTCTCCTATTCGATGCATCACCTAGCGCACCTAGTCCGGTAGCACAGGCGTCAGTGTATGTCGTCATCTCTTTGTTCTCTATTACCAGAATCCTACAGGTGATATTCTACTCAAGGGAATAAAAATAGGAACAAACATAGCAACCATAGCATCCATCAAACATGTCATATCTATCACGTGCCAAAGCCATACATACGTCGATACCTACTTGACTGGTCCAACCAAATCCAAGGCTTATGGAAGCCCCGCCTCCATACATACGTCAATGCCTACTTGACTGGTCCAACCAATCCCAAGGCTAATGGAATCCCCGCCTCCATATGGACTACCGTGCGTCTAACGTACATTTATCCTCCAAGGATAACTAGATCACGTCCAACGGATCCAAGGTAAAGGGCGTCCCCAGATACCCCTGCTTCGAGTCCACCTAGAACTCTCTAAGTATCGATGATTTCTTGGTACACTCATTAGCAGAGCTACCTACATACTCTGACCCAGTCTCGAGTATCCATTACAGACAAATCTCAAGTCCAACAAGAGTCGTATCTCTATTCGTTGCATCTCCAATATCAATGAACAACCATTTGTCTTTTATGAGTTCAAGTCCAACTTGAATCGTCCTAGCCTTCGTTGCATCTCCACGGTCAACGAACACCCATTTTTCTTTTACGAGTTCAAGCCCAACTTGAATCGTACTAAACTTTGTTGTATCTCCACGATCAACGAGAAAATCTTATCCCTTTGAAGTTCTACCATTCTTGAACCAACAAGAACATCAACATCAGGTCCTAAACAATTCATTACTTTGCAACTTTCTCGAGTCCCACTCGAGTCGTCTCATAGCCTTATCAAATCCAACTCGCGGCACTCCATACCATTGAACAGTCTTATCATGTCACGGCTGCACATCACTCCTCGAGTAAGCCGAGATATCATTCAATGGAAATCACAACAACTTCTTATATCTCACGCAAACCATCCTAGTCGAACTCGATATTCCCTAAGCACAAGCCCCAAAGGCCTAAACCAATATAAGACAAGCACTCAAGGAACATCTCCTCCGAATTCAGACAATCTACGTGAGATGATACTAGCAGAGCAACTAAGCAATCACAAGCAAACATACATCCATAACTTGATAAGACCACATTACAACAAATCATGCAAAGACTAGTCGAACTACCTATCGGTTTCGTCACAACTAAAGGTCTATCGACTATCTCAGGTTCTAATCCCAACTTATCTACCAGGTCACTAGATATGAAGGAATGGGATGCCTCACTATCAACAAAACTAGAACAGAAACATCATAAATAGAAAGCATACCTCGAATAATGATACCCTTTCCCTTCTCCGCCGCAGTTGGGGCATTCGACGAAGAAGGAACATCGTTGATAGCATATGCTTTCACAATCTGCTTCTCTTTAAGAGGTTGTGGACATTTATCCTTGTGATGTCCCACTTGGCCACAATTGAAGCACTTCCTTTCCCCAGGCTTTTCCTGACAATCTCTAGCATAGTGGCCCTTCTTGCCACAACTAAAGCACTCTTTATCTTTCATGTCCTTCTTTTTCTAACCACTCTTGGTATGATCCTTCTTTCTCTTATTCTGAGACTCCTTCTTACGTCCACCGCTTGCTTGCGGCTTTGGTTCCTCTACAGATGCAATAGCAACATCGGCCATTGACTTAGGGTAAAGACTCTCCGATCTCAATGTTTTCCCCACTATAGACTCGAACGTCTCGTCGATGTGGTTTATCAGCCTTTCCCCTAAGTACATATCTAAGACGGTTACGAATTTCTCATTCTTCTTCTCGGCATTGTCGATAAGAGATAATCCATACTTCAGTAAAGTATCGAACTCAACAATATATTTCGAGACTGCCCTACCATTCTGCTTAAGCTCCAAAAATTTCCTAAACAATTCAGATTTGTGAGCAGCTAGAATGAACATTTCGCTGAAACGAGTCATAAACCGATTCCAAGTAACTTGATCTTCAGGAGTAGCTGCTTAAATAGCATTCCACCAATTCATAGCTCGTCCTTGAAGCTGACGCGATGCTAACTTTCTCTTCATGGCATCATCAATTCCCAAGTCCTTGAAGATGCGTTTACAACTATCCAACCAATCTTGAACATCCGTAGTCGACTCCGTTCCATGGAACAGCTTCCCGCCAAGACTAGTATAATCCTTGTTAAGCTTGGCGAAATCGGCCCTAGGCACCTGCACTACGCACCACCACCTTTAGCAGCATTAGGAACTTCTCCCTGAGCATCCCTAAGCATCTCTCGCATGAAGGTAGTAAACATCGTCCTCATATCAGGAACATCTCTATTATTTGTTCCTAAACCTGTACTCCTCGTATATCGGCTCGTCGTTCAGTCTGTAAAGAGAAAACGACTAGCCATCTCAATGTGGTGCCCGTGCAGTACAACTTCATCCTTATATACTAATAGTGTATATATGTATATAGCTTTTGAAAACCAAAATATCACAAATACGTGTACTATCTCTCCCTGATGTCTTCCCCTAGGTTAACTACGCAACCTAGAGCTCTGATACCAAGTGTGACGGCCCTCCCTGAACCAACCGACATTTCCTTCGAAATGCATTGTACCAATCTCCAACTAGCACGGGACGGTCGTCGAAAGAAAGGAAAAGAAAAGAGAAGAAAGGAATTTGAAACTATGAACTAACAAGGAACCTGTAGAATGTCTCACAGCGCATGGGATAAAATATAATAATAACCTAACTTTGACATAAAACAGGCGAGACAGTGCATAACCTGAAAACTAAACCATCATAGCAGTGGAATCCATAACACAGCTTATGACCAAACATCATTACAACTTCAAATTTCTGTCTCTAAAGCAAAAGAAAGAAAAGGTATACTACTAATGCCCAAGCAGTGACTAGCTACAACACAGGGAGTGTATCATATGTGGAAGCCTCCTTCTCGTCTCCAGACAGCTACTCGCGCATTACCACCTAACTTGTCTTTGGTTTGCTCGTTTAGGAGCACCCAGTGTAATAAGAAGAGACATAAAACTCTGGGTCAGACAAAAGTCTGGTATGAGCGATAAACAACAAAATAGAACAATAACAGGTATAATCCAATCATACCTGAACCTGGACCTGCAACCAAAGAGTTAGCACAACAGGATGTACAATACTCTAAGGTGACACTAACATATGGTGTAAAGATACGGGGGAGGGGTGTACATGTCATAGTAATATCAAACAATCAAGCATAACAACCATCCTCACATCTCTCACTCAGTGCGTAAAGCATATGATATCCACCACTTTGATCACCCAATTCTTTGTTATGATCACTCTGCCCCATGGAGTCATGACGGCTCTACTGCACTGATCCATAGCCACTAATCCGTCTCTTAGTGGTGAACTAAAGTTATGGATATCGATAACCCCTTTGCACACGTCCCGCAACAAAGCCCAATCATGAAGTTAACTCGTTGGTTCCCATCTGGATCCTGAGCTACAACTTCCCATTTGGACTACCTTTGCATCTCAGGTTTTGGTCTCATCCCAGTTTGGTTCGTAACTCCAAATTTCCATTCAGTCTGTTTACTGTCCATGCTTAAAGACCATCTCGTGATTCTCCTTTGATTCACAGTTCGTGACATTATACTTAGCTGTAATGATCTCCAACTCCAGTTCCTGACCCACATGGTCGGCTCGTGACACCTTCTTGACATCGGTTCGTGTAATAACCCGGAAAATCTGGGCCAGTTTAAATTTTTTATTTTGGCAATTTTAGCGAATTTTGAATATTTAAAATGAATTATTTTAAATAATATCGACGAGAAAATTTATTTCGAATATAATTAGAACGTATATATTATATACGTCGTCGTTAGAATATAAATATTTATATATAATTATAAATAGAATTGAAAATGGCGCGGTAGTTCGATAATTCGATTTCAAACTTCAATTGAATGTGCCGGGTGCAAAACAATCCGGATTTTAGTGAAACCAAAAACATTAGGATCAAATCGTGAATATCTTTCTATCGAATTCGAAAAATCAAGATTGCATAGCGGGAATCAAAAGATATGTCCAGTTGAAAATTCTGAATAGTCGCTATGGAATTCAGGCCCTTAAAAATGGACATTTTGCAAACGACCTCGGATTTCGACGAAACCAGTTTTGTTGGGTCCGTGATGTCGAATTATTGCTAGATTCCAAATTTCATAATTTTTCGAATCAATATGTGAGCGTGGCAAAGGAAAACGTGTTTGACCAGTTTCAGTTGATTTTAATCGACTGGAAAATGGCCATTTTTCTAACGGTCTCAGAATTCGACGAAACTAGTTTTGTTAGGACCGTATCGTCAATACGAAGCTAGAAAATATTTTTCTGCAATTTATAGAGTTAGTATGTGACCTCGGTAATTTGAAATGTACGTTTAAAATTCAATATAGTGATTTAAATGTAAATTTAACGGAAACTGATTGTAACAGCCGAATCAGCTGACGATACATATCCCATTGTGTTCGGAATGGGGGTTAAACGCTATGGACGACAGGTGGTGGGCCTCGTTTTGATGACGTATGTAAAAGTCAACTTTTAAAAATAATAAAATAATAAATAAAAATAAATAAAAAAAGAAGAAAACCCCCTTCCTCCCTTAACCAGCCCCCCCCCCCCCCCGATATCTTCTCAGATGAAAAAAAAACGAAATAAAGAAAAAAAAACATGGTGCCCTAAAACCCGTCGAGACCCCATCGCCTCCACCCTACATCCGCCGCCGCCCACCCGCTGCCCACACCAATCGCCGACCGCTTCCTTTCGCCTCGGTTAGATCGGACGATCCGGGTCCGATGGAGTCATTCGTTGGCTCGCTTACGCCCCAAAGGGCGGCGAAACGCAGTGTCCAGGGTTTAAGTTTAATCCACATCGGTGGACCGGCCCTGACGATCCAAGGGTCGATGCGTTCTGATCCTGAGACTCGGGCTAGGTAGTCTCGAATCGGTAGAGGACTATCTTTTGCCTCGGTTCATAGACGGAAATCCAATTTCCAAATACGTGACATTTGCGGTTTTATTTGTAAACCTATATATGGCGACATGATATATGGTACCCATGCCGCCTATGATTGATACTTATGATTTGAAGTTGTTTTATACACTATGCACTTATAATAGTATCAAATGATTTGTTTTAAACGTATCAAGCATTCTTTGGCTGTTATAAGGGAAAACCCTATCCCCCGGCTTGCGTTGCATTGTGTGATGGGACCTGGGTCTTATAACAGCTTCATTTTCCTTTATTTAGCATTGCGCTGTTTGTTTTATGCACTGGTATTCTTGGGAGGAAACCCGTTCCGTGTTATACGGCGTGGTCCCTTGATTTACCTATCTTTAAAATAAAGATTAATAACTGTTTTAGTTCTCACACCAGTCCCATGACTGACCTGGAGTTTATTGTTTTAACCTAAACTCTGGGTGCCCCTATTTTGACACGGGCAGCTAGTAGTTTTGGTTTTGCAGATTTATATTCACAGGATCCTGGTTTACAGCTGGAACGATATCCGGAAAGCTTTGTATCCGTATATCTCTTCTAGTTGTGTATTGTATTATTTTTCGCTGCTATGTATTTAAATGTAATTTAAATCTCTGATATTTCTGTGTAATATTCATTTATACTCTGTATATTCTTGTAATCTGATGCATTGTTGTAATATACAATGAAATGTTCTTCTGTTTGCGTTCTGTTGTGGTTTGTTCTCGAACTATCCGACGCTTTCCTTTATGGGGAAGTTACGGGTTTTTACACGTGGTTCGTGACTCTCCCCCTGGCATCGGATCGTGGTTCGTGATGACCTCCTTCAGCCTGCGGCTCATGGCGTCGTACTCTGCTTGTGGTTCGTGACTCCAGGCTTTGGTTCGTGGCACTCATCTCGGGTCGTGATCAAGCTTCTGGTCGTGGTGCATCATGGAGATCAGCTCGTGAGGCAGTTCGTGGAGAGTAGGTGGTCCACGGTTCTGGTCGTGATTCATACGTCACGAGCGGGTCGTGGTACTCTGTTGCTCGCTGGTTTGTGACACCCATCGGTTCGTGGTGCTCGCCCTTTATCGGATCGGTTCATGGTATTTGAGCAGGAGCGGTTCAGTCATGGTCTTCCAGTGCGAATGGGTCGGTTCGTGACCACCATTCACAAGCGGGTTGGGTCGTGGGATACTCCACGAGTAGGGTCAGGTCCGATCCGATCCCATTTCCTGCACTTTTCCTACAACTTTTCTAGCAATTGTTTTACGCCACAAGACGGTGTTTTCGACCATTTTAACTGTTCTGTGCAATCACAAATCATACCAAATAGTAATAGAAACATTTATAATCATCCACAAACATGAAAACAACAATTCAACATGCATATATGGATCAAACATACCCAAAAACCTATGTTTTCCCTTAATCCCCCTTAATCATGTGTAAGCATACAATTAGTAAAACTCATCCAAATTAGCCCAAATTTCTATCAGAACCCTAATATGATATTTTAGAATTTTACAAATTTTTCCAGATTTTTCTGAGCCATAATTTCGCAAATTATCACTAATCACCCCTAATTAGCCGTAATTAGTGAAAAACAATGCAAATCACTCACCTTAGCCAAAATATAAACTCAGATCTGAAATGATTCATTAAATGGTACGAATTCAAATGCACACAGCAGCCTTTGTCTCTAATTTGATGTTGATTAGACTTGGTTTGATGCTAATTAGCTTAATTCTTGATTAGAAGGTGATTATAGGTGTTTTTAGAAGGTAGAAGCCATTACTAGGGTTGAAGGAATGAAAGCGGCGGCTGCAAAAATGACAAATAAGGGTTTCTCTAGTCCCTTTCAATCCTTAAATACCCCTAATCCCGAAATCCCCCAATGGGCCTAGCTACTAATCACCCTATTTGGCCCGATTAAGCTGTTTTTCACCTTCTAAACCTTAATTCAGCCATATCTCCCAAACTTTAAGTCCGTTTGATTAATGTGGTCACTCTACAGAAAGGTAAACCATCATCCAGATCTAATGGAAGTGGTTTCAAGTCAAAACTCCTTACCAATCAAAAGTTATAGGCGAAACAAGATTCGCCAGGGGCAAAACAGTCATCTAAAAATCGGCAAAAAATCATGAACATTGGAAATGACCCCAATAGTCGTTCCCCAATGTTACACAACCATACGACCTCATATCAGAAATAAATATTCTACGGTCCATCGATATGTAGAATTATGCGGGTCGTTACAGTAGATCTACAAACTCGTCCAATTTGTGCTATAATTTCCGATATAGTGCCAAACCTTCACACTCTTCAATTAGATGGTGTATTTTCTTTATGAGATAGTCAGTTCAGTGACCTTATCAGAAATTAGACTTGAGTTCTCCCTTTATACTGCTCTTGCCATCAAAGAGTTGTTTGAAAATATGAAAGGAACGTGAGAGAAAAATGGGTAGTTACCAAAAAGTAGGGAGATAATTAGTCCTTAGTTAATTTCCTTAATAAAAATGGACCACTAATTTTTCCTTGATAAATGGACCACTAATCTTTTTCAAAATTTGACTGAATTAAATTTGTAAACCACTTACATTCCAAAATGCGACTGAATTAATTTTGAAAAAGGCTTACATAACAAAATTTGACTGAATTAATTTTGGAAGCGACTTACATATTATAAAAGTATTTCCTTGAGTAGATGTCGCTATAGAGCATGCCTCTTCAGGAAAGCTAACAAGAACAACCACAGCCGAAGCAATGACAATGGCAAGGTTAAAAACTGACCGAAACACCAACCCAATCGCATAAACAAATGTGACAAGAACAAAGTGGAACTACATAATGACAGTGAGGCAAACCAATGTAGGGGAGCCAACCATTACGCTATAGTCAACCAACGCAAAAGCAAGGCTATCACAATTAGAATTGACACGGTGAGGGGAAGGAAGCCAAGGAGAGGAAACCAACACCATTAACTCAACAAAAAACTAGAGCAAAGTTTCTCACATATTGAAGAGAAAGATGAAGGAGGAAAACGAAAATCAACAGACAAACTGACTCCTAAATCTGCACTCAAAATAGAAAGATACAGATTCAAGGATCCCCAAAACAAGACAGCACCAAATTTGCGAAAATCCATTCCACAAACACAATAACTCACAGTCGACACAGCATAAACTACAAAGAAACATAACCAAAACATACCCCAAACCTCTTTAGTTGTAAATAGCCACACTTGAGGTGTAGTAGTGATTTTGATAGGCCTAACGTGAATCGATGTAGAACAGTGTCACCACGCAAAATCCTACATTCATGGATCATCAAAAGCCAAATCAAGGCAGAATCGACTAAGAATCAAAAAGAATATGGGAAGACGAAAAAAGGTTTCGAGTGGAGAGCTATGGTAGGGTTCCAGGCGTGGCAAAAACAGACATTGATAGAGGAGGAGAAAAAGAGTTGAAAGATAGAGGACTTCGAACGAAAGGAGAGCGAATGAGAGAAAAGAGACTAAAAGAAGATGGAGCCTGTCGCCATTTCCAGAAGCCGACTGAGCTTTTAAATGATCTAAAGGAGTTTTTTTACCAAATAATAGTAGATTGATCTTTTGACATGGCTTTTAAGTAAACTTCTTACTTATTTACATTTGAAAGTGATAAATCATTGAAGTAATGTATCTTAAACATAAATTGTTTTTATAAAAGATTTATTTAAAAAGGGCTTTATAAATATGTTAGACCAAAAATTGGTTCTAACACCCAAATGAGCTATGAATTTAATGAAATAGAAATAAAAAGCAACGAAGAACACATGATTTATAGTGGTTCGGCGTTAAAGAGCCTACGCCCACTTTCTATTCTTTTAATTGATGATTCAAATGCAAATACAACAATGATTCTCACTCAACTTCACAATTACAATGCATAAACTCACTCAAATCTCTCAAAAATAGACTTTAAGAGATGATTTTGATCTGAATGTAGTTATGAAATTCGGCCATGAAGGAAGTTAGAACTGAGAATTTGCCAAAAGATCTTTTCAAATGCCTCTTGATGGTGTATTTATAGGTGAAAAATCTCCTCGAAGTGGCTCCGGTTCGGAACTGCGTGACACCCATCCCATGAGAGTCGGGTTCGGAGGTCTTCAGATGGTGACAACGCATTGATTTGGTGGGAGATCGTGAGAGGAAATAGACGTGTTTGGCCCGAGTCTTCAGGAGACGTGTGCTGTAATGGTCACAGGTTCAGAGGAAGGGGTTCGGATCGGCTGCCTCCGATCCGATCCTATGAGGTCACTTGCTTTATAACGTTGCTGACGTACTCCTCCAATCCGAACCGGTACAGTATCTGCGTCCTCGATCTCTACTTACTCCTGTGTTGTCTTCCTCTTATCCGAACCGGTTGGTGGTTCTCTAACTGTCTGCTCTTTGTGTAGCCTAGTTCACAAAGTAGGCTAACATTTTGTTCCCTCGAAGTACACTCTTTTTTGAGATAATGTGTGCTTCGAAGCAGTTTACGAAACAACCTTTGAATTAGAACCATTGAATGATCGCTTCCATTTACTTGTAGTGTCGTGTCACTTCATAAAGTCGAGGCTTTTGCTGCTTATATATATCCACAATCCATATGAATTACTTTCTTCATTTCCAAACAACTTTAAGAGCTTCTTTTCATTGTCCAACAATTCCTCCGGGTAAGCTTTTCTTTATTTCTCCTCGAATTCACCCCCCATGACAAGTCGATGTGTGTAATCCTCTTCGGTTCGGACTCCGATTCGAACGGATTTCCTTCCTGTGTTGCTAATTAGTGGACCAACATGCCAAAATGCACTAGTGGGCCTGAATCCTGGTCCGAACGGGGTGAAACGGACTGGGAATACGAGTGGTCACATGTTGCTTATATAAGTCCTCCCCCCCCCCCCCCCCGTCTTTTTCTTCTTCCCCTTCTTTTATCGCTCTCGTTCAACAGATTTCACGTCAAAACCCTAAAACTTCAAAAGCTCTGACACTTTCTCGTTCTTCTTTAAATTGAACATCTTGATAGGTTTAAAATCTCGAATTACTTTGGTGTAATCGATTTCAGTTTAGATTTGTGGTAGAATTGGGAGATTCGAACATGGAGTGTGTTTAATCCCGACGCCGTCGTCGTTGGTGGTTCTGTCACCACCTCGAGGCGCTGGGATAGGAGATTAGGAACTTAATGGATAGTCGAGCCAGTAAGTGCTTGGTTTTAATTGGGGTATGTGAGATAGAGTGAGGTTCGGTATCGGTTCAGTAAGATGGAGAATAAAGGAGACGAAGAGAAGAGAGGAGCTAGGATCGGTTCGGGTGAAGAAACGTTGGAATGAAGGGAAGGGAGAGATGTTTGCAAGATCGAATCAGGTCGGAACAAAAGAAAGAACAGGAAAGATGTTTACAAGGTCGGATCGGGTCGGAGTAAAAGAAGGAACAAAAAAGGGGAAACAAATCCTTCTTGACGGGGTCGGATCAGAGCAAAAGACAAGGAGGAAAAGAGGCGTTATTATTCAAATCAATCCGAACCGATCCGGTGGCCTAGATTCGAACCGATCCGGTTTTGATTACTGGGTGTGAATTTCTGCTTCAGATCGAAACATCACTTTGCCATCCGATCCGATCCCAATGCACATGCCCGAATCGAACCGAAACAGTCCAATTCAATGCACAGGAACTTATCCAACTATCTTAGTCAATGCTTGGCATAACCTTCAACTTAATAAACAGTTAGGATAGCGCCTTACGAACATAACAAACATCAAGAACTATTCCGAACCATTATTACTCTTTTGAATCTTTATATCACGCTCTCATATGTTTACTTTGCATCTTTGTTACACGTAGCACACACTTTAGTTCACATACACACACGGGGGACACGGGCAACTTTACTCTAATCCTTGCTGTTGTTTCTTCAATAGTCTAGTGATCATGGCCGAGAGACATTCTTTTAGATTAGCAAAGAAGATGGAAGTTGCGGAAACTTCTGAGAAATATACTCTTGATGACATATCTTCTTCCTCAGACCCCGAATGGGATGATGAGGGATCAAATTATGAAGTAGGAGCACATAATAGTGAAACACCTTCCAATAGCGAAGTTTCTCTGGGCGATGAAAAGGAAGGGGGAATAGGAGATAATCGCGCTCCTGATGAATTTGAGTCCGCCATTATTTTGGAATTACCTAAAGACTCTGTCGAATCGATGATTGATAACAACAGACTTGTTCGAATATGTTTAAAGCACGGGATACTGAAAAGAGATACCTTGGTGCCATCGAAAGCTGATCGTCCTCACAATCCTCCGGAAGGATTTATGGCGGTTACTCAATTGATGTGTATGGTTGGGGCTATTCCACCGTTCCCGCCTTTTGTCGTCGACTTTCTAAGACAGATGCGGATTGCCCCCCATGCAGTTACACCCCAACTCTTATGCTTATTTATATACCTTATTTATAGCATACAGAGAGGTGTTAAGTATAGAGCTTACTTTCGATGATGTCCACTTTTTTTACAATTTCAAACATCGGACTCGAGAAACTCCTTCCTTCTACTACTTTGAATCAGTCCCAAAGAGGAAAATTATTTCAACTCCATTTAGCAGTAAGGCCGGCGATTCTAAGCTCGAATGGTTTTATATCAGACAACAGTCGGGGTGCGCCAGGAGATGGACCAGATCAACTAAAGCATCGATCTTCTAGGTTTCAATTTGGAATGTTCATGTCAACACATTAACTTGCTTTTCTCTTTTATTCGCAGTTGATAACCCAAAACAAATAACAGATCAATTATACTTTGATCGGTTGCATCGACTTCTCAATGGCGATCAAAAGTTTCTAACCATTGATGAAGTTCTTAAGGATGAGTATCTCCATTATCACGGGTTACTATCCATTACCCATAGCATAGGTCATGGGTCGGGCGCGTATGTATACATACCCCCAGTAGACATTATTCCTGAAACGGGCGAGGGCTCGAGGGATCCAGCAATACCTCTTCAGACTTCACCTTCTCCATCTTCATCTCAGGACGACGAGTTAGCCATCATAGCCGAGGCGCACAGAGAAGGGTATACCATGCTATTTCTCCTGAGAAGTCAACGTCCCCTAAAGAGTTGCCAACAGACGCTTTTCAAGGAGATGTCCCCACTACCGATGATTCCACATTTCAAGGTTTATGAGATCTTCCCCTACCCGAAACCATCTACACTTCAGAGGATTTTGGCACAAATCCTTTAGTTTTCACTTCTTCAAAGGAGACTACTCCTGTTAAGGCCAAAGAGCCCACTCGCGCTGGTCTGGCTTCGGACTCGGGTTTGTCGGGGGGAACACCACTTAGGATGCACTTAACATAACAACACCACACTTCACAGCATTTACTTCTCATGAGAATACTGGTTTTGAATTCCACTTACATTGTTGCGCAGGTACAATGTCTCGCCCTTACTATGACATCTGGAAAATACGTCGCAACATGACTAGACCCCCTTCTGATGTCGAGCACGATCGCCGTGAAAGCCGGGGTAGAGAGGACAGAAGGCCTCATGATTCTTATCAGTCGCACACCTCGCGCTCTCGCTCCCCCGTTCGGTCGGATCCGGACCGATATAAAAGCTACCAGAGTCGTCGAGGAGAAGACACATCGCAACCCAAAGACCGAACTTCTCCTCAAGACAAACACAGTCGGGAAAGGAGCCCACTGAAAGATACCGACTTACGAGGCAAACATAAGGTTTCTGATAAGCAGCCTAGGAAGGGTGATGAGGCCATTGTGCCCACTAAACATAAGGATACTGAGCTAACATACTGTGAACCTCCACCACTGGATGCTGAATCTAAAGTTAAGCGGGCATATCTGGAGAAGCAGTTCCCCGACCACTATTTTGAAAATTTGAGTTTCTTACCTGCTCTCGAGCCTATTTCCACAAAGTGGGCGGATGAGGCCAAAGCGAAGATTAACGCAGTCGAGAAGCAATATTCGGAGATGTTCAAGTATTCACGTAACCTCTCCGGAATCATTCGAACTTTAATTACAGATGTTAATTTGATGAAAAAGATTGTAGACGCCGATGCAAAAGCCTTGAAAAATTTGGAGAAGGACCTTGAGGACACACAGGCCCAACTTGTCATCGCTCAATGAGATGCTACCAACTTTAAACAGCAATTTGAAGAGTTACAGAAGCGTTATCATGACTTGCTAGAATCTCATAGTCAAGAGCACTTGGAGTTGAAAAAACAAGCAGAAGATGCTAAGTCGGACAACGCCAAAATGCAACTAGCTTACAGTACTCTTGAGCGAGAAAAAGCCGAGTTAGCGAGAAAGAATGCTGAATTGGAGAAGCGAAACGCTGACTTGGAATCCAAGTTGATGGAGGCCGAGAATAGGGCTGCCTTAGCGGAGAAGAATGTGGAAAGTGTTATTAAGTCTGCCAAAGAGACCCGTAAACAGCTGTCAGAGGCTCAGAGAGAAGTGCACGGTTTTGGCGAATTACTAATTGAATTCTTCGCGCACATAATTCGTCGCCGAAACATCTCTTGGATTGAAGATTACCCAACTACCTTGGTTCACGTATGGAGTCAAATTATCGAATGGGAGAAAGAGGAGCTTAAGGTAGACTCCATCGACGAGGATAAGCTTATGGAAAAATATCTAAGATATGATGAGCCGGCACGTCTGGCCGAGGGGCGTCGCCTCATCGCCGCTGCTATGGAGGAGGAGAAGCGGATGGCCAAACAAAAGAATATCACTAAGGCTGGTTTTTCTTCTACTACCGCTGAAACTCCCGAAGTTGAGGGATATGATCCTGAGAACCCGGGGATCCCTCGAGCTTCTCTTTTATCTCCCATACCCGAGTTAGCGTCAGAGACGGTAGTCACTCCAGCTGAGAAATCATCGGAAGGTATTTCTACCTTTTCACCCCAATTCGTCAAGGTTGTCTCCACTTTTTACCACATAATTGGGAAATCGATAGAGGATCCTTTATTTTCTCCTGAGTTGATAACTGTTGCTTCTCATTCTGTAGGTGTCGAACCGACCGAAAACACTGGCGGGCCTCAAGGAACCACCACCGGAGCAAAATCCGTGGAAAAGGCTCAAGTAGAAAAGGATAAGGCTGCCACTGTAGAATCATGAGGGGGAACTGAACTGTTTAAGGCTGACACTTCTCACGATGACGAGATGATTGATGCTTTAAAAGATGACGGTGGCAATGAAGGGCATGAAGAGGATCCCGACGTGGCTGTAATTGGGGATTCAAAAAGCGCCGATGACATCACTTTGGCTGACATGAAAGCCGAGCAAGATAAACGTATGCAGCTAAAAGATGAAGACCTGGACCCCGAAAGCCTTAAACCTCTTGCAGTGGTGGATGCTGGATCAAGGTTAGTTGTTAAGCTTTCAACTAGGTCTATTACAGAAGAGCTTGCTAAAAAGTCTTCTCTTGATTCCAGTGTTCCGACTCCTGGGAAAAAAAATCAATCGATTCTAGCACTTCGGTTGCAGGGAAGAAAAAGCCGAAGCGCATTTTGACTGATGCTGAAAAAGAGGCTAAGAATGCTCAAAAGGCTGCCAAGAAATCCAAGTCCACTCCAAAGCCCAAGGGATGAAGTGCTTTGTTTTATTTTGGTACTTAATTGGTCCGACATTGTTGCAGCGAGTGCGGCCCTCGCATCTTCTTTTTTCTTTTTTGCTTGGTTTCCTTGTACAAAATCACACGTTTGTGAATAAAAACAGTTCTATTTCCTGCAATGTCTGATAGTTGTTAGTTTAGCACTTAAGTAAAAACGCGAAAGCATGTCATACTAAAGTTATACAATGAAGTCATTGTTGAGGGAAATATGTATGCACATATATGCCCCCAGTCAATCTTGCGTAACTGAGCAAGAATTATTCAAGATTACCTAAATCAAAAATCCAGTTGCCCCCGATTCTCAGACGGGGCCATATCCCTTTTGTCATTGATGCCTATTCTTTCTAGCATCTTTATACTCTCCTGTCTCATAACCAGGTTAAAGTATTATTGAGGCGGTCTCTCATCTGGGTGCACCTTCACGCCTCAAGGGACGTCGTCTTCCCGTCCTTTATACTCTCTCTCGATTCTTGAGAGTTAGAGTTAATAATGTCGTCTTTCCATTCTTTTACGTTTCATCGTACAAGCTGTCATTTTATTTGCTCCTGCACATAGGTCATCTCCAACTTTCCAAATTTAATTTAACGTTTTGCGTTTCATGGTCATGATAGTATAATTGTTGAAAATATAAATAATGCAGAAAAGTAAATGACACACAATATTTTTATAGTGGTTCAGCTAAGTCGTAGGCTACATCCACTTCATAATCCTTTGTTCACATAAACAGACTTTTTAAGGCAAGTCGTGCCTTTTTACATAGCTTATAAAAACAAAAGGGATGACATTTCATATTTAGCTCAGATATCGTCGCAAGTGCTGAGCGTTCCAGGCTCTGGGAATCTCCTCACCGTCCACGGTCGTTAGCTTGAATGCTCCTGTATCAAGCTTCCGTTGGATGGTGTATGGCCCTTCCCATTTTGGACCAAATTGGGTCGAAGGCGGGAAGACTCGTTTCAGTACTAGGTCTCCTGGTTCAAAGATTTTGAAGCGAACTTTCCGGTCATAATAATGTGCTACTTGATGTCGATGTCTCGAAGCACGCAAGTCGGCTTCATCTCTTTTTTCTTCAATCATATCAAGAGATTTAGGAGGAGTGCCTTATTTGTCATCGGATCGTAATACGCCACTCGATGGGAAGGGACTTCTAATTCTACCGGGATCACTGCTTCTGACCCAAAGGAAAGTGAATAGAAGTATGGCCGGTAGTCGTCTTAAAGGTTGTCCTGTAGGCCCATAAAGCTAATGGCAACTCGTCTACCCATCTAGCTTTGGCCCGCTCCAACCACTTCTTCAGAATTGAATTGATGACCTTGTTTATGGCTTTGACCTGGCCATTTGACTGCGGGTGAGCTACTGTAGTGTATCGTTTATCAATCTTATATTTCTGGCAGAAGTTTCTAAACTCGATGCTGTCAAACTGCGTCCCATTATCAGTTATGTTGGTCTTCGGTATCCCAAATCGACAAATGATGTTTCTGACTACAAAACTGATCACCTTCCTTGCCGTGATGGTTGTTAAAGGTTCAGCTTCTACCCATTTTATGAAGTAGTCCATGGCAATGATCGCGTACTTAGCTCCTCCTTTGGCAAAAGGTAACACTCTAATAATATCAATTCCCCACATGGCAAACGACCATGGACTTACCATCGACTTGAGCTGGGTTGGAGGCGCTCTGGGAACTTTGGCGAATCTTTGACATCTATCATAGCGTCGTGAATAATCAGCCGCGTCTTTATTCACGGTAGGCCAGAAATATTCGTACCGTAATATTTTCTTTGCTAGGGTTTGACCCCTAGTGTGATCTCCACACTCACCTTCATGTACTTCTTGCAGTACACGTTTAATGTCACCGTGTGCGATACACCGTAATAGGGGCATTGAAAACCCTTGACGATAAAGGACGTCGTCCTGTAAAACGTATCTTGCAGCCTGGCGTCTTACAGCTCGTCTTTCGCTCTTTCTTAACGGGAGGGTTCCGTTCTTGAGAAAATTCTTAATTGATGTCATCTAGGACTCTCTTTCTGGTTCAACTTCCAAGGCTAGCTCTGTCTCCATTAGGTCGAAACTTGGTGATTCCAACACCTCTATCGGAACCATTTCGGTTTCTTTAGGATTATCAGAACTTGCTAGCTTCGCCAATCGATCTGCTTTCTGATTTTCCGTTCTTGGAATGTGTGTTATGCTATAATGCTCCAAACCTTCCAATAACTCCTTTACCTTTTTGAGATAAGTGATGAGTCGAGGTCCTTTAGCAGCAAATTCTTCCCAAACTTGACATACAACTATCTTGGAATCGCAATATATATCTAGTGTCTTCACTCCCAAGTCTTTAGCGAGTTTCAGCCCGGCAATCAGGGCTTCATACTCAGAATCGTTGTAAGTAGCAGCAAATTCCAACTGTAATGCATAATAAATAGATTGTCCTTCAGGAGTTATTAAAACAACTCCGGCGCCGGACTTTCTATCATTCTTGGCTTCGTCCGTATATAGTCTCCACGAACTAAGCTCCAACTCTCGATCCAAAGTAACTATCTTATCACCCACCATTCCCTCTTCGAGAATTTTAAATTCAGCTATGAAGTTAGCCAATGCCTGCCCCCTTATTGATCTTCGTGGTTGAAAGTTCAAATCAAATTGACTCAGCTCAATATTCCATTTAAGTAACCACCCAGATGCTTCGGATTTTTGCAACACTTGTCTCAAAGGTTGGTCGGTATATACGACTATCGGGTGTGCCTGGAAATAATGGCGAAGTTTGCGGAAAGCAATCAGGAGGCTGTAAGCAAGCTTCTCTATCTTTTGGATAGTTACGTTCTGCGGTAGCTAGCTTTTTGCTTACGTAATACACAGGTTTCTGGACTTTATCCTCTTCACGTACTAATGTTGTGCTGACGGCGTGGGATGATACCGCCAAGTAGACGAATAAATCCTCATGTTCCACAGGCTTTGATAATATTGGAGGCTTTTCTAAAAAGTCTAATAGATTCTGGAACGCCTCCACACAGTCGGGAGTCCACTCAAAATTTCGCTTTCCCCATTTTATGAGATCGAAGAAAGGCACACACTTGTCCGTTGCTTTGGAGATGAACCTACCCAATGCTGCAACCTTCCCAGCTAAGCTTTGAGCATCCTTGATCTTCCGCCGGTCCTTCATATTCCGGATCGCTGCTATTTTGGTCCGGATTGATTTCAATTCCTCTGGAACTCACGATAAAGCCAAGGAACTTGCCTGATGCCACTCCAAAATAACACTTCAAGGGATTCAACTTCATCCCATACCTTCGTAGTATGCCGAACATTTCTGTTAAGTCCTTCGTATGATCGGGAGATTGCTTGGATTTCACGAGCATATCATTTACGTAAACTTCCATGGTTTTCCCGATTTGATTGTAAAACATGCGGTTGACTAGGCGCTAATACGTGGCTCCCGCATTTTTCAACCCAAATGGCATTACCACGTAACAATACAACCCCAAATCTGTGATAAAGCTCGTATGCTCTTGGTCTGGTATATGCATGGGAATTTGATTGTACCCGGAATAGGCGTCCATAAAGGATAAAAGTTCATGCCCGACCGTCGAATCTACTAATTGATCAATTCTGGGGAGAGGAAAGCTATCCTTCGGGCGGGCTTTGTTCAAATCAGAAAAGTCGATGCATGTTCTCCACTTCCCCTTTGACTTTTTGACTAGGACAGGATTCGATATCCAGTTGGGATATTTTGAATCCTTAATGAATCCATTACCTTTTAATTTCTCTACTTCTTCTTTTAAAGCTACTGACCGCTCTGGGCCTAACATGCGTCTTTTTTGCTTGACTGGTGGATGCTTTGGATTAATACACAAAGAGTGGCTCATGATGGTAGCCGAAATCCCACGCATGTCAGCGCGAGTCCAGGCAAACACATCCAGATTTGCCTTTAAGAAATCAGCCAGTTCCCTCGCTCTAACTGGATCCAATTGCGAGCCGATCTTTAGTACTTTGGTTGGATCTGTTTCATCAATAGGTATATCGATTGTTATTTCGTTGGGAGTTGCCTTCCTGTCCCCGGGTTCTCTATCCTCTCTGGGATCTATATCCTTGAGTACGTCTAAGGGCGACTCTCTTGGGGCAGGACCCGTTAATTGCTATGATGAGGCCTCCTTTGGAGGGACGGAATCATCCTTAGCATCTATATTCAACCCCTTCATTAACATCTTCAACTCTGCCACATAACAAGCTCATCCCGTAGCTTGGTCGCCCCTCATCACCCCAACTCCTGAGTCAGTTGGGAATTTAAGCAGCAAGCACCAGGGCGCAATACATGCCCTAAATTCGGCAAGAGCCGGTCGGCCTAGGAAGGCATTGTAAGGTGACTCCAAATCCAAAACTACAAATGGCAGGATCCTTACTCTCTTGCGATCTCCCTGTCCTAGTGTGTCCTGTAGTTCCACAAAACCCATCGAAGCTGTAGATACTCCGTTAAAGCCACGTATCCATCCTTGACATGGCTTTAAATCTTTTACCTCAAGTTTCATCTGTTCGAAAGCTCTCTTGAAAAGGATATTGACCGAGCTTCCGTTGTCCACTAACACTTTATGGACTAAAGCAGGGCCAATTGTTGTGGTAATTACTAGCGGATCGTCGGTTGGAGATTGAACTCCGGAATCATCTCTATTGCGGAATACGATGTCATCTGACATCGTCTTCTGTTGTTTTACTGGGGTAACATCATCGAGGCTACTGCACTCTCCAACCTCAGAATGCTTAGCGGCATTGACGTACTGATCCATAGCTTTAAAACTACGACCAACTAGGTGAGGTCCACCTATAATAGTATTAATGACGATCCTCTTGCCTTTTTGCTGGGCTGTGGGTTTCGAGGTAGACGGGTTTGAGTCCGGGGCTTGTCCCCCTTGACCCCTGTCCCTTGGGGCGACTTTGTACTCGTCTAACTTTTCTTCTCGCAGCAATTTTTCGACAATATCTCTCAAATGACGACATTCATTGGTGGAATGACCGTGGGTTCCATGAAACAAGCAAAACTTTCCTGTGGCAATCTCTTTCTCAGTAGAATCTCTGGGGGTGGTTTTTTGTACTGCAATGTGCTATAAGTGTCTAAATAAAAATTCTCCAATGTATCATTTAACGGCGTGTAATTTTCAAAAGTCTGGAATCTGGGTCTTTTATTAGAGCTATTCCCTCGGTTTCTGTTCCTTCTATTACCGTTCCCATTTCTGTTACTATTACCACCACTCCGGTTGCCAACATTTACTTCCACCTTCCCTGAACTGTCACTAGATTGTTTCACAACAACGTTACTCTGGACACCTTCCTTCGAGGCCCCTTCGGACTTTCTCTTCCGATTTTCCTTAGCTTCTTCTCACCTTTAACGGACATTAGCCTTTTCATAGAACAATTCTCTTGTAGGAGGTGGTTTACCAGCTAAGTAATCCCCGAACTCTGTGTCGGGATCTACCCCTTCTATCAAGGCCGTCAGGATAGTGGGCTCATGGGGATCAGTGACTTCAGTGACGGCCAGGTTGAAGCGATCCAAATATGACTTCAAAGATTTTCCTGGGGCATGTTTAATCCGTGACAATTCTATGACGGTCTTGGACTCTTGGGCATGGAGTCGGAATTGATTCATGAAGCGCTCACTCAATTCTGTGAAATTTGATACCGACCGAGGAGGGAGTCGGGTGAACCACATTAAGGCTACGTCTTCAAGATAGATTGGAAAAGCTTTGCATTTTACGGCATCTGGAGCTGCTGCTATGTTCATGAACCATGCGTATCTCATCAGGTGCTGCCCTGGGTCCCTTCTTCCTGAATATCGATCCATCTGAGGCAAGTTAAATCACTGAGGAATTGGAAATTCAGTATGTCATCTGTGAAAGGGGTATGACTTCGCTCAATGCCCCAATATTCATTAGTATACCTCTGGCTTTCAGACATAATCTGGCGCACCATTGCCCATACATCGGCGTTGGTTAATGTCTGCACATGCTCCCTAGATCTGATGTTCGAATTACCCCTGGGTTCCTGATCAGGAGATAACCTCCTGTTTCTGGCGGCAGCTGCTCTACGTTGCTCTCTGTGCTCTCGGTCGATCTATGGAGGTAGAGGTTGGAGAAGCTGTTGCTGTGTGGGGTTGGTAATATTAGGAACCCTGGGTAAGACGTGGGATCCGTTCATAGGTAGCAACATAGGCTATTGCAGACTCGGGTCATCAGGGCCCAATACACGAGCAGCATCTTCTCGGGATCCTAAAGATCCAAAAGTCAATTGATCGAGGTTCTGAGGTCGTTCAAGCGGCCTTCTCTCACGAGGACGTTCCTCCTCCAAAGAAGACGAATCATATGTAGCAATGCGGCGTGCTGGGGAAGGAGTCCTCTGCCTCCGGAGCTCCTGTAGTTCTCTACCCATAGTGATCATGTTTTCCTACATGCGAAGGTTGTCACGCCTTTGGGCTTCCAATGCTTCTTTAGTGCTCTGTAGCATGTCAATAAAATGTGAAAAGTCTCCCTGGGTAATGCGTGCAAATGGATCCGGCTGAACATTAGTCATCGTGGCTGGAATCAGAGCGTTGGAGGGAGCTCTAGTAGAAGTTCCAGCTTCATTCCGGTTCGGATCGGATTGGTTCACAGCAGCCTGGTCGGGGCGGTTCGGATGGAGAGATTGAGTGCCCCCGACCTCATTAGATCAGATCGGATCGGTGCCTTCCACCCGGTTCGGATCGGCACTTCCGATCCGGTTCGGATCCTTCTTATCGGAGCGATCTGCTCCAGAGCTTTGAGCGTGTAACCTTATTATCATGATGGCTTGCTGATCTTCTCTAGCATCATTTCCCCTAGCGCCTTGCACTTCTTTTCCTTTGGTCTTAGCCATGATACTCGATTCTTCAACTGTTAGTCAACAAGTACTGAAAGATGTCAGAGACAAGGGATTAACTTCTTTGAACCTGAAAGTTCAAATAGTAGAATGATAATCCCAAAAAGGCTGAGAATTCGAAGGTCTCTCAGTGAAAGAACCAAATTGTTAGACCAAAAATTGGTTCTAACACCCAAATGAGCTATGAATTTAATGAAATAGAATTAAAAAGCAACGAAGAACACACAATTTATAGTGGTTCGACGTTAAAGAGCCTACGTCCAGTTTCTATTCTTTTAATTAATGATTCAAATGCAAATACAACAATGATTCTCACTCAATTTCACAATTACAATGCATAAACTCACTCAAATCTCTCAAAAGTAGACTTTAAGAGATGATTTTGATCTGAATGTAGTTATGAAATTCGGCTATGGAGGAAGTTAGAACTGAGAATTTGCCAAAAGATCTTTTCAAATGCCTCTTGATGGTGTATTTATAGGTGAAAAATCTCCTCAAAGTGGCTCCGGTTCGGAACTGCGTGGCACCCATCCCATGAGAGTCGGGTTCAGAGGTCTTCATATGGTGACAGCGCATCGATTTGGTGGGAGATCGTGGGTGGAAATAGTTGTGTTTGGCCCGAGTCTTCAGGAGACGTGTGCTGTAACGGTCACAGGTTCAGAGGAAGGGGTTCAGATCAGCTGCCTCCGATTCGATCCAATGAGGTCACTTGCTTTATGACGTTGCTGACGTACTCCTCCAATCCGAACCGGTACGGTATCTGCGTCCTCGATCTCTACTTCCTGCGCTATCTTCCTCCGATCCGAACCGGTTGGTGACTCTTTAACTGTCTGCTCTTTGTGTAGCCTAGTTCACAAAGTAGGCTAACAAAATATGAATATCTTTTTAATAAGATGTTTTATAAAAAGATTGATCGGAGGAATTTATAAAGAAGAATTGAAATTTGATTCTCCTAAATTGATCTTCTTAAAAATAGTGTCATGGACATTTGTTCTTCACTCAACACTGGAGGAATCGTGTTACAGATTATTCTTATATTTGTTTCTTATCAAAATAACTTTGTTTGACCCATTGAATATGAATTAGAAATAATTAAGATTTTTGAATATACTTATTAATAATATAAGTTATGGATATAGTTTCTCAGTTTTAAAAATATATCAGTTTCCAAATATATTTATGTCAGTGCGATGAGTATATGGTATTTCTAATAACTATTCTGGAATAAAATTTTATAAATGAAAGAATTATTTTAAAGAGGCTTGGTGATTATTATGGAGATTTAAATCCTTGGATGATTGTTGTTTATACATATTTGATAGTTAAATAACCTACTATCAAATTTGGGTGCAAAATTCGATTTGTCGTTTTTAAGAGATTGAGGTCGAACCTAGTTGTCTGAAATCAGTTCGATCCGGCTAAAGCGTTTCGAATTGGAAACAATCTTAGAGATGATTGAAGATGGAGTTATTCGGTTTTGTTTAGGTCCAGAACAAACAAGTATGAATGAATGCTGACAGTGCATATCTCCTTGGAAGACAACATTAGCATTCCAAGATATTCTGCAATTTACAGGGTAAACGTAACCTTTAGCTACGACGGGATACGGTTCGGTACCGAAAAGTCATATTCAAAACCATTACCATACCAATATATATGGTAATAGAAAAATCGTATCAATACCATGTAAAGTAATCGGTAAACCGATAATTCGGTTTTTGGTTGGTAATGGTTACCAGAGGTCAGTAATTACTTTTCACCGTTTGCAAGTTTGCTATCTATTTATTTACAATTTTTCATGATAAAAGAGTAAATATTAAGATGTGTTATTTTCTATTACATGATTATTTATCTCTTTTATTTTGTATAGGAAAGAATCTAAAATATTGTACACAATCATATTGTCTTTAAAAAAATACACAATAAGAACTGCATCCAGTTTGATAACATAATAGCATTTTGCTATATTTTCTATTAAATCATTATACTTTAAATGCGGTGTTACACAAAAAATATTACATATGCACACATACGTGTGTGTGCGTGTGCATGTGCGTGTATGTGTGTGTGTGTGTGTCTATATATATATATATATATATATATATATATATATATATATATATATATATATATATATATATATATGAGGAGCGATCAAGAGCACCCCAAATAGTCCAGCACCCCTTTAGGGTGCGTTCTTAACCAACGCGAGCGGGGTATTTGAGCGTGGCTTTTGAGCGTGGTACTGTAGCGAACGGGGAATGTGTTTTTAGCTGCGAACGTGGTATGTGAGCGTGGTATTTGAGCATGGTATTTAATTGTTAAATTAATGGTTTTGATTTAATTAAATTCTAATTGCATCAAATAAAACGACAACATATTTCATAAAATAAACGACAACGTTTTTCATAAAACATAAAGAACACAATGGTACTGGAATTAAAACAAGTACATGAAAATCTAAAATAAACGACGATGAGGTAATTGACTCAACTTCGCTGAAATAAAACCACATATGCCCTCATCGGTAAGCTCCTGAACAATATCCACATTCCGCTCATCATTGCGGAAAATCGTCAGAATCTCCCAAAGGTCCACACGCGTACCCGATCTCTGAAGAAGCTCTAAGCAACGAGCAGCAAGCTGTCTCGTATCGTCGGTCATAAACGAGCTGGCATGCGCTACCTGTCTCCGCCTAGAGGGCTGACCAAAAAGGGGATCGCCCGAAGCCATCCAACCAGTATAGAAACCCGCGTCGGTAGGGGAGAAAGAAGCAGCTGGCACAGGCGCTGGTAGAGGTGCTGGTGCAGTAGGAGGTGCAACCTCAGGTATCAGATACGCACAAGTATCTTTCCGCAAACAACCCTCGAACATAATGTCCTGCTCTCGGAACTTCAACGGCGAGTTCCTCCTGAACCGTCTGTAAGGTCTGCCACCGCCGGTACTCCAAAAATCATATGGACCATCCAAATAATCGAACTCTGCATTCCATACACCGCCAGGTGTTCGTAGCAGTCTGTCCCAATCGCAAAAAGAGCGCTTTATGTTGTCCCATTTATTTTTGATCTGGGTTTCTGTGAACTCCAGATTATAACGGTCATTCATTGTTGCCGCGACTGTTGAGTAGATCCCACTGACGCCTGTATTGCGATCGGCTATAAACTCAATGCAAATATCTATGAAAGCAGACTCCCGGTCGTCCGTCCAATTCGCAAATGGCTGCGAGGTAGCAGAGGTGGAAGAGGAAGCCATCTGCATAAACCAAAAAAAAAAATCAGAAAAATTCGAAAAAAACATATGTTATAAGAAATTGAAAAATAAACACAACCGTATAAAAAATTACCGTTTTTGCAGCTTGAAATTGCTCAAAAAAATCGAAATTTGGGGGTTTAGGTGGGGGTTTTCGGGTTATGAAGGAAGAAAATGGGGGGGGGGCGATGGATTTATAGATGATGAAAGGATACGTGGAAAATTAACCGTTGGCGTCCGACGCGTCGGACGCCAACGATTAATTTTCCAACGTTCGAGAATCGTGGAATCTGGAAGGGGTATGTCGTCCGACGCGTCGGACGCCAACGAAAAGTTGAGCGTGCCAAAAAAATGCTGCGAATGCACCCTTAGCCTCCCTGATTTCCACCACATAATCATCTTTCTCTCTCCTTCCACTAATTCTCTCTCTTCCCACTAACTTAATAAATAACAAATGAGAGACTATTATAGAGGTGCAAAAGGGGTGCCATATAACCTTCCTATGTGTATATATATATATATATATATATATATATATATACACACACGAAGATAAATAGTAGGTGTGGTAATCACCATATCTAATTGTAATTATCATTACCATACAACAAAATTTCATACGATTCGGAAAACCGTGCCAAACAAATTGATTACTAATTTTTTTGTTACCACTTTAACTAGTAGCGGTTGGTAATGGCGATAAGTGGTAATATAGTAAAAATGTTATTTTTAGCCTCATCAACTGGTAAATGACTAAAGCAAGGGAAAATCGCATGGCTATGTGAGTCGTTTCCATTAGGATGTGATCATTCCATATCAAGCGTCAATATCCTTGTATGCTTGAGGCCCATTATAGTTGTTTATCAACCAGGATTATCACATTCAGAACTTCCCATTCTAGAGGTGAGGTAGGTCCTGATTTGCTGAGGTGCAAATTAACGCAGACTCCCGTATGTTTTATCTAGAGATGTTCGGATTCCGCGAGTGAACCCTTACGATTTCATAGTTGGAACCCGTTCTCCAATACGAACCTTCGGACATGATTGTATGCCTATTATGTCGGAATGTAAGATGCAAGCATTTTGACTATTTTAATATATTTATTTATGGATTTTAGACATTATTATAATATCACTGAGTTTATAATAAAAGTGTTTTTGGTTATCGTAAAATAAAAATCCGTCCGTGTTTATGTGCGGTGTGTTCTTATGAGATATCATTGATTTCAAAGATTTATAAGTTAAAGGTTAAATTACCTGCGATTTGAGTTTTCTCACGTTGGTTTACCAAACCGATCTAAGTGTTTTTTTCTTATTGTAATACTCAGGTCAGACCGAGTATATTTTCATGTTAGATTAGATTCAGTTTGCTTTGAAGCTTTAGGAGAGAAGCTGAAGGACAAAGATGTGTTCTCGTATATTTCTTTATTTTTCTGCTGGGTTTATTTGTTGTATCATCCAACTTTGCAAGGACAAGTTTTTATAACTATCCATATTGATTTATGGATTAATTCTCTAATATATGTATTAAATTCACAATTTTAATTTATACGAAGATTATCGTTCATGTTATAAATTAATCATTGCACCTGAGATTCTGTTCTGTATCTTCGTTCTTTTTCCTTAAGTGAACCATTTTTCGAATGACTAAATGATCGACATAAGAATACCGAGGACGTATTAAGTATCGTCTTTAGTGGTAGGAAAGACACATTTATCACACTAACATTGCTCTTTAAAAGTAGAGAAACAAATCAGTGTGGAGCTGCCTATCAGTAGGTAGAGCCTCTGAAACTAAAATTTACACGTGAGCGTTGATACAACTTTCAAATATGATATCTAACTCCTTAAATTTTGAATGCAAGCAAATCTTGAATTTATTATGTTCTCTAATTTAAATGTCCCACGACTCATCTCCTCATGTACTGTTATCCATATTTTAATATTCTCTTTCAACATGCAACAATTTATTAAAGTGGTTTCAATCTCGTTTTAAATTATCGAGTTTGTTCATTCCACGTCCATTTGGACGTTAAAAGTGCTATTACTTCATCATATCAATTGATATGAAAACCAATATTCTATCATCAACAATTTAAGATGTAGTGGACAATTCAGATAAACGTTATGACAAAAAAAAGAGTTCAAGGAAATTTAGCTAGAAAATTAGGTAGAAAAAGCACCAAAAGAAAATAATGCATTTGATGGATGATGTGAGAGTTTTAATAAGCAAAACAAGGAGATGTAGAAAAAGCAAACGTGGTTCACACGCCAACGAAGAAAAGAGAGTGAGCTTAATCCTACTGTGATGCGAGCAACATTTGCCACAGCGCCGATAGAAAATAATGTAGTCAACTAATAACTTCCAACCAATAATCGTAAAACACATGTCAAAGCATGGTGGGTGCTTTCATTACTTCGGTGCATCTCCGGTTTTTCCCTACATAATAATAACGCTTTTTTCCCGCTGCTGCTTTCTATCTTTTTTTCTTACACGTGGCACCTTTTTCGGTTGAGTTCCCGAATTACCCTTCTTGTTTTTTTTTTTCACCTGCGCAAATATCTAGGTAAATGTTAATCTAATTGCAGGCGAGAGGCAGCTTCGTAATTAAAGGACGCGGTATACACGCGGTACTTTTGACCGTACGGTCCATTGCCCTGCTAATTATTTGAGCCAAAGCTGCTAAGCTCCCCTAGAACTAATCATCTATTTTATGACCCAGGGTTCTGAATTACTCACAATCAGTTAATCGGAAGTAATCATAGGTAAATATGACTGTTGTTCCAATCAAATCGTTGCCCCTAGGGTTCCGATTTCATCCGACCGACGAAGAATTGGTGAATCATTACTTGAAGAGGAAGATTAATGGAAGGATTCGATCTGAAATGGAGGTTATCCCTGAAATCGATGTCTGCAAGTGCGAGCCCTGGGATCTTCCTGGTATTGGTTTTATTTTTCTCTGCAGTTTCGCACATAACTTAGTTATAGCGATAACACATCATGCACGGCTGTGTAATTGTAAACCGTATGGACAATTTCTTACCGTTGTTCAGAACAAAAGAGAAAATAGTATTATAGAGTAAATATGACGAAGAATTTTTATTTTTATTTTTATTTTGTTCACTGCTCACTTGAACTGTTAAATGACGTACAGGAGTTTATTAGGCTGATGAAGAAGACTATGGTTAGCGTATTTTTTGTTAGGTTTTAATGGGTCAAAACACAAAACATAATAATAATTGCTTAAGATACTAAACCAAAACTGAAATAAGTAGAATATGCTTGTGGCTTTAAATATAAATAATTTATTCAAATAACGAACCCGTAGATCTTACTTTGTTGAGATGATTCAAGAATAAATGCTGATGTCTCAATATTCCTTCCTATCTGTACATATTGCATTTTTCATCCAAAAGGAAGTCAGTTGACATAATACACATATTTCACAATCAGGAGCAAGTATGAATATAAGGGAAAGTCTATTTAGACACAAAAAATAGACACAATTGATGACACAAATAATCTGCACCATTGGATTGCCCCCGATTTCATCCTTTCACATAAAGACTTTTGATCCAATGGTCAAGATTTTATGTCTCTCAAATTGTGTCTAATTTTGTGTCCAAAGGGCTGGCCGTTGAATATGATCATCTCATACCATTTTGGGTCAAGCACATTTCACGTTCCAAACAACTAAACTACTATGCCGAGTTTCGTCAGTCAGCTGTTTGTTCTGAAAAAAACACTCAGGGCCAGTTTGATTTTATTTTTTATTTTGCATTTTCAACCTTCATTACAAAATATGAAGAAAGGGAAGTAGAATGT
This sequence comes from Allium sativum, assembly GCA_030737875.1. Classification (NCBI taxonomy): domain Eukaryota; kingdom Viridiplantae; phylum Streptophyta; class Magnoliopsida; order Asparagales; family Amaryllidaceae; genus Allium; species Allium sativum. The sequence goes on from CM060909.1 coordinate 959,296,596, forward strand.
TTACAATTCTATGTTATTATTATGGTGAATAGATGGCGGAGGGTTGGTGGAGGGGGGGGGGGGGATGTGTTGTTTTCATGCTTTTGTTAGTTTCCAAAGCATGAGGAAAAAAAAAAAAAAGATCTATACCTTCTTTTTCCAAATTGTTTGTCTTTCAAAATTACACGTGTCGTGTGAATTTTTTTGGATGGAACTAATAAGTAAAAATGGCAAACAAAACTGGCGGACTTTGTTTTTTCAAGTCTAGAAGGATATTGATGAATGATGTAAAGTATGTAGAAATTGAAAAATATTGTATATCTAGACGAGCGAATATAACGAGGTAATGATTGAAAACTTGCATAGAAACTGTTCATGAGCACAATGCTTAATAGGATCCTACATTTTCTCCCTTTCCTGTCCCATACGAGCATGTATTGCAAACAAGTTTAGTTTGATATAATAATGATTTATTTTATTTTATTTGGTACATCATCAAACTATTCTGGTGCTAGGATCAATTATATTTCTGCGATCATGTTGAGGTTGCTAATTAGAATACAATATTATAACGAGATTGATGAAGATTGTTTTATTGAACTTTATGATCTATACCTTCATAAAAAATGGCATAATCTCTCAGCGTTTTATACAGTTTCAGTTTAATTTGGTTTATCAATTATTGTTTAAAATTGTACTTCTATGTCTCGAATATACTTCTGTCTTGAATGTTGTTCATCAGTCAACTCAAGGCAAAATCTTCTTGGTATCTTCTCGTAGTACACTCTACTGTAGATTTGACGTTTACAACATGTAGGGCTGTCAATGTAGGCTTTCAGATACAGATAGTGCCATATCCGCATCCGCATCCGAAATCATTTTCGGATATCCGAATCCACGGATTCAGATGGATATCGGATTATTATCCGATCTGCCAAAGATCGATAATTCATGGTACATAAATGAATTTTTTTAGTTTAATATAAAGTTTTTTCCAATCCAGTTGACTACAAAAATGCTTAAAATAAACAAACGTAATGATAATATACAATTTTGAGAAATTAACATGCGTTTAGCGTGTATAATATGGACTTTCAACTTAATAAAATCATAAATTAGCGTATTTCATTATGCTAAAGTACACATAATTCAAACTGTGGTCATGAAAAAAAGCGGTTGGGTGATTATCGGATGCGGATGGGCCTATGTCCGCATCCGCATTTGCTTTTCCGGATATCGGATATTTATCCATTTTTCGGATACGGACGGATTTCAGATTTTTCAGATATCCGTTGACAACCCTAACAGCATGGTTCTGTGGTTGGAAACAGAAATATAATCTGAGGTCTAGCACTAACTGATGCAACGTTGGTGTAAAATTTTCATTTGTAGAAGTTTACTTGTGGTATATCTATTGAATAGCTTAATATAGCTAGGTATTTTTGCTAGGTTTTGAAATTATTAGCTATATCAATTTGATTATTAATGTATTTAAACTATTGGACACATTATTACTCGTGAATTATTTAATCTGATGTTTACTTTGTATGACATGCGTATCGAAGTGCTAATTTCCTCATGTTTAATATTTCAGGTAGAGCTTTGATAGAATCTGATGATCCAGAATGGTTCTTTTTTTCACCAAAAGATCGAAAATACCCAAATGGACACAGGACGAATCGTGCGACAGAGGCAGGATACTGGAAAGCAACAGGAAAAGACCGATATATTCGATCAAAAGCTCCATCAGCAATTATCGGTATGAAGAAAACGCTAGTTTTCCATAGAGGTCGAGCTCCAAAAGGTGTTCGCACTAACTGGATTATGCACGAATATAGAACTACTGAGCCAGAGTTTGACTCAGGAGAGCAGGTATTCTGTTTGTTTTCAAGGAGAAATATTCAAATATCTGTATCGCGTTCATTTAGTATTCTTATATACACGCGTTATCGTAACATGGAACAGCTAAACAGAGATATTAGTGATTGCTTCAAGTAGATACAGTGATTCTTTTGCGGAAATATTAATGTTTTTAAAATGTGCTACCGTTTATTTACTGTTTCACTTAGTAGTTATTTACTATTATGTGCTTCTCCACTGGTCCCTCTTCCTCGGTTCAGAGATACTTGTGCATGATATGCTTGTTGGCGCCAAACAACACAAATACAGTTGTTACTAGCAATATATATGCCCATGCTACTCAGATGTGCAAAGTAGTTTTTTTTTTTTTTTTTTTTTTTTTTTTTTTTGCGGGGTTTTTTTTTGGGGGGGGGGGGGGAGGCGGCCTGACATATAACAGATTAAAAGGTGTGGGGGGGGGGGGGGGAGGGGCAGCCTGACATATAACAGATTAAAAGGTTGGGGGGGGGGGGTGAACATCCCCCCTTTCCTCCCTCTTTCTCTCCTTTCATGGTCAATTCTTTTTCCTTCTTCATTTCCATTGTAACATAAATATGCACCACTTCCCCTTTTAAGCAATGCTTTTACTAAGAGTTTGATTGTAACCGAATTTTCATTCTTGGTGAGAAAAAGTAGCACTTGTAAAGGATCGTTTTCTGAAATATTGATCTCCGTGGTTGATAATTTGTTTATCACATAGTTATTTCTCAAAAGAAAATGAAATACATTAGATGAGAATCTAGATTACCTGCTTGAATATCTAAATATGAAGCAATATGGCACAAAATAAATACTTTGATCCATTAACTTCAACGATGAGATTCAGTACTGGGTTTGAAAGATCACGTCTCCAAAAATTACAATGCCGAGAGACCATTGAGTTTCAGTATGACAGGAGAAGATGTTATAGAAAAATCAAACTCATAACTAATGTTTAAGATTCATTCTGTTCCCGGAAATAACATTGAGCCACTCACAGTCCCATACATTTCAGCCTTGAAGGTTCAAATGTTTAGAAAAGGTTAAAAGATAGATGGTACTCTGCGGCCGCCTTTTTTTTTTTTTCCTTTTCACTGAAAGAACAGCAACTGAGCAAGCAAACTTGTCACATGAATATTTAAAATCAACCTGCCATATTGTTCCTTTTTTAAACAAAATTAATAGAAGTAGAATGATAACATGTAATATTAAATATACTGAATAAATTGAAATTTCTAAGCAAAGTGGAACCTAAAAAGGATCTTGCCTAAAATTATGGAGGCGGGTACATGAACAATGAATATTTTTCTTTCAGCATTACAAATAATCATAGTTACAAACATACTTGGTGTAGAATGCTGTTAAGAGAGTATGACTCATACATGAACATTAATAAACATTTAAACAACAAATTATAGATCTCCATATCGTTCTCTATATAAATTTCCATATCATTGTGGTCAAAAATCTTAGTTACTTAGAAAACTATACATCAAAGCAACATTCTCATCGTGAATCTTCATATCATTGTAGTCAAAAATTTAAATCACAAACTGTTAACTTGCAAGGCTCTTAATGAAAGGTCAGAAACCTCTTTAGTAGATGTCAACTTTTTGATAACTGCTTCAGTTTTGGATCCTGACCATGATTCGTATCCATATTCGTCACCAAGAAGTTTGTGTATTATTAAAAAGAGTTAATGTTAGTGATTTAATATAATAAGCTTTTGAAAAATCTACAAAATTAAAGGATGTTAGCATTGAATAATGACATGTGATTTATGACTGAAAAGAGAAAACAAGTAGGTAAAAGGGTCTGATTTATTGAGACCTGGATAATGGAAAAGTACGTGGCCAAAAAAGAGAGAGGATAAGATCTTGGGTAGCATTATTTTAGTAAAAATTCAAAAACTTCATTCTAATGTTGTCCCATGATATACAGGATTTTGTTTGGATAATTTGTTTGTTCATTGAAAGCTTTTTTTGCCACACCATCCTTGGCCTTTTGCCTCCAGTGACCCAAAAAGTTGGTCATGATTTATGTTACGCACACAACACACTAGACTTAACGGATATATCAATATCATGACACACATTGAGTATCAACATTTAAGGATAAGTTTGTGTTCCAATTAAGGGACTATTTGGGTTATCGTAATACTTGATGTTTGGAATTTGAACATAAGAGTACATGAACCTAGCCAATTTTTTTTATAGATTCATTGGATCCTCATACATTATATGAGTGTGCCACACTTGGTACACAGTATATATGCATGGATGTATGTATTTGTATGTAATCAACTTCAATTGATATAAACAATGGACGAAACTTATCGATCCAAGACATGCATTGTGTATCACACTGGATCAAGATTTCATTTTGAATATTCAAATATAATCCAACCATACATCTAATCAAGACTGGATTTGAAATATATCTATATTTGAAAATTCTTAGCTAAACCAAGTGACCTACAAAACAAAATAACCAGGATTGAATATATTTTTGAATAAAAAAGACAAACTTAACCCCGATGATCTAATCAAAAGTTAATAGAAAAAAGCAAAAGGCAATAAGTCCGACTAGCATAGGTGGTGCTTGCATGAGTTATGTTGGCGATAGTCCTAATTATGCTGGCAGGATCAGGATTAGTAGGACGAGTACAATTTCGTATACCTGATAAATTATTGCTGATATTGGTATGCTTGCTATTGCATACAGCATCAGTTGTTGCAGTTTGACCAACTTTTAGAAGCATATATTAGCTGACCTTACGGTTCATCATTGAAGTGCATTCGTATGTTGCTTATTTGTGCATGTTCTTCCTGTCCCACAAAGGTGTAATAACAAAATGTTAACCAACACACTGGTGTTTATTTGTGCATGTTCTTTTTGGTCCATAAACATGCAGGGTCAAAAAATTTGTTAACACACTGCCCTATCATTATAGGGAGGCTATGTTCTTTACCGTTTATTCAGAAAACCGGAAGAATCTGCTCCAGTTTACATTGCTGATGAAATGGACAGAAGTGATTTGTCTATAACGCCATCCAAATCACCACCAAGCGAAATACGAAATGATGCAGATGTATCTGAAGAACTTAAGACTCCTGCAGTGCTACAATGGAACCTAGTATCCCCTGTTTCAGATATACAAGAAAATACAAAATTTCAGGCTGCAGTTGATAAGCATAATGATAACAATTCCATCAGTCTAAAAGATGGATATAATAATAACCTTGAACAACGGGAGTTGGTAAGTATTTATTTAATTTTGAAAAATAAAAGCTTGGTGTTTTAATAATTGTTCCTCATCTAATTAATATGCTTAATGTAGTATTTTTACCTTTCTTTTTGTAACTTGTGCTTAGTTATGTTTATATTCATAATTCTGATGCCATTATGTACCTTTTTAGGTCGATCCTTTATTGGACGCTTTGGATCAAATGGATTCTAATGGGATCCTTAATATGCCTTCTCCACTGTGCACTTATGTTGACAACTCATTCATCTGTAATGGTAATCAAGAACCAAACACCGGGCTGTTTCAAGTCAATTTCAGTGAACCTGATCCAATGGATGCTTTGTTGGACTCGTTTTTTAGTAATGAAGTTGATTCTCCTTGTGGGAATGAGGTAAGACTGGCTTGGGCTTTTAAAAAGTTTGAGTTGCGTAGGAATCTTTAGTGTAGGAAGTTAAAAGCATAAATACTATTAATATTTATAATATTATATACATTGGACTGAAATAAATGTCAAACTTTATATATGAAATATGCGATTAAAGAGCAATTATAATCGAATGATTTAATCCTTATGGTTTATAACAAGTATCACCACTTGGGAAAAAATCAAAGAAAGTTCCTTGTTTTCTAAGATATTTAGTTCAAGAGAGTTATCGCTCTCTCTCTCTCTCTCTCTATATATATATATCTATATATATATACACACACACACACATATATATATACACACACACACACACACACATATATACACACACACACACACACACACATATACATATCACTTAAGTGGGATTCAGTCCCTCTTTTGTTTAGATTAGGATTTGATAGTTATATGAAAGATGGGTGTAACCAAAATTAATTTGTAAATAATGTGGAAGAACATTTGAAAAAGAGGAGTGTTCGAAAAATAATTTGTTAAAGAGTACACACGGGAAACTTGAACACAGGTGCTTAAGATAAAAGCTTAGGCAGTGTGAGCTACTGAGCTCCAAACAGTATTTGTACTACAAATGATGAGAGAAGAATCAAATGCTGAGAATTCTCTGATGATCAATACTGAAATTACTCACTTAAGCAGAATTATATGCGTTTAGGCTTATGTGGCTATGATACCAAATTAGAGAATGAAAATATATTGTGACTTGTTTGATTCTTGATGCAGTAACATAGAGAATTTCTTTATTGATTTGATGAAAAAAGTGAAGTTACAAAGTGCAGAGTACAGAGGATATATATGTAGTTGTTTAGCCTTAGCAGGCTGCAAACGAATAAAGAAAAATAAAATATAAAAGAGAAGTTGGGCCCAAGACCAAGCCCAATATTCTAAAAAAAGGGCATTCTTCAATGGAAAAATAAAGTGCAACTCGGTGAGTAGCCGCCACATAATTCATTCATTCGTTCTAACTCTTAAGGGCAGTGTCAGTTCGTCCAAATCATGGCAGTTGTTCGTCCAAATCATTCTAACTCTAAGAGTATGCATGGGGAACTTGAACACGGGTGCTTAAGATAGAGCTTAGGCAGTGTGAGCTACTGAGCTCCAGACAGTATTTGTACTACAAACTGTAACTAATACCATAATTGCATAATTTCCATCTAACATCATTACATACTGCATTTAAAAAGACGTTCATCCCAGTATATTTTGCGCAGTGCTTATGCCCTTCTTCCAGGGTCTGGAGTAGACAGCCTGGTCAAGCAGTAAAATTGATAGTACTATTATGTTATTGTCAGGTTATTATTGGTACTTGTATCATTAATTCTCAGTTGTCCAGACTTCATGTTGCAATTTCGTCATAACAGTTAATCCTAGTACGGCAAATATGAAAACTAAATCTGTTGTGTCAGCTACATCTTAACTTGAGAATAGCTCTTAAGTTTATATGTACATGGAAGATGAGAATAATAGGTTTGAGAGAAAAACCTGTTGTTTCATGTCTCAAAAGGAAATTTCGACATGTAACCTATATTGAACGGACAGATACACCCCATACATGGCATCTCATGTCACAAGTACGATAACATGGGCCCTCAGATGTGTATTGCTTTCCTTGGCTATATGTAGAGATCTAATGCGTACTACTGTTATAAATACGTAGGTGTTGTGTCACAGGTTCAAACGATAGACAGTGACAAGGATTCTTTCATTTCGGCTCAATTTCATATAAGTAAATTAAATCAATATTTCATCACAATTTAAATAATTTAAATTAATATACAAATAAACAATAGCTTTATTTGTGCCAACATTGTTGGTTCAGTTGGTTGGTAGTTCAGACTACCAAAAAAAAAAAAAATCCCGAGTTCGATCATCGAGATCGACACTTACTTGGCAATAATGAACCATGTTAATAAAAATCAATGACTTTATTTATAGAAATATGTAGTTAGTACGATAAATATTAAATAATTAATATATTTTCTGTAGTGTATAGGTTTAGATGATAAAACACACGTATCTATGCATGATGTGATATTTCATTTTAGTCATTATCTTCTTTATTAACAGTCGGAATTAGTTCATAATTTTTTGGTTAATAGTAAAATTTTCAAGTACCATTATATGCAAGTCAGAGGTTAAAAGTTTAAATTACACTTTGAGTAAAAATTAGCATTTATTTCCAAATGGAATATTTTATATATAACATGATTACAAGTTCAAATCTAATCTCAGCTAAATGTTAGATATACATATATATTTTCTTTATATTTTTCAAGTGTTTGTGTATAAAATTTTAATTTGATAGTTTTAGGTTTATATATATATATATATATATTATTATCTGCATTATTTCTTTTATTTTTATTTTATTTTGGGTTCCATATCTAGCCAACCCCAACTTGTTTGGGATATATGGCTTTGTTGTTCTTGTTGTTGTTGTAGTTTTAGGTTTTCTATGAAGATGTTTCTGTATATACATGTGCCAAGTAGTATTGTTAACCAATGTAGTATTAATGGCAATGATAATAAAAGTAAAGCATATAAATAATATTGTTTAGCATATGTAAAACATGAATGTGCCTAAAATAATCACAACACTAAGTAACACTAGATCGATTATAGTAATAAATCAGAACTTTTTACCAATCAAATTGAGTATTTAAATTAGCGATCCTGATCAAAGCGATTTAATCAATCAGATTAGCGATTCTAATCAATCTTCGACCGCCAATCACACTAGTTCATTCTATCTATAAATATTCTCTCTAATCCCTTGTTTCTTCATTTCGTTTTGGTTGAGTGTTGATTGCCTAAGTTTTCTGTGCTTTGTTATTTGTGGGAACATGGAATTTTGTTTTTGATTATATATGTTAAACTTCATTCTTTAAATCGGGTGTCTTTCAAAATTATATGTGCCATGCTTTTGTTTGTATAGAATCCCAATGCTAGAAACATCAAATTGAATGACCCGATTAAAATGTTGGACCTTCAGGTATCAGGGACAATCAACATAAAAGTGATATGCAGTAGGATCAGTTCAAGATAAAAAGAGTGACTTCGTCAATTCAAAAAGAGTCAGAAATTAGTTTTCTTTATTATAGTAAAGATTTGCTTGTCTCAATAGAAGTAAGATAAACTAGCTTATAAATGTATGAACCTGATAGTTGATTGGATTTATAAATCTCACTGATACATGTTTATATACAGTTTCAAAGTTATTGAACCCCCATGACTTGCTTTTCGGCACCCATTCCAAGTTCATATGCCATGAACTTAATTTGTTTGCACTAGCTTAGACATTGACATGCATTCTTTATGTTATAGTATCATGGTCTTTTAAACATATATAAGTGCATCGATGCACAAGGATTGAATGTGCGATTATTTGACATATCAACGTTCTGTTATACAGGGAGTTGGTTATAGTGACCCAGAATGGTTCTACATGGATGCTTCAAATGATTGTTCAGAGAGAACACACCCTGAAAGCGCAATGTTGCATTCAGTGTATGATGATTATTCCGTGGATTCTGGGTCTGATTCTCTGCATGATTTGTTCAATAACATGGACGAATCTAAAGCTCAGTTTAGCTTTTCCAACCATGAAAATAATCTCAAGCAAAGTGGGAATACTGGTATCAAAATTAGGCCGAGACAACTTCAAAGTGTCCTTCCAAATAATATGCCTGCACATTCAGTGTATGATGATTATTCCGTGGATTCTGGGTCTGATTCTATGCATGATTTGTTCAATAACATGGACGAATCTAAAGCTCAGTTTAACTTATCCAACCATGAAAATAATCTCGAGCAAAGTGGGAATACTGGTATCAAAATTAGGCCAAGACAACTTCAAAGTGTCCTTCCAAATAATATGCCTGCACAACAGGGATTTGCACCAAGAAGGCTTCGTTTGCAAGTTTCTACCATTAAGGCTGAACAGATGTTGAAGCTCGAAGATAATGAAGAGATGCGTGATGCTGAACAAGTTGAACGGTTTCCTTGTATAGAGCTTCAAGCGGCTGGGCCAGAAGATAATGAAGGGATTTGTGAAACTGAACAGGTTAAATATTCCCCTTCGGATCTTTTGGTAATATTCCGGACTTACGCATAATTTGGTGACTGGTTTACACACCATATTTTTTTCAAAATAATATTTACTTTTTGTTTAGACAAAGCTTCATTTTTAAACCTATAAAACGAGGTTTTTAAAATGAGATTTAGACTTCGAATATTAAATTTTAAACTTTAATCTGAAACCGGATTTGTTGGGTATATTCTATATGCGCATGCTTTTGTAAACTAGGAATTTTCATCTACGTAAGTTATTAAGTTACATTCTAATATATGAACATCGAGCCTTATTTCCACAATAATAATAATTATATATTTTAAATTGATGTCTATATTTTAGCTTTTACATCTTAATCTAAAATTTGATTTTCTTACCTGTTCTATCTCTAATTTGTGTGGAAAACAATAAAATTTGAATTGTAGATTCAAGTAAACATCTTCATATTGTTTTAAATATATTTTTAGTCATTGCAGTTTTGATTGAGTTTTGAATTGGAGTTTGAGAATCGAATCGTGATTCGACTTGAGCAAGATTTGAATCATAGTATTCGGACGATAGTGCTTCTTTGAAAGACTATAATACTTGTGCCCAGTTCAATGTGCTGGGAAATATTCCTTTTTCTCGGAAAAAAACAATAATGTTTGTGAATTGTCTGCAGTAATGTGGCAATTATTTTATTTCCTGTATAATGTCATGCCTTTCTTCATAAATCTTTGTCTGATTATCTCGGTAAGCAGTTAATAACAAGACATGTGTTAATTCATGAAGTCATATGGTTTAACATTTCTTTACAGGTTGAGAATAATGCGGAGGATGAATATCAGGGTGACGACAATGCCACGCCTTTAAGCCTAGAAGATTCTAAATGCAATTTGAGACTCAGACCAAAGACCTCAGTTGAGACCAACATAAAGGAGGAACACAAATATTTAGTGGAAGAGAAAGAAATAAAACATCCAGTGACATTTAACTATGCCCTGTTTATGACTGTAATGATTATGATAGTGGTGCTGCTTTTGGTGGGGATATGGATGTGGAAGAAGGAAGATATATCGGGGTTTGTGGATTTCTGAGTAATGAAATTAATAGATCGTCATGGTGGTTATATATTATAATTAAATACCATGTTTCTGTGTTATTAGCTGCAGAGCGTATCATATTGTAAGATTAATTTGCTGACTGAGGATCCAAGAGATTTGGGCACTTGTTAGTTTGTTGTCTGTGCACTTTAGTTACATATCGCCCATGTTTATAGTGTATTTTGTAGTTCTAATTGCCTTTGTATTGTATTTTGGATCAGTACTACTACTTGGTATATATTGAATCAGCTTTTGGCTCCTCAAGCATCATTTTGTGTATTTATGGTTTGTAGCGTGTGTTGGACCATCAAGTTGGTTGGTGCTTTAATGACTTGTTCTATAATTAGGTGTATGGTATTGATCAAGTATTTCTGCATGATACGTGTGGATTTGATGCAGCAGTAAGGATGTTATAGAATTAAATTGCTGTGCAAAGCATGCAAAAGTACTTACAGAGACGTTAAGGAATACGACATACTGTTCCATTGACAAATATGTTGGATTATACGATGTTAATATGCATCAGTGAAGGCATATGATATATTTTCCATTCATAGTTAAATAAATCGGTCTGTAATATCATTCTCTGTTTGCTGTGAGTATTGCCTGCTAGTCACCTTCTGATTATGAGTAGGTCTGGTATTGTAGTCTATTATTATTATTATTATTATTGGATGTTTGTATTGACAAAGAATAACGAAAACAACAAGAATAATGTGTTAATCTTTGAGTCGTTGTACCTCAATTTCTTGATTTTTTTTTCTTTTTCCAAGCGTATCAACAAGGGACGTTTTAAGTATACCTATTCAAAGAGTATTGCGCTTCTAAGGTTTTAATCCCAGAAAGCAGCTGACGGGTCAGTGTTACTGTCAAGTGTCAACAACCCGATCGCTTAGACTCGCTGGAGTTCCAGAAGCTCAAGTCAGTCTAACATTTACACTATTTTAAAACTTACGCAATACGCTATTTAAAAGTTTAATTATGCATCAAAAAAATAGCGTTCTTCCTATTTTATAATTGAACTGAATTGTAGATCGGATCTCCACGTCATTAATTGTATAAATTAGGTCTTGTTCCAGTCTCTTTAACTTCCTATCTGATAATTATTAGCATTTAGGTACAGTTTGATTTTCCAACTGGACAATTTATGTTAGCGTCTGCATCAGACGCATCAACAGTGGAACCCACGTATTTGCCCCTTCAAGTTGAACGACTCAAAAGTTAGCTTTCGCGTCTGACGCTTCGGACGTGTCCGACGCACGTCCGACACGACAGATATTTTTTTGCTCTTCTCTTTTCCCTCTCCCTATATATATTCCATTCACTTCAACACTACATCACCATATTCACTTTTCATTTTCCTCCTATTCTTCAAGAAATTATGGTAGCTAGTGATGAATCTGATTGTGAAGATTTGGAAGATTTGCTAGATATTCAAGAAATTATGGCTACTCAAACACGAGAAATTACTGCTACAATGGCTATTCACAACTACATCAGAAAATACAATGCTGACGATCCAAATTTTATGTCATATGATGACGACCCTGATTTAGTGCCAGACAAATATCTCGAAGAATATTACAGTATATCAAATCGCGGAAACAGAGATCGAGAACCCGTTCAAAGAACCAGAACAACATCCACCATTGCGGTTGTACGAGACAATATACGAAACGAACTAGTTGCCGCGGGAATGCGTTAAAAAGTTTCATTGTATTATGTATTTTATATTAGCATTTTAAATTTTGCAATTATATTTCGCAATTATGTAATTTGAATTCTGCAATTTGTATTATGCATTCTACTATTCTGTTCAACAAAAAAAACACACAAACACAAACAATTAAAAATAATATATACACAAACAATAAAATAATAACTCTGCCCATTCCAAAATGTCTCTTTCATTAAAAAAAAAAAAAAAAAAACATGCTTCGTTCGCAACAATTCCCCTTCAAATGCCCCTTCAAAATAACCCTTCCAAATAACCGTTTCTGTTCAAAATCAAAGGACCCTTATTCAACTCATTTATTTTAAAGTATGATAACTCAATCTTTTTTCAATAATAATTTAATATAGCAATGTTTAGCTGCATTTCACGAATATGGCTAAGTATTGCTTTTTGCTGTATATGTGAAATGTAGCTGGAGCTGCTGCATTTAAATGCAGGTTTCAGCAACAGCATTTCATACATGCAGCTAAAAGCTACACTAAAATGCAACAATTTTTAGCTATATTTCTCGCATGTAACTAATAACTGCTGCACTTTAATACAATTTTTGGTTGTATGTTCGAAATGCAACTAAAACCTGCGTTAAAATTCACTAATTTTTAGTTGTATGTCCACATGCTGACGACATGCATGCAGCTAAAAACTGCTGTATTTTGTTGTAGGTTTCAGCCGTATAGGTAAAATCCAGTAGTTTTTAGCTGCATTTCAAATAAGTATGTTTTTAATGTATGTTTTAACTGCATGTTACATAACATTCTTAATTTCACTAAACATTATTTATAACATTTAGGTAAATAAAATAATATGATGTACAATAATGATGTAAATGAGATTTCACAGTTAAATGGATCACGTCATGACTAATTAACTAAAGGTGGGATAACAAATGGCAAAGGCTCCCGTACTCAATCACGAGGACTCTCCCGTCCTGGTATTATTCACGGCTTTCTGGACTCTGAGGGTGGTCGATTAGCGCACGCAGCCATTCCCTTACATTATGTGAAGATGTCGTGGCTCGAACCTGTGCGCTACAGATTACCAACCGAGTAACCTTACAGTTGCACCAGACACCACCTTGTCATGACTAATTAACTAATTAGATAAATTAGATTTGATAAGTAAGAAGGATAAATATGAGAGGAAAAAAACAAGAAGAAAAAAAAAACATTTTTTAACACGTAACCTTTCACACCTCTGAGACATATCTTCACATTTTTCATTCACAAAACTATATACATTAAGGAGGTGGATATTTAGTTTAAGGAAGAGGAAGAAGATAAGTTAAAAAGAGGGAATAAAGCTTATGATCAAATCTATACTCAAAACTTAAGTTTTCTCTTAATCCATTTAAGGTGAATAATGATATCCGCTCTTATTTATACTTTTGATTCGGCCTTATATTTAAATCTGAATCATTATATGTATATATTTTATCATGTCATGTTTATACGATAGAAACTCATACAAATATGCTTGTTGATGATTATGCATTTTCCATGAAGTTATCATGTAGTATTTACATAGAAGTCCGATCGTATGTCACTCAGTCGCCTTGAGATTTTAGGATATGATGGGGAAAATTATTTTAGAAATTGGATTCAAATTTTATAATTTTCTAAAGGGTACGTATATATTATGAATTTTCTAACTTTGAAAAATTAATGGTTTTCGTTCTAATTACTTAAAGAAATTAAATAATTTTTTTGGTTTCGAAAATTATATACATTAAAGTATATATGAAAGTGGTTTATTATGATTTTTTGGAATTTTCCCCTTAGTTTATGATATAATATGAATTTCATAAGATATGAAAACTTAAGTCTTTATTTCAGTTTAATTAAATAAAATGTTTCGAAAGCAAAGAGGTTGTAATATTTTAATGTTCTAAATTTTCAGATCTATGAGACAAATCTAAAAATAATATTTCACAATCAATAATAATTTGCCAAATAACAAGGCGTTGGTGAAAAAACATTACAGTTCTTTCATCTATGAAGTAGTGCCTTCGTTTTGATTTAGTGGCTTCGAACATATCTTCCATTTCCTCTTAAAATTGTGAAGAAGCACGTGATGCTGAGGAAATTATGTTTTTTGATTACGAATGATTTGCGCCGCCTGTTTCGAAAGCCTGTATTTTCGAGCTTAAATCCTTGTTTTGTAAATGTAACACCCCACATTTCTTAAAGTCACCCATATGAGGATTTCATTAAGAAATTATGGAGTAACGTAGGTATAAAGACATAAAATATCACAAAGATCAAGATTCCACAAGACATAAAATAGTAAACGTACAACGGAAGAAGATAATTTCATCTTAAATACAAAACCATTTTTATTCAATTAACTAGAGAGTTACAAAATGTCATGTCTCAAAATCTCAATTAAAACAACATCAGTGTACAAAATAGTATTATCCCCCTAATAGTTCAAAAGGTACAACTTAACCTTGGAAAGAGAATAGGAAGTAATCCATCTCTTGCAAAAATCCTTCACGGCTAAATCAACAAAGAAATTTAAACTATACACTTTCTCTCTGTAAGCCTGGGGGAAAGAAAAGAGAAAGAAATAAAATGAGTCAGACATAAAGCCCGATGAGCTTCTATGATTACTAGCATGACTACTAAGTTAAGGGAAAAATAGTTAAATAGTAGTTCTAGTGTCATAAAAGGGTAAATGTCTGTGCACATCTAAAGGTGAACAGTAACTGATATGAATTGGCATAAAGGATTGATTATTCTTATCCAAAAGATAATGATGATAATAATGATCATACTAAAACTGATTGACTGTTTTGCATTTCTAAAACCTCGAACCAGAGTAAATAGTTAGGAAGGAATTTCCTAATACTACCTATCGATTCGCTTTCCAGATGTGAATAAGCAGTGCCAGCTATGGATTCAGGATTATCAATTCCGAACCCATCAGCTAAAAGGACACAACATTAATCACAAGTGTTACAACGTCTTATCTTCCCTGTTTGTAAAGATGCACACTCATCGTTTCGGCGGAACACGTCTGTACCCACCTCGTTTTGAACCTCTTAAAGCGTACCCTAGCATCTACCTAGTGCGAGACTCCAATGATAACAAGCGGGATACCGGTTGATATGAGTTCCACACAAACAAGCATTTGACACAAGTCATCCCTAGACTTGGTCCCCAAGTTATAAGTAGGAGGATTTCTACGAGCCACTTATAACTCACTGGAATGGACCCCTTAGCTTATTAATTACAGGAATTTAACTTAACACGTTTAAGTTCATCAATAATCCCAATATAACCTCGTGTTATATTCCTAGGTTGTAATTAACATTTCTAATGCAATCTTTCTATACAGCCTCTTCCCACGAGCCCACTATATTTCACCAGAATGGACTCCTATCTACGAGCCTCTTATATCCCTAATCGGAATGGACTCCTATCTCATCTTATTAATCACAAGAATTTAACTTAATGCATTTAAGTTTATTAATAAGCTCAATATAACCACTTGTTATGTTTCTAGGTTGTAACCAACATTTCTAAATAAATGTAATCTTTTTAAACAATCCTTCCCTATGTTACTTAATGTTTAATCAAGTCCAATTCATTACTGTTTGCATGTTTTCCAATTACAAGTTACTTAATGTCAAATTAAATATTCATTCCAATTAATATGTTTTCTAAATTACATGTTACTTAATGTCAATTTAAGTACAATTTATAATCTGAATATAGTATTCATCAATTTCCAACATGCTCAAAATCCACTTTTTACCAAATTTCATTATCTTCCAAATATTACAGTTTGTTTGTTGAATACATCTTTTAATCATATTTCAACGTGCCTCTTTTATATCCATTATCGTGTAGAATTTCACTAAGCCTCAATTAATCCTTTTTAAACATTTTTATTATTATTATCCAGTTGCGTTATCATCGTCCCATTACGTGGTTTAACCCAATTTGCGCAAAAATAAGAATAAATGAAAGATTTAGGCTCAAAAAGGCTTAAAATCAATGTTCAAAATAAAAAGGAAATGACCTAGGCTCTCGTATAGCCTAGGCTTGAATGGACAGAACTGGATCTGAAATAAAAATGGGGATAATTACAGAACTGCAATAAAATTTCATATGAAGAACAAAGCTGTAGATAACTGAAATAAGCTACAGTAGTGGATTTACTGAAATAGAAAAAAAAGGAAAGAACAAGAACAGAAACCGGATCTAAAAATTATTTATAGAGAAAAGAATTAGGGATAGCTGGATCTGTAAACAAACAACAAATGAATTAGATCTGTGTATAAATACAGAAAGATTTAGATCTGAAACACTATAACAACTATTATATCAATTTCAACCTTAACTTGGTAGAAATCTTGTAATCATAGTAATACTCACCGAAATTTGGGCAAATCCAATAAGCGTTGGTAAATCTCTATTTATGAATATCCTCTAGAAATATGTGTAGAGTCAAGCCCCAATTCTCCGTTAAAATTATATTTGAGAAGACGGCTATTTGAGAGAGGTAGAGAAATGGAGTATTGAAGATTAGGTTTGGCTTTGGAGGCTATTTGTAATAGAGTTAGGGTGTCCAGGTTCATTAGATTTTATGTCCAAGTTCATTGGTTTTTATGTTTAGATTTTAGGCCATTAGATTAAAAGAAGGATTTGGAAGCAAAACCCAAAAACATAGCTCAAACAGTCGAAATCTTGCCTGACAAGCAACGTTGCCAGGCCACGTCTAGGTCGACCCACACCCTTATGCGGGTCGACATAAGGATCGACCCACTTGGGTCCTGGGTTGACCCAGCTTCGGTCTTATTATTATTATTATTATTATTATTTTATTTTTCAGATTTTTTTTAATTTTTAAATGACTATAAATCCTTTGTTTTAAATCCGATTTCAGCAAACCAAATGTCTACCTTAAGCAGAATTTTATAACGGACCCAATGGCGCAACCCTTGTTGCCTAGTCTCAATATTTTTCTGATTAATATTTAGTTTCTCAATTTATTCCTCAATTAATTAATTCATTAATTAATTATTTTTTATTAAAAATTCAGGTTGTTACATCTTCTCCTCCTTAAAGGATTTCGTCCATGAAATCTCTAAGGCTCGAAGAATGTTATGAATGTTAACACCTATCTACTAAACCATCAACCACGGGAATCCATTGTTCTCAGAATTTCTAATGTTTTGTATGAATATATGCAAAGATGTCGTGTATATGTCTCTAAGCTAATGCGAAAATCAGGTGGTTTACTGATTTAGTTGACCTTCTTAATGCAATTCATGTCTGTGCCATGTAGCCGATATGTATGTAAAAGAATCCTAATGATACATATAAAATTCTATATGTGCAACAACCATTCACTAAAATGCAATATCCAAGTGATGATCTAACCATTTTTCATCCATATTGAAAATAAATAAAAAATGCGCACGCATCCCTATGCAATATGTAAGTGTCGTAGTTCAGCTAAGTGATTAGTGTGTATGTGTATATGCATACACTAGCAAACACTTGCAACCATCAAATATAACATGTCTCAAACCCATGATTCAACCATATCCTATCATCCATAAGCTTAAATCCTAAGACCTACACTTCCCAAGGATATACTAAAAGGAGGCCCCTAATCAAAGGAAAAAGCTATTGATAGAATATCGAAGAAGAAATACTTGTCAAAAGAATACGGGTAAGAAACTTGAATCACTCGATGTAGTTCTTTCATCTCACTAATTTTAGTTACTTCAGGGAGAAACTCTCAGGTGAACCAATCCAAAAGCTTACCTTAATCTTACAAGTCGCATTTTTCCTCCTTTCCGTCCTCAAATTTCTACTCTCTATTTTATTAATTTTGTGTTCCTTGGTTCGTTCCACTTATATTGTCCAATCCCATAAAGACTTACCTACCGCCCCACTTTATATATATATAATTTTCCAAAACCTTATTTAAAAAATCTTAACGAGGCAAAGTTTTCAATTTTTTTTTTGAAATATAGATAATTGATTTTATGAAATTCCCAAAATACAAATTTCATATCAAAATACATTAGTTTTTCAGAATTCCCGTTTCTAAAATTTATACATATGGGGTTTCGACCCAAAGTGGTTCCACAAGTTTTGATAAAACACCTCCTTGTTAGACTCATGTCTTCGAACACAATTATTCATTTGGGATCTCCATATTATCTTTATTCACTTATTCATTAACCAAGCCTGTTACTTGTCTTAATTCTGTGGTCATATAAAGATTTTGTTGGAACTCCTAAAATCCACCTCTTTTGTCCAAATGGCAAGATCCTGATAAGCATAAAATCTCAATAATATATCATAGCAAATGGTGAATTCATATCCAATCTTAAGATACAACCTCGAGTCAAATTTCTTAGGTTTACAAAATATTTCCATTAATGTTACATGAACTTTTAAACTCTCAAAAAAACAAAAATTGTTAATACACATATTCAATGTATTTTCCTTGTCTTAAATCCCCAATTCCTAGTAAGAAAACAACTAACCAGCAACTTATGGTTACCGATAACTCAGACTTCTCACATAGTACGTAATGGTCCTTCTCTTATAACAAACTATTGGTAATTAATCCGAGATAGCTACTCTTACTGGTTTTCTAACCAATGTTGCTTTAATAAAATTTGTATTAAAGCATAAATCCGAAAAAGACTTTTCCATTCCGTCTTAGACCAACATGCCATCAACATAGCCTTTACCAATTGCCATACTACACAAGTCAATAACTAGGCTTGGGTACAAGGTACGATAATTAGTTCAAAAATTCTTTGGACGTTCTGCAAACTACCTTTGCTCCGATATTTCTTTTTCCATCACTCAGAACTTGTCGAAAATCCAAGCAGAGAGATCTAATCATAAGGAAAATTTGTCTCTTAGTTCTTTCCAAGAGATCATCAACACAAGTCAAAGAGAAATGTTCCTTTAAACACAATTCACTTTTGACTACTACTAAACCGAGGGAACTATCCATCTTTGAAGTAAAAATGAATGATACTTTTAATCCAAAAATGCTTACACTCATTAATCAATTTCAAAAAGTTCCCTATTTGGATTATTTTTCAAAAATCTTTTCAATACAACTACAGTCCAACTACTTCCTTTCCAATATCAGAGATGACTCATTTACAGATAGCTTGCCTAAACTTCCAACCCATCCATTGGCGGCATAATTCTATAGCTAGGAAAGATATCAGTCATAACCATGAAACTCAATTCTCACCTACACCCGCAAAACGCTGTGCTTTATCTAGAATGCTACAAGTTTTCTTTGTCACAAACAAAGATCCAAAAATTAACCTCTCCCTTTCCTAGAAATAATATTTCAGTCGCTTATTATATTCAGTATATATATCATAAAGAGAACAGAATCGATACTGCCTAGAGATGCACTAAGAGAAATAGGAATATCAACATGACTGAACCTTCAAGTCACAAAAAGTGTAATGACCCGGAAATTTAGCGATCTTGGTTATCCGATATACAACACATATCGAACATCCAAGGATCGAAAATAACGGGTTATTAATGAAAGAAATTAAAGGGTGAGAATAAATAAGATAAAAACTTAGAATAGAAGAAGAAGAAACACAACATCAGAGTAACATGAACCTCACAACGGAACGAATAACATATAATAGATAATATATCCTTGAGATAAAATCAGTATATGTATACAATAACAATATCAGAGTACAGCACTTACAACACAGCGGAAATAAACTATAGCTATATGATCCTGAAGCCTCCAGCTCCAGCTCTTCAAGTATCTGTAAATTCCTGACTACTTGACTGCCCATATAAAATTGGATACCCAAGAGTTTAGGGAAACAAAATAAAATAAACTCCGGGTCAGTCATGGGACTGGTATGAGTAAAACAGTTTAAAACAGTTCGAACAGGTAAACGATATCTCATAAGACCACGCCGTATAACGGAACGGGTTTTCCCCTTATGAGAATCCAAAATATCTTTATATCAAAACCTTTTGATATTATAATAATGTCTATCAAGCACAATTATATTAATCATCTAGCAGAAACGCTTTCATCTCACGTTCTACATATACAGTATACAATCAAAACCGCAAGCACGTATTGGGCAATGGATTTCCAACTATGACAAGGTATGGAACCACCTTTCGCTAATGTACCTCTAGAGAGGAATACACTGGGTTCAACAAGAACATCTTGCAACCCGGCCACACATGACTGACCACTCATTTTGCTTGAGTGTATCGAATGTATATCACCAACGGTTAGGATCAGCAACCGTTTCCCGAATGGGACAGTATCGACAATAGATTTTTAGAAGTAAATGAAACTCTAGATCAGGTGATTATACACCCTAATAGGTGTGACCTACATAGCCATGCTGCTTGCCTGATTTTTGTCATTTACCGGTTGATGAGGCTTGAGGTTACGCTTTATCATCACATCCGATTCACTTCGAATGCCACATTGTCAGATCCATCAAAAATCACTAATTTGACGTCTACAACCATACATTACGTGTCAGCTAAAAGAAGTTTCCTTCTCCGCTTCCACTCTTGGTACGGTTGAAGAAATCAATGTATGTGACCTTTCTGGAAATACTCTATCAGACATTCATCCATACAAGTCATCCAGGAACAGGATGAACCGAAGGTATTATTCAGTACATCCATCTTAGGCACTGCTATCTAATACTTATACAATAGCCCTTGCACTTTACTCCGTCTTCAATTTATCTTTGGCATATATGATTCGCAACGCTTATGCCAATACAGAGTGGTTCTTTGGATAATAATCCAGCCGGACTCTCCATATTAACAACGTAAAATCGTCAAAACTTCGATAGTCGGTGATTTAACTATTGAAGGAAAATATGTGTGCAAACAACGATATTATTTCCAAATGGAAATTCCATCAATCAATCATCAATCATCAATCATATATATATATATATATGTATGTTTTCCTTATTTTCTATGTTTAGAAAATATACGTTAATGCTGGAAACATTTCCATAACTTATTTACGTATCACTATTCTTCTACAACTATCAGCCTCTGATTGTAAACTAGTATAAGAACAATTCCCTAAGTACCAATCCCGAAGGTCGAAACCAACATCAGATAGACACTTAGGAAACCATTCAAATTAACAAGTCTCCAGTCAATTTTTGATTTATCTTAACACCATTTCTTAACTCCTTATACATGAACATTCCCTTTTCTAATTCATATTTCCAATTTCAATATTTGATTACGTTTCTGATTCTATTTGGAAAACATTTCCAAATCTTCTTTACTTGGATTTAAACATATGTTTAAATCAACATCGCGACGACAACTCAAACCACTACACTTATTTACTAAATTCACTTAACCACTTCACACTCAAACCGTAACCATTTCTTAATTTAAAACGCAGTCAATCAAGTTGGGGTATAGCTACCTCTCAGACCTTAACTGAACCACCTTTCAAATCTCGAAATAGATAAGATTCTCCTTTTTAACTCTTTAACACTTCCTTACGAACCCTCAGATTCTATTTACGAACCCCTTCTTTTTACAAGTTTACGTGATTATAACAATGGTGTTATAATCTCCTGCATCCGAAATATATTATCTTTGTTATGACTTTTATTTCCTAACTCGAATAATATAACGACAACTAATTTATTTACTCCTATTCAGTTAACTCTAATCTATAACTCTTATTTGAATAACTCCAACCTAATAAATCTTACTGGATTAACTCTTATTCGAATAACTTATATTCGATTTGCTTACTTCGAATACTTATATTTGATAATCTCTTTCTTCGAATAAACCTTATTCGATTTAACTCCTGTCGAATAACTAGATTCGATCAACTCACTTCGAATATTTCTGATTCGATTATCTCACTTCGAATATCTACTATTCGATTATCTCACTTCGGATATCTACCGTTCGATTATCTCACTTCGAATATCTACTATTTCGATTATCTCACTTGATTTACTCGACTTGCCTAACTCACTTGATTAACTCTACTTGGATAACTTAATTTGATTAACTCCTTTTTCTAACTCAATTCAATTAACCCTTTTGGCTAATTCCGTTTAATTAACTCCTAACTTCACCCACTTGACTAACTTAACCCATTTGGTTAACTTGACTAACTTAACCCATTTGATTAATCTGGTTTAACTAACTCGATCAACTTGGTTTGATCAATTCATTTTGACAATCTGGTTTAACTAACTTATTTGACAAATCCCTTTTAACTAACTCAATTGACAATCTAGTTTAACTAACTCATTTGACTAATCCCTTTTAACTAACTCATTTGACAATCTGGTTTAACTAACTCATTTGACAAATCTGGTTTAACTAACTCATTTGATTTATCCCTTTTTACTAACTCATTTTGATTAACCCCAACCAATTTACTCTATTTGATAAATTCAAATCGATTAACTCCTTTCTATTTATTTAACAAATAAATAATTCCTTTTATTCTATTTATTTAACAAATAAATAATTCCATTTATTCTATTTATTTAACAAATAAATAATTCCTTTAATATAATCCTTCGATTTTATAAATCCCTTCCTTTATAAAATCCTTTGATTTTATAAATCTATTTCCTTTATAAAACCCTTCCCGTCTTATAAATCTTTTCCCTTATATAAAATCCTTTGATTTTTTTTATTTCCCATTTATAAAATCTTTGGATTTTATAAATATTTTCTTTTCAAATATACTTTTGAAAATTCCCTTTTAACATCCCAGTATTTTTTCCATGGTATTTAAATCATTTAACCACGATCGATATCGTTCAAACACACGTAAATGACCACAGATTTATATCACATCATATATTACACTATATGAAAAACAGTAAAATAAATGTTGAGGAATCCAGTCAGATTCCTCCAACCCGTTTCCCTGCATCACAGATGTTATACAATATAAATCAACATCACTTTCAGTTCCATATGATATATTCTATTAAACAGAATCAATGTAGAAATTCAACTAACTGACTAGCAGTCCAATCAAACAGTCAACACACAGTCAATCAGCCAATATTTAACAGTTCTAAAAATACAACATGAAATTATAAACTGTTCAGAGTTAGTGAGATTTACTCACATTTGCGCGTTAGCCATTAAATAACGGTTTGCGTTATTTGATTCAGTCGGACAATTTATTTCGCCATAAATTGTAACGAGCTCAAATTGACTCTCAGTCCGTTTCATGGTGTAGCCACTGTCCATACGATCTCGACGGATCTTGTTTCGTTGAAAACCGGTGTCGTATGAGTAAGTTATCGCATTCTGAAGTTTGTACACAATTTAATATCAAATAGAACTTGGATTTATTTATAAATGGGCCTTCTAACCGTCCCAGCCCAAATCAAAATAGAACCCGCACCCTCTACCTACAGTACTCCTTCCCCAACGATGGACAGACCGCTCCATTAACAATCCAGACATTTCGCCATCTTCTAAATCACGATGCCACTCCCACCCTTCATCCATTCCTTACGAAATTACAAACTAAATTTACTGCTGCACCTCTCCTCTCCTAAACTTCATATTCCACGCCCTGACATCATCCTCTATCGTCATTTGCATGCATTCAAATCCCGCGTCCAGTCACCCTTTTGTTTTTCTCCCGAGAACAACCAGTGATAACTTTCCTTGACCCGTACTCACATCCGAACCCTTCTCATCATGTTCCTGTTCGCATGTAACCCTTCACGTGCATCATTTCATCTAGAACTCCTCCTCACTTTTGCTGCTACCCTCACACCCATACTCGCTACACAGTCATGCTCCAACGTTATACTCCTCCAAGCCGCCACCATGTCTGAACTCCTGGCCCACTCCATCCTCAAAACAAAGGAGCAACTTCAGATCTGCTCATGGATTCCCAGACCATTGCACCATCAGGTGAAATCCCCTGATTCCAGAACGATGTTCAAAAACAAAGATCTCAACTTCCACACACGTCCTTGCTGTAAAACGAAACTGCAAGTGTATCCTGTCTGTCAGTGAGACCGATATTTGAGCTAGTTCATTTTATTGAAATTATAGGAATTGATATGTTAATTTTTGTTGCCATGAGAAACTCGGGACTTGAATTTCTGAAGCTTTTATTTTTCGGAAAAACAATGCTCACGTATACTGTATTTATAGAGTAGGATTTTCTTCTATTACCACGGCTAGTTTCAGGTTTCAGTTTTAGGTTATAAGGGATGAAAATATCTAGATATTTTGTAGGAATATATAATATTGTAAAAGCTTAAATTTTTATTCTTTTGTGGATGTCTTTCCGGCCACGAATGTGTTTTCTAAACCAAGGAGACTGGTAGGCTAAGCACACAGAGGACGTGGACACATTTTTAACCTCGTATTTAAATTGCTTTAAGATATAGAAGTTCATATACCCTGCTATATACAATTATGTCCATGTACGAGTGCTGCCGACTGAAATAAATATACCATTGTAATCAGCTCAGTGGC